>LR990249.1:9726438-11199090 GCA_905147385.1 Limenitis camilla | reverse complement strand
AGTTCATTTTTACGTAAAATCAGTCATTTTTTGGCAAATTTTCATCGAAATTTCAAAAATTTCCCCAATAAAGCCCCCCTCAAATTGATTTTTATTAATAGTAAACATATCCCCGGACGTTTTTAGAGAGGTTTTGATACGCTTCATAGCGAATTAATTGCGAATATAGGGCAACATCTGCAAACATACGCACGTAAAATACCCTTTTTAAGGATTTTCTCGCAAACCTCTAATCGGATTTGACATTTTCTTATACCGTTGAATAGTCCTCAAGAAGACCTATCCAACGAGGTACGACACGCTGAAATATAACACCTGCGTCAGCGAAAATTTTTCAGTTTTCATATTGTTTTATATGAAATTAATAAAAATCTTGTTTTTGAGAAATTTCACTTAATCGGTTCATCTGAGAGATCCGTGCCGATAGCAACTCTTAATCGGTACACTATTATCTATCGATTGAGACAATAAAAATTTAAATATTAAAAAAACGGACAAACCGAGGTTACTTGGTAAATCTAAACATTTTGTTTGAATATATAGAAAAATTAATAAATTAGTGATTATATACTCGATTCTCTTAAAAAATTTTTTGTTTTCTCGTTTGTTTCGATTAGTATTATCATAATAAATAGTTATTTTTAACATTTATATAGTAGTTTTTTATAAAAAAATAGTTTCAGTTCATTTTTACGTAAAATCAGTCATTTTTTGGCAAATTTTCATCGAAATTTCAAAAATTTCCCCAATAAAGCCCCCCTCAAATTGATTTTTATTAATAGTAAACATATCCCCGGACGTTTTTAGAGAGGTTTTGATACGCTTCATAGCGAATTAATTGCGAATATAGGGCAACATCTGCAAACATACGCACGTAAAATACCCTTTTTAAGGATTTTCTCGCAAACCTCTAATCGGATTTGACATTTTCTTATACCGTTGAATAGTCCTCAAGAAGACCTATCCAACGAGGTACGACACGCTGAAATATAACACCTGCGTCAGCGAAAATTTTTCAGTTTTCATATTGTTTTATATGAAATTAATAAAAATCTTGTTTTTGAGAAATTTCACTTAATCGGTTCATCTGAGAGATCCGTGCCGATAGCAACTCTTAATCGGTACACTATTATCTATCGATTGAGACAATAAAAATTTAAATATTAAAAAAACGGACAAACCGAGGTTACTTGGTAAATCTAAACATTTTGTTTGAATATATAGAAAAATTAATAAATTAGTGATTATATACTCGATTCTCTTAAAAAATTTTTTGTTTTCTCGTTTGTTTCGATTAGTATTATCATAATAAATAGTTATTTTTAACATTTATATAGTAGTTTTTTATAAAAAAATAGTTTCAGTTCATTTTTACGTAAAATCAGTCATTTTTTGGCAAATTTTCATCGAAATTTCAAAATTTCCCCAATAAAGCCCCCCTCAAATTGATTTTTATTAATAGTAAACATATCCCCGGACGTTTTTAGAGAGGTTTTGATACGCTTCATAGCGAATTAATTGCGAATATAGGGCAACATCTGCAAACATACGCACGTAAAATACCCTTTTTAAGGATTTTCTCGCAAACCTCTAATCGGATTTGACATTTTCTTATACCGTTGAATAGTCCTCAAGAAGACCTATCCAACGAGGTACGACACGCTGAAATATAACACCTGCGTCAGCGAAAATTTTTCAGTTTTCATATTGTTTTATATGAAATTAATAAAAATCTTGTTTTTGAGAAATTTCACTTAATCGGTTCATCTGAGAGATCCGTGCCGATAGCAACTCTTAATCGGTACACTATTATCTATCGATTGAGACAATAAAAATTTAAATATTAAAAAAACGGACAAACCGAGGTTACTTGGTAAATCTAAACATTTTGTTTGAATATATAGAAAAATTAATAAATTAGTGATTATATACTCGATTCTCTTAAAAAATTTTTTGTTTTCTCGTTTGTTTCGATTAGTATTATCATAATAAATAGTTATTTTTAACATTTATATAGTAGTTTTTTATAAAAAAATAGTTTCAGTTCATTTTTACGTAAAATCAGTCATTTTTTGGCAAATTTTCATCGAAATTTCAAAAATTTCCCCAATAAAGCCCCCCTCAAATTGATTTTTATTAATAGTAAACATATCCCCGGACGTTTTTAGAGAGGTTTTGATACGCTTCATAGCGAATTAATTGCGAATATAGGGCAACATCTGCAAACATACGCACGTAAAATACCCTTTTTAAGGATTTTCTCGCAAACCTCTAATCGGATTTGACATTTTCTTATACCGTTGAATAGTCCTCAAGAAGACCTATCCAACGAGGTACGACACGCTGAAATATAACACCTGCGTCAGCGAAAATTTTTCAGTTTTCATATTGTTTTATATGAAATTAATAAAAATCTTGTTTTTGAGAAATTTCACTTAATCGGTTCATCTGAGAGATCCGTGCCGATAGCAACTCTTAATCGGTACACTATTATCTATCGATTGAGACAATAAAAATTTAAATATTAAAAAAACGGACAAACCGAGGTTACTTGGTAAATCTAAACATTTTGTTTGAATATATAGAAAAATTAATAAATTAGTGATTATATACTCGATTCTCTTAAAAAATTTTTTGTTTTCTCGTTTGTTTCGATTAGTATTATCATAATAAATAGTTATTTTTAACATTTATATAGTAGTTTTTTATAAAAAAATAGTTTCAGTTCATTTTTACGTAAAATCAGTCATTTTTTGGCAAATTTTCATCGAAATTTCAAAAATTTCCCCAATAAAGCCCCCCTCAAATTGATTTTTATTAATAGTAAACATATCCCCGGACGTTTTTAGAGAGGTTTTGATACGCTTCATAGCGAATTAATTGCGAATATAGGGCAACATCTGCAAACATACGCACGTAAAATACCCTTTTTAAGGATTTTCTCGCAAACCTCTAATCGGATTTGACATTTTCTTATACCGTTGAATAGTCCTCAAGAAGACCTATCCAACGAGGTACGACACGCTGAAATATAACACCTGCGTCAGCGAAAATTTTTCAGTTTTCATATTGTTTTATATGAAATTAATAAAAATCTTGTTTTTGAGAAATTTCACTTAATCGGTTCATCTGAGAGATCCGTGCCGATAGCAACTCTTAATCGGTACACTATTATCTATCGATTGAGACAATAAAAATTTAAATATTAAAAAAACGGACAAACCGAGGTTACTTGGTAAATCTAAACATTTTGTTTGAATATATAGAAAAATTAATAAATTAGTGATTATATACTCGATTCTCTTAAAAAATTTTTTGTTTTCTCGTTTGTTTCGATTAGTATTATCATAATAAATAGTTATTTTTAACATTTATATAGTAGTTTTTTATAAAAAAATAGTTTCAGTTCATTTTTACGTAAAATCAGTCATTTTTTGGCAAATTTTCATCGAAATTTCAAAAATTTCCCCAATAAAGCCCCCCTCAAATTGATTTTTATTAATAGTAAACATATCCCCGGACGTTTTTAGAGAGGTTTTGATACGCTTCATAGCGAATTAATTGCGAATATAGGGCAACATCTGCAAACATACGCACGTAAAATACCCTTTTTAAGGATTTTCTCGCAAACCTCTAATCGGATTTGACATTTTCTTATACCGTTGAATAGTCCTCAAGAAGACCTATCCAACGAGGTACGACACGCTGAAATATAACACCTGCGTCAGCGAAAATTTTTCAGTTTTCATATTGTTTTATATGAAATTAATAAAAATCTTGTTTTTGAGAAATTTCACTTAATCGGTTCATCTGAGAGATCCGTGCCGATAGCAACTCTTAATCGGTACACTATTATCTATCGATTGAGACAATAAAAATTTAAATATTAAAAAAACGGACAAACCGAGGTTACTTGGTAAATCTAAACATTTTGTTTGAATATATAGAAAAATTAATAAATTAGTGATTATATACTCGATTCTCTTAAAAAATTTTTTGTTTTCTCGTTTGTTTCGATTAGTATTATCATAATAAATAGTTATTTTTAACATTTATATAGTAGTTTTTTATAAAAAAATAGTTTCAGTTCATTTTTACGTAAAATCAGTCATTTTTTGGCAAATTTTCATCGAAATTTCAAAAATTTCCCCAATAAAGCCCCCCTCAAATTGATTTTTATTAATAGTAAACATATCCCCGGACGTTTTTAGAGAGGTTTTGATACGCTTCATAGCGAATTAATTGCGAATATAGGGCAACATCTGCAAACATACGCACGTAAAATACCCTTTTTAAGGATTTTCTCGCAAACCTCTAATCGGATTTGACATTTTCTTATACCGTTGAATAGTCCTCAAGAAGACCTATCCAACGAGGTACGACACGCTGAAATATAACACCTGCGTCAGCGAAAATTTTTCAGTTTTCATATTGTTTTATATGAAATTAATAAAAATCTTGTTTTTGAGAAATTTCACTTAATCGGTTCATCTGAGAGATCCGTGCCGATAGCAACTCTTAATCGGTACACTATTATCTATCGATTGAGACAATAAAAATTTAAATATTAAAAAAACGGACAAACCGAGGTTACTTGGTAAATCTAAACATTTTGTTTGAATATATAGAAAAATTAATAAATTAGTGATTATATACTCGATTCTCTTAAAAAATTTTTTGTTTTCTCGTTTGTTTCGATTAGTATTATCATAATAAATAGTTATTTTTAACATTTATATAGTAGTTTTTTATAAAAAAATAGTTTCAGTTCATTTTTACGTAAAATCAGTCATTTTTTGGCAAATTTTCATCGAAATTTCAAAAATTTCCCCAATAAAGCCCCCCTCAAATTGATTTTTATTAATAGTAAACATATCCCCGGACGTTTTTAGAGAGGTTTTGATACGCTTCATAGCGAATTAATTGCGAATATAGGGCAACATCTGCAAACATACGCACGTAAAATACCCTTTTTAAGGATTTTCTCGCAAACCTCTAATCGGATTTGACATTTTCTTATACCGTTGAATAGTCCTCAAGAAGACCTATCCAACGAGGTACGACACGCTGAAATATAACACCTGCGTCAGCGAAAATTTTTCAGTTTTCATATTGTTTTATATGAAATTAATAAAAATCTTGTTTTTGAGAAATTTCACTTAATCGGTTCATCTGAGAGATCCGTGCCGATAGCAACTCTTAATCGGTACACTATTATCTATCGATTGAGACAATAAAAATTTAAATATTAAAAAAACGGACAAACCGAGGTTACTTGGTAAATCTAAACATTTTGTTTGAATATATAGAAAAATTAATAAATTAGTGATTATATACTCGATTCTCTTAAAAAATTTTTTGTTTTCTCGTTTGTTTCGATTAGTATTATCATAATAAATAGTTATTTTTAACATTTATATAGTAGTTTTTTATAAAAAAATAGTTTCAGTTCATTTTTACGTAAAATCAGTCATTTTTTGGCAAATTTTCATCGAAATTTCAAAAATTTCCCCAATAAAGCCCCCCTCAAATTGATTTTTATTAATAGTAAACATATCCCCGGACGTTTTTAGAGAGGTTTTGATACGCTTCATAGCGAATTAATTGCGAATATAGGGCAACATCTGCAAACATACGCACGTAAAATACCCTTTTTAAGGATTTTCTCGCAAACCTCTAATCGGATTTGACATTTTCTTATACCGTTGAATAGTCCTCAAGAAGACCTATCCAACGAGGTACGACACGCTGAAATATAACACCTGCGTCAGCGAAAATTTTTCAGTTTTCATATTGTTTTATATGAAATTAATAAAAATCTTGTTTTTGAGAAATTTCACTTAATCGGTTCATCTGAGAGATCCGTGCCGATAGCAACTCTTAATCGGTACACTATTATCTATCGATTGAGACAATAAAAATTTAAATATTAAAAAAACGGACAAACCGAGGTTACTTGGTAAATCTAAACATTTTGTTTGAATATATAGAAAAATTAATAAATTAGTGATTATATACTCGATTCTCTTAAAAAATTTTTTGTTTTCTCGTTTGTTTCGATTAGTATTATCATAATAAATAGTTATTTTTAACATTTATATAGTAGTTTTTTATAAAAAAATAGTTTCAGTTCATTTTTACGTAAAATCAGTCATTTTTTGGCAAATTTTCATCGAAATTTCAAAAATTTCCCCAATAAAGCCCCCCTCAAATTGATTTTTATTAATAGTAAACATATCCCCGGACGTTTTTAGAGAGGTTTTGATACGCTTCATAGCGAATTAATTGCGAATATAGGGCAACATCTGCAAACATACGCACGTAAAATACCCTTTTTAAGGATTTTCTCGCAAACCTCTAATCGGATTTGACATTTTCTTATACCGTTGAATAGTCCTCAAGAAGACCTATCCAACGAGGTACGACACGCTGAAATATAACACCTGCGTCAGCGAAAATTTTTCAGTTTTCATATTGTTTTATATGAAATTAATAAAAATCTTGTTTTTGAGAAATTTCACTTAATCGGTTCATCTGAGAGATCCGTGCCGATAGCAACTCTTAATCGGTACACTATTATCTATCGATTGAGACAATAAAAATTTAAATATTAAAAAAACGGACAAACCGAGGTTACTTGGTAAATCTAAACATTTTGTTTGAATATATAGAAAAATTAATAAATTAGTGATTATATACTCGATTCTCTTAAAAAATTTTTTGTTTTCTCGTTTGTTTCGATTAGTATTATCATAATAAATAGTTATTTTTAACATTTATATAGTAGTTTTTTATAAAAAAATAGTTTCAGTTCATTTTTACGTAAAATCAGTCATTTTTTGGCAAATTTTCATCGAAATTTCAAAAATTTCCCCAATAAAGCCCCCCTCAAATTGATTTTTATTAATAGTAAACATATCCCCGGACGTTTTTAGAGAGGTTTTGATACGCTTCATAGCGAATTAATTGCGAATATAGGGCAACATCTGCAAACATACGCACGTAAAATACCCTTTTTAAGGATTTTCTCGCAAACCTCTAATCGGATTTGACATTTTCTTATACCGTTGAATAGTCCTCAAGAAGACCTATCCAACGAGGTACGACACGCTGAAATATAACACCTGCGTCAGCGAAAATTTTTCAGTTTTCATATTGTTTTATATGAAATTAATAAAAATCTTGTTTTTGAGAAATTTCACTTAATCGGTTCATCTGAGAGATCCGTGCCGATAGCAACTCTTAATCGGTACACTATTATCTATCGATTGAGACAATAAAAATTTAAATATTAAAAAAACGGACAAACCGAGGTTACTTGGTAAATCTAAACATTTTGTTTGAATATATAGAAAAATTAATAAATTAGTGATTATATACTCGATTCTCTTAAAAAATTTTTTGTTTTCTCGTTTGTTTCGATTAGTATTATCATAATAAATAGTTATTTTTAACATTTATATAGTAGTTTTTTATAAAAAAATAGTTTCAGTTCATTTTTACGTAAAATCAGTCATTTTTTGGCAAATTTTCATCGAAATTTCAAAAATTTCCCCAATAAAGCCCCCCTCAAATTGATTTTTATTAATAGTAAACATATCCCCGGACGTTTTTAGAGAGGTTTTGATACGCTTCATAGCGAATTAATTGCGAATATAGGGCAACATCTGCAAACATACGCACGTAAAATACCCTTTTTAAGGATTTTCTCGCAAACCTCTAATCGGATTTGACATTTTCTTATACCGTTGAATAGTCCTCAAGAAGACCTATCCAACGAGGTACGACACGCTGAAATATAACACCTGCGTCAGCGAAAATTTTTCAGTTTTCATATTGTTTTATATGAAATTAATAAAAATCTTGTTTTTGAGAAATTTCACTTAATCGGTTCATCTGAGAGATCCGTGCCGATAGCAACTCTTAATCGGTACACTATTATCTATCGATTGAGACAATAAAAATTTAAATATTAAAAAAACGGACAAACCGAGGTTACTTGGTAAATCTAAACATTTTGTTTGAATATATAGAAAAATTAATAAATTAGTGATTATATACTCGATTCTCTTAAAAAATTTTTTGTTTTCTCGTTTGTTTCGATTAGTATTATCATAATAAATAGTTATTTTTAACATTTATATAGTAGTTTTTTATAAAAAAATAGTTTCAGTTCATTTTTACGTAAAATCAGTCATTTTTTGGCAAATTTTCATCGAAATTTCAAAAATTTCCCCAATAAAGCCCCCCTCAAATTGATTTTTATTAATAGTAAACATATCCCCGGACGTTTTTAGAGAGGTTTTGATACGCTTCATAGCGAATTAATTGCGAATATAGGGCAACATCTGCAAACATACGCACGTAAAATACCCTTTTTAAGGATTTTCTCGCAAACCTCTAATCGGATTTGACATTTTCTTATACCGTTGAATAGTCCTCAAGAAGACCTATCCAACGAGGTACGACACGCTGAAATATAACACCTGCGTCAGCGAAAATTTTTCAGTTTTCATATTGTTTTATATGAAATTAATAAAAATCTTGTTTTTGAGAAATTTCACTTAATCGGTTCATCTGAGAGATCCGTGCCGATAGCAACTCTTAATCGGTACACTATTATCTATCGATTGAGACAATAAAAATTTAAATATTAAAAAAACGGACAAACCGAGGTTACTTGGTAAATCTAAACATTTTGTTTGAATATATAGAAAAATTAATAAATTAGTGATTATATACTCGATTCTCTTAAAAAATTTTTTGTTTTCTCGTTTGTTTCGATTAGTATTATCATAATAAATAGTTATTTTTAACATTTATATAGTAGTTTTTTATAAAAAAATAGTTTCAGTTCATTTTTACGTAAAATCAGTCATTTTTTGGCAAATTTTCATCGAAATTTCAAAAATTTCCCCAATAAAGCCCCCCTCAAATTGATTTTTATTAATAGTAAACATATCCCCGGACGTTTTTAGAGAGGTTTTGATACGCTTCATAGCGAATTAATTGCGAATATAGGGCAACATCTGCAAACATACGCACGTAAAATACCCTTTTTAAGGATTTTCTCGCAAACCTCTAATCGGATTTGACATTTTCTTATACCGTTGAATAGTCCTCAAGAAGACCTATCCAACGAGGTACGACACGCTGAAATATAACACCTGCGTCAGCGAAAATTTTTCAGTTTTCATATTGTTTTATATGAAATTAATAAAAATCTTGTTTTTGAGAAATTTCACTTAATCGGTTCATCTGAGAGATCCGTGCCGATAGCAACTCTTAATCGGTACACTATTATCTATCGATTGAGACAATAAAAATTTAAATATTAAAAAAACGGACAAACCGAGGTTACTTGGTAAATCTAAACATTTTGTTTGAATATATAGAAAAATTAATAAATTAGTGATTATATACTCGATTCTCTTAAAAAATTTTTTGTTTTCTCGTTTGTTTCGATTAGTATTATCATAATAAATAGTTATTTTTAACATTTATATAGTAGTTTTTTATAAAAAAATAGTTTCAGTTCATTTTTACGTAAAATCAGTCATTTTTTGGCAAATTTTCATCGAAATTTCAAAAATTTCCCCAATAAAGCCCCCCTCAAATTGATTTTTATTAATAGTAAACATATCCCCGGACGTTTTTAGAGAGGTTTTGATACGCTTCATAGCGAATTAATTGCGAATATAGGGCAACATCTGCAAACATACGCACGTAAAATACCCTTTTTAAGGATTTTCTCGCAAACCTCTAATCGGATTTGACATTTTCTTATACCGTTGAATAGTCCTCAAGAAGACCTATCCAACGAGGTACGACACGCTGAAATATAACACCTGCGTCAGCGAAAATTTTTCAGTTTTCATATTGTTTTATATGAAATTAATAAAAATCTTGTTTTTGAGAAATTTCACTTAATCGGTTCATCTGAGAGATCCGTGCCGATAGCAACTCTTAATCGGTACACTATTATCTATCGATTGAGACAATAAAAATTTAAATATTAAAAAAACGGACAAACCGAGGTTACTTGGTAAATCTAAACATTTTGTTTGAATATATAGAAAAATTAATAAATTAGTGATTATATACTCGATTCTCTTAAAAAATTTTTTGTTTTCTCGTTTGTTTCGATTAGTATTATCATAATAAATAGTTATTTTTAACATTTATATAGTAGTTTTTTATAAAAAAATAGTTTCAGTTCATTTTTACGTAAAATCAGTCATTTTTTGGCAAATTTTCATCGAAATTTCAAAAATTTCCCCAATAAAGCCCCCCTCAAATTGATTTTTATTAATAGTAAACATATCCCCGGACGTTTTTAGAGAGGTTTTGATACGCTTCATAGCGAATTAATTGCGAATATAGGGCAACATCTGCAAACATACGCACGTAAAATACCCTTTTTAAGGATTTTCTCGCAAACCTCTAATCGGATTTGACATTTTCTTATACCGTTGAATAGTCCTCAAGAAGACCTATCCAACGAGGTACGACACGCTGAAATATAACACCTGCGTCAGCGAAAATTTTTCAGTTTTCATATTGTTTTATATGAAATTAATAAAAATCTTGTTTTTGAGAAATTTCACTTAATCGGTTCATCTGAGAGATCCGTGCCGATAGCAACTCTTAATCGGTACACTATTATCTATCGATTGAGACAATAAAAATTTAAATATTAAAAAAACGGACAAACCGAGGTTACTTGGTAAATCTAAACATTTTGTTTGAATATATAGAAAAATTAATAAATTAGTGATTATATACTCGATTCTCTTAAAAAATTTTTTGTTTTCTCGTTTGTTTCGATTAGTATTATCATAATAAATAGTTATTTTTAACATTTATATAGTAGTTTTTTATAAAAAAATAGTTTCAGTTCATTTTTACGTAAAATCAGTCATTTTTTGGCAAATTTTCATCGAAATTTCAAAAATTTCCCCAATAAAGCCCCCCTCAAATTGATTTTTATTAATAGTAAACATATCCCCGGACGTTTTTAGAGAGGTTTTGATACGCTTCATAGCGAATTAATTGCGAATATAGGGCAACATCTGCAAACATACGCACGTAAAATACCCTTTTTAAGGATTTTCTCGCAAACCTCTAATCGGATTTGACATTTTCTTATACCGTTGAATAGTCCTCAAGAAGACCTATCCAACGAGGTACGACACGCTGAAATATAACACCTGCGTCAGCGAAAATTTTTCAGTTTTCATATTGTTTTATATGAAATTAATAAAAATCTTGTTTTTGAGAAATTTCACTTAATCGGTTCATCTGAGAGATCCGTGCCGATAGCAACTCTTAATCGGTACACTATTATCTATCGATTGAGACAATAAAAATTTAAATATTAAAAAAACGGACAAACCGAGGTTACTTGGTAAATCTAAACATTTTGTTTGAATATATAGAAAAATTAATAAATTAGTGATTATATACTCGATTCTCTTAAAAAATTTTTTGTTTTCTCGTTTGTTTCGATTAGTATTATCATAATAAATAGTTATTTTTAACATTTATATAGTAGTTTTTTATAAAAAAATAGTTTCAGTTCATTTTTACGTAAAATCAGTCATTTTTTGGCAAATTTTCATCGAAATTTCAAAAATTTCCCCAATAAAGCCCCCCTCAAATTGATTTTTATTAATAGTAAACATATCCCCGGACGTTTTTAGAGAGGTTTTGATACGCTTCATAGCGAATTAATTGCGAATATAGGGCAACATCTGCAAACATACGCACGTAAAATACCCTTTTTAAGGATTTTCTCGCAAACCTCTAATC
This sequence comes from Limenitis camilla, assembly GCA_905147385.1. Classification (NCBI taxonomy): domain Eukaryota; kingdom Metazoa; phylum Arthropoda; class Insecta; order Lepidoptera; family Nymphalidae; genus Limenitis; species Limenitis camilla. The sequence continues at coordinate 11,187,279 of LR990249.1, read as the reverse complement.
GGATTTGACATTTTCTTATACCGTTGAATAGTCCTCAAGAAGACCTATCCAACGAGGTACGACACGCTGAAATATAACACCTGCGTCAGCGAAAATTTTTCAGTTTTCATATTGTTTTATATGAAATTAATAAAAATCTTGTTTTTGAGAAATTTCACTTAATCGGTTCATCTGAGAGATCCGTGCCGATAGCAACTCTTAATCGGTACACTATTATCTATCGATTGAGACAATAAAAATTTAAATATTAAAAAAACGGACAAACCGAGGTTACTTGGTAAATCTAAACATTTTGTTTGAATATATAGAAAAATTAATAAATTAGTGATTATATACTCGATTCTCTTAAAAAATTTTTTGTTTTCTCGTTTGTTTCGATTAGTATTATCATAATAAATAGTTATTTTTAACATTTATATAGTAGTTTTTTATAAAAAAATAGTTTCAGTTCATTTTTACGTAAAATCAGTCATTTTTTGGCAAATTTTCATCGAAATTTCAAAAATTTCCCCAATAAAGCCCCCCTCAAATTGATTTTTATTAATAGTAAACATATCCCCGGACGTTTTTAGAGAGGTTTTGATACGCTTCATAGCGAATTAATTGCGAATATAGGGCAACATCTGCAAACATACGCACGTAAAATACCCTTTTTAAGGATTTTCTCGCAAACCTCTAATCGGATTTGACATTTTCTTATACCGTTGAATAGTCCTCAAGAAGACCTATCCAACGAGGTACGACACGCTGAAATATAACACCTGCGTCAGCGAAAATTTTTCAGTTTTCATATTGTTTTATATGAAATTAATAAAAATCTTGTTTTTGAGAAATTTCACTTAATCGGTTCATCTGAGAGATCCGTGCCGATAGCAACTCTTAATCGGTACACTATTATCTATCGATTGAGACAATAAAAATTTAAATATTAAAAAAACGGACAAACCGAGGTTACTTGGTAAATCTAAACATTTTGTTTGAATATATAGAAAAATTAATAAATTAGTGATTATATACTCGATTCTCTTAAAAAATTTTTTGTTTTCTCGTTTGTTTCGATTAGTATTATCATAATAAATAGTTATTTTTAACATTTATATAGTAGTTTTTTATAAAAAAATAGTTTCAGTTCATTTTTACGTAAAATCAGTCATTTTTTGGCAAATTTTCATCGAAATTTCAAAAATTTCCCCAATAAAGCCCCCCTCAAATTGATTTTTATTAATAGTAAACATATCCCCGGACGTTTTTAGAGAGGTTTTGATACGCTTCATAGCGAATTAATTGCGAATATAGGGCAACATCTGCAAACATACGCACGTAAAATACCCTTTTTAAGGATTTTCTCGCAAACCTCTAATCGGATTTGACATTTTCTTATACCGTTGAATAGTCCTCAAGAAGACCTATCCAACGAGGTACGACACGCTGAAATATAACACCTGCGTCAGCGAAAATTTTTCAGTTTTCATATTGTTTTATATGAAATTAATAAAAATCTTGTTTTTGAGAAATTTCACTTAATCGGTTCATCTGAGAGATCCGTGCCGATAGCAACTCTTAATCGGTACACTATTATCTATCGATTGAGACAATAAAAATTTAAATATTAAAAAAACGGACAAACCGAGGTTACTTGGTAAATCTAAACATTTTGTTTGAATATATAGAAAAATTAATAAATTAGTGATTATATACTCGATTCTCTTAAAAAATTTTTTGTTTTCTCGTTTGTTTCGATTAGTATTATCATAATAAATAGTTATTTTTAACATTTATATAGTAGTTTTTTATAAAAAAATAGTTTCAGTTCATTTTTACGTAAAATCAGTCATTTTTTGGCAAATTTTCATCGAAATTTCAAAAATTTCCCCAATAAAGCCCCCCTCAAATTGATTTTTATTAATAGTAAACATATCCCCGGACGTTTTTAGAGAGGTTTTGATACGCTTCATAGCGAATTAATTGCGAATATAGGGCAACATCTGCAAACATACGCACGTAAAATACCCTTTTTAAGGATTTTCTCGCAAACCTCTAATCGGATTTGACATTTTCTTATACCGTTGAATAGTCCTCAAGAAGACCTATCCAACGAGGTACGACACGCTGAAATATAACACCTGCGTCAGCGAAAATTTTTCAGTTTTCATATTGTTTTATATGAAATTAATAAAAATCTTGTTTTTGAGAAATTTCACTTAATCGGTTCATCTGAGAGATCCGTGCCGATAGCAACTCTTAATCGGTACACTATTATCTATCGATTGAGACAATAAAAATTTAAATATTAAAAAAACGGACAAACCGAGGTTACTTGGTAAATCTAAACATTTTGTTTGAATATATAGAAAAATTAATAAATTAGTGATTATATACTCGATTCTCTTAAAAAATTTTTTGTTTTCTCGTTTGTTTCGATTAGTATTATCATAATAAATAGTTATTTTTAACATTTATATAGTAGTTTTTTATAAAAAAATAGTTTCAGTTCATTTTTACGTAAAATCAGTCATTTTTTGGCAAATTTTCATCGAAATTTCAAAAATTTCCCCAATAAAGCCCCCCTCAAATTGATTTTTATTAATAGTAAACATATCCCCGGACGTTTTTAGAGAGGTTTTGATACGCTTCATAGCGAATTAATTGCGAATATAGGGCAACATCTGCAAACATACGCACGTAAAATACCCTTTTTAAGGATTTTCTCGCAAACCTCTAATCGGATTTGACATTTTCTTATACCGTTGAATAGTCCTCAAGAAGACCTATCCAACGAGGTACGACACGCTGAAATATAACACCTGCGTCAGCGAAAATTTTTCAGTTTTCATATTGTTTTATATGAAATTAATAAAAATCTTGTTTTTGAGAAATTTCACTTAATCGGTTCATCTGAGAGATCCGTGCCGATAGCAACTCTTAATCGGTACACTATTATCTATCGATTGAGACAATAAAAATTTAAATATTAAAAAAACGGACAAACCGAGGTTACTTGGTAAATCTAAACATTTTGTTTGAATATATAGAAAAATTAATAAATTAGTGATTATATACTCGATTCTCTTAAAAAATTTTTTGTTTTCTCGTTTGTTTCGATTAGTATTATCATAATAAATAGTTATTTTTAACATTTATATAGTAGTTTTTTATAAAAAAATAGTTTCAGTTCATTTTTACGTAAAATCAGTCATTTTTTGGCAAATTTTCATCGAAATTTCAAAAATTTCCCCAATAAAGCCCCCCTCAAATTGATTTTTATTAATAGTAAACATATCCCCGGACGTTTTTAGAGAGGTTTTGATACGCTTCATAGCGAATTAATTGCGAATATAGGGCAACATCTGCAAACATACGCACGTAAAATACCCTTTTTAAGGATTTTCTCGCAAACCTCTAATCGGATTTGACATTTTCTTATACCGTTGAATAGTCCTCAAGAAGACCTATCCAACGAGGTACGACACGCTGAAATATAACACCTGAATCAGCGAAAAAATCGCCCTCCCACCCTCCCTCCGGTGATTACTTACGTAGAAATCCGTGACCGTGGGAATATCTATAAATTCTTTTTATTGTTTTTTGATTTACGTTAGTTAAGTAGTGTCACAAGGTCACTGCCAAAAATAGTTTAAAAAATCCGTAATCGCTTTTAAGCACTCTACTAGTTAAAAATGCCTCGTAATAGTGATAAACTGCCTCTTCCCGCTACTGCTTCGGCTGTGGTGGATACAAAATCTTTCTTTTCATCTGTAAATACACTGGCTGCCGCAATAATAGCGGCGGTCCGCACTGGTACTAACCTGGCAAGAATCCAGAAAGATCTGATAGAAGATTGTAGCAGGGAGTTGGGTAGGTGTATAACGATATACAGTGGTTTACTGAATACCCCTATTGTACCTCCGCAAATAGAATCCGTTGTAGCATCGGAGCAGTCGGACGAGGTGAAGTCCTCGGAACCTGAGATTAGCTCGGAAGCCGAGACCGATGAGGTACCCACTGAGACCCTGATCGCTTCTCCTGTGATAATGACACCTGTGGACCTACAAGAAATATTAAAAGAATTAAAAGCTCAAAGAGAAGAAGTTAGAAACACACATAGAGAAGTGATTGTCGTACAGAAACAAATAGATAGATTACAGGAAGATAACAACAGTAGGAGTAGAGTGATAGAGGGAATTTCGTATGCTGAAAGAGCGGCTAGGACTAGGAGTAGCTACACACAACAATCGAATCACACGTTAATAGTTCAGTCAACGGAGGAGAATGATAGCGGAGAGGAAGTGATAAAAAAGATAAGGGAAACAGTGAATGCTCGTGAGACAGGAGTGGAAGTTGAAAGGATGAGAAAAGCGAAAAATCAGAAAGTAGTGGTCACATGCAATAACAAGGAAAACTTAACAAAAATTAAAAACGAATTGGAAAGAAACAGAAATTTAAAGGTAAATGCGGCGGTGAACAAGGACCCCCTTATTATAATAAAGAACGTTTTGTCTTACAACACTAATGAAGACATTATAGCTTCGTTGAAGAAACAAAACGCAGCGGCACTTGAGGGGATACCTGAGAATCAAATAAGAGCTGAAGTGAAATATAGGAGTCGTGCCAGGAACCCGCATGAAAACCACATAGCGGTTCAGGTGTCACCTCTGGTGTGGCAGAAATTTACGGAGTTGGGTCGAGTGCACATCGACCTGCAAAGGTGCTATGTGTACGACCAGTCGCCGTTAATACAGTGTACGAGGTGTCTTGGCTTCGGACATAGCAAAAAGGTTTGTAACGAGACGGAAGATAAGTGTAGCTACTGTGGTGGTAATCACCTAAGAGAAAACTGTACTGCAAGGAACGATGGAAAAGCACAGGAATGTAGGAACTGCAAAATACAAAATTATGAGCGATGCGACCATAGCGCGTTTAGTAGGGAATGCCCAGTGAGACAGAAATGGGATCAGATAGCGAGGTCGAGCGTCTCGTATTGTTGATACAGTTGTCACGGAGACCTATGGAATAAAAATAGCGCAAGCAAATTTACAACGAAAGAAGTTAGCGACACTGGAACTTTTGAAGGAGGCCACTAAGAGGAAGATAGGAATATCGTTAGTGCAAGAACCATACACGGGTAACGTAGGAGCGATGAGGCAGTATGCTGGACAGAGAATAATTCAAAGTACTAGTAACGGAACTAAACCAATAAAAGCAGCAATAATAATACACGACAATACCTTAAAAATAAGCGAAAATCCAGATTTTACAACCGAAAACATAGCATATGTAGAATTAAAAAGTAAAAGTAAATCCATTCATTTAATCTCGGTCTATTTCGAAGATACTCAGCCTTTGGATCAGTATACTGCCGCATTGGAGAAGATTATACATAAACTTAAAAACAAAAACATCTTAATAGGAGGGGATGTAAATGCATGGAACCCGTGGTGGGGTAGTGCAAGTGAGGACGCGAGAGGAACGGAGTTGGCCTCCTTCTTAGATGAGGAAGAGTTCCATGTGCTGAACGAAGGAGAGGAGCCGACGTTTGAGACTGTTAGGAATGATAGGGTGTATAAAAGTGTGGTGGATATTACAGTCAGTACGTATGATATAATGGATAAAATAAGGAATTGGAAAGTGGATAGAACAGTGACCAGCTCAGACCACAATGCGATCATCTATAATTTAATGCTAGAAAAAGATGAAAGAAATAATGATTGTAAAACGACAAAAATATATAACACTAAAAAAGCTAAATGGGTAGAATTCTCAGACAAAATAGGAACGCATATAAATGAAACTAACATTAGAAAAAAAGTAAAGGAAGTAAAAGACAGACACGAATTAGAAAAAATAGTAAATGATTACACAGAAATAGTAAAACAATCGGCAGACGAGGCCATACCAAAAATTAAATGTGTTAAAAAATTCAAACTTCCATGGTGGAATTCTGAGTTGGAACGGTTATGGAGAGATATGACTACAAAAAAGAGAAGGATTAAGAATGCAGCGCCTGTCCGACGTCAACACGTGACGAGAGAATATTGGGAAGCGAGGAAGATGTACGAAGAGAGCGCGAATAGCGCTCAGACATCGAACTGGAAGGAGTTCTGCACCAAACAAGAAGGGGAGAGTATGTGGGACGGCGTATATAGGATTATAAGGTGTACGAATCAGAGGGAAGAAGATAGATTATTGATAAATGAAGGGAAGACGTTGAATGCTGTAGAGTCGGCGAAACTATTGATGCAGACCTTCTTTCAGGACGATAACCCGGAAGAGGATCTACCAGAACACAAGAGAATGAGGGAAAGCATTGAGGAGATAGAAAATGAAAGGGAAGAGGTAGAAGAGGAGATGTTCACTATGGTAGAGTTAGAGAATGTTGTGGAGTCATTCAGTCCCAAGAAAGCACCGGGTATAGATGGATTAACAGCGGATATTTGCAGGGAAGCCATTAACAGGGATCCAGAGTTATACCTGGAAATAATAAATAAATGTCTTAAACTTGCATATTTCCCAAAATTATGGAAGATAGCTAAGATATTAGTGCTAAAGAAGCCAGGAAAGTCAGACTATCACCATCATAAGTCGTACAGACCTATCGGATTACTCCCCGTGCTGGGGAAGATACTTGAAAAGATGATGATGGCTAGGCTAAAATGGCATTTTCTACCTAGATTAAATAAAAAGCAATATGGGTTCATACCGCAGAGGAGCACTGAGGACGCCATGTGCGACCTTATGGATAGGATAGAGCAGAAGATTGAAGCGAAGGAATTGGTGGTGCTTATATCGCTGGACATCGAGGGTGCTTTTGATAGTGCCTGGTGGCCAGCGATTAAGCACCGACTATTGGAAGGAGGGTGTCCTCAGGGCACATACGGTATGATAAATAGCTATTTTTCGGATAGGAAGGTACAACTGACTTACGCAGAAGAAACTTGTGAACAAAACGCCACTAAGGGATGTATTCAAGGCTCGATCGGAGGCCCAATATTCTGGAACCTGTTGATGGATCCCTTGTTGAACCTGATAGAGAAAGAAGGAGTGTATGTACAGGCATTTGCGGACGATGTAGCTCTCGTGGTCTCTGGTAATAATATGCAAAGTATAAATGAAAAGAGTAATTATGTATTAAATAAAATATTAACTTGGGGAAAAGAAAATAAATTAAAATTTGCACCGCAAAAAACAAAAGCAATAATAATGACTAGAAAACTTAAATACGATTTGCCTAGACTAAAAATGGGAAACAACGATATAGAAATAGTTGGGGAGTTGAAATTATTGGGAATTACATTAGATGAAAAATTGACATATAATACACATATAGATAACGTAAGCAAGAAAGCTATAAATATATATAAAAATATGGCACGAATGGTTAAAGTCAGTTGGGGATTAAAACCAGAGATCACGAGAACGCTTTATAAAGCAGTTATTGAACCGATTATTCTGTATGGAGCGAGCGTATGGGGGAAGGCCGTCACTAAGAAAACAGTAGCCAAAAGACTAAATTCGATCCAGAGAAGTTTCGCAATAAAGATTACGAGAGCGTATAGGACGGTCTCCCTGGACGCTGCGCTGATCCTTTCTGGATTGATACCGCTGGACCTTCGGGTGCAAGAGAACGCCAGACTCTTTAGGTGTAAGAAGGGATTGCCCACATACCTCCTCCCAGAGGACAGGACGGTGGAGCAAAACGTGAGCTATCTGAGCGCAGTACACCCAGCGCAGGATATAAGAATTAAGTATGAGTGTCTGGAGAGTTTGAAGGAGGAGGATCGAGCTGCCATTCGGGGTATAGAGATATACACCGATGGCAGCAAGATCGAGGAGAAAGTTGGGGCAGCGGTATCAATTTGGAAAGAGGGAAAAGAGATAAGAGCGATAAAACTTAAACTAGACTCATACTGTTCGGTATTTCAAGCCGAAATGCTGGCAATTCAAAAGGGAGTAGAATACTTCTTAAAGAGTGACGAAAAAGAGTGCAGCATTTTTAGCGACTCGAGATCATCAATTGATCTCATAAAGAAAACAAAAACGTTCCATCCCCTGGCCTTCGATATTAAACAGAAAATAAGAACGATTAGGAATAGTGGTAAAAATATAAAAATGTTCTGGATTAAGGCTCACGAGGGCACGGAGGGGAACGAGCGCGCAGATCAGCTCGCTAAAAATGCTGCACTATATAAGAAGACGGCGCCGGATTACGCACAGTGTCCTATATCATATATTAGGGCGATGCTGAGGGAAAAATCTGTCAATGAGTGGCAAGAAAGATACATTTCCTCTGAAAAGGCCAAAACGGTAAAACAATTTTTCCCATCAGTATCCGGCGCCTTTTCAATTCTGCGGAAAATAGAATTAAACCAGATAATAGTTCAAGGATTGACGGGCCATGGCGGTTTCGGGCAGTATTTGCACAAATTCAAGTGCAAAGACTCTCCGAGCTGTCCGTGTGACCCTAACAAAGAGGAATCAATATTACACTTAATCACGGAGTGCCCTATGCACGACAGAAATAGATATAATTTGGAACAGGAGATTGAGGAGAGAATAACTGTAAGAAATTTGAGTAGTATTATGAAGGAGGATGTAAAAAGAATGAAATTGATTAAATTTTTAGCGTCAGTTACCAAAGACGCAATAAAGAGAAATAAGAGTTAAGTGTATATAGTGTGTAAAATAGTAAAGAAGTAATTATATGTAAACAATAATAAAATAAAAATAAATAAATAATAAAAAAAAAAAAAAAAAAAAAAAAAAAATTAAAAAAATTAAAAAAATTAAAAAAAAAAAAAAAATTTAAATAATAATAATTAAAAAAAAAAAAAAAAATGTATAAATAAATAAATAATAATTAATAAGATGAATAAAATTAAACTTACTGTAATAAGATAAACTTAGATTAAGAAAATTGTAAATATGACAAGTAATCTAATAAGAAAGGAACAAAAATGGCATTGACCACCAAAGGTCAATGGGACAAATAGATTATCTAATAAAAAAAAAAAAAAAAAAAAAAAAACCTAACCTAACCTAACCTAACCTAACCTAACCTAACCTAACCTAACCTAACCTAACCTAACCTAACCTAACCTAACCTAACCTAACCTAACCTAACCTAACCTAACCTAACCTAACCTAACCTAACCTAACCTAACCTAACCTAACCTAACCTAACCTAACCTAACCTAACCTAACCTAACCTAACCTAACCTAACCTAACCTTTTTTTTTTTTTTTTTTTTTTTTTTTAACGCTGGAAATGCGACCTTATGCATACCCCCCGCTAGCAAGCGGGAGGTTATGTGGGGCTCTCCTTGATGCCGCCCGCCATTGGGCTAGCGGCGTTCAAGGCATACCCACTAAAACCAGCGGTACCCTCCTCCGCCTACGTGAGACGCCACGGGAACGCTTTCGCAAACAACCGTGACGCCTCGGCGGTCAGCCCAATCCACGCGGGCCGACATTCTCAGAGGGGCTCCCAGGGTACTAGGAGTGGCTCCCCTCCGGAGCGGCTGCTCTCTTACCTTTACGGGGGGGCTTGCAGTTCTTGCCCCCCATTCTATGGCCCGACGGCTTGCCTGCATCCGCGCAGATTGCGCAGCGCATTGCGCCTGTGCAGAGAGCCGCCTTGTGCCCCTCTTGGCCGCACCGGTAGCACAAGTCTGCTCGGTTCTTCGGCGAAGGGCAGAGGGCTTTAGTATGACCTAGGCCCATGCACTTATAGCAGCGCATGGGTAGGTCATCCAGTACCTGCAGCCGGGCGGAACTCCAGCCGACCAGGATCCTCCCCGCCCTGGACAGCACCTTTGCAGCGTCAACGGGGCAGGAGATTCGAACCCCCTTCATACCTGCGCGGCCGGTCCACAACTCACCGACGCGCACCGCCTCCGCAGCACAGCCGCTCGCTCGCACGACCGCGGCAACCACCTTCTCTTTGGTGGCCGAGTCGTCGAGCCCGTCCACCCGGAGATTCACGGCCTTGGTTGGCCGTGCTACCTGCGCCAAGCCGTCCAGCACGATGCGCATTCTCTCCGCCAAGGTCTCCGCCTGCTCGGGTGTCTGCCCCTTCGGCAACTCCAGCACCCGAGCCCCGGTCTTGGCCTGGCGGATCCTCATACCGGCGCCTATACCCAGCTCCGCGAGGTCTATACTCATCTCCGCTTTCTCCAAGATTTTGGCATAGGTGACTCCCTTCTCTGCCACCTCGGGCAGGAGCCGCACGACGACAGCCGACGTGCGAGGAGCCACGAGCCTCTTCTTGGGCTTAGCGGAGACCTTCTTCGCTTTAGGCGCCTTGACCGGCGCCACCTTCTGAGGCGGGGGGTTTTTCGCCCTCCTGCGACCACGCCGAGCAACCGTTGCCCAGCTATCGCCTTCTTGCTCTGCAGAAGGCGCACTCGCCAGAACAGCCTGTGTCGGTTCCTGCGTAGTTTGAGGAGCCTCTAGTGCTGTGGCCGCCACTTGAGAAGGACTCTTCTTTTTCCCCCTCTTTTGAAGAGGGGCTGCTGAAGCAGTGTCGGGCTGGGATGCTGCGAGAGTGAGCGCAGTTGACGGAGCCAGCACCGCCTGCCTCCTTCCATCAACCACGGGTGGCGGTTGTGTGTTCGCCGTCGTAACCAGCCGTTCCTCGATCCTGGACAGACGAGTTTCCAGCATCGAGGTGATCGCCGTTTTTAGCTCCTCTGCCGCGTTTGCCATCGCGTCGGACGACGAGGGTGCGGCTTGTTTAGGGGATCTCTTAGCCCCCATCTCCTCAAGGTCCCTCCTGTACGCCAGGGACTCGGCTTTGGCGTACTCGAGCTGCCTGCGTAGGCGAGCGTTCTCGACCCGAAGTCGACGAACCTCCTCCGCCTCTGTCCTGTCCGCCAGCGCATCTACGATCTCCTTTAGATTACTGGCGGACTCCTTAAGGATCTTGACGTAGGTCCCCTTGAGGTTCCCGGACTTCTTAGCAAGCTCGATGATCTTGGATGCGCTCCGTCCAGCATCCGCTCGCAGCTCGTCCGCGTTCCTCAAGGTTGGATCGCTTTTGTCCACTTCGGACGCAACATCCGAGTCGCTAGGGCCCTTTGCCGCCGCTGGAGTTGGCCTGCGGAAGGGCCTAGCCCGAAGCGTGCGCTCAAAGGCTTCTACGGAGTCGCACTTTGAGGCTACCTTGTCGTCGGTTTCGGACTCTGAGTCCGAGGATTTAAGAGGCACCTCGGGGAGGCGCCGTCTTGTCCCTATTCTGACGCCCTTTGCATCAGACTTATCCGACTTACCACCCGCAATATTTACGGGGTCAGCCGCTGCAGCCAATGCTGCTTCTTTCCTAGAACCCGACATGGGATTCGCTATCTCAGGATACGCCTTGAAAACTCCTAGTGTGCCCCGCTCTACCTACAACCCAAAGGGGAGGGAGCTGGGGAAGGAAGACCTTTGCGTATTGCACACACTGAGGTAACCGCACTAGCACACTTCAGCCACCCGCCTGCCACTCCGTTACGGTGGTCAGGACGGGGCCCAGGGGAAACGACGAGGACGTATGTGCTACTGAACCCCCAACCTAACCTAACCTAACCTAACCTAACCTAACCTAACCTAACCTAACCTAACCTAACCTAACCTAACCTAACCTAACCTAACCTAACCTGTCTGAGTCCGGATACGGTCGGAAACACCACGTTTTTGCGACGCTCCGCATTTAAAAATCGTTTTGAGTGGGTAAATGTGCTCCGATTTTGGTGATTTTGGTGTCTACGTATGCGTCTCAACAAGGCGCACAATCCTACATGTAAACCGTTCAGATCGCATTGCGGGATCAAGAGATAACAGTGAAAAACCTTGTAAAAAAAAACTTAACGAAATTATTAAAAAAAAAAAGTGAGTGTGTGAGACCATCTTTGTGTTGTGCCATTTGTATGCACTATTGAGTTCAACATCCAGGAAAAATTTCAAAATTTTCAGACCAATATTTCACTGAGAAAATTAACAGAAAACTTCCAAAAAAAAAAACACGTGGTTGGAGAAGGAGAGCAGTCACCATAACAAAATTGGTGACTACGTCTTGTCTTTACAAAAGAATGCGTCTTTACAAAAGAATCAAAACGCTGTTTGTTCCAAATAAAAGACGACCTTAATTCCTGAGAAAATCAAAAATTACAAAAATTTGGAAAATATTTCTTTAAAAAGGAATAAAACCAAGTGAGTGCGCTTGTTCCTTCATAGTGTCATTTATAGGCACTACAGAGAAGAACGTGTACAAATTTTTTAAAAAAATTTTCGAACACTCCTTCCCTGAGAAAATCGAGTTGGAAGTTTTTCAAAAAAAAACCACGAGGTAGGTGAAGGAGTGCAACTACCCTCACCAAACTTTGGAGCCGGGTGCCGGGAACCAGCAGAACAAGACTGGAGCAAAAAGAAAAATTTTAGGTTAAATTTTTTTTTAATTATTCACTTTTAAAGTTTGTAAATTCAACATTTTAAATCTCCGAAAGTAAATCGGTAACAGTATATTTTTAAATAGTAATCTGTTGCGCGCTAGCGCTTTCTACAAGGATTTTAAGTTTCAAAATCCTACACGAAATACCTTCGGAGAAAATCAGGAAAAACCACAAAATCATTAAAATTCAGTTATTTGGAAATTTTAGCACATAAATTATAAAAAAGATACACAGTTACCATCTTGTAAGGTGGGGCAAATTGTTACAATGAATTTGATGCCAAATTTGTAAAGATCGGACTCTCCTATCCAAAGTTATTCCAAAAAAACCAAGTTTGTCTTTTTCTCGAAAAACTAAGAAAAAATCTATAAATTTTTTGTTACCGTAGGCCTTATATTACATAAATACCCCTACCCAACTCAAAACTAGGGCTCGATAAGGCTTAAATTGGCGAATTTAGAAATATCCGCCATTTTGGTTTTTGATGAACCAAATTAAAAAGTGAAATATCTCGGGAACGGAAAGTCCAATCAAATTGCGGTTTCCGGCACAGTAATAAGCGTCGTAAAAGTAACAAGGCCAATTGGAAAATTTTGCGTTTCCGGCGTCGGGAGGTTTTCGAGGCTGAAACCAGTGTATCCAGATAGTCAAAGTAAAGCCAATATTAACGTTGAAAACCCCAGGTCTCTACGATCAGTGGATGCCGAGATACACCACTTTAAAAAGGCACTTTGACAGTTAGGCGGCCATCTTGGAAACCTTCTTGAAGTCATAACTCGGCTTCCAGGGGTCCTAGAAGCCTGCGGTATTCTTTGATCGCCTCGGGAGACTACCGTCTCTCCCATTAGCTAGAAAAATATTAATTTGGACGCGAAAAGTTTTCGACGCCTGGAGGCGCAAAAATAGAATAGTTTAGATCGAGCCAGTGAGAACGAACCCAAACACGTGTAGGCTGGGACTCATAGTTCGCGAGAAAACTGAGTTTTAAGTTGAACTTTGACATTTCAAATAATTCTGAAAAAATTTTCAAACAGTTATAACTCGGGAACTAGGAGTCCTAGAGAACTAGGGTTTTCGCAGTTGCTGCTGGTTCTCTCCATAAAACAAACCGGCGACCTCAAATTGTACTTTGGAACCAAAAAGTTTTTTAGCGCCAAATCCGGTACCGCAGGCCAGATCTCTTTGAGCCCATTCCGAGGACACCAAACACGAGGGAATTCGCACCATTGGATCCGGAGTTATACCGCTTGAACCATTTAGAACCATTTTGAACCGGAAATTTCAAGACGAAATATCTCAGGACCTAGTAGGGCTAGACGACCCGAGTTTGGGTTTGTTTGAAAGGGTTTTGGGCAACCAATCTAACGGACCTGGTTTGGCGACTCTACCTAGAGTTCTAAAAAATTAAATAACTTAAATATAAAAATATTTAGATCTGTATAAAATAACCAAAGTTCAACACTCGTCTGGAGCCAAATTAAAACTACATCAGACTAAACCTATGTACATAAATAGACAATCGTATATTATTTACAAGTATATCTAGGATTGGTGCGCTTTTAATTACTAAAAGCGTAACTCCTAATCTTAGTCAAGTAAACAGCATTTGATTGTACAGTCTAATCCTAAAATAAAGTAGATAGAGACCCCATCCGAACATTAAGATTTGAGATTCGCACATATTGGATCTTTGGGTGCCCTATACACACCCCAAAATACACACATACACATATACACACGCACACAAATAACACATTTACACAAACACACATAACCGCAAGACATGGAAACGGACTCCTCGGACACTAGTTCCACTGCGAGCTTTCGCCGGACCGAATTTAAGAGGGCTAAAGTCCTAACCAAAAAAAAGCCCGCCGAAAGTCAGCCCGGGAATACAAAAGCCTACTTCTCCAAAGAGTGACGGGGAAGTACGATCCATGCAATCCAAGCAACCCCCTCGGACAATCCAATTACCGGAGGAAGAAGAATACGACCTCCCTCATTACCCCAAAAAGGCAAACGCCTATCTCCGCGAGGCAAAGGCCCAGCTGGAGTAGTCCAGGAACATAAGTACAGTTATAAAGGAATCTGTATTGACTCACCTCGGAAATCCATACCAAATGATTCTAAGACTCCATGATTCAAGGCAGATCCTTTTAAACAAGGTCGAGAAAGCGGAGAAGGAGCGTGCGACTGCTCTGTTGCAGATAGAGAAACAGCACTCACATGAACTGGCAGAAATCAATAAACGAATGACCTCGCTAGACCTGTCCAAACCAGTAGAGAAGTTGACCCACGATGTAGAGCTGCTGAGGAAGTTAGTAGAAACAGAGGTAGTCGAAGAGGGATGGAGAACTCGTGGCGAGCAACCGACACAAGAATTAATAAACCTAACCAAGGACTTGAAGGAGGCAACAACTGAGAGAAACTGCGACAATTCTCCCGGGACCTCTTACATACGCAGAGGCAACAACAAAGCCCCGTAGCAAGTCAAACATAGACCTGCCCCAAAAACCAAATCACACCATCATAGTGGCGTCCACGGTAGAGAAAGATACTAGTGAGGACGTCATTAGGAAGGTACGTGGGACGGCAAATGCAAGGGAAAGCGGTGTCAGAATTGATAACCTGCGCAGGGCCAGAGACCAAAAGGTGGTTATTACTTGCGAAAATAGGAGAAATTTGGAAGAATTAACGGCGAAACTTAGGGAAAACAAGGACCTTAGCATCAATTATGCAAAAAACAGTAGTAAAATCCCTTGGTAGTAATAAAGAATGTTTTGGCGTTTAATTCAGATGAAGATATTATAACCTCAATTAAACGTCAAAACAAAGACGCAATCGAGGGAGTTTCTGAGGACGACATGCGCATAGCAGTCAAATACCGTCGCAAAGCCAGAAATCAACTCGAGAACCATGTGGTACTCCAAGTGTCGCCACAGTTATGGCAGCGGCTCACAGCAGCAGGAAAAGTGCACATCGACCTTCAGAGATGCCATGTGTATGATCAGTCCCCCTTGATCCAGTGCACGAAATGTCTCGGGTACGGGCACAGCAGGAAGACATGTAAAGAAACCAAGGATACATGCAGCTACTGTGCGGGGCCTCACCTCAAGGCCGTGTGTCCTATATGGGTAACGGGAGATATCCCCTGCTGCAGAAACTGCTCTGAACAAAAAATGGAGAAGACCAATCACAGTGCATTCGACAGAGAGTGCCCTGTAATGCAGAGATGGGACAAGTTAGCAAGGGCTGGAGTAGCCTATTGCTGCTGATACGGGCAGAATGGACATACGGATGATCCAGGCAAATCTCCAGCGAAAACGCCTAGCCACACAAGAAATATTTATTGAAACAAATCGTAAGAAGATTGCTATATCTCTGGTGCAGGAGCCTTACGTGGGAGCGGACGGGGTGATGCGAGGTTACCCGGGGCATAGAGTTGTGCAAATGACTAGCAACAGAACAAAACCCGTCAAAGCAGCTATCATTGTGCACGACAATAGCCTACAGGTGGACGAGGATCCGAATATAACAACGGAAAACGTAGCGTACGCTGCTCTCAAGGTCAAGAACAGAACAATACACCTGCTATCGGTATACTTCGAGGACACAGTCCCTCTCGACCCATACCTGAACCATATCAAACATATAATAAGACAGAAAAATGGCAAAGGCATTCTAGTGGCGGGAGACGTTAATTCTTGGAGTCCCTGGTGGGGTAGTATATCCGAAGACCATAGAGGCGCAGAGTTGGCGTCCTTCCTACACGAGAACGATTTTCACGTTCACAACGAGGGCGACGTTCCAACTTTTGAAGCCATGGGTGCGCAGGGACCGAGAACGAGTAGAGTAGACATCACGGCAAGTACATCGGATATCATGGACAAAATAGATGACTGGATGGTAGATAGAGAGATAACTAGCTCGGACCACAACGCAATAACATTCAATCTGAAAATGGAGAAACACAGCAGCAGCATAATCAGATCGACAAGAATGTTCAACACCAAAAAAGCCAAATGGCCCGAGTTTAGAGAGAAACTCAGCCAACTAACAAGTGAAAAAGGACTAAAAGAAAAAATAGATAGAGTTAACAATAGAGAAGTTTTAGAAAATTATATAGAAGAGTTTATGAAAACAGTCACGGAAGCTGCAAAACTAACAATTCCCCCGAAAACAAATAAACATTTGTACAAAATGCCGTGGTGGACGGAAGAACTCCAGTCACTCAAAAATGATATGATGCGGAAAAAGAGAAGAATACGAAATGCTGCTCGTTCTCGCTGGAGATACGTACTGGACGACTATTAGCAAGCTAAGAAAATATATGAAAGCAAGGCCTTGGAATCCCAAACGAGCCACTGGGTGGAGTATTGTACCAGGCAGGACGGAGAGAGCATGTGGGACGGAGTCTACAGAGTGATAAGAAACACAACCAAGCGCGAAGAAGACAAACTACTTATCCTGAACGGGAAAACGCTAAGCCCTGCTGACTCTGCCCGACTGCTGATGCTAACATTCTTCCCAGACGACTCGGAAGACGTGGACTCAGAATTACACAGGAAGATAAGAGCAGAAACGTCAAAGGTAGAACCGACAACGCCTGACGACCACCCATTCACAATGGAGGAACTATTAAACGTCATCCAGACTTTCAACCCTAAGAAGGCTCCAGGCAATGACGGTCTTACAGCGGACATCTGCCAAAACACGATTCGACAAGAGACCAAATTATACCTGTCCATCGCAAATAAATGTCTAGATCTCGCATGTTTTCCTAAAGTCTGGAAGGAGGCTACTGTAATAGTATTGCGGAAACCGGGTAAAGGCGACTATCATCATCCCAAGTCTTACCGACCAATCGGATTACTACCAGTGATGGGTAAGATTTTGGAAAAAATGATGATAAACAGGATAAAATGGTGGATACTACCCAAACTTCATCCGGCACAATACGGGTTTATCCCCCAAAGATCCACGGAAGATGCACTGTTCGACCTTATGACCCATATAGAGTCATGCATAAGACTAAAGAAGATATCTGTAGTCGTGTCGCTGGATATCGAAGGAGCTTTTGACAGCGCCTGGTGGCCAGCGATACGAAGACAGCTATTAGCACTAGAATGCCCAAGGAACATTTATAAATTAGCGGACAACTACCTGAGCGATAGAAATGTAAGCCTCACTTATACCAATACGCGAGTGGAAAAGTCCAATAACATGGGATGTGTGCAAGGATCTATTGGGGGACCTATATTCTGGAACCTCTTAATCAATCCTATAATAACAGAGCTACGAGAGAATGGTACACATATACAAGCTTTCGCGGACGACATTGTATTGGTATTCTCCGGCGCTAACGCGGACGACATACAAACCAAAGCAAACATAACACTGGATCGAATTTACAAATGGGGAATGGAAAATCGCTTACGTTTTGCGCCGCAGAAGACCAAGGCAATGATAGTTACCAAAAAACTAAAATTTGATACACCCACGCTCACGATGGGAGGTACCAATATAGAAATGGTTGATGAACTTAAACTGCTGGGAGTCACTATAGACAAAAAACTAACGTTCAATCAACACGTGACAAACATAACGAAGAAGGCATTAAACATATATAAACAAATGGCTAAAACGGTTAAAGTCACGTGGGGGTTGAACCCTGAGGTGACAAGAACGATATACCTGGCAGTAGTTGAGCCGACGGTTTTGTACGCTTCAAGCATATGGGCCAAAGCAACATCAAAAATTATAGTCCAGAAAAAACTGAACACCATACAGAGAGGTTTTGCCCAAAAAATATGTCGGGCGTACAGAACCGTCTCGCTCAATGCTGCCGTGGTACTCTCTGGACTGCTGCCGCTGGACCTAAGAGTTCAAGAAGCCGCGAAGCTGTACAGATACAGACGAGGCATAGTAATGGAATTTCTGCCCAATGACAGGCAGATAGAAAGGAGAATAAATTTCACTAAAAATGAACATCCAGCACTCAAAACCAACATAACTTACCATATGCTAGACAACCTGGATACCGATAATGACGAATTAGCAAACATACGCGTGTTCACAGACGGAAGCAAGATAGAAGGAAAAGTCGGTGCAGCGGTATCCGTCTGGAAAGGAAGAGCTGAAGTTCGAGCTGTTAAGCTAAAATTGGAGTCGTACTGTACAGTTTTCCAGGCGGAGATGCTGGCACTACAAAAAGCCGTAACAATTTGTGAAGAAATGCAGGAATTGCAGATGGACATTTTCTCTGATTCACGCTCATCCCTGGACCTAATCTCAAAGAGTGAAACGTCTCACCCACTAGCCCATGACATCCAGAAGGGTCTCAATAGGCTATCTAAATCAGGAAAAAACATAAGACTATTCTGGATAAAGGCACACGCAGGAGCAGAAGGCAATGAAAGGGCAGACGAATTAGCCAAGAGTGCTGCCCTTCATAAAAAGACTGCTCCTGATTACAGCGCTTGTCCGGTATCACATGCTAAATTCATAATCAGAGAGACTACCTTAGGGACATGGCAGGGAAGATACGAAAATGTAGAACAGGCCTCCATAACAAAAATCTTTTTCCCAAATATACGCGAGGCTTACAAAATTTTGAGAAAGATCATAACAACACACATAACAACACAATTCTTCACGGGTCACGGCGGTTTCGGAGAGTACCTTTACAAATACAAATGCAAGGGTACTCCCGCGTATCCGTGCGACCCGGAGAAAAACGAAAACATCATTCATCTAATAACAGAATGCCCACAACACGACATTGATAGGTATAATGCAGAATCCGAAATGAATGAAAAAATTGAAAAAGACACGCTCAAACGACTATTTAAGCTAGATAAGCAAAGAGACACATTATTAAAATTTTTAGAGAAAGTGACATTAGCATCAATTAAAAGAAACAAAAGTTGAATGAGGAGCTAGGATAGACTGTATGAAGTAAAACGAAAAGTAATAGATATGTAAATAAAAAGAAGTAATAAAGCTGAAATATGTAGGCTATGGTTTTTGCCTATGTTAATTATATGGTTGTCTAGTAAAAATTGGTCATAACTAGTATAAGGAAAGAAATGTGTAAATAAGTAAAATTGTGTAAACATATAAAAGTAATTAATCACTGGCTGTATTTATATCATATGTAGTATATTTAATAAATAAGAATTAGGATAAGTAAGTAGAATTAGTAATATAAGGGAACAATACATTGTAATTCTTTAAGTAAAGTAAGATTGTATATAAAATAAAATAGAACACTAAAGCACGGACCATAGGGTCTGTGGCATATAAAAGCTCAACACCCTGTGATGGCGGGTGCTTTTAAAAAAAAAAAAAAAAACCTAACCTAACCTAACCTTTTTTTTTTAACGCTGGAAATGCTACCTTATGCATACCCCTCGCCAACAAGCAGGAGGTTATTTGGGGCTCTCCTCGATGCCACCCGCCGTTGGGCGTTGTGGCGGTTCAAGGCATACCCACTAAAACCAGCGATACCCTCCTCCGCCTTAGTGAGACGCCACGGGAACGCTTTCGCAAACAACCGCGACGCCTCGGCGGTAGGCCCGATCCACGCGGGCCGGCACGCTCAGAGGAGCTCCCAGGGTACCGGGAGTTTCTCCCCTCCGTCTAGCGATCCGGAACGGCCGCTTTCCTTCCTTGGCGGGGGGGCTTACAGTTCTTGCCCCCCATTCTATGGCCCGACGGCTTGCCTGCATCCGCGCAGATTGCGCAGCGCATAGCGGCTGTGCAGATGGCCGCCTTGTGCCCCTCTTCGCCGCACCGGTAGCAGAGGTCTGCTCGGTTAACCGGCGAAGGGCAGAGGGCTTTCGTATAACCTACCCCCATGCACTTGTAGCAGCGCAATAGTTACACAGGCCAATAGTTACACAGGCCAACAATAAAAGCCTTTTTTAATAATTTACACTAATACTTGTGCTGATTCCGAAACTATAAAAAAAATCGCATCACCCACCACTTTGTTATATTATAGAAGCTAATAATTTATTAAGTTAATTGCTAGTATGATTATTCATTGTTTACAGGAACTGTTGCTGCAGTGGAAGCCACGAGCATCAGCTATTTCTTTTGGCAAAGGATACTCGAATCAAGACCATAATACGCGCGGAAGAAACTCATGAGTTGCGGGTGGAGTAAGAAAGAGAGCTGTCTAAAAACATAATTGTTGTTAGTAGACAGAAAAAAATATATTTTTTTTTATAATAGATAAGGTGCAAACGAGCAGATGGTCCACCTGATGGTAAGTGGCAACCATCGCCCATGGACATCGGAAAAACAAGAAACACTCTCTCGTTTTGTCGATTCGTTGCATCCCCGAAGATAGAGTGGGAAGGGGGAATGAACAAGAAAAATGATGCGGATTCAGCGGACCCTAGGTAACAGCCCAGAGTCGACTAGACCTACAGCATTAATGGGATGGGAGAGGGAGGGGGTAAGTCTGGCCTGTCATAAATTGTGTCGTTAGGCCCCACGCTCAATTAAACTCCTCATTATATTAATATTTCTTTATTTCTAGATATTATATCTACGCCATATTCTTTTACAATCCAACCATTAACAATATCACTACGTCCTTATTCTATATTCAAATATTATACAATGTTACCAACTTACAATATTTCAACATGGCCCACATGCGGCTCGACCGGAACGCATCTATGACAACATATAGACAAACTAACTGACCGACAAATTTTTGACGTTTCAAAAGTACTTTTCAAAAAAGTCTAATTGAAATAAATAATTTTGATTTGATTTGATTTATGACACTTGACGATTGGATTCGTATGCTGGTGGTCGCAAACCAGTCGGGGAACAGATCCCCTACCACCAAGGGGGTGCTGGGTTACTCGGCTCTTACGAGATGCTCTCCCAGCGGCAGAGGGGAATAGTATTCTAACCCGTCCCCTCACGGGTCAAGATGAATGAAACGATGAATCTTATTAAAAAATTTAAATTAATTTAAAAGTTGTTGTAAACATGATAGAAACGCAATTTACAATGTTCTACTGTAATACTCGTTATTTAATATATTTTATTAAAACACGTTTAATTTTCCTAAAAACGAAATGTCTCGTGTAAGTGGCTGAGGAGTTGGATATAGCGCAGACTACTCAATGTTGACATGTGTAGGAGATACCACCGAAGAAACTATCCTCATTAGCCTCACCACGAAATGTCTGGTGTAAGTGGCTGAGGAGTTGGATATAGCGCAGACTACTCAATGTTGACATGTGTAGGAGATACCTCCGAAGAAACTATCCTCATTAGCCTCACCACGAAATGTCTGGTGTAAGTGGCTGAGGAGTTGGATATAGCGCAGACTACTCAATGTTGACATGTGTAGGAGATACCTCCGAAGAAACTATCCTCATTAGCCTCACCACGAAATGTCTGGTGTAAGTGGCTGAGGAGTTGGATATAGCGCAGACTACTCAATGTTGACATGTGTAGGAGATACCACCGAAGAAACTATCCTCATTAGCCTCACCACGAAATGTCTGGTGTAAGTGGCTGAGGAGTTGGATATAGCGCAGACTACTCAATGTTGACATGTGTAGGAGATACCTCCGAAGAAACTATCCTCATTAGCCTCACCACGAAATGTCTGGTGTAAGTGGCTGAGGAGTTGGATATAGCGCAGACTACTCAATGTTGACATGTGTAGGAGATACCTCCGAAGAAACTATCCTCATTAGTCTCACCACGAAATGTCTGCTGTAAGTGGCTGAGGAGTTGGATATAGCGCAGACTACTCAATGTTGACATGTGTAGGAGATACCTCCGAAGAAACTATCCTCATTAGCCTCACCACAAAATGTCTGGTGTAAGTGGCTGAGGAGTTGGATATAGCGCAGACTACTCAATGTTGACATGTGTAGGAGATACCTCCGAAGAAACTATCCTGATTAGCCTCACCACGAAATGTCTGGTGTAAGTGGCTGAGGAGTTGGATATAGCGCAGACTACTCAATGTTGACATGTGTAGGAGATACCTCTGAAGAAACTATCCTCATTAGCCTCACCACGAAATGTCTGGTATAAGTGGCTGAGGAGTTGGATATAGCGCAGACTACTCAATGTTGACATGTGTAGGAGATACCTCCGAAGAAACTATCCTCATTAGCGTCACCACGAAATGTCTGCTGTAAATGGCTGAGGAGTTGGATATAGCGCAGACTACTCAATGTTGACATGTTTAGGAGATATCACCGAAGAAACTATCTTCATTAGCTTCACCACGAAATGTCTGCTGTAAGTGGCTGACGAATTGGTACACAGACTACTTAGAAACAACAGATCTTCACACATTTTAGCTCAGAACTATCTACATTAAATTGGCTTTCATACAAAAAATTCGCATGTAATATGATCATTCTCTCTCTTGTCCCCCGTACTCCCGTACCCCATACCCCGTTGTTGTAGCGTCGGGGGTCAAAAAGTATAACTCATTATGGTATGATCTGCAAATCAGGTATAAAGGCTGAGAGCCTCAACTGTATCGCTATTAGGATGTTTCTCAGTACAAATTTTGGATTTTATTTACAAACGCAAATAAATGTTACAATATTTTCCATAATAGAGTTAAAATGTCGACCGCATCAGCAGCAATAGCGCTGTGGTCGCGTCAGTCCGGCTGTTGTATTTGTACAATCTTACAGAATATTACTGTAAAAACCGAAAACTATAAAATAATACATAATAACTACACTTTACACCGACAACGCCATCTATATGACAGAAGAAAAAGAAAATTAATAAAATAAACAACATGTAGCTAAACTTCAAAAACACCTTATTTAAAAATTAAAAAAACATTTTATATTATTGTAAAATATTACATAACAGTATTGTAAAATTCAAGTATAGATTAGTGATTATATTATGAAACAATTATCAAACACGTGGCGCCATCTACAGGACGTGTGACAGGTTCATCTACATAAATAAAATTTGTAAATTAATATATCTTTTGATTGAGTGAACAGATACCGATGAAACAATGACTAAATGTTACTCCGAAGTTAGCGCTATAATTATATATGTCAGAACAGAGAGACGATCTAAATGAAGGAAGTGATCGAACCTTACGATTTTGTAGTTTTTGGACTGGAACCCAGGCAGTGCCTTGGACTTGTAACCAAGGTTTAGGCTTAAGGAGCTCCTTTATGTAATTACTTCCACTGCCTGGTCTCACAGTCTGTCTAAGGTTAGGTTAACATAAAGCTAACCTAAGGCTAACCTAACCTAACCTAGGGTTGTGTTAACACATCTAAATACAATGTAGGGACTCATAATAAATAAGACGAACTCACATGATCCTTAGTCCGATATGTCCTATATCCGTGATGCGACACACTATTTATTACACTTCAACTCCAGGTCATGTTCACTCAAAGGGACTTGTCAAGAGACTAAAGTGTACTGCGCCGGAGGGGGAATATAAAGGGACTAGACAATGGCAATGCCCTTCCACTAGTGGGGAGAAGTAAATCAACAAAACGGAAAGAGGGCGCTGGCATCCCAATTAATCGATAATCTTTTACTCGTTTGAGACTGTTAAAAATCGTTGAATATTAAAATGACGCGACGGAAGTGATGATTAATTTTCTTTATTATTATCCGAAGTAAATCAAGAAATAGGAAATATGGCGCTCGCGTCGCGGTTAATCGATAATCTTTTACTCGTTTGAGACTGTTAAAAATCGTTGAATATTAAAATGACGCGACGGAAGTGATGATTAATTTTCTTTATTATTATCCGAAGGAAATCAAGAAATAGGAAATATTGCGCTCGCGTCGCGGTTAATCGATAATCTTTTACTCGTTTGAGACTGTTAAAAATCGTTGAATATTAAAATGACGCGACGGAAGTGATGATTAATTTTCTTTATTATTATCCGAAGGAAATCAAGAAATAGGAAATATTGCGCTCGCGTCGCGGTTAATCGATAATCTTTTACTCGTTTGAGACTGTTAAAAATCGTTGAATATTAAAATGACGCGACGGAAGTGATGATTAATTTTCTTTATTATTATCCGAAGTAAATCAAGAAATAGGAAATATGGCGCTCGCGTCGCGGTTAATCGATAATCTTTTACTCGTTTGAGACTGTTAAAAATCGTTGAATATTAAAATGACGCGACGGAAGTGATGATTAATTTTCTTTATTATTATCCGAAGTAAATCAAGAAATAGGAAATATGGCGCTCACGTCGCGGTTAATCGATAATCTTTTACTCGTTTGAGACTGTTAAAAATCGTTGAATATTAAAATGACGCGACGGAAGTGATGATTAATTTTCTTTATTATTATCCGAAGTAAATCAAGAAATAGGAAATATGGCGCTCGCGTCGCGGTTAATCGATAATCTTTTACTCGATTGAGACTGTTAAAAATCGTTGAATATTAAAATGACGCGACGGAAGTGATGATTAATTTTCTTTATTATTATCCGAAGTAAATAAAGAAATAGGAAATATGGCGCTCGCGTCGCGGTTAATCGATAATCTTTTACTCGTTTGAGACTGTTAAAAATCGTTGAATATTAAAATGACGGGACGGAAGTGATGATTAATTTTCTTTATTATTATCCGAAGTAAATCAAGAAATAGGAAATATGGCGCTCGCGTCGCGGTTAATCGATAATCTTTTACTCGTTTGAGACTGTTAAAAATCGTTGAATATTAAAATGACGCGACGGAAGTGATGATTAATTTTCTTTATTATTATCCGAAGTAAATCAAGAAATAGGAAATATGGCGCTCGCGTCGCGGTTAATCGATAATCTTTTACTCGTTTGAGACTGTTAAAAATCGTTGAATATTAAAATGACGCGACGGAAGTGATGATTAATTTTCTTTATTATTATCCGAAGTAAATCAAGAAATAGGAAATATGGCGCTCGCGTCGCGGTTAATCGATAATCTTTTACTCGTTTGAGACTGTTAAAAATCGTTGAATATTAAAATGACGCGACGGAAGTGATGATTAATTTTCTTTATTATTATCCGAAGTAAATCAAGAAATAGGAAA
Organism: Limenitis camilla; assembly: GCA_905147385.1. Taxonomy (NCBI): domain Eukaryota; kingdom Metazoa; phylum Arthropoda; class Insecta; order Lepidoptera; family Nymphalidae; genus Limenitis; species Limenitis camilla. The sequence goes on along the minus strand of LR990249.1, from coordinate 11,161,785 downwards.
TATGGCGCTCGCGTCGCGGTTAATCGATAATCTTTTACTCGTTTGGGACTGTTAAAAATCGTTGAATATTAAAATGACGCGACGGAAGTGATGATTAATTTTCTTTATTATTATCCGAAGTAAATCAAGAAATAGGAAATATGGCGCTGGCATCCCAATTAATCGATAATCTTTTACTCGTTAGAGGCTGTCAAAAATCGTTGAATATAAAAATCGCGACGGAAGTGACAATTAGTTTTCTCTATCATTATCCTACTCTAATTATAGCTCGACACGGCCTTCACTATTATCCTACCCCAACTATACCCCGACATATATAAACTTCAATCGAGTGGAGTCAGTAGTTTACAAACAAATGAAAAACAGACACATTTTTTAAAAACTTTTGAAATGGTTTCTATAGGTTATTTGAATACTCCTCCGCTAATTTTTTAAAATATATTTGCTACGACACGGTAAGTCTACAGATTTATTATATGTATAGATATAGATAGATGTCATGGTTTAGTGACTGAAAAAGGTATCTAATAGTTTGTTGTGACACCCAACGATCAAATTAACCACACGATCACGATCACGACGACAACAAAACCTCTGACCAACACGTCTATCTATTAAAACTCTACTACGCTATCTAGTTTGGATAATAATTTCTGTTTGCAAAACTAGATGGCGATTTTGAGACGGGCTGGGATCTAATAAAGACAACAATAATCCATACAAATAAATAAAATTGAAGTGTCTTTTTCTAATATTAAAATAACCGCTTTTTACTAAGTGCATATGGACGCACACGCACACACACATATACCAAAAACTACATTTTTCACAATTTTTGTCTATCTATTTGTTCCGAATAATATCTGAAATGGCTGGACCGATTTTGACGGGACTTTTACTAGCAGATAGCTGATGAAACAAGGAGTAACTTAGGCTATTTAACATCTCGCTACGACCCATAGGAGCGGAGCAACACGCAAACGAAGTCGGTTACACAAACACACCAGACAGACGTATAAAAAAAGTACTACTTATATTTACTAGCTGTGTCCGTGACTTCGTCCGCGTGGAATGGTCCGCGAGGGTGGTCTTAGGATAGCATTTTATTATTTAGGCTAATTATTTTACAAATAGTAAATACTTAGATGAGCTATTTGCAGTGTTTTACATTCATACATACATACTTCAATACAACTTTTTATCCCCCCTTTCAACCCCTTACAACCCTTTTTGCGTATTAAAAAGTAGCCTATATCCTATCTCAGGCTCTAGACTATCTATATATCAAATTTCATTAAAATCGGTTCATTAGTTTTAGCGTGAAAGTGTGACAAACAGGCAGACAGACACAATTACTTTCGTACCCTATACGTTCCAAGCTTGCATCTAGAAACATTCCATTACTCATCCTCGCACATCTCTTGTGGAAACGCAGCCTAATAATACATTTTAACTAAATTTTTTTAGTGCATTAAATACAACCAGCGCCATCTATTGAGAAGATAATGCAATGGATGTACTTCGTCACCGTTTTATATACAACGTCATAGTTTGTCACTAGATGACGCTGTAGGCGGAAATGATATAATATTCTCAAGTGATCTAGAAGATAATAATAAAGAGAGAAATAAATTATTATTATTATAAAAAAATGTAAATTATTACAATAATATTATACATTAACACTGTCTACTTGCAATCTTCTACAAGTTCATGAAACATTCACGAGATGGCGCTTTATATAACTTTTTACAGCTCAATCTATACTAATGTGTAAAAGCGTTTGTTTGCTTGAACGCGCTAATCTCAGAAACTACTGGTACGATTTGAAAAATTCTTTCAGTGTTAGATAGCCCATTTATCGTGGAAGACCCATAGGAGCAGAGCTGCACGCGGACAAAATCACGCAGGTCGACTAATGATAAAATAAAAACAAAACATCTTTTATCTACAACTACACTTTTATATACAGAGGAAAGATTTGATTGTTTGTATGTTTGTTGCGTATAGGTTCGAAAATTACTGAACCGATTCCGATAATTCTTTCATTGATAGAAACCTATACCCTTTTAGGGTTGCATAGGGTATGTGATGTTGCCATGAATATTATAATTAAAAAGATATGGCCATTTAAATGTCATAAAGTCGCCATTTTATGAGTCTGTGATTATATCTGAAAGTACTGAACCGATTTTGATAATTCTTCCGCCTATAGAATGCTATAGTAAGCTAAATATATTTATTTAGTGTTGCCATAAATATTAAAGTGCAGGTAGTTGGACATTAAATGGAAAGTCGGACATACTGATATGATTTTAATATCTTTTCACCAACAAATCTACATTATTTCCGTCTCTATTTTTCTTTCTATCTTTCTACTTTTCTCCCTTACCCCTCTCGCGCCATTTCTCTTTCAAATTTATCTTTTCTCTCTTTTTTACTTTATTCTTTTATTTATGGAAAGCTACATTATTACCGAGTTATAAATAAAATGTTTATTATAATTATCTGTGAGTTACATAAGTTTCTAACAAAAAACGGTCTTAGTTAGTTTATTGAAATTAAGTTTTAACATGCGTATTATCTTGGTTGTGAAAACATCCAAGAGATGGCGCTGTGTTAGGATTTAAATATAATTTGTAAACAAGTATCCACAAATAAGTCAAAATAAAATGATAAATAATTTTAGTATTTACCATCAGTAGAATTGGTAATAAGAGAGCGAGGGATGAGAGCCACCTTACACCACACGACATGGTTACGACTGATATCTGACTGAAGCAAGAAATGACCGCATGAAGTTAATTAATAAATTAAAATGTTATAAAACTAAACTAATTAAAAATAGGATTGAATATGAGCAGGACACACACAGTTTGCAGGAGGAAGTTAATAACCTGGCCAGCTCTTTAGAGAGTATGAGTGCCAAATATGATTCAGCTCAATCACAAATTAATGAGCACATAAATGCTGCTAATGATTTAGTTGAGTTGAGCAACTACAACTTAGAGAGATTCGAGTCATTGCTAAATAAGCGTTGTAGTTGCATGCAATTTGAGTCAAAGCAGAGTCTACCGGGCTCGGTCAGTCAACTTGATACAGTGTGTGACCAGCAAATATCTAGTCCTAGCCACAGTTTATCTTGCATTAATAACAATTGTAAAATAAACCTTAATATTAAGCGGCCTCCTCACACATCAAAACAAAAGACATTTGTTATATCAGACAGTTTAGGCAAAGGTTTTGGTTCCGTTTTAAATAATTATTTAGAAGGCTCCTGTAATATTTGTACTCCGGGTGCCAGTTACCAGTACCAAATTGATAAAATTAAGTCCATGCAGTTAAATGAAAGTACTACTATTGTATTACTGCATGGAAATAGCTTATCTGTGAGTAAGCAAGATGTTATCAGGGGTATTGATGATTTTATCAAATTAAATGAAAACAATAAATGTAAATTTATAGTCTGCGCCTTCCCATACTCTCGCTCACTCACAGATGCGCAGAATAAACATGTATATAATTTGAACATGACCATGTATAATTTGACATACCGTCATAGTGACGTATTTCTATATTTTGACTTAAACAAATTTATTTATTATAGTTGTAAGTTGACAAAAGATACAGTGTATCTCCCCTTATATTATAAAAAACAAATTGCTACTTTAGTAGCATATAATATTATACAAAACACCGTTATATGTAATATAACGCAGACATCAATTAATAATGATAATGTTATCATTAAAAATGTTGTACAAACTAGTTTAAACTAGTTAATGAGACAAAGCCTAAGCAAAACCGTTTAAATATTAACATAGTTCATCAAAACATGCAAGGTTTAGGCGGCAAAGAACTTGAACTGGAATTGTTAGGTAATAAATTTAATATTCATATATTTTGTATCACTGAACACTGGTTAAATAAAAATTGTATTATGTCACTTATGGATAATTATAAATTAATAAGTACGTTCGTCAGAGAGAAAACAATTCGCGGAGGCTCTTTAATATTAGTTCGCAGTGACATATCCAATACAGTATGTAAATCTCGACAAGATATTGTTTCTCTCTCTGTCGAGCGTATTGTTGAGATTTCTTGTGTAGAGTTTCAACGTTACATTATAGTATGCGTGTACCGCCCCCCCAATAGTGATTTTGAAACTTTTGAGTCCACTATTGATGACGTACTTAAACGTATTTGCATTAAAAATAAATCTATAATCGTGTGTGGAGACTTTAATATAGATATATTGATAGACACAACTTTCAGTCGTCGGCTGTTAAATTTATTTAAATCATATAATTTATTAAACTTATTCTCTGAGCCGACTCATGTTGGTGATAATTTTGCAACGTGTATAGACAATGTGTTTTGTGACTGTGAAGTGTTTGAAACTATAATAATGAAAAACCTAACTTCGGATCATTATGGACAGAAATTCACGTTAGTAGACCAAGAAATTAAAAATTCAAATAAGATTTCATGTAGACCAAAGTCGAATAATAAAATTAACTTGTTTAAGGATAAGGTAGTACAAAAAATTTCTAGTTTGTGTTTGATTTATAAGGACCCAGATACGCTATATAATAATTTATTTACTATGATTTTAAATGAATTTAATAACACATTTAAAATAAAAACTTTTAGTAAAAATTTAAAACTGAAATTTAGTGACTGGGCTACCATAGGTATATTTAGAAGTAGAGATAAATTATATGAATTATATGGTATGAGGCAATATAATCGGGATCCAGTATTTTTAGAACGCGTTAGGTGTTATTCTAAGATCTTTAAAAGTGTTTGCATCCAGGCGAAGGCAATTTATATTAGAAACAAAATACTTAACTCAGACGATAAAATAAAGGCTACCTGGGATATTATTAATAGCATAACTGGAAGATCTAAAATAGAAAACGAACCAATTAAATTAAATGTTGATAATATATTAATTAATTCGGAAGAAGAAGTGGCAAGCACGTTTGAAAAATTCTTTACTGATATACCTATCAAAGTAACATCTGCATTAAAATCATCGCCCTTAGATGCTATTTCTCTACTTAAAAATAAACTCCCAGGCTATGCTAATTACTTTGAGTTTAAACATATTACTTCATTTGATATTATTAAGAATTTCAGGACACTTAATATAAAAAAAACTGGTGATTTATGGGACATTTCAGTAAAAATATTAAATACAATAATCAATAATATTGCCCCACATCTAGCTGATATTTTTAATAAATGTGTCGATACAGGAAAGTTTCCGGACTTAATGAAGCACAGTAAAATAATACCTCTATTTAAAAATGGAAACAGGAAAGATCCCGGTAACTATAGACCAATCTCTATATTACCATCACTGAGTAAAGTTTTTGAAAAGATTATTTTAAACCAACTTTTAGAATATTTTAATGAAAATAAACTATTTCATAGTGAACAGTATGGTTTTACTAGGGGTAGGTCAACAACAGATGCCGGAGTTGCTCTTCTTAAGCATATTTATGAAGCATGGGAGAAATCACAAAATGCGATTGGTGTATTTTGCGATTTGTCCAAGGCCTTTGATTGTGTTCAACATGAAACACTTTTAAAAAAACTTAATTATTACGGTATATGTGGTGTTTCTCTGGATCTAATTGCCTCATACCTAAATCAATGAGTCCAGAGGATTACTATTAATGGTGTAAAATCTTCTGGATCTTTGCTACAAATGGGCGTTCCACAGGGATCCATTTTAGGCCCGTTTTTATTTTTGGTTTATATTAATGATCTGCCATACTATGTGAAGAACTTGTGTGATATTGTACTTTTTGCTGATGATACATCTCTTATATTTAAAGTAAACAGAAATAAACATAATTATGACGATGTAAACAGTGCATTATCGCAGGTTCTTCAATGGTTTACGGTAAATAACTTAGTTCTTAATGCTAAAAAAACCAAATGCGTTGAGTTTGCTTTACCTAATGTTAAAAAACAAAAATTTAACCTACGTTTAAATAATGAAATTTTAGATGTGGCGGACTCGACGGTATTTCTGGGTATAACTTTAGATTCAAAACTCCAGTGGAACCCCCATCTATCATCTCTAGCGGGAAGACTCAGCTCAGCTGCCTACGCGGTAAGGAGAGTCAGACAAATGACTGATATCAATACTGCTAGGCTAGTTTACTTCAGTTACTTTCACAGTATTATGTCTTATGGCATTTTACTGTGGGGTAGGGCCGCGGACATTGAATCCATTTTTATTCTTCAAAAGAGAGCTGTTCGGGCCATTTATAACTTAAGAGCGCGGGATTCCCTTAGAGATGTATATAAAAAAATAGACGTTCTTACAGTCCCATCTCAATACATATATTGTAATATTTTGTTCATTTACCAGAATATTCATTTGTATTCAAAACACAGTGACAAACATAATGTTAATACTAGAAACAGAAATAAACTTGTAACGCCGTACTATCGTCTCCACAAAGTGAGTAATAGCTTCATGGGGCTTGGTGTTCGCATCTATAATAAGATTCCACAGCCTATATTAGACTTGCCACTTCAACAATTTAAAACTCGTATCAAGAAGTCATTAATATATAAAGCATACTATAATGTACAGGATTACTTAAATGATGAGAATGCTTGGAATCTAAGTGACGTTGACTCTCAAGTTAAATGATTTGTATAACAGACTATGTAAACATGGCTTTTTGAAAAGAGCGACTGTTGAGTTTCTGGCCGGCTCTTCTCAACAGAAAACTGCTTTCCGAGCTGGTGGTAGCTTCAGACAAACTAACTGACCGACAAATTTTTGACGTTTCAAAAGTACTTTTCAAAAAAGTCTAATTGAAATAAATAATTTTGATTTGATTTGATTTGCATCTTTATATATAGCGATACGATTAATATTACATATTACATGTTATTTGAGGATTTTAATGAAATTTTTCACACAGGCACTTTATGACTTGGATGAACACAAAAGCAAAAAATTTGAAAATAGGCAATATTAGCTCGGTGTACATCCTCTTTGTACACCTTCAAAGTAAAACAGCCTATTTAATATCCCACAGTACCCACACGACAATACGACCAAACATTGACAAACCATTAAAATTCAAAGTAACTAGCGCGATAGAATTAACGCCAGCGCCATCTAGATTAGTAAACAATGAAAACTTGAATATTGACGTTGTGCATTAGACATTGTCGCGCAAGGAAATAGCGTTTCTCCCCTTTTGGGACTGCAGTAATTATTTTATTAAACATTTACATTGGATCAAAGATAAAAATGGTCCCACTTACTTGAATAGTTGACACGCTGATCCAGATCCATGATTTTATTTTAATAGAGACGTGCCATCTTAAGGCTGCATTTCCATATGAATCAATTTTATTGGTTCTTAACAAACACATCCTTACTACGCATTTTCGCACATCTGTGGTGGAAAAGCAGCCTCCACCACCACCAGTGTCGTGATCGATAGATAAAATATTCATGAAATTGTTATTTTTGACTATTATTTTGAAATATGACAGTACTATCATCTGGTATCTTGGAGCTGATTTGACAATAGAACCAGGAGCCGAGGTCTATGTTCTGGGTGTAAAACATCTGATGATGAAACTAGGTGGATATTTGCTGCACGGTAATTACGTCAGCGATAAAAAAGTAAAAGGAGAAAACTGCGTGCATCAATGTTTACGTAAGCACGAGGGGTTAACCCCTACCGGTTAGGCCTTTGCTTACTTTGGGTTCGTAATTGCAAAAAACCTGCCTACACAATACTTGTCCGGATCCTAACGCATATTAAGCTAACCTATTCTAAATATAGACGGAGGACGGCCCAAGATGGCTGACTAGTTCTTTTGCATGCCTATTATTATGGTATTAAATAGAAGACATGCTCAGAAATGCTCTTTACTCTTGAGGGGACGGCTTAGAATACGATTCCCCTCTGCCATTGGGACAGCATCTCGTAACAGCCGAGTAACCTAGCACTCTCATTGGTGGTAGGGGATCTGTTCCTCGACTGGCTTGCGACCACCAGTATGCGATTCCAGCATCAGCATTATTCTCTTCGCTTCCCTTCCTAACTCAACTTCCGAGGCGGCAACGCACCGACAAAAATATACCCTCTAGTTTTGCCGATGTCCATGGGCGACGATGGCCACTTACCGTCAGGTAGACCGTCTGTTCGTTTGTCCCTTATCTATACTAATATTATAAAGAGGAAAGATTTGTATTTTTGTATGTAACGAATAAACATAAAAACTACTGGAGCGATTTAAAAAATTCTTTCACCATTAGAAAGCTACATTATCCCTGAGTAACATAGGTTATATTTATTATAACAAAAAATTAGAGATCCCCAGAAATTCTCACTAAAACCAACACAAGGTGAAAAAAAAATTAGCCATAAAATATCTTTCATCGCATGCGCTGCGAAAAGTATTGATGATAGAACAAAAAAATGTTCTACAATATTATAGAACGTATCAATATCTACAAAAAACTCCGCGAGACCATATGTCCAACTATTGTAGTTAAGTCACTATAACTACTTTTTTACATTTTAAAAGTTGATAAAAATGCCTATCAAAATCAGACCAGGTTTTCCATAACTTTGTATTAATTCTTATCCAAATAAATTATTTCGTAATGAAGACTGTTTCAATACCTGTTAATTACTTTTTGAATTAGATTATATTTCAGACGGGCCGCCGGCGCGGTGTGTGGTGCCTCGCAGCGCAGCGATAGAGGGAGCGACAGAATGCGTGAGCCAAAATGTAAAAAAAAAATTATCCACCCGTGCGAAGCCGGGACGGGCCTCTAGTCTGTCATAAAATGAAAAGAAAATTAAGAAAGATAATTGTGTTGAAAATTTTTACATGATATTTGGTATTTTCTCAAGAGTAGTTATTTCAGAAGTCTATCCTTCAATATCTTCTCGTGCTCGTCCCGTGTCGTGCGATCACCCCAGCGCTGAGCCCCGAGGGTGCGCGGCGGGTGAGGGGTGCGGGGAGAGGCGCTGCGGGGCTGGGGGGCTGGGGGGCTGGGGATCAGCTCAGTAGTGGCGCGACGTCGACGCGCGCGGGTGTCTGTGCTCACATCGTGTATCGCGACACGACTCTATTATTTACCTACAGGTTATACACAGGTAATACATATATTATTTACATAAAAATATAGTATGTATGTAGGTGTATCATTACAAAATAGATTGACGATTTTGGTTGATTTTTTTTTCGGAAAATATACCGGTATTTTTATTGGTTTTAATGTGATATGACAGTTCTAAATTACTACATAGGGTTGCCACAATTTAAAATTTTACACATTCCGATATCGCAAACGATTTTTATTAAAAGTTTTAAACATTTTTTTTATTTGTAATTTACTAGTGCAACTTCGTCCGCGTGTAGCTCCGCTCCTATTGGTCTTAGCGTGATGATATATATTAGTATAAGAGAGAGTAGGTTCTTATGGAAAGATTTGTAATTTGGAAATTTCAGTTAACTATTGAACTTTCTCATGTTTGACTTCGACAAAAGAGTGAGTTGGGTAATGAGTGAGTGAATGATGTAGACTACTAAATCCAAGCAGACGAAGTTGCGCGGGCCGGCTAGTCCTACAATCCTACTAATGTTATAATGTTTGTTACTCTTTCACGCAAAAACTACTGAATGGATTTTGATGAAACTTTCCAATAATATAGCTTACACATCAGAATAACACATAGGCTATAATTTATAAACATAGTGTGAATTATCCAAAATATTGCGGGTGAAACCGCGGGACGCAGCTAGTATATAATATATCAAACTAACTGATTGAGATGTTTCCATTTTTCCTTGATTGGTTTGTTATCTGTTATCCAAATCTGAACACCGTCGACCCTCGGCCGGCAGCGCTGTACTGGTAAACAGGAGAACTCATAATCATACAAACAATTAATATACCGAAATTAATTTTCAAGGGATAAGATTTTTAATAAACATACAATTATTTACTTAACATTCTGGGTGCACGGCAGTGCCCTCACAAAGTCGAGCAAAGTATACAACAAAAGCACAGCGTAAATTTTGTTTTCCCGAAACAACTTACAGTTTTGACTTGGCAAAATTTCTTAGTAAGAATATAAATGTGCAGGTCATGTCAATATTGCGGCAGTCATAGATACTAAAATAACATGGTTTGTTAAGGGTTCAAACGCAGGTAATCAGGTTGAAAATAAATTGCTAGTGCGTCTTGATATTATTGTAATTAATTACTTATGAATATTTTTATTGAATTATAATAAAATATACAAAATAAAAATATATGTTTGATCCTAGAAAAGTAATCATCATCACGACTCTTCAATGGCCCACTGCTGAGCCGGGTCTCCTCCTCAGAATGAGGAGGGTATTAGGCCATAGTTCACCACGCTTTCCCAGTGCGGGTTGGCAGACTTCACACACCTTTGAGAACTTTAGGGAACTCTCAGGAGTGCAGGTTCCCTTCACCGTTAAAGCAAGTGATATTTAATTGCTTAAAACACACATAACTCAGAGTCAGAGGTCCTCCCAAGTAAGACTTGAACTCGGACCTACCGAGTATGACTTGAACTCTCAACCACTGAGCCATCACTGCTTTTTTTAGAAAAGTCATAGATGAATAATTTTATTAACAACAAAAAATTATGTTAACAATTAATATAAATTAAAAATAATATGACCAACCAGCCCGCCAACCCAGCAGTGCTATGTGCATGGCACAAACAGTGGTTGTTCATTACATCTTTCTATTTTTACAAGAAAAAACTTCATTCTGTAAGGAATGACGTGTATATAAGCATCTTCTGTGATCCCACTTAACTATTAAATAAAAGTAGTTAATAAACTTACGCGATCTTCAATAAACCCCTTGTAATAATCTAATACTAAAACATTAACTTCGAACACCAACACTATTTTAAACAAGATCTATTTTCTCAATAATCACTTCTCAAACTGCTTTAATGCTATCGGGACAGATGTTATATATTGTTAAGGTTATGAGGTATTCTTAAAATTCATTTATAAGAAGTGCCTGACGGTCAAAAGCTACCATAAGTATTGCTAACAGTGCGAGACTGGTTTCTTTTACAGTTGAGTATAGAAATATGTTGAAAATTAAATTGTAAAATTAAACATAAATACATATGATTAAATTCACCTGAGCGAAGTCGGGGAGTGTCTGTTTGTAATATTAAAATAACCGCTTTGTACTAAGTGCATATGGATGTATACACACACACGGTACATATACTAAAATAACATTTTTTACAATTTTTGTCAATGCGCGACTTCGTTCGCGTGTTGCTCCGCTCCTATGGGTCGTAGCGAGATATTATATAGCCTAAGTTACTACTTGTTACATCAGCTATCTGCCAGTGAAAGTCCCGTCGGAATCGTTCCAGCCATTTCAGAGACTAGTCGGAACAAACAGACAGACAGACATAATTTATGTGTGCGTGCACAATTTTATTCGTCTGTATGGATTATGACGTCACAATTTATTTATTACGCCATTAGCCGGAACAAACAGACAAAAATTTTAAAAAATGTTGTTGTGATATGTACAAACAGACACTTTAATTATATTTATTTGTATGGATGTAAAATATATATTTTATACTAGTCGACCCGTCCGGCTGCGCCCGGGTGCACGTGCATTTAGGTTTAATTTCACATTTTAATTCATATATCACTAACTCCCAAAGACATAACGGCCACACAGCTCGACATGCACTTCACCCCCACGCCGATAGATGGCGTACTACACTCACACACACGCATTTGTTTACTTCGTATTCTTAAGTATTGTTTACCCAATAAAACATAGCCTATGTCCTTTCTCCAGCTCTACTTTATCTCTATAATATTTCATCAAAGTCACTTCAGTGATTCAAGCCTGATTATGTAACAGTCAGACAGACGCCAACTATCTGTCAATAGATGGCGTAAGTAGTATATTAAATCGCACTTTCATTTAGTTTGTATTGTTAAGTATTCGAAATGATATCATTATGGTCTAGTTAAAATTTGTTTCGTAAAAATAAGAGTACTCAATTCTGCTCCTGGGACTTAGACCCTGACCCTGATTCGCTTATATATATTCGACAAGCGATAGTTTTTATATAATATGTGAGACGCGTACGGGTCCTAGCTCTAGTAAATTAAATAGACCTTGAAGCTCACGTTATTGTGTTACTGGATCCGAAGGATATTCTATATAGTTCACATTAATACTTACTTAATATAGAGACAAAGGGCTTCAGAAGGTTATATTAGAAGCACGATTTCCCTCCCCTTAAGCAGTAATAGTTTTTGTTATATTATGGGCTTTTATTTCGTCTATTTTTCCATAATTGTACGAATACAAAATGCATATTCTTATAAAGTATATATATATAATACTGAGCTACAAAATGACGTCTAGGAATTGCTTATAGAAGCTTCTAGATGGCTATAAACATAAGGCTTATCCAAAGGGTATATAGTTTAAAATTTTTGAAACCAAAAAAAATGGCGTCTTTTAGATTTCAATTTTTCTATGAACTGTTTTTTCGAATATAAATTTTAGTCGATTGTTTTAATTTAATGTTTTTACTAAAATATCTAAAATTCGTTGAAATTATCAAGTGTGTATGGGGGGGGGGGGCAAATTCAATCCCCTCTCCTCCGTGCTTACATTGACGCATGCATTTTGTCACTGCTTACTGAGATATATTTACGTTTCGATGTGCGTGTTTACTTTTTTATCGCTGGCGTAATGCAGACTTACCCATCCCCCATGTCATGAAAAAATAAGCAAATCAAGGACCCCCCCCCTCACGTCTCTTTAATTCTTACCTAATACTTGAACGGCCCAATACCGGATGAATTATTTTTATTTGTACAACTAGTCGACCCGCGCGACTTCGTCCGCCTATAGCTCCGCTTCTATTGGTCTTAGCGTGATGATATATAGCCTATAGCCTTTCTAGATAAATGGGCTATCTAACACTGAAAGAATTTTTCAAATCGGACCAGTAGTTCCGGAGAAAAGCGCGTACAAACAAACGAACAACCTCTTTAGTTTTATATATTAGTATAATAAAAAAATACTGTACGATTAGCATCTCCTAGTTTTAGAGATCTGTACCCAAAGGGTAAAAACGGGATTCTGTCACTAAGACTTCGCTGTCCGTCCGTCCATCTGTCTGTCACTAGATTATATCTCATGAGCCGTGATAGCTAGACAGTTGAAATGTTCACAAATGATGTATTTCTGTTGCCCCTATAACAACAAATACTAAAAACAGAATACAATCAATATTTAAGGGGGGGCCATACAACACATATATGTGATTTATTTTGCCAAATATTGGTACGGAACCTTCGTGTGCGAGTCCGAGTCACAACTCCTATACACAACATCTTCCTAGCTAGACCTTTGCACGGTTCAGGAGAAGAAAATGGAAAAACAGGCAAAGACAGTGACTTTCTTATGTATTTTGAAATGAAAAAACGTCTCAAAAAAACCTCCCTGTGACGTTGGTTGGCTAAAAGTAATTCATCTCAAGTTGTTAGGTAATATATCTCGTCGCTTACAATCTGCGAAGGAATTGCAAATTTTCTATGATAACGTGACGCCTTCAAATATTCTCATCTTCCTTCATTGTTATCCGACTTGGAAGAAAGATATTGTGGTTTATTTATTTTTCTATACTAATATTATAAAGAGGTATTGCTTGTGAGGGTGTAGGGGGTAATCTCTGGATCACTCCTATGAGTCGTATCTTACTCGATAAATGGACTCTCCGACACTAAAAGATTTTTTACCGGTAGTTCCTGAGATTAGCGTATTAAAGCAAACAAACAAACTCTCCAACTAACTTTAGAACGACGAAAAATCGATAAAACTTTTTTGTCAGGACAAAGTTTATGAGTGAAAGAGAAGACGAAGTCATTTGGTGAAGTGGTTGTGTCTACTCAAACTTTTTGGCAGACAGACAGAGAAATGGGTATCAAATGAAAGGATTTATTGAGAAGAATATGAAAAATAAAAAGACTACATTCTAATTCTAATATGGCGGACGGTCCAAGATGGCGGACTAGCTGACCCATGAAATGGGTATCAAATGAAAGGATTTATTGAGAAGAATATGAAAAATAAAAAGACTACATTCTAATTCTAATATGGCGGACGGTCCAAGATGGCGGACTAGCTGACCCATGAAATGGGTATCAAATGAAAGGATTTATTGAGAAGAATATGAAAAATAAAAAGACTACATTCTAATTCTAATATGGCGGACGGTCCAAGATGGCGGACTAGCTGACCCATGAAATGGGTATCAAATGAAAGGATTTATTGAGAAGAATATGAAAAATAAAAAGACTACATTCTAATTCTAATATGGCGGACGGTCCAAGATGGCGGACTAGCTGACCCATGAAATGGGTATCAAATGAAAGGATTTATTGAGAAGAATATGAAAAATAAAAAGACTACATTCTAATTCTAATATGGCGGACGGTCCAAGATGGCGGACTAGCTGACCCATGAAATGGGTATCAAATGAAAGGATTTATTGAGAAGAATATGAAAATTAAAAAGACTACATTCTAATTCCAAGATGGCGGACGGTCCAAGATGGCGGACTAGCTGACCCTTGAAATGGGTATCAAATGAAAGGATTTATTGAGAAGAATATGAAAAATAAAAAGACTACATTCTAATTCTAATATGGCGGACGGTCCAAGATGGCGGACTAGCTGACCCATGAAATGGATATCAAATGAAAGGATTTATTGAGAAGAATATGAAAAATAAAAAGACTACATTCTAATTCTAATATGGCGGACGGTCCAAGATGGCGGACTAGCTGACCCATGAAATGGATATCAAATGAAAGGATTTATTGAGAAGAATATGAAAAATAAAAAGACTACATTCTAATTCTAATATGGCGGACGGTCCAAGATGGCGGACTAGCTGACCCATGAAATGGATATCAAATGAAAGGATTTATTGAGAAGAATATGAAAAATAAAAAGACTACATTCTAATTCTAATATGGCGGACGGTCCAAGATGGCGGACTAGCTGACCCATGAAATGGATATAAAATGTCAGTTTGTTGAGATGAATATAAAAAATAAGACGATACTTTAAATCCAATATGGCAGCCGGTGCCTGCTTGCTCCTTTGTAGTTGTAGTAGCAAGTTGTAGGGACTGGAACAGTCTGATAGTAAATGGCAGAATATTTGCATTTAGTTTATTTTTTTTTTGAAATATATTATATATTAGGTATTTGTATCCAGGGGGTATTAATCGTCGCCTCGGGAGTCGCAGGGCTTCGGGCTTCGTTATCTCGGAGCGTTTTCGTTTGGATTTAAGATTATACTGAAATGTCTTTTTGCCTTTTTATCTTTATTCTCTAGGGGTTTGGTGGAATAGAACTAAGATGCATTAACGACTACAGATTAAAAACAACACATACATTGGGAAATATGCACAATTATTATTTGATGCCATTGCTCATTTAAAGGAATGTAGTTGAGCAGTAAAGGTGAAAGTTTTAGCATAGTAAAAGAACTAAGTTTTATTTTAATTTTCAATATATTCTCTATAAATATAAATGACAATCTCTCATACAAACTTACATCACCTATTTCAAACCCTTCGTCTTTTTTTTTTGGATAAAAGGCAGCCTATGTCATTTCCCAAGCTTTAGTCCATCTTCAAGAAATCGCTACAGCAGTTCTTGAGCTAAAAATAGTTGTAATTAACCTGACTTTGTTTTATATAGATATGAAAAGGCCTTAGCAATAAGGTCGTGAACAAATAGAAAGTAGAAAAGTAATAAAAAAGGATAGACGGACGGACAAACATCATAAAGTCTACGTCTCATGAGTAATCGCCTTTGGGTATTATTTGTCAGAGCTTTACGTTTGTTACATCGCTGTATCGCAATATCGCTATATTTTCATATAGTTGGACATGAACTTCATCCCCTATTTCAACCCCTTCAAAGCTTTTTTTTTCGCGATAAAACCTAGCTCATCTTCTTTCTCAAGCTCTAGTCTATCTCTGCACCTAATTTCATCAAAATTGATTCAGTAGTTTACGCGTGTATGCGTTGTAAGTTAGGATATGTAGTAATAAGTAAGTAGTAACAGTACCCAACCGCTAGAGGGCGCGGCACAGATTCATTATTTACGTCCCCCAGGGAGCATGTAGCGGCCAAGCGTAATATCTCTCTGGTGGACGATCGCTATCAGGCTCTATGTCCTCTTTAAATGCTTCTGCATCACATTTCATACGATTTCTTCGACCTTTACCACTGTTTGAATAGCGTAGAGAAAATGTAAAGTACTAGTCCACCCGCCCCTGCTTCGCATGGATGCAATTTACATTGTACAAATGTTCAGTATATATTTATAATGACTATAACGCAAGAACTACGATTTTTTTCAGATTAAAAAAATCTATAGATGGGCTATCCAATACTGAAAAATGTTATAATTCAAACAAGTAGTTCCTGAGATAAACTCATTTAACGAAACAAACGAACATTATGTCAACTGGATATAGTCTTTTACTAGTACAGACTACGAATGGTCAGTGTCTTTGAATTACTATTAACTCAAGTACAGTTACCAACTCTACAGTCAACAATATATACTTGAAAATACCAATTAAAAAAAAAGAAAAGAAAATTAATATAAAGTAAAAAAATATCGATATATATCGTCGATGTTTTAAATCTCAAAATTTCGATAATCGATATTAATATAAAGTATAAGATTCGAGATTTTTTAAGAGCTTAGTACACACATAACGCAGCATTCCTGAATCATTCCCTTTTTCTATCTCTTGTTACCCACGATTATCACACCCCCACTACTAGTAGAAAGAGTAAGTTCTCTGCCAAACATATCGATATTTTTTTTCTACATTTATCGATGTATCATGGATAAAGAACAAAGTTATACCACGATTTAATTTCCACCAGAGCCATCTTTTTTTTTTTTTTTTTTCGATGGGAAATGCTATTTACGCATCCCCTCTGAGTTGGAGGGGTATGTGGGACTCACAGCGAGAAGCGCCGAATACCCACTAAAACCCATCGGTACCGCCGCCGTCGCGTATTGGGTGCTGGGGGTTCGCGTGAAAGCATTCTAACTCAGCACTCAGACGGACCCACCTGCTTGAGTCTCAAGTCTATACCTGGGGTCCAGTCAGTTGCGCGAATGCACGCATTCGCCGACCCGGTCTTCTCCTGCGCAAGGGGTCCGAAGTGTTATCTTCTTCTCTATGGCGTTCTGCAGCCTCCTTTAATTTGACCACAGCTTCACAGAACGCAGTCACAGCTTTCCACTTCCACTCCTCCGACAACATACTCCCTATGAGCGCCGTCCGCGACACGTCATCTCCAACCACACACTGTAGCTGGAAGCGTTGTGGCTCTCAAGCTGGACAATGCTCAAGTGTGTGGTCCACAGTGTCTACTTCTGCACCACATTCATGGCAGGCCTCTGTCGTCTCCCTACGTGCAACCCGGTGCAGGTACCTACCGAAGCAGCCATGCCCGGTAAGCACCTGCGTCAGTCTGTACGTAAGTGTACCTCCCTTTCGAGTCAACCACGTCCTCAAATGGGGTCTCAAAGCCTCCACCGACCGGATGCCAGCTACCGGGTTGCCCAGATCCTCCTCCCAACGGTTAACAAGGACCTCCTGCGCTCTCTTTCTGCAGTGCTCTACTACCTCCCGTGTGGGGCACCAGAGCCATCTAGTTTAACAATTCATAACATCTTATTTATTATTTTTGAGATATTATAAACTTTTAATAATAGCTTTATATTCTGCAAAGATTTTATAATCTGTCTTTTGGTGTCTAGCAACAGTGTTGATTGTAAAAAAAAATTAGAAGAGAATCCGTCATTTTAATAATAATAGTATTAAACTACACAGGACTTATAAGTCGTCGAGCTGGTGAATGTGTGGTACATAGATAGCTCCCTCAGGACTCCGCTTCGTTATCCTATCCCCGGGGATGTGTGGTGTAACGTAATTTATCTTTGTCCAAATCTTTTTAGATATCTTACTCATGTTTTTATGTACATTTTCTTTATATATTTTTAGACAATACAACAATAATAAACACTACAATATAAAAATAATTATTAAAAACTGGCCGACTCGCGTGACTTCGTTCGCGTGTTGCTCCGCTCCTATGGGTCGTAGCGAGATGTTAAATAGCCTAAGTTACTACTTGTTACATCAGCTATCTGTCTGTGAAAGTCCCGTCAAAATCAGTCCAGCTATTTCAGAGATTAGCCGGAACAAACAGACAGATGTAGTTTTGTTATAGGTATTGTGTATACATCCATAGGCACTTAGAAAAAAGCGGTTATTTTAATATTACAAACGGACACTAATTTTTTATTTATTTGTATGGATATATATTTAATAATACTAGCGCCATCTCTTGATGAAGTTTTGAGTTAATGAAACAATGTGGTTTGTTATTATTTGTACAACTAAAAAATTCCTCTACTCCTTACAAGGTGAATAAGTTATTTTATGTTACATTTATCAAAAAAATTAGTAATGTCATCATCTTGTAATACTAAAATGGTGTATAGCATACTTGCTGCGCCCCGTGGTTTCGCCTGCGTGGTGGTCAACAAATCGCTACGGACGCGACCGTCAACAACATCTGCCTTCACGGCTGACGCGTCTGCCCTCGCGGTTTATGTGGTTCACTATTTTGGCGATACTGGCTTAAACATGTAACGAATAAACATAAAAACTACTTGACCGATTTCAAAAATTCTTTCTCCGTTAGAAAGCTACATTATCCCTGAGTAACATAGGCTATATTTATTACGGGAAAAAATTACCGATCTCCAGAAATTCTCACTAAAACCAACCCAAGGTGCAAAAAAATTAGCCATAAAATATCTTTCATCGCATGCGCTGCGAAAAGTATTGATGATAGAACAAAAAAATGTTCTACAATATTGTAGAACGTTTCAATATCTACAGAAAGCTTAGCGAGACCATATGTCCAACTATTGTAGTTATGTCACTATAACTACTTTTTTACATTTTAAAAGTTGATAAAATGCCTATCAAAATCAGACTATATTTTCCATACCTTTGTATTAATTCTTATCCAAATAAATTATTTCGTATTCAAGACTGTTTCAATACCTGTAGATTTGAATTATTGAAATCTGACATTCCAGTCAAAAGATATACGAAATAAAAATATCAATATAAACAAAAAGTAATCCCCGACGGGCCGGCGCGGTGTGGAGCGCCACGCAGCGCAGCGAGCAACGCGGCGACGGGGGCGACGGAATACGGGAGCCAAAATGTTAAAAAAAAAAATTATCCACTCGTGCAAAGCCGGGACAGGCCCCTAGTACATTATATACGTGTAACTTCAACGGTTCTTGCGGCGCACACCAAAATAGCTTTCAGATGGCAGATATTTATCCTACTTACTTGGCAACTATCGTTATATTTTGGATAATTCACGTTATATCATTATAAATTAGAGCCTATGTGTTAATCTGATGTGTACACTATATTATAGTAAAGTTTCATCAAAATCCATTCAGTAGTTTTTGCGTGAAAGAGTAACAAACATACATCAACAATGATGATAAAACACGGAGCGAATTACACAAGCACCGCCCAGGTGGGAGTCGCACTCGCGCATCAAGTGTTCTGTACCAATATTTGGCAAAATAGCTTGTTTTTGAGGTAGCACGAACCACTTTTTGTTGTAATTTTCTGTTATTAATATCGACCAATAAACGTCAAAAAAATCACATTAATTGTAAGGGCTCCCTTAATTATTTATTTTATTCTATTTTTAGAATTTGTTGATCAGGGGCAACAGAAACACATCATTTGTGAACATTTCAATAGTCTAGCTATCACGGCTCATAAGATACAGCGTGTTGACAGACAGACGCTCAGTAATAGCGTCCCGTTTTTACCTGTGTCCCGTTTTTATTTATGTTTTAAGTGTATGGTTGTATAGCTACCCGCACGTAATCAAAGCTTTGACCTTGAATGCGTAGAAGTCACTGTTAGGGGCGAGTTCCCGCGCGTCTGCTACGTCACGGATGGAACGCAGCACGCTCACAATGTGCAACTTTCCCCCACTATTTTATTCTCAGACCTAAAGTTAAAGACCTAAATTTGGGTTTAACGCTCGTTCTAAATAGCTCATTAAAAAATGATTTTATTAAAGATCCAAATTACCAGTAGCGCCATCTCTTGATAGTATTGACCAATATATATCTATTTAAATTTGTTTAACGAGTATAGCACATTCAATTTAAAACATGTATACCCCCAAATGTAAAACATTGATTAAGTTAGATCAAACAAAGCATCGTGTCCGCGCAATCCCCACACTGAAGCTCTTCAATCAGATCTTGATTTATATCAACACATTTTAAATGCTTAGGGGTGACGTCAGCAAATGAATTACAACTTTATTCTTAAGCACATAAAGTTGAATGTTAAATGTACTCAGGATTTAGAGCGTTTAACTACCTTGTTGAAAGAACAGATAAGCAATAATAATTCATTGCAACACTATATATATAGCAGCAAGTATATAATCAGTATTCACTCTATGAAATCACGTTCAAACTACCACTAAACTGTGAGGACTGAGCTTGTTGTAGTCACGAGAATTGTTAGATTAACCTCTCAGTCAAAGTTATCAACATTAATTTAATTATATTAACAGCGCCATCTATCGGGTTCAATTGTTAGTAAAATTTAAAAAATGTATAGTTTTTTAATACAAAAATTATAAAAAATTTTCTTCAGGAATTGGTGTTGCCATTTTAAGAAATAAACAGAAAATATCAGATGGTCATGTTTTTGTACAAGTGGCGCCATCTCTTAATAAAATTTTAAATCACATCTCACTATATTAGTATTATTATAAACGCGAAAGTTTGTAAGAATTTATGGATTTGTGGATGTTTGTTACTCTATCACGCGAAAACTACTGAATGGATTTTAATTAAACTTTACAATAACATAGCTCACACATCAGAATAACACATAGGCTATAATTTATGATGATATAGTGTGAATTATCCAAAATATAGCGAGTGAAACCGCGGGACATAGCTATTATGAGTAAAATAAACATTTTAAAAATCATGTTAATGTGTCACATGAAACTAACTTACAACGCCATCTATTAGAAACTAAAATTTCTCATACTTTTAATAAAATTTATACAAATTGTCGCATTAAAAACTTGTTCCAATATATCTATTGCATAGAATGTTCCCGACTTGCTGAGGAACTCCTGTAAATGCTTCCTGTTACGTACCAACTTAGAATCAAAGGAAAATCAATTTTACGTGTATGTCATTACGGTTCACTTTCAAATGCACTATTAGTGAACGAGCTTAAACAGAATACGGAATTTAACGGATATAAAACCTTATTGCTTTGGGATAAAGTTGAATTCATAATATATGTATTTCAATATAAGCGCCAAATGATTATGTACTTTATGTTGATGAGAATAAGGTTGATATTTTTTTATATATATTATTGTCGTAGTTGTTAACACCAATTTGTCTGTAATTTTTGATGTGTGATATATTGCCGAGTGCCTCAGGACAGGAATAAGAAAATATGAAAATATTCTTGGATTCTTTAAGATATTATTAAATGTAAATACAGTTCTTTATAGCGGCCTATATATGTTAAAATGCTATGTAGGTCCGTCCTCTACGACGGTTGCTGCTCGACTGTCGCTCCAGAGCCTCTATGCCTGACTTATATACTATACCCTCATACAATACAACTGTTGGTTTGTTACAGATGCAGCCTCCGTGTAGATGAGCGCTGGCGCTCTGGCCGCCGTCCCCCCGCCCCTCCCCGCACCATGCCGCGACAACCTCTTCTCTACACGCTCTACACTCTCTCTATCTACACGCTCTATTGCACTCTCTTTGGTAAGTACTGTTCGACACTATCTCACTGCTATAGACACCAGCATGTCGCTGTCGGTCTACATGCAAATTTAAATACCGATTGTAGTTCTAGTCATGAACTAGAAAATGGCGTAGCAGTTGTGTATTTGTTGGCAACACTTAATTCATTAACAAAGTAGTATGCGAGAGATGTTTGTAATATATTTTAAAATACGCAACAGATTTCAATGCTATTTTTTTTTAATAATAGATATGGTGCAAACGAGCATATGATCCACCTGATGGTAAGTGGCCACCATCGCCCATGAACATCGGCAAAACAAGAGATACTCCCTTGCTTTGTCAATTGTCGTTTCATCCTCGAAAATAGAGTAGGGATGGGAGAGGGAGGTGGTAAGTCTGGTCCACATGCGGCTCGACCGGAACGCGTCTCTGACATTTGGCAGTCGGATTCGCATGCTAGTGGTCGCAAGCCAGTCGGGGAACAGATCCCCTACCACCAAGGGTGTGCCGGGTTACTCGCCTCTTACGAGATGCTCTACCAGCGGCAGAGGGGAATAGTATTCTAACCCGTCCTCTCACGGGTTTTCCCCAATAGATAGTTATTAAAGAGATAGGAAACCGTGCGAAACCGGAGCGGGTCGCTAGTGAAGCGTAAACATTTCTGGCATCTCATCTCCAGAGCAAACATGTCAGCAAGAGCAAGTATTGACGTATTTGTAAAGTTGAGAGTTATTAGCTGCGTCACTGAGCATGTTCTCCATTTTCCTTATGAAAACGGAGCAATACTTCAGAACTGGATCATATTACAAGAGATAGCGATATAAGAAATAGATATACAGTCCCGTAGAGATAGATATTTAATGAGAGCATAGCGTAGGGATTATTCCCCCACTCACTAACTCATCTCTCATTTATTTACTCACGCTTTAATTTGTATAATAATTTACTCTTCATCGTATACGCAACTACTCACTCACTAACTCAGTCTTTGGCACACTCACTCAAAGTAACATTAGAAAATTAATTTCTTGTCATCTTTAAATTATAATTCCTGTCGTCATTCTAAATTCAATATGGCGGATAAACCAAAATGGCGGAATAGTTATTTTTAAGAATTATTATATTGTGGTTATCAAATGAAAGAGTTTTGAATGTAAGCTAAGTCATCATTCTAAATTCAATATGGCGGACAAACTAAAATGGCGGAATAGTTATTTTTAAGAATTATTATATTGTGGTTATCAAATGAAAGAGTTTCGAATGCAAGCTAAGTCATCGTTCTAAATTCAATATGGCGGATAAACCAAAATGGCGGAATAGTTATTTTTAAGAATTATTATATTGTGGTTATCAAATGAAAGAGTTTTGAATGTAAGCAAATTAATCATTCTGAATTCAATATGGCGGATAAACCAAAATGGCGGAATAGTTATTTTTAAGAATTATTATATTGTGGTTATCAAATGAAAGAGTTTCGAATGCAAGCTAAGTCATCATTCTAAATTCAATATGGCGGATAAACCAAAATGGCGGAATAGTTATTTTTAAGAATTATTATATTGTGGTTATCAAATGAAAGAGTTTCGAATGCAAGTTAAGTCATCGTTCTAAATTCAATATGGCGGATAAGCCAAAATGGCGGAATAGTTATTTTTAAGAATTATTATATTGTGGTTATCAAATGAAAGAGTTTCGAATGCAAGCTAAGTCATCATTCTAAATTCAATATGGCGGATAAACCAAAATGGCGGAATAGTTATTTTTAAGAATTATTATATTGTGGTTATCAAATGAAAGAGTTTCGAATGCAAGCTAAGTCATCGTTCTAAATTCAATATGGCGGATAAACCAAAATGGCGGAATAGTTGTTTTTAAGAATTATTATATTGTGGTTATCAAATGAAAGAGTTTCGAATGCAAGCTAAGTCATCGTTCTAAATTCAATATGGCGGATAAACCAAAATGGCGGAATAGTTGTTTTTAAGAATTATTATATTGTGGTTATCAAATGAAAGAGTTTCGAATGCAAGCTAAGTCATCATTCTAAATTCAATATGGCGGACTTAAAAATAAGCACAAATATAATATGGATATAATTTTTTTTTAAATTTCCCGCGTCTCTGAGTAATAAAGCGCACCCGAATGTACTTATCAAGTCAGATGCTTGAAACTTTGATAGATTACAGCTTCACTAATATTACTCATACACAAATACACATCTACTTCCATGTACAATGTAAACACAAACAGATTTCATGACAACTTGATCCTCTTTCGCAGACTCGAACTCATTTAACACTGATTACTTTAAACATAAAATAGTCGCGACCCGTCGACGTCTGTCGTTCGCGGTCACCAGCGGACTAAAGAGTGAAGTAACACCGCCTCTTGTTTCATCATTGTCTATCGTATTGCAAGTTAAAGTGGTGTTAGAGGGAACTGTAATATTGATTTGAGAGACCAAGTCATAGAAAGAAAGTTTATTTAAATTGTAATGTATTGTTAGCAACACTTTTAATAATATTTGACTTGTTAAAATTAAAACTCTCAATGGTTTATATAGGCGTAGTTCTCAGACAATTTGACTAGTGATTGCATATCGTAAGGAAGGAGCTTCTTAAACCTGTTCCCCGGGGAATAAATAGTACTAGTACGTAGGATAATATAATCTCCAACAAGTCCCCCAGCGGAGAACTATTGTAAGTTTTGCATTGCATTTAAATACGAGGTCTTGCATTGACGGATTGTTCACACCATTTACACTTATATATTACTAACTCCCCTCCCCTGGTTTACCCAGTCTCTCTGCTCTAATCTATATATATAAAAGAAGAACCTGACTGACTGACATCAATCATCAATCCAATACATAGTACAGAAACTGCAGTTTTACATTGTAATCGAGCACTATGTAATGATTTTTGCAAATGCAACCATTAAGAAAGGGGGAGGGATGGGGGGGGGGGGGGGAAGTCCGTGATTTTTAAATATATAATTGCAAACGTATGTTTGTCCCATTCAAATTAGGTGCACGAGTTTGTTTCGACTTAAACGATTTTATAGAAACCTGAGCTCTACATAAAAACGTAAACCTTGAATTGAACTCTGTCTAGTAGTGAAAACGGCACTAAAATCCGTCGAAAATGTATAATCGGGAGTAACTGACAGAGTGGGTCGGTTAGTGAGCGAATGAACAAGCGAGAGAGCAGTTATCTTGCTCACACACTGTGTGTGAGTGATTGAGTGTGTATAAATGATCGTCTGCGTCACATAATAGAAATAGAAAAAAGGTTAGTGTGAGGGAGAATTTTCCCCGCTCCTATGGGTCGTAGCACGATGTCATATAGCCTTTAGCCTTCCTTGATAAATAGGCTATCCAAACATACAAGAAACCAGTAGTTCCTGACAAACTAAAGTGTCGTATGAGTGAACAGTTAAATGTAGATGAAATTTACATACAGGATTCAGCCTGAAGCGTTCTATTTGCTTTGCTAACTCCTTACACGTAATGGGTATTTGAATAACATTATACTTTAGGAAATACAGTTGAATACTAAACTTTGATGGTGTGCTAAGTGTGAGGCCGATCTAGAGCCTAGCGAAAAACAAGGGCACTATTAACTTCAACTTTTCTTAAGAACTTAAACTAGGGGATAAAAGTTTGTATGTGACTTCTGAAAATTTGTATTTTTTTATGACAGCTAAGTGGCAATTGATCAGACAGTCCACCTGATGGTAAGTGCCCACCGTCGCCCACCAAATATTGAATGCGGACAGAGTGAAGAAAAGAATGATACGGTTTCAGTGGACCCTGAGCGAGAACCCAAAATCCACTGAAACCGCAAATTTAATGGGATGGGAGAGGGAGGGGGGCCACTTATTTAGACTAAAGTGTAGAGTTTGTGAAGTGAGGATTTGTAGAGATAGGGCGCGACTTGTAGTAAAAAGCTTTAATAAACTTGTGGGTTTCAAGCCCCAGGTACTGCTTAACTTCCTGTCTGAATTTCTTCATATTATAAAATATTGAAGTAATGTTGTAAGTAGGGTGTAGGGTAGGTTAATATATAGTTTACAATGAGCGTATAAATAGAGTAAATAGATTGGAATGTGAACATTCGATCATCGTCCGTCCCAGTGATCGGACATATAAAGGTCGAGTATTTCGAGTGCCTACTGTATACACATAAAGGTCTAACACGTTACACAACTACCCTCAATATGCACAACAATAAACATTAATTGTAATTACCCTCTCTCATCCCGTTATACAATAGTGCATTGTTTGTTCTAATTAGGACAGTCACTATCTCCGCTCTATGTGGTGTGACCATTTGTTAAAATTAACAGTTTATTCCTTTCATTTTATTTTAAGAATACCCTTAGTAACGTCCCTTTTTTTTTCTTTTTTTTTTGTTGACCCGGAGGAATCTGCTTACAGATACCTTCCCAAGTGGGGACTTGGGAAGGTTATGCGGGGTTGTTGTGACTGCCTCTGAAGGAGACAGCCCAAAACTAACTCTGAAGGAGGTAGCCCGACTCGCTAAACCATCCGGGATGTTCCTACTCGGCGCCTAGAATGGCAGGCCAGGGGATCGAAGCGCACTGCGACTTACCTGCGCCTGTCCGCTAACGGACTCTACTCTAAGGGAGTAATTCTCCCCTCAATCCTACACATAGTGTCGCCCCTGGAACATTTAGGGACGCACACCTGCACGTGGCCTTTGCATGAGTGACAGAAGCCCCCGTCCATCACCCACAGACCCACATCAAACAGCACTTTTACGCTATGGCGGCATTGCCGCCACGAAAGCGCGACGTAGGCGACCAATTCGCCTTCGGCGTGTGACAGCGGCCTCCGGGTCATTCTCCCGGGCTCTCTCCGCAGCCTCCTTTACAGTGATAACAGCTTCAGCAAAGGCCGCCACTGCTTCCCAAGCCTGCTCACTGCTGACCATGGATTTTACAACGGCCGTCAGGGACAGGTCACTCCCAATGACCGCGATCAAATTGGCACGGGGCTCTTCCCAAGCTGGACAAACCTCGCGTGTATATTGCACCGTGTCTTCCTCTCCATCCCCACAGTGATGACACGCGGGAGATTGTTCCCTCCCCACTACCTGGTACAGATAACGACCAAAACACCCATGACCCGTCAAAATCTGTGTCAGGCGGAAAGTGAGGGCGCCAAATTTACGATCGACCCATTCATGGAGAACGAGCCGAATCGCGGCCACCAATTCCCGGCTAGCCACCGGACTCGCCAATCTCTTCTTCCACTTCCTAAGCACTACCAAACGCTCCTCCCTCTGCCAAACTATAACCACCCGCAAGGTTGGGTGACACCCATCCTCAGCATATGCCAAAGCACGCCTGTTCAGTAACGTCCCTCTATCAAGTTAACAATGAGCTGATAGTCTTCAAACTGTTGACCGGATCCTCATAATACATAGCTAGAAACCATCTCGATTAAATCAGCTTTCAAACAGAAAAACCGCATCGAAATCGGCCCAATATCTTGGAAGCTGTGATGTCAAAGACAGATACAGAAACACAAATATGGCGTCGGGGGTTAAAAATAGTTAATATCTAAGCAAAGCGATGACAAATGTACAAAAGATTAAATCAAATAGATATGGGCACAACAAATCATATGGGAATTGTAAGAGCTCAAATAAATATAATCCAGATTAGCCGAAATAGAACGATACGGCCCCCACCCCGGCCCCCACCCCTTCCCCCACCCCTGCCCCGTACGGAAAGGGTTTATATGCTAATACATACAAGTATCATATTATATACGGATTAGGCTCAGTTTGCTGTAAATTGGGTTATAATGTACTGATTTATTGTTGGGAATTATGTCCACTTGTCGACAGTATGGTTCGTAGAATATATATGGATAGGCTTAGGTTAGCCTAACTTTAGGTTTGAACAGAGAACCTGGGCAGTGGAGGTGACTATTCATATATATAGCAAGGATATCCTTAAACCTACACCTTTCCTTTTACTTTCCTCGATTTATATCTGACAAATTCCTAAAAACATAAACGGCTCACACAACATTCCCTTTTTCAATCCCTTCAAGCCTTTCTTTTGCGTTAAAACATAGCGTATGTCCTTTCCTATGCTCTAGTTAATCTCTGAACCAAATTTCGTCAAAATCGGCTCAGTAGTTTAAGGGTCAAATACACTTCCGAGTTACTTGCTATATACACATACACATAGTTACATAAAAACTTAATTTATAACCTAAATGTGTCCCTTTGCAACGCAATTCTCATCGAAAAAAACAACTGTGAATCCCGCAATCTCCGTAACGCCCTTACAAACATACCCTATTGTATCAGAAGCACTTACACACAAATGTAAACCTTATTCCCTAAAGATACGGTTGGTATTGCAGTGAAAGTGGCGTAATCTTCTCGATCAACATAGAATAAATGCGCCAGAACTGCTTTTGTTCAAGCTTTTATACAAAATTATACATTTTGGTTTTGTCTTATCGTTAGTTGAAGGTAATTAGGGGGGAATTTAATTTGAAATACAGGATAAAAGCAAACTACCTGATTTTACCGAAAAACGGCAAAATCATAATAGCAATATAAATGAATAATTAAACTTTTTGTGAGAAGTAATTTGATAGTAAATTCAATATGGCGGCCTCTTAAGGACAAAATATTATATTTTGTCAGTCAAAACGGGAACCTATTACTAAGACTTCTGCTGTCTGCCCGTCCGTCTGTCTGTCACCAGGCTGTATCACATGATAAGTGATGTATTTCTGTTGTCCCTATAACAACAAATACTAAAATCAGAATAAAATAAATATTTAAATGGGGCTCCCATACAACAAACGTGATATTTTTGCCAAATGTTGGTACTGACATGTATGTAAGTTGATCTATTATAGTTTATTGAGAGAACTATAAAACTTATATGTTAAATTCCTATTGTCGAGGTGAACGACCCAGTCATTGTCATTCAACTTAATCGTCTCCTTCATTCATAAGATTAAGATTATCCTCTGTTTTATTAGAGTTATCTTTATATTATCTGTACTAGTCGACTCGCGTGACGCTGTCCATGTACCATACCAAGTTTTCAGTTGTTTTGTCTTACCATCCTATCATTCTATCCCATGGGAATGGTGCTTGATTTCGGGATAAAAAAATCTATATGTTTACCTACTTAATAAAGTATTACAAAATTTCATTCTGTGAACACTTCTTCACAATACTTTTGCAACCTGAGATAAGGGATGTGAAAAATAATAAATTTTTAAATTAATCGATTATTTTTGTCTTATAATCGATTTTTAATAAATTTTTAATAAATCGATTATATTACAACTTTACCTACTAAGCAAAACTACATTTAAATAAATTTTTGCTAACCAAAAAAATAATCGTTTTTTTTTCTTGTGATTAATTTTATTTTCTTTCTATTAATATGATATGGTACTAGACACCAAACTTTATATTTAAATAAAAACTTTTCTATTTCGGTTTGAAGACAAAGAGTTTCATTATTTTGTATTAATTGTTTTATTTTATATACATTTTAATAAAATAATAAATAGTATTTAAAATTAGTGGCAAGAATTTTATTCTGTTACCTTACCTTGATTTTTTCTGTTTAAAAACAGACATATTGTTGTTTTAGTTATTACTTGATCATTTTATTATCACGTACGAAAAAATGAAACTCTTCGCATTGTTAGAAAAAAAAATCGATAATTTTTTAGTTAATCGATTTTTTACAAAACGATTTATTTAAAAGACTGAAAAATCGATTCTTTATTAATCGATTTTTCCTCCTGCAAGTCACATCTCTACCTGAGACTGTGGCTCCCTCTGGTGAGTGAAAAGAAATCATTGGAGTTATAGTAACAAGGGAACTTAGGAAATTACAAATTTCACTTCCATTTCACTAAGAAACATTAATTGATGTTCAGAGCCATCTAGTTTCGATTTAAACAAACAAATTGTATATGAATTTATCAAGTATATATCAAATCAAATCAAATCAAAATTATTTATTTCAATTAGACTTTTTTGAAAAGTACTTTTGAAACGTCAAAAATTTGTCGGTCAGTTAGTTTGTCTGAAGCTACCACCAGCTCGGAAAGCAGTTTTCTGTTGAGAAGAGCCGGCCAGAAACTCAACAGTCGCTCTTTTCAAAAAGCCATGTTTACATAGTCTGTTATACAAATCATTTAACTTGAGAGTCAACGTCACTTAGATTCCAAGCATTCTCATCATTTAAGTAATCCTGTACATTATAGTATGCTTTATATATTAATGACTTCTTGATACGAGTTTTAAATTGTTGAAGTGGCAAGTCTAATATAGGCTGTGGAATCTTATTATAGATGCGAACACCAAGCCCCATGAAGCTATTACTCACTTTGTGGAGACGATAGTAAGGCGTTACAAGTTTATTTCTGTTTCTAGTATTAACATTATGTTTGTCACTGTGTTTTGAATACAAATGAATATTCTGGTAAATGAACAAAATATTACAATATATGTATTGAGATGGGACTGTAAGAACGTCTATTTTTTTATATACATCTCTAAGGGAATCCCGCGCTCTTAAGTTATAAATGGCCCGAACAGCTCTCTTTTGAAGAATAAAAATGGATTCAATGTCCGCGGCCCTACCCCACAGTAAAATGCCATAAGACATAATACTGTGAAAGTAACTGAAGTAAACTAGCCTAGCAGTATTGATATCAGTCATTTGTCTGACTTTCCTTACTGCGTAGGCAGCTGAGCTGAGTCTTCCCGCTAGAGATGATAGATGGGGGTTCCACTGGAGTTTTGAATCTAAAGTTATACCCAGAAATACCGTCGAGTCCGCCACATCTAAAATTTCATTATTTAAACGTAGGTTAAATTTTTGTTTTTTAACATTAGGTAAAGCAAACTCAACGCATTTGGTTTTTTTAGCATTAAGAACTAAGTTATTTACCTTAAACCATTGAAGAACCTGCGATAATGCACTGTTTACATCGTCATAATTATGTTTATTTCTGTTTACTTTAAATATAAGAGATGTATCATCAGCAAAAAGTACAATATCACACAAGTTCTTCACATAGTATGGCAGATCATTAATATAAACCAAAAATAAAAACGGGCCTAAAATGGATCCCTGTGGAACGCCCATTTGTAGCAAAGATCCAGAAGATTTTACACCATTAATAGTAATCCTCTGGACTCTTTGATTTAGGTATGAGGCAATTAGATCCAGAGAAACACCACATATACCGTAATAATTAAGTTTTTTTAAAAGTGTTTCATGTTGAACACAATCAAAGGCCTTGGACACATCGCAAAATACACCAATCGCATTTTGTGATTTCTCCCATGCTTCATAAATATGCTTAAGAAGAGCAACTCCGGCATCTGTTGTTGACCTACCCCTAGTAAAACCATACTGTTCACTATGAAATAGTTTATTTTCATTAAAATATTCTAAAAGTTGGTTTAAAATAATCTTTTCAAAAACTTTACTCAGTGATGGTAATATAGAGATTGGTCTATAGTTACCGGGATCTTTCCTGTTTCCATTTTTAAATAGAGGTATTATTTTACTGTGCTTCATTAAGTCCGGAAACTTTCCTGTATCGACACATTTATTAAAAATATCAGCTAGATGTGGGGCAATATTATTGATTATTGTATTTAATATTTTTACTGAGATGTCCCATAAATCACCAGTTTTTTTTATATTAAGTGTCCTGAAATTCTTAATAATATCAAATGAAGTAATATGTTTAAACTCAAAGTAATTAGCATAGCCCGGGAGTTTATTTTTAAGTAGAGAAATAGCATCTAAGGGCGATGATTTTAATGTAGATGTTACTTTGATAGGTATATCAGTAAAGAATTTTTCAAACGTGCTTGCCACTTCTTCTTCCGAATTAATTAATATATTATCAACATTTAATTTAATTGGTTCGTTTTCTATTTTAGATCTTCCAGTTATGCTATTAATAATATCCCAGGTAGCCTTTATTTTATCGTCTGAGTTAAGTATTTTGTTTCTAATATAAATTGCCTTTGCCTGGATGCAAACATTTTTAAAGATCTTAGAATAACACCTAACGCGTTCTAAAAATACTGGATCCCGATTATATTGCCTCATACCATATAATTCATATAATTTATCTCTACTTCTAAATATACCTATGGTAGCCCAGTCACTAAATTTCAGTTTTGAATTTTTACTAAAAGTTTTTATTTTAAATGTGTTATTAAATTCATTTAAAATCATAGTAAATAAATTATTATATAGCGTATCTGGGTCCTTATAAATCAAACACAAACTAGAAATTTTTTGTACTACCTTATCCTTAAACAAGTTAATTTTATTATTCGACTTTGGTCTACATGAAATCTTATTTGAATTTTTAATTTCTTGGTCTACTAACGTGAATTTCTGTCCATAATGATCCGAAATTAGGTTTTTCATTATTATAGTTTCAAACACTTCACAGTCACAAAACACATTGTCTATACACGTTGCAAAATTATCACCAACATGAGTCGGCTCAGAGAATAAGTTTAATAAATTATATGATTTAAATAAATTTAATAGCCGACGACTGAAAGTTGTGTCTATCAATATATCTATATTAAAGTCTCCACACACGATTATAGATTTATTTTTAATGCAAATACGTTTAAGTACGTCATCAATAGTGGACTCAAAAGTTTCAAAATCACTATTGGGGGGGCGGTACACGCATACTATAATGTAACGTTGAAACTCTACACAAGAAATCTCAACAATACGCTCGACAGAGAGAGAAACAATATCTTGTCGAGATTTACATACCGTATTGGATATGTCACTACGAACTAATATTAAAGAGCCTCCGCGAATTGTTTTCTCTCTGACGAACGTACTTATTAATTTATAATTATCCATAAGTGACATAATACAATTTTTATTTATTTAATTTTAATTAATTTTTTAATTAATTAATTTTAATATATGAACTTAACACGTATAATAAATAACAAACTCCAGACAGAAAGTAAAGCAGTGCTTAGTACTTGAGACACGAGAGTAGGTTTAATGAATATTTAAGAGTTACATTTTTTTTTCTTAAAATCCGATATCAGCACCATGGGGAATTAATAAAATTTTCATGTACATGAGCGAGAGGGAGATAGCCATAGAACATAGTGACCACATCTATTCAATTATACTCTGTGGTCAACACGCAATTGCTATACAACGTTTGTACTCTGTAGAGAAGT
Organism: Limenitis camilla; assembly: GCA_905147385.1. Classification (NCBI taxonomy): domain Eukaryota; kingdom Metazoa; phylum Arthropoda; class Insecta; order Lepidoptera; family Nymphalidae; genus Limenitis; species Limenitis camilla. The sequence continues at coordinate 11,128,504 of LR990249.1, read as the reverse complement.
GTCGGCCATCTTGTACTCAGATTAAACTTGCGACTGCTTCCAATATGTACTCAACTAGCAAACCGCCCACGGTTTCTCTTCTATAATATTCTTTGTTTATGACATGGGTTTCAAAGCATGGTTAGCTGTATGACGTCATCCTGAATCCAACATGGCGGAACATCCAAGATAGATATTATTTTTAATTTATAAAACGGGTATCAAATGAAAAACTCAAACTCAAAATAATTTATTTCAAATAGACTTTTTACAAAGTACTTTTGCACGTAAAAATTGGTCAGTCAGTCAGTTTGTCTGAAGCTATCACCAGTTCGGAAAGTGGTCTTCTGATGAGAAGAACTGGCAACTCGACAGTCGCTCTTTATGTATTCCTACACTATTTTAACAACAACAGCGCCATCTAATGTCCAATTAAAGGATAATAAAAAGAATTTTGAACTGGCCTAGATGTTTAGAAATATGAGAAAAAGGTTTGTTGATTTTTGTTCACTCAGGGAAGGGAATTATTAATACATTAACGCGTTTACTATAATTAAATTGAATACAGAAATAATTTCTAAAGAATTTTTAAAAGAATAATTCAATTAACGGAAGTTCGTAGCTTTTCCTTTAACATCCGTTAGGAAGTTAGAATAATTAATTGTCTGAAGAAGTTTTAAGAAATAAGTGAGACTTTCTTAACTAATATTATATAAACGACACGATAACGATACGACGACCAAACCTTAGAACAACAAATTAACCTATAATATATTATATAAATATAATTGTACCGTGATACCACTACAACCAGCGCCCTCTAGTTTCGTAAACAGTAAGGTATTATTAAATCATTTTGAAGGTATTTTGATAAAATAAATATGTCAAGTACAATAGGTTAACATAATCCAATATACTATATCTACCAGTTTTTAATCTTCATGCAACGCTATCTATGTTACAACTACGTTAGTCTTACAAAAACTCGAATACGGCTGGCCCGTTTTTTTGAAAATAAACTGTAGTCTAAAACACCTCAGCGAAGCAAGAAAGGCAGCTTTTATTGTATAATATTTTTTTCCTTAGCGAAGTAAGTAATAAATATAATGAGTGATTGAGTGTGAAATATAATGAGTGAACGAGTGATTGATGCGAGTCATAATATTGTAGCTGACTCGTGGCTCCGCTACACTGAACACTGCGAGGTAATTTACAGCAACTGTCAAATACGTTATCGTAGCGCGTAGCAATCCCGTAGCGCCTCTACGTTGTGCTACGAGATATATCATTATTCTTTCATTTTCTAGTGAAATTTCAATTTTCTGTCATATTATAGACTTAGAAAATAATTTAGAGTAGAAAATAAGTCTAAGGGTGTCTTTGAAATAATGAAAAAATACCACTATGGTACTACAAACTGAACTAAAAACAGTATTAATTACTTGAGCTTTATTCTAAACATATTAAAAAGCAAAGTTAATGGAAAGAACGACTGCATCAAATTGTTTTTTGTTGAGTTTCCTTATTATTAGGACAAGGTTTGTAAAATAGAAAAAATAAGTGAGACAGAAGAGTGAGAGAGATAGTGCGTAATGGTGTCCAAACAAAGAATAGAAATTCAACGGAAATAGTGGGGGAAATAGTATATTCATAGTTAGGAGTGGGTGAGGATAAATGAATGAATAAGTGAGTATGTAAGTGTGTGAGTTCACTACTACTAGTAATATAAAAATAATATGACTAATAAATGTAAATTAGAATTATTAAAGTTAAGTCTGTCTGTAAATATTTATAAAAGAGGGAGGGGGGAATCTTTAATCAATATAATGATTTTTTTAAATTAATGTCAACGTAAAGCGTAAGTACTGAAGCTAATTAAAAATTCTTTAGGAATACGATCTGTCCGTCTATCCAGCGATGTTCAAATAAATCACTTAGTAATTTAATCAGTGTTCGTCTAAGAGGCCCTTAAAGTTATATGGAGGTTCGTTAAATGTTATTTATATGAGAGTTGACTTGAGATTTAATATCTTATTACTTGTATCATAACGAGGCATTTTGAATTTAAAAAAATGTTAAAATATTAAGGAAAAATATCGAACTGTGTCACTATGGAAAAACTCTCGCCTCTACTGCTCGACCTTATTGAGCAAGTTATTATTATAAGTATTGATCCTAAATAAGGGTTATGCTGTACCATACCAACGAACGCTATTCGCTTCAAGCAATAAAAATATTTATTTTCTCAAACCACGATATGCCCTCGCTTCGTTTCGATTATTTAAAGCTAAATTATAATCCAAATCCTAAAGTTGTCCCTCGATATTGGTGTAGCTTTTCTTTGATATTTAGCTTTATATATTACTAGCCACGCCCCGCGGTTACACCCGTAATAATTTGGATAATCCACACTATCATTATAAATTATAGCCTATGTGTTATTCTGATGTGTGAGCTATGTTATAGTAAAATTTCATCAAAATCCATTCAGTTGTTTTTGCGTAACTGTAACAGACATACATCCATACATTCTTACAAACTTTCGCGTTTTTAATATTAGTAGGATTAATAATCGAAAAAAGGAATAAGATAGATAATGAGAGGGAGAATGACATAAAGACAGTATATAGAAAAAAAGTCTTATAAATTGCAAAAAATGTAGCAACACTACATTATCCACCACATCACGCGACAATATCAGTAAAATATTTTTTTTAAATTAGATATTAAATCAAAAAAAAAATATGGAACTTAAATGGCCATAATTTTTTTAATTATAATATTTATGGCAACACCACATAGCCTATGTTACCCGGAAAGGATGTAGCTTTCTATCGGTCAAAGAATTATCAAATTCGGTTCAGCAGTTTTAGAGAAAACCTTCACTTTACAAAATGGCCACGTTATAGCACTTAAAAGGTCATATCTTTTTAATTATAATATTTATGGCAACACCACATAGCCTATGTTACCCGGAAAGGATGTAGCTTTCTCTCGGTCAAAGAATTATCAAAATCGGTTCAGTAGTTTTAGACAAAACCTTCACTTTACAAAATGGCCACGTTATGGCACTTAAAAGGTCATATCTTTTTAATTATAATATTTATGGCAACACCACATAGCCTATGTTACCCGGAAAGGATGTAGCTTTCTATCGGTCAAAGAATTATCAAAATCGGTTCAGTTGTTTTAGAGTAACTAAAAATCAAATCTTTCCTCTTTCTATAATACAGTGTAGACAAAAATTACACAGTATCATATACTTTTAGTAACTAAAAATAGCTCGTCATAATTTATTTACATAATATAATGAACAAGACGTATAATGAATAATTACCCGAAGTTCAATATTGATGAGGGTATTTTAATCTCAACCCATGAATATATTAAATACTTCGCCGTCTTTTAGAGCGAAATTCAAACTTCACAAAAGGTGTTATAAAAACTTGATCTTTATGAGAATTTTAATAAATCTTTTAATAACTAGCGGTGGCTTTGACTTCGTTCGCAATCATACAGTATTTAGTGCACCCAGTCTACTTCCGGTCAATGACAATCAAAAGGTCCCGAGCTCACTTTTGTATGGTCTTTTAATTTCAAAAGCCTAGTTTGTGTCACTTTTATGCAAAATCACAAAGAATTCTTAGCTAATATTAATGTAGTATGAAAACATTGTATCTGCAAGTTTTTTTTTTATTAAAAAAATGTAGTTCAAGTGTTTGTTACTAACATCAAATAAAATGGAGGAGATTCTCAATTTGTTGTATATTTTCTTTATATAGTATTCTTTATGGATTTACTTTTTTACCTTATTGAAGAGATAGAGTGAAGAAGTATAGAGAGGAGAGAAGAGACAGGAACGCATCAAAGACACTTGGTGGTCGGATTCGAATGCTGGTATGTAAGCCAAACGGGGAACGAATCCCCTACCACAAATAGGTGTGCTATATTTTTACAAGATGCTCTCCCAGCAGCAAATGTGAATTGTATTCTAAGCCGACCCCCTACGGGTTAAATATTTAAATATTTTGTCTCTGAACTCCACAAAAAAGAAGAAAATTTATGGTGATTGAGATAAAGGTAACTTTAAATTGACTTGATCTTTTTAAAAAACTAATTTGCAATCAAAAATAAATTTTAAAATTAATCTAACTTCTGAATAGAGTATCAAATTAAATGCTTTCAAATACTCATACTAAAATACTCAATTTTCGGAAACATTGGAAGTTTTATAAGAAGAATATGAAATATTTGATACGTAAGTAAAAGAATAATCGTATATCTCGTAGCACATCGTAGAGGCGCTACGGGGAAGCTACGCGCTACGATAACGTATTTGATTGCTTTATTACCGGGCAGTGTTCAGTGTAGCGAAGTCATGAGTCAGTTTTAATAATACTGTTATTATGACTCACATACACTCACTCACTCATTATATTCATCGCACTGATTCTCATAGGTACCTCAAAAGGAGAAAAAGAACCCATATGTTTTCTATTTTTTAATTATCAGTTAAATAATAAAAATACCAAGTGAACGCAATCAAAAGGTACGACAAGGGAATCAAAACCTATAGGGGGTTTAGTTTTATTACTACATTATTTTACTTGCAGTTGGTAAACGAACTATGACTTATTTTAATGTATGAGGACAACAATTTTCAAACGGCAAAGTTAAGTTAGTCCCTCAATTCAGAACTACTCCAGTTATTTATGTGTTTGTTTGTTACTTGAAAAATTTTCGACATTTAGATGCACTTTTTGAAATTTATATGGCACTTTGCGAGCGCTTTACAAAATGCGCATTTTAACGGGAAATATAAATTCTGGTTATTCTACATCTTTAGAATGAGTATCCTAACATGTTTATGGGAAGGGGTCATTCCCCCACTACCATGCACTAGTAATGTATGTATTTTCGGGTCTAACCAGCCAAATTAAATTAGAAAAAGCTATCTTCAATCAATTGAGATGGAATTTAGTATACTATATTCTAAATCCAATATGGCTGATGGTCCAAGATGGCGGAATAAGTTAATATGAGTATCAAATGAAGTCGAGTCGAATTTAGGATAATGAATTTTGTTGTTATAAGTAGTGAAAGTTGTGTTTAAATTTTTTTTAAATATTATTAAGCTCCGGAAGTGATTTTAAATTGCACATCAGCTGTAGCGTAATATCTAATTTAAAAATATAAGTCAAACTTCACCATCAAAGGCTTACATTATTTGCATACTACGCCCAAGCACTCTTAAACTTAACCAGAAGACTGCATAATATAGCAAAAATGTATGTTCACATGACGATCCATTCTACTAGTTTGATTGTATCTGGGGAATGAGTAGGGGAATCGAGTGCTAATGTCCTTTGCTATTTGAAAAGAATATGTATTTGGCCTTTCTACTTTATTAGTACTTTTATAAATCTGGATTCCAAAGACATATTTGTTGTAATTAATTTTGTTGTTGTCATATTCATTTATAAAAAGGTTAACTTTGTGAAGGAAGTAGAAAGTAACTGAAGTTGCTGATAAGAAGACTAGTTTAGACTATGTAGTTAACTAGCTTCCTCACTTCGCTGAGGTATATTAGACTACAGGTAAACATTTCAGGACTAAGATTAGCCAAATTGGTCGACGGTCTCGAGTTTTAGACTTAACAAACGTCAATTCATTTTTATTTATAAGAAAATATAGTATACAAATACTTCGGATTATGGATAGAATCCCAAATTCAAATATGGAATCTATGTTTAATCTGTTATCCATCATATTTAAATAAACAAATTGAATATAGATTTCATATTTAAATTTTGAATCATAATCCAAAGATTTTGGGTTGAGATTGATTATTAATTTAGGCCATAAGATAAATGAGTTTTTACCGCTCAAATGGTAATCTTGCCTTTTAAGTTTGTGTTTGCAACGAAATGTTATTTTTATTCTTGTTCTAAGTTTCATTCCTGCAGGGGAATATATCGTCGAGTGAACAAATCAAAACGAGTGTTCTAGTGTTGCCAGTGGTTTTATAGCTTCAATGCATCGATAGTTAATTAAAGCAGCAGCAACAAAGGGTTATTACCATAATTTATATTGGAGCGAGTTGCATGAATATTGTTAAGTAAACGAATAATTAGAATACGCTGGAATAGCCTGATAAATTGATGTTAGGACTGCTTCATACAATCATACATACGAAGTGATATTGTAGCGTTGCTATAGGTAAGAGAGAGAGAGAGAGAGAACAATTCTAAAGAGCTTAAGGATGCCCAATAATTCTCCGCTCCTATGGGTCGTAGCATGATGTTATATACCATATAACCTTCCTTGATAAATGGACTATCCAACACAAAACTTTTCAATTCGAACCAGTAGTTCCTGAGATTAGCGTGAACAACCAAAAAAACAAAATTGTCAAAAATCTCTTGGAAAGAGAGGCTGTAGTCCTAAGTAATCGTAATCCGTAAAATATATATAATTTTTTGCAGTTGGTAAACTAACTGTTACCTATGTTGATGTATGGGGACAGCAGTTTTCCAACCGCAAAGTTAAGTTTGTTCCTTTAATTTAAATTTAAACTAGCAAAGTGAATCCAATTGCGACTCACAGATATTCTGAGTCACGTACAACCAAACTTATTTACGGGTTGACCCGCCATAGGTATACCCCCCAGCGGTTCAGACCAACTTCACAAAGCAACTAATGAACTGCGCCACGGTATCTGTAGCTACCCGTTTCCATGGTTACGGGTTACATAGCGGAAATTGTTAGACTTATTTTGAGCCTGATTCTTAAAACTTTCTTAATTTTTTCTTACATAAGAACCTTTTCCTGATAATAAGAATTAGCGAAATCGGTGTAGCCGTTCACGCGTGGTGCCGTGACCAAGGGAAAGATGGGAGTTAAATCACAGTGAAGGGTCGCCATTAAGGAATATAACAGATTTAGAAGACGTTGTTTAGCTTTCGGATTCATCTCGTATATCTAGACGTAGACCACAAGCAATTATGCCCGCTATTGAAACCGCAGGATTATACCTTACACCAACACAAGGGTACACGTACAATACGACTGTAGCCCCTCCCCCCACCCGCTATCAATCTATTACGCACATTATTAGCTCGAAAATTTTGATTCCTGAACTTGATACCTTCATTTAATACTGATGCTATAATACCTTGTTTCTAAATCACCATAAAATACCTCGAATATTTTGATTCCTGTGCATGAATTAAAATATCGATATAATATTCAGTATAGATGCTGTACCTTTTGATTGCGTTAATTCAGAAAATTGTTTTTTGCCGAAATAATAGGACTCCTTTAAAATGAAGAAAAAAGAGCTTTTTATGGAATTATAAATGGAAAAAAAGTCGTGTAGTGGGAGGAGAGAGTTACGATTGTGTTAAAGAGCTCTGGAAACCTACACCTGGGTCACAAGCACCATGTGCTTAAAATTAATGCTTATTGTACTATTATGGCAATAATTTGTAATAGAGAATTTATACGATAAACATGTTTAAATGCGCTCTAACCGAAGCGAGGGCGTAAATGTAATTCAAATAAGAGAATCAATATCGGATACACTTTGTAGCGCCATCAACGCGGATTGAACGATCGTGTTCGTAAACAAACGTTATTGGAACAATCAAATACTCGTAACAGCGTTGTTTTGTTATTTAATTATCACTCACTTCATTCAGAGAGGCACACATGTGGCCATTGAATAGGAAAAATGTTTAAATCAATCCTATTTCTGTTAGCAACACCTTTTTAAAAATTATTTCCAGTTGGCAGTAGCTATAGATCCAGTCCTTCAAGTGATGTCGGGCATTATTTCTTTTTCAAGAAATATTCGGTAGCGAGGTCGGTGAGGTGAAAGTTTGTGCATATTAGAAGACGTTCTTAAACCTGCTCCTAGGTCTCAAACCTCAGGCACTGCTCGTCGCCGCCGATCTTAAACTCAATACCGCTCTTACCATGGATTCATTCTGCAATAACGTGCAAAAAGCACAAAATGTTGCATCTATTGTTAAAAAAAAAATACGAGGTTTTTCGTCATCTCATCAAAATTGGTCCGCCATATTTGAATTAGAATCAGTTAAATTAGCGAAATAAAACGTGGCGATTGGAGATAACTGGGTTTTTCTCTTCTCAATATAAAAATTGGTCTGCCAACTTTGCAAGTCCGCCATATTGGATTTACAATCAAAAAATGTATATATATATATATATAAAGGGAGAAGCTGACTTAATGACAATGAAAGGGTTAGTTAGGGATTCCTTTTATAATGTAGGGGAGTACTAAGAAAGGATTTTTGAAAATTCACCCCCTAAGGGGGTAAAACGGGTGCAAAATTAGTATGAAACTGCCATTTTATTCAAATGAAATGCAGTATGAAGGTTTTTCATTCAAAGTCATGAAACACGTGTAAAATATTTTTTCAAAAATCATCCCTTAAGGGGGCAAAAGGAGGGTCTGAGTTAGTATGACTACCTCAATATTGCAAACGAAGTTACGGGTAAAAGCTAATCATGATATATGTAGCAAGAAGAAGCGTAAATATAAAAATTTGAGGGCAGGAAAATTAGTGGGAACAATAAGAAAAGAAATGAACGATACAAAAGAAACAATACCAGATTTATTGAAGCGACAGCGGTGACCACTGGCGGTGGCCATTCCCGAGGGAATTACGTAAACAAAGTTTTTTATTCACCTCATTAGTATTTTCTTAGTATTTATTGCAATACTGTTCCTTTTTAAGTGACCGCGTTGTGTGCTTTAGCCGCCATCTTGTTAAGCGCTTTTTGTTGTATATCTCGGTATATAATCGGTTTATCTAAATTGAAAAGTGTATAAGATTTTTTTTTAGACAGTTAAATGTTCTTTCACTATGTAATAATACGTTTTTTTTTAAATCAATTTTTAATGGAGTTTTTGAGCATCAAAAACTAAAATGACAATTTATCCCGTGAGGGGACGGGTTAGAATACTATTCCCCTCTGCCGCTGGGAGAGCATCTCGTAAGAGCCGAGTAACCCAGCACCCCCTAGGTGGTAGGGGATCTGTTCCCCGAATGCTGTGGGTTTAGTGGACTCTGGGCTCTTGCCTAGGGTCCGCTGAATCCGCATCAATTTTCTTCTTCATTCCCCCTTCCCACTCTATCTTCTTCATTCCCCCTTCCCACTCTATCTTCGGGGATGCAACGCATCGACAAAACGAGAGAGTGTTTCTTGTTTTTCCGATGTCCATGAGCGATGGCCACTTACCATCAGGTGGACCATCTGCTCGTTTGCACCTTATCTATTATATAAAAAATCTATTAATACCTTTCTATATTATTTAAAGGATTTATTGAGGAGATTAATATAATACTCGTAGATCAAGGAGTAACTCTATTAAAATAATAGCTAGTAATCATAGTTGAGATCGATGTAGCACTTTAGTTTTGATGACTTGTAATTACTCCTATAACGATGACTTTGTCGTCGTTGTATGTAATGACATGTGATTATGACGTTATAGAAATATTATACAGAACTCCCCCTCAGGAATACTTAGGAATACATTTCTTAGTACATATATTGTGTGGATAACTGTTCTAACGATTTAGACTTACTTTGTTATTTTAGCTTGAAAGATATCTATACTAGCCGCCATTTTGTGACAGGTATTCACAAAATGGTGTCATTTACTAAGTCTACTATCATTAACTAGTTATTATTGTAGCCATAATTGGAGTTTCAAATTTGAATTTTAGACTTTTAACACAAATGGACCTTAATACCAAAGACATAAAGAACATTTTCTAATGATAGAATTTTCTCGAATATCAGTGCGATTATAGCTTTTACTAGCATACGACCACTATCATGTCAAAACCTTTAAATGTATTTGTGTCCTAACAGAATTAGATAATCAAAAAAATCTTACAAGTAAAAAAAATAAACTTTTTTATCGCTGACGTAATCATCATGCACTCGCCCATCCCTTATGATATCAAAGATAAGCAAAGCAAGTGACCCCCTCCCCCTCCATAATTAAGCAATTTTAACTTTGAATCCCAAGTTTTGTGGAAAAGTTATATTTAAAACATTTCCACAACTTTAAGTTAAATTGGTTAAATAGTTTATTTGAGTAAGTTAAATAGTTTTGCTACAAAGTTACATTAAAACTTTATAGCTAATTTTTAGCCGTGTCTCCGTCTGTGTATATAAATAATTTCTAGAACATATATCAAGATTCTTCAACACACATTTCCTATAAAATATATATATCTCTAACAACAATATCTTTTGGAGCTCTATAACGTTCAATATGCAGTAATTTTACTAGTAATTTTATGAGGTTAATTAGCTTCTGGGACTCAACCCCCAGACAATGTTCAGCTTTCATCTGAAATGCATGTTAATATTGTTTTTTATGTGTATTTAATGCCAAACGTAGGAAACGTAGGAATTTCAAGATTGCAGACTAAATAAACAAAACTGCGATTTAATATACTACTTACGCCATCTATTGGCGGATAGATGGTCTGTCTGTCTGTTACACAATCACGTTTAAATCACTTTACCAATTTTGATGAAATATGATACAGAGATACAGTAGAGCTTGAGGAAGGGCATAGGCTATGTTTTATTGGGTAAACAATACTTAAGAATACGAAGTAAACAAATGAGTGTGTGTGAGTGTAGTACGCCATCTAGCGACGTGGGGGTGAAGTGCATGTCGAGCTGTGTGTCCGTTGTGTCATTGAGAATTAATCATATATAGATTATAATGTACCCGGGCAAGACCGGAACGTGTCGACTAGTATATTGCTAAATAAAGGAAAAGCAAGGCTTCATGTAAACAACAAAACAACAATACAACAATACGTCATCTGATCTCCATTGTTTGTTGTAACGTCTTTTGTCTCGAATATTCCATACAATATTAGTAGCTTTATTATTTCTTATTTATATATTAATCTACCCTCATTATATTATAAAATCAGACTCTGGCGGTCTTTTACGCTTTCACGCTTAATTCACTGAACCGATTTTAATAAAATTTGGTACATAGATAGACTATAGCTTGAGAAAAAACATAGGCTACGTTTTGTCTCAAAAAAATGCCTTGTAGGGGTTGAAATAGGGGATGAATTGTATGTTGAGCTGTGTGATCGTTAAAGTCTTTGAAACTTCGTAATGGAAAGAAAGAAAAAAGAGATATTTATCAATCTATCCGGACTTGGGTCTTGTGACCCAGGAGCTGGTTTAAGGAAGTCTTTGATTATGTTTATTGTATGAAATCACTCAACATAGGTTATATATCGAGGCAGTGACTAGTCCATTATAAGCACAACTTATTTGAAGGTTTCCGGGTACAGTGAAGGGATCAATGGTTTCTTGTTTATCCTGATCCCTTCGATTGACCGATTTTCTAACTGGGTCACAAACGTTAGGGTTCCATGTGTAGAACTATATTAGATTTCATTAAAAAAAAAAAACTAGTGGATCAGTGGAGAAATCTGGTGAAGTTTACCACGTATATTTAGCAACTCCCATTAATACCCTTTTTTAACCCCTTCAAATTATTTTTCATGTGATGAAAGTTAGTCTATACCTTTCCCAAGCTTTAGTCTATATTTGTACTAAATTTCATCAAAATCAGTTCACTATTTTATAAAAAAAACATTGTTTAAAGTAGCACAAGTAGTATAGTAAACAAAATCAGTTTAATAGTTTAGACAAGAAAGCGTAACAGACAGACAAAATATGTAACAGAAATGATTATATGGCGACATCTATGTTAAATAGGGGGCTTTCAAGTATTAAGTAAGCAGTTTTATTACCCCCCCCCCTCTCCATGTCAGCAAAAGCAAAGCCCTAACCCCTCCCCCGTACTTACGTAAACATTGATGCAAGCATTTCTCCCTCCTTATTCTGAGTAGTGTTTACTAGAAACCAGACCCCCCATGTCATCAAAAATAAGCAAAGCAAGGACACCCCCACCTCCTTTTAATGCTTACATAATACTTGAACGTCCCCAATTTTTTTTTTTTTTTTATTTAACCTGGGAGCTCCCATTAAATATTTATTTTATTCTGTTTGTAGTATTTGTTGTTATAGGGGCAACATCACTTATCATGAGATAAAGCCTGGTGACAGACAGACAGACGGACAGCGGAGTCTTAGTAATAGGGTCCCGTTTTTACCCTTTGAGTACTGAATCCTAAAAATGTAGGCAAGTAGAGTAACAAGACAATACTAGTGATAGATTTTATCAAAACATCTCCACGCGAAAACTACTAGAATAATAACTAAGTTTGAAAACAAAATATTTAAGATTTTCAACCTTATTTATATGAAGATAAAGTTCAAAATTCTTTGTGTACAATTTTTTAACAGTACAAGCATAAAGTTTAAATAATGTTACAGTAAAATAGACTCTATTCTATAGTAGTTAAGGTTGATAATAGATTGTATATCGTAGTGCAAGTAACAGGAAGCCATCACTCTTCCCACAATGTAACAAACAAGCACATTTTTTAAAAGTTTGTCGGAAATTTAGATGTTTTTATCGTTTAAATGGATTGTTGTATATCTTTGAATAAAAAAATTAGAGCTTCCTTTAGGACATTGACATATAATAATATAGACGTCATTAACCATTTATTTTATTCCGAGACTGTATATAACCTCTGTTCTGTTAAACTTTAGCCAGTAGTCAAACAGAGCTCGCCTGGCGACCATTATGAATATACACAAAATCTTAACAAATTATACAACTAAACCTTTTGTCATGAATTACTTATAAGGTGCTAACAAGAGATACACACTTGTTTAGTCGATGATTTTCACGAAGATAGAGTGACATTCTCGAAGATAGAGTGGGGAAGAGAGAGATGAAATAAAATGCTGCGGTTTTAGGGGATCCTGAGCAAGAGCCCAGAGTCCACTAGATCCGGAGCATTAATGGGACGGGAGAGAGAGGAACGCGTCTATGACACTTAACAGTCGGATTCGCATTCTGGTGGTCGCAAGCCAGTCGGGGAACAGATTCCCTACCACCAAGAAGGCGCTGGGTTTTTCGCCTCTTACGAGATTCTCTCCTAGCGACAGAAGGAAATAGTATTTTAACCCATCCCCTCACGGGCAATCACTGTCTGGTTTTCCTTGCGACCACCAGCATGCGAATCCGATCGCCAAGAGTCATAGACAGTTCCGGCTGAGCCGCATGTGGGCCACACTTGCCCCCTCCCTCTCCCATCCCATTAATGCTGCGGATCTAGTGGTCTGTGGACTCTTGCTCAGGGTCCGTTGAAACCGCGGTATTTTTTCCTCACTCCCCCTCCCCACTCTATCTTCGAGGATGCAACGCATCAGCAAAACAAGAGGGCATCTCTTGTTTTGCCGATCACAATCACCTTATCTACCATAAAAAAAAGACTTCATGAAAATCCGTTCAGTACATTTCAGTTTATTACAAACTAATAGACAGACGCGGCATTTTAATTTATTAGAGAGTAACATCACAATGAAAATTATCGCAAAATGACGTGCGTTTATTGTATGTCCATAATAATATAAGTCAATGCTGTCCATAGCGTTGCGGTATAAAACTATGGACGTTATGAATAACGCCAACTTGTATTGTATTGAAGAAACCTTTATATAATAAGTTGAATCATTTAATTATTTGGACAAATTATGTAGTACTTAGGCAATCGAATTTTGCTCTTAATGTTTAAAAAAAAATTATTTATTTTACTTGGACCCAAATATCTCAATATTGACTATCTCTTTACGTATTCATACCGAGGTTCGGGGGGTGTTGGGGTTCCAAGGAGTGGGGGGCCGTGTACCGGGTGCATAACAAGTAGTAGGGCTTCGTAATTATTGTTAACTTTCCCTACTCGACTTTTTTGGACAATTAAACGAATTGAACTGAATGTTTTTTGTCTGTAAATCCATAAAAAGAAAATATTGTTTTTTGTCGAAATAAAAAAAATTATTAAAAAATAAAATTTTTTTTTTAGATTATATAGAAAATAAAAATTTCGGAAAACGTGACAACGGGACAGACAACCGAATGACGGGACTGTCCCGTTCAAAACGGGACCCAAGGTCATATAACGCATGTCAAGTTAAAAAATCCAAGTGTGACGAAACAATTAAATAAAACAAATCATTCTTTAATCTCAAACATGCTGGAAAAGTTTTAAAAAATCCTGAACTTTATTAATACTTTTTTTTTTTATAAATAAAATATTAAGTTTAAATAAAAATTATTGAAGCCCAATATGCGCGTACTACATCAGATTCGAAATGTCAGAAACTACCCCCTACACTATTATACGATAAGGCATCGTGTCAGCGCGATTCAGTGTATGTAGGGTTCACCTAACAGCGCCATCTAGTTGAATCTATATAAATCATAATCGGGTCATAAAAGTTTGAATTTGAGTTCATCACATACATATAGAGAAATATGTCGATTGGTAATAAAATAATTTTATTCTTTAACATTCTAGAAGGTTCTCGCGATCACACTTTTATTACAATAGCTATTAATATAAATATTTAGGGTGAAAACGCAACGAGCCTGTCGCGGTGATATTAATATTTAAAAGTACCTGACTAATGACCGGAGCCGGGACCGGGACCGGGACCGGGACCACTCGATGTTTACAATCACTGTTTGTTTCCGCTTCCCTTATTTGTATTGTAAATTACTTGTTTATTACACACCCGAGTAGTGCTTGTGGACTTCATTTTTTACATTATCTAAACAGTGTTTACTCTGTGAAATCACTTGTCATAGTGCCTAAGATCTTTTAGACAGAAATTAGCCATTTTTGCTATAGATGGCGCTATTGTCGAGGTCAAATAAATCCAACTCAGTTTTGTATTCAAGGTTATGTATACCGGAGAATAGTAAAAGATTATCGAATAATCGAATCGTCATTGCCATCAATGGCGCTGGAGTAGGGTAGTAGTCACTTCCGTCATGTTGACAGTTTCGACCCTTTATATGCCCTCGACAGTCTTGCGCGGTCCTTTAAGGAATGAAGTAGTCTCTAGATAGTGCTTGTGAAGGTCACGTGAGTACCTTACAATGTAGTTGCCACGTCTTGTGTTAGACTAGGTATATGTGAGTTTGACCTTGGGTTTCAACAGAGAGCCTGAGCAGTGGAGGCGAGTGTTGGAATTCGGTTAAATAAGCTCGTTAAGCCTACACCTTTTCCTTTCCGAGATTTTATCAATTCAGAGTGTTGTACATATAGAGAAAGAATATGTAGGATAAGATATAATAAAGCAAAAACTTTTAAGTCAGTGAGTGAGTGAGATGCCTACGGAGGTCGTAACGTATTTGTAATTCAATTATTGTAAAACTTCGCAGACGTTGAGAAGTTAATTTTATTGCGCGCAATTATATGACGGAGCGGAACTGCTGGCTTTTATTGTACACGAGATTGTCTGTCTGTGGTTATCATTTTAAATACATTGGTCTGAAGAAGATACTTTTTATACCAAAAAGAAATAGTATTTAAAAAATATTGTGCGTAACTTTTTTCAGGATAAAACGTAGACTGTTTCTTAGCTTTCAGGCCCTTAATCTGACTCTATGAAAAAATTTGTCGATGTGCTTGTGACAGAAGGATAAAGCAGATGAATGAATTAAAGAAATTCTAAATTAATATGCCCTCTATCACTATATTTCTTTTACCTACCCTTCACTACTCTCAAATTTAAATTCAATTAATTCTCTCATGATAACTTTGTCTTTTTAAGTTTTACCATAAAAATATCTTTTATTAAAACATTATATAATCAGTCACAATCTTTTATATAAACAGATAAAAAAAACATTTCAGCGAAATATAGCGATGAGATACACCACAATTACATATAATTCACCCCCTAAATCCACGTTTACGAGGCCAATCACAATAGTAGGGGATCAGGGGATCTCGTTGATAGCTCTTATCTCGTGCTTTATCTACCGACTGTATTTATTGCTTTTATCTAAATTAGGGTTGGAATTATATAACATTGTCCTCGTTTCGGATAAAAATCAATTTAATTATCTAACTATATCATATCTATTTCAAAAATTAAAGCGCCGCATTGCTGCCTGAATATTCATAGTTACGTACATACATCTAAAATTATTTTCAAAGTTTAAAAATCTAGATATACAAAGTTTTGTATATCTAGATTCCTTTCCGAGAATTTACCAATACAAAGTTATGTATATCCAGATTCCTTTCCGAGAATTTACCAATACAAACCTATGTGTATCTAGATTCCTTTCCGAGAATTTACCAAAACAAACCTATGTGTATCTAGATTCCATTCCGAGAATATACCAAAACAAAGCTATGTATATCTAGATTCCTTTCTGAGAATTTACCAAAACAAAGCTTTGTGTAATTAGATTCCTTTCTGAGAATTTACCAAAACAAACCTATGTGTATCTAGATTCCTTTCTGAGAATTTACCAATACAAACCTATGTGTATCTAGATTCCATTCCGAGAATATACCAAAACAAAGCTATGTATATCTAGATTCCTTTCTGAGAATTTACCAAAACAAAGCTTTGTGTAATTAGATTCCTTTCTGAGAATTTACCAAAACAAACCTATGTGTATCTAGATTCCTTTCTGAGAATTTACCAATACAAACCTATGTGTATCTAGATTTCTTTCCGAGAATTTACCAAAACAAACCTATGTGTATCTAGATTCCTTTCCGAGAACTTACCAAAACAAACCTATGTGTATCTAGATTCCTTTCTGAGAATTTACCAAAACAAACCTATGTGTATCTAGATTCCTTTCCGAGAACTTACCAAAACAAACCTATGTGTATCTAGATTCCTTTCTGAGAATTTACCAATACAAACCTATGTGTATCTAGATTCCTTTCCGAAAACTTACCAAAACAAACCTATGTGTATCTAGATTCCTTTCTGAGAATTTACCACAACAAACCTATGTGTATCTAGATTCCTTTCCGAGAACTTACCAAAACAAACCTATGTGTATCTAGATTCCTTTCTGAGAATTTACCGATACAAACCTATGTGTATCTAGATTCCTTTCCGAGAATTTACCAAAACAAACCTATGTATATCTAGATTCCTTTCCGAGAACTTACCAAAACAAACCTATGTGTATCTAGATTCCTTTCTGAGAATTTACCAAAACAAAGCTTTGTGTATCTAGATTCCTTTCTGAGAATTTACCAAAACAAACCTAAGTGTATCTAGATTCCTTTCTGAGAATTTACCACAACAAACCTATGTGTATCTAGATTCCTTTCCGAGAACTTCTAGATTCCTTTCCGAGAACTTACCAAAACAAACCTATGTGTATCTAGATTCCTTTCTGAGAATTTACCAATACAAACCTATGTGTATCTAGATTCCTTTCCGAGAACTTACCAAAACAAACCTATGTGTATCTAGATTCCTTTCCGAGAACTTACCAAAACAAACCTATGTGTATCTAGATTCCTTTCCGAGAACTTACCAAAACAAACCTATGTGTATCTAGATTCCTTTCCGAGAACTTACCAAAACAAACCTATGTGTATCTAGATTCCTTTCTGAGAATTTACCGATACAAACCTATGTGTATCTAGATTCCTTTCCGAGAATTTACCAAAACAAACCTATGTGTATCTAGATTCCTTTCCGAGAACTTACCAAAACAAACCTTTGTGTATCTAGATTCCTTTCTGAGAATTTACCAAAACAAAGCTTTGTGTATCTAGATTCCTTTCTGAGAATTTACCAAAACAAACCTATGTGTATCTAGATTCCTTTCTGAGAATTTACCACAACAAACCTATGTGTATCTAGATTCCTTTCCGAGAACTTACCAAAACAAACCTATGTGTATCTAGATTCCTTTCTGAGAATTTACCAAAACAAAGCTTTGTGTATCTAGATTCCTTTCTGAGAATTTACCAAAACAAACCTATGTGTATCTAGATTCCTTTCCGAGAACTTACCAAAACAAACCTATGTGTATCTAGATTCCTTTCCGAGAACTTACCGAAACAAACCTATGTGTATCTAGATTCCTTTCTGAGAATTTACCAATACAAACCTATGTGTATCTAGATTCCTTTCCGAGAACTTACCAAAACAAACCTATGTGTATCTAGATTCCTTTCCGAGAACTTACCAAAACAAACCTATGTGTATCTAGATTCCTTTCTGAGAATTTACCGATACAAACCTATGTGTATCTAGATTCCTTTCCGAGAATTTACCGATACAAACCTATGTGTATCTAGATTCCTTTCCGAGAACTTACCAAAACAAACCTATGTGTATCTAGATTCCTTTCCGAGAACTTACCAAAACAAACCTATGTGTATCTAGATTCCTTTCTGAGAATTTACCAAAACAAAGCTTTGTGTATCTAGATTCCTTTCTGAGAATTTACCAAAACAAACCTATGTGTATCTAGATTCCTTTCCGAGAACTTACCAAAACAAACCTATGTGTATCTAGATTCCTTTCTGAGAAATTTACCACAACAAACCTATGTGTATCTAGATTCCTTTCCGAGAACTTACCAAAACAAACCTATGTGTATCTAGATTCCTTTCTGAGAATTTACCACAACAAACCTATGTGTATCTAGATTCCTTTCCGAGAATATACCAAAACAAAGCTATGTATATCTAGATTCCTGTCTGAGAATTTACCAAAACAAAGCTTTGTGTATCTAGATTCCTTTCTGAGAATTAACCAAAACAAAGCTATGTGTATCTAGATTCCTTTCTGAGAATTTATCAAAACAAAGCTTTGTGTATCTAGATTCCTTTCCGAAAATTTACCAAAACAAAGCCATGTGTATCTAGATTCCTTTCTGAGAATTTACCAATACAAAGCTATGTGTATCTAGATTCCTTTCTGAGAATTTACCAATACAAAGCTATGTGTATCTAGATTCCTTTCTGAGAATTTACCAATACAAAGCTATGTGTATCTAGATTCCTTTTTGAGAATTTACCAATACAAAGCTATGTGTATCTAGATTCCTTTCTGAGAATTTACCAATACAAAGCTATGTGTATCTAGATTCCTTTCTGAGAATTTACCAATACAAAGCTATGTGTATCTAGATTCCTTTCTGAGAATTTACCAATACAAAGTTATATATATCAAGATTTCCTACAAAGTAATATATGTCGGCGCGTAAGTTAGACTTAGGTTAACCTAATCATAGGTTTATACAGTGAAACTAAGCAGTGGAGGCGAGTCTTGGAATTCCGTTAAAGGACGTCCATAAAATACACGTATTGGTCACAAGTCCAAGGCACTGCTTAGGTTTCTCTCGTAATTGTAAGAGTTCATAATGTTTAGTTATTTATCGGTATCGGTAATAGTCCATTCAATATCATCACCCCCCCAAGTAGTGATATTCAATATTTCCCTTCTCGTCATTAAACGTCTGAGTTGTATATCTAGATTTGACCAATTGTCAGATATATCCCTTTTGTATAAAGTAAAGTATAAAAAAATGTGTATACTCAATCATGTCAACAAATAATTCACTTGCGAGATATCACCGTTTCAAAATTATATTCAAATAATATAAATCAAACAAATGGTAGTTAACACATTGTGTCCTCCATTACAATTTAATTATTGATAATATCCTTAAAAATGAGTGTAGAGTATCACCGAAAATAAGGGATGAAATGGGTAAAGCCTTTTCCGCCATTTGCATTAATTTCTAAGGGACATCGTATCGTTCACGGAATGACTGTGTTAAATAGGATTTGGTATAATTATTTCCAGCTTTATTCTTGTTATTTAACCCACTTGAAAAAAAGTGCTACAGCGACGTATTGTCATAAGGTTAACGTGTGTATCTGTGTGTCTGTATGTGACATCGTAGCTCCCGTGATGAAGTTTTATTTGTTTGAAAGGTAATTTAATCGAGATGGCTCTTAGCTATGTATTGTGAAGATCTGTTCACCCGTTTGAAGTTTACAATATTAATATATTGTCAATTATAGCAATCTTGTAACCATGGTAACTTAAAATACCTTTCTTTCGATATCAAGTATCGAATATAATCAAGTATCATATGATTTTTTTTTGCATTATACGAATATTTGTTTGGAGTTCTAATTTTTAATTTAATATTTCTTTCGTGTTTTTTCTAGACATTTTCTTTTTTTTCTTACTTAACTAACCTAACCTAGCCGACCCCCCAGCTTCGTCGGCGTGATGCTCCGCTCCTATGTATCTTATAATTTACGCTTTCCTTGATAAATACGATCGAAGCTATCCAACACTAACGGATCAGTAGTTCTTGCTATTAGCAAGTTCTTTTCAACTCTCCAGCTTTATAATTTTAGTATAGATTTTTTGCTTGTGCATTAGAGATATGTGTAGGTCTAGGTCTGTTTGTGTAATTTTATATCTCTTACTCTTTCTTTTAAGTCGTTAGGGGCGAAAATTAGATACATGTTATACGTTTGGTGTAATCATGCAATGCAGAAAAAGAGCGTGAAACAAAGTAAGCATGCAATGAAGTAAGGAAGTAAGTACACAGATGCATAGTGAGATCAATAGAGTATGCATCAGAATAAGTGAGCATCAAAATGAGTATATATATATTTGAACGACGTTGAGAGAATGACAGAAAATGCAATAGAGTCGAGAATGTGCAACAGAGAGAGAATATGCTTCGTAAAAGAGTGTACACTGTACATGCAACGCATAGTGAATGAACAACAGATTTGCTATGGGAAAGATTGGCAATAATTAGCGAGGTTAAACAATATCTAACAGTAACTAAATCCTCTGACTGTGAATAATTCATTGGATCTGATCGACATAATCGATATATAAACCAAACATCAACATTGCAAAGCAAATACAATTTCAGAACTTAACCAAAATAAACAGAATTACGTTTCAATGTTTTGATTTACCTATCCTATATACATATATAATATTAGCTATCTAAATAAATAAAAATGTATGCCTGTATGTATATACGTGCATAACTTCAGAACGACTGCACCAAATTAGACAATTCATTTTTTGTTAACGAAGAAGAAAATTTTTAAACATAGTACGGAAAAGTTTTTAAAAATTGCTGTTGAGTAAAGAGTGAGTTAGAGTATGAATGAACGAGTGAGGGACTGAGTGTGCGAGCGAGCAGGCGAGCAAGAGAATCAGCGAATAGGTGAGTGAGTGAGTTTCATATACCCAACAAAAAGGGGACGGGTCGGCTATTAGATAGGGGTTTGATAGGGAATAGCTGGGATCAATCGATAAGTATAGAATAGACCCGATCCAGACAGATTTTTAGAAAATGATCTTACGAAAAATCTAGCAAAACCAGGCACAGAAATTAAAAAGCAAAAAATATCGCGATTTAAGTTACTAGTGCTGCCATCTATGATAGTAATCATAGAGAAATATTTCTAGAATCAGCTGCATAATCTATGTGTTAACTTCCTTCCTTTAATAATAGTATCACTGCCATCTCTGACACCAAACATGAACTAAAATTCATATAATCATATCGGGTTAGTACCCTGCCAGTTACTTCTCAAACTGACCGACCTTTTAAAATATCAAAGGTGTTTCAATGAAAAGGAAGGAAATATTCCCGCCATCACCAACACGACGGACATATTTAGAAGCTACCGCCATTTACAATTTCGGCATCAAAAACTTTATCTAAATTCCATAGACCCTCTCACAGTAATCACCCATCATTAGCATCAGCAAGAGACTCACGTAGCGACAATTTGTGGGCGACATTATCAGCACCCTTATTCGCTACACCATAGAGTCGTCCGCCATCTTGTTGTTGTGAGCTAGCGCTTTATGGGTGTGGTAATAAGGCTCATTATTGTTGATTTTGAATGGTTCTGCTGTAGGATGGATGCGATTCGTTAGATTTTATATTTTGTTTTGTAAATTGTGGTGCTTGAAAGGGAATTTTTGAATAATATTATGGTTTCCTTCCCTCAAATAAAAGTAGAGGAAGTTAAGTTTGATAAGATGTATATTTAGAAACTGTCATACCATTCAGAGGTTTCCAGAAAGTTCTTTACAATAGAAATGAATGATATCAATGAGATATCGATACTTTTACTTGATACTGTTTCAGTCGATAAATCAATTAATACCGATACAAACTAGCCATCTAAAGAAAAATATAGAGACAGATATGGCAACAGAGAGAGAAAGAGACTATAAGAAATAAATCAGAGTCTGCCCAAACCATCATGCAATAATGACCATGAAAATAATGAAAGAAGAGAATCTGATATAGATGCAGTAGAGACTCCATTGTAAATGCATAAACCTCTCTATTTCGTGAAAGTTATCTTAGTCGTTGTATTTAAATGTAAATATCTTAAGTGTAAAGTACAGTAAGCGAAAAACAAAAGCGCAATTAACGCGAAGACAATTATAAATTCAGGTCGCGATTCGTTGAGAAAAACATCGTGACTCCTTATTTAGCCGCGGCTTGGCTACACAACGATCTGTTCTACTAAATAGACTTTTATACTTCAGTGATGATTTTGGAAACATTGATTTGAGTAGTATTTTACTTTTGAAGGTGGCAACTGATAACCTCATAAAGGAGATAACCAAGTTACACGCCGCCTTATTGCATCGCGAGTAATCAAGACACTATGCTGTTCCTCTGTGTAACCTTCGAGAGTAAGATCTTGTAGGTCTGCGTGTGTAGTGTAACCCGTATATAATATTACAAATAATAATAGATTTCTGTTTTATTTTTTATTTTTTATTATATATGCCTATCAGTTGATCGGTGACCAACTCTTAAATCGAGGGATGGTCATTGGACTTTGGATTAGAAGTTCTCAAATTCTCTACCGACCTTTAGATAGCAATGAGTTTTAACGGTTCCATATAAGCGAAAAAAAAAGTGCATCTACAGCTCTTATTGTCTCTAATTCTTGAAATATATATAAAAAAAATTACTAAAATTAAATATTGTAATGTAGAGGGTCTACATAAAAGCAAAACTTGGTAACTTGTTTTAGGGGCAAATATATTTGGGAATTAAAAGGTAAAAAAATTAGGTATTGTAGGTTGGTCAGGAAGAAAAGGGAAATGGAGATGGAATTATTGAAGTTTCTGAAGTTGAAGATCTTGTGAACAAACCGTAGCGATGTATTCAACCCCGAGATCTTATTTAGTCTGCAGTATACCGTGTACGGTGTAAATCAAATGCTTTACAAAGTTTTCTAGTTAACGGTGAACTAACTTAAACTTTACATTTTGTTTCTTTAATTAAGATTTCAAGGGAATTAAGCAATGTATTAGGGTTTGCGAACTAAGCAGTTTTAGATTTCAATTCCATTTCAGTTTGAAATACTTGATTTAGTAGAAGAAAATTAGAGTAGTCAGAAAGAGTAAATCTAAATTTAAATCTACGCGACATTTTGGTGAATAATGGTCTAGCTTCCAAGTTAGCTAGAACATTAAAAATCGATTTCTGATTATTTTAGATTAATGTAGCGACAATTATTTGAATTCACAATTGTAAAATCAAATTGACGTATACCCGGGTACTCCTATCACAAGGTTGTAACCCAAATTAGTATTAAAAAAATCAGCCTATCACATATGTTTAGTTTAGGGAATTGGCTCGATATGATCAAATGTTGATTCCTGCCATGATATCTGCCCTTTCTTTTTTACACGCTTTTTATTAGCTTCACTTGTATGTCAGTATGTCAGTCTGTCAGTATGTCAGTATGTAACTCTCCGTGGGTAATTTGCGCGCCTGCGGCCTTCCTTGGTTCTGGTAGCCGTTTCTCAAGCGTGATTTTTTTTAGTTTAAAAAAAAACTAAAAAAAAATCACGCTTTTATAAATAAATCAAACTAAAAAGTAAAAAATAAACAATAGTTTAAAAAAACAAAAAACACGCTTTTATTATAGAAAACCAAACTAAAAAATAGAAAATAAATTTTAATAAATTTAAAATAAGAATAGTGTTAAATATTTCAATAAATATAAATTAATAATAGTGTAAATAAAAAAAATGTATTTTATTTATTTTATTCTCTGTGGAAGATTCCGCTGAAGAAAAACACAAACAACTTTCTTAAAGTCTCTAATCATTTCTACGTATAATCAGTTCTAGAAAATCGCTTTATCCCTTTCATGTACCTAAGAATCTTTTACTTTCAGTATATTTTATATTTCATTTTATATATGACTAATTCCCACAGACATAACGGCCACACAACTCGACGTGCACTTCACCCCCACGTCGCTAGATGGCGTACGAGCACACTCACTTGTTTACTTTGTATTCTTAAGTATTTTTTTGCAATAAAACAAAGCTTATGTCCTTCCTCAAGCTCCATCAAAATCGGTTCAGTGACTTAAGCCTGATTGTGTAACAGACAGACACACGCCATCTATTCGTCAATAGATGGCGTAAGTAGTATATTAAATCGCATTTCCATTTGTTTAGTTTGTATTCTTAAGTATTACTTTCGAAATAATAATATTAGTTAGGATTAGTTAAGTAATAGTAGTTAAGTAGAAATATCCTTACCTCTATAATATTTGTTGAAAAATAAAGAGTAAAGACTTAGCAAGCGAAGGGATCTCAGTAATATAATAAGGGCTACATGGTACAGTACAAGTCACGAAGGGTTGAAAAGTGCCAATTTTCATTACGATCCCATTCGAACTTTACTATGTGATAATTCAATATCCTTACAAGGGGTTCTAACTGACAGACTTATTTGGGGTCAAATTATTGTGAAGATTAGTTATCAATAAATATACATTCCAAAGCCAAAGTCTTAAATTAATAAATATTAGCCGACCCGCCTTCGCTTCGCTGAGGTAATAAGATTATATGCAATAAAAGGGAAAAGTCTTTTGTTTTAAACACTTGTCAAAATAAGTTTACTTATATTGACAATATTTCATAATTATTAATAAAATGCCCAATAAACATGACTTAACGATTTAAATTATTTGTAGGCATTATCAAGCCTTACAACTTTTCTCTAGAACTCAATCATGTACATCTCATAGTTAAGGCAGCGTTCCTAACAAACGTTTTCATTCGATCATTTCTTCTGAGACTTACTTTGCAAATCCGCCTACCAGGAAAAAGTCTTGTATTTCTCGTGTTAATATATAACCTATGACACCCACAAATAATGTGGCTTTCTATTGGTAAAAGTAATTTTTAAAATCTCTCTTTATGATATTAGTATAGATTTTTGATGTCCAAAAGAGAATATCAAGAACATTAAAACCCTTACGCTGTTTTCCATCCGTGGTTGACTATCATGGATAAAAATGCAAAGAATTGACCTGAAATATATATGTAAGGAATAAGCTAAAACTTATATATGTAAGGAATAAGCTAAAACTTGTTATATTTGCATTTCAGGAATATATTATTATTAAAATATTGCGTACTACTGGACTTGCTAGAATCAGCCAAATAAAGTTTTCAACAGAAAACTTTGGGTGAAAATGACCACATCCCAGTAATTTGAATTCACACGGAAAATGTTAGGAAATGTAGACAAATTCCAGCGTTATTTTAAAGTTTCTAGTTGTAAGTTCTAGAGCCATTTGTATGCTCGCAATATCTAAATTCATAAGTCCCAGCTTCAACCTCACCTACACCTACATCTTATGTGGAACATGTCTAGAATTTTAATTCGTCGTCTGTGTTTATTTATTTATTAAGATCACCAACATAGCACACACTTATAATTTATAATGGAACCTTAAAACTAAGTTACAAGCTAAATGTTGCTACAATTATAGGTGACGACTTGCCAATTATTAATATGTGTTTACCAGGAATTAAAATATAAGTAAAAAACAAAAATAAAATTTTACTGTACTTTATCACAATAAATTAAATTTTAGGTGCAATTATGTTTAAATGTGTCTGTAAGACACTTGCGATATGTAGTAATATTATGGAAGTATATATCTACTGGGGCAATACTACACAATTTGTTGAAAGACATTACTAATCTATTTATAGGCGCATGTTGGCCTCAAGTTTGATTTTAAAGATATCATTGCATACAACTTGAATCTGCTAGGTCTTGGAAATTTGATTGGTACAGAGATTCGTAACAGAGACAAAAGCTTGGGACAGTCTAAGACACTATTTGCTATTTTATACAAGAATAAGTAGTCCAGCAAATATCGTCTATTAAATAGTAAGTCCATTTTGAAAAACTCTAATAATGTTCGTATAATAACCCTAAAACAATCATAGGTAATAGTTATTATTGTGTATCGTATTGCAGCACAGAGTTAGCGAGAGGGAACATAACGCACATAGACGCAATAGTGTAGCACTGAACGCAATGAAGCAATTGTCACCTGTGAGGGGATTAGTTAGAATACAATTCCTCCCTGCCGCGGTGAGAGCATCTAGCAAGAGCCGAGTACCTTAGCACCTCCTTGGTGGTAGGGGATCTGTTCCCCGACTGTCTTGCGACCACCAGCATACTAATTCGCCCGCCAAGTGTCATTTACGCGTTCCGGTCTCGCCGCATGTATTGCCGCCGTCGAACTCTGGGTTTTAGTTCAGGGTCCACTGAAATCGTAGCATTCTTCTCTTCATTCCCCTTCCTCACTCTATCTTCGAGGTGGCAACGAATCGGCAAAAAAAAAGTCATTCTATTTTATGTGCATGTCCATGGACGACAGTGGCCATTTACAATCAGGTGGGCCGTCTGCTCGTTTGTCCTTTAACTGACATAATAAAAAATGAGCACAGAATAGCCTAAGTTGACCGAGGACTTGTAGCGATAAAAGTTAAGGTAAAATGAAGCGATTGTAGAGTTTAAAAGGTCTGAGGGGTCCTTGGGCAATATAATTTAAATGGATCTATTACATCAAGGGTAATAAACAAGGAGGCTTTCAGTATTGCGGATTAACGAGGAATGAAAGAGGATATTTTACACCCCAATCACGATGATGATACAGCTTGTCCATCGCCATATTTTTACAGTTAATAATAAAAATACTTTTTTTACTTACGGTAAATGAGGAGAAGTCGTTTAGAAATTACGCAAATAAAAAAACTGGCCAAGTGTGTGTATGACTCCAGCACGATGGGTTTCATACTAATATTTGGCAAAAAAATAACCTTTGTTGCATGGGAGTCTCCCTTATATATTTAATTTATTCTGTTTTTAGTATTTGTTGTTATAGGGGCAACAGATATACATCATTACAGCCTGGTGACTGACAGTTTAGATGCGGAACCCTATAAAACAACATAACGCCATCTCGTGGGGGTTTTAAGATAATAATAGGCTAACATAGAAAGAGTGTTTGAGGTACCTAC
This sequence comes from Limenitis camilla, assembly GCA_905147385.1. NCBI lineage: Eukaryota > Metazoa > Arthropoda > Insecta > Lepidoptera > Nymphalidae > Limenitis > Limenitis camilla. The sequence goes on along the minus strand of LR990249.1, from coordinate 11,101,156 downwards.
ATTCTTGATACTGGATGTAATCTACTAACTATCTAACTCCTAAGTCCTCCTGTTTACAAAAGGGGTCACTCACGACTCACACTTGACAGATTTTTATTGGAAAGAAAGTTATATACTATTTACTCAAAGCTGAGACCTCAATCGTTTTAAGAGAGACAACATAAAACTCTTTGAGACCTCTTAATCTACAACGTCGAATTATTTATAAGGTCAGATTAGGGCCCTATTACACTGACATTTTAGGAATCAAAAAAGATTTTATTTTTCTTCAAAATTCAAATACAATTTTAGGTATAACTAGCCCACCCCTCGCTTCGCTGAGGTGTATTCAACTTGTTCATTCACTCAGTCAGACACCTGTTGAATTTCTATTCTATAATGCGTAGTATGTCACTTACATGGAGACAACCATCTCACTGACTGACACTCACTCTTCCGTCTCACTCACACACACCTTGGCCTGAAAAACCAACACAACGATTTGGTGCAGTTGTTCTGAAGTTAAGCACATACATATAGGATATATTTTTATTTATATAGATAGTGTTCAAGGCTTGTATATATATTTTTTTTGGGATAGAAATTGAGATAGCAATATATAACAATAAGATCAAAATAAATATTAAGCGTAAAAATGTCTGTATGTGTGTACTACTACACATAATTGGATATGATTTTCACAGTTGTGTTACTGCAGATATAGCATACTGCATCCTTAACATTAGATTATAGATAATTTTTTTTTCAAGGCCAGAGCAGTTTGACTATTCCTAACTAATATTATAATATCGAAATTTCCTATAACGTAGAAAATACGCAAGAATACAAACTGAACAAATGGAAGTGCGATTTAATATACTCCTAACGCCATCTATTGACGGAGAGATATAATCGGTTTGTTACACAATCACGCTTGAATTACTGGACCGATTTTGCTGAAATATGATAAAGGAATAAAGTAGAGAAAAAATACTTAAGAATACGAAGTAAACAAATGCGTGTGTGTGAGTGTAGTACGCCATCTATCGACGTGGAGGAGAAGTGCATGTCGAGCTGTGTGAAAGTTATGTCTTTGGGAATTAGTCATATATAAATTAAAATGTGAAATTAAACTACTACTATCGACTAGTATAATATACAATAGTACAGTCAAAGCTTTATAAAAAGACGTTCGTTAAGAAATAATGAGAAGGTCTCAGTCTCGGTGTTCACTCTTTACTGAAATATAAATGAGAGGCAAATCTGGTTAGCGTTTTAAGTACCTCAGTTTATTGGGGCTTTTCAGACCCTCTAAATATATAAAGATAGGCTTATTTTTGTATTTTTAGCGAATACTAAGAGCAAAGGAAGTAGGCTAGCTTATTTACTTATTCACTCTGTTTGTAGATGGTATTTTCGTTGTACAAAATAGTTTTACGAAATTCTAAAAAGAAAACATTTTTATAACTTTCAAGAAAGTATGATTTACTTGTGACCCGCCCCGACTTCGCACAGTTTTTCTACTATTATTTACGCCCGGGTGCCATTTATTTAAAAATAACGGCCACACAGCTCGACATGCACTCCACCTCCATGCACACTCATTTGATTACTTTGTATTATCAAGTTTTTTATCGCGGTAAAACATAGCCTATGCCCTTCTTCAAGCTATGCTTTATCTCTGTATCATATTTCATTCAAATCTTTTCAATGATTTGAGCCTGATTGTGTAGCAGACAAGAAGACTCTATCCATTCATCGATAGATGGCGTAAGTAGTATATTAAATCGCACTTCCATTTGTTCAGTATGTATTCTTATGTATTAAAATTATAAAATTAGTTGTGAAGTAGCTTCCTCTTAATTCATTTTATTTTTTAGTGAAAACCGCATTAAATTCTGTTGCGTAGTTTAAAATATCTAGTATCTATCTTTATGATATGTATACCTTTATATCTTTGTGCTATGTAAAGATAAAAGAAACAGATAGGAGTTATGACAGAAAGAAAGACGGGAAGGTAGCTGTCAAGAGAGATACCACCAAAAATAAGAAGATGTAGGCATTATGATTTGATTTTATTGATGACAGAAAGGGAGTAAGGTAGAGGTATCTTCTGATAAAAATAAAGCAAGTTAGGTATATTTTTTGATAACAGCACGATGAGGTAGTAATATAAGTAGGAGTACGAGAGTAAACTTTATGATATCAAGAAAGCAAGTTAATTATTTTTCCAGAGAAAGAGTGGTAGAGATAGGTCCCTAAAGAGATGTGCAAGGATGCGTAGCAAGAGATGTGTTTGTTAAGAACCAACAGAATCTCTTCATTTACCTGTCCTCACTCAGAGTGCATTCAACAAATCCATTCCTCGCTCGTATTCAATCAGTTAGTCAAGTTTTGGGATTTATGGTATGAAAGAAAGAGAGATACTCGTACGAATATGGTTTAGGTTATTGTATATTTAGCCCACAGAATTGCTATTTGCCAATTAACTTCTAATTTCCAAATGAACCATGAATTTAGAATTTGTATGTAATATGAATGTGTTTGTCAATAACAGATATAGTATGCTAATTCAAATTAGGCTTAAGCTATGTATTAATAGATTTAGGCAAATGGGTTGAGATAATCCTGGAATTATATTATAATATATTAGGTTTATATCATATTACAGCTAGTTATTCGCACGAGTGAAATTTACCGCGTATGATTTTTCATAGCTCAATAAATATATTCAGGCGTTTACTACAAGTGACTAAAATTATTATAATAATTATAAACTATTAATTTTTCCGGGATAAAATGTTGCCCACGTGGTATTTCAGGTTTTAAAGTATCTGTGTGACGAAGAAATCCATTCAGCCGTTTTTGTATAATTGAGTAACAAAGATCTAAACTTAGAAACTTTTAAAATAAACTTACTTACAATCTGCAATCTGCTGAGCTTATTAAGCTTAAAAGTATTTTTTTATTCTGTAATAAGCATTTGATTTAAATAATTAAAATAGAATTTATCCTATCTCTCAAGTTGTACTTCACACTGTGTGATAAATCTCATCTAGATTTGAGTCAGTAGTTTTGGAGTTCAGTACTGACAAACATTTATCAGAATTTCTGTGTTTATTCCTATAACATTTTTTAATATAATTATAAAGTAAGTAAATGAAGTCTGTAATCAAGTCTCGTTGACAGTTTGTTTTGTAACATCAAATTTAATTTGATCTTCAATAACTTTGTCTTTGAAGGCGTCACTTTGAAATTAAGCGATTGTGACCCTCGGGATTGCGAATATACTTTAAATATCATTCTGTTTGTTTTATTATTAGATTGTTATGAAATATATCAATTTATTGTATTTATCAATTTGAAATGTCTACATATTTTCAATGCAAAAAAGCAGTGATGGCCCAGTGGTTGAGACTTCAAGTCTTACTCTGGAGGTCCGAGGTTCGATCCCCCACACAGGCACACACCTCTGACTCTGAGTTATGTGTATTTTAAGCAATTAAATATCACTTGCTTTAACGGTGAAGGAAAACATCGTGAGGAAACCTGCACTCCTGAGAGTTCCCGAAAAGTTCTCAAAGGTGTGTGAAGTCTGCCAACCCGCACTGGGCCAGCGTGGTGGACTATTACCCTCATTCTGAAGAGGAGACCCGGCTCAACAGTGGGCCATTGACGGGTCGTGATGATGACATCTTTTCTACTCTAATCAAATCTTTGAGTTTAAGAGCAACTTTCTGGTTTTGGGTTAGTAAGTGGGTGATTGTCTGAGTTTGTACGTGAGTTGGTATATGGCTATATGGGTGAATGAGTAAGTAAATTCATGAGTTAGTCTATACTAATATTATAAAGAGGAAAGATTTGTATTTTTGTATTTTTGTATTTTTGTATTTTTGTATGTAACGAATAAACATAAAAACTACTGGACCGATTTCAAAAATTCTTTCACCATTAGAAAGCTACATTATCCCTGAGTAACATAGGCTATATTTATTAAAAGAAAAAATTAGAGATCCTTAAGAAATCTCACGAAAACCAACCCAAGGTGCCAAAAAATTAGCCATAAAATATCTTTCTATCGCATGCGCTGCGAAAAGTATTGATGATAGAACAAAAAAATGTTCTACAATATTATAGAACGTATCAATATCTACAAAAAAGTCCGCGAGACCATATGTTCAACTATTATAGTTACGTCACTATAACTACTTTTTTACATTTTAAAAGTTGATAAAAATGCCTATCAAAATCAGACCATGTTTTCTATAACTTTGTATTAATCCTTATCCAAATAAATTATTTCGTATTCAAGACTATTTCGATACCTGTAAATTACTTTTTGAATTATTAAAATCGGACTTTCCATTCAAAAGATATTACGAAATTAAAAATATCAATATAAACAAAAAATACACGACGACGCGACGGGCCAGTGTAGCAACGCAGCGCAGCGAGTAAAGCGGCAAGAGAGGGGGCACCGAATGCGGGAGGGCCAATATATTTTTAAAAATAATATTCCACCCGCGCGAAGCCGGGATGGGCCGCTAGTGTCTAATAAAGATAGTAGGATATGTATGTGCTTAAGTCAGTAGGTACGTGTGTGAGTTGAAAAGAGTCTCTTGACCATATTCTTAAATAGTTCTGTCACTGAACACGTGAAAAATGTGAAGATTGAGTAAGATGGCTGTACATCAATCTCGACTGTTGTAACTTGAAAGCCTTTCAACGCCTTTTTAAACAAATTCCGACGCGCAAAGTTCTTAATGAACAAAGGGATGGACTCGAAAATTGTAGGGAGATAAAATTTCGTCGCGCCCAAAATTTCTAAAGCTAAATAGAAATATTCGCCTGACTTAACAACCTTTATCTTTACCTACTGTAGCTAACCCTTTGCTGCTAACTTGTTTAATATAATTTTGGGGTATTAAGGGTACTTTGTACCACTGTCACCTCAGCTCCTGAATGATTAGCGATAGTGTTAAATAGTTAGGATAGTCCACTGTTGTGTATATGTGTTTACATGTAGTGTAAAAATGGGAGTAAAGTTCAGTATTAAATTAACTAGAATTTCATAAACACAGCTTTAACGGTTATTAAGATATTTATGCTGTTAATACTCTAGATTAAATGAAGTTTATGATTTTATTTGGTTACATTTTACCATTATTTTCAACTCTACAATTTTGGTTGACAAAAGTTTTAAATGAGTGTTGAATGAATTAAATAATATATTGAACTTACGATATACAACCAGTAACATTCGAATAACAAAGAAGATAATCATGTAAAAGATAAGTTCTACATAATATTATGTTAAATCTATCTAATGATTCTTCAAATTTAAGAAATTATATCACACATTATGGGAGCCAAAATGTGTGTTTTAAATTTATCTTTAGAATTATCTACAAAATTGCTACAATAGTAATTCTGTTGTCGAAGAAGTAAGAACTAAAACTATGCATATTTTTAATGAATTTTATGAAATAAACCAAGTTTCATGTTAACATTCAACTGCTACGTCGCATGTATCTTTTTTTAGTTTGAACTTGGCTTAACACGCTACCGTGTGTCTAGATTAACAACATCTTTATATTACTAGAGTTTGATTTATTTATTACATTTCAGACGGGAAAATTAAATACGACATTTATTTAATACAGAGTAAAATATATAAAATGATAAAAAGCTTCTGGGTTTGAGATAAAAGGGCTTATTGTCATAGTTATATTTAGTTGAACGAGACTACAATGAAATGCTTATAAATTATAAACTAAGCAGACATCTTGATGTAAATTGTAGCTTTGTGGTATACTTGAGATATTTCACAACTAAATTGTTAAGTGAGTGGATTTATTTTATCTTTAGGATATAAAAACTAAATAAGTAAAATTCAAATTTAATCTCACACTCAAAATAATTTATTTCAACTAGATAGAAAGCGACTGCAATAGGAAGTCCGCCATATTTGCTTTAGAATGAAGTTGTTTATTCTTATAAAAAATCCTTTCATTTGATATCCATATCATGGCTATGTAAAAAAAATAAATAGTTTATCATCATGGGCCGTCTGCCATATTAGATATGAAATGAAGTCACTTAGCTAACTATATACTGACATTCAATGTAAACGTCTATGTAAAATTTCATTTACTTCTGTTATATACCAATACATACTAAAAGCTGGTAAAAAAACCTGGCAATATTTAAATTCTTAATGAAGTTGTCTTCCGATTTCTTCCCCACTAACAGGATTATAAATTTTAATTCTAATTAGACATTTTATCCACAGGCTTCCTCCCCGCTGTGTACTCCGACCGGAGCAGCTCTGAGCGCTCCTCTCCCCTCGATGCGGCGGAGCTCCTTCGTGACGCCCCCCTCTACCCTCCACTTCGAGACGAACATTATGTAGACAACGACGACCTCGCTAAACTAAACATCGAAAATAACAACGACGAACTTACTTTAGATCCTTATTTTAACAATGACCATTTACAACCTTTTTTCGATACAAATGATTTTAACGATGATGACATAGAAAATACAGGAGTCAATGAAGTAACTGGCGCTGAATATGATGATCCTGAGACTAGTATCGAAGATAGTAGTATTTTAGTTACTCCTGATGAATCCACTTTTGACGAAACCAATGTAGAGTCAGAAAATAAAAATAATGACGATACGAGTAAAATAACACAAAAAAATTACAATGATATTACTGAAAAAATTTCCCAAGATTTAGCTGATGTGGAAGAACAAAATGAGAAATCAAATACATATATTGAAAAATCAACAAATCCGTATTCCGAAACGGATATCATAAAGGAAGCAAATAACGGTTTTATAGTAGCCCCAGCCTCAAATGTTGATGAGCTAAATAGGATTTTAAGGGCGGAAGAAGCTAAAGTTGATGCTGAAAATAAAAGATTAGCGTCCGAAGAATCATTGAATGACGAAACAGTTGTGGAAACTGAAAATGACGATAGATTAAGTGCAAAAGACGAAGATGATCTTGATCGTAAAAAACGGAGTACTGGACAAGAATGGGAAAAAGCATCTAAGGTAATTGATCTATTTTGATTTATTAGAATTGGAATTTAAAGATTTTGAAACATATCTAAAAGCAATATCATTGTTCCAGTCTCGTCGTGTCAAAACAGGTGACACAATCCTCAACATCCGTGGAGCAGTTCGTGATGCCATCGGTGATGCTGGAGCAGCTCCAGGAATGAGAGCTTCATCTCGAGTTGATGCGTTTGTCATTCGTCCAGCACCTGTTATGAGAGATGAACCAAGAGATCAGATGAGGGAGGCAAGAAGAGATAGAGTTCCACCTCCACAGGTAATCTATTAATTTCTGCTTTTTATACCTTACTTTTATTGTTACCATAACATTCGGTTCTGTAAGGTTTATTCTTGCATCATCTTTCATATATGTTTTGATAGGTATATGTAACACAGACTTTTTCAGAAATATCTATATAATAATTTATTTAAAAGTCTTATAAAGATAAAAGTTTAAAAGGTTTGAGATTTATTGCCAAAAACTTTACTTCTAACTTCGATAAAACCTGTTGACCTCCTTCTGAACCTTTGAATCAGCTCGATCTGATATAAAAAATAAATGTTCAAAAACTTTTCAACTATTGTATCTATATAAGAGGTCTTATGATTACTTTGATTTGTTCTGTCTTTACTTCGCTGATGTAAGATAGTTTGTGGTTTACTTATAGGCATTTAAAATTACCTTTATTCGTACTTTGTTAATATTGCCTAAATTTTTCATTAGAATCATCTAAATCAAGATTTTTTTATGATAAGTTTATTACCATGACCATTTCTTAAACATATCGAGTCCCGTTAAATTTTCTTCCTCAACATTATATTATAATTTAAATCAAATTTATTAAGAGCTTTTATTTAACTTACCCTGTTAGTATAGGACAAATCTTGCGAGTTAAATTCGAACCACTTCCTGTCGTTAGATTAGCTTGAAATTTGGTTTACGTAACTTCGGTGACAATACAATAATATGGTACCATGAAGCTGGTCTCGAGATGGAGTCGGAAGGTGGTCATAGGAACTCCTAAACTAAACAAGATAAAATCGTCGAGTTTGGACTCGTTTGAATAGTCTTGACAAGCACTCTTGTGCTACATGACAGACAGGGTCTCAAGACTGCGTGGAAGGTGGCCATAACCTAAACTAAACAAGATAAAATCGTCGAATGTGTTACGTGATATCCAGGATCTAAAGATGAAGTCCCAAAAACTTTGTAGAGATAGGTGATATAAAGTCTTTGGAGGGGCTTTTAACTGAAGAACAATAATGCAATATTAGAAATGCGGAGATTGAGACAAAACTAAAAATTAAAAAATAAAATATTTCTTAATTATTTAAAAAAAAAAACAAGCTTTTATTTAAATGCTCTAAAACGAAGAAAATATATTTTGAATGCAATTAAACCTGCCCTTTTATTATTTATAATTTATAAAATTTATATTGATATAAATAAAAGCTTGTCAAGCAACATCGTACCTGTCTACTGACTACTGTCATATTTAAATACAACTAAAGACTTAAACGCGTTCTTATCATTTGCTTAGAATTAAAGTTAGTTTGTTCTTTTTAAAAAAAAATATGTTCATCTTCAATCACAAACTCACGACAGCATATGTAGATTTGAATTAAAAAAAGACGGGCAATAATATCATCGGTGGAGAATGGGTGGTGACTTGGGAAATATTTAAAACAATTTAGAAAACCAATTCTAAACATTACGAGAAAAATAATTTAAATACATTAACTGAGTGGAGCGGAGAAGAGGATGAGGAGGGTGAGGACTTCGCTTTTAATGAGCGCGTCATGAACTTCCTAATGCCAAATAAAGTCAAGTAACATATTTATATTGAAAGCCATCCTCAATTTAATACTTAATTGTTTTCTAACTCACCTAAAGACTGCAAACAACTCACAATCGCGGAGTCAACATTTTATCCTCAAGAAAACCCAATTAATTACGACGGTCCCTGAGACTCGTCGTACGAGATAGTAACAAACGTAGCGTTCATTTTTAAGCTTCGACTTACTTTGTCTTCAAACAGTCCTCAAAAAGGCATTAATCAGCGTTTTTATTGAAAGCTTCCTTTTTCTAACCAGGCTATCTTTTTCCAAAATTTTCTACATCTATCGTCATATTTCAACGGAGTTATGCAAATCCTTTAGGTACAAATTATACACCTTAACTTTTCTTATGAGTTACTTTGTCTATTGGTAAAAACCGCAAAAATTTGTACAGTAGTTGAAGCATTAAATTGCCGAACATATTTTCGCATATAAACTATTTATGTACTAGTTGATATACTTTTACTAAAATGGTTCATGTGTTTTTGTTCCTTTGGAATTTTTCTAATTTTCTTTCCAGTAAAATAAAAAAATATTTTAATTGGCTCAATCTCGTGCAAAATACTGGCAGTCCAATTGATTTAAAAATTACTATTAGATACTCTTTTCCTATTTTTGATTTAACCAATTTACTTAAACTACTGGAGTCTAACAAATGGACTTTGTAAATTAATGTTTTGAGATACTACTATACTATTATTAATTAATAATAGTAGAATATTTCAATGTTATCTACAGGTATATAAATAAAAATGAATCGCCTCCTTATATAACTTCAGAATGACTTCACCGAATCGGGTAATTCTTTTTAGGGTTCCGTACCCAAAGGTTAAATACGGATCCCTATTACTACGACTCCGCTGTCCGTGCGTCTGTTTGTCACCAGGCTGTATCTCATAAACCGCGGTAGGTAGAGAGTTGAAATACTCACAAATGATATATTTCTGTTGCCCCTATAAATAAGAGCTTCACGTCCAAACCTCCCTCTCCACGATCTTTCTGCAGCGTATATTATCATACTTTGGCCACATAATGAGAAGGGGTGATGAGAGCCTTGAAAAACTGATCGTTGTTGGAAACACGGAGGAAAAACGAGCCCTGGTACGGTCCTCAACCGGATGGACCGATCAAGTGAGAGGCCCATCTTCAATTAAGTTTAGTTCGGTCGCTAGAGACGTGATGAAAAGGCACCGGTGGAAGCAGATAATCCAAATTAGGTGTATACCATCCACATCCGTCGATGACCATGATCCTCAGCCATGAGGGAGCGATCACAGAGAGAGAGATAAATAAGACAGATGACAATCAGTAAGATGATGGTGTTTACTGCAAATGAGTGATTTTATTTTCAATTATTTATTATATAAAGCGTAGTATGCACTATAAAATCAATTGAACGATTGAATACATCTCAGCGATACGAAGGCGGGTCGGCTAGTTTATGACAAAAGCGCGTTTAAAGAGCTCTCGTGCGAACAAGGCCTACAAAACAGACCGCTTCAAACGAAGGCTGTTACTCGACATTAAATTTTAATTTGCTTCTCCCTTTTTCTTCAAATTTCGTATTTAAATATGGACAAGTTGAATTTAATTATGTTTTTGTTAGAACTGCGGGTTATATTAAGCTGTTTGAAATTGTGTAAATATAAAAATAGGGAAAAGAGTTTACTTTTTATTTCTATATTAGTGCTCAAGGAAAGTCGATAAAATGTTGGCAACACTGTTTATAAATTAGTATGCGCATTTTATCTTATTTCGAGTAGACAGTATATAACTTTCGTTCCGATAGGATTGAGTTAGTCTGTTAAGTGGCAAACTCTATTTCAGTAAGTTCAGTTTCAGTCGTTTGTTTCCGAAGGAACTCGCAGAAGTTCCTCCTGGGTGCAAAATCGGATGGTATCAGCTCCTGTGTACGGCGTTAGTGATAAGAGTGACGATTGTCGTCACGAAGAATTCCCCAAACTGCAACATGGTTTAAGCGTCAGTAGCTCAGTGGTTCAGGCGTTGGATTCACGATCAACAAGTCGTGGGTTCAAATCCCGGACATTGGACTACTGGCGTGGCCCACTCCTAACACAAGCATATTTAGCTTAGTTGGAGGGGTAAAGGGAATACTAGTAGTATGTGATCCATACTCCTAGTAATCTTTTAAAAAAAAAAAAAAAAAATTCTACCATCGATAAATCGTTGCCGATACAGTTCGCGAGCACGATTTAAAATACTACCTTCATGGCCTACGCACAACATCATATCGTAATATTCCGAGTTAGAAAGCATCGTTATTTTGCAAAAAATTTAGGAAAAAAACTCGAAACTGTAGTAGGATATCGATTAGAAGATTTGAAATTGATAAAATATTTTTTTTCCAAGTTGACATTTTTTGAAGCCAGTTGAGTCCTTGTATTGAGGTTGCAGAAATAATTGAATGAAAAATAGAAAAACTATTAAAGTAGTCAATTATTAGGTAAAACAGGTACGTAGGCCTTTCTGTTAAATAATCTTTGTTCCCTGACATGACAGCTTACTAGGGTTGACTATGTTTTTGGCTTAGATAATTTATTATGTTTTTTACGGGGTACTTTGTAACACGTTGTATATTAAAATATTGAGACTAATAGTGTAGTGTTGTTTGGTGGCGTGATGCAACGCCTCCGTTATCGAAGGGCACGTGAGTAATGTGCTTTATTATTTTAATATTCGGTAGCGAGCTTGATTTTAATATTCGTTTGTGAGAGTTTGTGCATAGTAGAAGCTCTTGGGTCTTAAGCACCTGGCACTGCTCAGCTACTTCATCATCTCGATTACATGTTAATATTGTTGTCTTGAGTATTAATGCGCAATATAGCTCATACTCATAATAAAAGTCAATAACTCATTAAAATACCGCCCTCGCTTTTTGTATGAAAAATACCCTTCAATCCTACAGAAACTGCATATATATCCGGGATAAAAAGTATCCTATTTGTTAATCCAGCTTATAAAGTATACATGTACCAATTTTCAATCAAATCGTTTCAGCCGTTTTACTGTGACACGTGAACAAATAAATAGAAACCGACAAAAATTTCAAAAACTCCTTTATATGTTGCATTACTTATTTCCCACGTCTTCCACTATTTTTATTTTCAATACTTTAATAGGATTTCTCTTTCCTTCTCTACCAAGAGTCTAAGTAATTTACTACATAGTTATAGTTTAAGTATATAATGCGTCTATTTATAAATGATTGTTTGTTTAGCCTCAAAAACTCGAACGCGAGTTGTTGGTGGAGCCGCACGCGCACGCTCGTATACTCTGCGATCTTGTCAACGTCACCAATCTACGCTGGTATAAGGATAATGAGGTAAATATAGCACAGTACCTTCTACACTATATAACGAACCATTACCGATCATGAACTCTACATAATACTATCCGATTTAGCGACTAAATCGCCAAAATGTCGACATACTTTGGTTGTGGCTTACGTTGCTTAGTTATTATAAAGCTAGATTATTCCTGCGTCAAATAGTCTAGAGTATATAACAGAATTTATTTCGGAGTGTGCCAGGAACTGCATGATGACCAGCTTCACCATTTTACCATCGACCCACCAGACGCCGTGAGGGTCTCCACCCCTTTGTAGTTGAATGGAGTTACCGGCCTCATTTTTTGAATTTTTTTATATGTGTTCCAGTCCAATTTGCCTCCGACATGATGGTCAGAGCCATTTCTTGGCCAGTACTATTGAATTTCCATTTAATATTTGATCTGTTCAATTAGTTGGCTCATTAGTTACTTTGCCACTAAATTGAAATGATGTTATTAGTGTGAAATGTGATGTTTATGGTTTATACATAATGTACCTTTACATATAATTATGTTATTAATTTATTCTTCATGCATACTACATTTTTTTTTTATGGTAGACGAGGTGCAAACGAACAGATGGTCCACATGATGGTAAGTGGCCACCATCGCCCATGGACATCGGCAAAACAAGAGATACTCCCTCATCTTGTCGATGCGTTGCATCCTCGAAGAAGATGTGAAGAAGGGGAGTGAAGAAAAAATGCTGCGGTTTTAGCGGACCCTGAGCAAGAGCAGAGTCCACAGATCCACAGCATTATTGGGACATAATTTTAGTATTTTTTTTTCTTTATTTTTTTTTATATCATCGTATTTTTATCCTTTTTTTTCTGTTTATATACTTTATAATTTTTTTTTAAATTTTTTTTTGTGTCTATACATACAATTTACCTAAATTAATACTTGTAGCGACATAACTTCATTTATCTTTTTTTTTATACTAAGTAATAAGTAATACATAACTATTATTTATAATTAAACTAATATGAAAGTAAGGGTTCTTTAGTTATAATAAAGTTACTTTCGTTATATTATATTTTTTTTATATTTACCTACGTTTTGTTTAGTTTTATAGTGCCTTCTGCAATTTCACAGAAGTATTAAAAACTTTTCTCTGTTATTGTCATCACTGATTATCTCATTTATTTTATCTATTTCTATTCTTGTTTTATATATTCTATATTTGGGTATCTTTAAAAGAAGGGTGGATAAGCATCTTCTAGGGAAGCGGCCTACATCTTAGGCTGTATCTTCACTTTCCATCAGGTGAGATGGAGCTAAGTCAGCGCTTGTCTATTGTGTATTTAAAAAAAATAGTTATTATTATCAGGACATTTGAACATGGTCAATAGGAGAGTCATAATTAAGTTTACGTCTATTTTTCAGCCTAGTCCTAGTTAATATTCCAAAGGTTGATTTAATTTTAATAATAATTAATGAATATGTACAAACGAGAGCAAAGCCCTAACTTTTAATATATTCAGTCTAATACAATGTAAATAAAATGTTTGTCTTCTATTTATCGTTTAGTGTTTTACAAGAAATCCAAATATCTTAATTAGAAAGTTTCAAAAATCTATGACAACGCCATCTACTGAGTTCAGTTATAATTAAAAACTGTCCAGGCTATCTAAAGATATTAAAACAACAAAATTGGTGATCTTTATATTTACATAGTAGCTACGCCCCGCGGTTTCACCCGCTATATTTTGGATAATTCACACTATATCATTATAAATTATAGCATATGTATTATTCTGATGTGTAAGCTATATTACTGTAAAATTTCATCAAAATTAATTCAGTAGATTTTGCGTGAAAGAGTAACAAACATACACCCATACATCCACACCTCCATACATCCATACATTCTTACAAACTTTCGCGTTTATAATATTTGTAGGATGTATTAAAAAATCTGGACCTGGATCTGAACAACGGATCCAAAAAAATAATGGAAGTTTCTAAAATTTTTTTTATTAAAAAAAAATGGAATGTTTTAAAAAGTTGGCAACCCCATAAGTACTACGTTGATCTTGTAGCAAGTGAACCTCCCCTCTTCTCCTGGTGGGGGTGAGTCAGCGTGGAGGGAGGGTGATGCTGTAGAGATACCTAGAGCCTCTCGTGGTCACGCTGCCAAGTGGAGGTGTGCTGGTCGTGATCGGTCTGGTCGCACCATCAGTGGGGAGCCAACCAAGCTACTCATATATGGTAAGTTACTCACAACACAACCGCTCTCATTCAATCATTTAGTCTTTATAATACCCACTCACTTAAGCAATTACCTTTGCACTCACTCGTTAACTTATCGTTCACTATCTCATACATAATGAAGTTTTTTTTATTTCATTCATTCATACACTTCACTCACTCGCTCATAATGAACACAACCACTTTCACACACTAATATAGGTTTTAGTATCGCCTATTATATCACTCACTCACTGTCACATTCACTCACACACTTAAATTCAGTCATACATTCAATTTTAAATATAATCAAGGACTTATTTGTTTGTTTGCTTGAGCGCGCTAATCTCAGGAACTACTAGTCCGATTTGAAAAAATCTTTCAGTGTTAGATAGCCTATTTATCGAGGAAGGCTATAAGCTATATATCATTCCGCTAAGACCAATAGAAGCGGAGCTATACGCGGACTAATTCGGGCGAGTCAACTTCCAAACAATTTTCTCTCCATCTTGTATTGAGAGGTTAAAACAACCCCTTATATGTAACAATTAAAGTGTTAGTGTATAACAAGCACAAACACGTGTGTACTCGGTGTTATTTGTGTAAGCAGTTGGGGGGTTAATTATATTTACTTTGTATTATTCCCGGTGGAAAGTTTGACCTCATAAACAGCATAGTTTAATGTATTATACTGGCAACACTCGTTATTAGTTTAAATACAACATTCTTAGTTTTAACGCTGCAAAGGAATACCGATATTACTCCGCTCCTATGGGTCGTAGCGTAATATTATATAGCTTATAGCCTTCCTCGATAAATGGGCTATACAATTTTAAAAGTTTTTTCAATTCTAGTTAGTAATTTCTGAGATAAGCGCGTTCAGACAAACAACTCTACAGCTCAAATGTTAAAGTTTCTCAATGTTTAAACAGAACCAGTACGTTCAGTGTACCTGGCAGTGGATGGGAGAAGACTCGACGCTGGCAACACTTGGGTACCTGTCAGAGACAAGACTGTACTGGAAGTGCGATGTGTAGCTGAAGGTCAGTTAATTAAGTCGTATGAACTGATTGTGAAGGAATTATGTTGTGATTTTTTTTATATGACAAAAAAAAATGTTTTATAATTGGATAAAAATTAAATTTAAAAGAAAAGCTGTTTTTTTAAAGATGTTATGGACTGATGTGGCTTCTAATTTTATTCTTAGAAGCTACTATCAGCCTCTAAAACATATCTAAAATTCAAGTCCATCGATTCAGAAGTTTTCGAGGAAAATAATTTTGAAAGTTACAGCGTCAATGTATCTTATTAGTACTAACTTACCTTGAAATGAAGAATTAGATCCTTTGGAGGCCGATTTACTATTCCGATCGTCGTAGTATGCATTTGTATACATTTTAAACTTTTTCTAACGTTAGAGCTAAAAGCTTTCCACTTCGAGAGGCAGATAAGAGCAACTAGATGCAGATTGAAGCGAAAAATCGGTCAAGTTTCGTAGATTTTAGCAACAATAGTCGTTGAAATGTTTGTAAATGTCTATTTTCAGGTCACTAAAAGCTGTAGCTATTCTGTCACGTGACTTTCCTTCGACACCGTGACAGAATCCTTCTATCTTGATACTAAGTTAAATATTTTATTATCTGCTTTATTGTTTTAACCCAACTTCTATACTTTTACGCTTAAACCACTGAATCGATTTTAATGAAATTTTCTACAAAGATCTTTTTTTTTATCTTTTTTATCGTCTTTTAGTCTAGTCAACAAGTGCTTTTTAGGTCGAAACTTTTTCTAATTCTTCAAAAATTATCATTTATGTGTCATTAGATTTGGAATGGCATGTAGAAACTTTTTGAGATAATTGAAGGGCCGCTCGCAAAAAAAATTATATAATTAAATTTGTAATATATATTTAAAATCGCGATAAAAATACTTGGACCCCGGATTATTGTTCATTGATGTAGGCGCCTGAATTTTTTAAAATAATATTTATTCATTAAATGTCCAAAGTAGCGTGGCTTGCGCAAGCCAGAGTACCCGTTTTCGGGCGTATTTTCAACCCTCTGGGAAAATAATAAATATTGTTCCTACAGTTACAAGAGTACGGAGTTTTCTTTGGACAATTTCCTGCTCTTTTTGAATCTTTTTTCAAATTTAAAAAATCTCAAATAGTTTTTAAAATATTTGCTAAAAACCAAACCCCCTTTAACTTTTACACTTAACTGTTTATAACTTTTGCAATTTTTGCGAGCGGCCCTTCAATTTTCCCAAAAAGTTTCTACATGCTATTCCAAATCTAATGACACATAAATCATAATTTTTGGAGAATTAGAAAAATTTTCAACCTAAAAAGCACTTGTTGACTAGACTATTTGGTAATTAAGTATAATATAGTGATATAACAATATAGCAATAGGGATGAAATTTTGTATGGGAGTTTGTCATATGTATATTATGAACACAACGTGATGCGAGCCTAAATGGTAATTGTATTGGTTATCAAATTATTCCCCTGAAGCGGTACAGACTACGTTGCCCGACCGCATACAGATTTAGATATTGGAAATTGATTTGTTTATGCTACACTGACTCACTCACTTATTCCACATGAATATTTAGAACTAGCCGACCCACCCTAGCTTTGTTAAGGTGAATTTATGTTCTATAATGCGTAGTATGTCACTGATATGCAGTGGAAACTTTCTCACTGGCTCGATATTTTGTATTGTGGTATTTTTGTTTTAAATTATATAATGGGCTTACTCTTAACCCCAGTCTAGCTCTAGCCACTAGCCAGTGGTTAGTGAAAATTTCTTCAATCATGACTTGAGTGAAAATAAATTAATTGTACCCCCCCCCCCACCATACAATGGGCAATGAAAAATTAAAAAAATAAGGTTATATTTTTAGTACTTTGATAATGAAAATATTTTAAATTCAATATTCTGTATTCGGTACAATAATGAGTGAATATTCGGTATTAAACGAAATAGTCTTTCGATATTCTGTATTCGGATCAAACATTTCAATATTTTGTCTAAAAGTGATACACTCTTAAACCATACATTGTATTAAAATAATTCAATTATTTATTCGATCTAATATAAATGCAATAATCGATATTCGATCAATATTCGGTATGTGACCGAATGTTAATTCAATATTCGGCAATAATACAATATTCGGTACTACGCCTAATAGTGGCAAATACAGTCTAACAGTAATACTATCAGGTATTAGAAGGATTCGTTAGCGATATTGAGGTAGTTATATTAGCCTACAGTAGATCGACTGTATACATTTATTTGCAGCCCCCCTTTACTCCCTTAAGGGATGATTTTTGAAAAAATAATTTTAAGAAGCTTCATACTGAATTTAATTTGAATAACTTCAAAGTTTAATACTAACTTTGCACCCCCGTTTTACACCCATAGGGGGTGAATTTTCAAAAATCTAATTCTAACCCTTATAGTTTAGGCCCTGCGTTGATATGTCAGTCAGCTTCTCCTTTTATATTAGGATGGGGAAAAAGTTTCTTCGCATTTTTTAAGAAAATTTAAAACATTTTTTAATATAGTTTATTTACATTTAACTAAAGTATCAAGGTACCATTTTGTTCGATAACTTTTCGCCATCTTGTAGGTAGGGACATGAACCCATTGCTATAGAAATGTTGGGGCTTCCGATCAAAAAACCGCGACAAGTAGTTTTGGCAGTCCTCTCGTGATGTTAATCTGACACTGCCGAAAAAATTCTGAGGAGACCGAAACAGGTGGAAATCTGAAGGTCAGGACTATACGGCGGATGCATTAACACCTCCCAGCCAAACTCTCTTAATTTTTGCTGAGTGGCTAAAGATGTGTGAGGTCTAGCGTTATCGTGATGAAAAATCACACCCCTTCTGTTGATTAATTCCGGCCGCTTTCTCTCAGTTTCTTGCTTTAATCTCATCAGTTGTTCGCAGTAGAGTTCAGAATCGATGGTCCTGCCTGGTGGTAATAGCTCATAATGAATAACGCCCTTCCAATCCCACCACACACACAGCATCACCTTGTTGCAAGTTAACCCGGGTTTCGCCACAGTCTGTGAAGCCTGACCGGCCTTTGACCACGACCTTTTTCGCAACTTCTTGTCGTACGTGATCCACTTTTCATCACCAGTTATCAGCTTCTTCAAAAATGTTCGGTTTCGTTACGTCGTCGTCGATCTTGCTCCACTTTTTCAAAAATGGCATCCATTTTATCCGTAATAGGGTGACCAGAGCGAGGTGCATCTTTGACATCAAAATTTTCGGCTTGAAATCGCTTAAACCAAATTTGTGCTACTCGCACAGATACTAATTTGAATTTATCTTCTTTAAAATGTAAACTTTGAATGATACCAAAACCAGCCAGATAGTAAGGCAAACGAATTCATTACGATTATTTTGAGTGATTTGCTGTAATATTTTCTACATCCACCCTTGTATAATGTGTAAGTTACAATACCACGTGCCTCTGTGGAGTTGGAAAAGTTCGCCATTGTTGTGTAAATGTGTAAAACTTGACCGATTTCCCGCTCAAATCCGCGTCTCGTTGAGTCTCAGTCTCGCAGTAGCTTTCACAACTCGCATTAGAAACTGTATACTAACTTTTTCAGTATTTCTGACTCTTTCCAGCTTTTTTACACTGTTAAATAGTAAATGCTAGTTCAGAATATTTTAGACATTGTTACATTACACGTATATTTTATACAAACTATTACGTAATTTAAATTACTAGTGGCGCCATCTATTTATATTTCTTAAAACCAATTATAAACCGCTATTTTTTGTTTGTACTCGTTTATAGTTTTTAATGATGTTTGTTGCATTTTTAAATACTACTAGTGATCCGCCCGGCTTCGCGCGGGTTACGTCTACATGTATTTCATCATTTTGTTTGCTTTGTTTTAATATATAAAGTAAGTAGCATGAAAATCCATTCTCTAATTTTAGAGTTTATCGTGCTGTTCAGACAGATACATGGACTTTATATTATAATATGTAGTGATAGTGATGATTTGATACTCAGAGTATAGTTAATTTACATTCTTTTCTTGTGTCTGGATAACATACCACATGCGCAGGTATCACGTTGTCTTGCCTATGGCTCTCGTATCGACTTGAATGAATGAGCTACACTATTTAACATTATTATATTAGATTTTATTTAATTTCTCTTTACCAGAGAGGCTTCAGGAATTTTTTTTTTAATAAGTTTAACTTTTGTTCTTAGGAGGTGTCCCCCCACCGGAGCTGTCCTGGCGTCTGTTGGCTCTGGAGCCAGCTCTGGACCATCGCCCATATTTACGTATACATCACACTAACTACTCTATTGGTGAGTTTTACAACAATATTATTTAATGTATATTTATGACCAAAAAATAACTGTTTTTTAAAAACAATTAAGAAAAATGACTCCCGACTGAAACTGAAAAAATTATAATTTTTTTTTTAAATTTATATCTTGTCGTATTTCCTAAAAGCAAGGGCGTTTAATTATAACGTGAACAACATCTCCACGAGTCAAGAATTTAATTACCAGAATGTTCAGTCAAATTGAATTCCGCTGTGTCTAGAATACGTTAAACGAGTATGACGTAAACAGGAAAATTCATACGTTATTGTACTTATTTTTAACACAAACATACAAATAAATATCTTCATAATATAATATTACGGTATGTTGTAATGAAGTCGAATCAACAACAGGGTAACAAGGAAAACAACCAACGTTATCTCGTAGGTATATCATGTACGAAAAACTATAAGTCTATCTAATAAAATCTATCTCTATATAAAAACTTATAACGTCGTCCGACTGTAACGTTGTTTATACTCCTACTTACCCTCTCACTTATTTCATACCCATACTACCACTTATGCCTTGGCCACTTAAAAATCCCCCCGCTAATCTCTTACTCTTACCTTAGCTGCACTTATCCACTACCCTTTCTTACAGCTTACCCTCATTTCTCTCTGACTAACAATCCCCTCCTTTT
The DNA here is from genome assembly GCA_905147385.1 of Limenitis camilla. Taxonomy (NCBI): domain Eukaryota; kingdom Metazoa; phylum Arthropoda; class Insecta; order Lepidoptera; family Nymphalidae; genus Limenitis; species Limenitis camilla. The sequence goes on along the minus strand of LR990249.1, from coordinate 11,080,717 downwards.
TCATACCAACATTAACATCTTCTACCATCACTTACATCTTACCCACATATTGTAAATCTGGGTATCCATATCTCTTCAACCCTACTCCTTATCTCCACATACTCACTACCATCACTAAAAACTTACCCTTACTTAAACATTAACCTCATTCTTTGAGTTCCTCCTGTCATAACCACCATCACAGATCAACTCCCGCTTCGCAGAATATTATAAATCCCCATTATTAATCTTTAACATCTCCACCACATTAGATGGTGTATGGTGGTCACGGGTGGTGGTGACCGCCGCCCGGGAGCTGCACAACGCCACGCTGCAATGTGAGGCGCGGCAACGGAGACCGGAGATACCACCAGCCGCTCCCTTCGATGTGCTCACTGCTAAACTGGAGATACATGTTACTTGTAAGTAATTAATAGCCATCTATTTATGGATAAATTAAGGTACGAGTAAAAAAGTCGTCGTTCGTAAAAAAGGCATATGAAGCTTTCTGTGGATATAGGTGTAGGGGCGGACTAATAATTCATGTAAATATTGCGTTAATTTCGGCTAGATACTCATAATAGTAAAACGCGCCACAATATTGACAATCAGTTTTATAATAAACGGGAATATGAAGGGCATTTTAAATGTAATACACATAAAACTTCAGCCAACTTATATCAATAATACAATTGATCAATATAATTTACACAAAAAAGGATTGATGAAATAATACAACTTACAGAGTTTATAGCCGGCTTCCAGCCGTATGGTCTCGTTCTTAAATACCTTTCCGGTTAATATACTATTGACCGGATATTCATAATATTTTAGAATAATGTCAAAATATGTTCTAACAATTGAGAAATATACACCGGATATTCGTAAAATTATATCTTAAAATAAATTTCAAATACGTAAAGGAAGTCAAATTATATTGTAACAGCGCGGATACTAATATAAAATATATTAAATCAAAAGTGTATCCTAACATAAGAGTGTAGCAGTAAAGACTCTTTCTGTGTATGTAAGAGGGCATCAGTAAAAACTCTTTCTATGTATAAAAGAGGGCATCAGTAAAGACTCTTTCTGTGGATATAAGAAGGCATCAGTAAAGACTCTTTCTGTGGATATAAGAGGGCATCAGTAAAGACTCTTTCTGTGGATATAAGAAGGCATCAGTAAAGACTCTTTCTGTGGATATAAGAGGGCATCAGTAAAGACTCTTTCTGTGTATAAAAGAGGGCATCAGTAAAGACTCTTTCTGTGTATAAAAGAGGGCATCAGTAAAGACTCTTTCTGTGTATGTAAGAGGGCATCAGTAAAGACTCTTTCTGTGGATTTTAGGTGGGCATCAGTAAAGACTCTTTCTGTGTATGTAAGAGGGCATCAGTAAAGACTCTTTCTGTGGATATAAGAGGGCATCAGTAAAGACTCTTTCTGTGGATATAAGAGGGCATCAGTAAAGACTCTTTCTGTGTATAAAAGAGGGCATCAGTAAAGACTCTTTCTGTGTATAAAAGAGGGCATCAGTAAAGACTCTTTCTGTGTATGTAAGAGGGCATCAGTAAAGACTCTTTCTGTGGATATAAGAGGGCATCAGTAAAGACTCTTTCTGTGGATATAAGAGGGCATCAGTAAAGACTCTTTCTGTGTATAAAAGAGGGCATCAGTAAAGACTCTTTCTGTGTATAAAAGAGGGCATCAGTAAAGACTCTTTCTGTGTATGTAAGAGGGCATCAGTAAAGACTCTTTCTGTGGATATAAGAGGGCATCAGTAAAGACTCTTTCTGTGTATGTAAGAGGGCATCAGTAAAGACTCTTTCTGTGGATATAAGAGGGCATCAGTAAAGACTCTTTCTGTGGATATAAGAGGGCATCAGTAAAGACTCTTTCTGTGGATGTAAGAGGGCATCAGTAAAGAAGATTTCTGTGGATATAAGAGGACAACAGTAAATTAACCCTAAGGGGTCCATAAATTACGTCACACGAATTTCATGATTTTTTGACATCCTCCTTGTCACATATTTTGTAATTTAATACATATTTAGAAATTATTAAATTAAAACAAAATGCTAAATTAGTTATTCCAGTCCTATTAATTATTTTTTAATAAAATAAATATCAGATCAAACATCTTAAAAAACATTAGACATTTCGTTAATTGTTTAAGTTCCTGGTTTTGATATGATTTTTTTACATTGCGATATCTAGCACACCTTCCTAACCCTTGTCACACTTCGTCAACCCCCTCCCTTCCCCTTATGGTGTGACGTAATTTATGTATGGCCCCTAAGTGGACTTTTGTGTGGTAAAATATGACATGAGGGAAGCAGTTTTTGGACATATAATAAAGTCATGAACAACGGAATATTTTGGGGATTTAAAACAATATTACATATATTGTATTATAAGAAAAGGCTTATTTATTCAATGCCATTTGAAGAAAAATAGTAAGTTCTAATACTTTTCTTACCCTTCAGATCCTCCTTCCTTCGTAATATCCCGCTGGCCAGGGTTTGGAGTAGCACTGATGGCTGGAGGAGCTGCAGCACTGCGTTGTGATGTTGACGCAAACCCACCAGCTCGTGCTACTTGGATGAGAGACACTGATAGACCTTCCAGGTTCGTTTATTTCTCTTGAAATATTTTTTGTTCATCATAATGTATCTACTTGTAGTTAGTATCGCTCTATTAACCCAAAAGAGAAAAATATAAAAGATGTTTCTTCTATATTAATTTTAAAGAATATTTTCTCGCAACCCTTTTGTGTACTATCTGTATTATTTATTCGAAAATAATTTTCTATCTCTATCTTTCTTCAAATCCATCCACACATTTTTCGATATAAAAATTTTCAAATAAGACCTGGGTTTAGTGTAGTTTAGTGAATTTTACTTTTATTTTCAAGTGGGATAAAAAATTACGAAAAATATGTCATATTTTTATCTATTATGGCTCGTTAGGAAATCGTTCATATTCTTAAATTACAAAATTTCCATAAATAAAAACATGACGAGACCGGCTATTACAATTAAAAAGTTTGATCGGTTTTATAATTAAAGGATCCCCATTATAAGTTAAACTCTTTGTGTAAACGAAACCAAATATTCATTAATACTGCTACTCTTTTCCCAGAAGAACACTTCAGAATCTATTATAACAAGAACCTCTTTTTAATATAATATAAAACTTGAATTAATAATTAAGAAAAGCGCTGTCTCAAATAACATAAAAGCCTTCTTATAAAAAATCGACCGTAGCTATAAAGCTAGGAGGCGGAGCATTTAACGCAACTCTCAAGTTAGAAATAAGCTGATAGTCTTCAAACGGGTGACCAGATCGTCACAATAAATAGCTAAAAACCGTTTCGATTAAATTACCTTTCAAACGAATAAAAACACATCAAAATCGGTCCATTATCTTAGGCGCTACGATGCCATAGATATAAAGAAATTAAACTTAAACCATGTCGTTACTTATAACCAATAATTCGTCTCAAGAGTTTGATTTATCAAAAACTACACGAATTCCGATATCATGAGATTTTAATTTTTTTTTAGAATATAAATTATCTTATTAACTTTTAATATAAATTATTTTAATATAAATTATCTTATTTTCTTTTTCTTTGAAACTCGATCGTTCCAAAAGAAAATATCTAATGAGGAGAGCTAACAAAGAATCTATACAGTTGCTCGTTTTAAGATAAGATTGATTTATTGATTGACCGACTGACTGATTGATTGACCATACTCCCACACAGTTCGCCTACCCCTCTCGAAGTTGGTGCTGAAGACGGTGCATCGTTGGGATCAGCAACTCTTCGCTGGGCTAGACTACGAGAGAGTCACGGCGGTTGGTACCGGTGCAGAGCGCGGTGGATGGAAACTGAGTATTCTTCCATTGGATATTACTTGAATGTTTTGGGTAAGAATGGTTACGCTTTCTAGAGATACCAAAGTTCATCTATCAGGAAAGACAAAAGCAGCAAAAGATAATTGACCGATGGATTGATAAAATTAACAGATTGTATGTATAACTAATTGCTTGATTGATTGATTGACTGTTTCACAGTCTCAAGAAATGTCTATATACCATAACAGACGGTGATCAATTAATTGATTGAACAATTTGATTGACGGATTGATTGATTTATTGAAAAATACTAGCAATTCATTTTATTGAATGTCCACTATATAACAAAAGAGAAAGTTTTTCGAAAAGTTTTTGTATTTTTAGCTGCTGACGAAAATACACAAACAGCAACAGAATCTGATGGTAAAGAAGAGGAGCCTGATCATCAGAAAGTGGAAGTTCCATTAGGAGGAAACGTTCAGTTACATTGTCCTAAAGGTAAGAAATAAATAGCAAATTATGTTCAATATCACAATCAAAATTATTTTTCGAGTCGCCATTTTATGTTGTAGATTACATATAAGAAGAAATAAATGGACTTCTTGTTTTGTAAATATAACATAATAGCTATGTAAAAGATACTCTTTGTCATTCAGAATATTTGAGTATTTTGAGTTACACGATAACTTAAGCGATGATAAGTGTCGACTGTCGACATGAACGTGTCTATAAAATATATTTCGAGGTTTCATGACTTGAATAATAATATGTTATTTGTGTTTATCGTTATGAATGAGTCTATATTTGTCGTACTGGGTGACAAATGAGTGTAATCTGTAGGTAGCGTGGGTTGCTGGTGGCGGCGAGTGATGGGCAATGCGAGTGACGCGTGGGCTCCTGCTGGATCACATCATGCTCATGGAGTATTAGGTTTGACATTATATCTTAATAATTAAAATCCAATTTTGTCAATCTAATAGATACGAATGTCTGACTGATTCATTCACTGTCACAATAAACGATTGATTGATTCAATCATTTAGTGGATTGATGCAAAACTATTGTGTACAGTACAAGTATTCTTCTATAATATCATGAATGTGAGAGTTTTTGTTGGGATGTAACATATTTTATCTTGGAATATTTTTTTTAATTTCATTTAAGGCACATTGCCCGCTTGAGTGAGTCTGTGAGTCAGTTATTTGGATGGTAGGTAAATTAATTATTGTTTTAGACTTTAGTTAGTTTTGGGCCTAATTTGGAACCTTTTTAATAAGAAGTCATGAATTTAACTGTTTATTTAATTTATTGATATAAATGTAAAGGTATCAAAGAAGCCCTATACGAAGAGGGAGGGGAGTACAGATGCGTGGGGGCGAGGGCTCCAGACCTCAAACGTTTGAGGGAACTGAAGCGAGTGACTTTACGAGTTACAGGTAAATAAACAATTTTTGGATAATAATATTTTCTAAGGTTATTATTTTCTAATAGTTAAACTATTACGTTTTTCGTGTATTATTTAATTACTTAATAAGCTAAATTTTTTTGTATAGCTCAATATTTTTTTTGGGATAAGTCATAACTACAGAATATAAGATTTAACGATTCCGAAAAGCCTAAAAGAAGTTATAAAGCTATGAAAAAATAGAATAAAAAGGTATAAACGTGAAACCCTATAAAAAGAAATAATAACCTTAAAATCAGGGTCATCCCTACGTAGTAGGTATGTACCTATGTTGTCGCGTGGGGGACCGCTCCCGGGGGAGTTGTGAAAAAAAATGTAATCCGTCACTTTGTGGTGGTGACAATCTTGGATTTGAAATTTATAATAGTGTATAGTATTCCACTAGTCTAGCCCTTTCCATATTGAGTGAGTTTAAAAAAGAAATACGTAATCCGCCATTTTGTGGCGGCGGCCATCTTAGGCTGATTTTTAACAAACATACCTAAGAACACTCCCAACTAATTCACCTTTCAAATGTTTATCCGTTTGCAAACTAAGATGACATGTGCGTGCGTCAAACTTATAACGCGTCGTCGTTTTTGCGTCGAGGGTTAAAAGTCATAAATAATGAAAGATTTGATGTCTATAGTATAGGTACAGGAAAAAGCAAAAGATTTTAGACATTACTTTTAAATATACTACTTTACTACTTAGCTGTAATTTAATCGCAGGAGGAGCAACAGCATCAGCAATAAGTGCAGACCAAACCCCAAACGGATGGCGTCTAGAGTGCAGCGCGTGTGGACGCAATCTTAGAGTATTATGGCTTAGGGGAGGACGCTCCACACCCGCCATATTGACCCCTGACCTTGCCCAACACTGCTGGAAGGCGATCCTACTAGTTCCAGAACCCGACGAGGTGTGGTGTGTCGCTGTGTCCTCTACTGGAGGAGCTGTGGCGGTATTTCCCAAGAGATCGGTACAAACCTCACCGTCCCCTGCAAGACATGCTGTTAGAGCATTATATGGTAGGGGTTCAAAAGTACAATCAGTTTTGGTTCATATTTTAATTATTATTGGAATTATTTTGATGTAATTTAATGGTTTAATGTTGAAAACAAAAAAAATACTATTAATTGCTCAAATCTACGCAGTTTCTAGAAAAATTAGCAACAACGTAGTGATCTTTACTAACCTAACCCCTACCACATATAATACTCGTAACGTATAAGGAATTTATCAAAATATGACTGACAATTTTGTATAAACGAATTTACAAGATTCACTTTAAGTGAAGTTATAAAAAAAATTAAATAACGTCTTCAACCGTGCCAATTCCTAAAAATTCTAAATTTCAATTATCATATCGCGTAACTCAAAATATTATCAATGACTTACACGATAACTCAAAACTGTTACATAAATGAAGTGTGTGTATTTGCTATCTATGAATAACACGATAACTCACAATAGTTAAAGTTAAAACTCACATAATATTATATTTATGTCGGTATTAGAATTTGATAATACAAACTCAAAATAATAATAAAGATTTCAACTCCCTTTTTAAATGAAGTATGGAACTCTGAATTAGAATTGAGTTATCCGATAATTTTATAGTTGAATTACATGATATTTCATTCAAATGTCTTTTTAAGTGAAGTATTTAACTCAACATTAGAATTTGAGTTATACGATAGCTCAATACCTGATTTACACGATAACTCAAATTTATTTTTAAGTGAAGTATTTAACTCAAAATTAGTATTTGAGTTATACGATAGCTCAATACCTGATTTACACGATAACTCAAATTTATTTTTAAGTGAAGTATTTAACTCAAAATTAGTATTTGAGTTATACGATAACTCGATAGATGAAATACATGATAACACAAATCTCTTTTTAAGTGAAGTATCTAACTCAAAATTAGGATTTGAGTTATCCTAAAGGTAAATTACATAATATCTTAAATCTGTTTAGATGAAGTATTTAACTCGGAATAAGAATTTGAGTAATCCGATAACTCAACAGCTAAATTACATGATATTTCAAATCTCTTTTTAAATGAAGTATTTAACGCAAAATTAGGATTTGAGTTATGCGATATTTGAAGTAAGTGAATCATGTAAATTAACTATACTAAAAGATGTATCCACAATTACTGAATGGTCAATTTAGACAAAAGTAAGTGAATTGTTCGTCCTGTATTATATATCTATGTAGTGTAGTATTATCGTGCAGTCTATGCTAAGAACTAACTCTATGGTTTCCATGATCATTTGGTGGGTATATCTAATTTTTTAAATATTATAATATGGTGTAGAAACCATAGAGTTTAAATGCACTTAGATGTGTCTCATTGTATAGTCTTTGTAGTGATCCTATAATCATTATTTGTTAAATGTATTTAGTGGACTTCTTCTTAGACTTGTTCTTTGCAAAAATACGTCAAAACTCACATGACGCAGCCGGTAGGATCAAATGTTTGTATTTTTAATTATATATGCCTTCCTTAAGAAACTAAGAAATACTTATCATTAAAAATACAAACATTTTTAATAAAGTTATGGATACTGTAGCTAGGATGGAGCAGCCGGTAGGATCATAACATCAAACACTTATAATGGTCTGTGTTTTTCAAAGCTTGTTTTATGTATTCTGTATCCTGCATTCGACTTTTTTGTACATTAACATCACAACAGCTAGTAGGATCATAATCTACTTTCTCTATTTCTCATATTCTGTACCCTCTTTTCATTGATGTCACACTTCAGCAACATGGCGCAGTCGGTAGGATGTATTTTTGCTCAGAACTCTCGTACTGTACACTTCGTCTCACCAGTCTCCCTTCGCTTTCCTTTCCTTCAATTGTTATTTTAGTTGTAGTAAGTGTTTGAAGACAGGAACGATGTGCCAAATTGTTGATATTTGTAATAGATTTTCGTATATTGAATGGATTAATATTATTTATTATCTACATCTCAATGTTTAGAACAATGTGAACACCAATGGATAAATTAGATTTATAAGTATATGTCGTACCTCCAGTGCAACACTCACTTCAGTACAAAACTAAGTCGCTTCCCGAGGATTGTACGCAACAGAATTATTTACAGTTATCACTAATAAATCGGTTGATTCAAGAGGAAGTTTCTAAAAGGTAACTTAACATATAAAACTAGAGCATCTTCATATGTGCTACTCCTCAACCACATCGATCAACGACTCCGTGAAAAAACCTGAAAAAAAAAAGTTTTAAATTAGCAATTACAACTGCAAACATAATTAAATGAAACATAATATGCTGAGCTAATCTATGAGATAAATAAACAGTATTAAAGTCATCCAGCACGGAGAGTTTGTACGCAGTTTGTACAGAGATATAAGAGAGTAATAAGGCAGCCGTAATTTGGGATAATTACTTTATTTACTTCACTTATACTATGATGGTAATGAGCAACGCGAACCGCTACGGTCTGGGTGTCGACGTGTACAGACTAATGAAATGATAAAATATCGCACAGTGGCGTAAATGCTAACAACGCGTCACTCGATGTACGATGCATTGCCCGTGCTGAGTATGTGTATGCGTATATGTGATATTTATTTATGTATATGTCGGAGATTTTATGATGAGAAGGAAGGAAAGGAGGGGAATGTAGTAGAATGTAGTATGATCTCTTAAAATTACGAGAGAAACCCAAGCAGTACCTTGAACTCGCCTCCATTGCTTAGGCTCTCTGTTTAAACCCAAGGTTAAACTCACATAAACCTAACACAGTACAAAACTTGCCAACTAAATTGTAAGGTCCTCACGTGACCTAAATCGTACAGCTCTCCCAGCACTAACATTATCCAGAGACTACTTCACTCCATGAGAGACTGCGCACGACGGAAGTGACTACTGCCCTACTCCAACGACATAGACAACGATTCGATTATTCGATAATCTTTCTCCGACATATATACGTGTTTATGTATACAATATTATATAAACCATATATAATATAAAAAACTGTATATATCGATTCAACAGAAATTAAGTTTTAAATACTCAGCCTGTCGTTGCCATTCGATGACGCAGGTAGATAGAGATACCTCTGAAGATCCGTGTTGGTAGATGTACCAACGACCTCTGTCTTTCTTTCTTACATGCATATTATAGAAGATAATCTGAGCGACAAGGTAACAACTGTATTTAGGTTTTGTTTCTCCTAATGTCACTGTTGCATGGGAGGTACGATATTTAGTAATTTTAAGTCAACTCAAAACCTTTGAGTTGGACCCAAACACAGTTTGAGTGTAACTCAAAGTTTGATATATTTTATATAGACGTCATTCACATAATGTATCATAGCTTAATGGATCATGTAAATTTCGATGTCAATTTTAGACGTCCGTCTAGTCGGATGTTTTGTATGTAATTTGCTACCACAAGTTTTGCAATCTTGTAGTCGTGAAGTTTTTAACGGATGTTCGGTGTTGAGGTTTTGTTACGTTCTTCATCATAACATGAACACGAACACGAACAGAACAACAGATTATGTATATTTAACTAGCTGAATCGTACACCTGTCAGCTATACTACTATACTCCAGGTCTGCGTGGACGTGTTGGTAGTCTGACTAATAATTAGCAAACATATTGAAGTTAATATATAGCCATAAATCCAAATATTGCGAACACTGATAAAGTTTGGCGCCTGAAAATAAAAACATTAAATTACGTCAAAAAAAGATTTTTTAACCCTAAATGACTAACCTTCGTCGATTAAACAACACGGGTTTAAAAAAATGATAATATTTAAAACTAATAATCAATCTCAATTTATAATCTTTGGATTAGGAGGATTTTGGATTTCAAATCCGAAATGGAAAAAATAGGTTATTGATCTAGGGTTTAAAACAGTTGCCCCTTCCCTAGAAAAAAAATTGTAGCCAAAACATCAGAATTCGAATATATTTGCTCAACTTTATATGGACTTGCACCACCCCCCCTTTCCCCTCGAACTCCCCAACCCCTAGGCAATCGGACACCTCCGCTGGCGACACTCTTGGTTGAGAGTCGGTTTAGGTTAAATAAATATATTTTTTTTGTATGGGAATTAAAAGGGTTATAAAAACATTTATTTAGGTGAAAAGCCGTAAATATACATAATCTGTGGTGAAGGTTAACGTAAAGGATTGTGATAAGAGGTCGGCTCGCGGGTTGATAAGTTAAGTTAGATTTAGTAAAAAGTATTTTTGTAACTCAAAGTTGGTCAATTGGACAATGAATATTATATGAGATGTTTTGTTTGGGGCTTTTGGCTGCTGGTTTTCTACTGAAACGATCTTTTCTACTGGAATCGCCTTTCAGACAGTTAAACTTTTGTTATGATTTTCTTAAATACAAACATTTTTTTTGAGACAAAAAAAAATAAAATTTCAAATCAGTTCAGGCTTTTTGAAATCGGTGAACAAACATAAAAGATTTCAACGGATTGTAAACCTCCTCCTCTTTTAAAGTCAGTTACAAATAGATCTTATATAAGATCAGTGGCTTTTCCGTTTGTCTGTCAAGACAACATTTTTTTATAAACGTGTGGAGGAATAACTTCGTAATTAATATTAAATACTCAAGAGAGTATTGAAAAGAAAATCACCCTTTCTTTTAATTGGCATCAAAAGATACAGCCGTTTTCTCCAGTCTCCAATTAAAAAAAAAAGTCGTTAAATTATACGGAATCCTCAGTCTGTAATCGTGTCTTGTCTTTTTTTAATCTTAGTTGAGTAATAAACCAGTAACTTATAAGATACCTTTCGTACCTATTGTGGAGTATAAAGATCCGTCCATTGCGGAGATCGAGCTAGTTAGGTAAGAGCTAGACCCCTTTCTATAAACCCTACCCACTTGACACACTCCCTACATGCAGATCTAAACTGTAGTTACTCTTCAACTCAAATAGCTATCCCCAGATAGCTAATGTTCGTCAAAATGGCGAACATCAATAATACAGTTGGTTCAAGGTCCCGCGACGATCAGATCTTCGTTATATTATAAAACCTGATAGTTTCACTATATATGTCCCTAACACCCGAAATTAATAATCAATCGCAATTCAAAATTGTTGGTTTATCGATAGAATATAGATTCCAAATTTCATTTGATTAACAATTTCGACAGTTGCTTTGAAAGGTTGTTAAGATTTTTTTTTAAATAGCACATCAAATTCAAGTATAAAAAGGAATCAAAAGGTTACCTTGCTATAATCCGCGGCAATCTGAACAACCAGGCTGGTATGGTACAACCCAGAAGAGCACCCTGCCCACATGAAAGTGAGACGCGCGAACTCTACAAGCATCACTTGCTAAGTCACGCTTGTAGAGTCAAAATCTCCTGAAGATGCTTCGGTTACGGAGCGAAACGTACGTCGATTGTCGATCGCGATCTACATGTGTGGTGTGTACTTGTTCAGATTGCCGCGGTAACCTTCTGATTCCGTTTAAATCATGAATTTCCGCAAAGTAACGCCTGATTCAATTCAATATTCAGGTATAAAACTTAGTTTTTATATATTCCATTTTAAGTAATATAAGAAACAATGTCGTCCATTGTTAGAAACTTACTACAGTTGCCACCCACTGTTAGGCAACCTTAAGTTATTAATATTAACCTATATTACTTACATTATAGTATAAAAGCTGTATGTTATGTATGTTACTTGCTATTAAAATATGTTTTCTAAATAGTCAGATTTTTATCTTAGTTAGTTATATATATAGTTGAGGATCGACGCTATTAGGGACATACCTACACGTAAAAACTTTCAGGTTTTAGAAAATAACAAAGGTCTTATCGTCACGGGATCTTGGGCTATAAGAGTTATTTTTTAACTGTCATCTAAACTGATAATATTTTTGGAGTTAATATTTCGAATGGTTAGCTTATGTGGCAATATTGGGAACGGAGATAACAAGATATGGTTAACCATTAGAGAGCAGAAATACGTTGATTTTTGACAGTAAAAAAACTAGTATTTTGAACTGAAATATTATCATAATCTGCGCAAATTATTTAACATTTTAATGACATACAAACATACATAATAACTATATATATAAACACGAGAACTACAGTTTAGAGAGTACTGTATCAAAAAGGGTGCATTTCGCTACTGTGACGGAATTAAATCAAAATTAATAATATTAAAATCCAATATTTTAAAAATGATAGATATTTTTATTATAATAAATAACATCCGCAATAGCGTCATGTACCTATTGAAACGTAGATCAAATAGATAGATGAAATCTATAGATAGATTCGAAACCTACTGCACCTTCCTACCCGCGACCCGCGCCTCTGCATAGTATACTTGTATAGATTGTATCGATATCTACCGGTCAAGAAAATATATTTTATTTAATTTTTTTACTTTTATATGTAGCCAGAAATATTGTTGATATATCACTGAAAGTAACATCTAAAACTGTTCAGCCGTTTTAAAGATATTTGCAACCGGAAGATGTCGATCAAATCATCATCGTTTCGTAGCGTCCATTTCGACGAAAGTCGTGGTGCCAACATTATAGACATTATACGAGTATATATTTACATTTTATTATAATTATATACATGTACGTTTGTTTGTATTGGATGTACTGTACAGTTACAGGTCATACTCATCGCGATGTGTTTACCAAAACTCCTATACTGGATAAATAAACTATGTCAAATGTATTTGTGTTTTATTTATTTACGGAGAACCCCTTTAAATGGATTTATTGAAAACAAATTTTAACCTTATGATAATAATATTTTGAGTATAATTAAAAGAAGGTTTTTATTTAAATTTTAATAAATATGTGATTAAGTTTTGTCAAAATATGCAAAAAGGCATTTTTTATGCAAAATATAAACAAATATAAAAATTAAAACCCCCGTGATTGGGATTAAATTTTCTAGTGACCCCCATATGGTACACTCACGTACAAGCTACAGATTTAATGAGCACACGTACAGGGTAGGAACGAAGGATTTTCTAATGTCTGTCTGAGAACATTTAAATGTAATTCACTATCAAACAGCTGTTTCACTCTTATGATACAATGTCATAGACGATAAACTATTTTTTTTCTTGGATGCTACAATCAGTCCCTAAGACATATCTAAAAAACAAGTCATTCAATTTAGAAGTTTCCGAGAAAGAATTATTTTTCTGAATTTCAGCTTTTTTAAAAAGTTGCAGCATCAATGTATCCTAATAGTACCAACATACCTTGAAATGATTAACCAGATATCTTTCGGGGGTAGATTTACTATGCTTACTGTCCTATGGCCTTCAGTCATCTATTATACTAAATGTAAACTTTTATTACTGACATTATTAGACATTGTTGCCTGGTTTCTTCACCCACTAATTTTGAAATTTGATGTCCATACGTGTAGGCAAAAGTAATAAAAAATCTTACATGTGTACACTTTGAGTGACTTTTAAAGGTTCAACTCGCGAGTGATATATGAGTCACGCATATCACGAAACGTCATAATGTACCATATGTGGTGCACACACTGAACATATTAAGAAGCCGTATGTAGTGTTCGTGTGTATTTTTAATTTTTTTCTTAAAATACAGAGATTTGTCATCTAAGGTTTAATCTTTAACAGTTCAACTAGTTGATATATATATCTATTGACATATAACTAAAGCACTCACAAAATATCCTAAATGATGAAATTCCATTACATTATCTCTGAAAGGGAAAGCGTGGATATATTTCACGTTACAACAAATTTTGATAAAATTAATATATTGAGTGCGTACAGACGACAGGACGCACTCATGTGGATGAGAAATATTTTCATATACATCTCTAATACTTATACATATACTTACAACCCGGTTTATCGTTGTATTCGTATGCGCTATCCTTGCGTGGTTTAGGAGAAATGAGCGGAGAAACAAATAAAGATGGACAAAAACTGTTATACGATTTAAAGACTTACTACTTTTTTTAAATATATATGTCAGGGTATAGTTTAGCCTTAAACGAGTAAACGATTGTCGATTGGTCGCGACGCCAGCGCCATATTTCCTATTGGTAGATTTACTTCTGATAATAACAAAGACAAATAATAATCACTTCCGTCCGCCCCACCCGTGGAGGGGAATACTAGCTAGTCTCGACTCTTTATATGCCATTGACAGTCTGACTGAAGTCTTAGTCGTGCGCGGTCTCTCAAAGTAGTCTCTGGATAGTGTTAAAGTCAGTGTTTGTGTTAGTGCTGGAAGTGCTGCCTGATTAAGGTCACGTAAGTAACTTACAATGTCACGCGTCTTGTGTTAGGTTAGGTTTATGTGAGATAAACCTTAGGTTTAGACAGTGAGACCGGGCAGTGGAGGCGAGTGTCGTAATTACATAAAGGGATCCCTTAAGCCTACACCTTGGTCACAAGTCCAAAGCACTGCCTGGGTTCCTGTTCAAAAACTACGGAATCGTAATATTCGATAATTAATTAATCCTAATCGGCTTTCTCCTCTGACATATATATTTTTTTAAAAGTATTTAAGATAACAAATGACATACACTACACCTTCCAGGTTTATCGTTGTATCCGTTAGTGTAAACCGTATCCGCATTCGTTGCGTGGTTTACGAGAAATGAACGGAGAAACGAATAAAGATGTATAAGGATTAACCTTGTCCGTTGTTTAGTTCAAAAGTGGGTGAAAAAAATAGATAAAGACGGACAACAAAGATTTTAGATATTAGAGACTTGATACAAATTATACTCGTGTTCATGGATTGAAATATAACGTGAAAAAAACAGAAATGTTAATCTTTCGGGCAGGCAAGGGTCCGGATCGAATACCTGGTGTAAATTTGGATGGTGTGAATCTGGGGCACATACTTACCGATGACCTTAGGGATGATGAAGACATAGAAAGGGAGAAGGAGGGCACTTTCGATTCGTTGTAATATGTTAGCACGAAGATTTGGTAAATGCTCAAAGGAAGTAAAAATAACTCAATTTAAAGCATTTTACACATGTCAACTCTGGACATCATTTCGGAAAACATCCATCAACAAAATTAGAGTTCAGTACAACGATGCTTTCCGAATTATTATGGGGCTTCCTAGATACTGTGGTGCTTCGAGTATGTTCAGTGATTCCGGAGTGCCTGACTTCTATGCGATTATTAGAGGACGAGTAGCATCGTGTTGGGACAGATGGCGTAGCTCTGGCAATAGTATTCTGAACGCAGTTAGTGAAGGGATGCCAAGTCCCATGTTTGATTATTGGCTATCTGTACATAGGGACAGGAACAAAAAGTAATTTTTGTTTATATTTAGTAACAGACACGTGACATCTAAGATATGTTTATTAACTATCTTAGTTAGTTTTAAGTTATGTTCTTAAAGTTACACACTTCATGGTTGTTTTTCTTTTTTTGTAAATGTTATACTGAACGAATATAACATTTAATGGGTGTAATATGCCTTTGAATAAAAATTGTTATTATTATTATATATTATTAATAAACCAATCGACATTTATGTACCATTTTATCCGTCTGTATAAACTTAATCCGTATCAGTTGCGTGGTGTAAAAGAAAAGAGTGGACTGAAGGAAAACATCGTGAAAAAACCTGCACCCCTGAGAATTCCCTAAAGTCCTCAAAGGTGTGTGAAGTCTGCTAACCCGCAGTGGACCAGCGTTGTGGACTATATGGCTTAATACCCTCCTAAATCCGAGGAAGAGACCCGGCTTTGTAGTGGGCCATTAACGGGTCGTGATGATGATGATAATAGCCCACCCATTTTGTTCTGAAACCTACAAACCATGTACCATGTACACTACACTTACCTAATTTATCGCTGTATCCGTTCGTGTAAGTCGTATCCGTTGCGTAGTTTGGAAGATGTCAGCGGATAAACAACAACATTATTAAACGACATTTTCTTAAAAACAATTCTACATTTTAATTAAAGAGTGAAGTATCATTTGATAAGTTTGTTTTGTCTGTTTGAGACGCGCTGGCGCTCGTCCAGAGTCGCTGTTCAACTTGAAATGATATAGCAGAATGGACATTAATAATTTCATTTTATACTCTGTATGTCTGTAGATTTTAAAGACTATTAAATACATTTTTAAATTCAGTACATTTACATATATTTAATAGAGAAAAAAGTGAGATAATAAAAGATCGAGAAGGACAGAGCAAAGATAAAAAGATGAGAGAGAATGAAAGTATAAAAAATGAAGAGAGAAGGAAATTGAGAAAATTAGGAACTTCTCTCAGTGAAAGTATTACACAGTTAAATTAGGTGATAATTTAGTCTAAATTATTATTTTTTTAATTATTCAATAACCCTTATTAAAGATTAAGTTATTAAATCACTCTAGTTTAGTGAGAAGGTTGTGACCTTCACTTTTGTCACAAGTACTAGGCTTTGTTTAGCTTCATGTCCACTCTATCACTCTTTAACTATAACATGATTATCTTTTACTTGTTATTGTACAGTATCTTTATCTTTACATATAAAACTTTTAAACTATACCGCAGATTTTAACACGATTTTTATCAATAGACAGAAAAAAGGAAGGAAGGTTTATATGTATAATCACCATCATCAGCCGTTAATGGCCCAGTGGTGTGCTGGGTCTACTCCTCAGAATGAGGAGGGATTAAGCCAAAGTCCACCACACTAGCCACGTGTGGGTTCGCAGACTTCACACACCTTTGAGAAGATGGGAAACTCTCACTCGTGCAGGTTTCCTCACGATGTTTTCCTTCACCGTTAAAGCAAGTGATATTTAATTGCTCACATAACTCAGAAAGACAGATTTAATGTTCAATTTTGCTGTCCTTCTATAGATAGTAGCGCCAGAAGCAGGCCGCATCAACAAGGCACAGGGACGAGCTCTGCGCGTTGCAGGAGTAGACCTGAGGGCTAACTGTTCCACGCACGGTAATGTGACTTCATGTAGCTCTATCCCGCTTTATTCCGTAGGTAACCCAATTTTTTATAATTACTGTTGTATGTAAATATTCCTTGATATATGTATATCTACTGTTAACATCGACCTGTCGATGGGTACTGAGGGTTCATGTTTGTTTGCTTACTTCATAAAGGATACACGGACGGAGTCATGGGCACAGCTAGTATATAATAATGCGAAAGTAAGTCTATGTGTCGGTTTGTTACTCTTTCATGTTTAAACTACTAAACCAATTTTGATGAAATTTGGTACAGAGATGGATTAGAGCTTGAAAATTAAATTTCTTAAAATAAACATAACTCAGAAAAGTCAGAGGTGTCCGTGCGTGCGTGTGTGCGTGAGTGTGTGTGTCTGTGTGTGTGTGTGTGGAGGATTAAACTCGTATGTGTAGACATCAACGTCTTAACCACTGGGCCATCACTGCTTTTTTTATATAATATGTACAATACGTGCATAATATAGTAGATGATGTAGACCATGCGAAGCTAGAACGGGTCGCTACAAGTTTATAGAGAGTAGGAAGGCAACATGTTTATGGCTAAAGATTTGCCATTCCACTTAAAGTTGAACAACGGTAGTAGAGCGAGGTTCCGGTTTTTACAATTCCACAAAGGAACCCAACCTCAGTGCACTACACCGGAGTTCCGTATAAAGTTTAATGCTTTGTACGAATTTGCGAACTTTGGATGGCTGAAACTTTGACTGTTCCTAAGAATTCAGTGGACACTAAGAATCTGTTCATACAACACTTACTCTTGAAAATTTTATATTGCTATTAGTCGAAGCTTTCCGGCTTCGTTCGGGTGCAATTTACACCAGCATTGCTACATAAACGTCGCTGGACCTATCAATTATTCCAGGATAAAAAGTAGCCTATGTGTTAATCCAGATTATAGGTTAATATGTGCTAAATTACATCCGAAATCCGTTCAACCTTTTTTGTGTGATTGAGTAATAAACATCTAAACATCCAAATATCTAAAAATAAAGATAAGTATAGTAAGATAAAGATACTAGATGGCGCTAGTATGTGGAATGATATACACTACACTGTCTTAATTTATCACTGTATCCGTTCATGTAAGCTGTATCCGTATCCATTGTGCGGTTTAGGACCACTGTTTGTGCCATCGTAGCGACCAAGATAATAGACCGATTCTGATGAAGTTTTATTTGTTTGTAAGGTAATTTAATCGAGATGGTTCTTAGCTATATATTGTGAAGATCTGTTCACCCGTTTGAAGACTATCAGCTCATTGCTAACTTGAGAGCTGCCTCACAATTTTTATATATTGAAAACTATAATAGTCTTTTGCTTACTAATTTTCTAAAATTACTTATAAATCCTTCATTTTGTCTTTTTTATTCCTGAATTATTTACTCTGTCTCCGTAAGAACAAAACATTAGGTAGGTACGGCTAGGACTAGACAGTGACTCCTTCTGGATTAGCTAAGCTCTTGTTCAACTGTTATACTCACTACTGTACAGTTAGAGGTTAAACTTTACATCTCTATATAAGTATACGCTTTATAACCGCTGTCCAGATTATGATGTTGTTATTGTTATTCCTTATAATATAAGCTTAACAACACTCTTTAATCTATATATTAATGAGTTACTTGAGGAGCTGAGCAGCACTAGAGTCGGCTGTTTCATTGATGAGGTATGTTGTAATAACATTAGCTACGCCGATGATATGGTATCCTTAGAATGATTGCGAGTGGGCTGGACTGTATGTACGTGGGTCATTGCTGTGCCATTTGTTATGGAAGATCGCAGTAATGAATATAATATGTAATTAATTTTTAATTGATATTTATTAGTTTAGCAGAGGGGTTAACAGATAACCTATAGATACCATATCAAAAGTTTTTAAAAAATTTGTCTGTTTGTCGTTTGTTTGTGCGCGATAAACGCAGAAACTACTGACTCCGCGATTAACGTTTATATATAATTGTAGCGCTAACTTCGGAGTAACATTTAGTCTTTGTTTCATCGCAATCGGTTCACTCAATCAAAAGTTGTATTCATTTACAAATTTTGTTTATGTAGATGAACCTGTCACACGTCCTGTAGATGGCGCCACGTGTTTGATAATTGTCTCATAATATAATCACTAATCTATACTTGAATTTTACAATACTGTTATGTAATATTTTACAATAATATCATTTTTATTTTTAAATAAGATGTTTTTGAAGTTTTGCTACATGTTGTTTATTTAATTAATTTTCTTTTACTTCTGTCATATAGATGGCGTTGTCGGTGTAAAGTGTAGTTATTATGTATTGCTAGCTGACCTGGCAAAAGTTGTTTTGCCATATAAATTTGGCGTGGGCTACCCTTATCACTTGAACTTGATGAAAAATAGATAGATAACCGATTCTCAGACATACTGAATATGCATATAAAATTTCATAAAAATCCGTCGAGCCGTTTCGGAGGAGTATGGTAACTAAATTTTACCATACTCCTCCGAACTCGAGAATTTTGTATATAAGATTATTTTGTACTTAAAGGTTTTTACTGTAATATTTTGTAATGTTGCACAAATAAAACAGCCAGGCTGTCGCGACCACAGCGCCATTGCTGCTGATGCGGTCGAAAATTTTGAAACATTTATTTGCGTTTTTAAAATAAAATCCAAAATTTTTACTGAAAGACATCCTAATAGCGGTACAGTCGAGGCTCTCAACCTTTATTTGCAGATCACACCATAACGGGCCATGATCCCCGACCCTACAACGACGGGGTGTTAAACGTGAATATCCGTATGTCTCAGCCACTTACACCAGACATTTTGTGGTGAGGCTAATGAGGAGAGTTTCTTCGATGGTATCTCCTACACATGTCAACATTGAGTAATCTGCGCTATACCCAACTCCTCAGCCACTTACACCAGACATTTCGTGGTGAGGCTAATGAGGAGAGTTTCTTCGGTGGTATCTTCTACACTTGTCAACATTGAGTAGTCTGCGCTATACCTAACTCCTCAGCCACTTGCACCAGACATTTCGTGGTGAGGCTAATGAGGAGAGTTTCTTCGATGGTATCTCCTACACATGTCAACATTGAGTAGTCTGCGCTATACCCAACTCCTCAGCCACTTACACCAGACATTTCGTGGTGAGGCTAATGAGGAGAGTTTCTTCGATGGTATCTCCTACCCATGTCAACATTGAGTAGTCTGCGCTATACCCAACTTCTCAGCCACATAACACATAAGGTAACATCGACCTGCCGATGGGTTCCGAGGGTTCATGCTTTGTGTTTGCTTACTTCAATATACGTGATCATGTGGTGAGGTGTACACGTACAGATATTACGCCGCGATAAGTAAGACGCAGACGGAGTTGCGGGCACAGCTAGTACTAAATATATATGAAAATGTTAGTCTAGAATTCAAAAGAGTGCAAAAACAAGAACATTAAACAAAAATAAAAAGAAGAATAATAGAACGAGATAAAACTCAAATAGTAGTTTCAAGTATTTATATGCAACAGTGAGTTATGAGTCACAGTCATTGTTCTGGCAACACTGAATATATCACTGCAACTTGTCTTAACTTACTCGGTTCTAGTACTAAACTTATTTGACTATATATTTTGGTTTATAAGAACTATGTCATAATAAACTAGAAAAGGTAACATTGTTAAAATTTACATATAATACTATGGACTATTGATAGAAAGGTATCGAGATATACCGTTTCCTGTGTACTCAGTGTAAGCAATGTGCCTGTGTTGCCATGGTTACGAGATTGCTATAATTGTCAATATATTAATATTATGAGGCAGCTCTCAAGTGAGCAATGAGCTGATAGTCTCCAAACGGGTGAACAGATCTTCACAATACATAGCTAAGAACCATCTCGATTAAATTACCTTTCAAACAAATAAAACATCATCTCAATCGGTCCATTATCTTGGACGCTACGATGCCACAAATAGACACACAGATACACACGTTAAACTTATAACACTCCGTCGTTGTAGCGTCGGGATTTAAAAATAAAAAATAAAATAGTCTTTATTACCTCCACATTGCTGCATGTTGAACAATAAAATAAACTAAACATTTAAATATTTTTTTAACATATCTAAAGCTAAAAATACAGCAACATTGTAAAAGGAGCACGCTTAGCATAGTGCTGTGACGACAGCGCTGGTTTTCAGCTTGCTCCCTCACATTGGCCTTAAAATAACTGGCGCTTCGTGTAACGAACATAAACAAATATGTTATAAATTTAAACAGAAGAAAAAAAAACTATTTAAACAAATATTTCAAAAGAACAAAAATATACAAAAAAAAAACCTTATTTTAGTAACTATGTGTATATACTAATAATCTAATAAAAAAAAATTAAATTTATTCTTTTTTTTCACTCATCCATCTACTCATATGTATGTACTACTTATTTACTTCTTACCCCCCACTCTCAGATATTTCTATAAAAAAAAAAAAAATTACAGAAAAAAATAAAAATACAATATTAACTCCTTCATTCCATTAATTAATATATATATATATATAAATAATATCTTTATTCACTGACGAACAAATACGGTGCTGCCCTTAATTGCTCCGCATAAAAGTGTATTTTTAGTTTATTCTTCAACGTTATAATGACATTAAAATTCTCACGTAGGGGAGGGGGTAGGTCGTTCCATATTTTTGTGGCAACAAATCTGAAACATCCTTTAAATCTGAATGATAGTGCGAGTTTATTATTGGGACGAGAACATTTACTACTATTTCCATCTAACCAGATAAGCTTTTTATATAAGTACTTTGGACTTTTTTTATGCAAAATTTTGTGTACAGTCATAGCTAAGTGCAGTTTTCTACGCGATTTCATATTCAGTATCTTTTTGTCATTTATAATAGGAGATATATGAGTTCTTCTTGGAATATCGAAACAAAATCTCATACATGCATTCTGTATTCTTTGTATTGCCTTCTCCGTTTTTTTTAATAATCTGGGGCCATAGACTACATCGCAGTAGTTGAGTATAGAGAGAATAAGAGACTCAACTAGAATTAATCTTACCTTTTCCGTCATATGTCGTCTTAATCCATACAATATCTTAAGTTTGTAAAAAGCGTTTTTTATTTTTAGCTTTACATATTCCGTGAATCTAAGATTTTCGTCAACATATAGACCTAAGTTTTTTGCCAACGCTACTCTTTCTAGGCTTTCTCCGTTTATTTTAATGTTAGGATTTAATTTTTTTATAGTAGTTTGTTGAAGCTTAGTGCCCAAAATCATGAATTTGGATTTTTGAGCATTGAGAACAAGTGAGTTATTGTGAGACCAATTTAACAACCGTTTTTGGGATTTTTTATGATAGCGAGCATTTTTATTTAATTTGAAAGGACTGTATAACAGATAACGTATAGGAAATTGCATCAATACCTGTGTCGCCGACATGGCGCCAAGCCTTGCTGAGTTTCTTACTCCTAATAATGATAAAACACAGAACTGACATCAAATGTTAAAAAAACTGAGAAATAGTAACTACATTAAAAGATTTACAAATGAATGTCTTCTACTGACTCTCACGGACTTAGCAAAGAGACATCATTCTACATATAGGGCTATGTTGACCTAGGTTAGTTCTTATAGTAGGTAGACTAAAGGTTTGAGGATTCTTCAATCGTCTGAGTGGGGGTACTGTGATATCCAAACGTCTCAGTATTTCTGGAGCATCAACAGTTTCGTTTACCAATCCTTCTTCTTTCCTTTAATGGTATCATATTAAAATATCTAAGTCGAGATCTGTATGAGTTAAGTTCATTGAACAAATTAATACTAAAAATAGCCAAAACCTAAAGCTTTATATTAAAGCAACAAAAAGCAACACAGGAATTACAGCAATAATAGTGGAATGTCCGTCAATGTCAGTGGTGACGAATTAACTGCATATTGTCCATACAAGCAACAGTGTACCTTATTACAAAGTGATAAGTGTCAAGATAAATAGTTTATTTAGTCGCTGCGATGTGAAATTAAACTACTAAATAAGATCGCAAAAACATAATTGTGAAAGGAGAACCAAGTTCAGTAGAATATACATCAGTTTCAACTTCACTGACAAGAGAATTGAGGTCCATATATGTCCAAGTTCTGTGTAAGAAATATTAAAATTTAAGTTTCAAAAACGCAACGTTTTTAAATAAAAGTGTATAATAATTTCTTGTTATATATATATTAACCTCCTCCATCTAACCTAAATGCTTATGTTAGGAGTGGGCCACGTCAGTAGTGCAATGAATAGGAATTGAACCCACGACGTATCGATCAGGAATCCAACGTCTGAACCACTGACCTACTGACTCTTATATAATAATAAAAACTTAAATATCAATAGACAATTATTTACAAAATGAAATTATTTCTCTAGAGATGTAATTTAAGCTCGAGGTTTCACCAATTAACCAGATTTTACAACAAAAGTGACATAGGTATTAATCAACCTAACAATATAAGAATGTAACAGAAAATACAATAACTTACGTGTGACTTACGAAGGTTATTAATATAAAAGTACAATCATTTATACGGTTAAATACAATATTCATCTATTGCGCTATCGTACACAAACGTGTATGAAACGTGCTACCAATTAATCGTGCAAACGCCGTCTTATGAATTTTCGATCAGGTCACGTGTTCTGACATGAGTTTAACATGTTTTACCCATCCCAAAAGTGCACAACGCCGCTAAAGAAATTTTCACTTAATTCATCAAAAATGTATGTAGTTTAAATAGATTTCAAGATGTGAAGTGGTCAAAAGTAATTAACACTCGGCCGCTGCGCTACTGAACTTGGCTTGACACACTACTGTGTTTGTTGATATGAACATAACGTAAAAGGTAATAATATACACTTTAGATAGGACGCCACGTGCCTGAGACTTGAGACCCAAGCACAGTTTAAAGGAGCTCCTTAACATGATTAATATACTTACACTTCACTATGACAGTCAATATTCACTATATCTATACTAATATATAAAGGTGAAGAGTTTGTCTCTTTGAACGCGCTTATCTCAGGAACTACTGGTCCGATTTGAAAAATTCTTTCAGTGTTAGATAGACCATTTATCGAGGAAGCGTACAGGCAATATATCATCATGCTAAGACTAATAGGAGCGGAGCTACACGCGAACGAAGTCACGCAAGTCGACTAGTGGGTCATAAAGTGAACATAAATTACCGACTGAGTTTGGATCATATTATATCTGTTAATACTATAAATGTAAAATAAAACGAATTAAATAATTGATCTACAATTGGATCTCTTGGATTGTAGACACTATTACACAAGCACACTTTGACGTCACTTCACTACTGTCAAACACTATTATGTCTGGATAAAGTGTTGCCACCTTATTGATCATTGATTTGAAAATAACTGCACCAATGGCACTGTGTCACAAGGCCCAAGTACTGTTGTCTAAAATGTATTTACTTGCACAATTTTTCATTATCGTATTTATCACAGACAACATCACGTAATAAAGTTAGCTACATATAAAATACGGTTGAATCGTTTCACTTGGTTTGTTTTTGTGGGTATTTAGACAATCATTCGATACTCTACCTTATTGTTGTCGGCATAAAGACTAAAATAGTGTGGCAACACTGACAACATTTAGACGCAGTGATAAAGAGATGAACATAGAGATTAATTTGGAATTGCGATTTCCTTTATTGTTAACTGAAAAGAAAAATTTTGGTTGTAAAAGTCAGACGCTGTTTTTTTTTTCTAAAATTAAAATGTTATAGTAGTATGTTTATAGAGTTAAGGAACTCTACCCTTCACTGCCTACATGTTTTCAAGTATTGCTGTATAGTTATAAATATCACCTTACAATACGTAAAAGACAACAGTGCCTGCGTCGGAGGAGCTGGGGCTTTAAAATTAGATCATTCATAAACTCTCGCCTATTCTGCTTAGGTTTAACTGATCCTCAATAAAGGTTAGTTCATTTACACTTTACTATAATAGTCAACATTTACTATACGAGCTTAAATTAATAGGACAGAGCATATGAGTACACGACCGAGTACTTTATGGCTTAGTAAACAAAAGGCAAAATTTTTCTTTTCAAAATTAAAAAAAAACTTTTAGCGTAATTACACTTTAATATAAACTACTCGTCAAGATGATTCAAATGAGTCCAAACTCGATAAGGTTGTGTCGATTCATTGCAAAGTTCCTATGCCCATCTTCCAGCTCCATCATCATATCAGCACCATGTCATCATAATATTGTATTGTCAGGCGATTTACACATGTATGCAAAATTTCAGCTCAATCGGAAACCGGGAAGTGGATCAGATTTAATTTGCAAGATTTGATGACAAACATCGGGACAGGTGAAACTAAATAAATGCTTGTAATAAATTACTATAGTTTCGATCTACTACGGCTGTCTTCTTCAGGGAGTGAACACACGCTCTGTTCTGGCTCAGCAGAGGGATAGCCATAGAGATTAGAAAGGGTCCAACATACAACAGACAGAAGATGAAAACTACCACCAACTTGGAAACCGTATTAACAGGATGTTAGTGTTGTTCTGTGTGCTGGAACATTCTCGTTATGCAAGATGAATCCAGTGATAGTGAAGACATAACGGTACGTGTGGCGGCCCGCAATGTACGACGCACGCAATGTAAGAAGACCGCCGAATGCGCTTGAAACTATAGTCATTTATAACAAAAATAATACGTTAGTTATTCAACGTAGTAAAACAAAAGTGTTTTATTTAGTAAGAATTTAAATGAGTCAAGTTAGTATTATTTACATGAAAGATATATTGTGTACTACATTCAAAAAAGTCTGGGGGTTAAGACCCAAGAGTAGGTTTAAAGAGCTCTTATAAGGTCTCACCTCCTCAGGTCGAACTTGTCATCAAATAAGTACTCACGGTACTAAACTACACTTAACTATTTACGCAACTTTAATGTTCACCGTGCGATATCACTTAGATGAATGACTTAAATCTATCGTGACAACGATTATATATTGTGTACACGTGGGTATACTGTGTGGTGGGGAATCAAGTGTGGCCAACTTAACGGAATGTGACGATATATTTTTTTTTGTTGTAGGTTAAAAAATCTCTTATAATAAAACTCTAGTTATAAGTCTCGCGCAGTTAACAAGTACAAGTTGTATAGAAGTGCAGTTTATAAGTAAGAATAGAAGCTGAACTTGTTCTACCGTTTAACTACTTTTGCTACTTTTATATTCAGCAAAAATATTCATATTTTTACCTACCCTCATTTTGCCGGTGGATAATCAGCTCTGTTGAAAGTTTTATTACACGTTTATAGATCTAAATAATGTTATAGTATCGGATACCTATCTGAAACTTTGTCAGAAACTTATCTCAATTTTTTAGTAGTTTATTCAGGCTTATGATACAGGTGCAGGTCTCACCTTAACTGCTTGACTTCGCTACCTAACATTTGATAAAACTAAATATAACTCCTTAATATAATTACGAGTATATAACAAACTAGTCGACGCGCATGACTTAGTTCGAGTGATGCTCCGCTCCTATGGGTCGTAGGATAATGTTATATACTCTATAGCCTTCTTCGATAAATAGGCTATCCAACATTAAAAAAAATATTAAATTCGAAGCTTTAGTTTTTGAGATTAGCGCGTACAAACAAATTCTACAACAAGATTTTTAAAATTATAATCAGTTTACAAAACTATTTTTTAATATAAAAGCAATAACTACAGTTAAATACAAATGAAAAGTCCGTTTATAAGCTTCCGACTGCGCCATCGACCCACCGCAATCTCTCCGGTACATTAATTTCCGAAAGCATTATCGTGAGTTAAAAACGGGACGCTAATTGTCATTCTTTATGATAATTTGATTGGGTTTCACTGTCCTTTATATATACAAAATGTATCTGTCCGACTACATAACGGGGTGTTCACTATATTTTAGATTTTAATTTATATAAGACGAATTCCCAAAGACACAACGGCCACATAGCTCGACATGAACTTCATCTCCACGTCGATAGATGGCGTACGACCACACTCATTAGTTTTTTTTTTCGCCATAAAACTTTCCTTTTATTTCCCCAAGTAATCTCTAATGTATCCATATTTCATCAAAATTGGTTCAGTGCATTAAGCCTGATTATGTCAGAGACAGACCATCTATCCGTCAATAGATGGCGTAAGTAGTACATTAAATCGCAGCAACGTTTGTTGAGCTAAATTTACTATTAACCCGAGACGAACTTATTGAGCACGTCAATAGTTTTTAAGTGAGTTTAACTAAGTTATATTTTCCTGACAGATAACTTCCGTTTTTGTTGTTATATCACTAAATATATATTAGGTATACTAGTCAACCCGACTTCGTCCGCGTGTAGCTCCGCTCCTATTGGTCTTAGCGTCATGATATACAGCCTATAGCCTTCCTCGATAAATGGACTATCTAACACTGAAAGAATTTTTCAATTCGGACCAGTAGTTCCTGAGATTAGCGCGTTCAAGCAAACAAACTCTTCAGCTTTATATATTAGTATAGTATAAGTATCTATGGTATGTGGAAAACTAAGCAGTGTCTGGAAGTTGAAACCCTGAAGTGGGTTTACAAGTAATATTAAGTAGCAAAAACTCACCTAAACAGCTCGACCACCTGATAAGACTAACTTTAATATTTACTTTACGAAATTACAAGTCAAACTGCACCGAAGTGTATGTACGTTCGAATGAGTGAGTAAACGATTTAAATATACCTCAGCGAAGCGAGGGCGGATCATTTAGTTTTTAAAATAAATCAATGAAAATTTCTAGGCTGTCATTATAAAGTCGAATAGTCAGCTTATGTGATAGTTTAGGTAACGTTAGGTTTTTATGCTTAAATAAAATAGACAGACACTTCAGTGATATATGTATAGAAAGCCACATTCGATAATAGGTCAAGTAGACCATAAATCGTGGTAACAGCGTGTCACGTGGAACACAGAACAGTAGAAACGTCACCGAAGACAGATGAACAGTTGCAAAGTAAGGACGTAATACATTTTTCATGAGTGGAATTTTCGCCAAGTTTTTAGAACATGTATAAATATAAACATATAAAAGAAAATTCATCAACGAACTTCGCTAACACCCTGTTTATGTAGGGTAACCAACATTTTTGGAATCTAAAAATATGTTACTATTTGGCCTCTACTTTTGATTTAATATAGAGGCCAGATAGTAACATTTAATTTTCATTCATCCAAACGCTGTTAAAGTTGTTAGAAGTTAAGTTCCGTAGCCAAAGGGTAAAAACTACACCCTATTACTAAGACTTCGCTGTCCGTCTGTCCGTCTGTCTGTCACCAGGCTGTACCTTATGCACCGTGATAGCGAGACAGTTGTAATTTTCACAAATGATGTATTTCTCTTGCCTCTATAAAATTAAATACTAAAAACAGAATAAAATAAATATTGAAGGGCGGCACATGGGATGGGTATCAAAATCTTAAGTAAAAAAAGGTCAAATCAAAAATACAATTACAATCGACCCTCGCTTCGCAGCGAGTAATAATTTTATTAAGACAGAGTAATGTTTAGAGGGCTTTTAAATGAATATGAATGTTTTTAAATGTGTGCTTTTAATTTTTTTTTATCCAATAAAAATATCTAATCCTATTTACGTCTAAAGTGAGGGCCATAAGTAACTTTTAATTTTAATTGATTTCAACTTGGATAATTAAATTTATCTATACAGAATGGATTTTTGAGACGGGTCAGTAAGGGTAGGTACCTTAACCGTTATAGTTACAGGAAAACGTTCCTGGAAAACCATCCATAACTTTTAAAGATGTTCTGAATTGCATTCACAGATTTTTGAGAAAATGTACGGTTAACGAAAGAAGTGCTAAAATACAAAAAAAATATTTTTTTATGCCTATCGATCCCACTTCGCATGAGGATTAAAAGACTTTATGGGACCATTTAAGGTAAGAGTACTAGAAATGTCAGAAATCGCTAAAAACATTTTCCATACATTTTGTACTGAAAAACGATAAAGTAACTCGTAATTTTATTATTGCCAAACAATTCTATTTCTTACAATGATTAAAATATTATTTAAGACTCATTGAAATTTAAATACAAAAACTACGGTAAGACACAAGATGTCACACAAACTTAAAATTTCTTAAAAAGTTAGGGATGGTCTCCTAGAAGAGAATTTCTTAATGGTCTCCTAGGAACATCTTGTGTGGTGACTTACTGATCCGTCTTAAAAATCCATCCTGTATATTATTAGTAGTTTACTATTGTCGGATTAAAAAAAAAGAAATCCATCCAGTGACGTTTAGAGGTCTTTTTTAAGTTGCCATATTGAATGTATTGTGACGTCACATAACACACACATTCTTTAAAGGTTGAAATCACTTAATTTTGCATTTTATTTTCTCACGGTTGATCAATTGAGCTGTGATAGTGCTCACTATTCAATAGTAGGGGGTAAAATATATTTAACCTATTTGTTGTAAAGAAATACCTTATTATTATTTTTGACAACTGGTTCAAGTCTATCGGAAGAGATGTTATATATAGTAACGTGGGTATAATGGAAATAAAATAAAAGGAACTACTCGCGAATACAAAGTTATAAATGGTGTTGTTAACTAGGTCAGTAATTAATGTAAAATATAAAAGGGCCACACGGTAATAAGATAGTGTTATACTTAGTAGAAGACAGTCTTCCAAAATCTTAACGTATGGCAACACTAAAGGGAGTACAACTTTTTACAGCACGGTATAAATCATCTTCAGATGATATCGGAAGAAAAGTTTGGGGGCCTCAGAAAAAATATGACTCCGGAAAAATTAATTCATGGACACAGGAAATTACAATGTAATAGCGAATCGTAAAATAATTTTATGTTATATTTTATGGGTCTTATCGTTTGAGTGTCAGCGGTTTTAGATTGTTCTTCTATTTTGTCTTTTATATTAATATCTCTCAACTATTTACTCAGTTCTCTCTACTATCTAGAAACATATTCAGCTGTATATAACCTCTGCTCCGATATACTTGAGCCAGTTGTCAAACGGAGCTGACCTGGTGATGGGTGTCCACTGTCCATTACTACGGTTTGGAGTAAGTTTTTAATATTGATCACTTGGTGTTCCGTTTATTATTGTCTTGTGCGCGTTACTAATAATTCTATATTCAGTCGACACTATCACTAATGAAACTGCTCGATCTATCGTATCCTGCTAGAACTGTCTTTGGTGTCAACTCTCCAATCCCACGCTCACTTTTTTAATACGCACGGCCAAGGAATGGAATTCCCTGCCGGCGTCTGTATTTCCGAGTACGTAATACCCGAATGCTTTTAAAGCAAACAGGCTTTTTCTGGGTAAGCTCGCTCCATCTTCGACCTCGTCTCTGCTCTAGAGCTAGAGGTCAAGAGTAAGCACATTTTATAATTAAAAAAAAAAAACAAAACAAAAAAATAGATTGTCCAACTTGCTGAATAGCATATCAGATCGTGTCGACATCTACTCTGACACACTTCATTTGTGTAAAAAAATTGTAATCTAGAATTTTTAAACCTAAAAACTTTAACTCTCATACGTGTAGTGTAGGAGAACCTAATAAAATAAAAACACACACGATAGAAGAGAAACTTCAGTAAATCGACAAAAGAATGAGATGAATATATATAATAATATAAAATAGTATGTATATTTCTGTCTCATTCTTTCCTACACATTTTTGTATTTGTGTCTCTTACCTGTCGTTTTTTCCGTTGCATCCGGTTTGAAATCACAACGATTCTAAAGAAGTTTCACTTCAAAAGTAACAGAGTTTATACATTGTCAAGTTTGCGAAGGTATTTTTGATATAACCAATACTGTATTGTATTAATATCATGAATAGTTTCTAATACTTCAGTTTCATTACTAATACAGTTAAATATATTCAGTAAATCTGAGCACATTACAAGCAATCCGAGCCCGGCCCCACATCGGTACCCTCGTGTCGGCGTGGCTCTAGTGTGCGAGTATCTGTGAGCGCTTCGCTTCGCAAGCGTTTTTCCGCTCCGATCGATTGCAGATAGAAGTAATAAAGCGACCCACTGTCGTACTACTCTGACCACTACACTTTACTGCAAGTCACAAGCTGTTAGCGATTATATTATTATTTGTGTGTTTTTGGAACGAAATTTTACTGAAGCCAAAACCTTCAACCAATTGACCTAAAATTTTGTATACAATTTTAATTTGGATGTCAATGCTTTGTGACGTCATTCTAAATCCAACATGGCCGCATATCCAAGATGGCAGACTTGTTATTTTTAATGCAAAATAAAGTGGCGTCAGTCTAAATCCAATATGGAGAACTATTTTATGCCTAACTATTTTTTTTTTTGAATATAATATTACATATTAACAAGTGGTGCTGATTGATGATAGACGAGTGATTTCATACGGTCAACGTTTTTAAAAATTAGTACAAATGTTTTAGGTCTTCCTTATCAAGGATCACGTGATGTTTATTTTGCCAACACTCGCTTCAGTCTGACAAGTGATTTCACACAGTCGACATTGTCTATAGTACTTTACGTACTTACTTCGTTCCTATCTGGTGTCCCACGAATATTATCATTTAAAAAAATAAGACAAGTAAACAAATAAGTATATTTGTTTTTACATCTGTTTTACTTAATAACGAGTCATCAAGGTAAAGGGCCGTATAGTAACAAAGGCATAAGTTCATCACAAATTTAAAGGCCGAAACTGTCATCAAAAAAAGTAACATCACAGGCACTGGTTAGAAAAGAAGAGAAAATGGAAGGTTGGAAGCAGGTAATCATCACGTTAAAGCGCTAAATAAAGCTGATCACATTGATGTATGGCAGAATTTACAATTTGTATACAGTAGTTAATTAGTAGTAGTAGATTTAAAAAGACCGTAAGAAAGCTGGTCACAACCACACCTTTTTGGCTTTAGTTTTTTATATGGTAGTCGGAATTAGGTACTCATTGTGACCACTCGTACTATTAATCCATACAAACGAATAAAATTGTAGTGTCTGTTTGTAATATTAAAATAACCGCTGTTTACTAAGCGCATATACTCGGTACATATACCAACAACAACATTTTTTACAATATTGTCTGCCTGTCTGTTTGCTCCGGCTAATCTCTCAAATGGCTGCACTGATTCAGACGGGACACTGGCTGATAGCTGATCTAAAAAGGAGTAACTTAGGCTACTTAACATCTCGCTACGACCCATAGGAGCGGAGTAACACGTAAACGAATTCGCGCGGATCGGATAGTGTAGAATAATATTTGCGCCTGTCTTCAATAATTTATCCGCCCGTCACCTGGGTCCAACCAAAACAGACCTCACCACCAAGCTAGTAACATATACATATCAAGCGTTAGTAACTCAGTGGTTCAGGCATTGCATTCACGATCGACAAATCGTGGGTTCAAATCCTGGATATTGGACTACTGACGTGGCGCACTCCTGAAGCGTTTAGTTTAGTTGGAGAGATTAAGGAATACACCAACCAAACTCACTTTCTCCTTTCCTTCCCTCTCTCTGAGCCTTGTAATACCTGTAATAATCTATGTAAATACATTAAACTGAATAATATTAGCTTATAAGATACTAAAAAAATAGGTGAGCTAACTTAAGTTGTATTATAATAATTATCTGTCATGTGTGTTCCTCCTATTTATATTATGTTGTAACTAATCCATACTAATATATAAAGCTGAACAGTTTGTGATCTATGCTGCTAGTTTTAGAGATAAAAATAAAGTTAATACAGATCCATATGTAAAATATGGGTTTGTATTAGTAGATTATAATGGAAAAGTTCTGAAAAACCTGATCATAAATATAAAGGACCGATTCAAGCAAACCACATAGTTACGGACCGAATAGTAATAGGTATTCTGATCGCAATGATAAGGGGCCGAGTGGTAACATATGCATGAACAGATCACATGGCTAAAGGGCCGAATAGTGAAGCTAGGCAGGTCGCTAGTATTGTATAGGTCTTGACAGCTTACATATGAAGCCAAGCCAGTATCGTATTAAAGACATAATATACAAAGAGACTATAGATAGACACACTCAAAAAGCTTTCAGATCATAATCTACTAAAATTAGATATTTCATTAATATAGACGAAAAGATTAGTTTTGTGAAATATATGGATTTGTTATTAAATAATAGGTAAGAAAGATATAAGAGAAAATGATATTATTTTGCTGCATACAAGTAGATACTTGCTGTCATCGAAGTTCTTATGAACGGCTAACTCTCACAATTACTTTAGTGTGGGATAAGATATAAGCAAAACGCGGTTTTGACTCATTTTGCCATTTATCTATTAAAAGCACTTAAATCTGCATCTTTATAAATCTAAGAAAATACACATTAAAAAAAGCCAAGAAATGCCTGGGCCTTGGGACACAGGAGCAAGATTAAAGAGTTTGTCTCAACGCTATTAACGATGTTGCAATCAATTTTTTGTAGCGAGTCTTTACTCCTCGTCCTCCATTAGTTGTATATGCGTGTTTGTTGATAGTTTTCGACTTAATACCACCCAAATTTTGATTTGGGTGGTACTTTTAATCACATTTACAAAAGTGCAAAAAGTCTGTGGATTCAAAAATGTGCAATAAATTGTTCATACATATAATACCTATGGGCTTAACAGTATCAAATGCTTATTTTGCTGATCTCTATAAGCCTTATGTGATTTCACTTTTTTTTATGGTAGATGAGGTGCAAATGAGATGGACAATATATACTCTATATCTACTATATATACCATGGACAATAAATACTCTATTGTTTTATCGATGCGTTGATTGCTCGAAGATAGAGTGGGAAGGGGAAGTAAAGAAAAAATGCTGTAGTTTCAGCGGACCCTGTATCCAAAGTCCACTAGCATTAATGGGATGGGAGAGAAAAGGGGTAAGTCTGGCCCAGATGCGGCTACGACTTGATCTTAGCAACAATGTAATGGGAATAATATTCTAGTCAACACCGTGATACTAGATATCGTCTCCTATGACTTGGAGCACACGTTTCCGTATAAGTTGTTCGTAACAAAAGTAGTCGGTTTATTTCATCGAAGTCGGCGTCTTGTTTAGTTTGTATTTTAGTTCAGCGTTGGATAACACGGTTATGTTACTGCTTTAATCTATCTCTGTACCAAATTTCATCAAAATTGGTTAAGTACTTTAAGTATGAAAAAGTAACAAACAGACAGATATACTTAGTTTCGCATTATTATATTTATAGGATACAAAATACAACTGAATAAATCAGTGACACTGATAGTTCTATCAATCATCATTCATTATCACTTTTATTACCTATCACTCATCATTTATCAAGTATCACTAACTTATGTTATCAGTTAAAAAGAATCAATAAAGAAACAGGGGGCCTTGATTAGGGATGGAAATTGTTATCGAAAAGAATGATTTTTTAATCGATTCGAATAGCAATTTGATGAATCGATTCCCAAATCAAGATCAAAAAAATCGATTAATCAAAAATCGATCTTTTGTGTCTTACTTTTCAAAAACCGATCTTTTTGTCGAGTCTGTAATTATAAAAGAACAAAAAAGATCACAGTTGCCAAAACTCATTTCATATTAAATCGGCAGTCGATTTTTAGAAAAATAAAAGAAAAATCTGATGTTTTTTGGTTGAAATATCGATTTACTGTATCGTTTCAGTGCAGTATATTGATTTAAAAGATCGATTTTTTGCTTGAAGAAATCTATTCCACTATTAATTGATCTCGTGTCGCCAAACTTAGTCTTGATGTAGAAAAAAATTACTAAATTAATCTCTCATAAACTTCTGTAAAATTCCAGACCTATCTGGAAAAAAAAAGAAAAAAAAAACAATTTCTCGAAAGCTGAAAGAGGGATAGATCCAGTACAGAGCTGTAAACATGTTTAGTTTCTTTCAAACAAAGCGGATCCCTAAAAAGCTTATAAACATGTATCAGAGGAAATCCCTCAGCTTCATTATAAATTCCTCTCACAGACTAGATGCAAAGTTATATCACGAACGTACCAGTCAGGCTGTGTGTGGATAATCTGTCCTAATGTCGGTATATTTATGACCAACATAATGTTAGCTGTGGCCGAGGATATTTATGATATGCTCTTATATACGAGTAGAGCTTTGTTTAATCATTCAAAAATTAAAAAAAAATACAAGCTTTACTACTTATAAAAACAACACATGAAACTAAAGCAACTATTAGCGCCATATTGGCTGCCACGCAGATTGGATAAACAATGACGTCACGTACCTAAAACTGTACTGGCATACAATCTCAACAAACATACATGCAATTATTACAAATTAAATAAGAGATTGGGTTAATGTTATTTATTAAAAGAAACATACAAGTAAATTAATTATTAATTACAATAATAGTAACAATTTTAGCGCTCGTCTCGTCTCGTCTCGTCTTGTCTCGTCTAGTTTAGGCGATAGTAGAGTATGAGTATAATAGAGGTATGAGTGAGTTTTTTAGTGGAAGGGAGATTGATTAAGTTCGTAGTTCTATTGAATCTAGATGTTTTCGTAAACAAAGTCGCAGGCTAGTAAAGTGTGTAAATTGTTTTATTTAAAGTATGAATATATTTGAACTTCAACAGTTGATTGTGAAAAAATAAAAATAACGTTTTGATTGCTCAAAGCGCCAGACTCACTCACTCACTCACAGGCTGCTCGTAGCAAAGGGTTCGTTGTAAATATTTTTATTGTATTTTTTATCTGTGAAGTGTCCGTTGCAGGCAATATACGGGGAAGTCAGACTGGGTTTGTTTTCAAATAAAATACACTTCTTTGTCATATATTTTGTCGACTAACAACACCGCCCCGGCGTTACACGCAAGGTATTTACTACTCAACACATGAAATACGATGTGATGAAACAAAACGAGATATGAGATAAGACAAGATTAGATTGGATGTAATCAGATGAGATTAGATGAGACGTAATGAAAGTAATAAAATAAGATCTAGACATAAGTACTACTATATCTAGATTTAAAATAAAATAAAGCCAAAGGTTTTAAAAATTTAGACTTGGCTTAAATTTAGACTATCTCGAAACGGATTCAACATATCAAAAAAAAGTTTAAGGAGGCAAACCCCAATGGTATATGGTGATGTGAAGTGATGAGGTGAGATGAGATGAGATATATACATATTATTTAATTTTTACGCGATAAAAAGTAGCTCATTTCACTTTATTTGAAAAACATTTACTTATAATTTTAATTGAATAAGGGTTGTCCAAAAATCTTAAAAATAAACTCATTAATCATGGTTCAAAGCGAAATTATCCGTCGCTTAATTTCCAAGGGGTTTGCTCAGTACTTTTCACTTAATCAAACCCTAACCCTTTAAGGCAATATGGCGGATATCAACATGGCGGTAGGAGTGGAAATTGCGTGTACTTTACACCCAACATAAAGACGTCAAAGCGATTAACGTAGATACAAAAACAGCAACAAAAGTATCACGAGTAAGAGAGTCCATTCAGTTTGTTAGGGGTGATGCGAAAAAAAAGAAAAATGCAATGAATGAATGAAAACAATCAGTTTTATTTCTTCATAAATTGCCTTGATAGATTTGAGGTAGTCTGTTAAGTGATTTCACACAGTAAACACTGTCTAAAGCATTTTTATATTTTGTCCCCAAAAATAGTTATTATATTTATTCTCTTTGTAAATTGGTCCCTCGATGAAAAGAGGGGTAAATTTTATTTTAATGAACTTTATTTTGTTTTGATAAAAGCAATTAATATATCTGTCAAGTTGATGAGCAAGATCGTCAATAGATGGCGCTTCCTAATTAAGGTAACAAGATATCCCGCTTTTCACTTCACAGTCCCGAATTTTGCAATTTCTTTTGTTTCTCAGCTTTTTAAATGTTCCGATTCTTATATTATGTAAAGCTCTCTACCAATATTTGGCAAAAAAAATCACGTTTGTTGTATGGGAGCCCCCCTTAAATATTTATTTTATTCTGTTTTTAGTATTTGTTGTTATAGGGGAAACAGAAATATATCATTTGTGAACATTTCAACTGTCTAGCTATCACGGCTCATGAGATACAGCCTCCTTGGGCACGGAACCCTCAAACTCCGGAAAAAATTATACCGCAATATAAGTACAACTAGCACCATCTAGTTTAGTAAACTGTAAAGTATTATTTAATATTGGCGCTGGGATCGAATGAAAACTTTTACGAGCATTTCCTCTATAAAGTATAGTAGAATATTTTAACTTATATCATAATAATATGAGTTATATCATGAAAAATTCAAATTGAAGTCATAAACTGGCAACCCTATACGGAACAATACACTATTGTTCCTTGGCCACAGTACCCTAGCTTTATCACCAAGCTTGGATTATAAAATAACAGGGAAAATAAAAAAATAATATCAACCTTATAATTAAAGCTATAAAGTCCATTTTCCAATACAATAATAAATTTAAATATTTTCTTCCAAATATAAAAAGCAATTTTATACTTTATTGTGTTATAATAAGGTTGAACTTCTTTTGTATATTGACATT
This sequence comes from Limenitis camilla, assembly GCA_905147385.1. NCBI lineage: Eukaryota > Metazoa > Arthropoda > Insecta > Lepidoptera > Nymphalidae > Limenitis > Limenitis camilla. Next base: position 11,042,799 of record LR990249.1, on the reverse strand, counting down.
ACACTTTTAACAACAAGCGATTATAGATCTTATTTGTCATGATTTAGAGGTTATAAAATATACATAGTTTTATAGGTGAAATAGTGTGTAGTTACTGATAGTGTAATAGTGTTATTTTGATACTAAAAAAACTGATCAAAATAGATCCAACCTTTAATAGAAGTTCCGTGATTTAATATATATCGCCGACAAAAGGATTTCAATAAGATCCATAAGTGGGTTAAGTTCTGAGTAAAAAACCTTAAAATTCTAGTTTCAAGAATAAGCAACATTCTACTAAATTCATATAACAATTTCTTGTTCTATGCTTCAGTCTGCTGGATGGGAGGCAACAATTTCTTCAAAGGCGTTTTGAACTGCCTCTCGGTTATTGAATTGTTTCCCCGCTAAGAAGTTATCCAAATTCTGGAAAAAGTAGACGTCTGTAGGGACAAAGAGTCAGGAGTACGGTGTCGGTTCTTGTAACAGTTGGAGACCGTCTGCTGTGCAGTATGAGGTCGCGCGTTGTCGTGCAAGAAGAGCGGAGCCGAACGATTGACCAAAGCTGGTTGGAGATGTGCGAGCTTCTCCATTATTGTGTTCAGTTTTTCACAGTACACATATGCAGTAATGCTCATCCCGTTTGGAAAGAAGCCAACACCAACACCCGACCCACCCACAAACAAACAGTGACCATCAATCATTAAGGGGTCAGTTTACGTTTATAAGGCATTGTTTAGGTGCTGAACCAGGATCTAACGAACTTGCTGAGCGATTTTGATTGTCGAATAGAATCCATTTTTCAAAGCAAGTAATAATGCGATTCAATATGCCTTCCTTTGTGTGCCTGTTGGGAGTTGAGCAGTGAAAGGCTCGATCCGCGCGTGCTTCGCGCTGGCGTCCAAATGGACCAATATTGTTTTGATGCTAACATCGAAAGCTGCTGCTAATTCAGCTGTAGATTGAGAATTATCAGCTTCAACAATCGCCTTTAATTCGTCCTTGTCCACTAAAGTTCCGGTCGACCACGGGGTGAATTTCTTATGTCGAAATTTCTAGAACGGAAGCGGGCAAACCAACACACATACTCCATAATCACTCAAATTTTTAAAAATAAAAATAATTTAAACTTAGAATTCTTCTTTATCCGTGAGGGGACGGGTTAGAATACGATTCCCCTCTGCCGCTGGGAGAGCATCTCGTAACAGCCGAGTAACCCAGCACTCATTGGTGGTAGAGGATCTGTTCCCCAACAGGCTTGCGATCACCAGCATGCGAATCCGACCGCCAAGTGTCTCTGACGCGTTCCGATCGTGGGCCAGACTTACCCCTTCCCTCTCCCATCCCATTAATGCTGCGGATCTATTGAACTCTGTGCTCTTGCTCAGGGTCCGCTGAAACCGCAGCATTGTTTTATTCAATCTCCCTCCCCACTCTATCTTCGAGAGTGTCGAGCGAAGCGAGAGCAAGACGTACTTAGATATCGTAGCTGTACGTCGTCTGTCGTGTCATTATAAATTTGTCAAATAAAAAAAAAACTTTACATAGTCAGTATCATTTTTACAAGTCTCTAATTAATAAATGAAAATAATTGTATTCACATGAGAACTAAATTGTGTTGCTAAAAATTAGGCTCACCTTGACACCCGACCTGCGTCTGTAGTCTGTGTAGTCTGTGTCGTCTGTGCTCGCTATACAATTTTTTCCTTCAATAGGCATATTTAAAAAATATAAGATTTAGAAGTAAGAAAGTTCCGTATATACCTGTCAACTTACTAATACTTAATAGTCACTCAAACTGCACCGGCTCAAAAAATGTCACAGATTCATACAGATAAGTACACTATACTCTGTCCATCATTGCTTGATCAATGACAGCTTGTCACTTTGACATAACTAGACCTGAGGATAAGGTCGATATAAATTATCGATATTCCAACTAAAGTTACTGAATTCTGTTTCAAACAAATCAAACAAAAGGAAGTTGTAACATGTTTATATTCTTGTTAAAATGGTTCACAGTCCAAAATCATCAAAGTCTGATTCGGACTCGCTGGAGAACTCTTGTAGATTTATAATCAGTTCCCAATCTTCTTGCATAATTTTTCTTGTTTCATCAACTCGATTAAATTAGTCGAACCATTAGTTGTCACTATTTGCCAATAAAGTATGATAATTGTCTCTATACATTTCACTGTCGCAAAATACGGTATTTTATAGGCGTGACATCGATCAAGATATATTGAACAGTGTGTAGTGTTATGTAGACGGAGTTAAAATGGTAGATTAAACAAGGAGATTGAACTTTTTTAGAATTGTGTGTAAGGTGCCTACTCTCCACTCTCTATAACCCTTTTTCTACATCTACACTATTATATAAAGAGGAAAGATTTAATTGTTTGTATGTTTGTTGCGAATAGGCTCGAAAACTACTGAACTGATTTTGAATATTCTTTCACCGATAGAAAGACACATCCTTTCCGGGTAACATAGGCTATGTGGTGTTACTCTTTCCCTGATAGAAAACTCGTGAGTGACAAAGGTGATTTAATGTTGCCATATATACATTTGTTAATTCATAGAATATAGCCATTTTTTAAATTATATAAAGTAGCGTTGTAATCTCGGACTCTCTCTCTTATGTGACGCAAACAAAGACACACATGTCGGCTAGTATATATGTGTTATTACTAGTCTTTAAATACATCTATGGAACCCTAAAAAAATTTCATATTTTTTCAGTAACTACCTATTCATGAAATTTCGTTATTTAATAAAACTCGCGAGGGATTCTACTTACTTTTTAGTTTTATTTGAAATGAAATATTAAATATGAATCAGAGTTTGTTATATAAAAAGGTTTTTAATTCTGGCAAAGTAAATACAAGTTGTGTTATCTTTGAAATAAAAAATGGAGAATGGAAAAAAAATTGGAGTGCCGAAATATTCCAACTCTTATTATAAAACATATTCTATTGCATGTTTACTTTGTTGCACACTCATTCTTTGTTCAGCGCTCACTCGTTGCTCACTCACACCTTTGTACACTTCTATTGATGTATACTTATTCTGTTACACACTCATTCTATTGATTGTTCACTCTATTGTAAGCTCATTCTTTTTAAAACTTATCCTGTTACATACTCACTCTGTTGTGTACTCATTTCTTTCTTTGTTGAGCGCTCACTCAGTTGCTCACTCACACCTTTGTACACTTCTATTGATGTATACTTATTCTGTTACACACTCATTCTATTGATTGTTCACTCTATTGTAAGCTCATTCTTTTTAAAACTTATCCTGTTACATACTCACTCTGTTGTGTACTCATTTCTTTCTTTGTTGAGCGCTCACTCAGTTGCTCACTCACACTTTTGTACACTTCTATTGATGTATACTTATTCTGTTACACACTCATTCTATTGATTGTTCACTCTATTGTAAGCTCATTCTTTTTAAAACTTATCCTGTTACATACTCACTCTGTTGTGTACTCATTTCTTTCTTTGTTGAGCGCTCACTCAGTTGCTCACTCACACCTTTGTACACTTCTATTGATGTATACTTATTCTGTTACACACTCATTCTATTGATTGTTCACTCTATTGTAAGCTCATTCTTTTTAAAACTTATCCTGTTACATACTCACTCTGTTGTGTACTCATTTCTTTCTTTGTTGAGCGCTCACTCAGTTGCTCACTCACACTTTTGTACACTTCTATTGATGTATACTTATTCTGTTGCACAATTAATCCATTGATTGTTTAGTCTATTGTAAACTCATTCTTTTGAACACTAATTCTGCTACATACTCTGTTGCACACTCATTCTATTGCATACCCACTGAACTCTCGTTCAATTGCTTACTCATTTGTTTCATATTCATTCTTTTGATCTATCACTGTAATACACTCATTCTATTACTTACTGAGTATGACTGTTTATATTTGACAATACAGATTTTTTGAAACATTGAGGAATGCAGTGGTGTTTCCTGTAAGGTGAGTGTCGTGATCGTGTCGTAGTCGTCACGTGTGTAAGGAGCCTTGCAGTGTCACGTAATACATTAGGCCACGCGCCCACGAGGGCGGGCGGAGTGCACTCGCATCGATTGTAAATATGTTAATACAATCATATTACCCTACATGAACTATCCGCCTTCGCTGAGAAATAATCTGAAACTGTTACTATCTGTCTGAAATTAGATAATTTAAATCTAATCAAAATTGATTCTACCGTAATCTAATACTAAATGCTTATAAAAAATGGCGTAATATGATTATCACTATGTTAATAAATACGAACTATTTATAATATTTTCTTGATGCTTGACCCTTTTGTACCCTATTCTTTGATATCCTCATCATGAAACAAATTCCACCTATTTTCTGAAGTCTAAGAAAGCGGAAGTCGTATCTACCTTATTAGTAAAGAACCAAAAAAATCGTCAGCGCAAAAAATATATTTTGAAATTCGGCTAATTAGCCGAATTCTTGTTACCATTATAATAACGAGTTATTATATCCTCTTCTTAAAATTTTCATTGAGAAACAAATTTCAGCCAACGTTTGAAGCCTTAAAAAGTGGAAGATAAAGATTCCAATGAATACATTATTTTTTTTATTGATTTTTTGTTTCTCTTTTGTCGACATTCTGTGGAGAAACAAAATTTATATTTGCATGAATAACTTAAAAACGGAGAATTTTTTTTTGTCTATTTTATTTTAACTTCTTGAACCCTCTTTATTGATTTTCCGATGAGCAAAAAAATACATATTCCCTTATAACACAGCATGCCTTAAATTGGTCAGTAACTAGAATCAGTATAATAATTAATTAAAAAAATTAAATTTTATGTTTTACTAGTTTTTCTTTTATTTTCTTAGAGCAATAAAATAGCCAGAAATTTCTGTATAATTTTTGATACGATACTGGTGAATTTAGAATTTTTATGTTGTCTTGATATCGAGCTAGCAGTGTCGCTGATTTATCGAGACCAACACAAGCTACAATTAATTATTTGGTAATTAATTAGCAACTAATTCCCATACCAGTTCTCTAATTATGTTATTTTTGCATTGCTATCTTGATAGAGCTTTAAAATATTTCGAATTTCTAGACATCTAATAAGAAAAGTAAGGGCACAAGGTAGTTCAGGAATTTGAGGAGGTAAGATTTAGGAGATATAGGTTAAGCCTAGCTCAGATCCAATCAGTCTTCACGTCGAAACCGACGTTCCATTACATCTAGATAACACATTGCTATACTTACAAACCTATTTGTGTACTTCAAACTTGGATTGATAAGAACTGGATACGCAGTCTCATACTAATTACAATACACAGACGTGACAAGATATTTGTGATAACTCACTATGTTGGACACTCATTCTGTTGCACATTCGTTCTTTTGTACACTCACTGTCTTGTGCACTCATTACACGCTCTCACTATTGTATATTCTGTTTTACACTCATCCTTTTACTAAAATTCTTCTATATATAGACATTCAATAAGTTGAGTGTTTTTTTATCTAGAAATCAGTAATTTTTTGTGGCAGCATTGTACATTTTGGTGCGACGCGAACTGAACGGCTTTTGCACTGAATGACTTTGGTAAGCAAACCCTTACTAAAAACTCCTCAAAAACCTCTGAAGGGTATAGCGGTCCGGTCCCTGCTTTCATCATCAGTTTACCTAAATAACTTCAAAGTATACAATTAGTTGTCTGTACGTCCTCATAATATTTAAATAAATATCCTCTAACTCGTAACCGTTGAGGAGTTGTGTCTTCCATCACATCAGCTCAGTAATAAAATTATATAAAAATATTAAAAAATGTGAAAAACATTGTAAGTGCCTTTGAAATTTGAGGGTTTCCCTAGATTTCCCCGAATACCACCATCAGATCCTGACTTGGTTATAATGGGACCATCTAGGAAGTGCACTCTTTCAAATAGAAAAATAATTTTGAAAATCGGTCCACAATTGTTGGAGAAATCGGTATCTTAAATGTACATACATTAAAAAAAAATATATATATATATATATATATATACAGTCGAATAAAAGATATATATATATATATATATATATATACAGAACATAGAACCTCTTCCTTTTTTTAAAGAAGTCGGTTGAAAAATGAGACATTCTTCCATACTTACAAGACAAAATTAATATTGAAATACTTTTTGGAGACAAGAAATTATTTTGTTGTGAGGTTTCGCTTGTGAGAAGTAAAACAAAATTGCTAAAAATATTACAACTATATTATTGTGATGGTTTCAAAATTGCTTGAAGAAACAACTGATTATTTCTACTAACTATTATAGCTTTGTTAAAAGTTATATTATCTAAATACTTAAAAAGTAAATAAGGATTAAAATGAAACAGGGAAGTAGTAAAACGCAACGGATTCGAGAGTGTAGTGTATAACAAATTTTTTACAATACTTTAACCAAAGTTTTACATACATGTATATTATATACAATTCACATACGAGATCCAAATACACTTTTTTATGTAAGAGTATAATAAAGTTGTAGATGAGGAAGTTGTAAGTCGTAAAGGGTAACTGTTATTGTCGAGGGCGCATTTGTAACCTTCTTACTTTTGAAATATTATATCGCTATGTTACTTGTTAGAATGCTTTCCTTTTCTTTCCTTTTTTTAACGTACAATATATTTTTTAAATAACTTAACAAAAATATTGTTGTCTATGCCCCGCGTTGGGCGCCAGACCAAAATCATACATTGATAAGTTTCAAATAGACATCGTTTATTGCGATTTATCAAAAAATCGATCTCATGAACTTTAAAAATTTGGATATAAATCGAAATTTATTTAGTCGGCATTATTAGCACAAATATGCTAATATATATCTTTAGAAATGAAGTCAAACTCACTTTAAGAATTCATTGATTAATCGAGAAACAATGTTTTAATACTGATTGTGACTCTTGATTAAAAAATTTGACTACGTGATTTCCGAAACGATACATAGAAGGTATGCTCTATCTTACAAACCTACAAATTCCAGTTTTGTTAAAAATTTTGCACTGAATTTGAATTGATTAAAATCCTAATTTTATCTCAATGAAGCGAAACAAGAATTACTCCTTAATAGATATAGTTACTTAAGTTTCTTTGTGATAAGTATGTCAGTTATAAACATATACATATGGAAATATGAGACGATATCATTGACTATTTTTTATCCATATGGGAGCTAAATGAGGGGAAAGGAAAATAATATAAGACGTTCAAACATAAAAGATATTCGAATAGTAAAATGAATAATATCCTTTTGGACACGTGACATCAAACAATCTGTACACAACACAACTTGGGTTAGATCACAAAAATATATTTCATACTATAATCGCTCTTATGTTAAAAGGATAGAGACTCATTTCGCTTGTCAGATTGTAGTTCGAGCAGTTATGTGGTACACTGTACCAGTACCCTACTTCGCCTATAAAATCGTATGTGTACAGTTTATGTGAGAGCGGTATATAGAGTGCTGTCAAACAGTCGATGTGATGGCATTATTTTAATCTTTCGGGATTCGAAAATTTGACCATATTATTTTTTGTTCCCGTAATTTTCAATGCTAATAAAAAGAAACTCCATAGGTTTACAATACTACGATATCTGACATTTTATTCCACAACTGTAATCCTAGTTTTGAACTAATGGCTCCGATAAAAACTCAAATCACAAGCGTACTAGCCTACGTCTTGAATGAGTTTTCTTGATACAGTGTAAAGTGTATATTATATTAAGAGTAATTTAAAAAAAAACAAGTTTTTAAAAATAACCGATTAGTAGACTATACAAATTTACAAAATAATTCGTTTATGTCGAACGAGTCGCCCGGCCTGAGCGCCCACCAATGTAAATGGAAGCACATTAATACACCCATATACAATTAAATCTCCTTTCAAATTACACAGGAGTTATAATTGATATACTTACAAATAGACTTAGTTTTCAATCAGTAGTTTTTGCATCACTTAAAGGACGTCCTTAAGCCTACACCTTGGTCACAAGTCCAAGGCACTGCTTGGGTTCCTGTCATAATAGTACAAGATCGTAATGTTTATTTATATCCTGACCGTGTTGCGCCCGTATAGCTTTTAAGATAGGCCATCCATCTATATCCTTTTTATTTTAATTTCCGACATATATATATATATATAATAAGTCCACATGTACCTTCATGAGCTTTTTTTGTGCTATTATATTTCACTATATTGTATGTACCAAAAGATTAAAACACAGATATATTTTCTCTAAGTAAATAATGGCAAATTGTGTTAATCGGTAAAACCTAAGATATTGCACATAAACTAACAACAGATCCATCATTAAATATTGTCAAAATTTCGGATCACAAAGCAGCAACGTTCCTAAGACTTATTGACCTGTCCTATCTGCTGACGTGAGCCATTGAATCACGACATGGAGCCGACAGGTATGGCTTACATAGATACTACAGTCTATCCCTTTCCCCCGCTCCTCTTTAAAGCCCTATATAAAGAGAAAGACTGTAAACGTTTTTTATAAAATATTTATTCATATGTTAGCCCTGACAAATAAACCGGAATTTTGAAAAAGTTAATTTAAAAAAAAAGTAGGTATTTGTCATATTCTTTATGCTACTTTCTAGAATTTTTTTTAGCAAATATAGTGAAATATAGTTTTACTGTTTTACTAGTCTATACTAATATTATAAAGAAGTAAGATTTGTATTTTTGTATTTTTGTATGTAACGAATAAACACAAAAACTACTGGACCGATTTCAAAAATTCTTTCACCATTAGAAAGCTACATTATCCCTGAGTAACATAGGCTATATTTATTACAAGAAAAAATTAGAGATCCCCAGAAAATCTCACTAAAACCAACCCAAGGTGCAAAAAAAATAACCATAAAATATCTTTCATCGCATGCGCTGTGAAAAGTATTGATGATAGAACAAAAAAATGTTCTAGAATATTATAGAACGTATCAATATCTACAAAAAACTCCGCGAGACCATATGTCCAACTATTATAGTTATGTCACTATAACTACTTTTTTATATTTTAAAAGTTGATAAAAATGCCTATCAAAATCAGACCATGTTTTCCATAACTTTGTATTAATCCTTATCCAAATAAATATCAAGATAAATAAAAAATAATCCCAGACGGGCCGCCGGCGCGGTGTGCAGTGCCTCGCAGCGCAGCGAGCAACGCGGCGATAGAGGGAGCGACGGAATGCGGGAGCCAAAATGTTAAAAAAAAATTATCCACCCGTGCGAAGCCGGGACGGGCCCCTAGTGTACAATAAAGAGAGTTAAAAAAAATAGTTTTTTGGTTATTTTTTTTATGGTACATAAGGTGCAAACGAACAGATGGTCCATCTGAATGTAAGTGGCCACCATCGTCCATGGACATCGATGCGTTGCATCCTCGAAGAAAGAGAAGGGAGGGGGAATTTAGAAGTATGAAAAGTCATGGCAGACTATTACAGACAATATATCTAAATAAAGAGATGATATAATATAAAAAAGTCATGGCAGACTATTACAGACAATATATCTAAATAAAGAGATGATATAATATAAAAAAGTCATGGCAGACTATTACAGACAATATATCTAAATAAAGAGATGATATAATATAAAAAAGTCATGGCAGACTATTACAGACAATATATCTAAATAAAGAGATGATATAATATAAAAAAGTCATGGCAGACTATTACAGACAATATATCTAAATAAAGAGATGATATAATATAAAAAAGTCATGGCAGACTAATACAGACAATATATCTAAATAAAGAGATGATATAATATAAAAAAGTCATGGCAGACTAATACAGACAATATATCTAAATAAAGAGATGATATAATATAAAAAAGTCATGGCAGACTATTACAGACAATATATCTAAATAAAGAGATGATATAATATAAAAAAGTCATGGCAGACTAATACAGACAATATATCTAAATAAAGAGATGATATAATATAAAAAAGTCATGGCAGACTATTACAGACAATATATCTAAATAAAGAGATGATATAATATAAAAAAGTCATGGCAGACTATTACAGACAATATATCTAAATAAAGAGATGATATAATATAAAAAAGTCATGGCAGACTATTACAGACAATATATCTAAATAAAGAGATGATATAATATAAAAAAGTCATGGCAGACTATTACAGACAATATATCTAAATAAAGAGATGATATAATATAAAAAAGTCATGGCAGACTATTACAGACAATATATCTAAATAAAGAGATGATATAATATAAAAAAGTCATGGCAGACTAATACAGACAATATATCTAAATAAAGAGATGATATAATATAAAAAAGTCATGGCAGACTAATACAGACAATATATCTAAATAAAGAGATGATATAATATAAAAAAGTCATGGCAGACTATTACAGACAATATATCTAAATAAAGAGATGATATAATATAAAAAAGTCATGGCAGACTATTACAGACAATATATCTAAATAAAGAGATGATATAATATAAAAAAGTCATGGCAGACTAATACAGACAATATATCTAAATAAAGAGATGATATAATATAAAAAAGTCATGGCAGACTATTACAGACAATATATCTAAATAAAGAGATGATATAATATAAAAAAGTCATGGCAGACTATTACAGACAATATATCTAAATAAAGAGATGATATAATATAAAAAAGTCATGGCAGACTATTACAGACAATATATCTAAATAAAGAGATGATATAATATAAAAAAGTCATGGCAGACTATTACAGACAATATATCTAAATAAAGAGATGATATAATATAAAAAAGTCATGGCAGACTATTACAGACAATATATCTAAATAAAGAGATGATATAATATAAAAAAGTCATGGCAGACTATTACAGACAATATATCTAAATAAAGAGATGATATAATATAAAAAAGTCATGGCAGACTATTACAGACAATATATCTAAATAAAGAGATGATATAATATAAAAAAGTCATGGCAGACTATTACAGACAATATATCTAAATAAAGAGATGATATAATATAAAAAAGTCATGGCAGACTATTACAGACAATATATCTAAATAAAGAGATGATATAATATAAAAAAGTCATGGCAGGCTATTACAGACAATATATCTAAATAAAGAGATGATATAATATAAAAAAGTCATGGCAGACTATTACAGACAATATATCTAAATAAAGAGATGATATAATATAAAAAAGTCATGGCAGACTATTACAGACAATATATCTAAATAAAGAGATGATATAATATAAAAAAGTCATGGCAGACTATTACAGACAATATATCTAAATAAAGAGATGATATAATATAAAAAAGTCATGGCAGGCTATTACAGACAATATATCTAAATAAAGAGATGATATAATATAAAAAAGTCATGGCAGACTATTACAGACAATATATCTAAATAAAGAGATGATATAATATAAAAAAGTCATGGCAGACTATTACAGACAATATATCTAAATAAAGAGATGATATAATATAAAAAAGTCATGGCAGACTATTACAGACAATATATCTAAATAAAGAGATGATATAATATAAAAAAGTCATGGCAGACTATTACAGACAATATATCTAAATAAAGAGATGATATAATATAAAAAAGTCATGGCAGACTATTACAGACAATATATCTAAATAAAGAGATGATATAATATAAAAAAGTCATGGCAGACTATTACAGACAATATATCTAAATAAAGAGATGATATAATATAAAAAAGTCATGGCAGACTATTACAGACAATATATCTAAATAAAGAGATGATATAATATAAAAAAGTCATGGCAGACTATTACAGACAATATATCTAAATAAAGAGATGATATAATATAAAAAAGTCATGGCAGACTATTACAGACAATATATCTAAATAAAGAGATGATATAATATAAAAAAGTCATGGCAGACTATTACAGACAATATATCTAAATAAAGAGATGATATAATATAAAAAAGTCATGGCAGACTATTACAGACAATATATCTAAATAAAGAGATGATATAATATAAAAAAGTCATGGCAGACTATTACAGACAATATATCTAAATAAAGAGATGATATAATATAAAAAAGTCATGGCAGACTATTACAGACAATATATCTAAATAAAGAGATGATATAATATAAAAAAGTCATGGCAGACTATTACAGACAATATATCTAAATAAAGAGATGATATAATATAAAAAAGTCATGGCAGACTATTACAGACAATATATCTAAATAAAGAGATGATATAATATAAAAAAGTCATGGCAGACTATTACAGACAATATATCTAAATAAAGAGATGATATAATATAAAAAAGTCATGGCAGACTATTACAGACAATATATCTAAATAAAGAGATGATATAATATAAAAAAGTCATGGCAGACTAATACAGACAATATATCTAAATAAAGAGATGATATAATATAAAAAAGTCATGGCAGACTAATACAGACAATATATCTAAATAAAGAGATGATATAATATAAAAAAGTCATGGCAGACTAATACAGACAATATATCTAAATAAAGAGATGATATAATATAAAAAAGTCATGGCAGACTATTACAGACAATATATCTAAATAAAGAGATGATATAATATAAAAAAGTCATGGCAGACTAATACAGACAATATATCTAAATAAAGAGATGATATAATATAAAAAAGTCATGGCAGACTATTACAGACAATATATCTAAATAAAGAGATGATATAATATAAAAAAGTCATGGCAGACTATTACAGACAATATATCTAAATAAAGAGATGATATAATATAAAAAAGTCATGGCAGACTATTACAGACAATATATCTAAATAAAGAGATGATATAATATAAAAAAGTCATGGCAGACTATTACAGACAATATATCTAAATAAAGAGATGATATAATATAAAAAAGTCATGGCAGACTATTACAGACAATATATCTAAATAAAGAGATGATATAATATAAAAAAGTCATGGCAGACTATTACAGACAATATATCTAAATAAAGAGATGATATAATATAAAAAAGTCATGGCAGACTATTACAGACAATATATCTAAATAAAGAGATGATATAATATAAAAAAGTCATGGCAGACTATTACAGACAATATATCTAAATAAAGAGATGATATAATATAAAAAAGTCATGGCAGACTATTACAGACAATATATCTAAATAAAGAGATGATATAATATAAAAAAGTCATGGCAGACTATTACAGACAATATATCTAAATAAAGAGATGATATAATATAAAAAAGTCATGGCAGACTATTACAGACAATATATCTAAATAAAGAGATGATATAATATAAAAAAGTCATGGCAGACTATTACAGACAATATATCTAAATAAAGAGATGATATAATATAAAAAAGTCATGGCAGACTATTACAGACAATATATCTAAATAAAGAGATGATATAATATAAAAAAGTCATGGCAGACTATTACAGACAATATATCTAAATAAAGAGATGATATAATATAAAAAAGTCATGGCAGACTAATACAGACAATATATCTAAATAAAGAGATGATATAATATAAAAAAGTCATGGCAGACTATTACAGACAATATATCTAAATAAAGAGATGATATAATATAAAAAAGTCATGGCAGACTATTACAGACAATATATCTAAATAAAGAGATGATATAATATAAAAAAGTCATGGCAGACTATTACTACTGTACTGTTCAGGGCGAGTAATATACACTACGCCTTCATAGTTTATCGCTGTATCCGTTCGTGTAAACCGTATCCGTAACCGTTGTGTGGTTTAGAAAAAAGCGGAAAAACAGACAAAGACAGTGCTTGGATAACTAGCTACCAATGACCTGGTCTGCTGATGGAGACTGGTGTTTGGAGACATTAGAGACACGGGGTGTTCACACACGTTTTTCTTATTATTTGTTCGAAATATATACACAGTACAAGTAAACCATACTTGACGATCGCTCGTACGTACGTATAGAAGGGAAGCGGGGAAAGGGGGTTAAATAATGGATGGTCCATTTTAAAAAGCATTAGTAAATACTTTGACTTAACAGACAGAGCTTTTGTTTATCCATGTGTGGTAACTAAACCGATTATCCGATTGATACAATCCAGTGAATCAATTTAAAACCGTATCCGTTTGTGAGATTTTAATAAGCGGACCATCTGATGCGTTATGCCAATTTAAACGGATACGACTCGTTCATACCGTGCCAGGTAACCTGTACTATCTTGGTGTCATTATTATATAACTATGATAATATATAATATGTAAACTGTGCGAATGTTATCCCAACTAATATTATATTTTAATTTTCAACATCAACATCAACATAATTTATATATGACTAACTAGCTGCACCCGGCGGTTTCACACGTTATATTTTGGATAATTTACACTATATCATTATAAACTATAGCCTACGTATTATTCTGATGTATAACCTATATTATTGTAAAGTGTCATCAAAATCCATTCAGTAGTTTTTGCGTGAAAGCGTTACAAATTAGTAGGATTCCCGAAGACAACGCATCCCGACATGTACTTCATCCCCTATTCCAATTCTTTTTTTCACGATTATCGTAACCCATGTCCTTTCCCAAGCTCTAGGCTATCTCTGTATCAAATTTCATCAAAATCGGTTCCGTGGGTTAAGCGTGAAAGCGTAACAGACAGACAGAGTTCCTTTCGCAGTTACAATATTAGTTGGGAATAATATTTTTTGTTGTGTTAATAAAATGGATACAATTTGTACATAATAGTTGCGTGTGAACGAGTCGTAATCTGAATTTAATAATCGTGTTAAATTCGTGCGTTTCAAATATCATTTAATTCATTCCTACTTCAGAAATATGTATTTTAATTTACTTCATACTTTTCATTTTGTACTTTATTCATACATCTGTCATCGTAGCGTTGGGGGTTAAAGCTAGTTTATTAGTAATTAATTAGTTAAAATTAATTTATTTAATAAATATTGAAAATTGTGTGTATAACTGCGCTCTTACATTATACTAGCCGACCTGCGCGTCTTCATCCGAGTGATGCTGCGCTTCTAAGGGTCATAGCGTGATGTTATATACTATATAGGATTCCTCGATAAATGGGCTATCTAAATCTAAAAGAATTTTTCAATTCCAACCAGTAGTTGCTGAGATTAGCGCGTTTAACCAAACAACCAACCTCTTCAACTTTATAGTATAGACTAACCGACCCGTGCGACTTCGTTTGCGTGTTGCTCCACTCCTATGGGTCGTAACGAGATGTTAAATAGCCTAAGTTACTCCTTATTACATCAGCTATCTGTTAGTGAAAGTCCCGTCAAAATCAGACAGGCAGCCAGACAAAAATTGTAAAAAATCTTGTTGTTGGTATATGTACCGTGTGATGATATTGTTGTTAATCAAACATCGACACAAATATGAATGTTTTCGCCCATCCCTCCCATCGTATAGCATATGGCAAACGTAACAGTGAAAACCGAATGTAAACGATACAATATGAGCTTATTAATGTTTGATATTTGCTATCTAACTGATTTACCGTCGCCGAGGGACGCGTAGTGCGACCACCAATATTTATTTATGTCAATATGCCATGATAATATCTAGTAAATTACAGCTATATGTAGTTATATAATACATATATAATTAGTAAAAGCGTAGTGTAGGCATTAAATAGTATTGCGTTTCAGTGCAACCAAAATGTTTATTGTGGACAGAACTTCTAAACACCATCTTATAAGGAAATTACTTTTCGGAAATTCATGATTTAAAAGGAATCAAAACCTTGCCTTGCGTGTCGAATATCGAGTATTGATAAAGGTATAAAAGGCTGTTTTTTCAACAAAACTGCCATTTGGCAAGTGACGCTTGTAGAGTCAACAACTCCTGAAGATGCTTCGGTTACGGAGCGAAACGTACGCCGATTATCAACCACGATCTACTTGTGTGGTGGTGTCTTGGTTCGGGTTCGCGAGTCTCACTTTCATGTGGGCAGAGTGCTCTTCTGGGATGTACCATACGAGTCTGGTTGTTCAGATTGCCGCGGATTATAGCAAGGTAAACTTTTGATTCCTTTTAACCAAAATATTTAATCCAAAATATATCATATACCTACTAGTTCGATTTCATATTATAATTTATATATGACTAATTACCAACGATATAACGGCCACACAACTTGACGTGCACTTCATTGCCACGTCGATAGATGGCGTACAAGCACTCATTTGTTCACTTTACTTCTCCAAGCTCTAATCTATCTCGGTGCCAAATTTCATCAAAATCGGTTCTGTTATTTAAGTATGATTGCCTAAATGACAGACAGACCATCTATCTGTCAATAGATGGCGTCAGTACTATATTAAATCCCACTTTCGTTTAGTTTGTATTCTGAAGTATTAGGTACGCTTGTTAAGAGTTAGTTTAATATTAGGGTTACTGTAGCCCAAAAATGGGTCAAGTACAGACATTAGCATGGGCGGAAACTCCAGGAATCCAATACCGAGGAATAAATAAAACTTCCCAACCCTTTCTAACTATTATTTCTACTCTCATTTTTCTTCAGACGAACTTTTCTAATCCAACTTTGTTATAAGAGATTAATATTAGCTTACGACTTATTTGTTTCGTTATTACGTCTAAACTGCTGAACAGATTTAGATAAATTTTGGTATATAGATAAAGAGTATTTTAGGAAAACATTAACATACTCAATGAAAAATTTAACCCGTGAGGGGACGGGTTAAATTATAGAATTCCCCTCTGTCGCTGGGAGAGCATCTCGTAAGAGCCGAGTTACCCAGCACCCCCTTGGTGGTAGGGGATCGGTTTCTCGAATACCAGCATGCAAATCCGATCGCCAAATGTCATAGCCAGACTTACCCCCTTCCTCTCCCATCCCAATTAATGCTGCGGATCTAGTGGTCTCTGGGCTCTTGCTCAGTGTTCGCCGAAACCGCAGCATTTTTTTTCTTCTCTCCCCTTCCCCACTCTATCTTAAAAGATGCAACGCAAACCATGATGTCCATGGGCCACTTACCATCAGGTGGACCATCAGCTCGTTTGCACCTCCTATCCTATCTGCCATTAAAAAAAATACCGCTTGATATTTTACGCGTTCCTGAGACGAAGGGTATTGACGGACGTAACGGTATACTGCTAATGATGATATTTTGACCCGACAGAATGAAAATTTCCAAGGAGTTTCCCTGTGACTTGGAACCATAAAAAAATATGACAACTAGATATTCATCACGAAAAAAATTTGTTAAGTCTTTAGATCAGAAGTCATCAAGCTCAAATTAATATTAGATATGTCAGTTATCAACAAAAGATACAGCCGTTTATGTTGCATATTAATATTTTGAGCTCGGCATAAAAATTATAGCTTTTAGTATTGTGTTTCAGCACACGGTAAAAAAAATAATCCAAAAACTATTTTTTTTTTATGTAACTAGGTCGGCAAACAAGCGTACGGCTCACCTGATGGTAAGCGATTCCGTAGCTTATAGACGTCTGCAACACCAGAAGCATCGCAAGCGCGTTGCCGACCCTATCCCCAATTCCCCCCAGGAGCTCTGGTCACCTTACTCACCAACAGGAACACAACACTGCTTTAGAGTAGTGTTATTTAGTTGTGATCTTCTGTCCAGTCGGGCTGCTCCATATTTGAGTGCCCTACCTCAGTTAAAGATATAAAATGTATGGATGTATAGGGACAACAGTTTTCGGACGGCAAAGTTAAGTTTGTACCTTAATTCAAATTGTCGGAAACCTCACAGAAAATGAATTCGTAATGTAATGTTTTTATTATAAAAGGTAAAATTTGACACACGTAGCTTCGGTAAAGAGTCAAAAAGCAAAATAATGATACTCCATTACGCGGTCCCATATTGGGAATGTTTTACTTAATTTTTACACACCCCACAATCCAAATGTAATTTAACGCTCAAACCACTGAACCGATTTAGATGAAATTTGGTACAGAGATAGACTAGAGCTTGGAAAAGGACATAAGATACGTTTTATTGCGAAAATAAAGCTTGAAGTGGTTGATATAGAGGATGAAGTGCATCTTGAGTGGGACCGGTCATGTCTTTGGTAATTAGCCATAATATAAAATTAAATCTAAATACTCGTGGAAATTGCATACAAGCAAAGCAAGTGTGAGTCGACTAGTATCTACTGAGTTTCTAATTTAAGTTGTATTTATAGTAATATTTTTCCCATCTTTACTTTTCGCAAAAACAGTCAATTTGTAATCCTGTCGTCCAATTACTGAACGAAACGTCACTGAGCTGTCATCCTGTCTCTGGTGTTGATGGCTGAAATATTTTTAGATGAAAAATCTATTTTTTAAACATAAAATGATAGAAACGCTCGAGCTTACTCGAATTTTCCTATAAACAATTGTGCCAATCTATATATCTACTATATACGAATATATAAAGCTGAAGAGTTTGTTTGTTTGCTTCAACGCGCTAATCTCAGGAATTACTAGTCCGATTTGAAAAATTCTTTCAGTGTTAGATAGCCCATTTATCGAGGAAGGCTATAGGCTATATATCATGACGCTAAAACCAATAGGAGCGGAGCTACACGCGGGCGAAGTCGCGCGGGTGAGTCAACAGACAGCGGAAGCGACTTCATTTTATACTATGTAAATCTTTACGTCTAACGCGCCCGATCACTTAAACTATATTTACTATTGGTACTTCATCGCTCACACCATCTTGACATCTGTCACGGTCAATCACAACAACCCTAGATTACTGTCCTTAACGAATATCAATATCTTACTTCTTACTAATCAGTTACTAATATTATAAATGTGAAAGTTGGTGTGTTTACATGTTTGTTACTCAATTGAACAAAAACGGCTGAACGGATTTCAATAAAACTTACCACAAATATTGTTTATAATCTGGACTAACGCAAAAGCTTTTTGTCCCGGAAAAAATCAGAGTTCCTGTGGGATAATAAATCAAATCCAATAACTTATTTGCATGAATATGGTTACATGGTGTGTTAAAATCTAAATATCTGATGACATATTATGTTTAAACAGCGTACAAATATTAGTTTTAAATTAATAATAATAATAAAACTTTATTGGACATAAAAGAAAGCTTAAATAAACAGATTACCCTGGCTTCTGCGCTAGTGAAAACTACAGTTATGTCCTTAAGGACCTTATTTAATTAAAACTAATTATATAAATTTATAAATAAAAGTAGTTAAAGAGAAAAAAAACTGTTTCTAATAATGATTCTTACAAGTTAAATATAAGCAAAGAAGTTAAAAGAAAACTAAATAAACTAAATAAACTAAACTAAAATATTAACTACTATCTCATGTTCCGTGCGGTCTGCATGATGCGCGCGCGCGCGTTTGTGTGTGTGTGTGTGCGTGTGTGTGTGCGTGTGTATGTGCGCGCATGTGTACGTCTGTGTGTGTGTATATTGAAAGTGTATTTGTCATCTACTAAAAGTTTTTCTGTGCCGTCATAATTTAAGGATCTCAACCAAGTTAGTACAATTTTTTTAAAATTGTAGTTATTTTGCGTTATTATGTTAAGTATTTTATTACATTTGTTATATAGATGTTTGGCGCTTGATAATTAAAGCTCTTTTGTCCAAAAACTGTTTTTTTATATGGTAGCGGGCAACGAAATAACCTTTTGTTTTTCATTGGTAAGTTTGGAATACATTTGCTATAGTATCTTTTTAAAATTTCATATATATGTTTGTCTTACAGAGAGCACACCAGCTTGTTCATATACTGCAACAATGGGATGTCTAAAAGGTAGGAAGAAAATTACTTTAAGAACAGCGCGTTGGGCTCTTTCTGCATATAATAATAGTGTTTTTCCTGCACTACCCCAAGCACAGATACAATATCTTACAAGACACTCCCAAATTCGTATTTCGTATTTCCAACTATGCGTAAGTTTTTGAATATATATATAAGCTTTCTAATTCTTAGGGATAGTGTTGTAATGTGCAGATTCCACTTAAGACTTTCGTTTACTATTACACCTAGATACTTTATTGAGTCTACTTGATTAAGAGCCACACATTTACAGTAAGGATTATTCACATTACGGTTACGGTTCTAAAATTACATACATACCGTATGTAATTTTAGAGTGCAATTCTGAGATGGTTTGTTTGATGCTGTTTTACTGAAACATACAGACTTGGTCTTTGATGTATTTACGGATAACAAGTTGTCCTCCAACCAAGCTGAGACCTTTGCGAGTCCTTCTTCTGCATTTTTAAATACAGTGTTCCAGGCATTTCTGTGAAATAGTAAGACGGTATCATCCGCAAACATTATTATTTCAATATTGGATAGCTCAGCAACCCAACAAAGTTCGTTGATGTAAACAAGAAATAATGTAGGGCCAAGTGTGCTGCCCTGTGGAACACCGAATTTACGAACTGATTCAGTACTAGCCTTGCCACTGACTTTAACATATTGGGATCTCCCTGACAAATAGCATGTGAACCACTCTAAAACGACACCTCTTATTCCAATATTCTCTTAACGCCTTAATAGTATTGTTGTTGATACGGTGTCAAATGCTTGGAGGTCCAAAAAGACCCCTAGATAGTTTAGACTTTTATCCAAATAAGATACTATTTTTGTTGAAAGTTCAATGACTGCGTCTTCTGTGGATTTATTTCTTCTAAAGCCATATTGATGTTTGCTGAGTAGTTTATTATTCTCAAGGTATCTTATTATCCTTTTATTAACTATCTTTTCTAACACCTTAGGTAAAGGAGAAAGTAGAGAAATAGGTCTATAATTAGATGGTTCAGACTTGTCCCCAGATTTATGTATCGGACATACCACTGCTTTTTTAAAACCATCCGGAAAGGTCTGTAGACTGAGATTGCATAGAAACGCTATTGGCTCAGCAAGAGATGTAATATTATCCTTAAGAATTTTAGCTGTGATAGTATCCCAGCCAGGAGCGCTCTGCGATCTAAGTCCTAGAACAATGCCTTTTATTTCGTATGAATCCGTAGGAGCAAAAGATATGGATTTTAATGGCGAGTTATTATTTTTAATATTTTGTGCTAGATTATGCTCACTTAAGCACATTTTTGTAAGTATTTTGTTAGCCAAAGTACATCCAACTGAGGTAAAGAATTCATTTACCTTGTTAAGGGAGGATTCAGGTGTATCAGCCAAATTTAGTAAGTCAGTTACGGGTTCTTTAGGATTTTCTATGTCACAAATTTCTTTTATGATTTGCCAGGTTCCCTTAATGTTTCCTTTGTTTTTAAAAGATAAGTTCTTTATAATAATGTTTTTTTAGGTTTGTATCTTAAGTAGTTTTGTTGTTTTATTTCGTCATTAGGGGCTTTCTTTGCTTTATTGTGTAGCCTATCCCTTTTCCTTATACATTTAACCACTCCTTTAGTAATTCACGGTTTTAATGGTTTGAATCTGTTAGGTATTTTTACAATAACAGTATTAGTTATGATAGTATCTCTCAAGATTTTTATTATTCATTCAGAAGCAAGGTTAGTATCAGTGACCATATATAGTTCTGTCCAAGTTTCCTTTGCAAGGTATTTCTTAATTTTATTATAGTTAATTTTTATTTTATTGTAATCATAGGTTATTTTTGTAATATTGTGTGCACCTCTGTGCTTATAGAACAATTTGTGTTACAATCGAATTTTACGCATATAACAGAGTGTCACAACATTTGTCGTATTTGTGTATAGAATAAATTTACTGTTTTTTTGGCTCTGAGGCTGCAGTATTGTTGTATACTTAGCATTAATATTTATTTTATTGTACCAACTTACCTTTCTTTTACTACAAAATTGCATACCTAATAGTAGTATTACATGAGTATATAGAATGTATATGACATTATTATTTATTTTATAGTAGTTAAAATATTGATGTACATTTGTATTTTTTTTAATAGAGTATTGTGTGTTTATTGTTTGTTTGAGTATGTATATGTGTCTATCTTTATATTGGTTTGTAGTATGTAGATTTTGCGAATAAGTATGAGTTATGTAGTAGTAGTATAGTATATTAACAGAGTTTAGTATCATATATTTATAGTACTTTATAGTTACCATTGACACAGTAAATTTAGAAATTATTTTACAATAAGACTTATAGTACAAAATATGTATGTTTTGATACGGTAACGAATACAGTGAGCATAGTCATATTGTCAACCTTAGTTGATCTAGATCGGATTCAGTGTTTATGCGTTTTTGTGGATCTCCATCTCGTTTTCGTAGGTAGACTATGCCGTTGGAAGTCCAGCAGAACTTGTAATCATGTGCCTTTGAAAACTGTCTAGCCAAATAGTACAGTCTTTGTGCTTTTTTTGTAAGTGTCTCTGAGACATACACTGGTTGAGTTGGAGATTTTATGTTTAAGTGTCTTGTATTTACCTTATCCTTAGGGATCTTCAATTTGTTGAATCTTTTGATACTGGAAATTATTCGATCTTTTATTATAACCGTGCTGAGGTCTATTCTAATGGGGTTTGAGTTGTCTTTTGACTTGAGTCTATATATATCCTGGATGTCTGAGTTCAAGTTCAATATTAAGTGTTTTGGTCAAGCTCTCCACCATTTTGCAAAGTTGATCTTTTGTCTCTCCATTTGTTTTTGGGACATTTTTAATTTCAATGGTCGATGCACGAGACTTCCGCTCTATAACTTCTACACTCTTCTTTAGTTCTATATTTTGCTCTAAAATATGAATCATTTTGAGCAACAGATCTTCAAATCTGTGCTCTTGTAGTCTTGACAAGGCTGTAAAAGCTTTCATAGTGACGCCACCCCTGTTTAAGTCATCTCCATTGAACTTCCTCTTCTTACGTTCAGTAATCTTTGTACTTGTCATAGAAAGATCGGGTGCTGACGAACATTGGTGTATTGGAGAATCAATGGTAATGTAATGCTTACTTGTATCTTCAGAAGCTGAGGATGACGGATGCGGGGGTGTGGGTGAGGTGGGAGGTGGTGTACGTCTCAACGGCATAGTTATAACTTTTTATTTGTATTATCATTTAGTTATAAGTTCTGATTCTGGGTAGTCTTAGTAGCGAGGAGTTGTTCACTTTTATGAGCAAGTAACAATAGCCGTCTCGTGTTTGTATAACATATTCTATGCCAGCGGAATAAGCTCCATTTCAGCACTCACCTCTAGTATAGCGAGCGTAGCATGCCAATGCGGTCGCTACAGCTGCGTAGCGCATTCGTTGTGTTTAGCTGCAAGTTACCTCGGTCCGCTACAAGTACTGGGATGAAGCTCTGAAGGCGATGTTTGTCTCGGTTGTTGCCGTCTTCCTCACTCAGCCACTGTACACCTCTAGTCGACTTATGCGCGCCTGGTACTTTGGATCACTACTAATTTCGATTTATGTTTATTTGTTTATTATATTTAAGAATTTCAAACAAACACAGTGATCACGTCCATTCGCTGTCGCGGCCCGAGGAGGAAAGATTTTTGGCCCGAGGAGAAAATTATCACTTATTTATAGAAATATGTCAAAAAATACAATTAGGCAGTAAGAGAATATGTCAAAAATAAAATCATGTCATTTAAAATTAAATCAATAACTAATAATATTATTTTGGTCAATTAAAATATCCAACAACGACCTATGAATATGATATTTGAATGCTGGCAAGCTGTACTCCTTGAGATGGGCCGGTAGCTCATTGAATATTTGAATTGCCATACAATAACAATTTTTTTTCTATAAAGACGTAATCTAATGCTCGGTAAATATCGTCTATTTTAATGTCTCGTTTCCCTAATAACTTAGCCATGCGTAGGAAAGATATCGGTATTCTTTTTCACAAAAATACATGTCCGGAAAAATCCATAATTCCAGCGGGAAAATCTTTTCTGGTTGGTAAGTAGGGGAATAATTGAAAATCATTGAAATTCGTCTTTTTTAATTTTTCTTTACCAGTTGATATCAAAATTTTATCAGTGTTGATTATGTGTGGAAGAACTAGACGTACAGTAAAAAATATAAAAAAAAAATTTATAAACGTACGAAAAACAATAAAATAAAAACTTAGGAGGAGTTGTGTCTTCCATCACATCAGCTCAGCAATAACATTATAAACAATATCTGATTATTTTATAGAAATAAACATTGTAAGTGACTTTGAAATTTGGGGGTTTCCATCAATTTCTCCGGATTCCACCATCAGATCCTGACTTGGTTCCAATGGGACCACCTCGAAAGTGCACTCTTTCAAATAAAAAAAGAATTTTGAAAATCGGTCCAAGCGTCTTCGCGAAATCGGAGAACATACATAAAAAAAGATTCCGACGAATTGAGAACCTCCTCCTTATTAAGAGAGCGAAACAATGGTTTACAAGAATCTAAATAATGTGCCCTACATATAGTTCGTATATATTTTTTTGAGCTTTAAATCCACCTCGTCTTGATGTCCAAATGTATATTTTTGGGGTTGTATAGACTATTAAACGCTATCATTTTAGTTTTGTCTATGTTAATTTTGAGATTGTTGTCATTTAACCATTTAATTATTTGACCCTAGTCCTAAATTGGAACCTTCTAGAGTGTCATCAATTTAATCTATCTCGCTCTCGAATTTGTACTGCACTGCTCTGACACAATAAAAACTATCCAACCTTTCACTTTGTTAACTCAGTGAAGACGAGTCGACTAAATAAGTATAAATATTCGTATGTACTCTATATAATCTCTTTGAATTTTAATTTAAAGATAATTAAATTATTTATACATGGAACATTAACTTTTACTTACTGTGAAATAAACATTTAACCGGAAAACATATAATAACTATCAAATTCAAAATCTAAATTGCCCTCACGACTGAATCTCAAATACACCAAGTATAGATATCCACAGGACATCGGCAGCAGTCAATACAGACAACATATATTCATAAAATGAAAAAAAAAACCAACGATAGATATTGTTACGTACTTTTCAATACTTGAACTCGATTCTATTCGATACTTGATATCGAAAGAAAGATATCGAGAAATCAGTGTAAGCAATGTGATTGTGTTACTATGTTTACTTGTTATAATTATCAATATATTAATATTGTGAGGCAGCTCTCGAGTCAGCAATGAGCTGATAGTCTCCAAACGGGTGAACAGATCTTCACAATACATAGCTAAGGACCATCTTCATTAAATTACCTTCTAAACGAATTCTAAATGAATTTCATCGGAATTGGTCATATTAATTATTTTTAGTTCAGAGTATTTAGGTTTTAAAATTACAAAACTCGTGTTAAGGTAACAAAGTATTTGATAACCTTCACACGTTCTAATTATCCATGCTAATTACTGTGTTTATACTGATACAAAGATTAGAACAGTAATATAGCTGGTCAATTTATTCAAAATGATAATTTTTTTACTTAGCCTTGATTCACTTCCAGAACAATTTTGTGTACTCAAGTTTATGACTTGATAAAATATTTTTATTTTTGAAGTGAAACCTTCTTTAGCGGCGTTGCGCACTTCCCAATTGCGTGGGAGGAATAATCTTGACGGACGAACATTGCTGGTATGCGCTTGGCATACCAGCAATGTTTGTCCAAGTGGTGTGGATGGAATCTGTCCCAGCGGCGGAGAGTGTGATGGCGGAAAAGTGTCGGGGGCATTAACTCAAAAAATTCTGTAAATATTCCCCATTGTGAAGACAGTAGAGAACACACAGAGATCCAACGTCTCTCCGGAGACTTAGTTCGTCTAAAACGTCTGTGAGTATGGGATCATCGATAATGCGAACAGCTCGTCGTTGGATGGAGTCTAGAGGGAGCACCTGGTATTTAGGGGCGCGAGCCCAAAGATGCGAACAGTACTCCATATGTGGACGAACCTTGGCTTTGTATAGCAACAGCCGGTATCCTGATGTGAAGTACTGGCTTTGCTATCCGAATGACTGCGAAATTTGACCTCGTTCGATATATCGACTCCAAGGATCCCAATACTATTGCTGTAGTGGAGAGACGCTATAATAAAGGGGGTCTTTTTTGCGGTAAACGCGCAAACTTGGATCTTCACAGGGTTAAACTGGACAAGATTATGTTTTCCCCAATATGGAACCAACATCTTCACCATCCCAAACGTCAACCTCACCTGCACGTGGTGTACCCTGCTGATCAACGAACGAGGCTCTGGCGACCGATGTTTTCTGGCGGTATAACCAGATTCTGTATGCGGGTTTACTATCTAACATCTGAGGGTTTTCCTGCCTCATGGGGGTAGGTTTTAGTGCGTCAGATGGTAATCGGCACTATTGTAATAAACCCAATGTTTTTTGGGTTTCTTGCCGAGAATTTATGAAAAGCAAAATGGAAAGGTTACAAAATAAAAAGAGTAAAACAGATAGGGCGTCGTGACGTGCAGACATATCGCCTTACATCTGCGAAAAGTCGGTTAAGGCTACCGAGTAATGGATAGACTCGGCTAAAGACGCTAGTCCCAAATTGTTACCTTAAATTCCGCTTCGCTTCTTTAAATGTTAGAACACTAACAGGAAAGACAAAAGAACTAGCTTCACTTTTTAAACATAAACTCAAACTCAAAATATTTTATTCAAATAGACTTTTTACAACTAAATAAAATGTGTAATGAGTTAAATAATGTAAATAACAACTATGAGGTGGATGTTGGCTCTCTCCAGGCCGAGATGGTAAGTTTGCATAATAATTTACAAGCTATAACTCAGAAATATGAGACTGCTCAAAAAGAAATTGCAGAGCATATAAGTGCCATGAACGGTTTGGTACAACTATGTCAGTATAACTCGGATCGCTTTGACTCACTTATAAAACAACAAAATTGTGAATGTCATTGTTCTCCAGGTCGTTCGGGGCAGTTTTATAAATCAGTCTCTCCGCCTGTTGAGGCTAACACTGACCTGATATCTTTGAACCCGGTTTGTACCCAGATTGCATCCAATTCTAATAAGGAATATATAAAAATTTATAGTGATGAGCTGGGTAAGAACATGGGTATCCTACTTAATGAATTCTGTAAAGATCAAAAAGTTTTAAATATGTGTATGCCCGGAGCTTCTTATTCTCAAATAATAGATGTAGTTCTACGTGAAACACATTGTCAAAACACAACCATTATTGTTATGATTGGGAGAAGAGGCAAATTAAACAAAAAAATTATACAAAGATATTTTACCCAATTAAATACTCTAAAAATTAATAAACTAATCATGTTTACTTTACCGTATATAGCAGACTTGCCACAGGAAAATCAAAATAGATATAAATTAAATAGCTTATTAACACACTATTATAATTGCAATTATGTGACTCTAACACCAAATAATAATGATAAAGTAAATAATAAATGTCACATTATTGACATAAATAATATAATATCTAACAAATATCAATTACTAACTTGTGATAGACTACATCTATCTAACTTCAGAAAAAGACAGGTAGCAAAATTGCTATCTTATTATATACTTTTTAACTCAGCCAATATGTTGGCTACCTCTAACACTGCTTCTATTGAGCAGTCAAATTGTGACTTGACTACCATTGCTCCTCTTGAGCAGGTAAATAACCTAAAAACAATTACTCCTATTGAGCAACTCAATAATTTGACATTTAATAACTTGGAATCTGTACCAATTAATTTTACACAATAAGACAACAGAGAGTTACTCTAGCATATTAAACCTAGACAATAATAAAAATAAAAATTGTTATAATCTTAATAATAATAATAAAATTGTAAACCTGGTGCACCAAAACTTACAAGGACTGTTAGGTAAAGAATTAGAACTGGAATTATTTATGAGATGTGAAAACATTCATTTTTTTTGTATTACAGAGCATTGGCTTCGTAATTATGAACTCATATTTAATTTCAGTGGTCACCAGGTAGCAAGTGCGTTCTGCAGAGAAAAGTCATTACGTCGGGGGTCCTTAATAATTATAAGTAGACTTTTTAAATTTAAAGAACGCAAAGACATTGTGAGCCTCTCTGTAGAACGTACTATTGAGATAGCCTGTGCAGAACTTGAGCGCATCATTGTTGTGAGCATATACAGTCCCCCTGGAGCGTTATATGAATTATTTGAAAATGTGTTAGAAGAAATACTATTAAAATTATCTGAATCTAAAAAATATATTATAGTATGTGGTGATTTTAACATTAATCTATTAGAAAACTCCACCACAAGTGTTAGATTCAGATCCTTGTTAAATTCATATAACCTAGTAAATATATTTTTAGAGCCAACTAGAGTAATTGCAACCTCAGCAACATGTATTGATAATATATTTACCAACTTTCAACCCAATTCGTATTCAATTATTAAAAAGTTCAGTTCGGATCATTTTGGGCAATTAATCTCTTTTAACTGTGAGTTAAAAAAAGAAAATAAAAATAAAAAGATTGTATTTGTTCCTACAAACTCCAGACGTATGGAGAAATTTAAAGGTAGTATTATAGCAAAACTCACATACTTAAATTTTGACAACAATAACCCTGATATGTTATATAACAAACTATTTAAATTAATAAAATCAGAGTTTACTGCTATATTCACTACCAAGACAGTCAATTCGGGTGGTCTCTTGTCATTTAATGATTGGGCAACTGTTGGTATTCATCGAAGTAGACAAAAACTATATCAACTTTATAATGAGAGATCATACAACCAGTCAGAGTCCTTTATAGCCTTTGTTAAATCATATTCAAAGTTATTTAAAAAAGTGTGTTCCATGGCAAAGTCGTTACATATTAAACAAAAAATTTATAATACACAAAACAAAATAAAAATGACATGGAATATTATCAATTGGGAAACTGGAAGAGTCAGAGATCGTAACTTCAAGTATAATCTCATTTATAATAACATTAATATCAAAACTGATCAGGAAGTAGCATCCACGTTTGAAAAATATTTCTCTGACATTCCAATCTCAACAACTTGTTCTCTCATTTCATCTGCCAGCGTTGCTGAATCATTATTGCTAGAAAATGTTAAAAAATGTGATGTACTGTTCGAATTTAGTACTGTCAACAGTTAAGATATAATTAAAACATTTAAAACCCTAGATATGAAGAAAACAGCTGATATTTGGGGTATTTCTGTTAAAATAATTAACTCCATTACTGATGCCATTGCACCGTATCTAGCTACTATTTTCAATACTTGTATTAAACGTGGCGTGTTTCCTGACCTGATGAAGCATAGTAAAGTAACGCCTATATTTAAATCTGGATGTATAACTGATCCAAATAATTTTCGACCCATCTCAGTGTTGCCAACGCTTAGTAAAATTTTTGAAAAACTAATTTTAAACCAAATGTTAATTCATTTTAATTCACAGAGACTTCTCCATGTGAAACAGTTTGGTTTTACTAAGGGTTGTTCAACAACGGATGCCGGTGTCGAATTAATTAAGAATATCTTCGAGGCCTGGGAGGAATCACAGAATGCACTTGGAATATTCTGTGACTTATCTAAGGCCTTCGATTGTGTACAACATGCGACTCTGGTCAGAAAGCTGCGCCACTATGGCATCAAAGGAACTGCGCTCGACCTTATGAACTCCTATCTAAAAAATAGGATTCAAAGGGTTGACGTGAATGGCAAGAGATCTCCTGGGGCTCGTCTGGATATGGGGGTCCCCCAGGGTTCTATTCTCGGACCATTTCTCTTCCTCATTTATATAAACGACCTGCCAAACCTCGTAGAAAAAAAGAACAAGATAGTATTGTTTGCTGATGACACTTCACTAATATTTAAAGTGAAACGCCATCAAACTGAATATGACGATGTAAACAATGCTCTCTCTGATATTGTACATTGGTTCAGTGCTAATAATCTAATGTTAAATAGTAAGAAAACTAAATATATAAAATTTACGACACCCAATGTTAAGAAAATAGAGACTGGTGTATTTATAAATGGAGAGGAGTTGGAACCAGTGGAATCTACCGTATTTTTGGGCATCACTGTCGATTCTAAATTGCAATGGGGCCCCCATATTGAGAGATTGGCCAATAGACTCAGCTGTGCAGCATACGCGGTTAAGAAAATACGCCAATTAACTGATATAGACACGGCTCGTTTAGTTTACTTTAGCTACTTCCATAGTATAATGTCTTACGGCATTCTACTTTGGGGTAACGCAGCCGACATAAACACGATTTTCATACTGCAGAAGAGGGCTATTCGCGCAATGTATGGTCTCGGCCCTAAAATATCTTAAAGAGATAAATTCAAAGAAATTAATATATTGACTGTTGCTTCACAATATATTTTTAAAAATGTTATGTATGTACGTAAAAACATTAATGATTTTATTAGAAATAGTGACTTGCATGACATTAATACTAGGAACAAACACAAACTTGTTACTCCTACTACTCGATTGAGTAGAATTAGTAATTCTTTTGTTGGGCGATGTGTATGCTTTTACAACAGGATCCCAGAAAACGTTCAAAATTGTTCTATAGGAAAATTTAAAAAGTTAGTTAATAAACGTTTGTGTGACAAAGGCTATTATAACATTAAAGATTTTTTGGAAGATGTCACGCCTTGGGAATGATGCGTTCGCTCCAGGCTTTCTCAATGTATAAATATACTTGTTATAAAAATTGGCGTTTAAAAAATCAAAGATAAAAAAGTAAAATATCCAAAAGAAACAGTCCCGCTGAGTTTCTTGCGCCCATTCTTCTCAGGTCTGGGTTAGGTCGTTTCCGAAAGGGTGGTAGATTCCGACGTTCAATAAGAGAATGTAAATTCCAACATTGAATAAAAAATTTTGACTTTGACTTTGACTACAAAATACTTTTGACACCTCAGAAATTGGTCAGTCAGTCAGTTTGTCTGAAGCTACCACCAGTTCGGAAAGCAGTTTCCTGATGAGAAGAGCTGGCAACAAACTCAACAGTGACTCTTTTCAAAATGCCATTGTTTACATCAGTCTGTTTTAAAAAGGTATAATCATTCAGCTGAGCATCAACGTCATTTTGAATCCAAGCTTTGTCATCATTCCAATAATCTTGTACAGAGTAGTACGCTTTATTTACTAAACACTTTTTTATTCGAGTTTTAAATTGCTGAAGTGGTAAGTCTAATATAGTCTGTGGGATCTTATTATAGATGCGAACACCAAGCCGAACTTTGTGGAGACGGTAGTATGGCGTTACAAGTTTATTTTTATTTCTAGTATTCATACTATGTTTGGAAAATAACGTAATGTTCTGCCTAATGTATACAATGTTACAATAAATGTATTGTGACGGCACCGTAAGAATATCTATTTTATTAAAAACATCTCGAAGGGAATCTCTAGCTCTTAGATTGTAAATGGCCCGAACTGATCTTTTTTGAAGAATAAAAATGGATTCTATGTCCGCGGCCCTGCTCCACAACAAAATGGCGTAGGATATTATACTGTGAAAGTAACTAAAATAAACGAGTCTGGCTGTATCAATATCTGTTAATTGCCTTACTATTCTTACTGCGTAAGCTGCGGAGCTGAGTCTTCCCGCCAAAGATGATAAATGGGAGTTCCACTGAAGTTTTGAGTCTAAAGTTATTCCTAAAAAAATCGTTGAGTCGGTTAAATTCAATATTTCATTATTTAATAAAAGAGTGAATTGCTGTTTTTTAACATTCGGTAAAGCAAATTCCACACATTTAGTCTTTTTTTGCGTTTAGTACTAAATTATTAATCGTAAACCATTGAAGAACCTGCGACAATGCACTGTTTACATCGTCGTAACTGTGTTGGTTTCTCTTAACTTCTCAACCTTGCTTGGAATAAAACATTCCATTCCTTGCAAAATAGCGTCCGCAACAGCGTCAGCGCAGATCAATGGATCGTTCGGTGTAAAACAAAACTGCTTCCATGGTTAGGATGCGTAGAACTCTCGCAATCTAACCAAATATGCTGTACGAAGCCTAACCTCCTGAACGAAGCCAAAAAGACGGTCGATTTCAGTGTTACCGGTATGAGACCTGTAAAGACACGCGTAAATCCGCGTGGTATCGTCAAAGACAACCAGCGCCCACAGAACTTACAAGTCTCTAATTTCAAGATTGCCGATTCGTTGACAACAGATATCGTCGCTCTAAAATATACCCTGGATAATTTCGGCAAAACAAGAGATGTCCATGGGCGATGGTGGCCACTTACCATCAAGTGGACCATTTGCCCTTTTGCGCCTTATCTTCCATAAAAAAGCATGATAAACTCAAATCAATTTGACTTTGGTATCTGTACTTCCAGGAACTCTTTGACTTCGGTAATCTTGTTGAATTTTGATTCTAGATTTTGGACTACTCAATCAACCACACTCTTAAATTCTCTTTATTTTTCTATTATGTATAGACATCCAACATTATTGAAATGGTTGACTGAATTTCGTAAAATAAGCAAAAAAATTTAAAGACTGATAAAGTTAAACTGATATGCTTAATTTACAATTCAATGGTTAATACATTTCAATCCACAATACAAGACAGACGGGTTTCAAGATGTATAGTGCTGTAGATAAAGTAGTTGTGGTTACTGGTGGGGCTAATGGTATTGGGGCTTTCATTGTAAAAGAATTTTTAAAGGATGGAGCAAAGGTTAGTAGAATTTATAGTCAAAGATATAATGCTTGATATAAACTATATAAAGATATGTCATAAAATGATAATAAAGTAAACTTAGAGACTTCTCTATCGCACTAAAGGTTATATATTGTCTACAGATTGTAAAAAGATCTATCCGCTAATAATAATTTATAAATGGAGTTGCTAAGATATAAAATCCATTAAACGACTTCAAGTTATCATGAAAGGTTTTTGTGAATTAACAAAAAGAATTAATGTTTTCCTGAAATCATATTTTTGTGGTAATATTGTAATAATCATTTTAATAGTATATTTTTTTACTGCTTTACTTTTAATTATTATGAATGTGAGTTTAACCTTGATGTCACCAAAAACTTAAATAATTGTATTATAAATACGATTTTGGTTAAATAATAAATTTCTGTTTCAGCACGTTGCATTTTTGGATATTAATGAAGAATTAGGTAAGAAGCTAGAAGGGGAACTTACAGCTAAATATGGAGAAAACAAGGCAAAATCTTACAAATGCGATGTAACAAGAGATGAAGAACTATTTTCAGCATTCGATGCTGTGGTTAAAGAGAATGACATTCTAGATGTTGTTGTTAATAATGCTGGTATTGTGCAGGAATCACTTGAGATGTATAAGCGAGAAATTGAAATTAATTTTGTAAGTCGACAAATCACTGAAATTACATTCTAAGTAATACATGTTGAGACAATAAAAAGGAAAAAATAAACGATAAAGTCGATCTAACTTTCGGTGAACGTTACTTCATTTATAAGGATCGTGGATCTAGTTTTGTAGCATTATACAGATTATTTATCCTATTTTTATGTAAATATCCTAATTGTATTATAAATCCAATCACTCAAAATTTTAGCCTTAACAGAAAGCTTGTATTTTTACCACTTATCGTTTCTTTATGTCTAATTTTGTTTCAGACTGCTCTTGTTTCATCGACTTTAAGAGCATCAGAGCTAATGCGTGTTGACCATGGTGGTAAGGGTGGTACAATTATCAACATATCTTCAGTAGGAGCTATAGCACAGCGTGCTGCATATGCTCCTATATACTTTGGGACAAAGAGTGCTGTTTTGCAGTTCAGTAATTGTATGGGGGTGAGTTTTAGTACACATTTTATTATAAATGTTATTTTTTTTTATTTGTCCAGTTTTATATGTTTAGTTTTTCAAACTCCAAAGTTTTACGAAATTAATATTATATCTTTATTACAGCTGGAACCATATTACAGTCACACTAAAGTGCAAGTGATAACGGTATGTTTTGGCGCAACATTTACAAAGATTAAATACGATAGTTTCGATAGTTTAAATGCCGATAATGTTACTAAAATATTTCAAGCAAAAAAAACTAACCCAGACTATCGGCAAAGGTTTGTATTATCTGTAGAGACTAGTGAAGAAGCAATAGCAATTGTCTATATAGTTAAGGATAAAACTATGTTTAACCTAATGAGTTATTCACATGTGAATGTTGTTATGATTGTGTTATTTTTTAACCAATTTACAAAAAATGTATAATTATAATGTATAAAATATTCATCCTTATAATGTCCTTATAATCTACATGTTATAAATTGTGAAGAATAATTAAATGTAACTTATTTCAGTCCTGAAAAAGCAGCTCAAGGTGTAGTACATGCCTACAAAAACGGTGAAAGTGCCAGCAACTGGGTCGTCTGTAATAATAAAGTGACCAACATTACGGACAGAGTGACAAAAGCATACGCCATGATGTCAGAGGGTTTTATTTGGTGAAATTTAATTTAAATTGCTCAAATAAAATATTTGCTGTTTATTAATACAAAGCCTTATTTTCGTCTTCATATTTTTTTATGTTTCTGGGGAATCGCTTTTGTAACATTTGCTACGTAGATATATGTCTATACTTGTATCAATCTGTTTTTTTATTAATCGTCGACTACAACGACGGGGTATATATATATGTCGCAGTCATCTGGTTGAATCTGCTATTTGATTGAATGACTAGCGCGTTCATTGAATGACGACATTCAATTGAGTGACTAGGCCGAACGTTGATTGATCAAGCGTCACTCAACGTCCAACTAGTTAGCGGATTGTAACATAGCCCTTTGAACAGAGCGGACGTAAAATGAGTCAGGTGATTGAAATTAAGTTCATTTTTTCCCACTGCGGCGCTAGTAGTCACCAAAACAAATATGGCGTCAAACAGCTCGCACAGATAGCACTGTGTTGATATATATATTTTTTTAATTTACTTTAAAGTGGGTTTATTCGTAATAAAGTAGTGTGACAGCATGGATTTACCTATTATTACTTACTTTTAAAGAAAAATTTGAGGCGAAACTGGCTGAATACGAACAACAAAATCAAGGTAAGTTGATTGTTATTGTCGAAAATAGTATACTTTCGGAGATTTAGAGGTTAAATATAAAATATTAAATGGCTGTCCTAGTTTTAGATTCTTTGAACTCCTTGAATTAGTTGGTAAAAATAGTCAGTATAGCCTACCTTAAGACTTAAAATACAATAAAAAATCATAATAAGGTGTGTCATGTCATGTCATGTCATGTCATGTCCTCATTTTGTTATCTAAAGTAAGTTACCTTTTGTTTATCCCATTCAACGACTATGCTAAATGACGTTCAGCCAAGACGTTGAAGGTTACATTAAAAAACTTGACAAGTTGTCCTTTAGTCATTCAATTGAATGTCGTCATTCAATGAACGCGCTGGTCATTTAATCAAATAGCAGATTCAACCAGATGACTGCGACATATATAACTTATAACATCTGTGGCATCGTTTAAGATAAGAACCTTTTGATGAAGTTTTCTTTGTTTAAAAGGTAATTTAATCGAGATCGTTATATTACTGAGATAGACTAGAGCTTGAAAAAGGAAATAGGATACGTTTTTTCGCGAAAATAAAGCTTGAAGTCCTGTCGTCCAATTACTGAACGAAACGTCACTGAGCTGTCATCGTGTCTCTGGTGTTGATGGCTGAAATATTTTTAGATGAAAAATCTATTTTTTAAACATAAAATGATAAAAAATATAGGTAATTGTGTCAACAAAATAATAAACAGTTTCTCTACTATAAAATGCATATATTATACATATAAACCTTCTTCCTGAATCACTCTATCTATTGGTGAAAATGCAATAAAATCCGTTGAATAGCTTAAAAGATCTAAGCGAACAGACAGCGGAATCGACTACATTTTATATTATGTAAATTTTTACGTCCAACGCGCCCGATCACTAAAACTATATTTACTATTGGTCCTTCATCGCTCACACTCATTTTTCATTTAATTACAACAACCCTAGATCAGTGACCTTAACTCAAAACATCATTATCACTAAACATTCGTAAATGTTACGACACATTAAAACATCAGTCTTACTTCTTACTAATATTATAAATGTGAAAGTTTGTGTGTTTACATGTTTGTATGAGTGTTACTCAAACACACAAATATGGCTGAACGGATTCCAATGTAATTTAGCAAATTTACAGGATTGGAACCTTCTAGAGTATCATCAATTTTCAAGATACCCGAAATGATTTCTTTCAAATTTTATTTTGACAAATGGTTAGAGATCTAGAAATAATAAGGTACTTCAGTTAATACTATCTCGCTCTCGCTTAGCTAGGGAAATGTTGATGTTGTACTGCACTGCATTTAAAACAATAAAAACTATCTTATCTTTCAATTTTTAAAATTAAAACGAGTCCACTAAATAAATATAAATTCGTATGTAAGACAATTGTTGCAACATTAATTTTTTTGTGTCGAAAACATTTAGCCGGAAAACGTATGA
Source organism: Limenitis camilla (assembly GCA_905147385.1). Lineage (NCBI taxonomy): Eukaryota > Metazoa > Arthropoda > Insecta > Lepidoptera > Nymphalidae > Limenitis > Limenitis camilla. The sequence continues at coordinate 11,006,277 of LR990249.1, read as the reverse complement.
TAACTATTAAATATATAATAAGTAACTATTAAATTAAAAATTTTAATTATCCCCGACTGAATCTCAAATTTAATACAGCCACAAAAAACAAACAGATGATAGATAAAATATATATTGTTACATACTTTTAATATTCGATTCTATTCGATACTTGATATCGAAAGAAAGGTATCGAAACATACCAATTCTGTACTTAGTGTAAGCAATGTGAGTGTGTTACCATGGTTACGAGATTGCAATAATTGTCAATATACTAATATTGTGAGGCAGCCCTCAAGTTAGTAATGAGCTGATAGTCTCCAAACGGCTGAACAGATCTTCACAATACATAGCTAAGGACTATCTCGATTAATTTACCTTTTGAAGAAATAAAACTTCATCAGAATCGGTACATTATGTTAGGCGCTACGATGCTGCAGCCAAGTATGAGAAGATATACCTCAATACATTATAGTATTGTAACAATATGTCGGGGTATAGTTGGGGTAGGATAATAGTGAATATATATGCCAGAACAGAGAGACGATTTGGTTGAATGAATTAATGGACCTTACGATTTTGTAGTTTTTGGACAGGAACCCAGGCAGTGCCTTGGACTTGTGACCAAAGTGTAGGCTTAAGGGATCCTTTTATGTAATTACGAATCTCGCCTCCACTGCCCGGTCTCACTGTTTGTCTTAGGTTAGGTTAACATAAGGCTAACCTAACATAAACCAAACCTAAGGCTAACCTATCCTAAGGTTCACATCTAAATACAATGTAGGGACTCACAATAAATAAGACGTAAGAACTCACATCATCCTTAGTCCGAGAGGTCCAATATCCGTGATATAGCGACACACTATTTGTTACACTTCAACTCCAGGTGATGTTCACCCAAAGAGATTTGTCGAGAGACTAAAGTGTACTGCATCAGTCGGGGAATATAAAGGGACTAGACAATGGTAGCAATACCCCTCCACTAGCGGGGAGAAGTAAATAAACGAAACGGAAATATGGCGCTGGCATCCCGATTAATCAATAATCTTTTACTCGTTTGAGAACCGTTGAATATTAAAATGTCGCGACGGAAGTAATGATTAATTTTCTTTATTATTATCCGAAGTAAATCAACAAATAGGAAATATCGCGCTAGCGTCGCGATTAATCGATAATCGTTTACTCGTTTGAGGCTGTCAAAAATCTTGAATATAAAAATCGCGACGGAAGTGATAATTTATTTTCTTTATCTTTATCCCACCCCAACTATACCCCGACAAATATAATATGCGATATATTAAATCAAATCAAATCAAAATTATTTATTTCAATTAGACTTTTTTGAAAAGTACTTTTGAAACGTCAAAAATTTGTCGGTCAGTTAGTTTGTCTGAAGCTACCACCAGCTCGGAAAGCAGTTTTCTGTTGAGAAGAGCCGGCCAGAAACTCAACAGTCGCTCTTTTCAAAAAGCCATGTTTACATAGTCTGTTATACAAATAATTTAACTTGAGAGTCAACGTCACTTAGATTCCAAGCATTCTCATCATTTAAGTAATCCTGTACATTATAGTATGCTTTATATATTAATGACTTCTTGATACGAGTTTTAAATTGTTGAAGTGGCAAGTCTAATATAGGCTGTGGAATCTTATTATAGATGCGAACACCAAGCCCCATGAAGCTATTACTCACTTTGTGGAGACGATAGTACGGCGTTACAAGTTTATTTCTGTTTCTAGTATTAACATTATGTTTGTCACTGTGTTTTGAATACAAATGAATATTCTGGTAAATGAACAAAATATTACAATATATGTATTGAGATGGGACTGTAAGGACGTCTATTTTTTTATATACATCTCTAAGGGAATCCCGCTCTCTTAAGTTATAAATGGCCCGAACAGCTCTCTTTTGAATAATAAAAATGGATTCAATGTCCGCGGCCCTACCCCACAGTAAAATGCCATAAGACATAATACTGTGAAAGTAACTGAAGTAAACTAGCCTAGCAGTATTAATATCAGTCATTTGTCTGACTCTCCTTACTGCGTAGGCAGCTGAGCTGAGTCTTCTCGCTAGAGATGATAGATGGGGGTTCCACTGGAGTTTTGAATCTAAATTTATACCCAGAAATACCGTCGAGTCCGCCACATCTAAAATTTCATTATTTAAACGTAGGTTAAATTTTTGTTTTTTAACATTAGGTAAAGCAAATTCAACGCATTTAGTCTTTTTCGCATTAAGAACTAAGTTATTTACCGTAAACCATTGAAGAACCTGCGATAATGCACTGTTTACATCGTCATAATTATGTTTATTTCTGTTTACTTTAAATATAAGAGATGTATCATCAGCAAAAAGTACAATATCACACAAGTTCTTCACATAGTATGGCAGATCATTAATATAAATCAAAAATAAAAACGGGCCTAAAATGGATCCCTGTGGAACGCCCATTCGTAGCAAAGATCCAGAAGATTTTACACCATTAATAGTAATCCTCTGGACTCTTTGATTTAGGTATGAGGCAATTAGATCCAGTGAAACACCACATATACCGTAATAATTAAGTTTTTTTAAAAGTGTTTCATGTTGAACACAATCAAAGGCCTTGGACAAATCGCAAAATACACCAATCGCATTTTGTGATTTCTCCCATGCTTCATAAATATGCTTAAGAAGAGCAACTCCAGCATCTGTTGTTGACCTACCCCTAGTAAAACCATACTGTTCACTATGAAATAGTTTATTTTCATTAAAATATTCTAAAAGTTGGTTTAAAATAATCTTTTCAAAAACTTTACTCATTTACTAATATAGAGATTGGTCTATAGTTACCGGGATCTTTAGATTAGGTAAACACACACATATCATCATCCTTTTTTTTAACAAAGCATTTGATAACCTTCACACGTTCTAATTATCCATGCTAATTACTGTGTTTATACTGATACAAAGATTAAAACAGTAATATACTAAAAGTAAAAATTTACCTTTATTTACTTTCAGCACATATCTGCGTACACAAGTTTATGTCGTGGCTGTTACATTTTTTTTAAATCTCACGAATTTGTTTCCAATGATTAGTTCTCATTGAATTAATCCTTAAACCAAAGTTCACCATAATTGGTTATGCAACTTGGCAACACTAAGACTGGTATCAATGATGGCGTTTATTATTTAAAACAGATCTAGATATTAAGGTTTTTTTTATTAAAACTTGGCTTTATAATTTTTTAAATTATTTTAGTGGAAATAGTAACAGATCCTGGACTGCTTATTCAATAATCCTACTCCTTACTAATGTTATAATTTCGAATGTATTTCTTAATTAACGTAGGTAAGACTTAAGAAAACCAACTAAATAAACGAAATTGCGATTTAATTGCTATCTATTACTACGCCATCTATTGAGGAATAGATGTCGTCTGTCTGCTACACAATCAGGCTTAAATCATTGAACCGATTTTAATGAAATATGATACAGAGGTAAAATAAATATTGAGGCAGGACATAGGCTATGTTTTGACAAACAAATGAGTGTGCTCGTACGCCATCTATCGACGTGGGGGTGTAGTGCATGTCGAGCTGTGTGGCCGTTGTGTCTTTTGGAATAAGTGTAAGTGCAAACGGTGACGTATTGTTATCATAAACACAATTTATAAGAACAGGTTTGGAATATTACGATATGCGTAATTCTAGCACCTAAGTACATTTAAATGTAATTTAAATATTATCTAGCTAATTTAAATGTATCTATACAGTAATTAGTAGTCCAGACAACGCAATCATTTAACATTTAGCTGCCTTACCTTTATCAGAATCTTTAAAAAAACTAAAAAATAAGAACTTGCCATATTTAATAGTATGATAAACTCAAGTCAATTCGACTTTAGTATCTGTGTTTCTAGGACTTCTTTGACTTCAGCAAACTTGTTGAATTTTGATTCTTGATCAAACAATATCAGTCTTAAATCCTCTTTTATTTTCTATATTTTTTTATTTTTATTTAAGCACTTTATTGCACACAACAACTACAGGAAACTAAATATAGGAGCATCAGAATTAACATAAAGACAGAGAGCATGCAAAGGCGGTCTTATTGCCAAAGAGCAACCTCTTACAGACAACCTTTGGTGAAAGAATCTATTGTGCAAATAGTTACATATTACTAATATTAAAAATTATAATAATATTAAATACTTAAATACCATATACGTATACCATCTGTAATGTATAGCCATCCAACATTTATTTTCGTAAAATAAGCAAAAAAATACAAATAAAATTAAAGACTGATAAAGTTAATTACCGGATGTCTTTACTTGTGCTGTTATACTTAATATACAATTAAATGGTTAATACATTTCAATCCACATTACAGGACAGACGGATTTCAAGATGTATAGTGCTGTAGATAAAGTAGTTGTGGTTACTGGTGGGGCTAATGGTATTGGGGCTTTTATTGTGAAAGAATTTTTGAAGGATGGAGCAAAGGTTAGTAGTATTTATAGAAATAATTGCTAGAAAAGATAGTAAGACTGGCCCACATGCGGCTCGGCCGGAACGCGTCTATGACACTTGGCGGTCGGATTCACATGGTGGTGGTCGCAATCCAGTCGGGAAACAGATCCCCTACCACCAAGGGGGTGCTGGGTTACTCGGCTCTTACGAGATGCTCTCCCAGCGGCAGAGGGGAATAGTATTCTAACCCGTCCCGAGTAAAATATATAGATATATCATAAAATGAGAGAGGAATGATAACCATTGCTGTACAGCAATATGTATACAAATACACATGCAATTTATACTGAGGCGAGCAGTGCCTGGGGCTTGAGACCTAGGAGCAGGTTTAAAGAGCTCTTTCATAATATCGACCTCGACATCTTTTTTTTATGATAGATAGGTGACGAACAAGCAGACGGTTCACCTGATGGAAAGTGGCCACTGTTGCCCATGGATATCGACAAAACCAGAGAGTATCTCTTGTTTTGTCGATGCGTTGCCGCCTCGAAGATAGAGTAAGGAGGGGGAGCGAAGAGAATGCTGCGGTTTTTGATGGACCGCGAGCAATAACCTTAAAATAGATAATAAAGTAAACTTACTTGGACCTTAAGAAAGGTGACCTTAACCACAACACTATTATACTAACTTCCATGTACACTGCGCGGAAATACCAGAGACTGAGACTAATCTATCGCACTATAGTTATATATTGTCTATACATTGTAAAAAGGCCTACCGGTTAATACAAATTTATAAACGGTGTTTATTATGGAAGGTTTTTGTCAATAAAAAAAAGGATATATTTTTTCTGAAAACATATTTTTGTGGTAATAATATACTATTATATAAATATACTATTAAAATGTTTATTACAATATTGAGAATATTGTAATAAACATTTTAATAGTATATTTTTTACTGCTTTACCTAATATTATTAATGCAAGTTTAACCTTGATGTCAGCCAAAAATTAAATATTTGTATTACAATTACGAATTTGGGTAAATAATAAATTTCTGTTTCAGCACGTGGCATTTTTAGATATTAATGAAGAGTTAGGTAAGAAGCTAGAAGGGGAACTAACAGCTAAATATGGAGAAAACAAGGCAAAATTTTACAAATGTGATGTAACAAGAGATGAAGAACTATTTTCAGCATTCGATGCTGTGGTTAAAGAGAATGATATTCTAGATGTTGTTGTTAATAATGCTGGTATTGTGCAGGAAACATTAGAGATGTATAAGCGAGAAATTGAAATTAATTTTGTAAGTCGACAAATCACTGAAATTACATTCTAAGTAATACATGTTGAGACAATAAAAAGGAAAAAATAAACATTAAAGTCGATATAACTCTCGGTAAACGTTTCTTCATTTAAGAAGATAGTGGATCTAGTTTTGCAGCCTCATACAGATTATTTATCAATTTTCTTCTGTAAATATCTCAATTGTACTATAAATTCAATCACTCAGAGGTATATCCTTAACAGAAGGTAAATTTTTATCATTTATCGTCTCTTTATGTTTAATTTTGTTTCAGACTGCGCTAGTTTCATCGACTTTAAGAGCATCAGAGCTAATGCGTGTTGACCATGGTGGTAAGGGTGGTACAATTATCAACATATCTTCAGTAGGAGCTATAGCACAGCGTGCTGCATATGCTCCTATATACTTTGGGACAAAGAGTGCTGTTTTGCAGTTCAGTAATTGTATGGGGGTGAGTTTTAGTACACATTTGATTTAAAACGTTATTATTTATTTGTCCAGTTTTATATATATGTCAGAACAGAGAGAGCCGATTTGGACGAATGAATAAACCGTACCTTACGATTCTGTAGGTTTTGAACAGGAACCCAGGCCGTGCCTTGGACTTGTGACCAAGGTGTAGGCTTAAGGGATCCCTTTATGTAATTACGACACTCACCTCCACTGCCCAGTCTCACTGTTTGTCTTAGGTTAGGTTAACATAAGGCTAATCTAACCTAACATAAACCTAATCTAAGGTTAACCTATCCTTTAAGGTTGTGTTAACACATCTAAATACAATGTAGGGACTTACCATAAATAAGACGTAAGAACTCACATGATCCTTAGTTCGAGAGGTCCAATATCCGTGATATAGCGACACACTATTTGTTACACTTCAACTCCAGGTGATGTTCACTCAAAGAGACTTGTCGAGATACTAAAGTGTACTGCCTCAGTCGGGGAATATAAAGAGACTAGACAATGGTAGCAATACCCCTCCACTAGTGGGTAATCCTCTAGAAGTAAATCAACAAAACGGAAATATGGCGCTAGCGTCCCGATTAATCGATAATCTTTTACTCGTCTGAGGCTGTTAAAAATCGTTGAATATTAAAATGACGCGACGGAAGTAGTGATTAATTTTCTTTATTATTATCCGAAGTAAATCAACAAATAGGAAATATGGCGCTGGCGTCGCTATTAATCGATAATCGTTTACTCGTTTGAAGCTGTCAAAAATCATCTTTGAATATAAAAATCGCGACGGAAGTGACAATTAATTTTCTTTATCATTATCCTACTCTAATTATGGCCTGACACGGCCTTCACTATTATCCTACCCCAACTATACCCCGACATATATATTAGAATAAAATTTTTAAAAGTCTATCCAAATTGAGCCATTGGTTTTTTTCTTTCGAAATTTCAGCTCCGAAATTTTATGAAATTAATATCAAATATTTATTACAGCTGGAACCATATTACAGTCACACTAAAGTGCGAGTGATAACGGTATGTTTTGGCGCAACATTTACAATGATGAAGTACGACACTTTCGATAATTTAAATGCTGATAATGTTGCTAAAATATTTCAAGAAAATATGAATAATCCAGACTATTTGCAAAGGTTTGTATTATCTGTAGAAAGTAGAGGAGTAGCAATAGCAATTGTCGATATGGTTTAATCTATGGTTAATGATTCTGCTTATGTTCTCAGATAACATTTATTATTTGAAAGTTACTGTTTTATTTTGACCAAGTTATACAATACGTATAATTATAATGACAAATATACTTACTCAGAATTTTAATCACAATAATTTCAGTCCTGAAAAAGCAGCTCAAGGTGTAATACATGCTTACAAAAACGGTGAAAGTGCCAGCAACTGGGTCGTCTGTAGCAGTAAAGTGACCAACATTACGGACAGAGTGACAAAAGCATACGCCATGATGTCAGAGGGTTTCTTGTGGTGAAATTTATTATAAATGTTTCAAATAAAATTTAGCTTATTTCAAAAGTCTCGAAAGTTCGTTGTTTCAAAGTCAGTGTTGGTACTTCAAATTGTATAGTAAAAAGTCAAATGGTTAGCTCCTGAGATAATTTTGTGAACGCTTTTTTAAGATACCTATCTATAGGGTTAAAAAATAGATAAACAGACAATTCCAATGAGGTAGAAAAATTTATTCCGAATAATATAATCATTATCTATGTCTGGATATTACTCTTTAGTCTGGATGAGACGAAAGGGAGGCGACTTAGATCAGCTTAGTAAGCCATGCTACTGAAAAGTAATTCCTTTCTGCCTCTAATACTATTACTTGTATTAGTCTGTCTGTACATTTCTATATTTTGGTCTCGTCTTACTTGATTTTATATATTAGGGTTATAGAACAGGTTATGAAGGAGTAATAATACCATGATGTCCTTGTTGGCGCAAGTGTAATAAGGTGCAGCAAGACGGTGAAGCGGGTAAGATTGAGTAGGGTCCAAAAAAGTATTTCTAATCGACCAAACAAATTTATTCTTGCTTCTGATGATACTTTACCCGTAAGGGGACGGGTTAGAATACTATTCCCCTCTGCCGTTGGGAGAGCATCTCGTAAGAGCCGAGTAACCCAGCACACCCTAGGTGGTAGGAGATCTGTTCCCCGACTGGCTTGCGACCACCAGTATGCGAATCCGATCGCCAAGTGTCATAGACGCGTTCCAGTTGAGCTGCATGTGGGTGAGACTTACTCCCTCCCTCTCCCATCCCATTAATGCTGTGGTTCTAGTGGACTCTGGGCTCTTGCCTAGGGTCCGCCGAAATCGCATCATTTTTCTTCTTCATTCCCCCTTTTCACTCTATCTTCGGGGATGCAACGCATCGACAAAACGAGAGAGTGTTTCTTGTTTTTCCGATGTCCATGGGCGATGGTTGCCACTTACCATCAGGTGGACCATCTGCTTCTTCTTTTGCACCTTATCTATTATAAAAAAATAAAAAATAAACTTAACGGGACAACATTTGATTAAATTATTGCGAAATAATTCGTTTTGGTAACCACCTTTACGATTTTGTAAAATTTTATAAATTGTGATAGTATTAGTATACATGAAAGGTTAACAGTTTAACAGAATAAGTTGTTTTGTTTTATTTTACATTAACTACAGAAAAAGTTAACAACTTGGTATGTATTAAAATCATTATATTTATTTTTTATTAAAAAAATTTATATGTAACTTGCTCTCATTGGTCAAATCTTACAAATAACTAATCAAAGTTTAAATTGATTACTCTTAACGGTTATTTTTTTCGTATATCTTACGAAACAAACGGAAAGAGTGAGTAAAGGGCGTATTAAAACGGCTCTTTCAACTTGTTCACTCTACAAACGTGAGCTAGAAAAGGTAATAATAAACAAAGACGCAGAAAATATTTAAAAGAATGATAAGAAAATTCGAGTTCGAAAACATGATTATAAAAAAAATTCTAATAAAAATAGCAGCAACTAAAACTATAAAGCGAAATACTAGTCCCCATACTCTTATGGGGACTAGTATTTCGCTAGTATTTACCTAACATATGGGACAAGAATACTGCTGCGGTTCTAATGAACACCGGGTTTTTGAAACCACAATCTTCTCTTCTCTCCTCCTCCTCACTCTTATCTTCGAGGCGGCAACGCATTGACAAAATAAGAGATACCCTCTAGTTTTGTCGATGTCCATGGGCGACGGTGGCCACTTTCCATCAGGTTCACGGTTTGCTCGTTTGTCCCTTACCTATCATAAAAAAATATATATGTCGGAGCATAGTAAAAGATTATCGATTAATCGAATCGTTATCGTTGTCTATGGCGTTGTAGTGGGGTAGTAGTCACTTCCGTTGTTTTGACAGTCTCTACCCTCGACCATTTATATGCGATCGACAGTTTAACTGAAGTATTAGTCGTGCGCGGTCTCTCAAGAAGTGAACATCATCTAAGTAGTGATAGTGATAGTGTCAAGTGCAGTGTAGTGTGGAAGTGCTGTCTAACTAAGGTCACGTAAGTCCTTACAATGTAATTGCCACGTGGTTAAGTAAACACAATGTTAGGTTAGGTTAGCCTTGTGTTAGATTCGGTTTATGTGCGTTTAACCTTGGGTTTAAACAGAGAGCCTGAGCAGTGGAGGTGAGTGTTATGATCATTTAAAGGAATTCCTTAAGCCTACACCTTGGTCACAAGTCCAAGGCACTGCTTAGGTTTTTCTCGTAATTATTAGAGATCATTTGATAATTTATCGGTTATTATCGGACATATATGTCGGGGATTTTAAAACGATGTGAAAGGAGATGAAAGAAGGAAGATGGGGAATATTGGGGAACACTAAAAGGGGGTGATGGTATTGAATGGAATATTGGGTAAACGCAATGTAGATACGCCTACTGAACCGATAAATTATCAAATATGATCTCTAACAATTACGAGAGAAACCTAAGCAGTGCCTTGGACTTGTGACCAAGGTGTAGGCTTAAGGAACTCCTTTAAATGATCACGACACTCGCCTCCACTGCTAGGCTCTCTGTTTAAACCCAAGGTTAAACGCACATAAACCTAACACGAGGTAATTACATTGTAAGGTACTCACGTGACCTTGATCGGACAGCACTCCTAGCACTAACACAACACTGCACTGCACAACACTATCACTATTTAGACACTACTTCACTTCTTGAGAGACCGCGCATGACTAAGACTTCAGTCAGACTGTCGATGGCATATAAATGGTCGTGGGTCGAGACTGTCAAAACAACGGAAGTGACCACTACCCTACTCCAACGCCACAGATAGCGATAACGATTCGATTAATCCATAATCTTTTACTTATTCTCCGACATATATATTTCTCCTATATTATACTCAGTAACTTTGTAGCTATGTCTATGGTACTCTCTACTTTAATTTATAATTTAAATTAGTAGGAAAGGGGATATTGTTAAAAAATGTGTTTAGGCGCACGTTCAAGGTATTTTATCTCAAAAAGATATCAGAAATATCCTCAAGCAAACCCGTATTAGAGAGTTAGTCCACACTAAGAGGGTTTAGTTCTCTCCCCGGCTTATATTTCCTATTTCCCGGATCTTTTCAGCTTAAGTATTAATCTTTTGCTTTAAAAGGATTTAAGAGGGAATATAAAAATTACTTGGACTGTAATAAAGTAACTGTATTTGTTACAATTGCTTAACGTAGAAATCCTACAATGGCGCCATCTACTGGATGAATAACCAACTTAGATTACAAAACATATTGATTATTGTGTCAGTAAACTAACTTACACCGCCATCTGTCACAAAGTTATGGAACTTACAAAACTGTTTGTTCCGGCTAATATCTGAAATGGCTGGACCGATATAGACGGGACTTTCACTGGCAGATAGCTGATGTAATAAGGAGTAACTTAGGCTTTTTAACATCTTGCTACGACCCATAGGAGCGGAGGAACACGTGAACGAAATCACGCGGGTCGCCTTGTCTTTTATACAAACCTACATACATGGAAGGTAAGTTGTGGGTAGTTATGTTATATCACGTATTAATATAACTCCTAACTGAATGTGTTCGAACAGCAATAATATAATAATGGTTCCGTGTGCGTGCGGGTGACAGGCGTTAAGTGATTAACATCAATTATACTGACGGACCCTACACCCTCCACCCACACCCCCCCACTCTCGCGCCCTCTAGTTGTCAACGATAATATTAAATCACCATAATATGTGTTTACACTATAATTATTGCACGTTTTGACGTCAAACGAACGAACGAACGATTCAATGGATCGGTGAGTGAGTGAGTACGTGATTGGGTAACTAAATGTGAATGAAAGAGTAAATAATTTTTTTTTTCTTCAGCATGAAGTTGACTTAAAGAAAAGTATTTAAAAAATGGCGCTTAATATAATTAAATAGAATTTTTAGTGTATAAAATCCGAAAATATATATATAGACAAGCAATACCGAATGTGTGAACTAGTGGTTAGAGTTACATTGGATCCCCAAATCATGTATTACATTAAGAGGACAAATGGGCTGAATTGATGTGACATGACTCGTATGTGCCATGTAACACTAATCTGTTTATGTAATGTTGCCATACGCACATACATGCTTGATTGTATATTATGATACATTAATACATAATAGTGTGCAATACGTTTGATTTTAATTAACACTTTTAAGAACGTCCACGATGGCGCTAGTGTAGCTAAAGGATTGTATCATAGTCATACTAGTCGACATAAATGATCACACAACTTGACATTCATTTCATCCCCTATTTCAACCCTTTTTTACAAGAAAACGTAGTCTAGCGGTATAGAACCACTAAGTCTGAGGAGAGACATAGCCTCTTTATGTTTGTTCTACCGTTTGTACAATGGAATGTGTCCCGAGTCTCTCTATGTTTGTTCTACCGTTTGTACAATGGAATGTGTCCCGAGTCTCTCTATGTTTGTTCTACCGTTTGTACAATGGAATGTGTCCCGAGTCTATTTATGTTTGTTCTACCGTTTGTACAATGGAATGTGTCCCGAGTCTCTTTATGTTTGTTCTACCGTTTGTACAATGGAATGTGTCCCGAGTCTATTTATGTTTGTTCTACCGTTTGTACAATGGAATGTGTCCCGAGTCTCTCTATGTTTGTTCTACCGTTTGTACAATGGAATGTGTCCCGAGTCTCTTTATGTTTGTTCTACCGTTTGTACAATGGAATGTGTTCCGAGTCTATTTATGTTTGTTCTACCGTTTGTACAATGGAATGTGTCCCGAGTCTCTCTATGTTTGTTCTACCGTTTGTACAATGGAATGTGTCCCGAGTCTCTTTATGTTTGTTCTACCGTTTGTACAATGGAATGTGTCCCGAGTCTCTCTATGTTTGTTCTACCGTTTGTACAATGGAATGTGTCCCGAGTCTCTCTATGTTTGTTCTACCGTTTGTACAATGGAATGTGTCCCGAGTCTCTTTATGTTTGTTCTACCGTTTGTACAATGGAATGTGTTCCGAGTCTATTTATGTTTGTTCTACCGTTTGTACAATGGAATGTATCCCGAGTCTCTCTATGTTTGTTCTACCGTTTGTACAATGGAATGTGTCCCGAGTCTCTTTATGTTTGTTCTACCGTTTGTACAATGGAATGTGTTCCGAGTCTGTTTATGTTTGTTCTACCGTTTGTACAATGGAATGTGTCCCGAGTCTATTTATGTTTGTTCTACCGTTTGTACAATGGAATGTGTCCCGAGTCTCTCTATGTTTGTTCTACCGTTTGTACAATGGAATGTGTCCCGAGTCTCTTTATGTTTGTTCTACCGTTTGTACAATGGAATGTGTCCCGAGTCTCTCTATGTTTGTTCTACCGTTTGTACAATGGAATGTGTCCCGAGTCTCTTTATGTTTGTTCTACCGTTTGTACAATGGAATGTGTTCCGAGTCTGTTTATGTTTGTTCTACCGTATGTACAATGGAATGTGTCCCGAGTCTATTTATGTTTGTTCTACCGTTTGTACAATGGAATGTGTCCCGAGTCTCTTTATGTTTGTTCTACCGTTTGTACATTGGAATGTGTCCCGAGTCTCTTTATGTTTGTTCTACCGTTAGTACAATGGAATGTGTTCCGAGTCTCATTATGTTTGTTCTACCGTTTGTGCAATGGAATGTGTTCCGAGTCTCTTTACGTTTGTTGTACCGTTTGTACAATGGAATATGTTCCGAGTCTCTCTATGTTTGTTCTACCGTTAGTACAATGGAATGTGTTCCGAGTCTCATTATGTTTGTTCTACCGTTTGTGCAATGGAATGTGTTCCGAGTCTCTTTACGTTTGTTGTACCGTTTGTACAATAAAATGTGTTCCGAGGAATTGTTTGAGATGATGCCGACATCGTCTTTTTACCACCGCTCGGCTTGCCATCGGCAGGGTGTTCATCCTCACACTTTGAAGCCACCAATACGATTTTGAAGTGAAACTTCTTTAGAATCGTTGTGATTTCAAACCGGATGCAACGGAAAAAACGACAGGTAAGAGACACAAATACAAAAATGTGTAGGAAAGAATGAGACAGAAATATACAAAACGACAGGTAAGAGACACAAATACAAAAATGTGTAGGAAAGAATGAGACAGAAATATACATACTATTTTATATTATTATATATATTCATCTCATTCTTTTGTCGATTTACTGAAGTTTCACTTCTATCGTGTGTGAATCGCACACACAATTTTTTTTAATTTTAATAGTTTATTTTTTTTAATCAAATGCGTATTATAAATATTATAAACTAGCGGACCTGCGCGAATTCGTCCGCGTGATGCTCAGCTCCTATGGGTCGTAGCGTGATGTTATATAGCCTATAGCCTTTCTCGATAAATGAGCTATCTAACACTGAAAGAATTTTTCAAATCGTACCAGTAGTTCTTGAGATTAGCGCGTTGAAACAAACAAACTCTTCAGCTTTATATATTAGCATAAGATTTAGAAAGTTTTATTTTTTGCCGCCATATTTAATCAAATTATAATTACAATAATATAATATGGTAGAACATTAATGTAATTTTAGCAAATAAATCATCTCATTTCATTTATGTTTAATTATATTATTTAGTTTCATTTTAAATTTTTTGAAGTCATTATTTACCTTGCTGCTACAGTAGCGCCACTCTTCCTTAATATGATCAAGATATATTATTCTTCTAATCTGTGTCTCTATATAACGAAAGACATGGCTTCAGCCTTAGTATAGAATGTAACTACTAAAGACAAAGCTGTACGATGTAATACCTTAAACCTTCGCCTTATCCATTATGGAATAAAACGATAACAGTTAATATACAAGTAATCAAGAATCAATAGCAGTTTAATTAAAATCCTATACTGATATAGAGTGTAAAGGGATAGGGATAAGGATGGTGGATGATAAACGCGAGATGAATTGAGAATGACGTCACGTGACGGGCGGGCCGGGACTGGGGATGACGTTTATAGGGATTTGATATCGCTCTGCTTGATACTTGCTACTTATCCCTTGTTATGTATGAACTTTTAACCGACTTTTTAAAAAGGATTATTTGTACAACTTGTTTGATTATGTAGGTAGTTTTTCGAGGTATGAAATTGCCTCTTTTTTAATAAAATTTTAATAATACAAACTAGTTGATCCGCTCCGGCTATGTTCCAATGAATTTTATTTTTAATTTTAGATTTTAACCCCCACACAAAATTTAAGATTTTTCGGGATAAAACTTAAACTATGTTATTTCCCAAGCTCTAGTCTATCTTAACACCAAATTTAATCAAAATAGGTCCAGCGGTTATTGAGTTATAAATGGTTTAACTAACCCGACTTTGTTTTTAAACACTGAATACTAGTCGATCCGTGCGACTTCGTCCACGTGTAGCTCCGCTCCTATAGGTCGTAGCGTAATGATATATGACCTACAGCCTTTCTCGATAAATGATCTATTTAACACTAAAATAATTTTTAAAATCGGACCAGTAGTTCCTGAGATTAGCGCGTTCAAGTAAACAAAGAAAAGAATAAAATAATGTTGGTTATTTTATCATGCAAAAACTATTCAGATTTCAATAAAAAAATATAATATTATTGCGTATATATCAGACTAATATGTAGAATATTATAATATCATAATATTCTACATATTAGTCTAGATATTGTAATAATTATATTGCATTTAACGTTATGGATCGAGTAAAGCAGAATGTTAAAATACAAACATTTTATTAAAAGGTAAATCTATAATTACATGTTTAATATATACAGACGAACAGACTAAAAGCTTTTCTTTTAATAAAGGTAATATTTGGTAAAATCTAAAGAAACACTAAATGCTCGATATTCCGGAATGAGTATTCTCTAACACTCACGTCCAAATCGCTTGGCAACATATAGAAGATACGTATCTACGTGTACGTGAACGTGAGGAAGCTGTAATTACATCTACTTACGGATAAAGTCCTATTTTTATGCCATTTCTAAAATAGAGATGTTTTAAAATTTGAGTTTCAAATCTACAGGTGTATAGTTTGTCTTTCTGTTTGAGTGTCCATACCTCTAATACTACTAAACTAATTTTAATGAAACTTTTACTATTTAAATCTATATTTTCTCACAAATATTTTCGTGTATTCAAAATTGCTATAGCCGTTGTAGAAACTGAGTATTAACGGTTTAAAATCAATGCTAGTAGTATAGCTCAGATGTATTTTATAGTAACTCTAATGACTGTCACTCAATCTATGTTGTATTTTTACCGATGAGTGTATGAGTTAAAAAGTTCTGTTTTTAGTATTTGTTGTTATAGGAGCAACAGAAATACATCATTTGTGAACATTTCAACTGTCTAGCTATCACGGTGCATGAGATACAGTCATACAGACAGACAGACGGACGGACATCGGAGTCTTAGTAATAGGGTCACGTTTTTACCCTAAAAAATGAATTCGAGTAACAATACCAACTGCGATGTACAAAGTCAAAAATCGTGCGATTCCCGCGCGTTTCTACTAACAACCGCACCGCATAACGCATAACTAACACATGAAATGTGCTTCAATTTTTTTACATATTTTAAAATTAGATACTTTTAAGTAAATTCATGTAATAGTTCTAATATTGTGAAAAAATCGTCTTAGGATATATAAAAATGAATGAGTTAAAATAAAAATATATAAAAAATGAATGACTGACCTTCCCTCCTTAATAGTCAAAGATACCATTACTACTAAAACTACGTTAATACAGCAACTTTCATAATCAATTTAAAAAAAAAAAATTAGGTTACGTTACCAACACTGTTGATAACTTTATTCGTAGGTAGTAAGTAGGTACTTTTTATTTTATATTAAGACTATATAACCTCCGTTTTAAAAGAATTGAGCCAGTTCTCAAACGGTGCTCGCCTGGCTACCATTATGACTGTGCAGTCTATGAATGGACTAATGGGTAAACAAACGAACATACTTCTACTGAACCGATAAATAATCAAATATGATCTCTAACAATTACGAGAGAAACCTAAGCAGTGCCTTGGACTTGTGACCAAGGTGTAAACTTAAGGAATTCGTCTAAGAAATAGCGACACTCGCCTCCACTGCTAAGACTCTCCCTTCAAAACCCAAGGTTAAACTCACTTAATCTAACACAAGACGTGAAAACTAGATTGAAAGGTACTCAAGACACCTTAATCGAACAGCACTTTCAGCACTAACGCAGTTAAGTTAAGTGCAGTACTTAACACTTCACTAGCACTATCTAGAGACTACTTCACTCCTTGAGAGACCGCGCAAGATTAAGACTACAAGTCAGACTGGCGACTGATGACGATTCGATTATTCGATAATAGTTTACTATTCTCCGACAAACATATTTTAAATATGAGAAAAGATACTTTTAATTCGGTTATAAAACACATGTGACGCGGAGAAGAGTGAAAGGAAGAAAGTTTTTCGAAGACCTCAGGGAGTGAGCACGTGACACACATCACCTTTAATGTTACATTTATTTCTTCCGCATTACAATTCTAATATAAAAATATCCGCAGAATGTAAAAAGAATATTTTTTTTAATACAAATAGATCTATCGTAACTTCGCTATGATTTTAATGAGCTGTAACTGAGGGCACGGTAGAGTCCGCCAAGTCAAGCAATAAGAAAATAACAAAGCACAGGCCGTCTTACAAACGTGTTTTTTTTGGTCTCCTGCAGTTTCAATGTGGATCAAGGTTGAAGATTAAGAGCCTTTGAAGATTAAGAGAACTTACTCACTCAGCAGTCATAGGAATATTAAGATACTGCTACAATGGGGTAAATTTCGAAAATCCGCAGTATAGAATTAAAAATGCTTTTCAATTTAGGTCAATATTCATTTACATATAGTTCGAGAAAATTGTGAGAGGTAGTTCGTTTACAGTTTATGTTTTTATAATAATTACTATTTCATAGATACCTATAAGTCGGGGATTTTAAATGGTGAGAAAGAAGGAGGAGGGGGGATATTGGAGAACACTAAAATGTGACTAAGGTGTAGGCTTATGGAATTCCTTTAAGTAAATACGACACACCTCCACTGCTCAGGCTCTCTGCTTAAACCGAAGTTTAATCTCACATAAACCTAACCTAACACAAGACGTGGCAATTAGATTGTAAGGTACCCACGTGACCTTGATCAGACAACAATCCTATCATTAACATAACACTATCCAGAGACTACTTCACTTCTTGAGAGACCGTAGATGTCATATAAAGGGTCGAGACTGTCAAAACAACGGAAGTGACGACTACCCTACTCCAACGCCATAGATACCGATGACGATTCGATAGTCTTTTACTATTCTTCGACATAAATTAGGGTTTTTAATCTAAAAGTAGTATCTTTAAATAGTGATAAAAATTTAATTAGCTTTTAATGATCTTAAATAAATACTGTATCTGTCAGATAAAGTTTGGTTTAGATCAGATCAGGCATTTTGGAGATTAGTGTACTCAAATATTAACTAACTTATATTCCTGTTTTGTAATTGATTATTTTAAAATTACAGAAAGACACTACAATGCTATTTATAACATAAAAATAAGAGAAGTGTATGTTTCTTCTAAAAATAGTATTAAAACCACAAGAATGTAACCAAAACAGTTGAATGAGCCCTTTTCAGCGCCTGTCTAAACGACGTGAAAACCTTACAAAAAATCTCCGAGAGAAAAGAAACTAGTTCACCCTTACACCCTTACACCCTCACACGCCACCTGTGAACCTTCTATGCTTAACAGCCACGCGTGTTGTAGGTTACTTACACATGGAGCGTTTACTATTTTTAGTTTAATGTGTTTAAAAAAACGTCACATATAGGATTAGATAGAATCCAGCAGTGCCTGAAACTTGTGATATTGGTGCAGATTTACATGGTATATAATCAGAATTATATACTCGACTTCGCTACTAAAAGAAGCTCTGGTATCCTCTTTTTAATGAGGTGATTTAATGATAATTTAATTTTTTTTATTTAAATTCGACTTAACTACAGCATATAATAATCTGATTTAGTAAAATGGTAGAGCATTTTATTCTTCGTCTTTCTTCCTTCATTCTTACAGTTCTATCATCAGCATCACCCGTAATGACCCTCTACTGAGCCGGGTCTTGGATTAGCCCATAGTCCACGACGCCGGTCAAGTGTAGGTTAGTAGACTTCACGCACCTTTGAGAACATTTTGTTAAAACACACATAACTCAGAAAAGTCAGAGGTGTGTGCCCAGGATCGAACTCGGACCTCCTGATTAGACATCAAGGTCTTAACCACCGGGCCATCATTGCTTTTACAGTTCTAATAAATGTGTAAATGATAATAGCTTAAGAAAGAAATATCAGATTCTAACGCTACATCTGTAGTCACCCTTACAGCTGTCACGCGGACTCCTTGACCCGCTGAGGGTACATGTAACAATGTATATTGCTTTGTAGAATAAGTGTAAAGTTTCTATATTTTTATATAGGGGTCCAGTGAATTGTCCACACTATAACATTTTGGATAAGTTGTTAATCAAGCAAAAACAGCTGAACGGATTTCAATGAAGTTTTGCATACATATACTTTATAACCTTTATTAAAACATATGTTAGTTTTTATCACGGAAAAATAAGTTCCTGAAGGATAAGAATTAAATAAGTGTCTCTCATAGTTGCCTGAATATTTTTTGATAGGTCTAAGTATTGTAATAAATTACCCGCGAGAAGCCGGTGTGGGATGACTAGTATGTAATCATCATCGACCCGTCAATGGCCCACTGCTGAACCGGGTCTCCTCCTCAGAATGAGGGTATTAGGCCATTGTCCACCACGCTAGCCTAATGCGTGTTGGCAAACTTCACACACCTTTGAGAACTTTTAGGGAACTCTCAGGAGTGCAGGTTTCCTCACGATGTTTTCCTTCACCGTTAAAGCAAATGATATTTAATTGCTTAAAACACACATAACTCAGAGGCAGAGGTGTGTGCCTGTGTGATGGATCGAACTCGGACCTCCCGAGTAAGACTTGAAGTCTCAACCACTGGGCCATCACTGCTGCTATTGCAGTATGTAATATTTAGCCGGAAAAGTCTTAAAAACAAATTGTTAACTAGTAACCGTGCGGTTGACGCGCGACTTTCGTACGGTTTTTTACATAAGTGTTCTAGGAATCATTTATTGCGCTACTGTTGATAACTTATACTTTCTATAGGTTTATGATTTCGTAGAATAGTTTAGTTAGGAAACAATCTTGAAAGGGGCTATTAGACTACTTTTGTGTCTCATGCCCCAGGTAATACTTCTAAATTAAAAATAATATGTGTTATATACTTTTATCGTGCAGAAGTGTATGTAGTTTAGTCAAAGCGTTATGTCCCACATTCACGAGTGCGAGCAGAGTATTGCGTTTTTCCAATACTTGCTATTACTTTTTATCACTTTAACTGTCAGAATATTTTATTACCTCACATTTTATTTATACTAATATTATAAAGAGGAAAGATTTGTATTTTTGAATGTAACGAATAAACTCTAAAACTACTAGACCTATTACTTTTTTTTACTAAAACCAACCCAAGGTGTAAAAAAATTTGCCTTCAAATGTGTTTCATCGCATGCGCTGCGGAAAGTATTGATGATAGAACAAAAAAATGTTTTACAGTATTATAGAACGTATCAATATCTACAAAATACTTCACAAGACCATATGTCCAACTATTGTAGTTATGACACAATAACTACTTTTTTACATTTTGAAACTTAATAGAAATGCCTATCAAAATCAGACCATGTTTTCCATACCTTTGTATGAATTCTTATCCAAATAAATTATTTCGTATTCAAGACTGTTTCAATACCTGTTGATTACTTTTTAAATTATTGTAATCGGACATTCCTTTCAGAAGATATTATGAAATTAAAAATATCTATCTAAACAAAAAATACACGCCGACGCGCCGGTGTGCAACGCGGCGAAAGAGGGCACCGAAATGCGGGAGAGCCGCTTTAAAAAAACTTTGTCTACCCGTGCGAAGCCGGGACAGCCCGCTAATATGTTATAAAGAACATATGAACAAAGAGAGGTAAGAGGGAGAAACTACTAAATACCTCCTGCGATTTTGTAAAAATTTTCAAAGTTATCCAACAAACTAAATCCTGTTCTCTAAAAGAATGTAATAGGCACTGAACCACAAATATAAAGCCTAGCTCAAAATAAACGAATCTAACCCTTGCAATAAAAATAAAAAAGTAAATGTCTCATAAACACCGTTCTAACATAACTAAAAAACAAAATAATACAAAATACACTGTACCTCATTGTAATAAGGTTAATATTCCTTCGAAATGGTTTTGTACTTACGTCCTTTTGTCATTAAAGATGTATCTCCTTAAATCCGATATACGACGCTTCTGATACTCGGCGTACATTGCCTTGAAACGATTAACACCTACATACCTTCTAGCTTTCTAAATTCAAACCTAGTACCATAGAAATAAAATCCAATTTTAAATAACAATTGATTGGCTCATACGTCATTTAGGAATTGAGTTAGAAATCGAATTTAATAGTATTAGAATTTAAGCTTTATTTATTAATACTTAAAGTCTATATTACTTTGAAACTAAAATTCATTTTACGTCCTTTTGAACTTAATAAAAATTTTCCTAATATTAAAATGAGCTTTATGTTTCTGCAATAAAGTTTATTTTAGCGGTTTCCGAAAATTAGTTTTAATATAAAAAGTTTGTTTAAAAATAGACTCTAATGCCTTTAAATAGAGTACATTATATAATTTATATTTTTAGCTAAAAATATAAATCAATGTTAGTAATGTCGATTGGAAATAGCGTATCGATAATCGGCGGAAGTTTAGTTATTTGCTCGCTTCCCTTAGGGAATAATAGTTACACATAATAGCAAGGGTTTATTAAAATCTGTTTAATTTTACAAAGAGCTAATCTAATATTAATATTTCAGAATTTATAACAAGAAAACTGTGAGCAAATTCCTGTACTAACAGATAAGATATACTTAACTATGTAAACGATACTTTATTCCTACCATATATTTATTATCCATTGCTGGTTTACTATGGCACAGATTATATCTGTGCGGGAACATGTGCGATTTCTTTTTAGTTCATAAACTTAAATTTATGAATGATTGTGAGTTAATAATTTAACTGACCAAGATTAGCCAGAAACATCGCTGTACATTTACGAGAGCAGAGAGAGTGCAATGCTCACAAAATTAATCAGAACAACAGTAGAAAAACTGGAAAGGTGGAACAAAACCAGCAATGTATTTAAAATATGAGATATGATCGTTTCCAATACTGTTTAAAGTGGCAGTGGTATATGCAAATCGGAATTTTAGATAGTTCCTCGTTATTATTCTGGTTGGGTCGCGGGTTCGATCCTGAGACCGAGACAGAGACATCTTTTCCTTGTCAAACAGATGTTACGCATAACTTAATACTAAGTAGCAAATAATGGCGCGGGCTCAATTGATTTCATTACTTTGAATCTTATGAAATAAATTGATAAGAAACCAACTTTATTTTACATCTACTTACAAACTTACACACCTAAAAGCTAACAGACTTACAAACTCACAACCTCACAAGCTTCCAAAGTAACAAAATTATAAGCTCAAAAATTCACAAGCTCGCAAACTTACAAATTCACAAGACCACAAGCTAACACAAATTCTCACAAGTTTACACACGAACTCAAGACTTCGTAAAACTCACAATCATACACTCAAGGTTACTTACAAGTTTACACATTCGCTCATATATTCACAGCTTACTTCTTACACAAGCTCATAAGCTTATGCACACGTTCACAAACTTAAATACAAGCTTACATATTAGTTCACAAATTCATAATCTTATACACAAGGCTATACGCAAGATTACACCGAACTCACAACCTAAAGAAGCTCACAAGTATACACACAAGCCGACAGATTCACAAGCTTCTAAACTTACACAAACGCTAAACTTACATACCAAAATTAACACAAGCTCGTTATCAAACACAAAATTTGATGTCATTTAAGAGATTACGTCTATATAGAAACTTATATACTTAGAAACTCGCAGATAAACTTACAAACTCATAAGCTCTTAAAGTAACAAAACTTACAAACTTGTAATTTTATAAATAAGCTTACACACACCACAAGCTCACAAAGTTACGGATTCACAATATCACAAGTTTACACAAATTCTCACTTACAAATAAGGCCACACACACAAGCCAGCCCAGAAGCTCAGAACCATACACAGAAGCCAATAAATCCACCAGCTTGCTGAAGCTCGCAAATATAAACACAAGTTCGCATCTATACTCTAACGCTAATAATCATTACATACAAAAATTAACACGATTTCATATTTATTAACACAAGACACAAATTCACAAGGTCGGAAACTTACACATAATTTCACAAGCTTTCAAACATTTTTTTAAAGAACACTAGCAGTATAGATCACATACTACTTGTATTCCTTAAGCCCCCAAGTAAGCTAAATGCTTGTCCAATTAATCCAACGCCTGAACCACTTCTATTGACGCTTTGTAGACAGTAGTAGTGCCGCATATAAGCCAGATATATTTCCGTTTAAGTGAATATAAGATAATGCCCCGTTTCGTTACCAAAATCAATCCGAATAGTATGAATGTAATTTATGTAAAAGGGAACGGATAAATCAGTCGCCTCCACGCGTTACGGGCTTATTCTTGATACTGTTTCATTAACTTTTATTATCTGTACTTCGATGTATGACATTTTACTGTTAAATTAAACTGTCAAACTCATAACTATTATTCATTCATGTTATATTCATATATGCCGGCCAAAAGAATTAAATATTATATATTTACTTCACTCATGAGGGTGAACGGGTTGGAATACTATTCCCCTCTGCCGCTGGGAGAGCATCTCGTTAGTGGTAGGGGATCTGTTCTCCGACTAGCTTGCGACCACCATGCATGCTAATCCGATCGCCAAGTATCATAGACGCGCTCCAGTCAAGCCGCATGTGGGCTGATCTAAAGCTCTTGCAAAGGGTCTACTGCAACCGCAGCATATTTCTCTCCACATCCCCCCCTATTATCCTCCTTCTTGCAATACATTGGCAAAACAAGAGCGTATTGCCAATGTCCATAACTGACGGTAGCCACTCACCATCAGACCGTCTGCACGTATTCGCCTTTTTACCATAAAAATATAGGTTTTATCCAATAGTCGTTAACTTCTTCCAGAATATTCTCGTAGTTCGTATGTAATAACAAAGGGAAGCGTCGAGCGCGTCACCGACCGACAGGGGTCGCTCAGATAAACTAGATTTACGCGACTTGCTCACTTCGGACATCGGATTACTATCAAGCTTTTTCTATAACTTTCTAGCTCTTATGTAACTCCTAACCCCACCCACCACCTTCTCACTACCCCCTAATATCACGCAAAGTTGTAAAAGTATTGAGAAATGGATACAGATTGAGATACGCTTGATTTATAATCTAGGTTATTAAAATACTTTATCAGACAAATATGTTGCGGATTCTTAGGAGACTTGCCTTGAGGCTTGAATTATAATTGGCTTCATTTTGTTATTCAAAAGCAGAAACTAGTAGTCGCCCTTCTATGTGTGCGCCCCGCGGTTTTACCCACTATGTTATTATATTACTTATTGTAAAGTTTCATTCGAATCCATTCATCTCGCGTTCATAATATTAGTAGGATAAGTGTGGTAAATATTATACTTCTCCGTCGATTATCTCGATTTCCGGCAAATTAGAAGTCCTATGGAAAAAAGTTAAATGGCAAAGTTTTAGCTAATAACAAGATATACAACTTTGGAGCTTTGTTATACTAGAAGTGGAGATGTACAATATAAAAAAAAACATAACATTTCTGATATCACCAATAGGTGTTCCATTCCGCTTGTGTTGCAAGGTGAGTTACAACGCTGATTTTCAGGGAAGACTCCTTGGTGACGTACGTACGATTAATAATAATAATAATAATAAAGCCATTTATTTCCCAAAAAAAAAATATCAATACTATTATACGCATTGAGTTTATATACATAAATATTATTGGGATGTCCATTGTTGGATGTAGGCCTGCTCCATCTTGTTCAACTGTTCGCGGTCCCGTGCCATTGTGGTCCAAATGGGCCCCGCGGGTACCAATATAGTACCCTCTCGCTCCACCTGTTGTCATTGGTTCTCACTGTATGACCAGCCCATCACCATTTCAAGCCAATTCGTACGTAAACTAAACCTAAGTAAAGAGATATGGCATAGATAATAATAATAATAGAAAAAAAATACAGCTATTAATTAATGAAGTAAAAAAAGAAAAAAAATTATAATTAAACAGACAGCTTAGCCACAAACATAGGTATAACTTAATGTAAAAAATGTAATACATCTTACATTTAGATTTAAATGTGTACAGAGTTAGGTGGGCATTTAAAGCCAATAGCCAAATACGAAGGGGTGATGGAATATTATTCCAGTTTTACCTATCATGCTGATAGGTAAAACTGCCCCCAAAACGGACGAATGGACGCTGGACGCTGACAGAAGCCATGTCTAGAAAACTGGAAGCGTTCGAGATGTGGGTGTACAGACGTATGCTAAGAATTTCTTGGAGAGACCGTGTACGAAACAGCACTCTGTTACAAAGGGAGGGTTACAGAGATACTCACAACCATTAAGAGGAGGAAATTGGAATATTTTGGGCACGTTATGCGTAACACCCAGAAATATGAACTCCTTCAACTTATCATGTAAGGGAAAGTGGCAGGCAGAAGGAGGCCAGGCCGCAGAAGGATGTCGTGGCTTAAGAACTTGCGCCAGTGGTTCAGGAAGAGCACAAAATCACTTTTTAGAGCAGCGGTCTCAAAAGTTGAAATAGCCCTAATGATTGCCAACCTTCGTAAGGAGACGGCACATTAAGAAGAAGAAGAACTCCAAATAGTGTGGTAGCAAAATTTAACTGCCTCCTATAAACCATTTTCAAAATATTGATATTGTTGAGATGTGGTGTAACATGAGTGCGAGGTGGGATACTGAAGCAGTAACGAGCACATGCATTTTGAACGCGTTGTATCATGTTTTTCGTCCTAACTAATAGTCGTGGGCCTATCACTATATCTGCATAATTTAACCTTGATAATACTAACGCCTCACATAACTTGATTCTAACATTGACATCGATATAATTTCGTATACGATACAGTATTTCAAGACGATAGAAACAACTACGTACGCTATTTAATACATGTTTTTCAAATCGTAACCCTTCATCAAACAAAACACCTAGGTTTCTAGCTTCGGAAACACGTTCAATATTATTTATGTTTATACTGATAGATCTGATATTTTCTGAACTTGTTTCCTAGACCCTAATAGAATATATTTTGTCTTGGAAGGATTGAGCTGTAGGCTATTCGATTCTGACCAGCACGCTATACGATTTAATTACACTTTTGTAATATTTTTGACATAATATATTTTTTTAACCTTATTTTAACTTAATATAGAAAAGCACACTAATTTTCAATCGTAAATATATCTGCTTTTGAAAAAAAATGGGTCTGTCTTCAGCAGTGGTCTAATGTAGATATTAAATTCGACTTTATTTAAGAAAATACACGAAGTGGAAAGTTGTAAGACAGATATTTAGTTGGAGAACAAATCAGGGAATTTCATCACTAAAAATTGTTTTAATACTACGTTTAAATGTAGGTTCCAATAGATCTAAGGCAGTCTAACAAAAGATTTCTTACAGCAAACAGTGTCTAAAGTAATAGTTAGTTACATGTTAGAGTGAGAGAGTTACATATTAGACAGTGAGGTCGCAACGTGTGTAGCTATCATGAGGAGAATTGTAGTACATTTTGGCCTCGTATAGTATATATATATAGTCAAGAGGTATGTATATCACAGTAAACAAATAACACGTAGTTTGATAAGGCTTAATTAGTTGCAAGTAGTTTATTATTGTTACGTGAGGCGCGACGGACGCTTATAAATGCTAATTTTATTATAAAGTCTCACAAATTATTCACAAAACATATAAGTATATATATATATATATATATATTAGTTGAGCCTACCTATCACTATACTTTACATTTTAATATATATATGACTATTTCCCATATACACAACGGACACACAGCTCGACATGCACTTCACCCCCACGTTGCTAGATGGCGTACGAGCACACTCATTTGTTTAGCTCATGTTCTAAAGTATGTTTTTCATGATAAAACATAGCCTATATCCTTCCTCAAGTTCTACTTTATCTCTGTATTATATTTCGTCAAAATCGGTTAAGTGATTTAAACCTGACAGACAGATGTCATTTATTCATCAATAGATGGCGTAAATAGTAGATTGAATCACACTTTCGTTTCACACACACAATAATAACTATTATAATACTGACTATTACCTAAATATCTACCGAATATACGAAACTCTCTTTTAGTTCCAGAAATATGTGATTCGTTTCCTATTGAATGCATTCATTTTGATTGGATTATTTTTAATGCTGATGCTGGGTCTAGTTCAGGTGATTTATTCATGACTTGTGAGGTGTATTCCTCATTCTATACTGTAATTTTCTTAACATAGGAAGCTATCAACTAACTTTACTGGACAAAATTAAAAACACCTATGTCAGAAAAGTCGCTCCTATCGTACAAAAACTTATTGAAAAACGTTTGAGATGGTATCATCATCATCATCACGACCCGTCAATGGCCCACTACTGAGCCGGGTCTCCTCCTCAGAATGATGAGGGTATTAGGCCATAGTCCACACACACCGACAGAGAACTTTAGGGAACTCTCAGGAGTGCAGGTTTCCTCACGATGTTTTCCTTCATCGTTAAAGCAAGTGATACTTAATTGCTTAAAACACACATAACTCAGAGTCAGAGGTGTGTGCCTGTGTGGGGGATCGAACTCGGACCTCCCGAGTAAGACTTGAAGTCGCAACCACTGGGCCATCACTGCTTGAGATGGTATGGCCATGTTTAAAGACGATCACCAACCATATCGTCAATACAGCCTTAAACCTTCCAGCGCAGCGAAACGCGGAAGGCCCCCGCCACTTGCAAACAAAGGTCCGAAATGACCTACTCGACACAAGTTTCACCGTAAATCGTGCAGAGTGGAGACTCAGGACAAGGAAGGCCGACCCTAAATAACTGGGAATAAAGGCACAGAAAGAAGAAGGAAGCTATCAACTCTACACAGCGGTAAAAATTGTCTAAATTAGTACAAGTAGCGTAGATTGATATAGTTGATCAAAGTTTACCAATGGTGAATAATATCTTGTTAATGTTATGGATATATCTAATACTGCTTTTGGATCACAAGCTCCAAGGACAGTTGTAGGTTAAATTCCTCTCTTATTCTCTTTAATTAAGTCACAGAAGTATTTTAGGGATAGGGCTAAATTTTCTTTTTATATTTCACAAATTTTCTTATAAGTAAAATCATAAAAAATCTTCAACATCAGCAGTTCCTATACCCTCCCACTAATTCCAACGCTAATTGCTTAAACGCCTAATTACTTACAAATAACTAAGGAAACCCGACGCTAATTACGCCTCAAAAAATCCTCCATCTTTATCCTTTGATTCAGGGAAAAAAGTTCTCAAGTTATTCAGATTCTTGATTGCGTAAACATGCGGGTCGTTATGAAAAGGTCTGCGAAATTAGGGTCCAAGCAAATAGCTTATTTAAATATTATTTACTAGTCGACCCGCCCTCGCTTCGCTGAGGTGTATTCACTCACTCACCCATCTGTTGAAAGTCTATACTATAATGCGTAGTATGTCACCGATTTGCAGTGGACACCACTGTCTGTTCTGTCTCAGTCACTCGTCTATTTCACTCACTTTTTGTTTTATAGAAACCTTAGCCTGAGGTTAACAGTGACTGTTGAGTGAGTAACTCTACACGATTGTAGAGCTTTTAATATCTCAGTCACCAGCATCGCTACACTTCATCACTCACCTATAGTTAAGTAAAGTAATAAATATTAGGTTGGGGAAAAAGTTTTTTCTTCGCATTTTTTAAGAAAATTCAAAACATTTTTTAATATAGTTTATTTACATTTAACTAAAGTATGCAGGTACCATTTTGTTTGATAACTTTTTGTCATCTTGTAGGTAGGGACATGATCCCATTGCTATAGAAATTTTGAGGCTTCTGATCAAAAAACCGCGACAAGTAGTTTTGGCAGTCCTCTCGTGATGTTAACCTGACACTGCCTAAAGAATTCTGAAGAGACCGAAACAGGTGGAAATTTGAAGGTGCAAGGTCAGGACTATACGGCGGATGCAGTAATTATTTTTGTAGTAATTTTAAAATGTATTGAATTTCCTCATTAGATTCATTCATCTTCACAGTACGAAAAACAAATAAAAATCACACATGTTCCTAATTTGAATTTGGAATTAACTTCTTTAAAATGTAAACTTGTAATGATACCAAAACCAGGCAGATACAAATAGTATAGCCAAAGAGATTTTATTACAAGTTCATACATACTATAATGCGAAAAGACTTTTTCCCCAACCTATTATATAAAAAATTATATGGTAACTGTACTAAGAAAAAACAACATTAATTCTGCGAAATTACTAGTCAAACTGCCGTAGGTTTATCCTAACGGCCTATATTACCAGGATATTTAATATAAACCAATAAAAACTACCAGTTGATTAAATAATATTAACAGTGTTGTTAGCAGTACCTTTCTCTTCCTCTGAGGAATAATATAGTTATTTTGTTTGCACTGATCCAATTTTGAGATACACCTACGTAGATGGAATATCTCTTTAATAACATTTTTCCGAAATTACAGCTATTTATAGATAAAATTTTATTCTAATTTGTTTAGTACAAACAAAACAGCTACAAGTAATGTTATAAATGCGAAAGTAACTATGTCTAACTTTCTGTTGCGTTTTCATGTTTAGACGACTGAACCGATTTTGAGGAAATTTTGTACACAGATAGACTAGAGCTTGGGAAAGGACATACGCTACTTTTTATCGCCAAAAAAGGCTTGAAGAGATGTAATAGGGGATGAAGTGCCTGGCGAACTGTGAGATCATTTAATTCTTTGGGAGTTTGTCATATTATATCAATGATGTTGATATTCAAATGTAAAGTTATTCATAAATTGCGATGGGTGGAACCAGGGCCCACCCTGATAACTAGAGAACCCATTCTCTAGTTATCGAATAGTTCCAAGTGACCTCTGAATATCAGATAGTCGCCGCGCAAACTCACAGAACGACCAACTTATAATTATACGTCAACTGACGTTACTGTCTCTCCAGTTAACTGTTAACGGGATATGGAAACTGCGGGAAATTAATACTATACTCTATTGTTAAGCTTGTATATTCAGCCCTCGCTTACCTTAGGAAACTAGAAAAACATTTATTTAGCCACACTTGTTGTTCAGTGTATGTTTGTGAGGTTGTAGGAGGTAATCTCTGGATCTACTGAAACGATTTTAAAAATTCTTTAACCAATAGAAAGTCACTTTCTTTCTGAGTGTGATTTGAAAAGTTGGAGAAAAAATGGTCAACGCTGCCTTAACGATGAGAGATATGATTCATAGTTGATGGTAGAGTATGAATGAATAAATGAGTGAATATGGATATCTATCGATTTATACCTACCGTAGAAAACCATAGCGAAGCAAAGACATCAATCAAAATTTCATTTAAATTTTATATGTTTTCACGCCATTAATTAGCACAAATAAGAACTAATATTTTGATGGAAAATTTAAAAATTAAGGAAAAAGGTGAAATGAATAAAATTAGGAGCGAATGAAACGATGTGATCCAATAAAGTGAGGTGGTAGCCATCAAACGCAGATTTCTTACAGAAGTGGTGACACCGCTCGCTCGATATTTCACGGAGCTTCCGTTGTCTGTTACTGACAGGTAAGGGGGTGGTGCTAGTGATAGAGGATACCTGGAAATATATTATCCTTATAATTATTAATATATAAATAAATAAATATTAATTGATTTGACAGACATTTATAAATAACTATTAAATAAAAAAAATTATGTTACCCCCGAATAAAAAAAATTTAATACTGTCACCAAAAATCGATACCCACAAAAATCGATTTGGAAGAATCGATATTAGCTTCTATAAGTAAATAACGAGAATCTCTAACATAAACCTAACCTAACATAAGTCTTACCTAAGCGATGCCGATTCAATTTTTTTATAATCGTTTACTATTTTCCGACATATATAAACAAAGGTCAGTACAGATTTACCAATATTTATTAAATGCAATTAAAAGCAAATGCTTTTAAAAACCTTGATACTCGATTCTATTCGATACTTAGTATCGAAAGAAAGGTATCGAGAAATACCATTTCATCTGTACTCAGTGTAAGCAATGTGAATGTTACCATAGTTACGAGATTGTTATAATTGTCAATATATTAATATTGTGAGGCAGCTCTTGAGTGCTTGACACTTATCCATATCTTCACAAAGCTAAAAACCATCTCGATTAAATTATCTTTCAAACATATTAGACTGTAACTTACAAAGCGTTGCTCACAAAAAAACAATATTTTTATAACCATAAAATCGGTATAAGTGACACCACACTTTTTTAAAGGGTGCACTCAGGTCCGTCAGATACATTAGTTACGCTGCGTCACCATCCCTTAGTTTTCAGTTGCTGAGTACTTTATAAACCATACGAAAATAAATGATATACACTACACTTTCCTTATTTATCGCTCTATCCTTTAGTGTAAACCGTATCCGTATCCGTTGCGTGGTTTAGGAGAAGTAAAAGGAAAACGACTTTAATAATATTTTGAGATTTTATTAACCAATCATAATTCATGTAAATAATTTAACTACTTTGTTCAAAATGTCTACAATTATATACACAGAAACTTCCTCATTTATTGCTCTATTTTTTAGAATAAACCGTATTGATATTTGTTGCATAATTTTGGAGAAAAACACACACGAACAACGACTACATTTAATACTCTTTCAGAGACAAGGACCTATTTAATCGCCTTATCCGTTAGTATAAACTGTATCCGTATTCGTGATGTAGAAGGAATCGGAGAAACAGCCTAAAGCCAAGTTTATTTATACTGTTTAAAGTTGTTCTAGATAATAATGATTTAAGCAAATATCTTATACCTAAGCGAAGCGAGACAAAGTACAATATTTAAGTTATACGTGAGGTAACTTAATTAGTTACGTCGTCTTAAAATCAAACTCTAACTTAGGTAACTTTCAGTTTGTGTTTCACGTAACATAATTCTACCTTAACTTTTAATGTGAATAAATTATAAGTTTTTAAGTTATTTATCGGATAACTTTTTTTACAAGTCTCAAATCGCGGGTTCGTTGAAACATTGCCCTTCAGGGACATTGATAAAAGTTATATTCAATGAATAAAATAGAAATCAATAAATACTTTTAAGATGGCTTATAATCAAAGTTACTTTCTGTGACTTCATTTCGACTTCGACGAGTAAATAATTGTGACATTGATATTGTTGATATTCATCAATGCATTCAGTTATCCATAGTTTAATTCATTCATTTATTAAAGTGTTTTCTTAACAGAATCAATGAGGTGTCCACAATATAGAATCAATCTACACAATACAATCAATTAAGTATCCTTAGAGAACAAGGACTATGTTTGTATTGAATGAATGTTTTCACTGATCAGGATTAAATGGTTTTAGACATAATAGTATTAACTAAATTTCTGCATAAAAAATCAGTTACACTTTCACTGACTATAATCAATTAAATTTCCATACAATACAATCATTGAAGTTTCGTTAGAGGAGAATTAATTATATTTCTATTAAAAGATTTATGTTTCCATAGATCAGCACTAAATAGATTAAGACAGAATAGAATCAATTAATTTTCCGCATTAAAAATCAATTACACTTTGACTATTATAATCAATTAAATTTCCATACAAAACAATCATTGAAATTTCCTTAGGGAAAAAGTCTAAGTCAAATTTTTTTATTAAATATTGGAATTTACATTATCTTATTGAACGTCGGAATCTACCCCCCTTTCGGAAACGATCTAACCCAGACCTGAGAAGAATGGGCGCAAGAAACTCAACGGGACTATGTCTTTTGGATACTTTACTTGAATTAATCATATTTCTATTAAAAGAATTATGGTTTCATAGATCAGAACTTAATAAATTAAGGCAATATAGAATCAATAAAGTTTCCGCATTAAAAATCAGTAACACTTCCACTGACTATAATCAATTAAATTTGCATACAATACAATCATTGAAGTTTCCTTTGAGAAGAGTTAATCATGATTCTATTGAATGAATTATATTTTCATTGATCAGGATTAAATAATTTTCTCCTATATAGAATGAATTTAGTCTCCTCTGGATTGAATGAAGGGTTTAAGTTATGTCCTATTGAGCTTTCAACTTTATTTATTATACCAGTATACCTATTGAAACACATTCCAGACTCCTAGATTAGATTTTTGGATATACTCGTATGACTAACATGGTAATGAAGAAGAATAGCAAGGAAAATTCCGGTAAAGCTATACTTAGTGAATATAATCAATTCAAAAGCAAGTGAAGGCAATAAATATGAAGTTTCTTTCCCCGCAAGATGTTCGCCTCACGGCTCACGCCGGCCGCTGGAGTGTTGCCAGTCACATTAATTACTATCTACTTTGCGCCGAACTGAGGCGATCATTAAATTATGCACTCATTTACATAAATTATTAAGAACTCTAACTTACACCGCATATTTTATATGTAAAATTAAATTATGCTAATAAATTAAACTTACGTGGACCTCGAGAAGGGTGACCTTAACCACGACACTATAACACTAACTCCCATGTTCACTGCACGAAAACACCAGAGAGACTGAGACTAATCTATCGCACTAAAGGTTATATATTATCTTCACGTCGGTATACTTGAAATAATATAAAATGATCTACCCGCTACTACTACTTTATAAACAGTGTGTGTGTGTAACAATAACTTAACACGGCCATCCAGCGGGGACATTCGTCCCGAATGGCGTTGATGCTTAACAGAATGATTCAAAATTCCTTTCAACCGTATCGCAATATATTGGTAGAAATCTGGATTCATTTTTTGTTTTGCCACTTGATGAATGACTCGTTCACACGTTACATTAACGTATCACTCATAGCCTAACATACACTGATAAAATGCACACACTAATCAGTCCAAGATGTGACAGTGTATGTGTACGGTAAGTTTACACTATGGTTTAGAATAGAGATGCCTGAGGCCAACTCTAAACGTGTATCACCATATTACCAATACAGTAATGTTCACACCAGATATCTACTGCAACACATCACCAGTTCACTCTTGTTCCATAAGCATAAAATAATTTTTTTTAGTTCGACCTATCCTATTTCAAAATATTTATCACGATTTTAAACTACCTTCGAAATTAGGTAATATAATATTAACTCTTTCTGAATTTTTGTTCTGTACTACCCTACATTAACTTTATCGAAAACTATATTTACTCGTATTAAAACTAACTTAACCGTCAGGATCATGATTCTGAGCAAAGAACTTTTAACGTGAACTTGTGGGCTTGTGGGGCGAGTCCTTTATCACACTTCTGATGCTACCAGACGAAAGATATATGATACCCATTACTGTACAGCAATACGTATACACATGCAATTTAGACTGAGGCGAGCGGTGCCTGGGGCTTGAGACCCAGGAGCAGGTTTAAAGAGCTCTTTCATAATATATTAACTCTGACCTCCACCATTCGACCTCGCTAGCTGCAAAAGATATTAAAGTAAACTTACGTGGACCTAGAGAAGGGTAACCTTAATCACGACACTATAACACTAACTTCCATGTTCACTGCACGAAAACACCAGAGAGACTGAGACTAATCTATCGCACTAAAGGTTAAAGAAATAATATAAAATGATCTACCCGCTACTACTACTTTATAAACAGTGTTGCTAACAAAATATTATGTTAAATATTGTGTCATAGTACGTAAAGGACTCCAAAGGTGTATTTTAATATTAAGACATGGTCTTTGGATTTCAATCGATTTAGAAAACGTACAAATAAAAATGTCAATCCCTGAAAACGGAATCTTGCTCTTAAAATTATTCAGGCGCTAGGCTCATTAGCAATAAAAAAACTATGCAAAACTTCGCCTTGCTTTGTGTGGTGTCAGTGATTTTAAAGTTCGTCTCGGGCACACGTCGTGAAGTAAAATTTTAACTAAGCTTTCACAAAAAATAACAACAATATAGACTAATTTTCAATTGTCCGCAGAAACGTGATCGGAGCTTTGAAAATTGCAATTCATTCGCTAACTCACTTACCTATTCACTTTTGCATCAACCCACGCCCTACATATACCCACGCAATCACTTTTACCCTCGCACTCATATACATATGTATATGTATATACATTATCTCATTTATTCCCTGCAAAGCGAAAAATAGGCGAAGCCGGACACTGTTAGATTTGTTGTAATGTATAATTTTTCAATCCCCATTTATCCCACATTAAGGAACGATTTTATATTTGCTCAGTAAAGTGATGTATGTGAAAGTAACTCAGCGAAGCGCATGCCATAATTAAGCCAGTGACATGGGTCCTGGGATTGTGAGGGAGATCACAAAAGACGTAGAGGGTCTCGCTGCATTGTACCGCTCGTAAGGGAACGAGATTAACTTGATACAATATATTATCTATACATACATTACTAGCTTTTATGTCGAACATATAAAGTACTTTGGAAATGTTTGATATGTATCGATATATTATAATCCTTTCCGGGTAACATAGGCTATGTGGTGTTGCCATAAATATTCTAATTTAAAAGATATGGCCATTTAAGTGCCATAACCTGACCATTTCCTTCACTTTCTTTTTGTCTATTATCTCTCTATCGCCTTGCTCACTTTCTCTTTCTCCTTTATCTATCTCTCTTTCATTTTAATCTTTGCTCTGTCCTTCTCGCTCTTTTATCTGTCGCTTTTCTCATTTTTTCTATATACTTCTCACTCTCTTATTCCAAATAATAAAAAGCTACACGATTACAGTGACAATTTAAGGACTTCCATTGATAAATAAAACCTCCAGTCCATTAGAAACATTTAAATATATGAATTTTGTACAAGAATATCTCTGGGTCTATTGTTTACTACGAATACCACTAACACCACCATCCCCACTGCTATAACTCGAAGAAATGAGAGAGAGAGAGAGAAGGAGAGGAGGTATTTTGAAACTCTACAAGGTGGGGGTGATATTAAATGGACCATTTGGCAAACGTTAGGAGATATTATTACTGAACCGATAAATAACTAAACATTATTCTAAAGGTGTAGGTTTAAGGTTATCCTTGAAGCAATAGAAACACTCACCTTCACTGCCCAGGTTCTCTGTCTCAGCTTAAGGTTAGGCTTACATAAGGCTAACCTACGCGCCGACATGTATATAAAATCATTATACTAGATTTTTAGTCGCTACAATTTTCACCAAATTTTTAAGCTATGTAAATAACACCACGATGCAATCGAACTACTAGCGCCATCTAGTTTGATTTATAAAAGTATTTTTTACATATACAGTGACTAATCTAGGAAGTAAAGTGATATAAGTACTCGTAATTCATTATCAGCCTATACAATAAATATACCACACAACGGGTACTGCTTACACTAACGGATACAGCGATTAACTAGAAAGGTGTAGTGTATAGAATTTCTAGTTTTTAATTAGTGTTGATGTAAAACCATCTCCTACCCTTTCCCATAGATACACAAAATAAACCCGCAATCCAGAACAAGAATGTTTTCTCAAACATCGTTCGAATGGAAAATGTCTCTGCACGAGTGTTCAGCACACAATGGTGTAGTTGAGATGAGTCAACACTCGATATACTAGATCTTACTAACGTCTTACCTATCCTGTGTACTATATACATGTCGGGGATTTTAAAATGATGAAAAGGAGATGGAAGGAGGAAGATGGGGAATATCGGAAAACATTAAAAGGGGGGATGATATTTAATGGAATATTGGGTAAACGCAACGTAGATACTTCCACTCAACGGATAAATAATCAAATATGATCTCTAACAATTACGAGAGAAACCTAAGCAGTGCCTTGGACTTGTGACCAAGGAGTAGGCTTAAGGAGCTCCTTTAAGTAATTACAACACTCGCCTCCACTGCTAGGCTCTCTATTTAAACCCAAGGTTAAACGCACATAAACCGAACCTAACACGAGACGTGGCAACTAGAATGTGAGGTACTCACGTGACCTTGATTAGACAGAACTCCTAGCACTAACACTGCACTGCACAACACTCACTATTCAGAGACTACTTCACTTTTTGAGAGACTAAGACTTCTGTCAGACTGTCGATGGCATATAAAGGGTCGAGGGTTGAGACTGTCAAAACAACAGAAGTGACCACTACCCTACTCCAACGCCACAGATAGCGATAACGATTCGATTATTCGATAATCTTTTACTATTCTCCGACATACATTATATACTGTCTATCTGTGATATGAAATAATGGCTGTTTTCTAAACAAGTCGTCTGTACGTTACCAAAACTTAAATGAATGTTCTAAGAATTTGTTTTTCTAATGTCTATTGCCAATATTGATTATATTCAAAACTCTATAAAAACCAGTATATGTAAAACCCATATATGTTATCTGCAAATATAATTACTAAAGTTATTACACGCAATTAAAATAATGAACAAATAGGTTGAACTATGTTTGCGTTTAATGAATTTATTATACTTTGTGTAACTTTGCTGAGTAGTTACAATTGTTTTTTACTTAACTAGGATTTTGCCCTTGCTGTTCTCGGGTACACTTTATCAATGAAAATAGCCACACGTTTCAAAATAAATTTGATATTTTTCAAACAAATAACATACATTTTACTTGTGAGGGGACGGGTTAGGATACAATTCCCCGCTTCTGCCGCTGGGAGAGCATCTCGTAAGAGCCGAGTAACCCAGCACTCCAATGGTGGTAGAGGATCTGTTCCCCAACTGGCTTGAGATCACCAGCATGCGAATCGAACTGCATTTGAGCCAAATCGGGGTAGATTTGATCTCCCTCTCCCATATTTTCTGGGTTCTTTTTACTCATTGTTCACTGAAACCGCAACATTCCTCCCTTCGCTCCTCCTCCTCACACGATCTTCGAGGCGGCAACGCATCACTAAAACAGGAGATACTCTCTAGTATTGTCGACATGGGCGACGGTGGCCACTTTTCATCAGGTGGACCGTTGGCTCGATTATCTTTTATCTTATACTTTGTTTGCTTGAACGCACTAATATCAGCATCTACTGGTGCGATTTGAAACATTCTTTCAGTATTAGATAGACCATTTATCGAGGAAGGCGATAGACTATATATCATCACGATAAAAATAATAGAAGAGAAGCTACAGGCAGACGAAGTCGCGTGAGTCGATTAGTCTGACGTAAACATAACATAACTCATTTCATGTAATAACATGAAATGAGTTATGTTTTGACTATCTAAACCTATTTTTCATAATAGCTAAGATATAAATTGTATAAATATGTCTGTTAGTTAATCAAAAAGCTATCTATGTATATAGATATAACTACCATTTTGTCATAGTACCCTAGCATAGTAATAATGGATACGTGTAATCAATTGTTGAATATTTTATGAACAAAAATAAACGTTTAACAATCGTTTTATGCAGATACCGATTGCATAAATAATGTAACTAGTGCGTGATAAACTATCAACGTAGCCCTCGCTTCGATTAGGATTTTCAATCCTCTCACTTGTAAGGAGTATACAGAATATGATTTGTCAGTAGATAAATGAGTTTTTTTACTGTTTATACTTGAGTAAAACATAGTCGTTGCCCAAATCTGTCTGTTGCTCCACTTTCTTTATCTGAACGGATACGGTTAACACGGTTTGTAGATATTTATTTTTCAAAATGGCTGAATTGTGTATGTACGTTGACTGGTTCATAAAGTATGTCGGGGATTTTAAAACGATGTGAAAGGAGATGGAAGGACGGAGATGGGGAATATTGGGGAACATTAAAGGGGGGTGAATGGAATATTGGGTAAACGCAACGTAGATACTCCTATTGAACCGATAAATGATCAAATATGATCTCTAACAATTACGAGAGAAACCTAAGCAGTGCCTTGGACTTATGACCAAAGTGTAGGCTTAAGGAATTCCTTTAAATGATCATAACACTCACCTCCACTGCTCAGGCTCTCTGTTTAAACCCAAGGGTCAAACGCACATAAAACGAATCTAACACAAGGCTAACCTAACCTAACATTGTGTTTACTTAACCACGTGGAAATTACATTGTAAGGACTTACGTGACCTTAGTTGGACAGCACTTCCACACTACACTGCACTTGACACTATCACTATCACTAGCACCACTTAGATGATGTTCACTTCTTGAGAGACCGCGCACGACTAAGACTTCAGTTAGACTGTCGATCGCATATAAAGGGTCGAGGTTAGATACTGTCAAAACAACGGAAGTGACTACTACCCCACTCCAACGCCATAGACAACGATAACGATTCGATTAATCGATAATCTTTTACTATGCTCCGACAAGTATATATGTAAGTTTTCTTCGCTCACTTCTACTAATGCAACGGATACGGTTAACACGAGCGGATACAGTAACAAACTAGGGAGGTATAGTGTATATAATTAACAGGTATTTTTATAAACCCCGACACAAAAACCACGGGGTGTTATAGTTTGACGTGTCTGTCCTGTGTCTGTGTGTGTCGTAGTTCAAAAATGGATGAACCGATTTTAATTTTGTTTTTTTTTTGTTTCAAAGGAGAAGTAGTCAGGAGTGTTCTTAGCTATATTTTATGAAAATCAATCTAAGATGGCTACCGCCACAAAATGGTGTTTCACCAATTTTTGCCACAACTTCCTCAATATGGGTATCATATGAAAGTATTTGACTAGTAGAATATGTACTATACATTATGAAAAATTGTAAATTCAAGATGGCCGCCACTACAAAAAGGCGAATTACGTGCATATTATTTTGTGTCGGGGGATTTTTAAAATTTGTGAAAAGAATATCTTTTGAAAAATAAATTGTAATATTTTCAGTATTCAATAAAATATAGAAGTCGAGTTTATTTCTCATTGAGCGTCCGAGATGGGACTTGCTTTATTATATTCGTAGATTTATAGGTTGGCGTTACATGACCTGCTCGCATAGAATAACAGATATATTTGAATAAAGTAGATGTGGGAAAACATGACTCCTAAAAACTCATAAAGTTGACTCTGCTGTTTAATGTCCCAAATTACTAATATACTCCATGATAGTAACTGCTGGATGATCGACATAAATTACCACTATATTGACTTTTAATACAAGATCATCAATCCTCTTAAAAATTATCTCTATGGAATTTACATTTCTCTGGTACTTATGGGTTTGGATGGATATTTAGGTATTTTGAAATGAGTTTGGTCTTGGAAAAGGAACAAAAAATTTGATGAAGTAAATACCACAAAATAGGGAGCCTAAACTGCAAATAGTTTGTGCTCGATAACATCTTTTAAAGGACCATGGACAGTGAATATTGGCAGAAAGGCAGGCCAGGCATATTACAATGATTAATGTCATCTCTAAATATTATCGAATAATCGAATCGTCATCGCCATCAATCACGCTGTAGTAGGGTAGTAGTCACTTCCGACATTTTGAAGTCACGACTCTTTATATGCCATAGACAGTCTGACTATAGTCTTAGTATTCCACGGTCTCTCAAGGAATGAATTAGTCTCTAGATAGTGTCAGTGAAAGTGTTAAGTGCAGTGTTGTGTTAGTGCTGTCCGATTAAGTTCACGTGAGTACCATATAATATAGTTGCCACGTCTTGTGTTAGGTTAGGTTTATGTGAGTTTAACCTTTGGTTTAAACAGAAAGCCAGAGCAGTGGAGGCTAGTGTTGAAATTATGTTAAAACACGTCTTTAAGCCTACACCTTGGTCACAAGTTCAAGGCACTGCTTAGGTTTCTCTCGTAATTGTAGAAGTGTCTACGTTGCGTTTACCCAATAGTCCATTCAATATCATCACCCCTTTTAGTGTTTCTCAATATATTCCCTCTTCCTCCTCCTTTTCATCATTAAAATCTTCGAGAAATATATTTTCGTAATTAACTCTGCTCGAAGGAAAAAAATAATTTCTTATTTACCACTTCCTTTAATATCTTATAGGTAATTATTATTTAGTTGGTAATTGGTCCAAAACCTCAAATTCTACATCACATCTACTATCCCCTTAGTCTATAAGCCGTGTGTATTTGACAGGTCATTTATCATGCTTTACGAGTGGACATCTCCGTTTTTACGAAGTTAGCACATCGCATGCCCAACAGCCACCAACCCTTACTATATTAAAGGGTTTTTGTATTTCCCTATCCCTATCCCCGTCGCTTTTCCCTACAATTTCATATCAAAAGAGTTATGCTATTAGATAAATCTTTTTTTTGGAAAAAAGAGCAAAGGAATGAGAAGCATTTTTATTGAGAAAGTTTTTGGGGTGACAGATAGAAATAGAATGTTTTCACTTTGTACTAGCTTAGCCTAGCAACAAGATGGCGTTGTAGAGAACATTAGTCTTAGATTCAATTTTTAATTGTATAATTAAGAGGGTTTTACAGTCCAATTGTTGTTTAATTTGAAATAAAATTCTCCAAATCCATGATATAATCGAAACCACTACATTGTATTATTTAATTGTTTCGTGACCGTAAATGTTAGTTTAATGTTCGGTAACTTTTCATGTAAATACTACTGACTGAATTGTTAAAACTAAGCAACAATATAGATACTTTAGACTATTCTATAGAATACAATTTATTTAGATATTTTGTAAATTATCCAAAATATGATGGTTAGTGTTGAATCGAATCAGGCGTTACTTTGCGGAAATTCATGATTAAAAAGGAATCAAAAAAGTTACCTTGCTATAATCCGTGAAATTCTGAACAACCAGACTCGTATAGCACAACCCAGAAGAGCACACCACCCACATACAAGTGAGGCGCGCGAACCCGAACCAGGACACACCACTCTTCTGGGTTGTGCCGTACGAGTCTGGTTGTTTGATTATCTAGCGACCTTCTTGTGTGGTGTATCCTGGATCGGGTTCGCGCGTCTCACTCGTAAGTGGGCGGTGTGCTCTTCTGGGTTGTGCCATACGAGTCTGGTTGTTTGATTGTCTAGCGACCTTCTTGTATGGTGTGTCCTGGATCGGGTTCGCGCATCTCACTTGTATGTGGGCGGTGTGCTCTTCTGGGTTGTGCTGTACGGGTCTGGTTGTTTGATTGTCTAGCGACCTTCTTGTGTGGTGTGTCCTGGATCGGGTTCGCGCGTCTCACTTGTATGTGGGCGGTGTGCTCTTCTGGGTTGTGCCATACGAGTCTGGTTGTTTGATTGTCTAGCGACCTTCTTGTGTGGTGTATCCTGGATCGGGTTCGCGCGTCTCACTCGTAAGTGGGCGGTGTGCTCTTCTGGGTTGTGCCATACGAGTCTGGTTGTTTGATTGTCTAGCGACCTTCTTGTATGGTGTGTCCTGGATCGGGTTCGCGCATCTCACTTGTATGTGGGCGGTGTGCTCTTCTGGGTTGTGCTGTACGGGTCTGGTTGTTTGATTGTCTAGCGACCTTCTTGTGTGGTGTGTCCTGGATCGGGTTCGCGCGTCTCACTTGTATGTGGGCGGTGTGCTCTTCTGGGTTGTGCCATACGAGTCTGGTTGTTTGATTGTCTAGCGACCTTCTTGTGTGGTGTATCCTGGATCGGGTTCGCGCGTCTCACTCGTAAGTGGGCGGTGTGCTCTTCTGGGTTGTGCCATACGAGTCTGGTTGTTTGATTGTCTAGCGACCTTCTTGTATGGTGTGTCCTGGATCGGGTTCGCGCATCTCACTTGTATGTGGGCGGTGTGCTATTCAGGGTTGTGCCGTACGGGTCTGGTTGTTTGATTGTCTAGCGACCTTCTTGTGTGGTGTGTCCTGGATCGGGTTCGCGCATCTCACTTGTATGTGGGCGGTGTGCTCTTCTGGGTTGTGCCGTACGGGTCTGGTTGTTTGATTGTCTAGCGACCTTCTTGTGTGGTGTGTCCTGGATCGGGTTCGCGCATCTCACTTGTTTGTGGGCGGTGTGCTCTTCTGGGTTGTGCCGTACGGGTCTGGTTGTTTGATTGTCTAGCGACCTTCTTGTGTGGTGTGTCCTGGATCGGGTTCGCGCATCTCACTTGTATGTGGGCGGTGTGCTCTTCTGGGTTGTGCCGTACGGGTCTGGTTGTTTGATTGTCTAGCGACCTTCTTGTGTGGTGTGTCCTGGATCGGGTTCGCGCATCTCACTTGTATGTGGGCGGTGTGCTCTTCTGGGTTGTGCCGTACGAGTCTGGTTGTTTGATTGTCTAGCGACCTTCTTGTGTGGTGTGTCTTGGATCGGGTTAGCGCGTCTCACTTGTATGTGGGCGGTGTGCTCTTCTGGGTTGTGCCGTACGAGACGGGTTGTTCAGAATTTCGCGGATTATAGCAAGGTAACATTTTGATTCCTTTTTAATGATGGTTAGTGTTGAATAAGTTGGAGTTATTTTGGCGTGAGTTGCTTATAGATTAGACCTTCTGTATTTCCCTTTTATATCAGCGAAGCGAGGGCAAATTTATACAATACATAAGTAAATACAGTTAAGACTCCAATATAATATTGTTTTCACATTTACGACTCACAATTACCATATTATCGAAGTCTTCGCCGCTGTATTCATTTTTACGTACTATAAAAAGGTAATTTTAGACGGGAATGGAATCAAGAGCTCATAAATAGGACGTTAAGAACAGATGTGCTTTCTGAAGTACTTGGTGGGGTGGGAGGATACTTATAAAGTGATAAGTTGTATCCCACTGCTGGGATAATGAGAATTCCTTGTTATAATGAGTATATTCCCAGCGTATGTGTATTCTGGCTTATCCTGCTTACATTATAAATGCGAAAGTTTGTATGTTTGTTACTTAATCAAACCAAAACATCTGAATCTGGATTGTAACCTTGATTGACACATAGGCTACTTTTTATCCTGAATAAAACCCACTTAGAAAGTATGTGATATATTATTTTAGCTTGGAATAAAGCACAAATCCTACGCAAAGACTTTTATTTTCTTAAACGTTTATTGAATGATTGTGAGTGAGTGAGTCTGACTGAGTCAATTTTATAATTGACTCAGTATAATGATAGTGTAGATTTTAATGAGACTGGAACCAATCCTGAAATTTTCGTAGTTCATAGTATAAAACAAAATCGCTGTCGGTACGCTTAGATTTATTAAACTACTAGCTGCGCTCCGCGGTTTGACATGCCATATTTTGGATACTTCACACTATATCATTATAAATTATAGCCTATATGTTATTCTGATGTATAAGCTGTATTATTGTAAAGTTTCATCAAAATCCCTTTAGTAGTTTTTGCGTGAAAGAGTAACAAACATCCATACATTCTTACAAACTTTCGCGTTTATAATATTAGTAGGACTTT
The DNA here is from genome assembly GCA_905147385.1 of Limenitis camilla. NCBI lineage: Eukaryota > Metazoa > Arthropoda > Insecta > Lepidoptera > Nymphalidae > Limenitis > Limenitis camilla. The sequence continues at coordinate 10,961,768 of LR990249.1, read as the reverse complement.
TAATGCGGTTTTCACTAATATACAAAGTGATTTGAGACGAATGTTTATGTATATTACTTGCACAATATAGTAAGGAAACATACGTAGCCGGGGCAGGTCGCTAGTGTTATAATATGATCATTATGAACGCTATAAACATGTAGGATAAAAGAATGAGGTGAAGTGAACATTTCCTTATAGACGTGTAGCATTTTTTTAGTATTAGGTAAATTTTTACAAAACCCAGATGTCTTTTTCCACCAGTTTCCTTGCAAAGTTTATTGTTTAGACTTCGGGGACAGCTGCGTTCTTTAATGTTGTACAACCTTTCGCCCAAGTTACGTTACACAAGTCGAGTCTAGAATATCTGAAGTAGATATTCTGATCAATCGGTTATTATGATTAAAAAATATTTAGCGCAGTTAGTTATTAATATAAATGAAATGTATAATTGTTTAATTTTGTTTTTTTTCGTTTTATTGACTGCAAGTGATGGCGGGAGAAGCAAGATGGCGGTAGAGCGTTGTTGCATTTAATTCTGCTGCAGAAAAAGAATAAAAAAGGGACAGTACTTGTCGAAGGGTGCGGATACGTTTTATTATAATCTGACATTATTGATAACTATTACTTACACCCAAGTAAAGTGAGAATATTTTATTATATTACCTCTATAATCTAGCAAAGCATATGCAAGCTGATGATTTCAGCCACTAAAACTAAAATTAAAATTATCTGTCACACATTATATGACATACAAGCACACATAATTTAATAAATATAAACAAAATTTAGTAAATGTTTTATTGACATTCATTCAATTAAAAACCACCATTACCTGTGTACAAAGCTTTGTCGCCGTGTATACTTGTTGTTTTCATAACCCGTTTTTGTCAAGTTTCAGGATAAAAATAATTTATTCTCACCCTTGACGGATATATTTCCTTATTTTTGTTTTTCTATTCTATATATGTTATAACATAACTTAAAACGAGTGCATTTTTAGGATACTTAAGGATAATGGTTATAAACTAATCTAGAAGATAAGAATTATATATCCTGTTTTGACAAGAACTTTATAATAAAGAATTAGATATTTTCCCGATTCCCTACTAAGAGTTATATTATATCTTGCTTCATACACAAATAATTATTCGTTTCTTTATCAAAAAAACCTAAAAAAGGTGTGTGTGCGATTCACACACGATAGAAGTGAAACTTCAGTAAATCGACAAAAGAATGAGATGAATATATATAATAATATAAAATAGTATGTATATTTCTGTCTCATTCTTTCCTACACATTTTTGTATTTGTGTCTCTTACCTGTCGTTTTTTCCGTTGCATCCGGTTTGAAATCACAACGATTCTAAAGAAGTTTCACTTCAAAAATATTATTCTTGTCCCCTGTTCTATTATATAAGTTATATCCTTTCCAGTTTCTCTATAACATGCATTGTATCGTATCCCGTTTTCCTACGACAAGGAATTATATTCTTATCTATTTCCACCTGTATATACCACCGGTATTTAATTATAATTGGACATATAAATCGCTATATCGCTAATCGGTATATATTACATTTTAATTTTCAACACCAACGTCATTGCAAAATATAAAACAAAGTTGTTTCTCGCTGTCCCCCTGTCCCTATGTATGGTTAGATCTTTAAAACTAGACAACGAATTTTAATGTGGTTTTCACCAATAAATAGAGTAATTCAAGATGAAGGTTTATATGTATGTCGGAAACTAGAAAATTGAATGGATATACAATCTTTCAATAAGCATCGTATGTGCACAACGTATGGCCTATATCAAAAGCTATAAGCGCAACACGGTCAGGATATAACTGAACATTACTATCACTTACTATTCTGATAAGAACTATTACGACAGGAACCTAAGCAGTGCCTTGGACTTGTGACCAAGGTGTAGGCTTAAGGAATTCCTTTAAGTCATCACAACACTCGCCTCCACTGCTTAGTTTCACCGTCTAAACCTAAGATTAGACTAACATTAACCTAACCTAACATAAGGCTAACCTAACCTAAACCTAACTCACACCTCCGACACGGCCATTCTGACGCACGACCGTCCACGGGCGATACTGAATTTCTAAGCCGCACTATCACAAGGAAGTCCGCTCGTCTTTCCTGACAATACTTTATTCAACGTGAAGTCGCAAGAATTAAAATTGGTAAACGTACTAACTGAACTGTACAATTAACTAATCATTAGTCTACACCGGTCGACATTAAAGGAACTTATTTCAAAGTATCACAATCGAAGTAATATCGTCTTCACCTTAACCGATAAACTGCCTAAACGTTAATTTAAACGATTAATCAAGATTTAAAGCAAGTCTGTATCTTCAACGTACCGAACGCACGGGTTATACTCTCTAGTCTTTACTTCGCACCGATTCCTATTAAGGTTCTAAAGGAACTAATTCTGGCGAAATTAACACTGTATCTTTGACCGGACTACTATTTATTAAGATAATGAAAATTTTCTACTACACGAAAACAACATCATCAAGTAGAGCCATGTACCAGAACTGTTTATTCCAACTTTCAAAAGCTACACACTAGATGCTTCTACAAATCCTTGAGTGACACCCTCCATCACCACGGCTCTCACAGTCGACCGGTAATCGCAACTACCATCACACGCGCATCCACCTCGTGGATCGCAACTCTCACGCACATCCATCACATGGACTGCAACAAATTTCAATACAGTCGATAGATTCTATCACTCAAGAAACCAAAATCCATTTTACAAATCATGATCACCATTAACTTCAACTTAATGTGGTAACTGGTACATGATCTACAATCATTTTTTTTTAATCGCACGGGCTTACATTTTCTAAAAATCTTTCAACTTCATAATCTAATAACGAGAATGTTGATGTGTGAAGCGAAGGTCTATCTTACTTCAAAACATTTTCAGAATTCATACTACCTTCGCAAGTATTTTTGTATTTTCATTCTGTACTACCCACTTTAACTTTTTCAAAAACTATTTATACTCGCACCGATACCAAGATAACTTATTGTCAGGTTGATGCGAAAAGAAGCTTTAACGCGAACTTGTGGGTCTTCGAGGCGAGTTCTTTATTCCACTTCTGATGTCGGAAACTAGAAAATTGAATGGATATTCAATCTTTCAATAAGCATCGTATGTGCACAACGTATGGCCTATATCAAAAGCTATAAGCGCAACACGGTCAGGATATAACTGAACATTACTATCACTTACTATTCTGATAAGAACTATTACGACAGGAACCTAAGCAGTGCCTTGGACTTGTGACCAAGGTGTAGGCTTAAGGAATTCCTTTAAGTCATCACAACACTCGCCTCCACTGCTTAGTTTCACCGTCTAAACCTAAGATTAGACTAACATTAACCTAACCTAACATAAGGCTAACCTAACCTAAACCTAACTCACACCTCCGACATGTATAATACCTACATATTATAGTAGAGAAAGAAACCGTGCGAAGCCGGAAGCGGGTTCGCTGGTGTATAAAAATATATAAAGCTGAAGAGTTTGTTTGTTTGCTTGAATGCGCTTATCTCTGGAACTACTGGTCCGATTTGAAAAAAATCTGTCAGTGTTAGATAGTCCATTTATCGAGGAAGGCTATAGGCTATATATCATCACGCTAAGACCAATAGGAGCTGAGCATCACGTGAACAAAGTCGCATAGGTCGACTAGTAATTTATATATGACTAGCTGCGTCCCGCGGTTTCACCCACTTTATTTTAAATAATTCACACTATATCATTATAAATTATAGCCTATATATTATTCTGATGTGTAAGCTATATTATTGTAAAGTTTCATCAAAATCCATTTAGCAGTTTTTGCGTGAAAGAGCAACAAACACGTTCATACATTCTTACAAACTTTCGCGTTTGTAATATAGGCCTAACTCGCAAAGACTTAACAAAAACGAAAGACTTATCGAGCTGTGACATGTCACACTTATTTGAATAACTTGTATTTTTTTCGCGATAAAACTTAGGCTATGTCCTTCCCCAAGCTCTATACCAAATTTCATCAAAATCGGTTTAGTGATTTAAGCGCGATTGGGTAAAACACAAAGATATTCAAACCAATAAGCATCAAATCCTTCAGTCCCTTATAAATGCCAAAATTCTTTTAGATTTTTTTATAATTCTAGCGCGAATATTGGACAAACAAACATATATACAGTCGCCTAATATATTAGTAGAAAGTATATATTATGAAAATGGTTAAGTTCTTAGTATAGATCGATTAAACTTGTCAATGGGGTGCGGACTGCGGGGTGCGTCAATACCAGATGGATCTATAGTTAAACATTCCTTTCGCCCCAATGGAATATAATTTAAAACGAATTTGGAGATAAAACGAGCTTTTTTTTCTTACTAAATAGACCCTCGGGTCCTGCCTAAACTCTGTATAGCGACGCTTAATGGCTAAAAAAATTAAAAGTAAAAATCCTTTTAAACCTCTTTCATTTATTTTGACTTTTTAGCCCTTTCATTTGATACCCATATTGTAGAAGTGCATTAAAAATAGTTCGCCATATTGAATATGCCGCCATGTTGGATTTAGAATGACGTCACAAAGTTAACCATGCATTGTCATCCAAATTGAACTTGTATACGCGCACATACGCACACAAACACAAGAAATAAATAGCTTTAAAAAGTGAAAATTTAATTATTTGTAAATACCCACTAGAAGTTAAATGGACATAATAAATCGAATACTTATCCTAGCAACACTATTGATAAATTTAATTTGAGATGTTAGTGTTGCCATTATAAATGATTACAAGTCAGTTTTGGAAATATACAAATGCTCCTGGGTCTCAAGCCTCAGGCCCAGCACTGTTACTATATAGTATACTAGTCGACTACCGTGACTTCGTCTACGTTAAAGTATATGTTAAATTAAGAATATATGTACAAAAATAAAAATAAAGGAGAGAGAGAGACTCTCGAAAATAAAACCATACAGAGACTGACCATTCTGAACAGAGATAAAGATAAATATTAAAGAGAGAAAAAAGAGACAGGGTGAGAGAAAATGATAGTATATAAGAGGAAGAGAGACAGAAATACTGTAGACTTCCTCAGTGAACGAATTTTTAAAATCTGGTTATTTACGACAAAATGGCCAAATTCGTTTAACTAAAAAATGTATATGGCAACACTGAATCACCTTTGTCACTCACGAAAAACATAGTTTTCTATTAGCGAAAGAATTTTTAAAATCGGGTTAGATACGTCAAAATGGCCAAATTCGTGAATTAAAAAATGTATATGGCAACACTGAATCACCTTTGTCACTCACGAAAAGTATAGTTTTCTATTAGCGAAAGAATTTTTTAAATCGGGTTAGATACGTCAAAATGGTCAAATTCGTGAATTAAAAAATATATATGGCAACACTGAATCACCTTTGTCACTCACGAAAAGCATAGTTTTCTATTAGCGAAAGAATTTTTAAAATCGGGTTAGATACGTCAAAATGGCCAAATTCGTGAATTAAAAAATGTATATGGCAACACTGAATCACCTTTGTCACTCACGAAAAGCATAGTTTTCTATTAGCGAAAGAATTTTTAAAATCGGGTTAGTTACGTCAAAATGGCCAAATTCGTAAATTAAAAAATGTATATGGCAACACTGAATCACCTTTGTCACTCACGAAAAGCATAGTTTTCTATTAGCGAAAGAATTTTTAAAATCGGGTTAGTTACGTCAAAATGGCCAAATTCGTAAATTAAAAAATGTATATGGCAACACTGAATCACCTTTGTCACTCACGAAAAGCATAGTTTTCTATTAGCGAAAGAATTTTTAAAATCGGGTTAGTTACGTCAAAATGGCCAAATTCGTAAATTAAAAAATGTATATGGCAACACTGAATCACCTTTGTCACTCACGAAAAGCATAGTTTTCTATTAGCGAAAGAATTTTTAAAATCGGGTTAGTTACGTCAAAATGGCCAAATTCGTAAATTAAAAAATGTATATGGCAACACTGAATCACCTTTGTCACTCACGAAAAGCATAGTTTTCTATTAGCGAAAGAATTTTTAAAATCGGGTTAGTTACGTCAAAATGGCCAAATTCGTAAATTAAAAAATGTATATGGCAACACTGAATCACCTTTGTCACTCACGAAAAGCATAGTTTTCTATTAGCGAAAGAATTTTTAAAATCGGGTTAGTTACGTCAAAATGGCCAAATTCGTAAATTAAAAAATGTATATGGCAACACTGAATCACCTTTGTCACTCACGAAAAGCATAGTTTTCTATTAGCGAAAGAATTTTTAAAATCGGGTTAGTTACGTCAAAATGGCCAAATTCGTAAATTAAAAAATGTATATGGCAACACTGAATCACCTTTGTCACTCACGAAAAGCATAGTTTTCTATTAGCGAAAGAATTTTTAAAATCGGGTTAGTTACGTCAAAATGGCCAAATTCGTAAATTAAAAAATGTATATGGCAACACTGAATCACCTTTGTCACTCACGAAAAGTATAGTTTTCTATTAGAGAATGAATTTTTAAAATCCGGTTAGTTACGACAAAATGGCCATGTTCTATTTATTAAAAAATGCTTATGGCAACACTAAATCACCTTTGTCACTCACAAAAAGTGCATTTTTCTATCAGTGAAAAAAAATTAAAATCGGATTAGTAGTTCCTGTTTCTCAGGAACTACTAATCCGATTTTAATTTTTTTTAATTCCCTTCAATTTACAAAATGGCTACCTTATGGCTTATGGCACTTAAATGGCCATATCTTTTTCATTAGAGTATTTATGGCAACACCACATAGCCTTTGTTACCCGGAAAGGAAGTAGCTTCCTATCGGTGAAAGAATTTTCAAAATCGGTTCAGTACTTTTCGAGCCTATTCGCAACAAACAAACAAACATACAAATATACAAACATACAAACAATCAAATCTTTCCTCTTTATATAATAGTATAGATATACAATTATACATAAAAAATATGTCTATTAAATACTGATAAAAATTAATAAAATATTTATGTTAAATCTACCAATATATGAAATGCAAGATATCTATAAATATATTTATCATCCCCTAAACAGGGGATAAAGGGATAAAGAGGGAGGGTCCTCGAATTGGGTTTTAAATGAATTCAGATATACAGACAGCGTTGCAATGTCTTTCTTTATGTTTATAATAAAAATTTTATTTTTCAGCCATTTTGTATAAAATATCTAGAATCTATATACACTATACTTTCTTTGTTTATTTCTGTATCCGTTCGTGTAAACTGTATCCGTATTAGTTTCATATTTAATATTATTTATAAGCAAACCCATATCTAAATATTAGTCAACAAAACCATTTCGTAAGATTGATCATGTGTGAAATGAATTTAAATGTGTAACCCCTACTACATTGCATTAAAGTTCACAATATTATCAAAGGATATTGTAGGGGGATACGTAATTTAATGTATATGAAACAAATCGAATGAGCGGTAAACTGGGGTCTATTCTTTTATGAATAGAGTGAGAGAGAGAGACAAAAAATGTTTTAGAGAAAACAATAAAAAAATTGTTAATAGATGGCGCTGTAAATTCATATATCAATATGTCATGTTTATGTATAAAACAATTACTGTGTTAATAACTCTAAAGAAAATAAAACATATTTTAGCTACAGTTGGATAAGACAAACAGAACTCGTGAGGGGATGGGTTAGCATCTCGTAAGAGCCGAGTAACCCAACACCCCCGTTGGTGGTAGGGGATCTGGTCCCCGACTGGCTTACGACCAACAGCATGCGAATCCGACCGCCAAGTGTAATTCTCTGGGCTCTCGTTCAGGCTCCACATAGGGTAGCAACGCACCGGCAAAACCAGAGGGTCTATGGGCGACGGTGGCCACTTACCATATGGTGGACCGTCTGCTCGGTTTCCCCTTAACTGTCATAAAAAAACATTGAGATTGAGATCCAGATGTTTAGTCCAAATATCTTCTAAAGATTAAAAATATCCGTTTTCAGGAAATGATGATTTGTTTAGATGAACAATTCCCTTTTACAATCTAATTTTTGATCCTAGAGTTTGGATTGTGTTCATAAATTTGTAAATAAACATGAAAACTTTAACCATCTCTTTCTGCGAAACAAATACTGCAATTCAGTAAAAACATATTTCTTTCAAAAAATATTTACGTTTTATTTTGGCGCTTTAAGAGAATCGCAAATTTGCAAACTTTCATCCTTATAAATATTGCAATTTTTAAGGCACATAATGCTAGTTTTTTTCCGTCGTATAAGTAGTTCAGCCATTTTGTACAAAATATTTACAAATAAGATACACTACACCTTCCTAGTTTATCGCTGTATCCGTTAGTGTAAGGTGTATCCGTATCCGTTGCGTGGTTTAGAAGAAGTGAGCGGAGAAATAGATAGAGATCGACAGAGATTTTTTTTAAGTCTATGCTAATATTACAAAGGCTACTGTTACACATGCTCTAAAATAGTATACTAAAAAGAGTGTTAAATTATGGTTATTATGAGAATGCTAGTTTTAAGTATGCTCCTGAATAAGCATGCTCAAAGCAAACACTCCAATTCACATGCCATTTGATAGCATGCTCTCTGCCAATTCAAACAAAACAATAAAAAATCAAACAGCCATCCGCATGGAGCTGAATAAAATTATACTTTTGCTGAGCATGCAATGCATCCAAAAACTTTTCTCAGCCAGGAAGAGGAAAAGAAGGAATAGGAAGTGACTGCACCTTGCAGACAAGATCGATAGCATGCTCATTAAGCAAACGCGTTCACACTTGCTATTACCTTTCCCCCTTCCACCCCCGCATCAACTAGGATGCTTAAAGATAGCAAGGTGTGCAATAATCCAGCATGCCACTAAAAAGCTAGCTTAATAGTAGCATGTCCTGTAGACACACGCTAGTAGGTAGCATTTGCTCAATAATAGCATGCTTTCTTGCTAGTAATTAGCATGTGTAACAGTAGCCTAAGAGTTTGTTTCTTTAGTTTGAATTGAAAATTTCTTTAAGTGTTATATAGCCGATTTTTCGAGGACGGCTATATATCATAACGCTACGACCCATAGGAGCAGAGCATCACGTGGACAAAGTGGCGCGGTTCATCTCACCAATATAAAGATAGTATAATGAAATATAAATAGGTTTCAACTACTATAAAACCACATTTATGAATTGAAGTGCTTTTCATAGAATTTTTAACCCTAAAACGATTATAGAACTATAAAAGCATACACATGGGGTTGAAACTGACTACTTAAGACCCCTTTAGAACCTCCATTATGTAGTATAAGGTACAAGGTATAAGCTTATACCAAACGATTTTTACAAAATATTAAAAGAAGAATGTTGCTATATTTAAACTATTGTCATTCTTCTGTACCTTTTAACTCTTCTGTTTCTTCTTTGAACAAAAATATACTGGCATGCAAAAGAAGGTATAACAGTTTTTAAATTCAATTTTCTCCTAAACTATTAACTTTAGAGACTTTAAATAAAAACAACTTAATGTTTTTAAGATAAATAAAACACAGAAACAAAAAGTAACCATTTTCACTGAATGGCAAAAACTTAAAAAATCCTGAAAAATTCGTTTGTAGTCTTAAAGTCACATTTTTAATAACTGATGTTGCCTCCTCTGGCTCTGATCACAGCCTCGTGTCTGTTTGGCATACTGAAGACGAGGTTCCGGAGACGATGTTGCGGGACATTCTCCCATTCTTCTATGAGAGGCTGTTTAAGATCTTTGAGGGTGATAGGAGGTCATTTGCGTCGTCTGACCAGCCGGCCGAGCTCATCCCAAGCGTGTTCGATCGGGTCAGGATTCCTTGGTAGCCAGGCCATCAAGTTGATACCAACCTCCTGAATGTACTCTTGTACACCTGAGCGGTGTGTGGCCGAGCGTTATCTTGCATACTTATTTTCTATGGCCACTAACTTTACTCGACCTTCTGAAGAGATGACAGCCCATACATGTATAGAGCCCCCACCGTATTGGACTCTTTCTGCAAAGCAGGCTTGAGGGTATCGCTCACCAGCCGCCTGTAGACTTTTCGACTTCCTAGACGGAAGTCGAAAAGGCTAGTGTATTTATTGTAAAGAAAAGAGGAGTTTATAGCGCCTCGTCTATTTGGAGAAGCTAGACCAGGCGAGACTCGACTAGATGAAAATAGGCTAGTAGACTAGACTAGACGAAACGAAACGAAATTAGACGAGACTAGATGAGATGAGTAACATTTATATATTCACTAGCTGACTCGGCAAGCGTTTCGGAGGAGTATGGTAACTAACATTGTGTTACTGTAATTTAATGTACAACTGGTGCCATCTAGTGTAATGTTAGCGTTGAAATTATTTACTCAGTATTACAATGCCTTTAATTAAAGCTAACGACATCTATGTGACAGATTCAGACATAAGCAATAAATAGAGCTTTTTCATGTAAGTTCATACCACTCTTTTTACATACTCAAAGAAATTCATTAAAACCTACCCCTAAAACAATAGTTTGGACATATTTTATCTATAGATTTGTTTAAAAGGATATAGAATTTGTAGGTAAAGAAAAATAGTTTAATATATTCTGTTTGAGTTAAAAAATTAATAATTTTGTACCAAACGACAAACAAAACTTGAGTAAAGGCAATTATAGTACCTTTGATCGCGACTCATAAAAACAATATAATTAGAGGGAGTTTAAACTTGGGACTTTAACGTTGGGGAGGGATGAGGTAAGAGGAATGGGGGATGTGAATGGATTTTATATATAAACCTGTTCTTTCTACTAACAACCGCGTTGAGAGGCTAATGTGTTTGAATAACCATTGAAGATTCAATTACATGAATGTAGAATTGTATACACAGGGTTTATATTTTACCATTTGAAAGGTATTGTGCCTTTTAACAATGAATCTATATTCTACTATGCAGTTTAAACTCTATATAACATCATCTACAACAGAAAACATCTCAAAACATTAAAATTATTGGTTGGATTATTTGCAGTTAGTTGAAATTTATCGACAATTCTAAAAAAAATAGAATCTCCTAGATATCCTTATTCCCATAAACTCTATATAGAGTTTATCATTAATATTTCTCCCATCGCTGAGGTTTTGATGTTTTATTCCATCCGTAAACTTCAGTTCAGAATTTTGAAAAATTCAAAAATCCACAATTTTGAGAAAATACGGTGAGACGAGATAAGATGGCGGTACATTGGTTTTCATCATGATAACATTTTGAATGAAAAGAATTCAATTAAAAACTATCGCCATCTATTATTAGGTTACGGAAATAATTGTAATCAATACTTACCTATAGAATATTAATAAAATAATATTGAGCCAGCGACATCTATATTACAAATTCAGGATTAATAAGTAATTATTGGATCATTAAATTAAATTATAAGGTAGATCTAACCACTGCACCGAAAAGGATACTAATTTATATAGTACGCAACAAAATCACAATTAGCCATGTAATAAAATGTACCACAGACTACAAACAGACAGTTGAACAGTTTGTTTCACAAGTTTTATATTTATACTTCTCTTAAGCTCATTTTTCGAACTCAAAAAAGCCTATATTTTAAGTTATACCTGCAGAAATATAACTGAGAAAACCGTATCAAATTTCGTTCAATAGGTTTTGTGTGATACGCATACAAACATATTTTTAATAACTGATTAGGATTGTTCAGAGCACCTTTATGACTGAAATCTAAAAAGTCCTCATAAAAAAAAATTACTCAGGGACAAAGGTCACAAAAACGGTAACTTTTATCATAAAATTAGTTCAGACAAAAATTGTAGATCAGATAAAAAATGTCTAATAAATAGTTTTTTTTTTCTAAGAGCCATCGCTTCTGAAATATAACGATTCAAAAAGTTTCGTCTAAATTAAGCGGACATTTAATAAGTTAATTTTAAAGTTGAACCGCGAATAGATCACACTTGCCATCGACAAGTAACAGACAAGTGGTCTTTTATTATCTATGATTTCTCTTTTCTACAGTTCTTCACTTCCACATATAAACCACTGAACCGATTATGATAAAATTTTGTACAAATATAGTCTAGAGCTCGAGAAAGTACATAGGCTATGTTTTATCGCGAAATAAAAGGGTTAAAGGGATTGAAATAGGGGATGAAGTGCATGTGGAACTGGGTGACCGTTTATGTCTTTGGGAATCAGTCTGCTATAGATTACTAGCGACCTGCTCCGGCTTCGCACGGTTACTTTCTCTACTATACTATGTATGTATTATACATATAAACCTTCCTCTTGAATCACTCTATCTGTTAAAAAAAACTCCATCAAAATCCGTTGAGTATTTTTTAAGATCTGAACATACATAGGGAAAGACAGAGGGAAAGCGACTTTGTTCTATACTATGAAGTGATTATTTTCATATTGAGAATTAATAAATTAAAATAAATTGAATACGGGTAAAGCCAGGGCGGGTCTACTAGTTATATTATAAAGGAAAATATAGTCTTACATACTAAGGTTTAGTCAAAATGGTCATTGATAAACATAAGAGTACTGTATGAAAGATATTAGAAAGTTAATTCATTATTGAATAAAAACTAGACGAAAACTTTAATCTTCATTTCTTAGCTAGTATAATATATTAAACGGAACACCGTTCACGTTAAACTGTCATACTATGTTCGGCTAGATATAGGATTAAATTACCGCCTGCCATTTTACGTAGAGCAATCATTTGAACCCGCAAATTGGGTTTAAATAAAGGCCAGGCGTCTGATTAAACATTGCTTTTTAGGACAAATGAATAGGCTTTGTTACGAATATAATTTATAAGTTATCTCTATATACTATCTGTATAATATGTACTTTTAATTAGCGCCTAAAAGTGTAGGACAAAAGAGTTCTAAACGTAAATATATAATAGGTCCAAATACGTTTTAGTTACTTTGCGGCCGTCTTTAAGGATAATGATTAAGCGTCAGTAGGTGAATTTTTTAATGATAAATCAGGGACAAACGAGAAGACGGTCCACCTGATGGAAAGTGGCCTCCGTTTTCTCTCTTGTTTTGCCGATGCGTTGCCGCCTTGAAGATAAGAATGAAGAAGGGGAGCGAAGAAGAATTAATGGGGTGGGAGAGGGAAGGGGTAGGGAAGGGGGCCCACATGCTGCTCGACCGGAACGCGTCAGAAACACTTGGCGGTCGCAAGCCAGTCGGGGAACATATCCCCTACTACCAAGGGGGTTCTGGGTTAGTAGGTTCAAATCCCAGTAATTGCACTATTTACATGGCCCACTTCTGACACAAGCATTTTAGCTCATTTGGAGTAGTACTAGTATTATTAAAAAAAATGTTGCACTAAATATTGTGAGTGAGTCGTAGGAAAAAATTTGAAAAAATATTTAAGAAGTAATTATATGTATAATATATAAAAATATATTCTATAAAAATATAAAAATGAATTTATGTTCGTACATCACGGTAAAACTCGAGAATAACTGGACCGATTTGCCTAATTTTAATCTTAATATTTGGGGAAGTACTAAAACGAGTTTGATAAAACTTTTATAGTCTTATACCTCAGAGAAGCGAGGACATGTCAGACATAATAACATTATAATATTTTAACAAAAAGATACGACGTATATTCGTTGTTATAAAGCTTAATAGAATAAAAGTGAAGATAAATGAAACAAATTATAGATATTAAATATTAGTGTTGCCATAAATTCGTTTAGATAAATACGAAAATCTACAAAAAATTGGAAGACAGAAGAAAATTGTTGTTGTTGTTGATGTTCACAAATGATGTATTTCTGTTGCCCCTATAACAACAAATACTGAAAACAGAATATTTAAGGGGGGCTCCCATAAAACAAAAGCTATTTTTTGCCAAATATTGGTACGGAACCCTTTAATAATCTTGTAGTCTTCAGCAAATCCTAGACACATAAACTTGTTTATAATATAAATTATAAATCAGCTTCCAATTCGATGTAAAACTATAAACTTTCAACTTAAAGTACTGAATGTTTGTCATTTCCAGTGACAACTTTGACAATTTTATTTACCAACTTCTCTGCAATCGGCGAACTATCTTTTGGATTTAAGCTATAAATAGTATTGGGATATATTCTAAAAAAATACTATAATAAGTTTAACTTTTCACCTTTTTAGGTGTAAAAATTGGAAAAGAAATTACATGAAAATATTTCATCTAAAAGTTTTCATATTTTTTAAAAATTTAGTTAAGCTTTGTCGTGTCAAAAAATGCGTTAAATTTAGTCGTGGCATAAAAAAATGTGGTAAAAAATTTATACATTTTTGTCGTAATAAAATTGATGACTTTTTGTTAGGAAAAAAATTGGATGTCCTAACAGATTATTTTTTCTTAAATTAACACAATAGTTTAGGGATAAACATTATCCTATATTACTTTTAAATATTATCTCTACCAACCAATATAATAATAATTAATATTTCATCCGATTCTCAAATTTAATAATGAAAGTATGAGTGTGAATATTTTTATAGATTTCAATGACTGGCAACACTGCAATGGTCAGCACATCAATCTTTTATGAGATCTAATAAAATTTTACGTTCAGTTTTATATTTGACACTTCCAATATTCTAACTGGTAAGATTTAAAGTTTATTTGTATATTATGTGATGTGTATGACAAACATATGAATTTAGATTAATATATTATGTTAGTCAATTAAAATTTTTAAGCAGTTTTAAAACAAGACAGCGACATTTTTTAAAACGCGTAAACTTTGTAGTAACAAAGTTACACGCTATTATGTCATGACAAAGATTCACGCTATTGTGTCATGTCAAAGTTTAGCGCTATTGTGTCATGGCAAAGTTTTACACTATTGTGTCATGATAAAGATTCACGCTTTTGTATCACGACAAAGTTTCACGTAATTGTGTCATGGCAAAGTTTTACACTATTGTGTCATGATAAAGATTCACGCTTTTGTATCACGACAAAGCTTCACGTAATTGAGTCATGGCAAAGTTTTACACTATTGTGTCATGATAAAGATTCACGCTTTTGTATCACGACAAAGTTTCACGTAATTGTGTCATGGCAAAGTTTTACACTATTGTGTCATGATAAAGATTCACGCTTTTGTATCACGACAAAGTTTCACGCAATTGTGTCATGGCAAAGTTTCGCGCTATTGTGTCATGGCAAAGTTTTGTCATGACTCAAAATCAGTCCATATTATGTTAAAAGAACAAAGAGTTATACTTCAAAATTTAATTGATCTAAAATCAAATATATTGATGATTTTCTTACTCTATCTATTTTGATATTGAATATTATCGATTCGTTTCCTTATCGGCACGTACTACACCATCCACTATGCTACTATAGTGGAAAGACTTGTCAAATCGATCATAATATTCGTATACAAGTAGATACAGCCTCACTCACTCACGCCCATATATCACGTAATATTTAATATAAATTCCATAAAAACATCGAGGCTCACGTTAGCGATGACGTTACACAACAACCGGTTCTAAGAGATGATTCAATCGGTTTTTAAACAGAAAAAAATATGTAAACATACAAAAAAGAGTTTATACAGAATGGAATTTCATTAAATACATTAACTATGTATATAAAGTACACGATTGTTGTATGGGAGGCCACTTAACTATTAAATTTATTCTGTTTTTAGTATTTGTTGTTATAGGGGCAACAGAAATACATCATTTGTGAACATTTCAACTGTCTAGCTATTACGGTTCATGAGTTACAGCCTGGTGACCGACAGACGATGGACAGCGGAATCTTATTAATAGGGTCCCGTTTCTACCCTTTACCTACAGAACCCTAAAGAAGTGTGGAATTAACTTTCTTATTTTTTATCAATTCAGAGTAAATTTGAATCAACATTTTTTTTTATTTAAAGTACATTAAATATCTCAATTATAAATCGATTTAATAATGCTCAATTTAATTCAGAATGTTTTTTTTTAATGTAATTTTAAGCGCCATCTAGCGGATATTCATTACTATCGTCAAATAGACATTTTAAAACTAGTTTCCAGACGAATTTTCACCGAATTTGTTCTGTTAATTCTCCATTATCTTGTCGGCAACGAGTATGGGGAAGGGGGGTGAGAGGACGGGGGATAGGGGGTTGGCGATGGAATTCAATTAAAAAGCCGGCGTGTCCGCGATTTCTGCAATTAGTTCGCTTTTCAACTATTTTATTGTTACATCGAATTTGGAAAGAGAATTTCATTTGAAATGTCAATATTTTATTTTTTAATTTTTTAGGTGCAGTTTTAATGGATTCTTTTACTAATTACTGAACTACTATTTTGACTTTTTTTTGATGTAGAGTAGTATTAAAAGAAAGGGAGGATGTAGGAAACGTATTGAGATTAGTTGTAATTCAATAAACTTATCTACAGAGGACTTGGTTTTGATCATGGTCAAACTCTTCTAGTCTTAGTCTTGGTAATTCAAAGGTTTGGTCTTTTTGTTGATCTTTCTTTATTGATTCTACTCCCAAAACAAGACCCATCTTTATCATACTCGGATTTGGACTTGATCAAATACTTTTATTCTTGGTCTTGGTCTTATTTAATTAGTCTAAGACATGGTCTTGCTCAAACTTTTCTGCTCAAACTTTTCTAGTATTAGTCTTGGTCTTGGTAAATCAAAGGTTTGGTCTCGTTGTTGATCTTTCTTTATTGATTCTAGTCCCAAGAATAAACCAACTTTATCTTACTCGGATTAGCTTTTACAGCGAAAAAGTTACATTTACTTCCGGCACACGTGTTCCCTCCTTCTTATAACCTGGGGTCCTTCAAACGAGGCGTGAAGAGACATCTTGCGGGTGGGCAGGGAGGTGGCAGCTAGCGCAGTTCGCATTCTGCAACTCTATTGGCCGCCCTCGTGTTTGGACTCTGCTGCCACTTACCATCTGGTGGAGTAGAGTCATCTGTCAACTTTCAAATATAAAAAAAAAAGAATTTTGTCTTCTTTAAATGGTCTTTGTGCTAGAGTCTTGATGTCTTAGTAGTAGACTAAGTCTGGCTTTTATTTATCAAGATACACTTAGATCCCTAAAATTGAAAATTACTCCTAAATGGTTTATTGTTTGACCTTTTTAACTAATTAGTGTCAGTAAGTAGTTCAGATAGACCTTGGATTCACGATCGGTTCTTAATCTAAGCAAAAAAAATATATACAAAGTACTTGAAACAAGTGAAAGTATAGAAAAAAAATTAGGACTAGAACATTGACTTTGTTTTCGTCTAAAGTGAAAAGTAGTTTAGTATAATTACGAGACAGACAGACAGACAGAACGACTGCACCAAATAGGATAATTCTTTAATTTGTTTTGTTAATTATTTTCAGGACAAGGTTTGTATGAAAGAAAAAGTGAGTGAGACAAAAGACATGAGATGGTTATGATAGTGTCCACTGATATCCTACGCAGTGTGTGAACGATCTGAATATACCTCAGCGAAGCGAGAGAGCTTACAATAAGTTTTTAATAACAGTCGTATTGTACGAGGAATGCAATTAATATCGATGTCGTCACTCGACACATTCTCGCTTTGTGTACGAACTATGTTTTTATAGAAAGTAGGAACTAGACCTATTTTCTCTTATTTTTTTTTTTTAATTTATTAATGCACGAAAACGGAATATGTGGACACGACCTTCAGAAATGAAGCAAATGACCGAGAGAGAGACCTATACTACTTTAGTCGATAAGTCTTGGGTTCAAGGGACTACTAGTAGTATGTGGTCCATACTGCTAGTAATCTTTAAGAAAAAAAAAATATATGAATCACAACATATCTTGGAAATCTATATTTTTTTGACTCATACTTAATTTTTTCGAAACAAGAGTGAAAATAATTGCGGTAGGTCTGACCTCCGTCGTCGTCTAGAGAAGTTGAGAAAAATATAGAAGGAAAAGAGCGAGAAGGAGAGAACAAAGATGCAAATGAAAGAGAAAAAATGAGAGTGAATGAAAGTTTAAAAGAGGAAGAGATACCGGAATACTGTAAACTCCTCTGAGTGAAAGAATTTTCAAAATCGATTCAGTAGTTTACTGCACAATTACATTCAAAAGACTACAATGATACGTAATCCAAATGGAAGCCGAGTGCTTTTTATAATACAAGAATACCCCCCTCATCTATTCCCACTTTATTGACAGGTGGGGTCGTAGGCCTGTGTTGCCAAGTTAATATTCGATAATCGAGATATTCAAATTATTAAACTAACATTTCTATCAAAAAAAGGTGCCACGTTTTGTCTAAACTGAAATTAAAGTATTTCACTATTTTGAAGTTTTATATATTTATATATCACACAAAACTATACTTTATCATTTGGCATTAAGGTTTAAAATTAAGTAGCAAATCTGTTAGTAAACTTAACTTTTAGATCCATAGGATTTTAACCTTTATTTGTATGTGTAATAAGAGTTATAATAGTTTGAATGAGGTAGCTTCTGTGTGTGACAAATGTATCCGGATGGATTCATATAAAGGTTGTTATACATTTGTTTAATCATTTTTTTAGTACCAACATCGCTTTGCTGAGAAAATAGACGTTTTAGTTCACTAAATATATATATATATACCTACATAGTTGTATATATAAAGCTGAAGTGTTTGTTTGCTTGAGCGCGCTAATCTCAGGAACTACTGGTCCGATTTGAAAAATTCTTTCAGCGTTAGATAGCCCATTTATCGAGGAAGGCTATAGGCTACATATCATCACGCTAAGACCAATAGAAGCGGAGCTACACGTGAACAAAGTCACGCGGGTCGACTATTCAATCAATAAGATGAAATAAATAAATCAAAGCGAAGTCTTTACAATTATAATAAAAAACTAAGTATGTAAAACATTATCTCTAATTGTATAATAATTATGATTCGTCCAATGTCGCAGGTTGCGGTTTATTTGCGTACTTGACTGTTCTGAGAAATGATCAAACTTTGACTCATTTGTAGGTGCTTATTTTAGAGAAATTCCAAGAAAACTGTTAATATAATGGATAAATAATTTAATTAATTTTCTAAGACTTTGACATAACTTTGTTTAAATGAATCATTGTAATTACTAATTTTACATAATTTACATGAAATATTATGTTGTATAATTTGAAAATACATGCAATAACTGTTTTAATTATATTCTGACTGACACACTGACTGACTGACTGGCTGACTGATCTATCAATAGTAAAGTCAAACTTTGATATTTTTTTTTGATACTGTAGGTAAGCAATAATGAAAGATTTTTGAGAATTTAACTCCTAAAATGGCAAATATAAATAGATATCACTCATTTTTTATTAAAACCGTTGTCATGGTAACTAAAGTATAATACAAACGAAGCTGTGGTAATACTCTAGTTATTTAATATTATCCTAATATTAGGGAAAATAATAAACCAAAGTTTTGTTGAATGAATTGTGAGTCACGTTAAAGATTTCCGTCGTTAAAACAAAATCAATGCTTATGATTCACTAACGATGCTATATTATTAATAATTGGGCAATTAATAATTTAATCAATATGATAAAATGTGTGTAACTTTCTAAACGTGTCATCTAAATGAAAATCTGCATAAATATTGAGTTCATACGCTTTTATAGAAAATCCAACTAAAAAATAGAAAATAAATTTGAATTAAAAATAAAAAAAAAACGAGACAGACACTAAGTTAAATGTTAAAATGTTGTATATGTTTATTATAAGATATCGGCTCGGTGTGGAGAATATTAATGAATTATTTAATTTTTCGTTCGTCCTGAAAGATATCTTAACAAGAGTGGTGTCGTTGAATAGGTGATAGAAAACGCTATTCAACGATATATAAACGAGCGAAATCGGATAAACTAATATTACTATTGTCTACTAAAAACTTGATTTTCGAACCAAATTTTGTTAAAATTTTACAATTTTACTGAAAATTTCGATAAATCTTACTATAAAACGGGGGTGAAAACTACTTTAGAATATAGGGGGATGATGTACGTATAAGATAGGGAAAGTATAAAACATAAATATAAAGTGTCTTGACGCAGACACTGCGCGTCTCAGGAAAACAAAAAATCGCTAATCCTGATTATCCTAGTAAGGATAACGGATCAAACTGTTTAAAATATTGAATTGTCATCGATCTTTAATAAATATGCCAAATTTCAAGATAATCCGACGTTTTGAAGGGGGTCAAAATCAAGTTCAAAGATTCCGTTACATACATACTAACATACGTATGAAGCTAATAAAAGCGTATTGAAAACTGAATAAAATACCAAAGGCTTCAGTTATACTTGATTCCAATAGATGGGGTTGTTGTTTAGATCTTTTGCTGTTTTGCTGTTTAAACATAAATAGTGTGTGAGTAGTATTTTTAATTAAAAAATGGGTTCTAGTGAGTAACTGCCCTAACGTGCGATGCGACGCATGAAGCGTGCGAGAGACAGCACAGACTACGAATGTATTCGTTGCACTTTTAAGCTTCACTATAAAGGAATTATTGTTATTTTTAATTTTAAGGGATTTTGCCATTTACATCAGCAACAGGCAGAGAACAGAAATAAGCAGCAGAAATACTCCTTTACACGTCAGCTGTAGAGTAAGGTATCCCAACTATTTAGGCTAACATTTGCTAGTAATAGGTTAGGATATAACTAACAATAGATACATTAAGATATCCCTTCAATAACTGAAGTCTCCCTAGTATCAGGAAGCAAAAGGCTTTTAAAAAAAAAACAAAAAAAAATTTTTACTCGTGAGCATCTCGTAAAAGCCGAGTAACCCAGCACCCCCATTGGTGGTAGGGGATCTGTTCCCCGACTGGATTACGACCACCAGCATGCGAATCCGACCGCCAAGTGTCTCTGACGCGTTCTGGTCCAGCCGCATGTGGGCCAGATTTACCTCTCCCTCTCCCATCCCATTACTGCTGCGGTTTCAGTGAACACCGGTTTCTTGCTCGGGGTCCATAGACCGCAGCATTCTTTTCTTCGCTCCCCCTCTATCTTCGAGATATTCTTATCTATCATAAAGAAAAAAAAAGACAAGAACGTCTAGTTCCAGAAATTCGTAAATATATAGTATTGTGTACAAACTATCTAATAATAACATACTCTACAACTTCTATAATATGTACCGCTGTATCCGTTAGTTAAATGTTACAAACAGATAAACATAGTGACTTTAATTTAAACCCAAATATCTAAAACAAAATGGCACTCTAGTTTAAAATTGCAATTACGAAATATTTCCGCTACCCTTAAATCCGAGCGTAAAACGAAACGTTCATTTCCAAATCGACGCATTTTAGTTCCTATGAATATTCGTAAAATTGGAAAAACTGCGGTGAATTTATGCTTTTAATACTCTTGCAGGGATGGACCAACTCCAATTACGCTCGTTACGAACATACATATGTATGCACGTTTTTGTTATGCTATTTCTGATGTAACTTTCATGTATATAGAGTCTAGTTTTGAATAGTGATGGTTACGTCATCAACAGTACGCAATTTTGAGTCTAAATTGTTAATGAAAAGGACTGTTTTTGATATCGAAGTTTGCTAACGGTTATTCGACATGGCCTTTGAATTTTTTGTAGTTCATTTTAGGGTTCAACAATGTGCGAAATTAATGAATTAATATATGTCGGAGCATAGTAAAAGATTATCGATTAATCGAATCGTTATCGTTGTCTATGGCGTTGAAGTGGGGTAGTAGTCACTTCCGTTGTTTTGACAGTCTCTACCCTCGACCCTTTATATGCGATCGACAGTCTAACTGAAGTCTTAGTCGTGCGCGGTCTCTCAAGAAGTGAACATCATCTAAGTAGTGCTAGTGATAGTGATAGTGTCAAGTGCAGTGTAGTGTGGAAGTGCTGTCCAACTAAGGTCACGTAAGTCCTTACAATGTAATTGCCACGTGGTTAAGTAAACACAATGTTAGGTTAGGTTAGCCTTGTGTTAGATTCGGTTTATGTGCGTTTAACCTTGGGTTTAAACAGAGAGCCTGAGAAGTGGAGGCGAGTGTTATGATCATTTAAAGGACGTCCTTAAGCCTACACCTTGGTCACAAGTCCAAGGCACTGCTTAGGTATATAATAGGAGTATTTACGTTGCGTTTACCCAATATTTCACTTATTACCATCAACCCCTTTTAGTGTTCCCCAATATTCCCCATCTTCCTCCTTCCATCTCCTTTCACATCGTTTTAAAATCCCCGACATATATTATTTATTTGAGGCTACTAATTAATGATCAAACGAACTTACTAAGTGAAGTCGATCCTAATTCAGTATAAATTATCAAATTTGATCTGACACTAAATGAACTATATTATAAAGATGGAAGAAGAGGAAGAGGTACCCATATTGGTATCTTGCATAATTTATAGAACTAACGGACGTTTTCTCGTTTCTTGGCTTGAGTGGAAATTGTGCTAATTATGATAGAGGGAACCTGTAACGGTATCTCTTTTATTATAATGTGTTAGTCTGAAAGAGGTAACCCATAGCGGTATCTCGTATCATAATGTGTTAGTCTGAAAGAGGTAACCCATAGCGGTATCACGTATCATAATGTGTTAGTCTGAAAGAGGTAACCCATAGCGGTATCTCGTATCAGAACACTCGAGTAGAAAGTGTGTTATCTGCTAATTATGATAGAGAGAACCTGTAACGGTATCTCTTTTATCATAATGTGTGAGTCTGAAAGAGGTAACCCATAGCGGTATCTCGTATCAGGACACTCGAGTAGAGAGTGTCTTATCTGCTAATTATGATAGAGGGAACCCATAACGGTATTTTGTATCATAATGTATTAGTCTGAAAGAGGTAACCCATAGCGGTATCTCGTATCATAATGTGTAAGTCTGAAAGAGGTAACCCATAGCGGTATCTCGTATCATAATGTGTTAGTCTGAAAGAGGTAACCCATAGCGGTATCTCGTATCAGAACACTCGAGTAGAAAGTGTGTTATCTGCTAATTACGATAGAGGGAACCCGTAACGGTATTTTGTATCATAATGTATTAGTCTGAAAGAGGTAACCCATAGCAGTATCTTGCATCAGAACACTCGAGTAGAGAGTGTTTTATCTGCTAATTATGATAGAGGGAACCTATAACGGTGTTTCTTATCATAATGTGTTAGTCTGATACAGGTAACCCATAGCGGTATCTCGTATCAGAACACTCGAGTAGAGAGTGTGTTATTTGCTAGTTATAATAGAGAGAACCTGTAAATGTATCTCGAATCAAAATGCGTATCTTGCATCAGAACATCGAGCTCGAGTAGAGAGTGTTCTGATGCAAGATTGTCTGCTAATTATGATAGAGGGAACTGTAGCGGTATTTTGCATCAAAACACATCAGTAGAGAGTGTGTTATCTGCAAATTATAATAGAGAGAACCCGTAACGGTATCTCGGACTCGGCACGCGAGTAGAAAGTGTGTTATCTGCTAATTATGATAGACGGAACCTGTAACGGTATCTCTTTTATCATAATGTGTAAGTCTGAAAGAGGTAACCCAAAGCGGTATCTCGTATCAAGACACTCGAGTAGAGAGTGTCTTATCTGCTAATTATGATAGAGGGAACCCGTAACGGTATTTTGTATCATAATGTATTAGTCTGAAAGAGGTAACACATAGCGGTATCTCGCGTCAGAACACTCGAGTAGAGAGTGTGTTATCTGCTAATTATCATAAAGGGAACTCATAACGATATCTCATATCATAATGTTTTAGTCTGACAGAGATAACCCATAGCAGTATCTTGCATTAGAACACTCCAGTAGAGAGTGTTTTATCTGCTAATTATGATAGAGGGAACCTAAAACGGTATTTCTTATCATAATGTGTTAGTCTGATAGAGGTAACCCATAGCGGTGTCTCGCGTCAGAAAACTCGAGTAGAGAGTGTGTTATCTGCTAATTATGATAGTTTAGTTTCAAATAATCTTTATTCAGTAAAATAAAATAAGTTATTACAAGATTGACATTTCCAGTGTACATTACAATTTCCTGGAGAGACAAAACAATGTTAAGGTTAATAATGCTTATAGAATAATAAATATCATTATAAGCTTATTACATGAATTAATATAATATAGTTAAAGAAAGATAGATTTAGTAATATACGTAATATATAATTTAAGGCTAAAGGTTTGCATGTTTTAGTTTAACATTACAATTTAAACAATGTTCCTTTTTGATTAGTATTAGGATTTAAATAATTAAAATATAAGAGGGTACATTTAAATAAATTACGGACGTATTTGTAAGACAGTAAGAAATCTCACGCACACCAGCAAGCGCGTGCCGCCGGCTCCAGCGACTCGCACCGCCATCTCCACCCGACATATGCTAGATAATACGGGCGAGTATAGCGTGCGCACCAGCACCGGCCGCCAGAGCTCGCTAGTAGGCATGACTCAAGTCTATTCACTGCGCTCCAGGAACAAGTGATGCGGCAATCTATATCGATTATATTTATCGATAAATGGTATATTGTTTTTACGGGTCAAACCTATATTTTTAATTAATGAATTTTGGTTGTTGCTGTTATTATATATATAAAATTTTTCAGAGAGTTTGTAGATATACACATCTATTCTTGGAAAATTTAATAGTAAATGCAATTTACGAAGATTGGTACGAAAGGGGGTATCATAGGCAAGTTTAAGGGCCTTATTTTGAACTAGTTGCAGCTTGTTAATATTTGTTTTACGTGCGCTGCTCCACACCGGACATGCGTAAGTAATACATGGACGTACCAAGGTACAGTATATTTTTAATTTTGTTTCGGAGCTAAGCTTTGAGCGTCTATTAAGAACAGGATTCAGTGCATTAATTGCTTTTATGCCTTTCATATGTAAATGAGAAATATTTTGCGACCAATTTAATTTACTGTCTAGTGTAGTGCCCAGGTATTTTACAGAACGACTCCATGGAATAGTGAAGTCGCCAATTTTAAGCTTCCGTGATGGCAAAGTTCGCTTTCTCGTGAAGATTATAGCTTCCGTTTTTGAGTTATTTATCTTCAGTTTCCACCTTGAGAAATATTCTAGAAAGTTTTCAATAGCAAGTTGTAGACGACATATAATTAGATCGTTGTCCTTCGAAGTAGTAAAACAGGCGGTATCATCTGCGAAGCAAGCCAAGTGTGTACGAGGTTGAATTGGTATATCATTAAGATATAGTAAAAATAGGTAAGGCCCTAGTATGGAACCCTGTGGTACACCTGCCGGCACAGGCTTGGCGAAAGATACAAATTCATTGATATGGACATGGAAACTACGATTAACAAGATAGGATTTTATAAGTTTAACTAATGATAATGGGATATTGAGAGAGATAAGTTTATATATTAAAGCATCATGCCAGATGGTATCGAAAGCTTTTTCGATATCTAACAGAAACATGCCTGTAGATTGTTTGAGATTTAGGTTGTACGACACCGTTTCTGCTACTCTAGCTAGTTGATGCACTGTGGAATGACCTTGACGGAACCCAAATTGTTCATCAATAAGAAGAGCGTTGGAAACTCGTAGAAGACGTCTATAAAGTAGTTTTTCGAATAATTTTCCAAGGCACGGGAGAAGGCTAATTGGACGATATGAGGTAGGTTCTGCAGCATCTTTGCCTGGCTTGTGAATCGCGATAACTTTGGCTATTTTCCATGCAGATGGGAAGTAATTAAGGATAAGGCATGAATTAAATATTTTAGTGACTAGAACAATACATTTTTGCGGAAGATTTTTTAACATGAGATTCGTGATATGATCTGACCCTGGGGATTTACCTGATTTCAAGCTTAGCATAAGCTTTTTAACTTCAGAAGGCCATACAAGCAAAGTGTAATCAGGTGTTGATGAGAGATTTAGTGTACATATAGAGGATTCTACAGAAGTTGTCTCAGAACTTGCCCACCTATGAGTTAAGGTCATGTTGTTAAAAAAGGTTTCAGCAAGTACATCACATTTATCTATTTGAGAAACAGTCATGGTGCCATTTTCTCGTTTGAGAGCTGGTATAGTGTCTGTTGATTTTGCACGTAACGACTTCACTAGACGCCATAGGTCGGTACTGGAATTATCTACCCGTTTTAGCTTTTGATCCCAAGCTTCATCATTATAACGAAGTATAGCATCATTAATCATCACCTTGAGTAAGTTTATACGACTCTGTAGGAATTTACGGACTAACCTATCAGGTTCCTGAGAGATATGTCTACGTAAGCGATTTTTATCACGAATCAGGCGCTTAATGCGACGAGGAAGCGTACAAGCATTCCAGGGTTTTAGTGTAATTACTGGCACGGATAAGTCTCTTGCTTCAAGCATGCTTTCCTGGAATTTATTAATAACGGTATCGACTTCGACAGTACTCTTATAATTTGAAGATGATAATATGGTGCTTTTATTAAGGTGTTCACGAAATTTAGGCCAGTCAGTTTTGCCGTAAATATGCTTTTGAATAGGAGTCCGTTCGAAATTGATGTTTAGTTTGACAAGAACCGGAAAATGGTTTGAGGAAAGAGCTGGAATCGTTTCTAGTTGATCGATAGACAAAACATTTTTAGTAAAAACAATATCTGGAGTCGACGGCTTATGATCAATGCAGTAGGGGATAAGAGTAGCTTCCCTAGGAGCGTGGATAATGTACTCATTATTAAGCATATGCTCATAGAGTGTCTTTCCTCGTGAATTATAAGCTCCGGGAGACCACAAGGGGTGCTTAGCATTCATATCGCCCATGGCTAACACCTGATTTCCCGAAGACATAAGGCAATCAATATCGCTAGTAACTAAAGAAAGATTAGGTGATTGATAGATTGAGTAAATTTTAAGGCTACTTTTGATTAAGTGTAGGGAGACACCAATGGCTTCAAGATTATTTGTACTTGGGGTAGGAAGTGGAGAATGGGCTAAATCTGAACGTACAAATATAGCAACACCCTGGCCAGTACCATTACTACGCTTGTCCATGCGGTAGCACACGTACCCGGGAAGTTTAATTACTAGTCGGTTAGTTAGTCTTGTTTCACTGATCGCAATGACATCACACTTGAGTTTGCTTACCGTGAGCTCAGCTAGTTCTTGCTGCTTTTTGTGAACGCCGTCTGCGTTCCAGTAAAGTAGTCGTAATTCATAACAATTACACATAATGTCCCAAATTTGACAAAATTAAGATAACCTTTTCCATAAAAGTTTTACATTTCATGAATTCTTGCTTAATTGACTGAAGTGTCGTTAAGATCTCTAACATTTCAGTAGTAACTGAATCTTGCATGGAATTTTCGTTTATAACTACTTCGGTTGGATTTCGTTTTTCTGTCACAATAGTTCTCTGAGGTCTATCACGTACATTCGAAGGGATTTGAGCTATGGATAGTTCTAATGGGGCTTCATGTTGGTTTGGTGCTTTCTTTTTATTTCCAGCTACTTGAGCCCATGACTTCATGTCTCTTAATGTTGTTCGGGCTGTCTCTGAGCCTATAACTTTACGGAGATTGGTGCGCTTTATTTCGAGACGTTCCAAGTATTTTAACCTCTCACTGCATTTGGTATAATTCGCAGGGTGCTCTTCTAGGCAATTGCAGCAGCGAGCAGGTTCTTCAGTATTCTTTTTTGGACATTCCCAAGAAGCATGGGGTAACGTGCATTTAACGCACCTTGGTGGCCTGTTACAGTTACTTGATGCGTGACCAAAGCCCTGACATCGGAAACATTGCGTACCTGGTTTTCTGTTCGGTTTATATCGCTGAATTTGAACCGCACAGTTTGACAAAAACTTAATGTTTTTAAACTTTGTCATATTTGTGCCACTTGGTAATTGAACTAGTATGGGAGGACATTCGGAATCATACACCGATTTTATTTTCGAGACTACGGCTCCTTCAAACCCTAGAGATGCAAGTTCATTGGAAATATTTTCATGGGTAAACTTAGGTAGCCCTTTAATTACCACTTTCGGAAACTTTTCATCCTTTCTCGTAAAAGTGTGGAAAGACACATTTTCTTTCGTGAGGCCCTCTTTAAGGACCTGATGAGTATTTGCCGCGTAACACTGGATTCGCACAATTTTGCGACCTTTAAACTGCATATGGAATTCCTCTTTGTTTAGATAGTTTTCGACCGCAGCTCTTGTCTTTTCGAAAGTCCAATCCCCTAGAAGTTCGATCACTATTGGTGGGGTGTTGTTAGCAGCCTTCTTTTTGGTGGCATGATAATAGTATTCAGGAGCAGCTTCATCTACTGGTAAGCCTTCAAATTGGTTTGATGTAGGAGTACCATGGTCCTTTAAAGTATCTTTAGGGTTAGCAAAGAACTTCTTCGGTTGACGCCTATGACCGGGTGGAGTCACATTCTCCCTCGGTCTCTTGTTGGGCAGATTTGGATTAGAATCAGTCGGAATAAGATACTTCTCCATGTTGGACCAAGGTGGTAAACTATCGACAAGTCATCGATAGCACCTCAGCCCAACACTAGTTGTAGGAAGTTGGTGTTTGAGTACGTAACGGTTATTGCAAGCGTGCGATCGCAATGACGAGCGAACGCGAACTGTGATAGAGGGAACCCGTAACGATATCTCGTATCATAATGTTTTAGTCTGACAGAGGTAACCCATAGCAGTATCTTGCATTAGAACACTCGAGTAGAGAGTGTTTTATCTGCTAATTATGATAGAGGGAACCTATAACGGTATTTCTTATCATACTGTGTTAGTCTGATAGAAGTAACCCATAGCAGTATCTTGCATCAGAACACTCGAGTAGAGAGTGTTTTATCTGCTAATTATGATAGAGGGAACCTATAACGGTATTTCTTATCATAATGTGTTAGTCTGATAGAGGTAACCCATAGCAGTATCTTGCATCAGAACACTCGAGTAGAGAGTGTGTTATCTTCTAATTATAATAGAGGGAACCCATAACGATATTTCTTATCATAATGTGTTAGTCTGAAAGAGGTAACCCATAGCGGTATCTCGTATCAGAACATTCGAATAGTGAGCATATTATCTGTTAATTTTGATAGAGGGAACCCTTAAAAGTAGCTCGCAATCTATGTCTGAAAGAGGTAACTAAAACTTTCTTACTCTTTCTATCACAAATAAATAAGGAATATCCACTTCTTATCAAATAATTAAAAATATAGATATTGATCAACTTCATAACTATTTCGTTACGGAACCCCATGTTATGTTCAATGATGCGCTCTTCTCCAATTTTCCACTGTCAGTTCAGTCTAGTTCTAGTTGTTTTTTACAACTGCCATAGATATATTCTAACGTCTGTCCGTCGATAATATTCTTTGCAATTATTTTGTTTATATCTTCAGTAACAAAATAATGCAGATATATGTAAGCTTTATTAAATCATGTAAAAGTGGTTTTAAATATTAACTTGGTAACAGAAGCCTACCTGTCGGCATTATAGTGGAGAGATGAGGGTATTTTGTATTATAAAAAGGTTGATTTTTAAGCAACAAGATTTAGTTATTCTCGGAGCTCGTGTGACTTCAGTGTTGTGTATTTAGAAACATTTTGGTGAATATTTAAATAATTAGTTTAGGGGTCAGGGGTTCGAGCGATAAAGGTAGTTGTTTACTGGTAGTAGAAAGGCCCTTTAAATTGCATCTGGGTCACAAGCCCCACGCACTTCTCAGCTTCCGTCTAGATTATTATTATTATAGTCTTGTGAGTGTTATTGTGCTGTATTTTTAATAATTCTGAATTCCTTTGTGTCCCGCAATAGAAGCACACTTATGAAGAAATGAAAATTGAATCAAAAGGGTTTTCGAGGTTTAGTTATCATAGTCAAAAAGCAGAAACCCTTATCGTTATAATTACTTAATCCTAGCCCTGATTTTTTAATTAATATTACTGCTTTTGAGTTATCAGAAAAAATATCAGTGTTTTCACTGTAATTGTCATGAGGCTTCATTTACCCCAGTAAACTGAAAATCTGAAAAATGAACAGTCATTAAGGATACACTTAAGTAGCTGGGGTAACTGAAGTAATCCAATCCATTGGGGTAGTTAAATAAATCAAGTGCTACCACACCCTCCCTCGTTATATGTCTATAGGGAGATATTGAGTCAAGACGTTGGGAATTAGATGAGTCATTTGTACTTACTCGTAGATAAAACTCTAAAAGTGGCCAAGAGGTACAATGTCCCGAATTTTTTTTAAGTTATATATGAACATTTATTTATTTCATGATTAGCCTAGACGGTCCTCCTGATGGAAAGTGGCCACCGTCGCCCATGGACATCGGCAAAACCAGAGGGTATCTCTTGTTTTGTCGATGCGTTGCCTCCTCGAAGATAGAGTGAGGAAGGGAAGTGAAGAGAAGAGTGCTGTGGTTCCAGTGGACCCTGAGCAAGAACCTACTGTTCACTGGAACCGCGCCATTAATGGGATGGGAGAAAGAGGGGATAGATCTGGCCCACATGCCTGTTTTACCTACTTCACTTCCTCCTCCTTTTTTTATTTATCTATATCATTGCCGGTGTACCAGCAGGTACTCCATATATCTATATTAGTTTTAAAAAATGTTGGATCTATGTATAGTTGTCTAGATTCGTTGATAAGGACGCTGTAAACAAATATGAATATTGTTTGTATAACCTTTTATCCTTCTTGTGTTGCCTAGCACCACAGTTTGCACATTCGCAAAGTTTTCCTGCAAAACATTTTCAAATTCTATCTTTTAATCATTTATTCATTCGGATATTGAATAGCAGTATTTGATTTGTATTGCAGCAGACAAAAAGTGCAAGAATTTTTCAATTATCCACGCGGAGTGTACCAAGAAATGATATTGTATGATTCAATATTGAATTTCATTGAAAATTCTATTATCACTTGTTTTCCATTTTATGGTTTACTTATTTTTAGAATAAGCGCCGTTTGATTAAAAATATGACGTTAATGAAATTAATATTTCCTTCAATTTAATAACGAATTGTGGTTTTGAGACTTAACGCTTTAAAAACATCTTATTAATTGAACTCCTCTTTGAGGTATAGAGACACTTTTAGATTTAAAATCACTATGTAAATGCTATGATAGGAACAGAAGTTGTGTCTGGCGGCTGTGCCACAGGAGCAGGTTTATAGAACTCTTACAACAATCAACACTCACTTTGCAATACTTAGTTGATATCTAATTTTCTATCTGTCTGTTTTTCTCTGTCAATCTTATACTAATATATAAAGCTAAAGAGTTTGTCTATTTTCTTGAACGCGCTAATCTCAGGATGTACTGGTCTGATTTTTCAGTGTTTGATAGCCGGACAAAGTCGCGCGGGTCGACTAGTATTATATATTTGAAGGAGAATAGTAAAAGACTATCGAATAATCGAATTTTGACAATCTCGACCCTTTATATGCCATCGACAGTCTGACTGAAGTCTTAGTCGTGCGCGGTCTCTCAAGAAGTGATGTAGTCTCTGAATAGTGTTAGTGCTAGGAGTGCTGTCCGATCAAGGTCACGTGAGTACTTTACAATCTAGTTACCACGTCTTGTGTTAGGTTAGGTTTATGGCTCTCTGCTTAAGCCTAAGTTAATATCTTAGGTTTAAACAGAGAGCCTCAGCAGTGGAGGCGAGTGTCGTGATCACTTAAAGGAATACCTTAAGCTTAATTACGAGAGAATGCATAGGTTTCTCTTGTAATTGTTAGAGATCATATTTGATTATTTATCGGTTCAGTAGCAGTATCTACGTTGCGTTTACCCAATATTCCATTCAATATCATCCCCCTGTTAGTGTTTTCCAATATTTTCCTCTCCCCCTTTCCTTCTCATCATTTAAAATGCCCGACATATTTTATTATTACATTTTATCAGGAATACGTAAACGACTGGATCAATTTCACTTATTCCTTTTTTGGTGTGTTTGTTATTGTCAGGAGAAGGTTCTTATCTAAAAGATGTTAAGAAAGGAAAATTAGAAAATTTAAGAAAATTGATTTAATTGACCAATATTCATAGATAAAGCAAGACAACGTCTGTCGGGTCAGCTAGATCTAAATAAATTTGACATAAATAACACATAGACATAGACTGCGCCTGAAACACAGCGAAAGTAATACTTTATATCTAACATGGATACTTGGATCTAGAATACTCGTAAATTAAACTTCGAACAAAATATCTTTAAACCCCAAGCAACAATAAATTTTAAGACAAAGCAAATAAGTTATCCGACAAGTAATCCTAGACTCGACCTTGTTAAATAAAGCACCGCCCATTTTGTGTCATCCGCCATTTGCTTTTACGAGCGGCCATTTCGTGACGCGAGAATTTTGGCGCGAAATAATACTTTCCTTCGCGATAAAATTTCAGTTTATTGAATCTGGATTATATTTTTATTTATATTTTGTATATTTTTGTTTACTTCATAAAAGTTTATGTACATTTTTCTTCACCATTATACAAAATTAAAATTTCATCCTTACTTTGCAGGGACATAAATCCTAATCCATCCAAAATGATAGATACTTCACAAGATCAACTATTTGGCTAATTTCAAGATTGCCTGAAATTTTCCAACCGTTTTGGAATCCATTTGCATATAGCCAGACGTTGAGTTTAAATTGGACCAGTGTGGACCCAGACCATGTCACTAGTGTACATTAATACAGAACTTTCAAAAGTAATATTTGAGTAAATCAGACATAAGATTCGCAATCACAGGAATACGTTATATCTTAAGTCGGCAGATCTAATTTGGTGGGAGCGAGCCATGAGCCATGAGCCAATCAAAACGATTTGGCAACGTTGTCGTAAAGTTTCCAGAGATCCGTAACGAGACAAGGAGAACCATCCTAAACATTATAAGACAAAGTCTAGTATCTGTCTCTGTTTCTAACACAACGGATACAGCGATAAATAAGGAAAGTGTAGTGTATCTCATTTATAGATATTTTTTACAAAATGTTTACATCAGTTGATTTTTTGTATGTCTGAGTGACTTCCTAGATAATTTAGATTCATATTTACATCAGATAGATGGCGCTACGATCGAATTCTAGGAAAACTCTACAAATAAGCTATGAAGGTAAGCTAGTACAACTTTTTTTAAACTTTTTAGCTACTCGTATATTTAATCAAGTTAAACAGCACTGTTGATGCTGTATCTCTTGTTTCGTTTCACGAATACTCACTGACCCGAGGATTTTTTTCAAGAGATTGCTGATGGTTAGAAACATTGTCTAAAATAAGGAATTAATATATATTGATGGTGAGTGTTATGATCACGTTAAGGAAGGAAGAAAGGAAGGAAGGAAGTCGTTTAACAGCTACTTATTTCAATGGTTCAACATCCTCTAACACTTCTTTTATAAATTAGGGTAGAGCAGAAGGTCCATCTGATGGTAAGTGGTCACCGTCGTCCATGGACATCTGCAAATCGCGAAGAGCTGCCGATGCGTTGCTGAAATCGGAGGAGCCTCTACACACGTCATTTGAAGACCTGCATATTGTTGCCCTCTGGGAATACTTCTGGATGCAGATCATTCCACAGCTTGCACGTGCATGGGAAGAAGAATCTTCACGCATGTACATTAGGATGCCAAGCATCCTAACGGTGTGGGTCGAATCTGTCCCAGTGGCGGAGTGTGTGATGGCGGAAAAGAGTTGTCGAGTTAAGAAGTTCAAATAGTTCTTCGGAATATTCCCTACTGTACAGACGGTAGAAGACACATACAGAACCAACTCTCCGGAGACTTAGTCATCTAGACCTCTAAGCATCGGATTGTCGATAATACCAACTATTTTAAATATACGGAACCCATATTCAATATCTCAACGTTGTTTGCTTTTACTCACACCAGTGACTCCATTCCACGTTCGTGTAATTCTTTCTGATTTGTTACAATAACTTTGTTACTTTTTATCTATATGTTACTGTAAAAGCTAGAACTATTATAAATTTTAAGATTTTCTTGACCAACACAAAGTATAAGTCCAATATCTTAGTTTTCAAACTTTCACCATTATCTAATTCGGCATTTAGCGTATATTTTATTTAATATGTTTGGTTTAGTTTTTAATAATACATATGTCGGAGTACATGTTAGGCTTAGGCTAACCTAACCTTAGGTTTAAACAGAGAGCCTGGGCTGTAAAAGCGAGTGTTGTAATTGGTTGAATCTTAGTCACAAGTTCAAGCTCCCCTTCAAAGTTTTATAAGAAAATTATTTTTTTCTAATTTCCTTCCTATTCTTCCAATTTTATTTATGTTTAGTAAGCTCTCACTAAAATAATTAATATAGAATTAGGAGACTACCCTACTACAACGTCAAAATAAGCATTACTGATTGATAGAATCGATCCCCACCACTGCCTATATAAACAAGCATTCAGTCGCATACAGGCTGATTAGCTGCTCAGTCGTCCACCGGCGGTGGTTGTTCGATACTGTGAGCCCGTTCCATGTACTTTTTATTTTACCTTATAATTGTTTTTTTATTTGGAAAATTGAAGGTTATTTGCAATTCTTTATGTGGTTAAATTTTTGTTGATTTATTATTTAAAATAAAATTGGTTTATAATTATAATCATTTTTAAGGTCTTGAAAAATTGTTTTTATATTTGATTAGCACTTCTGGTGCCTTATGGCAGGCACTTAAAAAAGTATCGAAGGCAAAAAAGTTCCAAAACCCATGAAAACCTTCCTAACCAAAGTTTTCTTTTTTGACTTTGGCTTTGACTTTCTACAAGGAAAACAATAAATCAATTGATAATTCTTGGTAGCGGTAGTGGTAGTGAAATGAGCATCCGATATATAATAATAATAAAACGTTACAGACAATATTTAATATCTGTATCCGGAAACGGAAATGTGGCAACAATTTCCAATTTAAGAGGTATTTCCAATAG
The DNA here is from genome assembly GCA_905147385.1 of Limenitis camilla. NCBI lineage: Eukaryota > Metazoa > Arthropoda > Insecta > Lepidoptera > Nymphalidae > Limenitis > Limenitis camilla. Next base: position 10,926,787 of record LR990249.1, on the reverse strand, counting down.
AACACGCTCAACAAAATAGCAAATAGCACGACGCGAGTCGCGCGTCAACCCAGCGCTGACATTGACAGCTTTCACATACAATGAGGTAAAAGGATTTATTGTGGACCATTTTATAAAGATCACTAAACTAGTCAACCCGCCCTGGTTTTGCTCGGATGCCATATATTACTGGCACTTAGATCCTACTAATATTATAAGCGCAAAAGTTTGTAAAAATGTATGGATGTGTGGATATATGTTTGTTACTCTTTCACGCAAAAACTACTGAATGGATTTTGATGAAACTTTACAGTACTATAGCTCATACATCAGAAAAACACATAGGCTATAATTTATAATGATATAGTGTGAATTATCCAAACTATAGCGGGTGTAACCGCGGGGCGCAGCTACTTAAATATAAAACATTTACTAAATAAAAATATTCAGACGATTAAGACAATAAACTTATTTTATCCCGCAGGAACTTAATTTTTTCTGGGATAAAAAGTATCTGGTATTCATCCAGGTTATAAAGTATCTGCTACGCGATGGAGTAAGAAACCAAATATCCATAATTTTAATAATTCAGAATAAACCGTCCTCATTTCAACGAGGCTATTGTAAAACAAATATGTTTGTATCTAAATAACAGCGCCACCTATCGGCTACAACTCTAACTTATAACCATGAAAACATAGGGCTACTTTATGGGATTACATAAAAATTACTAGAACACATAATTTGGAATTTTATATATAATTAGTCGAACTGCGTGACTTCATCCACGTACAATTATGTGTTAAAATTAAGCAAATAAAGTGTACAACATTTTTAGCATCAACTTCTATCCCATGGGATTAGTACTTTTTTTCGAGATAGATAGTATTCTATGAGTTAACAAACATTTTATTAAAATAAAAAAACTCTAGAATTTATAGAGATAATTTTGATAAAACTATCCTAAAATCTATTCAAACACTCACTATTATCATCAAACCCCATCTAGTTGGATAAAGAAGAGTAATATTCGGTAAAAAGGTTTTTATGCCATCAAGTGATAACTTGCCAATAGATGGCGCTGGTGAATAAAAATCTACGTTTTTTGAAATTGTTAATTAAAAATGATAAGATGATTAATCTAATGTAAGCTACTGCACAATAACACTCAAAAACTACAACAATATACAATCTAGTCGGAAGCCGAGTTGTGCCTGGGGCAAGTAAGACATAGGTATAGACAATATGATTTAAACAAAATCTCAATAAGTCTAGTATTAGGGTGTTTTACCCTACTCATACTTTGTACAGCAAACATTTTAGGCAACAACAATAAATATACTCTGAAACTGCCATTTTCATACGTTTAATACTTTTATATAGCAACTAGTCGACCCGCCCGACTTCGTCCGCGTGTAGCTCCGCTTATGTTAGTCTTAGCGAGATGATATATAGCCTATAGCCTTCCTCGATAAATGGGCTATCTAACACTGAACGAATTTTTCAAATCGGACCAGTAGTTCCTGAGATTAGCGCACGCGAACAAACAAACTCTTCAGATTTATATATTAGTACTAGCTGACACGGTAAACGTTGTTTTGCCTTATAAAATTGGGGTGGGTCACCTTTACCACTTAGGGGGATGAAAAAGAGATAGTAGCCGATTCTCAGACCTACTGAATATGCATATAAAATTTCATAGAAATCGGTCGAGCCGTTTCGGAGGAGTATGCTCACTAACATTGTGACACAAGAATTTTATATATAAGATAGATATAGATACCTAGCGCCCGTGTGCAATCACCCTAGCGCCCTTTTTGTCAACAAAAAAAATCTCCACTTTACCTCTTTGTAAGGTACTTTTTTTTAATTTAGACTTGGAAGAGTTACTTAAGAAATATATATTTTCCGAAAATAATCACCAACCTTTGCTGTCGCCACTAAGAGTGACACACCCTCCACTATAGCTAAAGCCACCCCTTGGTTTAGAAGAAAAATCTGGATAGCTTTGTGTTGAAAAGGAAGAACAAACATCAGAAAATATTTTAAGGTTTAGAAGATTTTTAAATAGGTTATGGTGACCGTAATATGATGTCACCAAAACAGTGAAGGTTAAATAAGTTCTTTTATTATGTTAAATATTTTTTATAATAATGCCAAGGTTGCGGTCAAAATGAACACCGTTGTGTTTTGATACAAAAACATCAATAGAGTCTTTTTGTGACACATTATTACAAAAAATTACAGAAAAAGTCCGCTCTTAATAGTAACTGCTAATGTACCGCTACTATATAATTAGGCTATTTAAAAATGTAGAGCTGTTTGTTTTATTTCTTATATATACATACTTACTAGTGGTCGCCTAGTGGTAGAAGTTTGAGCATAATTACTTTAAATTTCTTTAAACAAGACCATAGTGCGTGTAGACCAGACTTACTCTTCCCCTCTCCCATCCCATTAATGTTGCGGATCTAGTGAATTCTGGGCTCTTGCACATTGTTTTCTTCATTCTCCCTCCCCACTCTATCTTCGAGCATGCAGCGCATCGGCAAAACGAGAGATACCCTCTTGGGCGACCTCACCATGGGCGATGGTGGCCACTTACCATCAGGTTGACCATCTGCTCGTTTGCACCTTATCTACCTTAAACAAAGTGGGGATACTCCTCCGTCAACTAACATTATTCAAAATCAAAATAAAATTTTCAAATTAAAATCTTGTTCCTATCTTTTCAGTTCTATAATGAATTTAAAGATGGCAGATATTAATGCAGTCGGGTTTTTTTTATTAAATAATATATTTATTTCCATGTTTTTAGTTTTCAAACTCCAATAAAACATACATGTTATATATATATATATTCGTAATCACCGTTCAAAATCCTTTATTTTGATACCACACTCGATGTATTTTGAAAACATTAATTTTTTTCCTTGTATTTGTTTTTTTTTAATTTTGATGTACCAGTGTAATACCTTAATCTCTCACGATTAAGACGAATCGATTGATACTACTCACACAAAAATACGACAAACCGTTTAGGCTCTAGGCAGTGCCAAAGAAATATACATACATACTTACACAAGAAAAGCATAACCTTCCTTCTTTCGCAGTCGGGTAAAAAGGGGTACAAAGTTTTTGCTTTGCGTATTAATATATAAATTTAGGTTTAATTTCACATTTTAATCGCTATATTTTCCATTTTAATTTTCAGCACCAACGTAATTTATATATGTCTAACGAACGTCCACGCAGCTCGAAATGCACTTCATCTTCACGTCGATAGATGGCGTAATCACACTACGTATTCTTAAGTATGTTTTTCGCAATAAAACATAGCTTATTACCTTCTCCAAGTTCTAATTTATTTCTGTACCAAATTTCATCAAAATCGGTTTTGTGATTTAAGCGTGATTGCGTAACAGAGACAGACACCATCTATCCTTCAATAGATGGCGTAAGTAGTATATTTTAATATTCACAATTTCCTTTGTTTATAATTTTGTCTATCTGATAGTAAAGACTGATTTTCTTAATCTATTATTATTGTAACTCAATAAAATGCCAGAATTATCCACATAAATAAATGATTCTGTATCTGAAGAAATCAAACATTCTAGTACCTAAATATCTTACCAGACCAGCATTCTACTATAACAGTATGCTAGTATACCAGATAATGTATACTAGCATCATAAATTCTAGCATAGAGCCGAACAAATAATTAATATTTTGCCTAAAAATCAAAATAAGATTTATACATAGACCTCAATGAAGAGAGGGTAGATGTGTAGTAAAGGATATTAAACGACCGTACCCGTACGACAACAGTTGTGTTGTGTACGGGTTGCATACAAATTGACCAAAATTTCCACCTGTATTGTAATATTGTAAGTTTATATGTAGGTTGTAATCTCCCTTATTGTAATACTAGCCGATCTGCGCGAATTCGTTCGCATGTTGCTCCGCTCCTATGGGTCGTAGCCAGATGTTGAATAGACTAAGTTACTCCTTGTTACATCTTCCAGTGAAAGTCCCGTCTACATGGTTGGTATATATACCGTGTACGGTGCATACATCCATATGCACTTAGTAAAAAGCGGTTATATTAATATTACAAACAGACACTCCAATTTGATTTATTTGTATGGATGAAATCCTGTGTCATAGAATTACACTCGAATAGTTTTTGTGTAGTAGCGCCATCTAGTAGAGTTTTGAAGTACTAGTAAGTCAAGACAACAGGAACGGTTGAATTTACTCAAAATTTACTAAATTAGTTAGATTCTTTATTATGTTTTTTTTTAATGCAGGAAGGCAATCTACTATACCTGATTAAAATAGACCCGTGGGAGTTTGCATTAAATTATATATTAACCTTGGCTAAACTCATTATTATAACAAGCTACAATATACGTAATAATATTTGAACACTAGCCCATCTGCACGAGTTCGGCCGCGTGATGCTCTGCTCCTATGGGTCGTAGCGTGATGATATATAGCCTATAGCCTTCCTCTATAAATGGGCTATCCAACAATATAATATTTTTTTCGATAAAACCAGTAGTTCCTGACACTAAAGCGTTTAACCAGACAAAACAAACTCTTCAGCTTTATAATATTAGTATAGATTAATTTAGAATCGGTGCCAGCAATAGTATAGTATAGTAATACTAGTAGTTAAATAGATATACCTATTACTATTCTATCTCACTACACGTCTGTTCACCTGGCTGGCATCGACTTAAAAAATAACAATTATTATATATTATTGTCTTAATAAAGAGAGAATAATAAATAACGGACTTATTTCTTACTTTTTAGTGCATTTTTAGTTTGAAGTCGGTTTTTTTTAACGTAGTTTTTTTTATTTTTTACTTTTAAGTGTCTGTAATAGGTTGTTCTGTAAATCAGGTAGACTATATCATTTCGTTGCTTTTTATTGTAATGTATTGAATAGTAATTATATTTGAAGTAGCTATGGGGAGGCCTAGGAAAGGTGCCGCGCGCCTTAAACTATATAGATCCTGAGAAACAGAAACGGAAAGAATGTTCATGAAATGAAAACTACAGGGCCAAACTATGTAAAATTTTTATGGGACCAAATGGCAACTATTCCATATCTAACTAAAGAAAAATCACGCAAATAAGTTCAGAAATCTCGGCGTAATCGGTGTACATAACTTAAAAAAAACATACCTACAAATTGAGAACCTCGTCCTTTTTGAAGGTTCATAAAATTAAAACCACTGGGTCAAACTATGTGAATTTTTTGTGGGACCAAATAGTAACTATTCCGCATCAAACAAAAGAAGAATCACGTATATCGGATCATAAACCTAAGCGTAATTAATATACATACATAAAAAAAAATATACCAATTGAATTGATAACCTCCTCCTTATTGAAGTCGGTTAAAAATAAGTACTATTTTAGTCAAAACACACAGTTGAAATGAAAATTAAACAAAGAAGTGGAAACAGTTATTTTTTTATCTTTTTTTTAAGTAGGTTAGTAATACATTATGGTATATCTATACGTCATTATCACCAGTAGAAGTGAAAATTGTCTTCAGGGTGAGAGGAAAACTGTATTCTTTCACCGATAGAAAGCTACATCCTTTTCGGGTTACATAGGCTATGTAGTGTTGCCATAAATATTCTAATAAAAAATATATGGCCATTTAAGTAGCATAACGTGGCCATTTTGTATAGTACAAGTTTTCTCTGGAACAACTGATCGGATTTCAATAATTCTTTTACTGCTAGAAAGCTACACTATGCCAGAACGACAGTGTAGTGTTGCCATAGATATCATAATTAAAATGATGTGGCCAATAACCTGATGGCAGGAAGACATTAAGGCCGTTTTGAACAAACGAAGTAATCTCGGGAACTAATAATCCGATTTTAAAAATTCTTTCTCTGACAGAAAACTACACTATTCGTAAGTGGCAAAGGTGTTAATGTTGCCATATATATTTGTTTAATTAATATAATATGGCCATTTTCATATTACTGATCTGATTTTAAAAATTAATTTACTAAGAAAGCCTATAGTATAGTTACTCTCTCTCACCTTTTTTCTCTCTCCTTAATCTATCTCTCTTTCATTTTTATCTTTGCTCTGTCCTTCTTGCTCTTTTATTATCCGTCTCTATTCTCTTTTTTATCACCTTTTCTCCGGAGCAGATTTAAACCTACAGTTTAAGGATACCTGTAGGTTTAAATCTAATAGCAACAATAAAAAAAATCCTTACCTAAATATACAGTTTTATCTAAAACATTACAGCCATTTCAACTTCGTACTGATACTTAAGTATTGTAATAATTATATTGTATGTAAAATAACCTGTGATACCACATAGGTAATATAATGTAAACATATTTCTCACAGCTGAGTCATACAATCTTTGTCATCGTTAACCACACTCCGCACTCCGCATTAGCACTCCGTGATTCATTGCAAATAACTTATTATTTTACCACCTAAACGGTAGCAACTGCATTGCTTATGCTCCTTGAATTATAATTACAATACCTAGACATATATGTCGGGGATTTTAAATGGTGAGAAGGAAAGGGGAGGCGGGAATATTAAAGAACACTACAAGGGGTGATGATATTAAATGGACTATTGGGTAAACGCAATGCAGATACTTCTATTGAACCGATAAATGATCAAATATGATCTCTAACAAGTGACCAAGGTGTAGGCTTAAGGAATTCCTTTAAGTAATTACGACACTCACCTCCACTGCTCAGGTTCTCTGTTTAAACCTAAGGTTAATCTCACATAAACCTAACCTAACACAAAACGTGGCAATTAGATCGTAAGGTACTCACGTGACCTTTATCGGACAGCATTTCTAGCACTAACACTATTCAGAGACTACTTCACTTCTTGAGAGACCGCGCACGACTAAGACTTCAGTCAGACTGTAGATGTCATATACTATTCTGCGAAATATATTTAAACATTTAAAAGTGGATATACAGTAATAGTCTTCAAGGAACAGAAGGAGTACTGTTTTTGTGTTCGGACTGGAGCTCTTCAATACGAATTCAAAACTTACTAGACTCCATTAAATATCATACTATCATGGAGGTCTAAAAAATCTTCAGAGATACGGCGTTCACTACACCATTAAAATGCTCTAAATCTCATCAATAGATGTGCATCAAAATCCTACCTTATATCACAGGTAAGTTCGGTAGGAACAGCTGGATGAAGCAGTGATAACTTAGTGGTTAAGACGTCGGTGTCCGAGTTCGATCCCGGGCATATCTGTGACTTTTCTGAGTTGTGTGTGTTTTAAGCAATTAAATATCACTTGCTTGCTTGCTTGCACATGGTGAAGGAAAACATCGTAAGGAAACCTGTACTCCTGAGAAATCCCTAAAAGTTCTCAAAGGTGTGTGGAGTCTGCCAACCCGCACTAAGCCAGCGTGGTGGACTATATATATAACCGCCTTCTCTTTCTGAGGAGGAGATCCGGGTCAATAGTGGGGCATTAATGGGTTGTGATGAAGAAAGTAATTCTGTTGGTAGTTTACTAGAAAATGACCCATTTTCTTGTTTACCAAGAAACAAACAGTATGGTGGCATTTTAAACCAAGTAGAAACAAAGTTACACATCTAAAAGATTATTATTTTACTTATCTGCCAGTCAATCTGTGTCAAAAAAAGAAGAAGAAGGAATAGAATTCAGATCAGAAGATTATGGTGAATGACGATGGTAGTTTATACTCTTTGAAACTATTGAAGTCTTAATACTTCTGTTTGATGATGATCAGTATCATACCACTTGTAGTAAAACTTCACGCGTGAAGGGACGGGTTAGTATACTATTCCCCTCTTCCACTGGGAGAGCATCTCGTAAGAGCCGAGTATCCCAGCAGCCTCTTGTGCCGCATGTGCCAGCACATGCGACTAGACCGAAATGAACTTACCCCCTACCTCTCCCATCCCATTAATGCTGCTTATCTAATGGGCTCTGAGCTGTTGTTCAGGGTCCGCTGAAACCGCAGCATTATTCCTTCCTTCCCCCGCCCCACTCTATCTTCGAGGATGCAAAACATTGACAAAAAAAGAGAGTATCTTTTGTTTAGTCGATGTCCAAGGGTGATGGTGGCCACTTACCATCAAGTGGACCACCTTACCTACCATAAACAATCATTTTTGCAAAGATAGTTGAAAATCAAAATAAACTAGACAAGACGTAGTAACTTAGTTTATTAAATTGGCAATTATAATTTTCCCGCCACAATTTGATATTTCTTTTTTTAACAATAATGTAATAGAGAGAACAAAGGCAATTATGACATGAGCGTACGGACGTTGCAATTACGTTACATTAGCGACTCTCCCGATAATTGAATCTTCTCACTAACAGATAGGGTATTGTTTTGTTCATAAGCGGAGCGGGTATCACTAGCGATTTATTATTATAAAATTTACTATAATGTCTCTGTTCTAGGTATGTAATAAAAAAAAATTAAATTATTATTTATTTAAATTTCTAAAGATACAATAGGGTTGTGATAAGTTGGACCTTTTAATATCGACTCTATAAAAAGTATTTTGTGTACTATTATGATGTACATTTGTCGGAGAATAGTAAAGGACTATCGAATAATCGAATGGTCGATGGCTATGGCGTTGGAGTAGAGTAGTAGTCACTTCAGTCGATTTGACAGTCTCGACCCTTTATATGCCATCGATAGTCTGACTGAAGTCTTAGTCGCGCGCAGTCTCTCAAGGAGTGAAGTAGTCTCTGAATAGTGTTTAATGCAGTGAAGTGTTAGTGCTGTCGAATTAAGGTCACGTGAGTACCTTATAATGTAGTTGCCACTTCTTGTGTTAGGTTAGGTTTATGTAAGTTTAACCTTAGCTTTAAACGGAGAGCCCGAGCAGTGGAGGCGAGTGTAGTGATCACTTGAGGGACGTCCTTAAACCTACACCTTGGTCACAAGTCCAAGAGAAACCTAAGTGGTGGCTTAGGTTGCTCTCGTAATTGTTAGAGATCATATTTGATTATTTATCGGTTCAGTAGAAGTATCTACGTTACGTTTACCCATTACTCCATTCAATATGATCACCCCCAGTTAGTTTTTTCCAATATTTCCCTCTCCCCCCTTCTCATCATTAAAATCCCCGACATATTTTTATTTTGTATGTAATATATTTTTTTATTTTTGTTAATAAGTACGCAAACTCACCTCAGTTAGACTAAATGTTTATATTAAAAATCTAAAATTTTCAAACTGCTCTTTTGTACATTATTTGTTATTGCTACATTATATAAAAAAGAGGGAGAGCATTGATACTCTTTTTAACTTATTTGAGTATTAACCTATTTGTGATCTAATCTACAATTAGTATAGTGTGAAATATTATACTGGTAAACTCAAGATTCTGATTCATGTTGTGCTATGTGCATAATATAGTAAGTTATAATATTGAGCATGTGTAATGCTTTGGTAACACCTATTGTAATGCTTGATTTTTTTATTCTTATAAATTATTCCTATTCTTATTAGTTTACGAATACTATAATCCACTAAATTCTACTTACACTATTGCATATATCCGCTGTTTGCTTTATATCCGCTATATCACATTTAATATGACCAAACCTCAAAATTTTAATACTAATAACAATAGGCCTTAATATCTCAGTCATAAAGACGATGTATCGTCACCTGTCAGGCCAAGGTTCAATACCCGGGTTACGCAATTACTTGATTAGGCATTTAAACCCACACTTTCTAGAAATAGACCTTATTGAAAGGTACTAAATACTAATATTGTGTGGATTTGGTGAAGGGATTATAAAGTAGGTTAAATGAGAAATTATTTTGATTTTTTTTACTCCCATGGTTTTATGCTATAGCTTTTTCGTTTTAAACTCCTTTAAGAGTTTCTTTATTTTATTTCCTTTTACCTTATTTTCTCCTTTAAGGATTGTATGTAATGGATTTTTTTTGATAGCCTAGTTTCAATCATGATGTTGATTTAGTTTTTGTCTGCAATTAGTAAGTTAAAAGTAGTTACCTAAGCATTGAATTAAAATCAATATCGATAGTAAATAGCACAATTTCTTAATCTTTCTAGTAATATATAAGGAAAGGTCCACATTCTATAGATAATTCCACATTAGGTAGCTAGAGCGTGATGCAACCTTCGAACGAAAAACATTAAAGTGTGTCAAGGAGGTTCACTTTGGTAAGCTTATGGTTGGCTTTAACAATGGTGGTTAGTACCATGGTTGCCATAAGTGGGGAGGAGCACGTTTATAATACGCATTTCCATCTATCAATCTAAATATGTAGCTAACCTACATAATTTTAGTGTCTTTCTTTCCTTTTTTATAGATTTTTATCTCTTAGAATATGCATCTCTTTTGATTCTTTTCCTTGTTAATTGTTATCCCCGTTAATTATTACCTTTGCTAATCTTTATCTCTCCTTGATTTCCGTATTAGTAAAGTATATACCACTATTGAAATTAAATAATAATCATTTAATTTCAGTAGAAAATATTGAGGACATTATTTGAGATTAACACTATCCTATCTCTCTAATTAAACCAAACAACATACAACGTCCAAAGTTTTATAAAAATTAGATTATACCATTTCGGAGTTCACCATAGTCAGACATCATGACATTGTATTTTATATGTATGTCATTTAACAGGTATATTTTGTCAAGTCATAGCTAGAAAACTAGTTTTTCTTTGCAATTCATGACACGTCTTGCATTAAGGATAAAGGAAAACTATTTGCTTACGAGTAAATGGCTTCTTATTGTTTATATAAAGCTAATAAGTCGTGCATAGATTAAATTATGTAATATAAAAAATCCCGAGACTCTGTCATATGGTTTTTAAGATTTGTAACCTTCGAGGAAGATTAAGAAGTATCAAGAAGCATCACATTTTATGATTTTTTTTATGACGGAATTTAAACCTCAGATTCTAACTCGAAAAAAATTATAGGTTAGACCACAGTTCTACCTTGACCATTTTTATACATATGCATTTCTGGGTTTCTATCTGAATCATTGTCTTGTTTTGTCCTTCTTAGACCACTTTTTTACGTAGTCGGGTTATAGTTATTTAAACTTTATTTTTTCTCTGTAGAATTTCATCTCAATTTCTTACTTTGAAAATAGCTATATTGATTCCTGTTTACGTCGATTTACTTCTCCATAGATTCTTGTCTATTAATTTCTTTTGATTCCTGTCTTCGCTTCTCTGTACAGTTTCATCTCCGTTTGATCTCCTCTTAGTTTATAGTTATTTGATATAGATCATTTTTATTTTCATTAATTTCTGTCTTTACAAATTGACATATTAGACACTTTATTATTTTTATTACATTGTAAGTTTTGCATTGACGCGTTTACATGTTTATTCCACTGAAAAGTACAATAGATAATGATGCATATTTAGAAGTCGGTCAAGTGTAGTCGAATGTGCATTGTCGCTAAATTACCACTTCAACTGTACAACATACAGATAAGGTTAAATATTTACATATCTGTTGTTTTGTTATGAAAATACTGAATTACCATATTGCGATAGGTCAATATCATTCGTCTAGAAACTGCTGTTAACTGAAGAATATCTATTACTCCATCTGTTCCTTCTGGATATCTTTTTGGATTCTCTCAATAACTGTCAATAGTGAATTATAAAAATTCTTAATTTGTTCTGATAAAAATGGGTACATTAGCCCCCCCCCCCCCCTTAAAATTTTATTCTGTGTTTAGAATTTGTTACTATAGGGGCAACAGAAATACATCATTTGTAAAAATTAAAATTGTCTAATTATCACGGTTTATGAGACACAGCCTTCCACCGCTGGGAGAGTATCTCGTAAGAGCCGAATAATCCAGCACCCTCTTGGTGGTAGGGGATCTGTTCCCCGACTGGCTTGCCAACATGCGAATCCGACCGCCAAGTGTCATAGACGCGCTCCGGTCGAGCATGTGGGTCAGAATTACCCCCTCCCTCTCCCATCCCATTAATGCTGCTGATCTAGTGAACTCTGGGCTCTTGCTCAGGGTCCGCTGAAACCACAGCATTTTTTTCTTCATTCCCCGTCCCCACTCTATTTTTTAAGGATGCTCGGTTGATGATGGAGGGTATCTCATGTTTTGCCGATCTCCATGGGCGATGGTAGCCACTTTTTATCAGGTGGCCATCTGCTCGTTTGTACCTTATCTACCATAAAAAAAGACGGAGTGGGGTCTTAGTAAAAGAGTAAACCATAAATTATCTACTTTGTAAATAGTTATCATCTCTGTTGATTCCTATCTTTGTTAACATTCCCATCTCTATAGATTTTCATCCTTATAAATCTGTTAATTCCCGTATAGGTATATGGATTTCCATATTAACAATGAAGCTAGCTCAGTTCAACGAAAATGTTGCCAACCTTGGCGGTATAGAAAAAGGATTTTAAAAAAATTTGAAAACTATTATTACACATTTTACACACAAATTATTTTGCGCCCATACTATTTACTTAGATTTACTTAGGAAATCTGGTCAAATTTATTTAAATAGATAAGTTTTCTGATGTACATTTAATTTCTTTTTTTGTCCAAGATTTACATTTTATTTTGAGGTGCATGAATAAATAAATCAACTCTTTTAATTCCCACCTTTGTTTATTTTCATGTCAGTTGATTCCATCTCTTTAAATTTCCGTTAATGTAGACTTTTATCTCTTTTGATTCGCATCTTTATTGATTCCCAGTTTTGTGAATATTCATTATAGACCTTAATGATTTCTCTCATTTTATAAATTCTAGGTTTTGCACCGATATTTACACACAATCTTTTAGTTAATCTTTGTTAAAGTTTATCTCCATTGATTCTTATCTCATCTCAGTTAATTTGCATCTCCGCTCATTCCTATCCCTTTAAAGTTTCATCCTTATTATATAGATTCCCTTTTTTAGATCTTCATAGTACCTGATTATCCTCACAGTGAAGCAAAGGCAATTTATTAATATTACACGTTAGTATTCAAGGATATATAATGAGTGAGCAACAACACGAAACACCGTGAGAATCATTATTCTTACTTCTTTGTTTATTAAATATTTCGCGTTGTGTGGATATTTGATAAAAATATATATTTTACTTAAAACACATACATATGAGATATCTCTCAGCCATATCAACATACCTTTACCTACCATCTTATCTGCTATATTAATAAATTTCTATATTTTCAAAATTACTACTTTATTTAACAAAATTATACTACCTTGGAAAATGCATTTATGCATCCCCTCTTAGAATAGAGGGGTATGTGGAGCTCACAGCAATCAAGTTTCATACTACCCACTAACCACCGGGACGATCGCCGTCTAGAAGGGACACCGCGGGATCGCTGAGTTGCATTCCATCGCGACGTTCCGAAGAATCCACCCCCCGAACTCCTGAAATTCGGTGTTTACTCTTGGGAGCAGGAGGAAGTGACAATGGCCCTCCACTCCACTGTCCCCGGCAGCATCACCCTAATCAGGTCCACCAGCGACGACACGTCACCCACTACGCACTGTAGACGAGAGCGTTGGCTTCCAAGCTGGACACTGGTCTTTATATAAATCTGTGAGATAATGTTTATATTTATAACTATATTCCTATGGATCGTAGCTTGATCTATTACAGCTAAAAATATTTTAAAAAATAAAACTTTTCCGTAAATATAAATTGCAAATTGCTTTTCCGTAAATATAAAAAACGTAAACTTTTTTTTGATTTTTTTGTATGACAAGTAAAATCATGAATTAATAGTTTCCTAGATTTAGTGTTAAATAGTGAGTAATTTGTCCTACTTATAAGACTTTCCCAATGTGAAAACAAGCAGGTTAATCTACTTTTCTCTAAGTTACCTCAAGTGAGTCATATCCGTAACTATTTATATAGAAACTACTTATATACAAGATGATTCACTGTATCGATATGTGTTAAATTATATGTAATTGAACTTAATTGTACGAAGTTGGTCACCATTTCACGTTGACAACATTATTTCTTTTATATCATACTTAACTAAATAAAGTTTTGTTCCCTGATTCCTCGAAGATGCCTGGACTCATTTAAGAAATTCTTTTTTTATTTAAAAGAGTGCACTTCCGAGGTAGTTCCATTGGAACCAAGTCAGGATCTGATGATGGAATCCGGAGAAATCGAGGGAAACCCACCTATTTCAAAAGCACTTACAATGTTTTTCACATGTTTTGATCTATAAAATAATCAAATATTGTGTGCAGTGTTATTGCTAAGCTGATGTGATGGAAGACACAATTCCTAAATAAATAAAATATTAAAAAAAAATTGAACCGACTTTATTTTTAATTAGTAAGACTGTCACCCATAATCATGGCAACATTAGCTTGTATAAAAAAAAAGTTTTTTAATAACTTTTTTACTTCCAAGACACACCAGAAAATTACTTAAAATCTAATAGGAAATTTCTAGAAATTCCATAGTTTAATGATAATAATTAATACAATAGTAGTTTTTTTTTAAATAAACAATAAAATAACCTTGCAGATATTTACAGTTAAACAGTGTATCTCTAATCAATCTATTAGAACTGTAATAGCTATCAATTACGAATAACCATTACAAGTTAGATTGGATTGAATTCCTCTGAAATACGCGGTTTTCAAAGACCTTCAGATCTTATCTATTTATAAGGAAATTATCAAAATAGTTCCAGTAATAAAAAGTAAAACCACAAAATACTATCCATCCTACTAATATTATAAACGCGAAAGTTTGTAAGAATGTATGGATGTATTTGTTACTCTTTCACGCAAAAACTACTGAATGGATTTTGATGAAACTTACCAATAATATAGCTTATACATCAGAATAACATATAGGCTATAATTTATAATGATATAGTGTTAATTATCCAAAATATAGCGGGTGAAACAGGAATAATTGCGAAGAAGTATTTAAAGATTTGTTACACAGTAAAAAAATATGGCCGATAGTGTTTTCGTCTTTTACTTATTTTTACAATATTTTTTTATGGTATACTAGATCAAATATCTACAATTTAAAAACTATTTCAATGGAGTCAACTAGCCTACTAAGTTTATGACGTCACGGCTTATCTATTTACGAAGTGTATTTACGTTTAATTTCAAATTTGTTTACTTTGTATTCTTAAGTATTTTATCACGAAAAAAAAGCTTATGTTCTTCCTCAAGCTCTACTTTATCTCCGTACTTCATTTGATGAAAATCCGTTCCTGATAGTGTAACAAACAGACAGATTTAATAGTAGATTAAATCGCACTTAAGATTTTTAGTAGTTCACGAAATAACTATATTATTGGCATCTGGCAAGCGAAAGACTGACGTCACGACTATTTCTACGCTCATCACTACATAGTATAAAACAAAGTCGCTTCCCGCTGTCTGTCTCTATGTATGCTTAAATCTTTAAAACTACGCAACGGATTTTGATGCGGTTTTTTTTAATAGATAGAGTGATTCAAGAGGAAGATTTATATGTACAATACATGCATAATATAGTAAAGAAACACTGATCATTTTAGAGGTTTCTAATGTGATGTCGTAAATAAATACGTTTTAATGTGCTTACATTGCAAACGCTGGCTGAACCCTACGAGATAGATCAAAATAATGTACTACAGTATTGTACACCTTAAAAAGATCTACAAAAAAGTCTGCATTGGTATATATCTATCTCTTAAGGATAACCCACAATAACCATTTTTATCCTTTGCTTTATACAAGAAATAATGGCTTATTTACGAAGCGATTTTAATAAATACAGCATTAACTCTTATCCAATTAGGTACCTTAAATATATTGTGCATTTAATATAGATCAATATAGCCCTTTACAACATGAAATTTAAATGAATATTTTCTAAGATATAACAGATTTAAAATGCAGGGACATAGTGGTCACGGCTAAATACACGCGTTAATTTTTTTTAATCTTTAATAAAAAACAGCATATTTTTTAGTACTTAAGAAAGTGCCTCAAACTAGTCGTAGTTATAAAAAAATGTAAAACATTAGTTAACGCACAACCTTCGTGGCGTAACACTAAACAGTAAACATGGCGATTATTTTGTTTATTTATTTGCGTTTGCACAAACGACATAACTCTTAAAACTAGGTCAAATCGTAGAAATAAAGTGTACGGAAGTTTTGTATGATTAAATATTTTGTTTCATACGAGTTTCTTAAAGAGTGGTGGCTTCCCGACTTAATATTATAAACTAGCTGCGCCCCGCGGTTTAACCCGCTATATTTTGGATAATTCACGCTATATCATTATAAATTATATCCTATATGTTATTCTGATGTGTAAGCTATATTATTGTAGAGTTTCATCAAAATCCATTCAGTAGTTTTTACGTGAAAGAGTAACAAACGTACATCCATTCTTACAAACTTTCTCGTTTATAACTTTAGTAGGATGTAAAAGTAACTATCTGTTATGTTTTCACACTTAAAGCACTAAACCGATTTTGATGAAATTTGGTACAGAGACAGACTAACGCTTTGGAAAGGACATAGGCTATGTTTTTTCGCAAAAAAATGCTTGAAGGGGTTGAAATAGGGGATAAAGTGCATGTCGAGCTGTGCTACCGTTTATATCTTTCGACGGCCAGGCGCCAAAAAAAAAAAAAAAATAGGACAAAGTATATCAAGTCTGGCATCATTAATATACTTTTAGAATTATGACTTTTGAAAATTATTTTACCAATAGAAAGCCACTTCACTTGTGAGTGTCATAGTGTCATTACCGTTTAATGGCCCACTGCTGAGCCGGGTCTCCTCAGAATGAGGAGGGAGATAGGACTTTAGTCCACCACGCTGGCCCAGAGCGAGTTGGCAGACTTCACACACCTTTGAGAACTTTAGGGAACTCTCAGGAGTGCAGGTTTCCTTCACCGTTAAAGCAAGTGATATGTGAGTAACTGAACAGTTTGAATACACCTCAGCGAAGCGAGAGCGGGTCGACTATCTGTAAAATAAATACGTCACTTCTAGTATAAATTATCTGTTACTGATCTGACCTTCGTAAACCTTAAGTTTATATTCTCTATTTTTACTACTTGCGTTTATTTAATCCCGTCCTCGAAATTTACTTCCCTTTTCTCAAACAATTTCTTATGAAGTAAGATTATCTTTAATTTTAATATCAAGTATTATATATAGGAAATATATAAGTAGGAAAACAGAATATTTCCGGCTCTTTATTAGCATAGTTATTTAATTCACAAATATTTTACTTTAATTAAAAAAAACAATTTTTATTTATACTGTATTGTATAGATTTAATAAATGTATTAGATAGAAAGTATTTCGAGCATTCCGGTTTAAATGACCTGAATTCTTTGTCGCACCTTTATTTTACTATTTCTGCGGAATTTAGTATTACAAGTGCTTTTATAGAAGTTACAAAAGGTATTGAGCCTTTCTACTTGCTATTTCCCATATAGTATATTAAATTTTTTAATCTATATTTGTATAATCTTTCATCCCCTATTTTTCCAGTTAGAATATCTTTCACATTTATAATATCTAGAATTTTCTGATTTATCTCCATTTTTCTTGTTAAATTTTATTTCTTCTATTAACTTGGACCTTGAAGCTTTAAAAAAAATTAAAAGCAAAAAAAAATTTTGAACATTAAATAGAAAATTTATATCGACCCTTAAACTACTATTAATTATAGGAGGTTCATCATCATCACCTCGTGTTCAAGTGTCTGAAACTCCTGGACCTTACTTTATCATCAGTACAAGAATGTTAAAAAAAAACAAGTAATATTTAATAAATCTTTATTCCTTAAAACTAATATTATATGAACGACTTAAGACTAGTTTCGACTTATATAATTCAATAACTTATGTTCAGTGTTGTGTACTATTTCACATGCATGTACATGTCTTTGGCATATAAATATAAATCCATGTAAAAGGATGGACATGTTCCTTTATATATATATAAATATATAGATATACTTAAACACCGAAGTCACATACAACTACTAGACGCTTGAGGTTTTTATCTTGTATTTGTATGTTTGTATCGTCAAAGATAATGGACCGATTTTAATGCGGTTTTATTTATTTGAAAGGTAATTTAATCGAGATGATTCTTGGCTATCATTTATGAAGATCTGGTCAGCCGTTTTAAGACTATCAGCTCATTTCTAACTTGGGAGCTGCGTGACCGTTTATATCTTTGTAACGAAATTGACTTGTTTTATGATTTAATTATTATTAAAAGAAATGATTAATTTTTTAATTTAAATATTGGTTATTAGAGTTTAAATGTTGTATTATAATATAAACTACTTTTTATCCCAATAAAGTTATTTGTTATAAGCAATTTACAATGTGGTAAATCTAGACTAATATATTTTGGAATTCGGTGTATTTAGGTAGAATTATTATTTAAATTAGACGGATATTGATATAATTGTACTTTCTTACACATAAGTTATACGATGGCACCATTCTAAACACATTTCGCAAATAACACTTGTGTCACGGCACACTTTTCCACTTTATTACGAAAGAAACACCCATACCATCGATACCTCTAAGGAGTTGCGTAAGAGTGACGAAAACACGACTCTACATTTAAATTAGTGTGTGGACATACATTTTTATATATCTAGCACTCGCCCTGACTTTACAACTTCCTAGTTTTATGTTATATCCGTCAGTGTAAACCGTATCCGTATCCGTTGGGTGTACATTTTACAAACTATATAACGACGCAAATATAGTGGTAGGTAAGTTGATAGGTTGCTAATTAAGAAACCAAACCACACTTACAAAAAGGGAAATTTCTACCTGAGCGTCAACTGTCATTCAAATATTCTATCAGATTTATAGGGGGGTGAAGGGGATTTAGCTATGTTATTGATATAATACTAACTTTCGTGGTGTTCTGTTAAATAGTATCAAAGTACATTAGTTGCATATAAACAGTCGTTTTTGTATATAATAAAAATTTCACAATATATATTTGTATTCAAAAGCTTTAGTCTTGAGAATTTAAAGTATCTACAGACCTCGAAAGTGTTACGCAAGTGTGACAAGAATAAAGCTACATATAAACTAGCATCATCTATTTAAAATATATATACATATATATATATATATATATATAAGTCAGGCTATTTACAACACCAATAACTCAATACAGAGCTACACTAGATCTTGAAACAAACACTATTATATATATATCACACAATTATTAAAAAAACCTTACTTGTTTACTAGATTGGTGTTAAAAAAACCTCTCAATAACATAATATAGAACTGAATAATATAGTGTCGTTATATAGAATGTATATTAAAATAATAAAAAAAGCCTTTAAATGTCAGAAGTCAGACGTAGTACAACAACAACATTGCCTAATCGTTATTGAGTTAGAGACGCATTACTAAGCGAGTCGAGGCCAAATTTTTCTCATACCCCTTCTACTATACAAATTTACTATAACTTAGCACTACTATATCATAGTACTACTATACTAGGATATTTAATGCTAAAAATATCAATGGAAATGTCAACTATTATATCACAATAAACTCGTAAAGTATTTTGATATAGTTTTCAATAACTGTACGAAATATATATATAAATTATATACAAAAATATTCCTTGTTTATCGCTCTTTCTATAACTCAAAACTATATCAAAATCGCTTACTAAATCTAGAAGGAATATGAGGAGAAACAAGACCTGAACATTCAAATATCATTATAGTTAGTTAGCGTATATTAGAACCGGCGTCGTTTAAACTACATTGATGTCATTGTTGACCACACCCGTGGCTACAGGTACACATAAGGACCTCACCGAGTGTTGGACTGATAATCATGGACAAACAAAGAATATTTCGAGCTAAAATACATTTTATAAAAGCAAAAGTTTAACCAGGACGAGTTGCTAGTTATATGATAATATTCAACCTGTGGTATGAATATGAAACGCCATATAATTATCCATAGCTGTATTATATACCTTTAGCTGCCATTCACGTGTTGTACAATCGCCAATCTATCACAAACATCACTCTGAGCATCGAGGTCATGACTGAGTCAGTCAATGATTCATAAGGAAATTAAAGTCTTAAGGCATCAAATTAAAGAAGTTTAACCTGGGTGTGTCTAATTAGACTTATTAGTGGGCAGTGACATTCTAGTGACGTCGGGCCAAAACTTGCAAACATGTTGTTCATTAAAATGTATCGAAGAGTAAACCAAAGACCATCTACGCACTCGTCTTCAAACTTCCCTCAAATATTCTAATATACAAATACCTAAAATACTGTGCACAACAATATCGCCATCTTTAAAATAATTACTTAACGTATAAAATATAAAACTTTAAATATATTCTCATATATAATATATTAAAACCGACTACCGTAAAAATGACACGACATGGTAACATTCAGTACAAACACTAAATAATAAAAATTCAACTTCCTTCAGGAAGGAAATGAACTTTACTTCGCTGAATCGTAAAAGATGAAACTTTCGGTGAAAATCGCGGGATCGTATCGGCTCCACACCAACCTACACGAATATACTAACTTAAAAACTTGCACGTGTAGTTTAATCAAAATCGGTGGTAAAATTTGGCTAATGGCAAAGCACCAAGTGTTCCAGTCGACTCACGAGATAAACATTAATCTATTAACATATTGTTTTTCCTGCAAAATAATTATGCGGCGCCATCTTACATTCTATGACGTCATAGAATAAAATACCTACAAATGATACGCAACATTGGTTAAAACTTATCCAATTAAATAGATCGCGTTACAATAGAAAATAGGATTCTCACCAAAATTATTGAACCGTAGAATCGACCAGCACAATGCGTTTGAACTATTCATACATTGCGAAATAAAACACCACAGCTAGTTCATTAGCACTCGGTTTCCCCTTCCTTTCTCTCTGAGATATAGTGCTCCACTTCTTCTAATGAATTAAACAGCTTCCAGGCCAGGATGATACCTGCAATCTCCACCAGAGAGATGATCAAGGACGCACCGGCTACTGAGGAGCTGATAATCTTTGTGTAAACAGAAGCAACTTTAGCACATCCCAATCTCTCATTAGCTTCCTTGTCAGTAAACTCGCAAGTGGCACGGTAGTAGCTATCCAAGCAGCAGGTCAGTGGCAGATCGTTCCTCCAGCTTCTGTAATCACGAGCATCGTTGGCGCCACAGCATCTCAACTTCCTTTCGATCCTTCCAAACGACTTGAACACATCGGGGTTGGATTGTGAGTTGTAGTATCCATCATATACAGTATCTTTAATGAACTTGTCAGTGTGTTCACCATCAACGAACACGAAGACCAGAGTAGCGGCAATAGCTTGTCCCAGAACGATTAAAATCATGAAAAGTCCATACATTCCCAACAATCCTCTGCTTTCCTTGGTGGTGCCGCACCATCCGCAGAAGGCGACTATCATAACAAAGAGGCCCAGGAGTATGAAGAGCCATGGCACCACTTGAGGCCAGTACACTCTGTAGTCCAAGAGATAGTGGTTGCTGTTCCTCAAGGCGACAAACTCTGATAGTTGCACGAAGAACCAAATTCCCGTGGCAGCGGTGACGAGACCGAACACCGCGTAAATAACATTCATAACGTAAAGCACTCCTTTGATAAGATCTTCTTTCGACATCTTGGTAAGTGTGGCGTGAGCGAAGGTTGGCAGTGGAATGAAAAACGTTGCAACGCCGCGAGACCTTTTATCAACTCGTGCGCAGCTTGTTTGGACCTTAGCGTAGGCTTTAGATCTTACGATACGATAACGATATTTGTCTTTTATTTTATTTCATATTTTTGACTCAGTTTATTGAGATAAAGATAACACTTAATTGATGAAAGGATAACTTAACAAGAAATAGAAATGAATGTTTGTATATTTATCTTTCGTGTGCCTAAACGACTCATCACGACATTTAATATATTTTTTATAAATAATCACTACATAGTATAAAACAAAAGTCGCTTCCCGTTGTTTGTCTGTCCACATTTATGCTTATATGTTTAAAACTAAGCAACAAATAGTGATGCTTTATTTAATGGACAGAGGAAAGAGAAAGATGAACGTTTAAATGTATAATATTTGCACCCGTGCGAAGCCGGGGTGGGTCGCTAGTTACTAATATATCAAAACGAAGCCAGGATTGTCTACTAACTTGAGATATATTTTATTTTCTTGAGATATACATAATTTTTTTTTTATTTACTTGGATAATGTTTTTGTGTATTAAAATACAGTTTAAATCTCATGAATCCTGAGAAGGTCTAATTATAAACCTTCAAAATGTGGCAAACCTATAATAATCTCTCAGCGAAGAGATGCTCAATAGCTAGATCAATATTAATTTCATAATCTATGTCACTAAAATTGTGTAGCCTTCTATTAGTGAAAGACTTATACAAATCGGAACAGATATTTTTTTTATGATAGACAAGGGATAAACGGGTAGACGGCTCACCTGATGGGAAGCGGCCACCATCGCCCATGGACATCGGAAAAACTAGAGGGTATCTCTTATTTTGTCGATGCGTTACCGCCTCGAATATAGAGTAAGGAGGGGGACCGAAGAGAAGACTGCTGTGGTTTCATCATTTCATGGACCCTGAGCAAGAGCTCGGTGTTAATTGGAATCGCAGCAGAAATGGGATGGGAGAGGGAGGAGTAGATCTGGCCCACATTCCCCCCATGGCAACAAATACCCTACCACTAAGGGTGTGCTGGGTTACTTGACTCTTACGAGGTGCTCTCTCAGCGGCAGAGGGAAATTGTATTTTAACCCGTCCCCTCACGGGTAAAAAAAATGTTTTATCATAACCATCACAGCAATCGTATCGCAATCGTCACGTGTAAAAAGCCTTACCTATGGCTACGTGATTTAACTAACATGTTACCGGTTGTATGACATAGTTTGTTTTATACTTTGCTGATGTTATTGAGTTACGCAAATACTTTGCTATAAAATCACTTTCATTTGATATTATTTGTGACCTTGTGTTAGTATGCGACCCCTCGCTTGGCTGAGGGATCTAACATAAGTGATATAATAATTAAAATCCCATTAATTTCACATAAACAATCTATTTTATACTCAATTAAAATATAATTTAACCATGTTGCAACAAGTAATTGTAAACTTGTTTTAGTACAATTAACGTTATTAAAAGTTAAGAGGTATAGTTATTTATAGTCAGAATAGACAGATAAACTTATAAACAACATCTCTTAAAAAAATGATATATAATGTCATATATTTTTATCTCAAAATATTAAGGATAGTAATTAAAATATTTATTTGCTCTCACCCTTTTTTCTTTCGTTTCTCCTGCGAGGTTTATTGTCTAATATTGCCGTCGTGTTGCTGAAAAAATTTAAATATTTTTTGCTTAAAGTGGGGGATAATAATAAACAAAATGTATGTACAAGAAATATATTTAAAGCTCATAGCCTTAGCGAAATGCACATACAGAATAAAAACATTTAATTATTTGTTTAATAATTTTGTTTAAAACACAGACACACACTTAAATTATATATTTACAATACTCTATATTAATTATTATAATTAGTTACAAACAAATATTAATATACAAAATCGGAGGTACATTTTACTCCCTTAAAGGTGGATTTTGAAAAATTTTCTTTTAGTTTACTATAAATAATTTATCCGAGAAGTTAGACAATAATATATTTTTATACAAACATAAAGATTTATCTAAAATAAACATACAAACAAATAAATCGTTCTCATTCAAACTTAAGATTAACTTAAACCACTCGTAACTTATTCATATCACTAAATTAGTTACACTCTTATCAAATTAGCACAAAGACCAATAACTTAGCTCGTATATATACATATATATGTCAGTTTGTCACGTATATATATTTATATTAAAGCTACTGGATGGATAGAAACAGTCTCTAATACATTGCGTGTTATCAAGTTATTAACATAATAAATAATAAAGGGTAGTTTTAATTAAAAGGGTAAATTTACATATCGTTAACACGCCATGTGAGTCATCAGCTATAGCTACACAAACAAACAATTTTCATATTCAAAATCTAATCTATATAAAAGTCAAAATCTTGAGAAATGTGTGAATTAAAATTGTATCTATTCGTGTTCTTAGGTTTTATTGACTAGTATATCTTGTATGATATAAATATATATATAAAACCTTCTCTTCCCTGAGAAATTAGATGTTAAAATTTCATTATAATAAACGTGTGAATGTAATTAATTATATTATACTTGTATATCTTAATTTTTAATTATAAAAATGACGAAAGTACGATAAGTCATCTGATCATTAGTCTGGGAAAAAACCAAATGATTCAGTCGTTATAAGAAATTACATTTTATCTTTGCTTAATTTATATGGACGGATTTAAATCATATTTTATTATAATGAAATTATTTTTAAAAAATATTTAAAAAAAGGTAAAATCAAAATAGTATTCAGCTAAGAATAGTTCTGCCATGCTTATTATGTATAGCTTAATAACAAAACTGGTAAACAATATGGAGATAAACATCAGCTATTTTTCATCCTAACATAAGTAGTTTATCACTATTAAAGGGTTACGTCATCTAAAAACTCGTATTACAAAATGGCGTCGAACTGACGATATGTCTTCATAATTCACACATTATTGTAAATATTAAACACAAACTTACAACTAAAGTTAAGAAATATTGAAGTTACTTATTTTCTCTATTAAGAAAGCAAAAACTTCTAGAACTTAACCGACTTTACAATAAATAAAATACTTAATGTTGATAGTAAATATTGACCTTTGCCATAGTAAGTATGTCATGAGTTACGACAGGTATTACACAACCACACTAAAACATTTGTACACTTTTCTCAGTCCAACAACTTCTAAATATACTGAAGGCATTATGTTTAATGACATCATCGAAAAACTCTACAATTTTCTTGTGAAATTATTTAAAAAACTTACAATAAAACCTTCTTGCTCTCGAACTCGTTTCGTGGTGGAGGGTGGTTCCTAATCTTCAATTTCTTATACAGCGACACAGCAGATACGACCCCGAATACTCCCAGGAGTGCCGTAAGGAGGGCAACAGCGGATAAAACATAAATAATAATCCTCGAATAGTGAACAGCTACAGTTGAACAGCCGTGCCTCTCATTTGCCAATTTATTGGTGAAGTCACAATCGATGGCATACGGCTCCAACCACCCATGGTAGTACACGTCACAGCACGACATAGGAAACTCAGACTTCCAGTTCTTGTAATCACGAGGACCGTCAGCACCACAGCAATGCAACTTCCTCTCAATTAACCCAAAGGAAGTGGCTACATCGTTATCTGTTTTAGATTGGAAGTAAACATCCCAAATCGTATCTTTTACGAAGTCCGCTGAGGATTTACTATCAGCGAAAACTAAGGCAATAACTGCAGCGGCCAGTAGACACACAATCACTATGGATAGCATCACAATATACACAGCTACGAGCTCACGATTCTTCCGTTTGGCACTGGCGAATCCACAGGAGGCAGCTCCGATCACAAACAGGCCGATGATGAAGAACATCCATGGAACAGCTTGGGGCCAGTACACGTTGTAGTCGAGCAGGTAGTGGTTGGTGTTTCTCAAGCTGGTGAGCTCGTAGATCTGACTGAAGAACCATATCGAAGCAGCGGCGATGGCAAAGCCCAGTATCACTTGCACCGCGCTGAGGACGTGTATAACAACTCGTGGTACGGACATTTTGCGCGTGCGTCGGCTACTGCGTTGCCTAATCGAATGCCGTGCGGAGGGCGACTTGCTGTTTATAATACTTCCTATCTGATTCATAAGGACCTCTGACGTATTCTTGACTCCCATGTCATCCTTTCACCTTGAATCTATGACTCTATGATGGTACTAGTACAAACTACTACTACAATTAATTCGTTTGTAGGGCAAATAAGTGTAGTGTGAACTTTAAATTTATAGAGGCATACTTATTAACAAAGATATTATTTTCTTTATTAAGTATTTATTAATATAGTATACTTAAATTTAAACTACGTGTTAGTGTGAAAAAAACTTCTTATTCAGCAATATGTAAAATATTAGAAAGAGTGCAAAAACGCTAGCTTATTATTACTTACCTCAACTTAAAACTCTTCGTACATTGCTAGATTTTATTTTTTTACATAAGTTGTTTAACGGCCATATTGATTGTGAATGTCTTTAAAGAATAGAAATTAGATTTTAGAATAGCTTGCTAAGAGCTAATCATTATATGTTATTCAATGTAATAAATAGGATAACGCGTGCATGTAATAGTTTAGCCAACTAGCTGCGCCCTGCGCTTTCACCCACTATATTTTGGACAATTCCACTATATCATTATAAATTATAGCCTATCTGTTATTCTGATGTGTAAGCTATATTATTGTAAAGTTTCATCAAAATCCATTCAGTAGTTTTTGCGTGAAAGAGCAACAACATACATCTATACATTCTTACAAACTTTCGCGTTTATAATATTAGTAGGATTTTACGATTTAAATCTAAATTTTACTACAATCTATGCTTTTTTTAATTTGTTACTTTGTACTTAGTTTTATTGCTTGTTAGTAGAAATAGATTTTTATATTTATTTAGATTGTCTATCCTTTTGTCTAGATTTAAATTAATTTGACCACTATTTTGTAAAAAAAAAAGAGATTAGTTACTGCTCTTTTTGGATCAATGTGTTATTATTGGATATATATTGATCCAAAAATTCTATTTAATTTATTTTCATGTGTTTAACGCATATTATGTATGGATGATTGTTACTCTTTCACGCCAAAACTACTGAATGTATTTTAATGAAACTTTACAATAATATAGCTTATTCATCAGAATAACATATAGGCTATTATTTTTAAATATATTATACAAATTGTCCAAAATATATGAATTAAGTAGGCGAGCGAGCTACTCTGGCACCAGAGCTAAACGTGTCACGTATCTCTATATCTTCTATACTAATAAATAAAGCTGAAGAATTTGTTTGTTTGCTTGAACGCGCTAATCTCAGAAACTACTGGTCCGATTTAAACAATTCTTTCAGTGTTAGATAGCCCATTTATCAAGGAAGGCTATAGGCTATATCATCACGCTAAGACCCATAGGAGCAGAGCTACACGTGAACAAATTCGCGCGAGTTTATCTTAAATAGTCTAACAAAAACAGCACACAACAGCGACAACATATAACTATCTTTTATGTGTAAGATATGATATAGTGATTAAAAAGTGAAATTAAACCTAAACACACGTAGTGAACTACACACGGGCGTAGTCGGGCCGGGTCGACTAGTATATTACAATGTAATTAAATATAAAAAAAGACCATAATAGGTTAGTTGACTCATGTTTTATGAATATATAAAAATAAATATTTTCATCTATATTTTCTTACGCCGGAAACGCTATCCGCCATCATTGTGACGTCATGCAATTTATAAACAATTAAATGTCACTCACACTTCACTTGTGTCATAGATGAGAGAGGGATGATACCCATTAACACTAACTTCCAAGTACACTGCACGAAAACACTACAGAGACTGACTCTAATCTATCGCACTAAAGGTTATATATTGTCTACCCCTCGGTATACTAGTCATTACATAAAATAATAATCTACCCGCCAATTCGCTCTGATGGTTGGTAAATTCTTTACATTAAACCCTGGTTTCTACGCTGCCATGAGGAATGTCAAGACATATATGTTTGTATAGCTTTTAGAAAATTAATTACGTATGACGATTTAGGGAAGGAGGGGGGGTCGACCATGTCTTATTTTTTCTCACAAGGATGTGGGAGAGAGTCTTGATAGTTCTTACGTAAGATTACAAAAATGCGCGAAGTTGGACTAAAAATCGTTTTACTTTGAAAAATAAACATGAAAACAAACCAAACGTGTATTTCATTTTTTCCATTATATTCTTACGTAATAAATATTAAACAGGGGGGAGGGGGGTCGGCCTTACACTAAGTGCGACTGAGTCTAACAGTATAGATGGAAACCCTAGTCATAACTTCTAATAGTTGTTTGTTTACAAGCTCAATGTCATCTTGACACAGATTTTAAATATTTATTAATTTAATTAATTATAAATAATATTAAGGAAATGGTTTATTTTAAAATTAAAGGTTTGTAGTTTCCTAAATGCCAAAAATCTACAATCAAAGAACTATTTCAGAAATGAGTCAACTAGCCTATTATAAATTATAATACATGGTATCGATAACCATTAAATAGTAGTGGCCCAGTGGTTGAGACTTCAAGTCTTACTCAGGAGGTCCGAGCTCGATCCCTCACACAGGCACACACCTCTGACTCAGAGTTATGTGTGTTTTAAGCAATTAAATATCACTTGCTTTAACGGTGAAGGAAAACATCGCGAGGAAACCTGCAGGAGTGAGAGTTCTATAAAGTTCTCAAAGGTGTGTGAAGTCTGCCAACCCGCACTGGGCCAGCGTGGTGGACTATGGCCTAAACCCTCCTCATTCGGCTCTGCAGTGGGCCATTGACAGGTCATGATGATGATAATGAATTGAAAAATTAAATAACTGGTTTAATAACCAATTATATCTCTGGTCCAACGCTTGTGATGCTTGTTCGCATCTTATTAGAATTAACTACTAAGAAAATTAAAAAAAAATGATTGATTAAATTAAAAGACCATCTAAATAAAATAAATATTTAAAAAAATAATTCCTCTAATAGTAGCAACGCATCCAATTCCAGAGATTATCCTCTATCCTATAGATAGAGCAACACAATAAAGTCTATGTTACTCGGAAAGGATGTTAGTTTCTATCAGAAGGAATTATCGTAATCGGTTCAGCAGTTTTTGCATCATCTTTTTCCTTTTAGTGTAGAAATATTGACCTACATATTTCCGAAGAAAATAAAAAAAAAACAAAATTAATTACGAAAAATATATTTAAAGTTCATAGCCTTGACGAAGAGTATCTACAAATTATTATTAACAATATAAAATAAATAAAACATTTTGTTTAAAACAGACACACACACTTAAATTGTATATTTACATTACTTATAATAAATAATATAAATTTATAAAAAAATTAATATTAATGTACAAACTTGGATTTTAAAAAAAGATAGATTTTGCAAAATCTTCTTTAATTTTTATACCTAATTTATTCTAGAAGTAAGAGAGTAATAAATTATTATTTAGTTATTCTAAAGAAACATACAAACTAATTAACTATTTCATACAAACTTTAGATTAAGTTAAACTACTCGTAACTTATTCATATCACTCAATTATTTACACTCTTATCAAATTAGCACAAAGACCAATAACTTAGCTACAGATACAGCCTTTTAAACTTAAATAAAAATTAATATATTATATGTTATGTAATACAAATATATTAAGAGAATTTAATTTAATGTATGCAATACTTTATCACGTTATTTCATTATATAAAAAGAAAAAAAGTCAAAATATATGCTTGTTTACGTAAATTAAAATTCTACCCTATGACATAGGATAAACTGGTCAATAAATATAACTCACATAAATTACAATAAAACTTTCTTGCTTTCCGATTCACTTTGCGGCGATGGAAATTTCGTTTTCTTCATTTTCACGAACAGTGTCACAGCAGATGCGATGGCAAATATACCAAAAATGGCCGTCAAGATGGCACCAACTGACAAACTATAAATAACTATGCGAGAATAGTAAACAAGCACAATGGAACAGCCCTGTCGTTCATTTGCATGTTTGTTGGAAAAATCACAAACTTGGGAACGTTCATCACAGCATGACATAGGAAACTCAGGCCTCCAGTTCTTGTAATCACGAGGACCATTAGCTCCACAGCACTGCAAATTCCTCTCAAATCGTCCAAACTCGGTGGCCACTGTATCATCTTCCTTGGAGTGGTCGTAGACATCCAAAACTGTATCCTTTACGAAGTCCTCTGAGGATTTGTTGTTAGCAAAAATCAGGGCTAAAGCTGCTGAAGCTGCTAGGCCCACAATCACTATGGTTAGCATTACTATATACACGAATATGAAACCACGACTCTTCCGTTTGGCACTGGCAAAACCACAGGAGGCAACTCCGATCACAAACAGGGCGACAATGAAGAACATCCATGGAACAGCTTGAGGCCAGGAAACGTCGAAATTGAGTTGGTAGTGGGTAGCGTTTCTCAAGCTGGTCAGCTCGTAGATCTTGATGTAGAACCATACTGAAGCAGCGGCGATGGCCAAGCCCAGTATAACTTGTAAAGCGCTGAGGACGTGTATAACAACTCTTGATATAGACATTTTGCGCGTGCGTCGGCTTCTGCGACACTTAATGGAATGGCGTGGATGGCGTGCGGAGCGGAGTTGTATATGAAACTACCGCGCTGATTCATAAAATTTTGACGTATTTTAACTATATATTACGTATTATCCTCAAACGTTATATCTATATTACTAATACAAACTGCTACTATAGCTTTATTTGTAACGCAATTTATTGGTAATTATAAATTATTTTTCGCAAATTATTATGATGTAATGTATTCGATTCAGTTACTCTCAACAGACAGACATTAAATCTATAAAGTTAGACTAGCGATATAGGACTTGAAAATGTCAAGGAATCGTGATGCGCTGCTTGTTGTAGCAAGGCTTTTCCATTGAATAAGCCGGTTTGTAAAAAAGTACAGGCGGACTTATTAGTTCAGTGGCCTACTATATCGAACCACGTACTTACGCTAATTCTCTTCAATCACAGCATTTCTTTGGACCAGATTAGCCCACGTATAATCGTATTTCTTCGTTTGGGTTTTAAGATATTCTAGCCACCATTACCACTGCTGCAGAAATGCCGACGCCACTCTCTGGTCTCTTTAGGGATGTTGGAATACTGTATCAAGGTCAAAACGTAATGCTTTAGTTTGGGACGTTACCATCGTGGATAGGCTGACACCTTCTCATATTAAGAGTGTAGCAAAGAATGCAGGAACTGCCGAAATAGCTCAACTACTTAAACACTGAAAATATTCGCTCATGCTAGGGATACCCTGGACTGCCAAGCGCACCAATGAATTGATTCTCTCGCAGCTTCATGTCCACAACTCTGCTGCTGTCTGCAGGATAGATTATCATACTTTGGCTACATAAAGAGAAGGGGTGAAAAAAGCCTTGAAAAACTGATCGTTGTTGGAAACTCGGGGGAAAACGAGCCCTAGGACGGTTCTCAACCTGATGAAGCGATCAAGTGAGGGCCCATCTTCAATTAAGTGTCTAGAGACTAGCTAGAGACGCGATGAACAAGCACTGGTGAAAGTAGATAATCCAAACTAGGTGTATATCATCCACATCCGTCGATGACCACGATCCTCAGCCATGAGGGAACGACCACAGAGATAAAGATATATATATATATATATAAACACACATTATCTCCATAATGGCTGACCCGAAAAAGATTATATTTAACTAATATATATATATTTGACAAATATACGCAACAACATGAAATTATGAGGTCATATATATGACGTTTTGATAAATTCCATTGAGTTTTTTGGTGATACCCAAAACCACATAGTATTTACATATATATATATATATTGGTTATCCTTATTTAATAGTTACATATACAAATATATTCAATATATATTGTTTAATAATAAAATAAATCCTAATATTATGAATGCAAAGTAACTCAGTCTGTCTGTCTGCCTGTCTGTTCCGCAATATAGACTAGTGCCTAGGAAAGGTCATAGGGGATGATATCGTGATATAAAAATAAAGTGGTTTATAGCACTATTATTAATCTTATTAATAAAGAATTAAACTCCCTGATCTATTTAGTAGGAGTAGGGTAAATGCATTAGTTATAGAGTAACTTTCTCTAGACTCTATAAATGGATGAGAGAGTAATTTGATCGTATTGAGGTCATGTTTAACTTCAATTGGTTTCAAGCTCTCCTTACAAGTTTTTTTTTTTTTGAAGAATTTGATGAGATTTCATAGTTTTAATATAGTGATGAAAAGTTAACGAATTGGTAAGATGGCGTTATAAAAAAACATTTATTTGTGAAAAATATAGTTTTTTTTTAGAATAAACAGCTATGTATATGAACATCATAAATACTATCTTATCTAGATATAAAATTTCATCCATATCGTTAGAGCCGTTTTCAAAATAAAGAGATACATATATATATATAACATACTCCTTTAACAATACACGAAACGTGAACAAAAAGCAGCAAAAGCAGTGCAACAAACACACAATGGGACAAATAAACCTAATTACTAACCTTCAACCTATCATTGTGCTCGAATTTTATTATATTTGATCTATCAATTTGGCCTTCATATTACACATAGTAAGTATGATTCCTCATGTATTTTATGGGGGAACTAAGACGAAATGGCTACTAAAAATGAAGATTTTATGAGTAATAACATAAAAATTTAAATCAGTCTAAAACTATTCTTAGAATTCAATGCATGGTATTAATTATCTTTGTCACTGTCGATGACTGAGTCATTTACCCTTGGATGTAACTCGTAAATGGCAGGTCGGGTAGTGAGGTCTGTTAATCGTTTATTACATCATAATACATACAATATAGTGGTTTATAATTTTCTTAACCGACTTCAAAAGAGGAGGTTATTATATCGGTTGTATTTTTTTACTAAAATAGATAAATAAAAGCTTATAATATATTTTTCTCTTGTATTTATTTAATCGTGCTGTGATAATTAAATTAAATAATTTATTTAACTAAATACTGTGATAATTAAAATAAATAATTTATTTAACTGAATACTCTGATAATTCAAATAAATAATTTATTTAATTGCACACTATGATAATTCAAATAAATAATTTATTAAAGTGCACACTATGATAATTGAAATAAATAATTTATTTAATTGAATACTGTAATAATTGAAATAAATAATTAATTTAATAGCATACTGTGATAAATAAATTAAATAATTTATTTAACTGAATACTCTGATAATTGAAATAAATAATTTATTTAATTGCACACTATGGTAATTCAAATAAATAATTTATTAAAGTGCACACTATGATAATTGAAATAAATAATTTATTTAATTGAATACTGTAATAATTGAAATAAATAATTAATTTAATAGCATACTGTGATAAATAAATTAAATAATTTATTTAACTGAATACTCTGATAATTCAAATAAATAATTTATTTAAGTGCACACTATGATAATTCAAATTAATAATTTATTAAAGTGCACACTATGATAATTCAAATTAATAATTTATTAAAGTACACACTATGATAATTCAAATTAATAATTTATTTAATTGAATACTGTGATAATTGAAATAAATAATTAATTTAATTGCATACTGTGATAATTGAAATAAATAATTAATTTAATTGCATACTGTGATAATTGAAATAAATAATTTATTTAATTGAATACTGTGATAATTGAAATAAATAATTAATTTAATTGCATACTGTGATAATTGAAATAAATAATTAATTTAATTGCATACTGTGATAATTGAAATAAATAATTAATTTAATTGCATACTGTGATAATTGAAATAAATAATTTATTTAATTGAATACTGTGATAATTGAAATAAATAATTAATTTAATTGCATACTGTGATCATTGAAATAAATAATTTATTTAATTGAATACTGTGATAATTGAAATAAATAATTAATTTAATTGCATACTGTGATAATTGAAATAAATAATTAATTTAATTGCATACTGTGATAATTGAAATAAATAATTTATTTAATTGAATACTGTGATAATTGAAATAAATAATTAATTTAATTGCATACTGTGATAATTGAAATAAATAATTAATTTAATTGCATACTGTGATAATTGAAATAAATAATTAATTTAATTGCATACTGTGATAATTGAAATAAATAATTTATTTAATTGAATACTGTGATAATTGAAATAAATAATTAATTTAATTGCATACTGTGATCATTGAAATAAATAATTTATTTAATTGAATACTGTGATAATTGAAATAAATAATTAATTTAATTGCATACTGTGATAATTGAAATAAATAATTAATTTAATTGCATACTGTGATAATTAAATTAAATGATTTATTTAACTGAATACTCTGATAATTAAAATAAATAGTTTATTTAATTGCAATTGGTTTTTTAAAATTTTAAATTAAGTATTATTTTTAATTTATTTTTGGATACCATATATACCAAATGAGATACCAAAGTCCTCTCATTTAGTCCAAAAATCGACCATAACATAAATAGGTTAGATATTTCTTTTTGACTTTTGAGTTCAAGGTTGAAAAACATTCAGCCATTTCTGTTTATCCTTGTTGTGCTGGCGTTAGGTCTAATCAAGTTCAAGGTTAGTCATTTGTCTAGATTTGTGACCTTTATTTCAAGAATATTACACTCCATATCTAGATCTAGTTATTATTACCCGGCAATGCTTTTATATTAAACTTTATACTAATTGAAACAGCTGAACAGTTTGTTTTGTTTGCTTGAACGCGCTAATCTCAGGAACTACTGGTCAGATTTGAAAAATTCTTTCAGTGTTAGATAGCCCACTTATCGAGGAAGACTATACGCTATATAACATCACGCAAAGACCAATAGGAGCTGAGCTACACGCGAACGAAGTCGCGCGGGTCGACTAGTATATAATAGAATATCTTGTATCTCGAAGACGGCTTTAACGATTTCAGACAAACTTTGTATTTAAATTTAACTTTAATTTAACTTTCGTCTATTAGTTTTTTACCTTTTTTAATTGTAAATAGATCCTCTCACTTCCTTATTTATTATTAATTTATTTCTTATAATAATTATTTCAGTAAGGGAAATATAACTTGAAATACATTTTAATTATATTTATATTTTATTATTATTTGACAACATGTATTATGACACGTAAAATAAAGGAGTCACAGGAAAAAACTACATCATAGGTATCCATGTATGAGTTTAGCATGAAATAACAAGTAATTTTCCCAAAAACTATATTTAAAAAAAATATTTATACTTAACGAATCTTGATACGGTTTTGATTTATAGATAGAGCGATAAATAAGGAAGGTAGTGATGAGCAAATGAATGAATACTGTATCAAAAAACAGACCTTAGATATCACTGAAAAATAATGATCTCTTCTAGAGAACCAATCTGATAGACTTAAATTATTTATTAAAATATATATATTCAAAGACATGTATATTGTATACACGTATACATAAAAAGTCACTTGATCAGCTTTCCAATATGGCGGTTACAAAACTCTGTATCATTATCACAATCATCACAGATTTAAATTCAACCTGAAAAGAGGAAGATAAAAAGATAAGATACAGTCTGGCTAACATACTACGTCACAAAGAATAATTATAGTTAATAGTGTTATAAAACTCGTAGTGTTGTCGACACCCAAAACTTAACCATTGAATAAGAGACCTTATGTCAAAGAAATAAGGTCTAAATTAAAATGTCAAATGAATTGTAGTACTATCAATGTGACTCATTCATATTCGTAGTAAACATTTGATTTTACTCAGAACAATTTTGATTATTTAGTCATTGATGACGTCATTATAATTGTATAAAACCTAATGATTAGTTTAAAATTGTTACTAGTTGGGTTTAAGATAAGATTTTTATTGTTTCACAAAGAATATTTCCATATTCACTTAAATGAAACTTATGTTGTTTTGAGCTTACATGAGTAAATTAATTATATGTATGTTTAATATGTTTTATACATTTTGGCTCTCCCGCATTTCGGTGTTCCCCCTCTCTCGCCATTTGACATGTTGACATTTTTAATATCCTAATATCCTTTGAATGGAATGTCCGATTTCAATAATTCAAAAAGTAATCAACAGGTATTGAAACAGTCTTGAATACGGTCATTTATTTGGATAAAATTTAATACAAAGGTATGGATAACACGGTCTGATTTTGATAGGCATTTCTATCAAGTTTTAAAATGTAATAGTAGTTATAGTGACATAACTACAATAGCTGGACATATGGTCTCGCGGAGTTTTTTGTAGATATTGATACGTTCTATAATATTGTAGAACATTTTTTGTTCTATCATCAATACTTTCCGCAGCGCATGCCATGAAAGACATTTTATGGCAAATTTTTTTGCACCTTGGGTTGGTTTTACTAAGAATTTCTGAGTATCTCTAATTTTTTCTAGTAATAAATATAACTTATATTAATCAAGGATAATGTACCTTTCTAACGGCAAAAGAATTTTTGAAATCGGTCAAGTAGTTTTCAAGTTTATTTGTTACATACAAAAATACAAATCTTTACTCTTTACAATGTTAGTGTAGATTAGTCGAGCCACATAACGTTTTCCACTTTACCATTCTATCCCATGGAAATGATGCTTTTTTTCGGGATAAAAAGTACCCTATGTTATAATCTACCTTTTAATGTATTCGTGTAACAAATTTTATTGTATATTCTATAGTTATTGTATTTCTTTATATATTCTAGTAAAAATTAAAATAAATAATAGAGTTGGAAAACTTGTTGATGGAAATTTATTATTATCATTTGTTACAAAGTGAAGCGAGGGCAGTTATTTTATAACAATTTATGTACAAATGACACACACACTAGCGTGAGAAAATGTAAACAAAGATATATACTAAAGTACATAGTTCCGCATAATAATAAAAATGTCACGTTATAAAGAAAGGCATGTAGTTGTTAACCGATTTACAAAAAGGAGGATGTATGGTAGTAGAACATATTATGCTTACATGTCCATCATAATAAATTGTTTAGTTATTTTTTAAAATTTAGCAACAGCTCCCAGGCGGTGTGACTGCAGCCGACATTTTCAACATATTACAATCAATTTACACAAAACCTTAATAAATTATACACTTAAATCTTCCTCATAAATCAACCTATATATTGGTGAAAACCGCATGAAAGTGCATTCAGCAGTTTCAGAGCATATTGCAAACAAATACGAGAGATAAGGAGTGGAACTTTTATAAACCAACCTAAATGATAATGGTAGTTATTTAAATATATTGTAGTAGATTGTCCTCGCTTCTCTAAGGTGTTAAAGAGGATAAAATATAGCCTTTACGATCCTCCACTTTGATGCTGACTGACATAATAACGAAATATGAATGAAAACAAGGAATATGCTTTTCATATTAATAAAAAAAATGATTTATTTCTTCTTTCTTTTAGCGCGAAAGTTTGTAAGTATGGATGTCTGGATGTAAGGATGTTTGATAATCTTTCACGCAAAAACTACAGAATGGATTTTGATGAAACTTTACAATAATATAGCTTAGACATCGGACTAACACATAGGCTATAATTTATAATGATATAGTGTGAATTATACAAAATATAGCGGGGGAAACTGCGGGGCGCAGCTAGTTACTTCATAAAAATCTCAAAAGCTGGAGACAAACAAGTATGAATTTTAATATTTAATTTAAATATATGAAAAGGTTGCCAATTATAATCCATTACTTTTTATAATTTATCAATTTTCGGATTGCATAGATAATATTATATAAACAATTAATCAATTTTATCTGAATAAAAGATCTTGTTTCCATGTGATAACAAAAACTACGCCTCACTGAAAGCTTAAATTGTTGATACAAAGCGGTGCTAGTTAAAAAATAATAATTTTCGTGTTTTATCATGTACTAGTGGTAGTGATCCACCGCGGCTTAGCATGGAATCACTTTGTCTATAAGTAAAAACCGCATTGAAATCCATTACATAGTTTAATAGAAGTGACTTTGATTGAACCTTTTTATATCCCAGCGAAGGGCTGGGATGGCAAATGACTTTACAAACAGTTAATTACTCATACGGACTGTATTAAGAATTTAAAAGACGGGAAATAGAAAAAAGGCTAGAAAAGACATAGTATCCTGTGCTACAGAACATCACCTAAAGAACATCTCTCAGAATAGCGTGAGCAGAGTAAAACAGGAAACTTGAGGTGTGACTCCAAAATAGCCAGAGGGGTCAGGCAAGGAGAGCCTGTCTCACCGGAACTCGTCATAGCTGTCCTGCAATGCATATTCTCTAAACATAATTGGGTAACAGAAGGTATTAGAATCAACAACAAGCATGTCACACACCTAAGATTCGCTGATGATATCGCAGTCTCCGCTGAATTCCATAAAAACTGGAAAAGATGAATACCAACTAAATGCGGAGAGTAAACATGTTGGCTTGCATATGAATTTAAATAAAACAAAGGTAATGACGAATAGTACACAAAGAAAAATCATGCTTCATGGAGTACAGTTAGAATACGTACATATACTCAGGAAAACAGGTATCCTTTTGTAAAGAAAATAACGAAGACGAAGTCAGCAGAAGAATCACACATAGCTGAAATAAATATTGGAAACTACTAAAAAGCAACTTCGACGTAGACATGAAAAAAACAGTCATAGATACTTGTGTCCTACCCTGTTTGACCTATGGCTGTCAGATTTGGACAAACAAGGTAAAAAACAAAGTAGTCACCTGCCAGCGATCAATGGAATGAAGTTTGCTTACTTTAAGAAAAATTTACAAAGTAAGAAGTGAAAATTAAGAAAGAACGAAAATTACACATGCTTACATCAAGCGCTTAAACTTAATGTTGGTAGAGTATTATTTAATGTAAACTGGCAACCCTGTGTCTTGTTCTCTTTGAAATGATGTAAGCTAATCATGTGAGTTCCTGTTTTATTCTTATAATAAAGTAGCATAAATCCCGGCCCCTAACACCAATACTTAATGGAAATGGGTAGGCCATATAGCGAGACACATCGACCAGCGATGGACTCTTGAATGCACTAAATGGACCGGTCCACAAGGCAAGAGAAGCGAGGGTAGATCGCAAAAGCGATGGACATATGACATAATATCAGTAGGAGGAACTAAAACTGGATAGAAGTGGCCCACAAAAGAGAAGAATGGAAGAAATTGGAGGAGGCCTATGGCCTTTGTAGGCCATAAAATTCCTG
Organism: Limenitis camilla; assembly: GCA_905147385.1. NCBI lineage: Eukaryota > Metazoa > Arthropoda > Insecta > Lepidoptera > Nymphalidae > Limenitis > Limenitis camilla. The sequence continues at coordinate 10,887,621 of LR990249.1, read as the reverse complement.
TAAAAATAATTAAATTATCATTTTCAAAACTGAATCAATACAATGTGCAACTAACATTAGAGTCATTTACATTACGAGCATTAGGTTAAGATCAAAATTTTGTAAATACAGTAAAAGCTCTCTATTTGCGGGGTATTGTATCCGTAGGATACAGGAACCGTGAATATGGAATGATAATTTGTACCATATTGAAATCTTGACTAAATGGGCCATCCTTTTAAATAACTTGCTAAGGGTAGTTTAGTACTTTTTTTTTCAAAATGAAGTGTCAAAGTTAACAGACAACATTTTTGTAAATCATGCCTCAATTAAACTTAGTTGATTTGTGATTGCAATAAATAGCACTGTTATTTTAGAAAACATAATTTTAAAAATCATTGCTAAATTGTGAAATCTGTGATCAAAAGAGATAAGATAAAAGAGATGACGACGAGAGTGACCAAAGATGTCCGTCCGTTTTCAAATTTTTTTGGAAAAAATTCAATTATCGCTTAACTAAGTGACATGGATTTTTTTCTTATTTTTTTCAGAACTCTTATGACATAGCCTCTCGCCCGGTACCAGTTTATCGTTGAGTTTTGGGACGTTCTGTATGTCTTGTCTTTCACATTATCCTGAATTAATTTATGCATATAATATTTTATTAATTATTTCCATGAGAAACGGTGCAAACGCATTTTTCAGGTCTACAAAGACTCCTAAACATTTCATAACTCGATCAAGATTATCTACGACTTCCGAAGTTAGTGATAGACTGCATTCTCAGTAGATCTTCCTTGTCTGAAACCATACTGAGAATTAGATAAAATTTTAATGTTGTCCAAATACTTGATTAACCTATTATTCATTAGTTTTTCTAGTATTTTTTAAATTGCTGGCTGAGATTGATCTATAGTTATCGACATCTTTTCTGTCGCCACTCTTGTAAACTGGTGTAACAATAGCTTCGAACCATTCCTTCCTGTTGCTCATATAAGCGGAAGCCAAACAAGACGAAAGTGTAATATGAGAAGTGTAATTAGTGATAGTATTTATATACCTCAGGTATATATTTCACTTTATAAGACTTATTTTAATTATAAGATCGCCATTTTCTACACTGTCATTAGAAATATGATGTTATAGTATTAAATTTAACCTAACGTTTTATAATACACATTGACTGATGCATGGTGATCTTGGTGATAAATAGTTTGCATAAAAGAGTAAGTAACTCACAATCAGTATATGTGTTTTGGGGGCACATCCAAGTTTCCGCTGCTGTTTTCGCTAACGGTATGGCGTTTTGATGTTTAAAATCTAATATTTCTTGCAAATATTCTACAGACAGGTCTATACAGTCCCATAGTTCGCAGTCAATGAGAAACATTTTCATAGCAAACCTCCATGTTGTGTAATTTTTTCAACCTTCAAGCTTTGCGATGGCTGCTACGCCTGTAGACCTGACTCCGCAATCCTGAGGGTCGACTGGCACTAGTGTTCTTTCGGTCTCCTTCCTTTTTTTTATGGAGCTCAAAAACTTGGAAATCTTATTGCTGATTCTTGTTCCTTTTAATTATGCCTTATTTTAAAGCATCCGGATCCATACCCTCTTGGATAAACAAATTACAATATTTAAATTATATAATGTAATATTATATTAGAAATTTATTCAGACCTAAAGTTAGCTGCTGGCTACTTTAAAACCATAAAGTAAAATCAATGAAACTTCTTATAAATTTTCAAGTAAAAATATATTTAAAGAAACATCAGTTACACCATTTTGCTATTAAGCCTATCTACCAACTTAGATAACGATAATATTTCATTCAAATAACAATAATCGTCGATGGTGTATTTAGTGACATTGTGTAGTGTAAGAACATGAGTAAGTATTATAATTTTGTAATAAAAGCAAACAATGTGATCTAACTAGTGCTTACTATTCAGGGAAGAAAGGGTTGGAGGTGTCAGTAATCCATTCCACGTCGACGCCAGGTGGAGCCACTTGATATGAGAGTCACGTCGCCATTGTCACGTCATGTTGAAGTAACCTCTTTCAATGAGTTGTTACTCGTCGTTAAATGAATTTCTTAATTTAAGATCATCTTTCGTCATCGTTTGTCATTTCATTATCATACAGCATCCCGTCCCGGCTTCGTACGGGTGAATAATTTTAGCTCTCCCGCATTTCGGTGTAGCTATCTGCGCTGCGTGGACCCGCACCGGCTCGTCCCGTTGGCTCGTATTTCTTGATTATATTGACATTTTACATTTCGTAATATGTTTTGGAATATTCGATTTCAATAATTCAAAAAGTAATCAACAGGTATTGAAAGAGTCTTGAAATCGAAATAATTTATTTGGATAAGAATTCATACAAAGGTATGGATAACATGGTCTGATTTTAATAGGCATTTCAATCAACTTTTAAAATGTAAAAAAGTAGTTATAGTGACATAACTACAATAGTTGGACATATGGTCTCGCGAAGTGTTTTGTAGATATTGTTACGTTCTATAATATTGTAGAACATTTTTTTGCTCTATCATCAATACTTTCCGCAGCGCATGCGATGAAACACATTTTATGGCTATCTTTTTTACACCTTGGGTTGGTTTTAGTAAGAATTTCTGAGGAATTTTAATTTTTTCTAGCAACATAGGCTATATCTATGTTACTCAGGGATAATGTAGCTTGCTAAAGGCAAAAGAATTTTTGAATTCGGTCCAGTAGTTTTTAAGTTTATTCATTTATTCAAGAGTACAAATCTTTCCTCGTTATAATATTAGTGTAGAAGTATAGATGTATTTGATCAATTCTAGAAATGAGTCTATCTGCAAGAAAGCTAATCGAGCAAGGTTTGAGGTCTTCTGTCATAGAGAAAGAACAGCAAAATTATTTAGCATTTATGTTAGTAAAACTTTTACAGATCTACTCCTCCTCCTCCTCATAACTCCGGTAGCTCTACGTACGATAGAGCATCCGCCACCAGAATCCATCTCCAGGAACACTCCAGTTGAAGAACGGGTCCCCGTTCAGAACAACCACTTCGATGCATCTAACACGGATACTTTCCTAATGGTAAGAAGTATTAACAAACGTAATAATTTTATTACACAATCCAGTGACGTCAATATGAGTTTTAAGTTAAATTCTTCATCCCTATACGTTTTCCGTATACTCCCTAATGTAGGGTCACAGACTTGAAACTGAATAATCCTTATTAATATAATAAATGCGAAAGTTTGTAAGTACCTATGTATGGATGTTAGTTACTTTTTCACGCTAAAACTACTGAATAGATATTAATTAAATATTACAATAACATAGCTATATTTTGTGGAGATTAATGGCAGAAACGTCCTTGAGTCGTCGGCTTTTACATTTGTTTAACTCATATAATTTAATAAATTTATTTACTAAACCGACTCATGTGGGAGATACATATGCCACATGCATAGATGCCACATTTTCTGTCAGTGTCAAGTGAGTGAGAAATTAATTATTGACAATTTAAGTTCAGACCACTACGGTCAAAAATTTACTTTAAAGGATACTATAGTTGAAGAAAGACTAAAAATTATCTGCCGTCCTAAGACTGTTAGCAGAATTAATTGTTTTAAGGAAAGTGTTGCACAAAAAATAAGTGATTTGGACACTAACTCAAAGAATCCAGATGAACTGTATAATAGACTGTTTCATTTAATTTTATCTCAGTTTAATAATAGCTTTAAAGAAAAAACCTTCTTTAAAAACTTGAAACTCAAATTTAGTGATTGGGCAACTGTAGACATATTTAGAAGTAGAGAAAAACTTTATGAACTATACGGGGAGAAGCAGTTTAATCATGATCCAAAGTTTTTACAATATGTTAAAAAATTTTCAAAGACTTTTAGAATTGTTTGTATCCAAGCAAAGGAGATATATATTAGAAATAAAATAATGAACTTGGACGATAAAATAGGAGCTACATGGGACGCTATTAATAGTATTACTGGAAGATCTGTAAATATTAATGAACAAGTAAAGTTGAAAATTGACAATGTAATGATAAATTCTGGCAAAGAAGTGGCAAATGCTTTTGAAAAATATTTTACAGAAATTCCGGTTAAATTAACATCTAGCCTTAAATCTTCTCCCATCGATGCTATTGCATTGTTCAAAAGTAATCTTGGGTTGTAACAATAGCTTCAATTTCAAGTATGTTTCACCAATAGATATAATCTAAAGAAAAAAGGTGATTTATGGGTAAATTCTGTAAGACCATTTAATTTGAATTTATTCATAAGTTTGCTCCACATCTAGCTCTCATTTTCAACAAGTATGTGGATACAGGATCGTTTCCTAATTTAATGAAATAAAGTGATACCACTTTTTAAAAATAGTAAAACAACGATCCTGGTAACTACAGACCTATCTCTACATAACCACCACTAAGTAAGATTTTTGATTTTTTTTTAAAATCATCTTTTGGGACATTTTGAATAAAAATTATTTATATTTTTATTTTTCATAGTGAAGTTTTACTAAAGGTAGGTCAACATCAGATACAGGAGTTGCATCGTCGAATTTCTCATTAGAAGACCGCTTTGCGAACTGGTCCGAATAGACAAACTGACCTACTGACCAATGTTGACGTGTCAAAACACTTTGTAAAAAGTCTAGTTATAATAAATTATTTTTGAGTTTGACTTTATCTCCTACAGAAACACTACACATCCACACAGACAACATCATTGCCAAAATAGTAAATATAGTGATTAAAATGTGAAATAAAAATTTAATACACGTGGTAGCTTTTACCCAAACAAAGCCCGGACGGGTTGACTAGTGATATATAAAATAATATTGCCATGACCACATTAGTTTCACTGGATTACGAATATATCGTAAATATTAAATTATTATTTTATTCACACTATTATTTTTTATTTCACTAAATTCCTAAGCAGTTAGATATCTATTGTATTCTAAGTCAAAGTTAGATGGCGCCTCCACAACAGTACAATAGTAATTAACATAAAATTATAAATAATTGCTGTTGCGTGTTCTATAATACGAGATAATATCATGTAATTTATTTGTAAAGCCAACGTCACACTATGACAAGTTCACAACGTACGTCCTGTTCACAATGGGAGATTGAATCCCCCATTACTTGTAACGTTTTTTACATCAATAGTCAAACTACACTAATATAAAGTTATTTTAATTTCAGCGTGACTACTACAACAGCGTGAACGTGGTCGGGGGTGAATGGTCCACATCCCCCTCGTGGGTGACAGGGGGCCTGCTCTTCCAACTCGTTCAGAGGATCAGCGCTGGAATCTTCTATAACGAACCCAGATATTATGGAGTGATGCGACCCACCAAGTAAGTATTGTGATATAGTTTTTCTAATATAGAAAATTAAACAATCTTCAAAAAAGTCTTCTATAATTTTTCACTAAGTTGATTCGCTTCAAAGTTTTTCAGTTTAACTGTTCTATGTTGCTTTCTATAAGTTTCTTTTATATTATCAAGACATACTTAATAGTTCAAAACATAAAATATCACATTTTTTGTGAAGTTCATCAAGTTTTCTGTGGTAAAACATAATTTTTTTTCCTTAATTATCAGTATCACTTGATTTTAAACTTACTGTATTTTCGTTGATTATACACCTTAAGAGTTACAGTCTTCCGAGGACTTATTCTTATTTCTGGCAATGAAATGCACAAAAAGAAGAAATTTGTTTGTGTTTTTTTACCTACAACTACATTCTATAAAGAAGAAAAATTTAACTGTTTGTATTTATGTATTTGTAAAAGTTTTTGTTTGTTTGTTGCCAATAAGGGTCGCCACGATCGCCAGAGGCGCCACGACTGCCACGACCGCCACGACCGACACAACCGCCACTACCCCCACGACTCCCACGACCGCCACGACCGACACAACCGCCACTACCCCCACGACTCCTACGACTGCCACGACCGACACAACCGCCACGACTCCCACGACCCCTACTACCGCCAGAGCTGCCACGACCGCCACGACCGACACAACCGCCACTACCCCCACGACTCCCACGACCGCCACGACCGACACAACCGCCACGACTCCCACGACTCCCACGACCGCCACGACCGACACAACCGCCACGACTCCCACGACTCCTACGACCGCCAGAGCCGCCACGACCGCCACGACCGACACAACCGCCACTACCCCCACGACTCCCACGACCGCCACGACCGACACAACCGCCACGACTCCCACGACTCCTACGACCGCCACGACCGACACAACCGCCACTACCCCCACGACTCCTACGACTGCCACGACCGACACAACCGCCACGACTCCCACGACCCCTACGACCGCCAGAGCTGCCACGACTGCCACGACCGACACGACCGCCACTACCCCCACGACTCCCACGACTCCCACGACTCCCACGACTCCCACGACCGCCACGACCCCCACAACCGCAAGGGCTATCATGACTGCATAGAACAACAGCTACCACCGCAACGACCACCACGACTGCCAAAACCGCCAAGCCCGCTAAAACCACCAAGCTGTTTATACATAAAATAGTATAAGGATATGTGAAATTTCTGTCAATTTATCAATGCGTATTTTATAACACTTGTCCTTCTAAACGGTTTTATATATTGTTTTTATTTTATTTCTGATTCCTATAGTTTGAATTGTCAGAAAGTAGATTACATACTACAATGTGTTAAAGCAATAATAAAGCAAAGGTGTCCTAATTATTTCACCCGTACTATGTTATTTTATTTATTTATAACTTTATTGTACACCACATAATAATCATACAATAAAATAAAATAAATTTTTCCTTTAAGTATGAGGGTGCTTCTGGGCAAAATACTACTCAGTACAACAGACTAAGAATATGTAGATTCCGGCGAAAACGAGTAGGCAGCCACTTGAGCTTTGACGAAATTCTGATCCATGGTCATATTTGCGAAGGCAGAATATGAACCGAATTGCGAGATTTTGAAGACGCATAGCTTTTATAATTAGTTGTTGGTTAAATCGAAATCGCTTGCATCTTTTGCAGAAATAATTGGCAGAACAGATCGAAAACGTCCTAACTTACATGCTTTATTTGCAATACCCACGGGATATATGCTTAACTATTGTAATTATTTTAAATAAATTATACAGAGAGCAAAAAACCCAACGGAAAAAAGGTAATTGTTTGTATTACTACTGGTCTGTAAACACATGTGTGTCCTTCCCCTTCTACAAATCATCGACCCCCAATATTTTTTTCTATCGTAAAACCTCTTTTAGGAAACGCTGTTATAGAATAACTATATCTCCGAGTAGACATTTATTCACTCTTTACATATTATCTATCTATACAAATAATAAATCTGTAGACTTGCTGTGTCTGTACATTGCATATATATTAAAAAAAATTAGCAGAGGGGTTTGTTTGTTTGTGCGAAAGCGATAAGCACAGAAACTACTGACTCGACTCGATTGACGTTTACAAAAAATAGAAGTGCTAACTTGGGAGTAACATTTAGTCTTTGTTTCATCGCATTCGGTTCACTCAATCAAAAGTTATATTCATTTACAAATTTTATTCATGTAGTTGAACCCGTCACAGTGTCCTGTAGATGGCGCCACGTGTTTGTTGAAGATTTTTTTAAAGATTTGCTACATGTTGTTTATTTTATTAATTTTCTTTTTCTTCTGTCATATAGATGGCGTTGTCAGTGTAAAGTTTCGTTTTTATTTACCGTCTTCTATAGTAATATTTTGTAATATAGCACAAATAAAATGAAACAAGACGATGCAACAAATTATCTATTCGAATTGTTGGACTCTCTCCACACATCTGATCCATCTTCTGTCGCACAACATTTTATCCAGTTTAAAAATTAGCGCTCCCTTAATAGTATTATTCTTTTTCGCAATCTATAAACGCAGATATTTTAACAGTTCGCGGGGTAAGAGATTCCATTCTCATACCCAGTGATGCAGCGTGGATGGTGACCAACACTTTATATTATAGAGACTTTAGAATGTGTTACCTTAGAATTACAAAGATTTTACAGGTTACAAATTAAAACAATAAAAATAATCAAGTAAAAACGGAAACGTGGGTTTTAGAGACGCCATATTGATTATCGGTATATCGAAGTGTTGTTAAGTTGTACAAAAACACCAAAGTTAATTTAAAAAAACCCGCCAGATGGCAAATAAAAGACATTTTGTAAAATTCCCGCCACAGTGTTGCCTCTTTCTCGTTTTTTATTCGATACATATCTAAAAATGCACTCAGAAACTTCACATTTTTTCCGCCTACCGCCTTCTTTAAAACAGCCAGGCACATACGACCACAGCGCCACTGCTCCAGCTGCGGCCGAAATTTTTATTCTATTACAGAAAATTTTGACGATCATCTTGGGTGATTTTTAAAATAAATCCAAAATAGAAGTACAGTTAAGACTCTGAGCCTCTCTCTGATTTGCAGATTACACAATAATACGCTATATATTTTAACCCCTAAAGCTATAACGACGGGATTTTCTAAGGTTAACATTTCTTATTTAGGCTCATGGGATAGTTTCTTCGGTGGTATCTTCTAGACATGTCAACCTTATGTAGTCTGCGCTATCTATGCGCATCATCATCACAACCCGTCAATGTGGATACCGCTGAGTCGCGTCTACTCCTCAGAATGAGGAGGATATTAGGCCGTAGTCCACCACGCTGGCCCAGTGCCGGTTGGCAGACTTCACACGTCTGTGAAGTTAAAGCAAGTAATGTTTTATTGCTTAAAACACACATAACTCAGAAAAGTCAGAGATGTATGCCTGTGTGGGGGATCGAACTCGGAACTCCCGAGTATGACATTGAAGTCTCAACCACTGGACCATCACTGCTTTTTCTAATAAGATTACTATTATTTAATGTACAATTTTGCTAGGCTTTATAATAGCCGCCAGAAGCGGGCCGCACCCCCCACTCCCGGCACACTACGCCACCTAATACTTCTTCCCTACCTAGGATCAGCTCTGCGCGTTGCAGAAGTAGGCCATATGTTCCTCGCACGGTAATGTAGCTCTATCCCGCTCTATCCCGTGGTTAACCCAATTTGTTTTAATTACTATTGTATATAAATATTCCTTGATATTTGTCTACTGTCAACATCGACCTGTCGATGGGTACCGAGGGTTCATTAGGATTGTTTGCTTACTTCATGTGGTGAGATGTACACGTAAAGATATTTTTGCGCGATATGGCATACGCGGACGGAGTCGCGGGCACAGCTAGTTAGTAATAAATTAGATCTCCAACTTAGGAGTTCTAATAGGAGGATAGGTCCCTAAACTTTACTTCCTTAGACAGCATAGTATATTGATTTTTTAAATTGAATTCCAGCATGATTATGATCATAAGTCAGTGCGGGGACAAATTTCCCTAATTTATTCTAAATCCCCCAACGGGAAAATTTAACAAAGCAGTGTCAGTCGCCAAAATGACTTCACATTAAAAAGTTTTGATAGGACATTAGCGATGTTTGTGCCAGTAGAGCTAACTGTTTATACGAGTGTTTGGGGAATGTTGTTACTTGTTATACTTACGCAATTACTATAATAGTTATAATCTAGACCAAAGGTATCCAAACTTAACTGACCTGAGGGAGGACCTAGCCAAGTTGTAAACGTTATCTCTTGACCCTACATTCCAGTCAAAAATAAGTTAAAATTTACCCAAAATTCGCATATAAATATTCAAAATGTCAAAAATCCCCTTCGATCCTACTTCTGCAAAAAATTTTATCCAAAGGTTTTTTCCATTTGTCTCAAAAACGGTAAATTTTATCGTGAAAATAGGTTAGACAAAAGTTGTAGAACATACAATTATCTATAAAGTTTAATATCGTGTAATTAGTGGGTGAATAAGTTCTCGTTGTTATGTATTTATCAAATTCAAAGACTGTATATAAATAAATATCAAAAGGACATCATTGGGTTTAAGATTCATTCAAATTTGAGCGATCAATCAAAAAGGAACGAATTGACTACTTTTCTCGGATGGAATCTAGATCTCGAGCTGGTCCGGAGCAATTTGCAACGTTACGAGGATTCATGGAAAGGTGAAAATATTTCTTTTTTGTCAATATCTTCAATTGTTCATTGAAGTTTTATAACATTCCGACATTTGAAATCTAAACGATGACAAAACTTCACCGATATTTCAGATAGGTATTTTTTGTTCCTCCAAATTATTTTAAGATTATGTTTTGGGCTTAAGATATTTATTGTTTCACAACGAATATTTCCATACTTACTTAAATGAAACTTACAGGCTAATGTCATATATTCAAATATAAAAAATAATAAGAAATAATGTTGAACCTAAAATTAAGCCTTGGGGTACTCCGAAAAAAATTTTTTTTGATATTCTCTTACCTTAAAATACCTTAAGGTGATCAGTTAGATAAGATTCAAAAAGTTTGTGAGTGTGTCGGATATTCCTATATCTTTTGGTTTGTTAAAAAGTACCTTGTGGCTAACCGTATCTATCGAATGCTTTTTTCAAATCTATGAATATGCCAAGAGGTATTTTCCTATAGTCCAAGTTACTTTTTATTTTGTTTACGAGATCAACAGCAGCAGATAGCGTATTGGACATGGGTTTAAATCCATATTGTTTTGGGTATAAAAAATTAATAGATATTAAGTAAGATTGAAATTTTTGGTAGGACGGAAACAGGGCGATAATTGCTAGGATTTGACTTCGGTCCAGACTTACAAATTGGGGTTACTTTCGCTATTTTAAGGGATTTGGGGAACGTCCAATTATGATGCACGTATTGATGCAGTGCACGTCAGCTATAGAAGTTCTAATAGTTTATATTAAATAAAATTCTTCCGGCACGCTACGTACATCTATTGAACGAACCTGTAGTAACTGAGTTCATTGCTTTTTATTGTCATATAGGTACTAAAAAGTATATTCATATATATATTCATATATATATATTATATTTTATACACGTATAGACATACATAATGAGTCATCACAGTTTTAAATTCAAATTGAAAAGAAGAAAAAAGAGGTAAGATAAAGTGTGGGTAACATACTATGTGAGGAAGAATAATTTAGTTTTAATTTTATTAGTAAACAGTTGTCATACAACTGTTTACTATTAAAATTCCACTATATTTCCATTCATAGTATTACCCAAACTTGTCCAATGAAAAAGAGACCTTATTTCACGGAAGTGAGGTCTCAGTAAATGAAAGGTATTACTATAAATATGACTCATTCATATTCGCAGTAAACAATTGATTTTACTTAGAAAAACTTTGATAATTTAGTCATTGATGACGTCATTATAATTATATAAAATCTGATGATTCATTTAAGATTATTACTAGTTAAATAATTTAATATATTCTATATGAATTTATATTACTAAAATTGTAATGAATGGATTGATTTTGATTGTTTTTTGTGTTTAAATACAAATACTGTGAAAATGCTGTAATTAAAAATTTAATCTGAAGTTGTAAGTCTTTAACTCCTGAGTTCAACCCATATAAAAATGTATATATAAGTAGGTTTTTGAAAAGTTTAAATTCAATATTAAACTCGACAGGTGTAGCTGTAACCAGGTTTTAGGATTTTTTTCCAATTCCAGAATTAATTGTGTTCGTACGTCTAACTCCTAAATAGCTTGACCAATTTTAATTTTCTTTATTTTATGCATTGTCCCTTGGTTGTTTTGATTTACACTTAGCTCCGTTAGATGGCGCTGCGATTGATTCAATCAGAGTTCAATATCTAATTGATTACTCAACGAAGCGAAGCTACTTAATAAAATTTAAAAAAGTCATAAAACAATAATATCAATAGAGGTTTTTAAAGATTTGTTAAGGAAAAATGCTTGCCTGTATATCTATATATATAAAAGCGAAAAGTCACTGACTGACTGACTGACTGACTGACTGATCATCACAAAATCTCAGGAACTATAAAACCTACAAACTTGAAATTTGGAATGTAGGTTCCTTCTAGGACGTAGGTGTCCACTAAGAAACGGATTTGAGAAAATCCTCCCCTAAGGGGGTAAAATGGGGTTTGGAAGGTTATATGAAAGTCCTATGTTTTTGAAGTTAGACTTATGAAAATCGGTATTTACATTAATAACTTACAATAATAAAAATCTGTATAATTTATTTTGCAAAATACCCCCTTAAGGGTGGTAAAATAGGGGATGAAAGTTTGTATGGGAAAGTTTAATTTATTGTCACTCTTAACTTGAAATTTGGAAAGTAGGTTCTCTAGAGGGTAGGTGTCAGCTAATATTTTTTTTACGGGGGTTCCCCTCCTAAGGGGTGGAATGGGGGTTTGAAGGTTATATGAAAGTCCTATGCTTTTAAAGTTTGAGGTTAGAAAAGCGGGAATATGAAAATTGGCATTTAGATTATTACAGCAGCGGGAAAAAATATCTTTTTATAATCTCATAGAAAATCAGAACTTCTACGCGGACGAAGTCGCGGACGCCCGCTAGTATATGTATATATAGTATTATATAAAACAAGTATGGCAAATAAATAACAGGATGATCGGTTTGTTCAATATACTTCAAGGTTGTATTCGTTACGAAGATTGTTCTTCTATATTCATTTACTTGTTTGTTTGTTTACTTTGTTTCCGGGTTTTTATTTCATTAAACTATACGAGCATTACCCACCCACAGTAAGACACACTGATATATTTATTTATACCAAAATTTTCTTTGCCTATCGTCTTCTTTGGGTGCCATCTTCTAACGAAGGTTGGCGACTACCATGGCAATTTGGACCCTCAACACAGCAGATCTAAACAAGGAACGTGTGTTTCTTTTGTAAGAATGGCACCGGTTTTTGGTGGTTCCTTTTCCTGTATTATGAGCTGTAACAGTTCATATTTAAGACTGACCATTATATACCTGGTACTCTAGCTTTCGTCTCTTAATGGTCTAGAACTTTAACTTTCTTTCCAATTGTTTGTTTGTCTATAATATTGTAATTGTTCCATACACCTAAGGGAATACGGAACCATAATTAAAGACTCACTACTGTCCTGTAACACAATTGTTTTATATATGGTATAACAATGCTATTGTTATTATATACTAGTCGACTCGCTCTCGCTTCGCTGAGGTGTATGTACTGTCTACTCACACAACTATTAATCATATCTCTCATCGTTAGGGCAGGGTTTGTAAGAACGTTATCGTTCGACCGTTTTTTCCCGACTTACTGCAAAAATCCGACTACCACGGAAAAGTCTTTTCATTTTTCGGGTTAATATATAGCCTATGACACTTACTAATAATGTGGTTTTCTATTGGTAAAACAATTATCAAAATCGGTTCAGTAGATACAGAGATTACCCCCCACAAACTCACAAACTTTACCTCTTTATAATATTAGTAAGTATAACCTAATAAATGGAAAATGGAACTTTTAACACAAAATCTTCCTGATCAGTGAGATCAAAATCTTCCTGAGTTATACATTCTTTATTACTAGCGACTTGCCCCGGCTTCGCACGGATAATATAGGATAATATATTTTCCCTATATCCTTTATAAGAAATAGGTTAAATTCGATTACACATTTTGATTAGTTAAAAGATAAGCCTCGCGTGTTTCCCTACAGGACCCACAGGACCCAACAACCCTTCCAATACCTTTAATTATATAAGTGCATGGAAACACGCGAACGGTAATATATACACTATGGATATACAGTACATATTATTATTTAACCCTAGTTAGATAACGTTCGTCAAAATGACGAATATCCATTTAAAGATCTAAGCGAACAAAAAGCGGGAACTGACTTTGTTTTTACTTGACTTTGACTTTTATTTAAACTTCTTAGATATTTTATAATTAAACTTTGAACATTTAAAAACTATAGAGTATGTTGCTACTAACTAAAAGTAACATAGATTAAAATTTCTGAAGATTACGTTCACAATCAGTTGAGCTAAATATGGAAGATAATTTACCCGAGAAGGTCCCGCTGGTGGTCGCACTAGGGGATCTATTCCCAGATTGCGACCACCAGCATGGGAATCCGACCGTGACAAGTGTCTGACGCGTTCCGGCCAAACCACATGTGGGCCAGATCTACCCTCCCTCTCCCATCCCATTACTGCTTCGGTCCCAATGAACACCGGGTCCATTAAAACCGCAGCAGTCTTCTCTTCGCTCCTTCTCCTCACTCTATCTTCGAGGCGGCAACGCATCGACAAAACAAGAGATACAGTCTTACCCCCTCCCACTCCCATCCCATTAATGCTGTGGATCTAGTGGACTATGGGATCTAGATCAGGGTCCGTTGAGACCACAGCATTTTTTCTTCTTCACTCCCCCTCCCCACTCTATCTTCGAGGATGCAACGCATCGACAAAACAAGAGGGTATTTCTTGTTTTGTCGATGTCCATGGGTGATGGTGGCTGCTTCCCATCAGGTGGACCATCTGCTCGTTTGCACCTTTTGTACCATAAAAAAAACATTTGTAAACAAAAACCAATAAATAGATGCCTAAATAATGTGTTTATTTAGCAAAAATATATAAGGTTTTTGATAATTCCAAGCAGGGCTTTTTTGAGGGGGTACGTGAGAGCACGCAGTGCCTCCAAAGGAAATTTTGAAAATTTTGAAAAAAATTTAAAAAAAAACGGAAAAAATGCATAAAATTATGGTCTTACAACTTTTGGCCACAGTCTAAGTAATTAATATATAGTAATTAAAATAATTGCACTCGTGCAAAGCCGGGGCCGGTCGACTAGTATACTATATACTATAAACTAAATAGAAATATTATTTGAAATTTGATCGTAGAAAAGTCGAATAGTTAACTTATACGGCAATTTTGAGAATATTAGCTATATAGGGTAAAAGTTATATAATAATAAAATATCAGAAATTTTCCTATTTATTCAACAGTTCTAGTACTTGATTCAGTTTGTATTTCAAAGGAAATATTATTCAAGACGTATTAGATGCGTAACGTACAGACGAGATGATTAAATTGATTCATCTCTGTGACACATTCGTATTAAATAACGTCATCTCTATACCGGAAATGTTCTACTGGTACAGGAACAAACAAGACATAGTAATTTTCTTACACAAAATTAATCACTACGTATTATAAAACAGTCCCCCACACTTATGTCTGTCGTGAAAACTCGAAAACTACTGAACGGATTTTCATGCGATTTTTATCCATAGAGAGGTTAATGAGGAAGGTTTAGGTATATAATTTGTTAAAATTTTAAATTCATTGCTTGAAATATGATAACTGTTGAAAATGTCGGCTTCAGTCGCTCCGTCTGGGAGCTGTTACCTAAACCTTTTTAGGTATAAGAAAACAATACGAGGGTCAAACTGAAAATTCTTAGAAAATCAAAAACTTATTAAACTAGCTAGTTCTGCATCCTATGGGACTACTGAGAAAAGCACTTTGCCCTCTCGTCCTTAGGGGTCACTTCGATGGCCCTTTGGAACAAATGCCACAGCTACCTCGGCGTCCATGAAACGTTTTTCTTTTATTTTTGGGATTAAATAAAAATCTCAAGATGCGAAGTGGAGGGTATACGGCGGGTGACCCAGTAATTCCACGTTTGACGTCGCCAAATAGTCGATTGTTCGCCTGGAGTGCGCCAGGTATGCGACGAGACGTTGTCGTGGTGGAGGAGGAACCTTCTGCGAGGTCGTTTGCGAAGAAAAGAGGCAAACAGTTGTTAGTGTACCACTCTGCAGAAATTTTTCGATCCTCTAAAACAATTGTCGTGAAATGACCTGTCCTTCCGAAGAACGACGTCACCATCTTTTTTCCCACGCTTGTACCTTTCTTCACTTTAGTTGGCAAGTCCTCGGAAGGAAACACCTGTCTTATTGTTTTAGGATCATAACTGTATCACAGCATATGAGTCACCTCCGTTAAATCTTTTAATTATTTCACGGCACCAATTAACACGGCGGAGTTTTTGGGCCTGCATCAAATTATGAGGTATCCTTTGGGCATCATAAATTTCGTGTTGACTTAAATGACATCGAAAGTCATATAAAATCATTGGCAGAGTTTCATTTTTCATTTTTTATTTTATTGTTTACAAGTGGCCAGTTCTAAGAACTTTCAGGTTGACCCTCGTATATGATGGGACACAGGTAGGGATATGTTCTAGTATATGTCGCGTAAAGATTCCTCGCCTAAGGACAAAGCAAAGATTTTAATTTCGAAACAAAAAAAACTTGAGTCCATTACGTGGTCTCATCATCTACTGGATCTACCTTAACATACGTTTGCCATACAAACTGAACCAAATAAATAAAAAAATATAAGCATTGATTTATGTGAATTTCAAGACGTTAGCGACACTTTATATATATATATATATATATATATATATATATATATATATATGTATGTATATGTCAGAACAGAGAGACGATTTAAATGAAGGAAGTGATCGAATATCACACTTCAACTCCAGGTCATGTTCACTCAAAGAGAATTGTCGAGAGACTAAAGTGCATCAGTCGGGGAATATAAAGGGACTAGACAATGGTATCAATGCCCCTCCACTAGTGGGGAGAAGTAAATCAACAACATCCCGACTAATCGATAATCGTTTACTCGTTTGGGACTGTTAAAAATCGTTGAATATCAAAATGACGCGACGGAAGTGACAATTAATTTTCTTTATCATTATCCTACTCTAATTATAGCCCGACACGGCCTTCACTATTATCCTTTCTATTTTTTTTTTCTGTTGTCAAAGTTCAAGTAGTGTAGTCACAATACTAGGACCTCCTTATTGAAGAGCACGTTAGTATCTAGTTTGTTTTGTAGTAGTTTACCCAGGATCTAAAAGACCAGATTTGAATCTCAATCGATAAACCGACCAAACAACGACATAACCTCGGAACCCGTCGACAAGCGAAAAAAAACTATATTTGCTGACAAAACTACCACAAGTGCCATCTAGTTTAGTAAGAAATTAATTAAGACAGCGCTGACGTCGAATTAATTCTTAACTTCTCGTAAACCTGCAACCTGAGTCACACGCCCCAAACACTGCTTATATTTTTACCTAAATTGCTTTTCATTTTTATATTAAACGTATTGTTATGAGGTTGGTAAGGAAAATGGAGGTTAAAGGAGTCTTTAAGATTTAGTTATGTTACTTTGTAATAGAGTTACTGCTTTGTCTTCTTGAGGAGGAAAAGTTTTAATTGTGTAAAAACTAGCTTATACTCGTTACTATTATTTATTATTTTATCGCTTTATATAATTATCCAATCAATGTATGATTATATACTAAAAAGTAAGGTTTTTAATAAATAATAGTTAAAGAAAAACAACTATAAAATATTTTAAAAATACACTTAGGCTGATAAATAAATCTATTTCATCTTCTCTGAGGTTATATAAATGAATTTTCTTTAGAAATTCATAGTTTTTTGAAATTTCTGGACTTCAAGAATAGCGCCATCTACTGTAATTACATGTCTTTAAAATATTAAACAGGAACAGAAGTAAAACCTAATCATTGACTGCTAAATAAATCTCTCCCCATTTATCTGACGTCAAACGTTAAAATAGAAAGTTATTATATAATTATTGTTAATATAGATTAAATGAAATTTACGGGTCTTTACACTAGTAAACAATATTATCGAATTAGTTCAAGTTGTTAAAGAAGAAAAGAAGAACTAAGTTTGTAAGAAAAAAATTAGGACAAAATCCAACTCTCCCAACTATAAGCAACCATTGTTTTATTCCACATTGATTTGTATAAGACTTGTGTTGAGAGAAGAGAAGTAACAGATTATTAATATTACTGTCGACCTGTCCCGGTTTCGCCCGTGTGCAAGTCACATCAACATAATTTATATTAACTCCCAAAGATATAAACGGTCACACAGATCCACATGAACTTTATCCTCTATTTCAACCCTTTTTTCCGCATTAAAACGTAGCTTATATCCTTTTCCAAGCTCTATTCAATATCTGCAACAAATGTCATCATTATTGGTTTAGTAGTTTAAGGTTAAAAGCGAAATATATAAAGCTTAGTTTTCCTTTATCATCTAATAGCAAGTACTTATCAGAAACAATATAAAGTCAGTAACATGTAACAATAGAAATACCCTGAGAATTCATTGAAAACAACAATTGACGGAAATTGTTGTTTTTATACCAACGCTCGGGTGTCATCAACACTAAAGACAGTTAAAATCTTGTCAGCGATAACTTGATGATTTCCAAGTAAATTGTCTCTTTTATATTTCAACCCATTCTATATTATTTAAAAAATACAATGCTAAAATGTTTTGAGACGAAATAATACATGGACATGAACAAAAAATTATTTTTTTGTATATAACTAGTCGACCCGTCCGGCTTCGCCCGGGTGCAATTTAACACGTGTATTTAGCCGTAACCGCTATATCCCTGCATTTTGAATCTGTAATATCTTCGACAATATTCATTTAAATTTCATGCTGTAAAGGGCCATATTGATCTATATTAAATGCACAATGTATGTAAGGTACTTAATTGGATAAGAGTTAATGCTGTATTGATTAAAATCGCTTCGTAAATAAGCCATTATTTCTTGTATAAAGCAATGGATAAAAATGGTTATTGTTATCCTTAAGAGATAGACGTATACCACGACTTTTTTGTAGATTTTTTTGTAGACCTTTTTAATGTGTACAATACTGTAGTACATTATTTTGATCTATCTATATATGTTTGTATTATACATATAAACCTTCCTCTTGAATCACACTATCTGTTTAAAAAAACTGCATCAAAATCCGTTGCGAAGTTTTAAAGATTTAAGCATACATAGGGATATAGGGACAGAGAAAACGATTTTGTTTTATACTATGTAGTGATAAGGTGCAAACGAGCAGATGGTCCACCTGATGGTAAATGGCCATCGCCCATGGACATCGGAAAAACAAGAAACACTCTCTCGTTTTGTCGATGCGTTGCATCCCCGAAGATAGAGTGGGAAGGGGGAATGAAGAAGAAAAATGATGCGGATTCAGCGGACCCTAGGTAAGAGCCCAGAGTCCACTAGACCCACAGCATTAATGGGATGGGAGAGGGAGGGGGTAAGTCTGGTCCACACTCGAGTATTCATGATATTTAAAAAAAAAAATATAAAAGGAGCTAAAATATAACCAATTACACACCAATTTAATTTTTTTTGAAAAAGTTGTGAAAAAAATAAATGAATTAAAAAACCAATTTCAGTAAAGGTTCTGGACAGATTCTAATTTTTCGTCAAAATTTCTGGGTTTTTTGTCCAAAAACAATGATTTAGCTAGAATCAAAAAATCCACTCCACTATTTTTTTTTAATAATAGTTTTATTGAGGGCAAACCATTAGTTCATTACCGCATTCAAATGACCAATACTAATAACAAAATATACCATAAACGTACTGTAGGTTGTTTACCCTGACTGCCATAAGATGTAAACAGATTCACGGAATCATAGACACCATGACTCAACTCTACCATATCATTATGATTCACTATCACATATTTACGCTAATTACGAGCATACGAGTCCTGTGTCACTTATATTATTTTTGTTTACTTAAACAATTCCTACGCAGTGGTTTTTGATTTCTAAATACACTAAAAAAACTATTTTTTTTAAAGACTTAATATACTACTAACGCCATCTATTATTCCATCAATTTTGATGAAATGAAATAAAAAAGTTGTTGTGCTAAACTTCACCCTGACGATGCCGGGATGGGTCGACTAGTATATAATTTAGCTTGTGTAATGTACTCTATATTATGTAGCTCATTAATATTATCCAAGTAGATAACAAAAAAATAGCTGTTGAGTTTGCTATTGGATTTTTCGTATATTCTAATTATTAGTGTTCTAATTACTGTCTGTCACCAGGCTGTATCTCATGAACCGTGTTAGCTAGACAGTTGAAATGTTCCCAAATGATGTATTTCTTTTGCCTCTATAACAACAAATACTAAAAACAGAATAAAATAAATATTTAAGGGGGGCTCCCATACAACAAACGTACGGAACTCTTGTGCGCGAGTCCGACTCACACCTGGCCGGTTCTTATTCCTTAAACATTTAAATATTAAAAACCACATAACTGTCTACAATTTGTTAATCATTTTGAACATATACCTACATTTTATTTCATCATACTTTACTAATCATAAGCCCTTTAGGAAACTTTGGACTAAATCGAGTCACAACCATTTCCTTCACAACAATAACAAAGTGAAGGTGATAGTACACGAGTAGCAATCAAATGAACACCTGTCAAATAACAAAGTTTTATTGTTTTAGTTACAGTGACTCAGCACTCAACATTCAATACGTATGGAAGCGACAGAAACATTTTCCTGTTGAGATACATTGAATAATAATATATATCGATATATACAGACATATCTAGACGTGCAATATCAATGTAATATAAAATATTCGTGATCGAAATATCAATGTGTTGAATAACGGTGACTCAGCGAAGGGAAACTTACTTACCTTCCGTACTTGACTTACATACGTGAGATTACTTCCTGAATGTATTACTGTTATACACTACAATAACTATGTATATAAAAAAAACTGAATGTTTGTTTGTCAATATTTATTAATGACTAGTTAGCATTCTATCCCACGGAAATGATGCTTTTTTTTTCGGGATAAATCCGTGTACAAAATTTCATTAAAATAGGTTCAGTAGTTTTAACGTAATTCGTACACAAACGATTAATCCTCAACAACAACAATATATATAAATTTTCCAAAACTTCTGCTTCACCTTCTCTGTTTTCTAGTTTCCGCTTAACGATAATAGATGGCGTTACGTGAATGTTCGATATTTTATAAATTACTAGCAGCGCCCGGCGGTTTCACCCGCTATATTATGGATAATTCACACTATATTATTATAAATTATAGCCTATATGTTATTTTGATATATAAGCTATATTATTGTAAAGTTTCATCAAAATCCATTCTTTAGTTTTTGCGTGAAAGAGTTACAAACTTTCGCGTTAATAATATTATTAGGATTATAGAGTTGGAAATTTCTTGTTGATGGAAGTTTAATATTATCAATTATTACAAAGGGAAGCGAGGGCAGTTATTTTATAACAATTATGTACAAATGACACACTGTAGCGTGAGAAAATGTAAACAAAGATATATACTGAAGTAGATACATAATTCCGTATAATAATAAAAATGTCACGTTATAAAGAATGGCACGTAGTTGTTAACCGATTTATAAAAAGGAGGAGTTATTGTAGTAGAACATATTATGCCTATATGTATCCTACCATAATAAATTGTTTAGTTATATCTTAAACTTAAGCAGCAGCACCCAGGCGGTGTGACTGCAGTCGACATTTTCAACATATTACAATCAATTTACACAAAACCTTAATAAATTATACACGTAAATGTTCATCATAAATCACTCTATATATTGGTGAAAACCACATGAAAATACATTCAGCATTTTTTGAGTATCGCAAACAAATGCGACAGATTGGGAGTGGAACTTTTATAAACCAACTTAGATGATTCTCGTCCTCAAATCAGAAGTAAAGTTTAGTTGTCTGATAGATACAGTCCTTTAAAAATCGCAAAGACAATGAAAAGGGTATCTAAATATGAATTGGAGAGTTTTTACCCCGAGGGTTGGACTTAACTCAATTAAATCCCGTAATCTAGTAAAGGGTTCTAATATACATATATGTCGGGGAATTTAAATGATGAGAAGGAAGGAGGAGAGGAGAATATTGGAGAACACTAAAAGAAGTGATGATATTGAGTGGAATATTGGGTAAACGCAACGTAGATACTACTGTACAGATAAATAATCAAATATGATCTCTAATAATTACGAGAGAAACCTAAGCAGTGCCTTGGACTTGTGACCAAGGTGTAGGCTTAATTCCTTTAAGTGATCACGACCGTCGCCTCCACTGATCAGGCTCTCTGTTTAAACCTAACACAAGACGTGGCAACTAGATTGTAAGATACTCACGTGACCTTGATCGGACAGCACTCCTAGCACTAACACAATTCAGAGACTACTTCGCTTCTTGAGAAACCGCGCATGATTAAGACTTCTGTCAGACTGTCGATGACATATAAGGGGTCGAGGGTGGAGACTGTCAAAACAACGGAAGTGGAACGGAAGTCCAACGCCATAGATACCGATGACAATTCGATAGACTTTTACTATTTTCCAACATATATTAGTAAACCACAATCCGAGGCAATTAAAACTTCAACTTTTGATAAATTTAAATGTTTAGCACCTAATATAAAAACTTTAGATAAGGGTTCGCTTCACCTTCTTGGTGCCCCAGTTTTTGAAGTTTTAATTTCAGACATAGTTAGTAGACCCATATAAACAAATTCAGTGATTTTAATGATCGTGTCATCAAAATTCATCCTCATATGGCATTATGTATAATTCGATTCTGTCTTTTTCTTCCCCAATTTACGTATTTATTAAGGTGTATCCCTTTTTAGAAAATTTCAAATCTATTAATTTCTTTAGAGGTAATTGTGCGTAACACTTTATCTGCTGAAGCCAATCCGATATGGAGGCCTAGGTATTCGTAAAATTTCCGATGTAGCTTTACCTGCCTTTTTGTTTCCCGTTTATAGTACAAAAAATTTAATTGAAAAAATGACTAGTAATAAGGACATTTCACCAATCCATCTCGATAATTCCACCGCCCACCACCCTTTGGATATCTATATGTTCTAATCGAAATTTGTCAGTTAATCCCAAATCTCAAAAACTATGGGATGATCCAGCTTGCAAAATTACTCAGGAAAAGTTATTAAATACATGTGATACACTAAAAGAGCGAGATAGATTTTTAGTTGTTTCAGAGCGGGAGTCAGGATTTTGGATGCATGCATTACCATCCACACATGTTGGCACATTATTAGATAAATACATTATCCGTTGCCATAAGCTTGCGCCGCACGGTGGACTATATAGCTATTTTAGATGCATATAAATCAAGTCCTTGTTACACTAATTAGCTAATTGCTATCTGTGAACAGATAACCAATGATCTCAAAAATGTATCCTTTAGTCGCCTATACCCTAAATACTATGATAGAAAATACTAAATAATATGATAGTAATCCAGCCTGGCTGTCACTATATATAAGGAAGTAAGTATTTTCATCGCAAATGCATATATTTGCGTTATTTATGTTCGGAAAAATTCTTAAAATTGTAAGTTCTAAGTGTCATAAGTATGTGAAAAAAATGGCAGAAATTGCTGAAGGTATGTACTATTTAATGTAATAATTTTTTTTACCAATATTTACTAATTTTTGTAAAAAACTAATTTCATTAATTAGAGTAAAATTTTTCGTAAAATAATACGAAAGTTTGAAATGTTTTAGACAATCTGACAATGATCTTAAAGCCTCTTCATAACCTGTAGTCGGTTCATTTCGCACGACATTGCATCAACTCTTTTTCTTTGGTTTTCTGGGAGCAGGTATTTTTTTACTCGTTTGGCGTACTTTGAAGTTTGGCGTTCTTTAGCAAAATCGAACAGAGATAGAGCAATTTATCAGCATCTTTCTAATTAATTTGGTCTTGGAGAAGCTAATGATGTTATAGGGAGAAACGTAAAAACAAAAATTCGAATAATTACCAGGTATTTATTAGTTTAGTTGTTTAGTTTGGTTTATTTAAGATAACAAAGTTATAGGATTAACCCTAGCAGGGTTACACATTTCGGATATTTTTAAACCAAACTTTTTGTTTCAGATTTTTAATGAAGTATGATACATGGTTGAAAAGTTGATGGCATTATTTCAATATCATCGGCGACCACGAGTCATCTGACGAAAGTGAAGATGCCTGTGAATTGAACAACACACCAGGCAGCCCACAGAAATCATTTGAGGACTGTTCCGAAGTTCCGAAGAGAATTAAGGTTCTTAATGTCTTGCAGTCAACATCGACTTTCGAGTTAGCTTACTCAAATGGCTACTCGTGCAAGTGGCAGTCGTGTGGCAGCTGACATGATTAAAGCTCTCTCGGAATCTCCTGAAGATGCAGTAGATTTAAAGAGAGATATTTCAAAAATGAGGCAGCAATTGCAATCACAGAGGCCATATTTCGATGAGGAAGCTCTTGCTCTATTTATCGACGCACGATTGACTCGAACAAAGTTTTCAGGAAAAAAGCTATCAGATTTCTAATAATTGGATAAACGCAATAGATTAATTTGCTATTTACAAAGATGTTTGTTATAAAGCTTCGGGTTTAGTAGAAGTACCTAATACTGATTATTATTATAGTAAAAATGTATATAATTTAAACGAACCCATACCTCCTCGAGGTTGTTTCACAATGAAATAATATAAGTTTTTGATAATTCTTTCTGTTTGTTTAGATTAAGACATGTGTAAAAATTAAGGTTTTGGTTTATTATTTTGTACCATTTTTTGAATTTAAAGTTCATTTTTTTTGTAATTTTTTTATTACTTTTGTTTCATTCTCTCTCGTTGGGAAGATGTTGAAAAACTTCAAATAAGAGAATAAAAATGTATTCATTTTAAAATAGAGAAAAAATAAATGTTTTGACATTGACAGGAAAAAACCCTATGATGAAAATCATAAGAGATAACAAAACAAAAATATAAAAGAACTGCTCATTATTTACCGTTATTGCACACACACCGGCCCGTCGGCATGTATTTTTTATTTATATTAACATTTTTAATTTCGTAATATCTTTTGAATGGAATGTCCGATTTTGATAACTCAAGAAGTAATCAACAGGTATTGAAACAGTCTTGAATACGAAATAATTAACTTGGATAAGAATTAATACAAAGGTATTGATAATATGGTCTGACTTTGATAGGCATTTCTATCAACTTTTAAAATGTAAGAAAGTAGTTATAGTGACATAACTACAATAGTTGGACATATGGTCTCGCGGAGTTTTTGTAGATATTGATACGTTCTATAATATTGTAGAACATTTTTTTGTTCTATCATCAATACTTTTCGCAGCGCATGCGATGAAACACATTTTATGGCTATATTTTATTACACCTTGGGTTGATTTTAGTAAGAATTTCTGGGGATCTCTAATTTTTTCTAGTAATAAATATAGCCTATCTTACTCAGGGATAATGTAGCTTTCTAACGGCAAAAGAATTTTTATAATCGTTCCAGTAGTTTTTAAGTTTATTCGTTACATACAAAAATAGAGATCTTTCCTCTTTATAATAATTAGTATAGAAGTATAGATTTTAAAAAATAATCCTTACAAATAAATAAAATTGGAGTCTGTTTGTAATATTAAAATAACTGCTTTTTACTAAGTGCATATGGATGTATACAGATGTGTGTTTGTTCCGGCTAATCTCTGAAATGGCTGGACCGATTTTGACGGGACGTTCACTGGCAGATAGCTGATGTAACAAGGATTAACTTAGGCTATTTAACATTTCGCTACGACCCATAGGAGCGGAGCAACATGCGAACGAAGTCTCGCAGGTCTGCTAATTTTATGTAGTTCTTTCATTAGTTCATAAAGAAAGACATGTTATGTCTATTGGAAATAAACAAGTATGAATTTTAATATAAGTATATGATAAGGTTGCCAATTATTTATTTTCCACTACTTTTTAATAGTCTATCAATTTTCAGACAGTTTAATCTTAAAAGAAGATACTGTTAATACAAAGCGGTATAAGTTATAAAATAATAATTTTACTGTTTTATCATCTACTAGTGGTAGTGACCCACTACGGGTTCGCATGTTTTCTCTACTTTAATATGCATGTATTGTACATATTATCCTTTCTCTTGAATCCATCTGTATGTTGATGAAAATCGCCTTATAAGCGTAATTTAAAAGAACAGACAGCGAGTAGCGAATTTGTTGAAGGGCTAGTAACTAGTATAATAAGAAAAAAATAGTTTGAAAAGAAAATCCGACTAAAAAATAGAAAATTAATTTTAGTAAATATGAATAAAAATAGTGTAAAAAAAATATTTAATTTTTAAAAAAAGCGTCAAATCATCAAAATCGACGCTACTACCTATATAGCGCTACTCTAACCTCATAGGATACGCTGATGTAGATTATGTTAATGTCATTGACGGGCGATCCTTTACCAGTTACGTTTAATTGAATGGTGCTGCGATATTATGGGAGTCTCGTAAACAACAAACTGATGCACCCATCACATAAAGAAGAGATTATAACCAGAGTAGCAGCATCTGAAATAGAAATAGATAGCCACTGTAATTCCACAAACCGCATTTTCACTGATGGCAGCAAGGATGAGGATCGAAATGTGGGAGCTGCTTTTATAGTTTATATATCGGAAAATACTAAGTTAATTAAAATGTTAAAATTACATGCTGCCTGCTTAGGTTTTCCAAGCAGAGCTCCTGACCATTAGGGAAGCCACGAGTTGGATATTAAACAAAAACTATACGATAGCTCCAGCAGCTTTAGTGCAATAAAAGACATTGATCCTTAGTCACATGTGTTCAAAAAAATATAAAACAGATTAAGGAGCAGAAATGTTTGATCCGACTTGTATGGGTCAAGGATCACGCAGGGCACATCGGAAACGAAGAAGCTGATCAGGTTGCCAAAGAAGCCTCAAAATTGTGTAAATCCCCAGATTTTGAAATAGCTCCTATCAGCTTTATTAAACACCAAGCCAAAATTGAAACCATTAATAGTATGGAATAAGATTATCAATCAGCATCCACGGGTGCGCTCACTCGAATATGGTTCCCCAAATATCAGCCATAACTTCAATATAACTCAAATTCTTACAAGACACGGTTATCATCGTGAATATTTATATAGATTAAAATTAGTGAAACGGATAAATGTCCCTGTGATGGAAGAACAGTTCAAAGTATTTCCCACCTTCTTAAAGAATGTCCAAAATTTGGAAACCATGTGTGATGTGTTGGAACAATGACTTACAACGCGATCCGTACGACTTAAGGGGGTTATCAGAGAAAGAGAAGGGAAACAGCATTGTCCATACATTAAAAGCTTTCAATAGAAGCGATGTAGCATGAATCATTTATATGTCTTAGTAGTTATATATAGTAGAATAAATAACAGTATTTAATTTAATAACGAAGAAGGGGAAAAAAAAGTATGTGAAATAATTAAGGAAAAGTGCAAAAAATAAAATTGATTAATTATTAAGTTATGTAACGATATGTATATATAAGTTGTCCTTAAGACTATTAGGTTTACTTAATTTAAGTCACTTGTAAATATTTCTCTCCTCTATTAACTCATTTCTACCTATAGAAAGATATATATAATAGAAAATTTCTACCTTTAAAAAGAAATAACGAACTAAAATAGCGAACTAGTTCTCCATTGGATTGCGAACTAAAAAGAACGCTCTTTTTGGTGACCGACTAGGCCCAAGACTACTGAACTGACTTGCAACAAACTGACACAAACTGTCAAAGTCATACCATCGACAATCAACCATCTGTCTCTCTGACCCAGTGTCTGTCAACCACTGTGAGGCCGTGTTCCGATATACACTAAGAGCACTGGTCAGTGCTCTCAGAAATGTGTTCCGTTGTAACTGTCAGTATACTGGCGTAGTATCATATAGGAAATCCATGACGTCATCAATCGACGCGATTTTTGTAATGTAACCACTGGAGCTGCCGAAGTACAGTACTCCCAGTGTTTTGATCACGTGATCAACAGGGTCGAGAATTTTAAATTTTTAACAGCTTGATGCTTGTACTATTGATAATAAATAATTATTTAAATTGTTATCTAATGAAACTGGGCCTTATAAAAAATTTAAAATTATAATATTATTAAAGAAACCGGTTGCTAACATGGAAAATTTAAATTGGCAATTTCGTTTTACATAACCGTATTTTTTTTTTTAATTAAATTAAATTAATAAGTAGTTAATTGATAGCAATATTACGTTTTGATAAAAAGAATAAATACTTTTATCATGGAACTAATTCAATTTTAAATTGAAAAAGCGCAACAAACATTAATGACACTGACATGACAGACGACAGTATACTGGTCTGCTGTTCCGTTTTACACAACATAAAGGAACAACTTCACAGTATACTGTAGTGACATCACACCCTACAGTGCTTCAGCGTATATCGGAACATGGCATGAATCTAACACTGGACAGAGGTCAAAGCACTGAACTTTCTATTAATCTGTGACATTACAGTGTTGCTATTCAAATAATTTAAATTAAACCATTATAACTATTTCTTCGACATATATACAGGATGGATTTTTGTGACGGGTCAGTAAGGGCAGGTTCCTTAAGCGTTCCTAGGAGACCATCCATAACTTTTTAAGATATTCTGAACTATATTCACAGATTTTTGAGAATAAAATCCAAAAAATGTTTTTTTATACCGGGCCGCACCCCCCACTCCCGGCACGCTACGCCACCTAATTATTCTTCGTCGCCTAATTCTTCTTTTGCTTTAAGTATCACTAAGGCACAGGGACCAGCTCTGCGCGTTGCAGTAGACCTAACCCCTACCTTGGTGGTAGGGGATCCCCTTGGTGGTAGATCTGTTCCCCGACTGGCTTGCGACCACCAGCATGCGAATCCAACCGCCAAGTATCATAGACGCGTTCCAGTCGAACTGCATGTGGGCCAGACTTACCCCGTCCCACTCCCATCCCATTAATGCTGTGGATCTAGTGGACTCTGGGATCTAGCACAGGGTCCGTTCAGACCGCAGCATTTTTACTTCTTCACTCCCCCTCCCCACTCTATCTTCGAGGATGCAACACATCGGCAAAACAAGAGGGTATTTCTTGTTTTGCCGATGTCCATGGGCGACGGTAGCCACTTACCATCAGGTGGACCATCTGCTCGTTTGCACCTTATCTACCATAAAACAGGGCTAACTGTTCCTCGTACGGTAATGTTACTTGATGTAGCTCTATCCCACTATATCCCGTGGGAAACCCAATTTGTTTTAATTACAAATATTCCTTGATATGCGTCTACTGTTAACATCGACCTGTCGATTTGTTTGCTTACTTCATGTGGTGAAGTGTACATGTAAAGATATTTCTGCGTGGGAAGGCATACGCGAACGGAGTCGCGGGCACAGATAGTTATTAAAACACAATCAGTCGATGAAATGTCTAATACATTAACTCTATGGCCAAATATAAAAACAACAAAGAAACGCAAAGCTATGGAACATTTACTTGCCATAGTCGCTGCGCAAGAGTGAATAATAAAAAAGATGAAAAAAAAATAAGAGACAAAAAGAGCAAACAATAACAAATGATTAAAAGATAAAAACGCATGGAAAGATTCAAAAAGTTCTCAACAAAACAAGTCAACAAGAAATCTCCAAAATTAATTAAACATATTATTCTTTATATTTATATATATGTAATGTACTAATTTATGTATGTTATAGCATTATCAATACAAATAAAGTAAAATTAATAACTAAATTACGAAGGTCATAGCAGGAGGAGTCAAAAAAAAGTACTATTCACTTATGTAATTATTAAAAATGACGTCTCTAATCAATGTTAGATTAGAAAGTGGAAGAAAACGGGAATCGGCTTGCATGGACTGCAATTGCCCGAATTGGTGTCAGCAATTCTTTTGTGGGGTTGCCGAACGTCTATGACACCGTTGGGCTTCGCCTTACACCGATATGTAACTACTGTTTTTCATAACATATGTTTTGATTATTTGTGTCCAAAAATTGTATTTTTCTTCTCTAATTATGTCTTAAATAATAATTTAAGTTACTAAAATATTTAGTGTCCAAAACCGGTGTGTCTACTCTTCATCTATACTAATATTATAAAGAGGAAAGATTTGTATTTTTGGATTTTTGTATGTAACGAATAAACATAAAAACTACTGGACCGATTTCAAAAATTCTTTCACCATTAGAAATCTACATTATCCCTGAATAACATAGGCTATATTTATTACAAGAAAAAATTAGAGATCCCCAGAAATTTTCACTAAAACCAACACAAGGTGCAAAAAAATTAGCCATAAAATGTCTTTCATCGCATGCGCTGCGAAAAGTATTGATGATAGAACAAAAAAATGTTTTACAATATTATAGAACGTATCAATATCTACAAAAAACTCCGCGAGACCATATGTCCAACTATTGTAGTTAAGTCACTATAACTACTTTTTTACATTTTAAAAGTTGATAAAAATGCCTATCAAAATCAGACCATGTTTTCCATAACTTTGTATTTATTCTTATCCAAATAAATTATTTCGTAATGAAGACTGTTTCAATACCTGTTAATTACTTTTTGAATTATTGAAATCGGACATTCCAGTCAAAAGATATTACGAAATAAAAATATCAAGATAAATAAAAAATAATCCCAGACGGTCCACCGGCGCGGTGTGGAGTGTGAAGTGCCTCGCAGCGCAGCGAGTAACGCGGCGATAGAGGGAGCGACAGAATGCGGGAGCCAAAATGTTAAAAAAAAATTATCCACCCGTACGAAGCCGGGACGGGCCCCTATCACTTATAATTGACTGACTGATGTAGCAACTAAATTACTTCAGCATGTTTTTGTTCAACAAGTGAAGTTCAAGATAGCATGTGCTAGAAAAATTGTTGCTGACCTGGTTAGAGTCACTGTTATTTAAAGAGAATTTTGAATATTTCTTACCTTTTAAATAACATAGTACCCTCTTAGCAACTTTCCAATGTACCTCCCCGTAATACGCATTTTATTGGCTCAAATATAGCCTATTTGTATTTGCTGTGTATATGCAATATCCGGTTTGGATACAATTGCAACAAATCTTTGTGATCCTATAAGCTGCCAGTACGGTAAATCATGTCTTTCATCATTTTGATCTGGAATAGGCAGTTTCATACCAAGATTTATAGGGGTAGATACAGAGATAGCGACTGTCACACTAAATTTTTTCGATATAGTTTCTTCTAAGCAGTCTTTAAGAATTCCGATATCCTCTACAGTAAATAGTTTCTAGAGATGATTTTATCTTTTATCTCTTTTATAATATAAGCAATGCTCATGTTTAAGAGATAGAGCAAACATTATCTCACAAACTTTTTAATTCCACTGTCGAAGTGCCTGCTTAGTCTTTAGGGATTTTTTTCAACAAGCAGACTACGACTTGAATCGGAAGATAATCCTTCTGGTTGTTCCATATACATTTCTTCCTCTAAATCACCATTTAAGAATGCGCATTCCACATCTAAATGATCAACTATTGTTTTATAAACCCATTTACTTTTAATCATTTTTCTATCATCAGTCTGTCTACTGTTGTATTCTGAGCTAGATGCTATGACTGCAGAATACAACGAAAGTTGCTGCAGTCATAGCATCTAGGAAGTATTGTTTATTAATACTCTCTGTCGCTTGTTTATAAGTAGCAGGCTCATAACCTCTAGTAATCAAATTGCACGATAACTGACTGGCTCATGTCTGTATCGTCATGGATATCTACGTTCATTTATAGAATCATCTACAGCATTTTCAACTGGGTCTGTGAAATATTCTACAAACTCTTCTGCATCTTTTTTATGGTAGATAATGTGCAAACGAACAGATGGTCCACCTGAAGGTAAGTTGCCACCATCGCTCATGGACATCGGCAAACAAGATACCCTCTTGTTTTTTCGATGCGTTGCATCCTCAACGATAGAGTGGGGAGAGGAAGTAAAGAAAACCTGCTGCAGTTTTAGCGGATCCTGAGCAAGAGCATAGAGTCCACTAGGTCCACAGAATTAATGGGATGGAAGAGGGAGGGGGTAAGTTAGGCCCACATGCGGCTCGACCAGAACGCATCTATGACACTTGGCGGTCGGATTCGCATGCTGGGGGTCGCATGCCATTCGGGGAACAAATCCTCTACCACCTAGGGGGTGCTGAGTTACTCGGCTCTTACGAGATGCTTTCCCAGCGGCATAGAGGAATAGTATTCTACGGGTAAATCTATAAACGGCGTCTGTGAATATATCTTTTTAGGCGACTACTGGAACTTCAAATGAAGAAGTTTCAGGCTGAGATATAACTTCAGGTTGAGGTATATTTGCTTCAGAAAAACGAATTTTAACCCCAATATGCTTCACCCCGATATGCTTTATTAAGGTCAAAATCTTGCAACATTGATCGCACTTTTCCAATGATTGTGCGATTTAATCTCTTAGCAATTCCATTTTGCATTTAATTGTACAGAACTGATGTTTGGTGCAGTATCCCGTTTTCTTTTTAAAAAATGGTCATATTTCTATTAACATACTCGCGACCATTGTCACTACGTAAAACTTTTATTTTTAAAACCGATTTGATTGCTCTACTAATTGCTTAAATTCGACGAATTTGGAAAAGACTTCGGTTTGAAATTTAAAGATATAACCAAAAGTTTTACGAGTAAAGTCGGTAAACGTAAATAAATATAGAGCACCAATCCATGATTGCTTACTCATAGGTCCACATAAATACTAATGGATTAATTATAATTTGTTATAGACCTACTTAGAGAATTTTTAATTTCCCTTGTAGACATGCTACACGGTTGTCAAAACTATCTGTGTAGTCTACACCTATTTTATTGCCTCGTAGTATCTTCATAGATTTGATATTAAGGTAGCCTAGGCATTTATGCCAAATTATTGCAGACTCTTTACTAAACGATGCTTGTGTCTCGGCTTGTAGCTATGACATGACCCGTGACATTGCATGAGTCTTTTAAAATAAAACTACAAAATCATTGTGAACTAGATACTTACGGATAAAAGATTGGTTACTAAATTAAGGATATTTTTTATTTTATTTACATTATTAGAAATATTTATTATTAACACAAACTCTACCTCATGATCTCGTCATTATTTGCAAACAGTGTAACCTTTTTATATAATGAAGAGATATCCTCGAACCATTCCTTCTTGTTAGTCATATGAGCGGTTGCGCTAGTCAATATATCAATCGCTAGAACCTGGAGGAGAAATCAAATAAGATGAAAGTGTAATTAGTAACAGTAGGTATTAACCTTGGGTACATTCTCCGCATTATAAGATTTATTTTTAATATCAGATCGCCTTCCTACACTGTCTAATACCATGACCTATCGTTTTTACAATTTTCAGAACAGAGAGACGATTTGAATGAACGAATAATCGAATATCACGATTCTGTAGTTTTTGGACAGGAACCCATATAGTGCCTTGGACTTGTGACCAAGGTGTAGGCTGAAGGATATCCTTTAAATGATCATAACACTCACCTCTACTGCCTGGTCTCACTCTTTTTCTTAGCTTAGGTCAACATAATGCTAACCTAACCTAAGGCTGACCTAACCTAAACCTAACCTAAGGTTGTGTTAACACATCTAAATACAATGTAAGGACTAACAAGTCCTCTTTATTACTATCCTACCGTAACTACAGCTCGGCACGGCCTTCATTACTATCCTATCCCAACTACACCCCGACATACACAATATACCGTTCTCTTCGACGTAGTAGTCAGCGCGTTATCCATTGTGGGAGAATTTGAATCACCTCGAAAATATTTATTAAACAGGATTACTGCAACGGTTGTGTCAGATATTTAATCCCGAGTGCTCTAACGCAAACCCGTATGCATGCTCAAATATCACTTTCAGATGACATGCTTCTGTAGGATTTGTGAATATGCAGAGGTTAATGGACTGAGTTACAATAGTAAAGAGTGAAATACTTGTCTTCAGGGGAAATAATAAAGCAACCGCCTTTAGACTAAGTATCCAACTATGTGGATTTCCTCTAAATTTTTTGACTCAATTCAAAGACCTCGGGCAAGTAGTGACGTCTGGATGACGATAGTGACATTGAACGAGAGCGTAGGGCCCTGTCAGTACGAGGCAACATGTTGGCTTGCAGATTCACACGATGTACGATTCTAGTAAAGCTAGTATTGTTTAAAGCGTACTGCCAACCCTTCTAGACGTGTGGTCTGTAGACTGACTTCTCGCACCGAGCCTTCAGTGCTCTGTGTGTTTAATATAATAACGTACTGAGGGCAGTGCTGACCAAATCTCGACTCGGCAATGTTTGCAAATGCTCGTGTAAATGATCACGCGATTGCGCAAACGTGTGGCCACCATGATGTGCAGACTCAAGAAAAGCATCAACACTTTTATCAGTACATTTGTCACAAAGCTTGACACACAATCAGCAAATATGTTTTGGAGACACATCCATGTTTCCGCTGCTGTTTTCGCAGACATTATTACAGGATAAATGTTCTCATTAACGGGCAGACAAATCTTTTATCGCGCTTTGGTGACTTGACTTGCGAATATTCTACAGGACGTTCATGGGACGTTCTATACAGTCCCATTCACTCCCATAGTTCGCACTTGTGTAGTTTTTTCCACCATCAAGTTTGCTATGGCTGCTACGCCTGTAGACGGTAGGGCTGCTGCGTGATCCTGAGGCTCGGCTGCTGGCACTAATGCTCGTTCGATCTCTTCATTCATTCTCCTTCCATTTGTTTATGGAGTTCAAAAACTTGGAAATCTTATTGATAACTTTTTTCCGTTTAATTATGCATCCGGGTCCCTAACCTCTTGGATATTTGAAGAAAATACATTGAATGTTTTCTTACATGCTTTATTGCACTGGAAATATTCTTATAAAACATAAAAAGATAATCAACATAACAAAACAAGTTTGACCTTGAATAGTAAACGTCATGGATGGAATTGCCAAAACAGGTAATACGCAGCACGCTCACAATGCTCCACAAACCCCCCATATGTTGCTCAGTCCTAAAGCTAGCTGCGGCCCTACTATACAACCATAAGGTTACATCGATGAAACTTCCTATAAGTTTTTAAGTAAAAAAATATTTAAAAAACATCAGTTACACCATTTTGCTATTAAGCACATCCCCACCTACTCAGATAACAACAACAACATATTATAAATAACGAAAATTGGCAATAGTGTTTTAGTGACATTGTGTACCTTGTATAAGACCATGTGTAAGTATTGTAATTTTAAAAGCAAACAGAGAGATGTAACTAGTGCTCAGCAGAGATGTGAATTTTTAAATATGTAATACTATTTGAAATACAAAATATCTTTTTCCATTTTGTATTTAAATACTTTTGTTTTATAAAAAAAAATTGTATTTTATTTGAAATACCTGTTTAGATATATTTTGTATTTGCAAAATGCAAAATACATTTTGACAACAATCAATTTTGTCATCATCAATAAATGAATGTGATAAACTATTCTCACTATGGCAACACTGAACTAATGGGTAATAGATGTTCGTTAATTTAATATTTTATAGTCCGTCCAAAATAGCTTGATATGGTTGATAGCTAATAGAAAATAACTTTTAAACAGCTTCTATGGTGCTTTCGTTTGTCGTACAAATATAATAGTGTAACCAGTGATGGACAATGAATAAACAAATTGTAGAATCAGGACTAAAATCAATGTTTATTATATTTTCATAATTGTTGTCACATAATCATAGTTTAATTAGGGGGAGTCCATAAATCACGTGATAAAATACTTAATACTATATGACATGAAAAAGAACGTGATTGTATTTTGCATTTAGTATTTAAAATACAAAATATAAAAAAATATTTGCATTTAGTATTTAATACTTTTATAAACTATTTTGCACATCTCTGATGGTCAGGGAGGAAACGGTTAGAGGGTAGCAGGATAATTTTTTTTTTTTAATTTTATAAAACAAACAATTTTAATTGTTTTAAACATTTTTTTTTTATTTATTATTTTTTTCTTTTTTTTTCTTATTAATTTCAAATGAAATATATTCCTATATTACTTCATTTATAGACAAGGAAGATGTTTTCAAATTCGCTATAGTACATTAAATATTTACAAACATCGATCAATGGATAAACATTGAACTAAAAACTTTACATTCATTCTTTGTTATCCTGACTATGTTCATTTTTAATAGGAAAAACCATTGTGACGTTGCCATTGTCACGTCATGTTGAACTGATTTATTTGTTTTTACATTTATTAGTAACCTCCTTTCGATGAGAAGTTACTAGTCAACGCTCGACATTATTGCATTTCTTAATATAATATTATCATCATATGTACCTGTATGGAAATTGCTCAATTCTAGAAAGGAGTCTATCTGCCTACAAAATAATTTGTTTACAGATCTACTACTCCTTCTCCTCGTAACTCCGGTAGCTCTCCGTACGTTAGAGCCTCCGCCGCCAGAATCCATCTACTGGGACAGTCCAGTGGAAGGATGGGTCCCCGTTCAGAACAACCACTTCGATGCATCTAACACGGATACTTTCCTAATGGTAAGAAGTATTTAACAAACGAGTATACACAGTCCAGTGACGTCATAATAGGGTCATAGTTAAATTCTTCATCCCTATACGTTTTCTGCATACTCCCTAATGTGTAAGTATGTATGGATGTTGGTTATTTACGCTAAAACTACTGTATGGATTCTAATGAAATATTAAAATAATATAGTTTATACATCTAAGTAACACATAGGCTATAATCTATAATGGTATTGTGTGAATTGTCGAAAATATAAGGATAAGTGTGCAGTAAGTAGTAAATAAGCTCGCTCGTGTGTAGTGACGTGCGTTGATGTTAGTGTGTCACGTAAATAATGTTTGATGGAAATGTTTATCTTGAGTACTCCTAAAAAACGAAAACATCACACAAATCACGACACCATATGACTATATTGTATGTGTAAGCCATTATCGCCAAAATAGTGAATATACTCGTAGTGATATAGCGAAAAAATACACGTAGTAAATTGCACCCGAGCGAAGCCAGGACGGATCAACTAGTCACTTTCTAGTAATAAAACAAAGTTGCTTCCGTCTGTCTGTATGTATGCTTAGATCTTTAAAACTACGCAACGGA
Organism: Limenitis camilla; assembly: GCA_905147385.1. Classification (NCBI taxonomy): domain Eukaryota; kingdom Metazoa; phylum Arthropoda; class Insecta; order Lepidoptera; family Nymphalidae; genus Limenitis; species Limenitis camilla. The sequence continues at coordinate 10,850,592 of LR990249.1, read as the reverse complement.
TTTTAATGCGGTTTTTTTTCATACATAGAGTGATTCAAGAGGAAGGTTTATATGTATAACACATATATAATATAGTAGAGAAACACTGATAGTTGTAGAGGTTTCTAATGTGATGTCGTAAATAAACACATTTTTTGCGCTTACATTGCAAACGCTGGCTGAACCCTACGAGATAGATCAAAATAATCTAGTACAGTATTGTGGACCTTAAAAAGGTCTACAAAAAAGTCAGCGATGGTATATGTGTAGGTCTGTGTATGTCTTAGGGATAACCCACAATAATCTTTTTTTATCTTTCACTTTTTACGAGAAATAATGGGTTATTTACGAAGCGATTTTAAACAATACAGCATTAACCCTTATCCAATTACGTACCTTAAACACATTGTGCATTTAATATAGATCGATATGGCCCTTTACAGTATGAAATTTTAATGAATATTATCGTAGATATTACAGATTTTTTATATTGTACCCGAGCAAAGCCGGGACAGGACTAGTGATATATAAAATAGTATTGCCGTGACTCTACATTTGTTTCACTGGATTACGAATATATTGTAAATATTAAATTATTATTTTATTCCCACTATTATTATTTATTTTACTAAATTCCTGAGCAGTTAGATTGATTTAAATACAGTTTTATGTGTATGGTTTAGTTTTTTAGGTAGATAGAGAAAATTAACTTTAATAATTTTATTTAAAAAAATATTTGAATTCATAGATTTCCAAGTTAATCGTAAATGGCACTTCGACAACAGTACAATAGTAATTAACATAATTTAACCGACTTTAAACTCTAAAAAATGCACTAAAAAGGGAGAAATAAATAACTTATTTATTAACCTCTTGATTAGGACAATAATATATAATAATTGTTATTTTTGAAGTCGGTGGCAGCCAGCCCAGCCAGATGAACAGACGTGTAGTGAGATAGAATAGTAATATAATATATCTATTGAACGAAATTGTGTACCATTGTACACACTACGTACATTTATTACAACAATTATTGTATATTGTTGTCCTAATAAAGGGAGGTTGATAAATAAGCTAATTATTTCTTACTTTTTAGTGCAATTTTTAGAGTTTGAAGTCAGTACAATTTTTTGTTAAATTTTTTTTATTTCTTGCTCTTTAGTGAATATTATATAGGTTCTGTAACTCATTTATCGTTGATCCACAAATTCACTCTCTATCGACCTTCGCACGAGTGGAAAAATTTTTTTTAAACATTTTGGCTCCCGCATTTCGGTGCCCCCTCTCGGTGCGTTGTTCGCTGCGCTGCGTGGAGCGGCTGACATTTTTAATTTCGTAATATTATTTGAATGGAATGTCCGATTACAATAATTCATAAAGTAATCAACAGGTATTGAAAGAGTCCTGAATAATTTATTTGCATAAGAATTAATACAAACGTATGGATAACATGATCTGATTTTGATAGGCATTTCTATCAACTTTTAAAATCTAAAAAAGTAGTGATATAACTATGATAGTTGGACATATGGTCTCGCAAAGTTTTTTGTAGATCCGTTATATAATATTGTATAACATTTTTTTGTTCTATCATCAATACTTTCCGCAGCGCATGCGATGAAAGATATTTTATGGCTAATTTTTTTACACCTTGTGTTGGTTTTAGTGAGAATTTCTGGGGATCTCTAATTTTTTCTTGTAATAAATATAGCCTATGTTACTCAGGGATAATGTAGCTTTCTAATGTTGAATGAATTTTTGAAATCGGTCCAGTAGTTTTTATGTTTATTCGTTACATACAAAAATCCAAAAATACAAATCTTTCCTCTTTATAATATTAGTATAGATAAACAACCGCACCAAAATGGGTTCATTTATTAGGTAATTTCGATGTTACAGACAGACATACAATTACACTATTAAACTAATTAAATAATTGTCATCTTTATCCCATTTGCATCCACACAGAAACATCCGCATCAAAATCGGTCCAGTTTTTCTTGACTTTCGGGAGCTTCGATGTCATGAATAGGCACACATATAGTATAAAACTTGTTGAACATTGGCATCTTGATCCCATTTGCTTGCACACAGAAAAATCCGCTTCTGATGGCCGCCACGGCTGCTACGGCCGCCACAGCCGCCACGCCTGCCACAGCCGCCACGCCTGCCACAGCCGCCACGCCTGCCACAGCCGCCACGCCTGCCACAGCTGCCACGCCTGCCACGGCGGCCAGAGCCGCTAGAGCCGTCACGCCTGCCACGGCTGCTACAGCTGCCACGGCGGCCACGGCTGCCACGGCCGTCAGAGCCGCCAGGGCCGTCACTCCTGCTACGGCCGCCACAGCCGCCACGGCTGCTACGGCGGCCACGGCTGCCAGAGCCGCTAGAGCCGTCACGCCTGCCACGGCCGCTACGGCTGCTACGGCGGCCACCGCTGCCAGAGCCGCCAGGGCCGTCACTCCTGCTACGGCCGCCACAGCCGCCACGGCTGCTACGGCGGCCACGGCTGCCAGAGCCGCTAGAGCCGTCACGCCTGCCACGGCCGCTACGGCTGCTACCGCGGCTACGGCTGCCACGGCCGCCAGAGCCGTCAGGGCCGTCACGTCTGCCACGGCTGCTACAGCTGCCACGGCGGCCACGGCTGCCACGGCCGCCAGAGCCGCCAGAGCCGTCACTCCTGCTACGGCCGCCACAGCCGCCACGGCTGCTACAGCTGCCACGGCCGCCAGAGCCGCCAGGGCCGTTACTCCTGCTACGGCCGCCACGGCTGCTACGGCGGCCACGGCTGCCAGAGCCGCTAGAGCCGTCACGCCTGCCACGGCCGCTACAGCTGCCACGGCGGCCACGGCTGCCACGGCCGCCAGAGCCGCCAGGGCAGTCACTCCTGCTACGGCCGCCACAGCCGCTACGGCTGCTACGGCGGCCACGGCTGCCAGAGCCGCTAGAGCCGTCACGCCTGCCACGGCCGCTACAGCTGCCACGGCGGCCACGGCTGCCACGGCCGCCAGAGCCGCCAGGGCCGTTACTCCTGCTACGGCCGCCACAGCCGCTACGGCTGCTACGGCGGCCACGGCTGCCAGAGCCGCTAGAGCCGTCACGCCTGCCACGGCCGCTACAGCTGCCACGGCGGCCACGGCTGCCACGGCCGCCAGAGCCGCCAGGGCCGTTACTCCTGCTACGGCCGCCACAGCCGCTACGGCTGCTACGGCGGCCACGGCTGCCAGAGCCGCTAGAGCCGTCACGTCTGCCACGGCTGCTACAGCTGCCACGGCGGCCACGGCTGCCACGGCCGCCAGAGCCGCCAGAGCCGTCACTCCTGCTACGGCCGCCACAGCCGCCACGGCTGCTACAGCTGCCACGGCCGCCAGAGCCGCCAGGGCCGTTACTCCTGCTACGGCAGCCACAGCCGCCACGGCTGCTACGGCGGCCACGGCTGCCAGAGCCGCTAGAGCCGTCACGCCTGCCACGGCCGCTACAGCTGCCACGGCGGCCACGGCTGCCACGGCCGCCAGAGCTGCCAGGGCCGTTACTCCTGCTACGGCCGCCACAGCCGCTACGGCTGCTACGGCGGCCACGGCTGCCAGAGCCGCTAGAGCCGTCACGCCTGCCACGGCCGCAACGGCTGCTACGGCGGCCACCGCTGCCAGAGCCGCCAGGGCCGTCACTTCTGCTACGGCCGCCACAGCCGCCACGGCTGCTACAGCGGCCACGGCTGCCAGAGCCGCTAGAGCCGTCACGCCTGCCACGGCCGCCACGGCTGCCACGGCCGCTAGAGCCGTCAGGGCCGTCACGTCTGCCACAGCTGCTACAGCTGCCACGGCGGCCACGGCTGCCACTGCCGCCTGAGCCGCCATCAAATAATGCGTATTTGATAACATCTGTCCTTCTAAGCGGTTTGAATTGTCAGTATCCAGATTACATATAATATGTTAAAGCAATAATAAAGCAAATATAATAAAGCAAAGGTGTCCAAATTATTTCACCCGTACACCACTTAATAATGCCTTGTAGTATACAAAAAAAAACAAAATTATATTACTATTGGACTATAAACACACGTGTGTCCTTCAGGACATAGACCCCTTTTTACAAATCACTGTCCCACTTTATTTTTTCTCTATCGTAAAACCTCTATTGAGGATCGCTGTTATAGAATAACAATAGTAGAAATTAACTCACTCTGATCTATAGTTCCAGACGGACAAACAGAAACCTTCAATGTACAAAATGGCACTTAAATGGCCATATCTTTTTAATTAGAATATTCATGGCAACACCACAAAGCCGAACTAATTTTCAAAATCAGTTCAGTAGTTTTCGCGTCTATTCGCAATAAACAGACAATCAAATATTTCCTCTTTATATAATAGTATAAATATAGATGTAAATAATAAAATTATTAAAAAAAACTTGTTGATGGAAGTTTATAATTGTCATTTGTTACAAAGGGAAGCGAGGGCAGTTATTTGATAACAATTTGACCGTGTTCCGATATGCACTGGAGCAGCATAGGGTGTGACGTCACTACAGTACACTGGGAAGCCTTTATACTTAGCTATACTGGCTCACTGTTTAAAACGGAACAGCAGACCAGCAAACTGTCGTCTGTCATGTCAATGTCATTCAATCATTCATGTTTTGGCGCTTTTTCAATTTAAAATTGAATTACTCGCATAATAAAAGTATTTATTCTTTTTATCAAAACATTAAAAAAATTGTTATTGCCACTAAATTTTCCATGTTAGTAACAGCCGGTTTCTTTTAGCATTACGATTTTAAATGTTTTATAAGACCCGGTTTCATTAGATAACAATTTAAATAATTATTTATTATTAATACTACAAGAATCAAGCTGTTAAAAATTTAAAATTCTTGAACCTGTTGATCACGTGACCAAAACACTGGGAGCACTGTACCTCGGCAGCTCCAGTGGTCTCAGTACAAAAATGGCATCGATTGATGACGTCATGGATTTCCATATGATACTGCGCCAGTATACTGACAGTTATAACGGAACATATTTCTGACCACTGAGATTACTGGCCAGTGCTCTCAGTGTGTATCGGAAAACGACCTTTATGTACAAATGTAAACAAAGATATGTATAAAAATGTTTGTTTGCTTGAACGCGCTAATCTCAGGAACTACTGGTCCGATTGGAAACATTCTTTCAGTGTTAGATTCCTGAGATTTGCGCGTTCAAGCAAAGAAACAAAAATCTTCAGTATTATATATTAAGTATAGATGCTCAATGCAGTGATGGCCTAGTGGTTGAGACTTCAAATCTTACTCGGGAGGTCCGAGTTCGATCCCTCACACAGGCACACACCTCTGACATTTCTGAGTTATGTGTGTATTAAGCAATTAAATATCACTTGCTTTCACGGTGATGGAAAACATCGTGAGGAAACCTGCATTCCTGAGAGTTCCCTAAAGTTCTCAAAGGTGTGTGAAGTCTGCCAACCCGCACTGGGCCAGCGTGGTGGACTATGGCCTAATACGGAGGGCATTCGGCTCTGCAGTGGGCCATTGACAGGTCATGATGATGATGATAGATGATGTTAATGGATATTATGTAATGAGATTAAATCATACTCGTATATCCCATAAGATAATATGACATGAAGAGGCAGATTTAAATATACTGTATTTGTGTGACGTGTAGTCTGTCTGCTCGGTACAATCTAAAAAAATAGAGACTGTACAATTTTCACCTTTTGTACACCCAACGACCAATATTATCCAATTTATTTGTTTTTGCCCTAAAGACGCAATAACGACCAACGAGACCAACGAGACCAACGAAAACCAACGACAAACCTCAGACAAAACCGACGACAGATAAAAATTCAACTAAATCACTATGTATCGGGCATGAATTTTTCCCAACGTGATGTAATTTTACGCCAGCGCCATCTAGTTGACCAGATACACATTATTATTTTATTTGTGATGGCGCTGGGATCGAATTAATGTTTAACATTCCGCCCACCTAAAAGGAAATTTTCCTTTTAGTACCGCCCACCGTGAGCGAACTCAGAAAGATTAACAAGAGCTAATGGACTGTATGAACCTTTGAAACGTAGACGGGCTATTAACATTTTTTTTATTTATTTTTTTTTTTTATATTATATATTATACTTTAGACTTAACATTAAACAGTCCATTAAGAATTAAAAACTACGCATGAAATAAAACTAAATTTTGAAAAAATCAAATTAATATTACATCAAACAACTCACTTTGTGATAGGCAACAAACATAACCTCGAAGTTGGACGTTTAATTTTAGTGCCTTTACAACATATAGTAACAACGCGTGTCAAATTATCCTTTCCCGGATGTAGTTGTGTAATTCGACCATATAACCATTTAGCCGGAGTTAAGTGCTCTTCTTTTATTAAAACTACGTCGCCAACTTTAAAATCAGGAGTACGGACAACCCACTTATGTCTTTGAAAAAAATTAGTCAAATATTCCTGTTGCCATCTACGCCAGAAATGCTGCACCATACGTTGTACTAACTGCCATCTGCGTAAAGTACTCACTGTAGCATATTCATAATTGTAATCGGGAGGCACTACCAATGGATGACCCACCAAAAAATTACCAGGAGTTAAAGGAGTCGGATCTTCTGGATCACTACTGCCTTGAGACAGTGGTCTAGAGTTCAGACACGCCTCAATCTGAGACAGAACTATCGACATCTCTTCGAAGGTAAGTGTGGAATCCCCTACAACGCGTTTTAGATGATGTTTGACACTCTTTATCCCTGCTTCCCACAGTCCACCGAAGTTTGGAGCATGGGGAGAAATAAAATGCCATTCGGTCTGCGAATTAGCCAAAGCAGCTGCAACATTTTTAAACACTGAACATTCTTGTGCAAATAAATTTTGCAACTCCTTGGCAGCACCTACGAAATTGGTACCGTTGTCACTCCATATATGGCGGCATTGTCCACGCCTAGCAACGAATCGTTTAAAGGCCGCCAAGAAACCCTCAGTTGTTAAATCTGAAACGGCTTCAATATGTATAGCTCGGGTGGCCATACAGACAAACAAGCAAATGTATCCCTTATACGATCGCTGTACCCGACCCTTAGATATCCTTATGTTAATGGGCCCCGCATAGTCAACACCCGAATTGAGAAACGGTTTACTTGTGGTTACTCTGCAAGCCGGAAGTTCTCCCATTAGTTGTTGTCGTGTATTGGCAGCATATCGTATACAAGGAATACAGCTGTGAATGTGCGCTCGAACTATACTTTTTGCACGGCTTATCCAATACTTAGTGCGTATATAGTTAAGCGTCAGTTGCTGTCCTCCATGAAAGGTCTTCTCATGAGCGTCGGCTACTATTAACTTAGCTAAACAGGAATCATGAGGAATTACAACTGGATGTTTTGTATCGTGGAGAAGAAGAGAGTGACTGAGTCTACCCCCAACGCGTAATATATCATTGTCATCAATGAAGATATTTAATTTATATAACGAACTCTTCTTATCTAACGTTAATTTATTTTTCAGCACTAGAAATTCTGCTTGGAACCAGTGTTGTTGACTTTGTCTGATACATAGGTCGAAGGCTTCACGGATCTCCATAACTGATAGGTAAGTGGTCATTTTATTATTAGTTTTACGGTGCTTTACTGAATGCAAAAACCTTCTACAATAAGCAATTACCCTTACCAGCTTTCTTAATGATGAAAATCGTGACCCCCAATTTTTTTCAAAGTCTGATACTACTTTGACTGTATGGACCTTAATAGCTTTCTTCTCCTCATTCGTTTGGATAGCACTTGGTTTTGTATATTTTATCGGATCTTTTCTTAACCAACTAGGTCCTCTTTTCCAAAGATCACTGTTAAGTAGGATGGCTGGCGAAATTCCTCGAGACGCAATATCTGCAGGATTATCTTTGGATTGAACATGAGCCCATTGTGTATTGTCCAACAAACTAAGTATTTCCGATGTTCGATTAGCCACGAAAGTTTTCCAACGACTCGGGTGGTCGCTCAACCAAGCCAAGACAACCGATGAGTCAGTCCAAGCATGGATATTAGCCCTTGGAATATTAATTACTTCAGCCACTTCTATTAGTAACTTAGCTACTAAAACCGAAGCACACAGCTCTAAACGGGGAATGGATATCTGCTTGATCGGAGCTACCTTTGTTTTTGCAGCAATAAGACTTGTATATATCTCGCTATCAGAATCTATAACACGACAATACACTACAGCTGCATATGCCATACTTGACGCGTCGCTAAATCCATGCAACTCGACTACAATACTTCCCTGTTTTCTGCCTGTCCATCTAATGTGAAAGTTGACCAGTTGTTCCAAGTCTTTCTTGTAATCTCTCCACTCTTGTAGCAATTCCGACGGCAGCTCTTCATCCCAGCCTATTCCAGCGATCCATAACTTTTGTACAAATACCTTTGATGTTATTATGCATGGCGCTATCCATCCCAATGGATCATAAAGTCGTGATATTTCTGATATAACTGTTCTTTTTGTTTCAGATCCAGTAGAGGGTGCCAGTTTAACAGTGTAATCAAATTCGTCAGTAAACCGGTTCCAAGTAAGTCCTAAAATCTTTGTAATCTTATCTATTTTAATTTCTAAATCTTTACCAGAGTCCATCATTAACCCTTCCAATAAGTCCATCCTGTTGCTAGTCCATTTCTGTAGCTGAAATCCTCCTTTCTCCAATAACTTATTTAACTCATTATAAATTACTTCTACTTCTGTTTCAGCCTGGCAGCCAGTCATCAAATCGTCCATGTAGAAGTCTGTCTTCACCCTATCAGCGGCTAATGGAAATTTTTGACCTTCATCACAAGCAACTTGGTGTAATGATTTAACTGCTAAATAAGGCGCACACGACATACCAAAGGTCACCGTTAGTAGACGATAATCCTCAATCTCTCTAGTAGGATCATCTCTCCAGACAATTCTCTGAAAATCAGTATCTGACCGCGAAACTCTGATTAGACGATACATTTTTACAATATCCGCAGCCAGACAGATTGGATTTTGTCGCCATCTCATGACAGTGTGCCGTAAATCTGCCTGTAGAGTGGGTCCCACCATTAAAGTGTCATTTAAGGAAACCCCATTTGTTCCCTTACATGACGCATCATACACTACTCTTACCTTAGTGGTCAGTTTGTCTTGTCTAACCACTGCGTGGTGAGGCAAATACACCGCACCACATCTGTCTTTATCGGATTCTTCAGTGATTTTTTCCATATGACCTAGCAATAAATATTCACTTAATACATCAGAATATTGTTGTTTTAAATTTTTATCCCTAGCCAACTTTCTTTCTAATCCTAACAACCTTTTTACTGCAATATTTCTAGAATTCCCATACTTACAAGGAGGATCCGACAAACGAAAAGGTAGTTTGACAACATACCTGCCATCGGGGTCCCTTTTCGTCGTAGCTGAATAAAAGTTCTCACATGCCTGCTCTTCAGGAGTGAACGGTTTTTTAATTAATTCTGGTTCGGCATCTAATTCCCATAACCGTTTTAACATCTCATTCTCGTCAAATCGAGTGTGCATAGAAATAACCTTATTATGGCAATTAAGAGAACTTTCTGTACGGCTGACGCGGCCCGATACTATCCACCCTAAGTATCTTGCGCAATCACTGAACCCGTAGGGCTCTTAATTAATCCTGTCTTCAATATGTGACAATAGGTTTCCGCTCCCAACAAAACATCGATTTTGCTTGGCAAGTTAAAGTCTGGGTCGGCTAAACCTATTCCCTGAATTTCAGGCCAATCTTCAAGATCGAACCTTGCGTCTGGCATAACAGTAGTAAGTGTACTGAGTACATGCGCGGTCACGTCTAGAGTGAATGATGAGTCATGTATTGATTGTATTTTAAGCTTCACGACATATCTACTGACGATATCACCATGACCACCCCCAATACCAGTTATTGTAGTTTTTGTTAAAATTTTATTCAAACGAAGTAACTGTGCAGCTCCCTCTGTTATGAAAGACGCTTGTGAACCCTGGTCTAATAACGCTCGTAAAATTTGAGACGAACCCTTTTGTGATTCGGCCTTAATAAGGGCCGTGGCTAACAGGACTTGATCCTGCCCATTCACAAAATGAGTTGCCACATTTGTACTAATATCCTGTTCTTCCAGGTCTAGCGCGTTTTTCTGTGATGTTGTAGGTTCCATTGACATAGCAACTACACTGGTTACATTGGCGTCCTTAGGATGCAGCAATGTGTGATGTTTGCGCTGGCATATGCGGCATTTCAATAGAACCCGACATATTTTAGATGTATGTTGGCCTCCTAAGCAATTATAACAAACTCCCAAAGATTGGGCAATTTTCCGGCGCTCCTCACTATCTAAATTGCAAAACCTTTTGCATTTGGCCAATTTATGGCTTTCTTCACAATGCGGACATGAAACTGTTGTACCTAGTAATACCTTGGCTTTAGATGTAGGATTATTTATCACCCTCGATTTAGTCTTAGGTTCTACGAATTCTAAGGCTCGAAAACGGGTTTCTAAAAACTCACAGAATTGTTTAAATGTGGGTAACTCCTCGGCGGATTTACTTACATGCAGTTCCCACTGCTTCCGAGATTCTACGTCCAACTTCAAACTTACTACATAAATCACTATTACATCCCATGAGTTAACGTCAATCCCAAGGTTGGTAAGCTCATGCAAACAATCACTAGTCACATCCAGCAGCTCTTTTAATGCGTTTGCAGATTCAACGACGATGTTACGTTGGTTAAACAATCGGTTCAAAATACATGTAGACATAAATTTCTTATTATTGAATCTGTGTTCCAACATACTCCAACATTTTCTATAGTTACTTTCTGTTATCGGGATATGTTTGATTAACTGTGCTGCTTCACCGGACAATTGTGTCTTCAAATAGTGTAGACGTTGTACGTCATCCAATTTTGTATTATTTTGTACTAGGGACACAAATAAATCTCTAAATGACGACCACTCGGTATATTTTCCACTAAACGTAGGTAAAACTATTTTCGGCAATCTAACATTGTTGTCGGATGAAACATCACCAGTATCTTTATGAGAAACATCAGATTTCACAGAAGGCAAAGCATTTTTTAATTCTACTTTATATGTTAAGTAAGTTTCATAAACATTTTCGTAAACGTCCTCTTCAAAATAGTCGACCAATTCTGTACCCTGACACTCGCCGAGAATATTATCGTACTTTGTAAGAAACATTTTAAATTGATCTTCTAATATCTCTAATCGAGTGTTTATGTAATTGGAAGTAATTCTATCTTTTGGAGACTTTTTAAAGTTTATTAAACCTTTTTCAATTTGCACTTTAACGCCTTTTAATTTTTTAAGTTCTTTTTCCATCTTTTATTATTCAATATATTGGCCTGCCTTATTTTTAGTGTTGACAAGACGAAATTTTTACAGGTTCCGTAAAGAGCAAATTATTTTAAGTGTTTTACGAAGTATACATACAACTGGCGCCACCTAGCCACCTAGAAATTAACAACTAGGTGTTGTTAATTTCTTAACGCTTTCCGGCTCGTAAGGACCAAATGTACAATTTTCACCTTTTGTACACCCAACGACCAATATTATCCAATTTATTTGTTTTTGCCCTAAAGACGCAATAACGACCAACGAGACCAACGAAAACCAACGACAAACCTCAGACAAAACCGACGACAGATAAAAATTCAACTAAATCACTATGTATCGGGCATGAATTTTTCCCAACGTGATGTAATTTTACGCCAGCGCCATCTAGTTGACCAGATACACATTATTATTTTATTTGTGATGGCGCTGGGATCGAATTAATGTTTAACAGAGACAAACAAGTATGGTTTTTAATTTTAGTATGTGTTGCCAATTATTTATTTTCCACTACTTTTTTTAGTTTATCAATTTTCAAACAGTTTAGTCTTAAAAGAAGATACTGTTAATACAAAGCGGTATAAGTTATAAAATAATAATTTTACTGTTTTATCATCTACAAGTGGTAGTGACCCACTACGGGTTCGCATGGTCTCTACTATCCCCTCTCTCTCTCTCTCGGTCGCTTGCTTCATTTCTGAAGGTCGTGTCCACTCTGGTCCAGGTTCTGGGTCACGGTCTTTATGAGCTTTCTCCAGTCCGTTCTGTCCTCGGCTTTCCTCAGGGCTATGGTCACTTTGAGGCCCGTGAGATTAGTAACTTGGTCCGACCACCGTATGGGGGAGCGGCCTCGTGGTCGTTTCCACTCCACTTTGCCAAGCACCATCAGCTTGTCCAGACTGTCGGGCTGCCTTCGCGCTATGTGCCCAAAATAGCGAAGGACACGCTGGTAGCAAATACTTAACAGTCTCGTTTTTATGTTTAGTTATCGCAGAATCGAAACATTGGTTCTTTTGGCGGTCCACGATATGTGCAGAATCCTTCGCCAGCACCACATCTCGAAAGCGTCAAGCCTTTCCAGTGACCGAATTGTCCAAGATTCCGAGCCGTAGAGAAAGATGAAGAATACCAGAGTCTGCACGAGCCGCTTTTTCGTTTTATTCGATATTTTCCTGTTCTGCCATATTCAGGTCAGATTGCTCATTGCAGACTTGGCCATTTGAGCTCGTCGCCGGATCTCCTTTTCACAGTCTCCTTGGTTGGTCTGTACTGAGCCGTGATACAAAAACTCAGAGACAAATGCGAGATCACTTAACTCTCCGGTTCGAGTAAGTGTATCAGCCCTATCTACTATTAAAACTTTTGTCTACTATAATAATGCATTTATTATACATATAGTCCTTTCTCTTTAATCACTCTATCTGTTGATAAAAACCGCATTAAAATCCGTAGCGTAGTTTAAAAGATCTAAGCGAACAGACAGCGGGAAGCGACTTTGAATTTTTTTTATATCAGCGAAAAATGAGTATAAAATATTTTAATTTTACATTTAGAGAACAGAAATTATAATCAGATTGTCATAGAACAAACTCCCCGTAATAGAACAAACATACATACAAATAGACATATTCAAAGTAAAACTGTACAGTGTGCACTAACTACATAAAAAATAAAACATCATGTATTGTTTCAATTTCCACTAAACAATAAATAATATCTTATATGTCAGAGAAATAGTTATAATGGTGGTAATTTAATTTATTTTAATAGCAACACTGCAATGTCGCAGATTAATATAAAGTACAGTGTCAGTGTCAGATGGTTGATTGTCGATGGTACGACTTTGACAGTTTGTGTCAGTCAGTTGCATGTCAACATGGCGGACACAGATAAGCCCAAGAAATCGAATCCATATGAATTCGCGAGATATTATATACAGCTACCTAACTTACTCGAATTCCCTAAAAATAAAATATACGTTCGACTAAACCAAGCGCCATGTATTCGGCTTCAGTAGTGGAGAGCGCAACGCGAACGGTTTGCTGTTTACAAGACTCCCATAATATCGCAGCACCATTCATTTAACACTAGATGACTAAACATATTTTGATGTAACTAAACATTCTACTGATAGACTAAATAAAAACTTAAATATTTAATTTATTTATTATATTTCTTGAATAAAACTAATTGACTTATTTAAAGTTATCTTTACAAATTATATCTATGAGATAAAAAGTCTCGTTTTTCAGTTCGTGCAGTTATTACATAGCGGAACTGTGTGTTCACCACAAATAGCTCGTTTGCACAAGTGACATATTTCATTCTGCGTTTTTTGTATGTGCTTGCTTGCTCTAAATTGTCTTCAATTTCAGAAGCAGAATCATGGCGATGCGATGAATTTACGAGTATCGTTTCTTCTTCAGCATCGCTGCGAAGATAGAGTGAGGAGGAGCGAAGAGAAGACTGCTGCGGTTTCAATGGACTCCGAGAAAAAACCCGGTGTTCATTGAAACAGCAGCAGTAATGGGATGGGAGAGGTAGGGGTAGATCTGGCCCACATGCGGCTTGGCCGGAACGCGTCAGAGACACTTGGCGGTCGGATTCGCATGCGGGTGGTCGCAAGCCAGTCGGGGAACAAATCCCCTACCACCAAGGGGGTGCTGGGTATTTGGCTCATACGAGATACTCTCCCAGCGGCAGAGGGGAATTGTATTCTAACCCGTCCCCTCACGGGTAAAACATGTAAAACGAGGCTTGATGCCATCTGCTTGCACACAGAAAAATCTGCATCGGCCGGCACGTCTGCCACACCTGCCACAGCCGCCAGAGTTGCCAGGGCCGCCACGGCTGCCACACCAGCCACGGCCAAGCCAGCGGCCAGAGCCGTCAGAGCCGTCACTTCTGCCACGCCGGCTACGCCAGCCAAGCCTGCCACGCTAGCCACGCCAGCCACGCCTGCCACGGCCACCAGAACTGCCAGGGCCGCCACGTCTGCCACGTCTGCCACGGCTGTCACACCTGTCACGATCGCCACGGCTGCCACTACCCCGCGTCTACTAAGGCCGCGTCGACCGCTACGAACGACCCCCAAGCCCGCTAAGACCACCACGACCACCAAACTCGTTTATAGATAAAAAAGTATAAGGCTTTATGGAGCCAATCGTCACATTCAACAACACAATACGTTATTAAAACATTTAGTTGTTAGAAAGAGAGCAATATATTTTTGGCAATTTATCAATGCATATTTTATAACACACGGTTGGAATTGTCAAAATCCAGATTACATAATACATATGATGTGTTAAAACAATAATAAAGCAAAGGTTCCCAAATTATTTAACCCGTACACCACTTGGTATGTTATGGGCTTGTAGGTAAACCTTTGCTTTGTATATACCAAAAGAACTACAATTATGTTACCACTGGACTATAAACACATATTATGTAACCTTCAGGCCGTAGACCTCTTTTCACAAATCACTGACCCCAATATTTTTTCTTTATCGTAAAATCTCTTTTGGGGATCGCTATTATAGAGTAACGATATCTCGGAGTAGAAATTAACTCACTCTATAATTTTTTATATCTATCTATCTATATCTTCTATCTATACATATAATAAATCTTGACGTGTTTGCAAGTATATTTAAAAAATTAGCAGAGGGGTGAAGAGATAACCTATAGATACCACATCAAGTTTTTCGAAATTTGTCTGTTTGCCGTTTGTTTGTGCGCGATAAACGCAAAAACTACTGACTCCACTCGAGTTTATATATAATTGTAGTGCTAACTTCGAAGTAACGTTTAGTCTTTGTTTGATCGCAATCGGTTCACTCAATCAAAAGTTGTATTCATTTACATATTTTATTAATGTAGTTGAACCTGCCACACATCCTGAAGATGGCGCCACGTGTTTATTCATTCTGATAATATAATATACTAATAATATTTGGATTTTATAATACTATTTTGTAATATTTTACAATAAGATAACTTTTTTAAAATTTTAAATAACAAGTTTTTGAAGTTTTGCTACATGTTGTTTATTTTATTAATTTTCTTTTTCTTCTGTCGCTACATATATATATATATATATATAGATGGCGCTTTTGGGGTAAAGTTTCATTCTTATAATATGTATTTATTTTTAAGCTATCGGCTTTTATAGTAATATTTTGTAATATTGCACAAATAATAATGAAACCACACAACGCGACAAAAGATCTATCCATCTTCCATCGCACAGCATTTTATTCAGTTAAAAAATTGGCGCTCCCTTAAAACTATTGTTTTCGCAACCCAGGCAGGCAATTTCGCAATCCCAAACACAAACGAGTTCAGAAATTTCACGTTTTTTCCGCCTACCGCCTTCTTTAAAACAGCCAGACTGACGCGACCATAGCGTCTTTGCTGCAGATGACTTTACTAAGAGATATCCTAATGGCAGTATAGTGCAGGCTCTCAACCTTTTTTACCTGATTTGCAGATCATACCATAACGGGTCATGATCCCCGACGCTACAAGGATGGGGTGTTATACGTTTAACGTGAATATCTGTATGTCTTTCTGTGGCAAGAGAGAGTGGACCAGGTTACACGCTTTTTTTGTTTGAAAGCTAAATTAATGGAGATGGTTCTGAGCTACAATGCGTGAAGATCTGATCAGTCGTTTGGAGACGCATCTCTAACTATATCAGCTGATTTCTAACATGAATTTCTAACTTTCACAAGTCGTTTGGTGTCAAATTTATTGTAAAGTATTTCTGCGACCTTGCAATCTTGATATGAT
The DNA here is from genome assembly GCA_905147385.1 of Limenitis camilla. Taxonomy (NCBI): domain Eukaryota; kingdom Metazoa; phylum Arthropoda; class Insecta; order Lepidoptera; family Nymphalidae; genus Limenitis; species Limenitis camilla. Next base: position 10,834,413 of record LR990249.1, on the reverse strand, counting down.
TACAACATCAAGCCTGTATACCTCTTACAGCAGGAATTTAGAATAGAAGAATAGAATAGAATAGAATAATTTTTTTATTACTCAATCACATATTTTTACATAGAAAAAAGGTACAATATAATTCTTACTTAGTACTACTGCTAAGTACTACTGCTAATTTCATGGTGAGGCTAATGAGGTCATTGATGTAGATAATAAAAGTATAATAATTAATGGAGTTGGAAATATCTTGTTGATGGAAGTTAATTATTATCAATTTTTACAAAGGGAATCGAGGGCAGGGAATTTTTTCGTGATTTGGACAATTTTCTACGTGACAAAAAGTTTTCTTCTCAGGAGGCAGTACAAAATGATTTCAGTTCAGATATCAAAATTAAACTGAAGAAAAGAAAACCTAACAACTTTTTTAAAATATCTTAATTAAATCTTAAATTCAACAAATCAATGTGCTTAATTCTTATAAACAAAAAAAATCATAATAATAATTGTGCAGTGTTATGTCCCAAAAAGGTGCAAACGAACAAATTGTCCACCTGATGGTAAGTCGCCCATGGACATCGAGGGTTGTCGATGCGTTGCATCCTCGAAGATAGAGTGGGGAGAGGGAGTGAAAAAAAATGCTGCGGTATCAGCGGAACCTGAGCAAGAGCCTAGAGTCCACTGGATCCCAGTATTATTGAGATGGGAGAGGGAGGGGGTAAGTTTGCTACTCAAAAAGGTTTGCCACTCAGTATAAGTTGGGTGTCACCCAACACTGATTTTCAGCCGCTACCCTCAAAAACGCGGCCGTCGCGATCTCTAAATAAAATTGGAAATGCATATAATAAGAATATATTATACCTACTTCAAAAGGGGCCCATCTGTAAACTATACAAATACATTTTATATTTTTTTTTTAAAAGTATCAACACTGTTTATATTGTGAAAGGGCAAAGGCAAGTCATTCCATAATTTAGAAGCATTATAACAAAAACCTCCCTCGAATGCAGCTGATCGGTGCGGTGGCACACAGAGCAAGTAAGGAGAAGCTCTAGTGTGGTACTTGCAAGTGTCAGCAGACCCAATGTGGTGTAAAAATAGGGAGGAATTTTGTATTTTATGGCCCCAAAAAGAAGAGTAGCGAAGTGCAATTGTCTGCGATATTCCATTCTTAGTATTTTAGAATTATTAAGATAAGGGAAGACATGTTCACGAGGAGGGATCTTAAAACAAAATCTAGCTCATGCATTTTGTACTCGCTGAATTAGTTTTTTAGTCCGTGTTAAAAGTCTATGACTAGTAACTGAATCGGCATAATTGAGCTTTGAAAGAACTAGACTGTGACAGAGCTTGATGCGTGTCACTACACTCAAATAGTCAAGAATATTGTACAAAGTTTTTAATCGATAGAAACAGTTTCGAACGGTAGAGAGTGTGATTTTTCGAATCTTAACTTTTCATCCATCAACAAACCCAAATTACGTGCTTCAGTGACTCTTTCGATACTCTTACCATTTATTTGGATTGATGGTTGCAGTTGAGCAATAATATCAATCTGATTTTTAGTACCTAGAATAATGAATTTGGTTTTGTCTGGATTTAAGATAAGAGTATGTGATTCTGACTATTCCGAAATGCGCTGTAAATCTTCATTTAATTTTCTAACAGTGACACAGGCTTGCATGAAATATACAACTGTATATCGTCTGCGTATATATGGTATTTAATAATATCAGCACAGTAAATCGCAAAAATTATGGGACCCAAAATAGAACCTTGTGGTACCCCTCTGTTGGCTAAAGTAAATGTAGAAAACATTTTTATAACTTCATTTTATGACACTTCTATAAGCTGTTTACGATTTTCTAGGTAACTTAGAAACCATTAAGGAGTGTCTAGCCTAAAACCATAAAATTTAATTTAGACACACAGTTTGTCGAATCTAGATCACCAGAGTTCTATCGCAAAGGCATGACCTTCCTATTAGATAGCAGCTATAATGGTTATTATTTTTATTAAATAAATATGTTAAATTAAAAAAAAACTAATTTTAATTTTTGTATACTGTATGTAAGCTATATTATTGTAAAGTTTCGTCAAAATCCATGCAGTAGTTTTTGCGTGAAAGAGTAACAAATACATCCATACATTCTTACAAACTTTCGCGTTTATAATATTAGTAGGATCATCAGCAGTTCCCTGGCGGTGTGACTGCAGCCGACATTTTCAACATATTGCAATCAATTTGCACAAAACCTTAATAGATTATACACGAAAATCTTCCTCATAAATCAACCTATATATTAGTGAAAACCGCATAAAATTCCATTCAATAGCCTTTGGACCATATTGCAAACAAATACGAGAGATAAGGAGTGGAACTTTTATAAACCAACTTAATTGATAATGGTAGTTATTTAAATATATTGTAGTAGATTGTCCTCGCTTCTCTAAGGTGTTAAAGAGCATAAAATATAGCCTTAAGGATCCTCCACTTTGTTGCTGACCGACATGATGACGAAATATAAATGAAATGGAATGAGATAGAATGAAATGAAATGAAACGGTTCCTTTGTAAAGCAAATGGTATGAAATTATATGAAATACTAGTCGTCCCTTTGCGACTTTGTCCGCATGATGCTCCGCTCCTATTGGTCTTAGCGTGATTATATATAGCCTTTAGCCTTCCTCGATAAATGGGCTATCTAACACTGAAAGAATTTTTCAAATCGGACCAGTAGTTAATGAGATTAGCTCTTCAGCTTTGTATTGGCAGTTTAAAATGTGATTTAACGGGATGAAAAGGAATATGCTGCATTTATTAATTATTAAAAAAAAACAATGCTTTTTTTTATGGTGGATAAAGTGCAGTGATGGTCCACCTGATGGTAAGTGGCCACCATCGCCCATTGACATCGAAAAAACAAGAGATACCCTCGTTTAGTCGATGCGTTGCATCCTCGGAGATAGAGTGAGGAGGGGGAGTGAAGAAGAAAAAATGCTGCGGTCTCTACGGACCCAGAGTTAGATCCCAGAGTCCACTCCGCAGCATTAATGGGATGAGAGTGGGGAGAGGGTAAGTCTGGCCCACATGCGGCTCGACCGGAACGCGTCTATGACACTTGGCGGTCGGATTCGCATGCTGGTGGTCGCAAGCCAGTCGGGGAACAGATCCCCTACCACCAAGGGGGTGCTGGGTTACTCGGCTCTTACGAGATGCTCTCTCAGCGGCAGAGGGGAATTGTATTCTATCCCGTCCCCTCACGGCTCACGGGGAATATTACTTTTTTTTTAATGCTTTATTACTTCTTTCATTATTTCATAAAGAAAGGTATGTTGGTATGTCTGCTCGTTAAGTCTCAAAATATGGAGACAAACTAGTATGAAATTTAATATTCTTATATGATAAGGTTGCCAATTATATATTTTCCACTACTTTTCCATAGTTTATCAATTTTCGGACAGTTTAATCTTAATAGAAGAGATTATTTCCATCACACTATAATACGCCTTATTTAATGCAACCTGATTTTTTATACAAAGCGGTATAAGTTATAAAATAATAATTTTACTGTTTTATAATCTACAAGTGGTAGTGACACACTACGGCTTCGCATGGTTTCTACTTTAATATGCATGTATTGTACATATCATCCTTTCTCTTGGATCCCTCTGTATGTTGATGAAAATCGCATTAAAAGCGTAGTTTAAAAGATCTAAGCGTACAGACAGCGGGAAGCGACTTTGTTTGAATTAAAGTTATATATCAGCGAATGGCTAATAACTAGTATAATAAAATGTGTATAAATTATTATAATTTTACATTTACAGAACACAGAAACTATGATCAGATTTGTGTCAAAGTAATCACTACCTAGTATAAAACAAAGTCGCTTTCCGCTGTCTGTTTGTCTGTTAGTATGTATACTTCGGATTTTGAGGTGGTTTTTTTAATAGATAGAGTGATTCAAGAGGAAAGCTTATATGTATAATACATAATGTAGTAGAGAGAGATAATTGTAGAGGTTTCTAATGTGATGTCGTCAATAAACACATTTTTTGCGCTTACATTGCAAACGATGGCTGAACCCTACGAGATAGATCAAAATAATGTACTACAGTATTGTACACCTTTAAAAGGTCTACAAAAGTCAGAGATAGACATATAGTCTATCTTTTAGGGATAAATAAAATAATGGCTTATTTACGAAGCGAATTTAGGCAATTACAGCATTAACCCTTATCCAATTAGGTACCTTAAGTACATTGTGCATTAAATATAGATCAATATGGCCCATTATAAAATGCAGAGGCATAGGGGGTTACGGCTAAATACACATGTTATTTGTTATTGCACCCGAGCAAAGCCGGGCCGGATTGACTATTACTATATAAAACAAAAATAATATTGTTCAAAATTTTACCATAGTCTCAGATGTTAGGATCTTGTATTAACACTCGCTTTTCCAAGTGAATCTTGAATTATAGTGTAAAATTCAACAGTTGTAAAAACAAATTATAGCTACCGGCACGTAAGTATAGGTTTTCTTGAATATTTGAAGAAAATACATTGAAGTTTTTCTTACATGCTTTATTGCAGCGGAAGTATAAGACATAATCAACATAAAAAAAATAAAGGTTTAACACCTCCCCGTAATAGAACAGTCGTGAAGACAAAAAAAAAAGAAAAAGATTAGAACAAAAAAACGGAAAGAAAACCAAATAGAAAGTTATAGATTACAGAATATATTTACAATTGTACAAGAAGAAAGAAAACAAAAATAATAAGTACTGGTGGTAGTGTGAGGTGTAGTGGTTTATGTGAGGCGAAGAGATGAGAGAGCTCGAGCGCTGGCAGCTGGCTTGCTGAGTTCTTGCTGAGTTAAACGCACATAAACCTAACCCAACACAAGACGTGGCTACTTAATTGTAAGGTACTCACGTGACCTTAATTGGACAGCACTCGTAGCACTAACACAACACAGCACAACATTAATACTATCCAGAGACTACTTCACTCGTTGAGAGACCGCGCACGACTAAGACTTCAGCCAGATTGTCGATGGCATATAAAGTGTCGAGACTGCCTAAAGGTCTTTTACTATTCTCCGAAATATATATGTCAGAGAAATAGTTATAATGGTGGTCATTGAATTTAATTGAATAGCAACACTGTACTGTCACAGATTAATAGAAACTACAGTGTTAGATACAGTGTCAGTGTCAGATGGTTGATTGTCGATGGTACGACTTTGACAGTTTGTGTCAGTCAGTTGCAAGTCAGTTCAGTCGATCACTTCTATCTCGGCTGGCGGGGGCGCAATACCTGCGTACTGACAGTTATATACCGGCAATCGATTCTACATGAATCTGCGAGATATATATACACCTACCTAACTCGAATTCCCTCAAAATAAAATAAACGATCGACTAAATAAATAAAAAACCCTACTATCTAAGTTAAGCCTAACAAGTTGGTATATTTACAATGCTCCAGCTTAGGTAGCGGCTTAGTTAATAGACCTTCGATCATATCGTTAGTGGGAATGTACTCAAGATTGAGCTGATGGTGTGTTAGTGAGTCGCGTATGAAATGGTATCTGATATCGATGTGTTTAGTGCATGCGTGGAAACTGTTATTGCGTGTCAATTTTAGTGCTGGGATAGTCAATGTTGAATACTTCGTGTATAAGTGATTTTAAGTAAATAGCCTCCTTACATGCTTCTCCAAGCGCCATGTATTCGGCTTCAGTAGTGGAGAGCGTAACGGTTCGGTGTTTACGAGACTCCCATAATATCGCAGCACCATTCATTTAAACGTAACTGGTATAGTATCGCCCGTCTATGACATTATTAACATAATCGACATCAGCTTATCCTATAAGATTGGAGTAGATCTATAACCTTTAGCAGCGACAAATCAGCAAAATATGCAAAAATTGTGATTTTGTTGCTTGAGCCGTTTGCGAAAAATCGCAATTTCTGCTAAGTTCATATGAAGCTAGCAAAAAAATTTAATAAATCAATAAATATCTAGTCAACTATTAAACCATAATTTGTTGCCGCAAGTAAGTACTACCGAAAATTAGAAAAAAAAGACCGAACGAATTTTTGTTACTAGAGTACAATTTCCTTAATACATGCCAAATTCAAGCATGCTTGATCATGACTTGCTGAACAAAAAATGCTGAAAAAAATTAGTTGCAACATTGAACAATGTTCAAATGAGCCTAAAGAATAAGCAACAAAATAGAAACTAAAAGTCGTCGGATTCTTTTGATCAGCAACAATTTGTCTAATACATGCTAGCTTGAACTTGACTTGCTAAAATATATTTATTTACAAAAAATTTAGATTTTATTTAGTTAAATAAAAATATTTGTGATTTATAACATGTGAAATTCACTATGAATTTGCTACTAATTTTTATTTTTGAATAATAATAATAATATGTATCTACATATACATAAACTACTTACATTATTAGTATTTTTAGCACACAGTCAAGGCATTATAAATCTTTAAGAGAGTTAAAAAAGGAATTAATAGATGAGAGATGCAGTTATTTATATGTTAGAGCACCTGACGTATTATCTTGAAAATGCTATTATTTTACCTCTTATAACAAAACCTGCAAAATTAATGAAAATTATTAAAACAAAATCAGTCAAATATAAAACTACAAAGAAACGCAAAGCTATGGAACATCTACTTGCCATAGTCACTGCGCAAGAGTGAATAATAAAAAAGATGAAAAAATAAAAAGAAAGACAAAAAGAGTAGACAATAATAAATGATTAAAAGATAAAAACGCATGGAAAGATTCAAAAAGTTATCAACAAAAAAAAGTCAACAAGAAACCTCCAAGATAAATGAAATATATTATTCTTTATATTTATATATGTAATGTAATAATTTATGTTTGTTGTAGTATTATCCTTTGATCTGAGGTATTATCAATAAAAATAAAGTTATATTAATAACTTTCTCTCATTACTTATGTTTTGTCCAAAAATGGTATTTATCTTGTCAACGTTATGTAGTTTAATTTTTTTTTAATTGATTTAGATTGAGATTCCTCATATATTTTAGAATATAAAAAATAATTTTAAATTGTGGTTTACGCTACGTTATCATGCCTAAAAAATAATTTTTGTTACTAATATCTTTAGTGTCCAAAACCGGTGTGTCTCCTCTTCAACATTTATACATAATTTTTCGACTGAAATAGACATTTTTTGTGATTACAAGTTTGAACTAAATTGGTTAACATTAATTTCAATCGTAAATTATTCTTACCATTCTCAGATTAGAAAAATATATTTAATTAATAGAGTCATTGTTGGTTATTACAAACAGCTAGATCATTTGTTCACCTACGATTTTCTGTGTACAGTAAATAAAATTGTTTTTTTGGAACGGACTTACGTAGAGCACGCAGATTTTTATTTTCTATTTTGTTGCTTATTCTTCAGGCACATTTGAACATTGTTCAATTTAGCAACTACATTACTTCAGCATATTTTTCTTTAACAAGTCCATCTTCTAGTTATGCTATTAATAATATCCCAGGTAGCTTTTATTTCGTTGTCAGAGTTAAGGATTTTGTTTCTAATATAAATTGCCATTGCCTGGATGCAAACACTTTTCAAAATCTTAGAATAACACCTAACGCGTTCTAAAAATACTGGATCCCGATTATATTGCCTCATACCATATAATTCATATAATTTATCTCTACTTCTAAATATACTTTATAATTAAATTTATTTAAAATCATAGTAAATAAATTATTATATAACCTATCTGGGTCCTTATAAATTAAAATCAAACTAGGTATTTTTTGTACTACCTTATCCTTAAACAAGTTAATTTTATTACTCGACTTTGGTCTACATGTAATCTTATTTGAATTTTTAATTTCTTGGTCTACTAACGTGAATTTCTGTCCATAATGATCCGAAGTTAAGTTTTCATTATTAAAGTCTCAAACACTTCACAGTCACAAAACACATTGTCTATACACGTTGCAAAATTATCACCAACATGAGTCGGCTCAGAGAATAAGTTTAATAAATTATATGATTTAAATAAATTTAACAGCCGACGACTGAAAGTTGTGTCTATCAATATATCTATATTAAAGTCTCCACAATGTAACGTTGAAACTCTACACAAGAAATCTCAACAATACGCTTGACAGAGAGAGAAACAATATCTTGTCGAGATTTACAAATTGTATTGGATATGTCACTGCGAACTAATATTAAAGAGCCTCCGCGAATTGTGTTCTCTCTGACGAATGTACTTATTATTATCCATAAGTGACATAATACAATGTTTAGTGATACAAAAGATATGAATATTAAATTTATTAGCTAACAAACCTTGATTTTTATTTACATACTCGTGATGTAAATGTCATCACTATGTAAAACTATTATTTTTTAAACCTATTTGATTGCTCTACCAATTGCTTAAATTTGACGAATTTGGGAAAGACTTCGGTTTGAAATTTAAGGAAGTAACCAAAAGTTTTATGAGTAAAGTCGGTAAACGTAAATAAATATAGAGCACCACTCCAGGATTGCTTACTCACAGGACCAACAATTAGACCTACTTAGAGAATTTTTAAAAAACCTCTGCTAATTTCCCTTGTAGACATGCTACACAGTTGTTAAAACTATCTGTATAGTCTACACCTATTTCATAGTATGTTCATAGTTTTGAGGTTAAGGTAGCCTAGGGGTTTATGCCAAATTAATGCTAAGACTCTTTACTATTTGTAAACGATGCTTATGTCTCGAGTTTCAATATATTAATCTTATACATGCCGTTATGATGGGATGTTGTAGCTAAGACATGACCCTTGACTTTACATGAGTTTTTTAAAATAAAACTACAAAACCATTTTGAACTAGACTAATTACGAATAATAGATTGGTTACTAAATTATAGACATTTTTAATTTTATTTACATTATTAGAAATATTTATTATTTACACAAACTGTACCTTTCCTTTCGCTCATGATCTCGTTATTATTTGAAACAGTACCTTTTTATGTAATGGAGATATCCTCGAACAATTCTTTCCTGTTGACTTTATGAGCGTCCCAGTTAATATCCTAATCGCTAGGAACCTGCAGGAGAAACCAAACAGAGGAAAGTGTAATATGAGAAGTGTAACTAGTAATAGCATTAACCTTGGGTACATTATAAGATTTATTTTTAATCTTAGATCGCCGCTTCCTACACTGTAAAAAAAATATAGTAGCGGTATCCATACTGAGATACATCTTCATTGAACAGGATTGCTGCTACAGTTGATCAGATAGTTGATCCCGAGTGCTGTAACGCCATAACCATAAGGTTATATGTAACTTTAATTCAAACCCGCAAGCATGCTCAATTGATGGAGTATCCATAAATAATTTCATTAATGCAGATGACACGGTTCTGCTGAGTCCGCCTGCTGAGAAAGTTGCTACGGATTTGTGAAGACTATGCAGAGTAAATCAATAGTAAAGTGAAATACTTGTCTTAAAGCAACCGACTTTAGACGAAGTATCCAACTATGTGTATTTCCACTAAATTTTGTGACTCAGAGAAAATAGGTTAAGATATTAACATAGGTTTAAGAAATGTTATACTAACCCTACTACATATATATTTCTTTAAATATTATTTATATGCTTTTTGTCCTCTGAATTTACATCGACTTTCTCCTGAAATAAAAATATTTATTATTATTATTGTATGTCTTTTACAATCACGGGCCAACAGTGACGCGAACCTTAAGAAGGCCCTTTAGATAATTTAATTTAATAATAGATGTAACCGGTAATTATCCCTATCTGCACAATGAGAATACACCCAAGAACAATCCCCGGCTTGTGTAGGACTATAGCAATATATGGTATAACTAATAATGCTGGGCTATGGATTGGGCTGATAATGGACACGGTATGGATGACTTATGGCGCCTTACCGACAGTGTATTATACATTTAAAAATGAGTAGACGTAGACTCGCCAACTCATCAATGGGCCCCCGTGAAACGTCGCTTATACGTTGCAACTAGGAGGCTTCTTCATTCTCATCTCGGTGTTCAATTCGTCATTTATCTTGATTAGTTTCTGTCATGTACTCCTTATGTCTTTTATGTACGACACCAATGACTGATGCATCACCATGCATAAGGCTCACCAGCCTGGTGTTAAATAATTTTTATAAAAACCCACAATCAGTATATGTGTTTTGGAGGCACATCTATATTTCTGCTGCTGTTTTCGCTGACATTATTACAGGATAAATGTTCTAGGACGTAATTAACGGCTTTGGCGTTTTGATGTTTAAAACTTATTATTTCTTGCGAATAATCTACGTTCTATACAGTCCCATAGTTCGCAGTCAATGAGAAACATTTTATACTAAACCTCCATATTGTGTAATTTTTTCCACTTTCAAGCTTTGCGATGGCTACAACGTGCAGACGTGACGGCGAGGCTGCTGCGTGATCCTGAGGGTCGGCTGGTACTAGTGCTCGTTTTATCTTCTTCCATTTTTTTACGGAGCTTTTTTTGTTTTTAATATTTTATTCAAATAGACTTTTTACAAAGTACTTTTGACACGTCAAAATTGGTCATTTAGTCAGTTTGTCTGAAGCTACCGCCAGTTCGGAAAGCAGTTTCCTGATGAGACGAACTGGCAAGAAACTCAACAGTCGCTCTTTTCAAAATGCCATTATTTACATCAGTCTGTTTTACAAAGTTATAATCATTCAGCTGAGCATCAAAGTCATTTTGAATCCAAGCTTTGTCATCAGTTTAATTATGCTTCCGGGTCACTAACGTCTTGGATATTTGTGGAAAATTTTTCTAACATATTTTATTGCAGTGGAAGTATAAAAACAAATAAAAAGATAATCAAGATAATAAAACAGGTTAGACCTTGAATATTACACGTCATGGATAAAACTGCAAAACAGGTAATACGCAGCACGCTCACAATGCTCCACAAACCCCCCATATGTTGCTCAGTCCTAAAGCTAGCTGCGGCCCTACTACACAACCATAAGGTTACATCGATGAAACTTCCTATAAGTTAGTTATTGAGTAAAAAAATATTTAAAAAACATCAGTTACACCATTTTGCTATTAAGCACATCCACATACTTAGATAACGATAATATTACATATAACAATAATCGTCGATGGTGTATTTAGTGACATTGTGAACCTAGTGAAAGACCATGTGTAAGTATTGTAATTTTAAAAGCAAACAGAGAGATGTAACTAGTGCTCAGCAGAGATGTGAATTTTTAAATATGTAATACTATTTGAAATACAAAATATCTTTTTCCATTTTATATTTAAATACTTTTGTTTTTTAAAAAAAAATTGTATTTTATTTGAAATACAAAATGCATATTATACATTTTGACAACAATCAAATTTTGTCATCATTAATAGATTAATGTGATAAACTATTCTCATTATGGCGACACTAAACTAATGGTTAATAGATGTTCGTTAATTTAATATTTTATAGTCGGTACAAAATAGCTTGATATGGTTGATAGCTAATAGAAAATAACTTTTAACCAGCTTTTATGGTGCTTTCGTTTGTCGTACAAATATAATAGTGTAACCAGTGATGGACAATGAATAAACAAACTGTAGAATCAGGACTAAAATCAATGTTTATTATATTTTCACATAATCAAAGTTTAATTAGGGGGAGTCCATAAATCACGTGATAAAATACTTAATACTATATGACATGAAAAAGAACGTGATTGTGTCAAAAAAAGGCAAATTCTTTTGAACCCATAAAAGTATTTTATTCGTAAAAAGTATTATGAAAATAGTATTTTTCATTTAGTATTTAAAATACAAAATGAAAAAGTATTTTGTATTTAAAATAAAAAATACAGAAAGTAGTATTTGAATATTTTTTATAAACTATTTTGCACATATCTGATGCTCAGGGAGGAAAGGGTTAGAGTGTAATAAGGGATTACTGACAACCACGTCGACGCCAGGTGGAGCCACTTGATATGAGAGTCACGTCCCCATTGTCACGTCATGTTGAATTGATTTATTTTATTTTTACATTTATTAGTAACCTCCTTTCGATGAGTCGTTTCTAGACAATACTAGAACTTATTCCATTCCTTAATATAGTATTATCTTTCGTCATCATTTTTCATTTCATTTTCATGTGTATATGGAAATTGGTCAATTCTAGAAAGGAGTCTTTCTACAAGCAAGCTAAGCGAGCAAGGTTTGAGGGCTTCTGTCTACAAAATTATTTGTTTACAGATCTACTCCTCCTCCTCGTAACTCCGGTAGCTCTCCGTACGATAGAGGCTCCGCCGTCAGATTCGAGATGGATTCTCAGGAACATTCCAGTGGAAGGATGGGTCCCCGTTCGGAACAACCACTTCGATGCATCTAACACGGATACTTTCCTAATGGTAAGAAGTATTTAACAAACGAGTATACACAGTACAGTGACGTCAATATGGGGTCATAGTTAAATTCTTCATCCTATAGGGATCCTTTTTCCGCATACTAGTATACCGTGTAGTGTGTGTGTGTGTGCGTCAGAGCTACACGTGTCACGTATATAATGTTTGATGGAAATTTTTATCTTGAGTACTCCTAAAAAACGAAAACATCACACAAATCGCGACACCATATGTCTATCTTTTGTAAGCCATTAGCAAAATAGTGAATATACTCGTAGTGATATAGCGAAAAAAATTGAAATATTCCTATAAATACAAGTGGTAAATTGCACCCGGGCGAAGCCGGGATGGATCAACTAGTGATATATAAAATAGTATTGCCGTGACTCTACATTTGTTTCACTGGATTACGAATATATTGTAAATATTAAATTATTATTTTATTCCCACTATTATTATTAATTTTACTAAATTCCTGAGCAGTTAGATTGATTTAAATACAGTTTTATGTGTATGGTGTTTTTTTAAATATTTAAATTTATAGAATTCTAAGTTAAAGTTAAATGGCGCCTCCACAACAGTACAATAGTAATTAACATAATTTAACCGACTTTAAACTGTAAAAAATGCTCTAAAAAGTAAGAAATAATTAGTTTATTTGTTAACCTTACTTCATTAGGATAATAATATATAATAATTGTTATTTTTGAAGTCGGTGGCAGCCAGGTGAACAGACGTGTAGTGAGATAGAATAGTAATAGGTATCTATTGAACGAACCTGTAAAAAAATAGTATGTACAATTGTACTATTATACTCTTATTATATTACTACGTACATTTATTACAATAATTATTGTATACTAGCTGTGCCTGCGACTCCATCGCGCAGAAATATCTTTACGTGTACCCCTCACCACATGAAGTAAGCAAACAAACATAATGAACCCTCGGTACTCATCGACGGGTCGATGTTAACAGTAGACAAATATCAAGAAACATTTACATATAACAGTAATTAAAACAAATTGGGTTACCCACGGGATAGAGCGGGATAGAGCTACATCAAGTAACATTACCGTGCGAGGAACAGTTAGCCCTCAGGTCTACTCCTGCCACGCGCAGAGCTCGTCCCTGTGTTTTAGTGATACTCAAAGCAAAAGAAGAATTAGGTGCCGAAGAAGAATTAGGTGGTGTAGCGTGCCGGGAGTGGAGGGTGCCGCTTCTGGCGGCTATTATAGAGGCTCTTATTAGAAAAGGCAGTGATGGCCCAGTGATTGAGACTTGTCCTAATCCTACCCTCCTCATTCTGAAAAGGAGAACCTGCTCAGCAGTAGGCCATTTACGGGTCGTGATGATTATGAATTAAAAAATTGGAATTAATTTAATAATGGTTTTAGACTTCTTAAAGTATGATAGAAACACTATTTAAAACGTTCTTCTGTAATACTCGTTATTTATTATTTTTTATCAAAACACGTTTAATTTTCCTAAAAACGAAATATCTGTTGTAATTTGTTGAGGAGTTGGATATAGCGCAGACTACATAATAAAAATATTATTGTGTTATCTGCAAGTCAGGTGAAAACTGTACTGATTTGATCCAAGAGGAACGTAAACATTTTCTGTAATAGAGTAAAAATTTCGGCCGCAGCTGGAGCAGTGGCGCTGTGGTCGGACGTGCCAGCCTGTTTTTAAGAAGACGGTAGGCGGAAAAAATGTAAAGTTTATGAGTGCACTGTTAGACATGTATCGTATAGAAACCGATAAAGAGGCAACACTGTGGCGGGAATTTCACAAAATGTTGTCTTTTATTTGCCTTCTAGCGGGTTTGTTAATTGACTTTGGTGTTTTTGTACAACTTAACAACACTTCGATATACCGATAGTCAATTTGGCGTCTCTATAGCCCATGTTTCCGTTTTTACTTTGAAATTTTTTTTCATAAATTAAACAATGTCATCTTTATCTCATTTGCTTCCACAAAATCTAATAGGAAGGTCATTTATGCCTTTTGCGATAGAATTCTGATGATCTAAATTCGACAAACTGTGTGAAAGCTTTTTGTACTGCCTCCTAAGAAGAAAACTTTTTATCGTTGGAGCAAGGTCTGGTGAATACGGAGAGTGACGAATGGTTTCTGCAGTTCTTGTAGTTAAAACGGTCTCTTGTGCTGTATGAGGTCTCGCGTTATCATGGAGCAATAATGATAAAGATCGATTAGTGAGTCAGGGCTGTTTCTCTGCTAGTTTTGCTATCATTGTTCGGAGTTCGGCACAGTAGACACTGCCGTTATTGCTTGACCAGATCGGAGAAAGAGTTACCATTACCTTTTTATTGGTAGCTTTGCTTTAGGACATTGTTGCGGCGTTTAACTTGAGGTCAGCCATTACCTTTTTCGCTTACGGTTATCGTAAAGAATCCACTTTTCATCACATCTCAGAATTCGAGCCAATATTCCTTCCATTCTTTATCCATTCAACAAGGCAACACAAGTTTCAACGCGTGTTTCTTTCTGCAGTTCAGTCAAATAATGAGGCACCCATTTTTCATATTTTTTATTTTATTGATTTGACACAAATGAGTCAATATTTTTGGTGAGGTAGCGTTAAACCATGCCGCTAATTTCTGGGTATTTTGGCTAGGATCGGCTTCTACCATATCTTTCAATTTATTGTTATTGACCTGTGTGGGAGTCTTCCACGGGTTTGTTCTTCAAATGAATGTTTCCATCGCGAAGCTTTTAAACCAAAATCGCACGGTGCGTTCATTAGCAGTCCCCTCTCCAAACGCAACATTGATATAGCGAGCTATTTCTGCCGCGTTAGTTCCGCGTCGGAACTCGTATTCAAAAATCACTCGAATTTTCGAAGTATCCATCTTTTTTATTAAGCTGAAAAAAAAACAACTGAAAGTTGATAATCAAATGTTGCACATTTTATAATAGAATAATAAAATCTCAAACAATGAATGTCAATTCGAAGTACCTATTACAATAAATTCAATTTCATACTTTAACCCCTATTATATACTGTTAAACTTGTAACATAATGGCATCTTGATCCTATTTGCTTGCACACAGAAAAATCCGCATTTAATGGCTGCCACAGCTGCCACGGCTGCCACGGCTGCTACAGCTGCCACGGCTGCGACGGCTGCCACGGCTGCCACGGCTGCCACGGCTGCCACGGCTGCCACGGCTGCCACGCCTGCCACGGCTGCCACGCCTGCCACGGCTGCCACGCCTGCCACTGCTGCCACAGCTGCCACGGCTGCCACAGCTGCCACAGCTGCCACGGCTGCCAGAGCTGCCATGGCTGCCAGAGCTGCCAGGGCTGCTGACACGCCCGCCACGCCCGCCACGCCCGCCACACCCGCCACGCCTGCCACACCTGCCACGCCTGCCACACCCGCCACGCCGGCCACACCAGCCACGGCCGCCAGAGCTGCCAGGGCCGCCACATCTGCCACGGCTGCCACAGCTGCCACGGCCGCCACAGCCGCCACAGCCGCCACAGCCGCCACAGCCGCCACAGCCGCCACGCCTGCCACGCCTGCCACGCCTGCCACGCCAGCCACGGCCGCCAGAGCTGCCAGGGCCGCCACGGCTGCCACGGCTGCCACGCCTGCCACGGCTGCCACAGCTGCCACGGCTGCCACGGCCGCCACAGCCGCCACAGCCGCTAGAGCTGCCAGGGCCGCCACGTCTGCCACAGCTGCCACAGCTGCCACGGCTGCCACGGCCGCCACAGCCGCCACAGCTGCCACGCCTGCCACGGCCGCCACAGCCGCCACAGCTGCCACGCCTGCTTACTAACGACCGCCAAGTTCGCTGAAACCGGCAAGCCCCCTAAGACTACCACGACCATCAAGCTCGTTAATGGATAAAATAGTATAAGGATATATGGAACCAATGTCAGAATCCAGATTACAAATAATGTGTTAAGCAATAATAAAGCAAAGGTTCCCAAATTATTTAACCCGTACACCACTTGGTTGTTATTGGCTTGTAGACCTTTACTCATATATACCAAAAAAACTAAAATTATATTACCACTAAACACATATTATGTGTCCTTCAGGCCGTAGACCCTTTTTACCCGACTACGGCGAAGCCGAAAGGAAGGGTTATGATTTTGGCAGTCTATGCATGTATGTATGTATGTATTGATGTTTGTATGTTCCACCCCAGCGCTTAAACTACTGAACCAATTTTATTGAATGAGGTGTCAATAGATTCGTAATAATGGCGCGGGTGACATAGGCTATAAAATTTTATGATTTTTTTATGACGTAATTTATACCTCAGATTCTAACTTCAAAAAAAATTAAACTGAGATAATTACCACGTGTTTGGTATCAAAAGAAAGGTCTTGGCGAGCACATTACAAATATGTATATGTCGGAAGTGTAGGTTAGCCTTGTGTTAGGTTTATTTTAGTCTAATCTTAGGCTTAAACAGTGAAACTAAGCAGTGACCTCCACTGCTGTGAATGTCCTAATTACTTAAAGGGATCATTTAAGCCTACACCATGGTCACAAGTCCAAGGCAATGCTTGGGTTCCAGTCATAATAGTTCCTGACAGAATAGTACAAGATTGTAATATTTAGAGATATCCTGACCGTATTGCACGTAGCTTATATTATAGGCCATCCATTGAGATCATACGACGCTTATAAATGACTAGGGGCCCGTCCCGACTTCGCACGGGTGGATAATTTTATTTTAACACTGGCCCCCGCATTCTGTCGCTCCTCTATCGCCGCTTTACTCGCTGCGATGCGTCGCTATATTGGCCCGTCGCGTCGTCGTGTATTTTTTGTTTATATTGATATTTTTAATTTCGTAATATCTTTTGAATGGAAAGTCCGATTTTAATAATTCAAAAAGTAATTAACAGGTATTGAAATAGTCTTGAATACGAAATAATTTATTTGGATAAGGATTAATACAAAGTTATAGAAAACATGGTCTGATTTTGATAGGCATTTTTATCAACTTTTAAAATGTAAAAAAGTAGTTATAGTGACGTAACTATAATAGTTGAACATATGGTCTCGCGGACTTTTTTGTAGATATTGATACGTTCTATAATATTGTAGAACATTTTTTTGTTCTATCATCAATACTTTTTGCAGCGCATGCGATGAAAGATATTTTATGGCTAATTTTTTGGCACCTTGGGTTGGTTTTCGTGAGATTTCCTAAGGATCTCTAATTTTTTCTTGTAATAAATATAGCCTATGTTACTCAGGGATAATGTAGCTTTCTAATGGTGAAAGAATTTTTGAAATCGGTCCAGTAGTTTTTATGTTTATTCGTTACATACAAAAATACAAAAATACAAAAATACAAATCTTTCCTCTTTATAATATTATTATTATTATTATATTATAGTATAGAGTACAGATTGTATATCCCTATTTTAATATCCGACATATATATATCTTATTGTTTAAGTCAACATATATGTTTAAAATGCGGTCGTATAGTCCACGCGGCCAGTTGTTGCAGTTATTTACTCGTTTAAGCGATAAGCTAAAATTACGTTACAATATAAGATTATAAAAGTTATCTCGATCAGGAAACGGAAAACTATTAAATAAAAAAATAAAGTTTATAAAACTATGACCCGACTATGTATAAATGTTGTCTAAAAAGGACGAAACCAGAAAATAATTCAGATAGAAACACAGAAATGCATAAGTATAATAATGGTCAAAGTAGAACCGTGGTCGTACCCATGTACCTACAGATTATATATATGATTAGAGGAACAACACCAGTTGTACTCTGACCATTTCAGTACCGATGCATTTCTAACTGACTTATTTTCTTGTTTCGTCCCTTTTAGACCACTTTTTTTACTTAGTCGGGTTATAGTTTTTTAAACATTATTTTTTTATTACAAATAACTGACCCCTAATATTTTTACTCTATTGTAAAATCTCTATTAGGGATCACTGTTATAGTGTAACGATATCTCGGAGTAGAAATTAGCTCACTCTATAATTTTTTATATCGATCTATCTATATCTTCTATCAATACATATAATAAATCTGTAACTTGCCACTTCTGTACATTCCATGTATATTTTAACAGTTAACAGTTAACCTACAGATGAGATATCTCTTCTCTCTTTTCAGCTCATCGCCACCTAATGCTGAGTGTAGGCCTCTTCCATTGCACTCCATTTCATGTGGTCTTGAGCCTTCCGCATTCAGTTCTTCCCTGCTATCCTAACCAGGTCATCGGTCCATCGCTTTGTTTGCCTTTGGTTGTCATTCCTGCGACATATGTGGCCCGCCCATTTCCACTTCCTAAGAGCTATGACTTTTGCAATGTCTTGTTCGTCTGCGGACAAGTTTTGGGAAGATTGTATCCCCTTGCCTTACACCTATCTTAACTGATACTGTGGAAATGATATCAGGCAACTTGACTTGCAGAGAAGCTGTGCGATAAACTGCCTTGATAGCCTCCACATATCTAGTGTGCATCTTTGTAGAGAGTTTATTACAGCCCAGTCTTCAATTGTATCAAACGCGTTTTCATAATCTATGAATGCCAATACAAGAGGTTTGTGGTGTCTACTACTTGCCGCACTGTATGTATGTGGTCGACTGTCGAGAATCCACATCTAAATCCGGCCTGCTCTACTGGTTGGGCTGAGTCGAGCCGAGTGGTCAGACGAAGGTCTCGGTGAACAGCTTGTAGAGTTGAGTAAGAAGTGAAATGGGGGCGATAGTTACACAATTTCGTGATATCACCTTTTTTTATGTAAGAGTATAATTATCGCATTACCCCAAGCCTCCGGTATTATCCCTTCAAACAACACTTTGTTAAACAGTGCCTGCAGCTGCTTTAGTACGGCTTTCACTCCATGTTGCAAACTTTCATAGGTGATCCGGTCTTCCCCAGACGATTTCCCCTTTTTCATAAGTTTTAGAGCACTTTTGATTTCATAAAGGCTTATTTCCGGAAGGTCTTTAGTGTGGTGTCTCCTCAACGGTGCTCTTGGGTTTTGAGGGGCTCTTTCCTTTTCGTGGCTCTGTGAACTGTATAGGTCAGAGTAAAACTTATGAAATACTTCCAATATTTGGGTTCGGTCAGTTGTTATGACTTCTCCTTCCATAGTTAACTTATGTACATGTTGACTCCCTCTTTTCAACTGCTTCCTAACCACTTTAGGGCCCCTGTGCTTCTCAATCATATCTAGAATCAAGCTGTTCTTTCTATGTCTCAACAGTTTTTGTAGCATGTGTCTCATTCTGCTATTGATTTTTGAAATACAATTTTGATTGGGGGTACGTAAGATCTGTCTTCGTTCTTCCAACAGGTTTTCCAGTTCTTATGACCTTGGTCTTTGATCAGATCTAGTCTTAGGTTTTATTTACCTCAGTGTTTCGTCGATGGAAGCAGTCAGTTGCTTGTTCAAGGCATCTACATCCCAGGTCTCATCCACTGTAAGTTTTTCTGTTAGTCTTTTCTGGTATTGTTCACTCTGGATGTGTATGTATCTGTTATCTAGTGGCCGAGTTGTATCCAACCGCCTCCGTTCGATTTTAAAGTTAAATACCAAACGGGCTCTCAATATTCGGTCATCACTTCCCGCGCCAAAGATGTTGATAACATCAACATCTTCGCAGATATATCGTTTGGGACTGAGTATGAAATCGATTTGATTCTTTGTTCTGCCATCAGGACTTCTCCAAGGTTCTTGCAGGTAGTTTGCCAACATATGTTCTCTTAAGTTTCTCTCTCCTTAACCAAACTTGCCTACAAACTCTTGATTATAATGACCCTTACCTAACTTAGCATTAAAATCACGTAGTGATGTAGATGACTGTAGTGTAGAAGCACGGGTTCTCTCTTAAGGCGATGTTAATATCATCATAGAATTTTTCCATGTCTTCATCGGAATGCGAAGATGTAGGGGCATATACTTGAATAACCTTAAGTGAGTAGCACTTATTTAAGTTAAATGTGGCATAAAGAATATACTCACAATATTACTCAGGTTTTCCATCATCGATGTTTTTATGAGTAATCCCAATCCACCTTCCGACCTGTCTTCATAGTCCTTGTAGTAGAATAGCTGTCCAGATTTGAGTTTAACAAGCTTCTCTCCTCTCCGTCTGGTTTTGCTCAAGCTGATGATATCCCACTTGATCTTATTGAGCACTTCGGATTCTAATTCTTTATATCGCTCTTCCGTGAGTAGGGTTCTAACATTATATGTAGCCAGGTAAAAGTTGTGTTGGCAGCCGTACTCAAACCCAGGGATTTTTCGCAACCTCTGTCCTGCTGGATTCCCGACTACTACCGTAGTCAGGCCCAGCAGGGCGGCTGGGAACTGAGGGCCATTTTTTCCGTTGTCTGTGCGTAAAGATTATTGGCCTTAAAACGCCACGCTGGCCACTGCGGGTTGGTGAGTCTACTCTTTTAGAGGAGATTTAAATCCTCATGGCTCGTAGTAGACGACCATAGTATAGGGCACAGGTTCTTTAACCGCCGCCTGTTACTCGGCGTTGTCGCTCGTTTAGCACCACCCCGGGGAGTACCTGTAGGGAATCGAGGGTAAATCCTACAGGCGCGAGCAACAACCACCCCTTAGATATCAAGTTTTTACAAAATGTGTCTGTTTGTCGTTTGTTTGTGCGCGATAAACGCAGAAAGTACTGACTTCACTCGATTGACATTTATATATAATTGTAGTGCTAACTTCGGAGTAACATTTAGTTTTTGTTTCATCGCAATCGGTTCACTCAATCAAAAGATATATTCATTTACATATTTTACTCATGTAGTTGAAACTGTCACACGTCCTGTAGATGGCGCCACGTGTTTGTTAATTGTCTCATAATATAATATACTTACTAATAATATTTAGATTTTACAATAGTATTTTGCAATATTTGATAATAAGATATAAAGTCTTGTTTTTTAATTTAAATAAGAAGTTATTGAAGTTTTGCTACATGTTGTTTACTTTAATTTTCTTTTTCTTCTGTCATATAGATGGCACCGTTGGCTTAAAGTTTCATTCTTATAATATGTATTATTTTATAGCTATCTGCTTTAGTAATATTTTGTAATTTTGCACAAATAATAATGAGATCAGACGACGCGACAAATTATTTAGAATTGTTGTACTCTCTCCACACATCTGATCCATCGATCGCACAGCATTTTATTCACACAAGCACAAAGCTGTTGAGACACCAAAGTTTATTAAGAAACGCGCCAAGAGGCAAATAAAATACATTTTGTACAAGTCTAATATAATTGTTATAATCTACATCAAACGTATCCAAACGTAACTGACCTGAAGACCTAGCCAAGTTGGAAACGTTACGTATCTATTCTCTTTGTTTAATTTCAAGCGTCTCAAAGTAATGTAGAAAACGATAAATGGGTGGCCATCTTGAAATGTAAAGTGCGAACGAAAATTGATTACAGGTGTCCATAAATTTTATTTCACACCACCTATTTATTACATTTTTTTTTTTACATTATTAAGCTTGAAAAGAAAAAAAAAAGGTGTGTGTGCGATTCACACACGATAGAAGTGAAACTTCAGTAAATCGACAAAAGAATGAGATGAATATATATAATAATATAAAATAGTATGTATATTTCTGTCTCATTCTTTCCTACACATTTTTGTATTTGTGTCTCTTACCTGTCGTTTTGTATATTTCTGTCTCATTCTTTCCTACACATTTTTGTATTTGTGTCTCTTACCTGTCGTTTTTTCCGTTGCATCCGGTTTGAAATCACAACGATTCTAAAGAAGTTTCACTTCAAAAAAAATTTAAAAATAAAGATTCAGAGAGCAAATTGAAGAAAATATAAAAAGGCTACTAACTTATTCCTTAGCCTAATAAATGCTACATAGAAGGGGATGAGATAAAATTAAAGTATAAAATAGGAAGAGAGACGGAAATACTATAGACTTCTCTGTGAAAGAATTTTTAAAATCGGATCAGTAGTTCCTGAGATTATTTCCTTATTTCTAAATGGCGATTTAATATCTTCCTCCCAGCACTTTATTGGCCACTCGTTCTATTTATTATATCTATGGTAACACTAAATAAATACTATGTCACTCTGGCATAGTATAGCTTTCTAGTAGTAAGAGAATTATTACAATTTGATCTGTAGTTCCAAACAGACGGACTGAAACCTTTAATGTACAAAATGGCCACGTTATGGCACTTAAATGGCCATATCTTTTTAATTATAATATTCATGGCAACACCAGAGGGTGTAGCTTACTATCGGTGAAAGAATTTTCAAAATCGCTTCAGTAGTTTTCGAGCTAGTCCATTGAATTGTTACAATTTAAGGACTGAGTATTGCATTTATTAGAGGACGCAATTTTATTTTTGGGACATGTGTGGGGGTTCAATAGAAGCTTAACCTCAAGTTTGTGGGGTCGCCGCCCTTGTCCCCCGGCCGCCATCTTAGAAATAGGGGTGGAAACATTTTTTTCGCGATATCTCGAAAACTATGCGTCTTACAAAAAATACGTAAAAACATAATTTGTAGCAAATTGTTTTGCCTACAAATATGTTTATACAACTTTTTGCCTTAAATTTAAAATTAA
The DNA here is from genome assembly GCA_905147385.1 of Limenitis camilla. Taxonomy (NCBI): domain Eukaryota; kingdom Metazoa; phylum Arthropoda; class Insecta; order Lepidoptera; family Nymphalidae; genus Limenitis; species Limenitis camilla. Next base: position 10,811,354 of record LR990249.1, on the reverse strand, counting down.
AGAAGTTATAAGCAAAAAAGTGAGAAATTTTTTTTATAAACATTTTCTTACTTGCTCTATAACTTATTTTTTCTGCATTTTACAAAAAAATTACCTCAGCCCAATCTTGTAGATGAACTTTTGAAGAAAATTTTTCTCTGTATTTTCGACCTCACAAACTTGAGGTTAAGCTTCAGTTCACCCCCCACACATGTCCCAAAAATAAAATTGCGTCCTCTAAAAAATGCAAAGCTCATGTAACATTTCAATGGACTAAGCCTATTCGCAACGAACTAACAATCAAATGTTTCCTCTTTATATATAATAGTGTAGATATAGATAATAAAATATTAAAAAAATCTTGTTGATGTAATTTTATTACTATCATTTGTTACGAAGCGAGGGCAGTTATTTTATAACAATTAATGTACAAATGACATACTATAGCGTAAGAAAATGTAAACAAAGATATATAAATAAAGATATATATACTGTATATCTTCATCATTAATCACCCTATACCTATTGGTGAAAACCGCATGAAATTCCATTCAATAGCACTTGAACATATTGTAAACAAATCTGACAGATAGGGAGTGGAACTTTTATAAACCAACTTAGATGATTCACTTCCTCAAATCAGAAGTAAAGTTTAGTTGTCTGATAGATCACAAAGACAATAAAAAGGGTATCAGAGTAATGAATTGGAGAGTTTTTACCCCGAGGGTTGCACTTAACTCAATTAAATCCCGTAATCTAGTGAAGGGTCGGGGGTTCTAATCTCGTGGATTTGTGATGATTTACGAGTACGAGTAAGTACTGAAAATTTGATTATAATGGTAGTTATTTAAATTTATTGTACTAGATTGTCCTCGCTTTTCTAGGGTGTTAAAGAGGATAAAATATAGCCTTTAGATCCTCAACAAAGTGTTGTTGCTGACAGACATAATGGCGAAATATAAATGAAATTGTAAAACAATTGTATGAAATTATATGAAATACTAGTTGACCCGCGTGACTTTGTTCACGTGTAGCTCCGCTCCTATTGGTCGTAGCGTGATGATATATAGCCTATAGCCTTCCTCGATAAATGAGCTATCTAACACTGAAAGAATTTCTCAAATCGGACCAATAGTTCCTGAGATTAGCGCGATCAAGCAAACAAACTCTTCATCTTTATATATTAAGTATAGATATTATGTAATGAGATTAAAAGAAATGAAATCAAAAAATAATGTGTGACGTGTTGGTATGTCTGCTATGTTCAATCTCAAAAAATAGAGATAAACAGGAATGATTTTTAATATTAGTATATGATAAGATTGCCAATTATATATTTTCCACTACTTTTTTCTAGTTTATCAATTTTGGGCAGTTTAATCTTAATAGAAGATATTGTTTCCATATCACAATGATAACAAAAATTACGCCTTACTTAAAGCAATCTAATTTTTTATACAAAGTGGTATAAGTTATAGAATAATAATTTTACTGTTTTAGCATCTACTAGCGGCCCGTCCCGGCTTCGCACGGGTGGACATGTTGCACACCGGCGCGTCGGTGTCGGTATCACATTTTAAATTTCGTAATAACTTTTGAATGGAATGTCCGATTTCAATCATTCAAAAAGTAATCAACAGGTATTGAAACAGTCTTCAATACGAAATAATTTATTTGGACAAGATTAATACAAAGGTATGGACAACATGGTCTGACTTTGATAGGCTTTTCTATCAACTTTTAAAATGTAAAAAAGTAGTTATAGTGACGTAACTATAATAGTTGGACATATGGTCTCGCGGAGTTTTTTGTAGATACTGATACGTTCTATAATATTGTAGAACATTTCTTTGTTCTATCATCAATACTTATTGCAGCGCATGCGATGATAGACATTTTATGGCTAATTTTTTTGCACCTTGGGTTGGTTTTAGTGAGATTTCCTGAGGATCTCTAATTTTTTCTTTTAATAAATATAGCCTATGTTACTCAGGGATAATGTAGCTTTCTAATGGTGAAAGAATTTTTGAAATCGGTCCAGTAGTTTTTATGTTTATTCGTTACATACAAAATACAAATCTTTCCTCTTTATGATATGACTGTAGACTAGTGGTAGTGAACTAGTGACTCAACGCGGCTTCGCATGTTTTTTCTACTATAATATGCATATACATATAGCCCTTTCTCCTGAATCACACTGTCTATTGATAAAAACTGCATTAAAATCCGTTACGTAGTTTAAAAGATCTAAGCGAACAGACAGCGGGAAGCGACTTTGTTTGAAGCTTTTTATATCTCAGCGAAGGGCTAGTAACTAGTATCATAAAATGTGTGTCAATTATTACAACTTGACATTTACAGAACAGAAATTATGATCAGATTTATGTCAAAGAAATACTATATTGTTAGCAACACTGAACATGGAATTTAGTGTCATAGTGTCGTGAATAAGGTCAACCTTCTCGAGGTCCACGTAAGTTTACTTTATTATCTATTGTGGTTAGCGAGGTCGAGTGGTGGAGGTGAGAGTTAATATATTATGAAAGAACTCTTTAAACCTGCTCTTGGGTCTCAAGTCCCAGGCACCGCCTCAGTCTACATTGCATGTGTATACGTATTGCTGTACAGTAATGGGTATCATATCTATCTCACATACTTAGAATATTTTAACCATAGTCTCAGTTATTAGGATCTTGTATTAACTTCTTGTAAAATTCAACAGTTGTATAAACAAGTTGTAGCTACCGGCACGTAAGTATAGGTTTTCTTGGATATTTGAAGAAAATACATAATAAAACAAGTTTGACCTTGAATAGTAAACGTCATGGATGGAATTGCCAAAACAGGTAATACGCAGCACGCTCACAATGCTCCACAAACCCCCCATATGTTGCTCAGTCCTAAAGCTAGCTGCGGCCCTACTACACAACCATAAGGTTACATCGATGAAACTTCCTATGAGTTAGTTATTGAGTAAAAAAATATTAAAAAACAACAGTTACACCATTTTGCTATTAAGCCTATCTACCTAGTTAGATATCGATAATATTTCATTCAAATAACAATAATCGTGATAGTGTATTTAGTGACATTGTGTAGTGTAAGAACATGAGTAAGTATTATAATTTTTAAAAGCAAATAAAGGGAGGTAAGGGTAGGTGTCAGTAATCCATTCCACGTCGACTTGATATGAGAGTCAAGTCGCCATTGTCACGTCATGTTGAACTGATTTATTTATTTTTACATTTATTAGTAACCTCCTTTCGATGAGTAGTTACTCGTCAACACACGACCCAATTGAATTCCTTAATTTAAGATCACCTTTCGTCATCATTTTTCATTTCATTCTCATATGTATATGGAAATTGGTCGTTGTCGTGTTGGAAAAAGACCAGCACAATTACTTAGCATTGATGTTAGTCAAAATTGTTTATAGATCTACTTCTCCTCCTCCTCATAACTCCGGTAGCTCTCCGTACGGTAGAGCCTCCGCCACCAGAACCCATCTCCAGGAACACTCCAGTGGAAGGATGGGTCCCCGTTCGGAAGAATCACTTCGATGCATCTAACACGGATACTTTCCTAATGGTAAGAAGTTTTTAAAAAACGAGTACACACAGTCCAGTGACGTCATAGTGGGGCACATATTTAAATTCCTTATCCCTCACTCACTAACAGGGGTGACACGGGGGCCACTGAGTTGAAACTGATATTCCTTACTAATATGACGATATTCACGCTAAAACTACTAAATAGATTATAACTGAATATTAGAATAATATAGTTTATACATCAGAATAACACATAGGCTATAATTTATAATGGTATTGTGTGAATTGTCGAAAATATAAGGATAAGTGTGCAGTAAGTAGTAAATAGGCTCGCTCGTGTGTAGTGACGTGCGTTGATGTTTGTGTGTCACGTAAATAATGTTTGATGGAAATGTTTATCTTAAAGGCTTAACGAACATTTAAGCAAATTGTATTTAATAAAAACAATATTATAATAAGTCCATGCCTGTGAATCCGTAACAACACGCTTTATAATAATCTATATGTTAATTTGGTATTCATTATCAAAACCAAATTGGATACTTGTAAAGTATTTATAATGATAAACTTCTTGTTATCTTTGCACCATTTTCATTGTAGATTGCAGATCCAGTAAAATTCCCATACGTATTGTGTTAGTTGAAATTCTTGAGTTCAGTAATAAACTTATATATGAAAATTTTGTCGTACCATGTTTGTCCGCCATGAACTGAAATGATTGAGTCAGTAATTTTATTTGTATATCATCCCCTAAAACCATCCGTGAGGGGACGGGTGTATAGTATACAATTCCCCTATGCCGCTGGGAGAGCGTCTTGTAAGAGCCGAGTAACCCAACACCCCCTCGGTGGTAGGGGAACTGTTCGCCGATTGACTTGCGACCACCAGCATGCGGATGCGCCCGCCAATCGAACGTTCCAGCCGCATGTGGATCAGACTTACTTCTTTCCCCCTTCCATCCCGTTAATGATACTGTTCTAGAGAACTCTAAGTTTTCACTCAGGGTCCACTGAAACCGCAGCATTCTTCTCTTCATTCCCCTTCCTCACCGTATCTTCGAGGTGCAACCAAGGGGAAACGCATCGGCAAAACAAGAGTCACTCTCTTATATTGCCGATGTCCAAGGACAACAGTGGCCATTTACCTAAGGTGGGCCCGTCTATTCGTTTCCCCCTTAACTGCCATAAAAAAAATACTCCTACAAAAACAGCACACAACCCGCGACATCATATGTCAATCGTTTATGTGTATGCCGTTATGGCCAAAATAAATTAAAAAAAAATGATTAAAATGTGAAATAAAACTTATAATAATTTTAACACGTCAAAATTGATCAGTTAGTCAGTTTGTCAGAAACTTCCACCAGTTCAGAAAGCAGTTTCCTGACGAGAAGAACTGGCAACAAACTCAACAGTTGCTCTTTTCTAAACGCCATTGTTTAAATCAATTTGTTTACAATTGTATTATGATTCAGCTGATTATCAACTTCACTTGGATTCCAAGCTTTGTCATAATTCAAGTAATCATTAACAGAATTTTTCTAAAAAGGCTTTATTTATTAAACATTTTTATTGTGGGTTTTAAATCGCTGAAGTGGCAAGTCTAATATAGTCTGTGGGATCTTATTATAGATGCGAACACCAAGCCCCATGAAGCTATTACTCACTTTGTGGAGACGATAGTAAGGCGTTACAAGTTTATTTTTGTTTCTTGTATTTATACAGTGTCCGTCGCTATTTTTTATTTTTTTATGACTAATTTTATTATTTTGTTAAAAACATCTCGAAGTGAATCTCTAACTTTTAGGTTGTAAATAGCCCTAACTGCTCTTTTTTGAAGAATAAAAATAGATTCAATGATCAAGGCCCTACCCTAAGCAAGATGCCATAAAACACTGATATCAGTTACTTGGTTTATTTCTCTCACTCCGTAAGCTGCCTATCTTACCTCAGCTTAGTTTTCCCGCCAAAGATGATAAATGGGAGTTCCACTGAAGTTTTGAGTCTAAAGTTATTCCTAAAAAGGTTGTGGAATCAGTTATATTTAGTACGTCTTTAGTGTGAATTGTTTTTTTTTAACGTTTGGTAAAGCAAATTCGATACATTTGGTTTTTTTGCATTTAGTACTAAATTATTCACCGTACACCATTGAACAACCGGCGACAATGCACTATTTAATTCGTCATAACCATATCTGTTTCTCTTGACATTAAATATAAGAGATGTGTCATCAGCAAAAAGTACTATGTTACGCAGATTCCTCACATAGTACGACATTAATATAAATCATGAATAAAAATGGACCCAATATTGATCCTTGTGGAACGCCCATTTTGAAGACGGGTCCAGACGATTTCTCACCATTAACAGCAATATTCTCGATCTTTAGGGTAAGGTAAGAAGCAATGAGATCAAGTCCTGTATCATTAATGCCGTAATAGTTAATTTTTTGTAAAAGTGTTTTATGTTGTACACAATCAAAGGTCTTGGAAATCACAAAATACACCGCATTTGGCGATTTCTCCCACGCGTCATAGATATGTATGAGGAGCGCGACCTCTGCATCCTTTGTTCCATTTAAACTTCAGTTGGCGTAAAAGAATATTTTAATCACAGTCAGAAATAGGATTGTTTGGCAATAACAATATTACGAGTTGATTTATCGTTTTTCAGTACAAAATGTATGGAAAATGTTTTTGGCGATGTCAGTCATTTCTAGTACTCAAACCTTAAATAGTCCCATAGAGTCTATTGATCCCCATAAAAAAAAATTCTTGGATTTTAGCACTTTTTTCGATAAAGTTTTGAAAAATCTGTGAATGCAGTTCAGAATATCTTAAAAAGTTATGGATAGTCTCTTAGGAACGTTTTCCTGTAACTATAACGGTTAGGGTACCTTCCCTTACTGATCCGTCTCAAAAATCCATCCTATATATTGCCTTGGCCTGGATACAAACACTTCTTAAGTTTTTGGAAAATTTATTACGTATTGTAAAAACTCAGGGTCATGATTAAATTGCTTCTCCCCATATAGTTCATAAAGTCTTTCCATACTTCTAAATATGCCTACAGTTGCCCAGTCACAAAAAAAATTATTTGTTTAAATTTTTAAATTCATTGATTTCCAACTTAAAGTGCGCCTCCACAACAGTTCAATAGTAATTAACATAAGATTATAAATAATTGTTATTGCGTTATTCATGTAATTTATTTGTTAAGCCTACCCCACAATGGGAGATTGAATCGAATTGATGAAAGTTGTTTTTATTTCAGCGTTACTACTATAACACCCAGTTCGCAGGCTTCGATCCTCCAATCGTGATCGTGGTCGGCGGCGAATGGTCCATATCCCCTTCGTGGGTAACAGGAGGCTTGCCTTTCCAACTCGCTCAGAGGATCGGCGCTGGAATCTTCTATACCGAACACAGATATTATGGATTGACGCGACCCACCAAGTAAGTCATGTGATCTAGTTTCATCATCAAAATATGGATTTTGAAAAAAAAATGTGATTATGTGTCAGATTTCTTTTATTTCCCACACATATTACATATTGTTACGACCTTGAGTTCTGGATTAGAAGAAATTGATAGATGCTTCGATGGTACGGAATTTATTTATAATGTTCACAAAGTCCAACTAAATCTTCACAAAAATAATCCTACACTACGATCTCGCACTATTTACACGTCTCCGATATTTACAGTCCTTATTTTCAATATTCACAGTTCCTCACTTATTACACGCACTACTCCCGAATCACTATTTCCTCCGCTGTTCGTCACTGTACTCTTCACGATCCAATAGTTTGACTATGCACCACTTTCTCTGCACTTCGAAATCTCTTCGAATTCACTTCTTCACTCTCGACTATTAGACTGACTTGCAATCGTCCGTCTCGCAACTTGATTCTAGCAATTAAAAAAAAGATTATTCTGACAGCCACTGGAAAGATCTTGAGTTATACCCATCCCACTCGAACACATAAATTTGCCTAATGCCGTCCTTTTCCTGAATATCAGTCATCGAAAACTCGCGAAACTTCTGGCGAACGACATCTTGCTGTCTCTACCGGTTCATCTTGGCGTCTTATTCTATTTTGACATTTTCCAGCAAGTTCGAACTAAAGCTTGGTCTTGGCATGTGAATTGTTTTGGTGTCAATTCGCAACAACATTAAGAAATAAGCGTGTTATAAAAATCAATACTTATTTTTGTAGAAAATTTAACGATCTTTAAAAAAGGTCTGATAAATTTTTCTCTAAGTTGATTCGTTTCAAAGTTATTCAGGGTTAAAGTTCAAAGTAGTAACTTCAAAGTTTATTTTTTTTCTTCTTTATATGGAACAACTAACAGATATACAATACAATATTACTTAAATTAGTTCTAGATCTAAAATATTCTTATTATTCATCCCACATCGTTATCCACAAGTACAATGATGAAGATTTGAGACATGGTTACTGTTGAACTGGTTGTACTGGTGAAATCATAAAATATCATATTTTTCGTGAAGTTCATCAAGTTTTCTTTGGCAGAACATATTTATTTTAATTAAATTTTCAGTATCACTTGTTTTTAAAAACTTACTATAATTTCGTGGACTCTTAATGTGTGTAACATTAAGAGTAGATTGCGATAGGTTTTCAGAGTTTTCAGGGGCAATGAAATGCATAGAAATAACGAATTGTTTTTTACCATATCTACAATATTCTATAAACAAAAAATATTTGACTGTTTGTACTTTTGCAGTTGTGAATGTTTTTTATGTTTGTTTGTTTGAATAAGGGCTGCTACGACCGCCACGACCGACACAACCAACACGACCCCCACAACCCCCACGACTGCTACAACCGACACAACCAACACGACCCCCACAACCCCCACGACCGCCACGACCGATACAACCAACACGACTCCCACAACCCCCACGACTGCTACAACCGACACAACCAACACGACTCCCACAACTCCCACGACCGCCAGGGCTGCCAGGGTCGCCAGAGCCGCCAGAGCCGCCACGACCGACACAACCAACACGACCCCCACAACCCCCACGACTGCTACAACCGACACAACCAACACGACCCCCACAACCCCCACGACCGCCACGACCGATACAACCAACACGACTCCCACAACCCCCACGACTGCTACAACCGACACAACCAACACGACTCCCACAACTCCCACGACCGCCAGGGCTGCCAGGGTCGCCAGAGCCGCCAGAGCCGCCACGACCGACACAACCAACACGACCCCCACGACACCCACGACCGCCACGACCGATACAACCCCCACGACCGATACAACCAACACGACCCCCACGACCCCCACAACCGCCAGGGCTGCCAGGGTCGCCAGGGCCGCCAGAGCCGCAACGACCGATACAACCAACACGACCCCCACAACCCCAACGACTGCTACGACCGACACAACCAACACGACTCCCACAACTCCCACGGTCGCCAGGGCTTCCAGGGTCGCCAGGGCCGCCAGAGCCGCAACGACCGACACAACCAACACGACTCCCACGACACCCACAACCCCCACGACCGCCAGGGCTGCCAGGGCCGCCAGAGCCGCCACGACCGACACAACCAACACGACCCCCACAACCCCAACGACTGCTACGACCGACACAACCAACACGACCCCCACAACCCCAACGACTGCTACGACCGACACAACCAACACGACTCCCACAACTCCCACGGTCGCCAGGGCTTCCAGGGTCGCCAGGGCCGCCAGAGCCGCAACGACCGACACAACCAACACGACTCCCACGACACCCACAACCCCCACGACCGCCAGGGCTGCCAGGGCCACCAGAGCCGCCACGACCGACACAACCAACACGACCCCCACAACCCCAACGACTGCTACGACCGACACAACCAACACGACTCCCACAACTCCCACGACCGCCACGACCGATACAACCAACACGACTCCCACAACCCCCACGACTGCTACAACCGACACAACCAACACGACTCCCACAACTCCCACGACCGCCAGGGCTGCCAGGGTCGCCAGGGCCGCCAGAGCCGCAACGACCGACACAACCAACACGACTCCCACGACACCCACAACCCCCACGACCACCAGGGCTGCCAGGGTCGCCAGGGCCGCCACGGCTGCTACGGCTGCAACAGTTGCCACGGCCGCCAGAGCCGTCACGACCGACAACTAACACGACCCCCACTACCGATACATCGCCACGACTCCCACGACCGCTAGGGCTGCTAGGGCCGTCAGAGCCGCCACGGCTGCTACGGGTGGCACGTAATAATGAGTATTTGATACCCTTGTCCTTCTAAACGGTTTGAATTGTCAGTATACAGATTACATATAATATGTTAAAGCAATAATAAAGCAAATATAATAAAGCAAAGGTGTCCAAATTATTTCACCCGTACACCACTTAATACGTTATTGGCTTGTAGATAGACATTTCTCATATACCAAAAAATTGCTAACACTGTGTGTCCTTTTCAATCGTAGACCTCTTTTTACAAATCACTGACCCCCTATATTTTTTCACTGTATATATAGAATTAAAATGTTCATTATATAAAGTAATAAATCCATTGGTTTAATTATTTTAATATATTATTTTATGACTCTATAATCGGCTTTGAAGTACTGCGTGCCAACTGGTTGTGGAAAATTTCAAAGTCCCATAACTCCTTAACTATTCATTATATTACAAAAATATTACTAAAATCGGAAACATTAAGTTTTTTTTTTAACTCTCTATTTGTAATATTCGTACCACATGTATGCTGACGATCTGCTGATCTATGGTTGATATCATTGATTCAACAATCTCAGAGATTGACATGCAGTTAGAATGATTCACAAGTTAGTTTTAGTTAGATTTATAAGTTAGATGTTACTTTTTTTTCTAATTTCCTTTACAGTAGTTTTATTATAACGCACATGTCTATCTGTTCACCCCTAAGGTTGACTGGGAGATGGCACGTATGTGTTAAGTCCATCCGTTGTACACATCCTTTTGTTGTTTGTGTAATAAACATAATAAATAAAATAAATTATTACAGGTGTAGAAAACTTTGTTTTCACCACCTATTTATTACATTTAAAAGTAATAAAAAGATAAATTTCTTAAAAAGATGAGTAGTACTGTTTTGTAGAGGAGAAAGACCTTTATTTAATTAATACTATTCATTTTGTCAAACAGCAACAGCAAATTGAAGAAAATATAAAAAGGCTACTAACTTATTCCTTAGCCTAATAAATGCTACATAGAACGTTTTTACTATAAGTAACGTAATCTCGTCACATATAGAGCTCATAAAGTCAGTCTTGCTGAACTGATACCTGGATTACACCAGTAATCAGAGCAATGGGTATATAGCATTGTATAGCGCAGTGTAGCGTACCGTGAAATGTTCCTGAGGGACTGTTACACTGTTACTGTGAACGAGCCCGCTTTTCTTTAATAATAATATACTTATAAGATTTTACCCAAAAAATTTCGGACTTAATTTAATTTATTGTATCTCGCTATCGTTGCGGAATTAACATAAAATCTCTAGGCTATTTAATATCCTATACCCAGGTGGTTAAGCCAACACAATGATCTTCCATCTCGTGGGAGTTCAGTCTTAGGATAACTTCCATGACGGACGTTTAAGGTTGCCTATTAGACAGGAAAATTTTATAATTACTTTTTTTCATCCAAAAATACTAAAAGAACTTTGATGAAACTTAACAGTAATACAGCTGAAATCAGCTGAAAATCGATAATCTTTTACTCGTTAGAAACTGTTAAAAATCGTTGAATATTAAAATGACGTGACGAAAGTGACAATTAATTTTCTTTCTTTTACCACAACTATACCCCGACATATATATACATATTATATGTATTTTTTAACTAATATTAAAGTAGTATTTGATTTGTGTTCTAGTTCGGTGTAACACGTCCCCAGTTCCCAATAGTATTGGAGCGTTAATTAGTCGGTTCTGATTCCGCGTGCAGCCTCAATGTCGTTTGTTTGAAACCACTTTGCTCTACTCGCCAGTCGCCAGTCGCCAGTTACTGACTGTTCGTTATTTTGACTTCGACATTAACTGACGAGGAAGCTTTGTCATGATTAAACTATTTTAATCTCAGCTGTGTGTTTGAGCTTCTCCTATCCGATCCTAGCTATCAATTGTCAATCATGAAATTTGAAATAATGATGAAAGAAAAAAAAATAGAATTGCAGAAATGCTCTCGTAATAGTATATTTCGTACCGCATACAAAAAAATCATTTTTCCTACCAGAAGGAAAAGCTAGTTTCGACGTGAGACAGACCTAAAGAGAGACAAAAAAAACTTTTGGTACGGGAGCCAGATTCAAATAATTTCCTCTCGAGTGAAAATTCATATACTGCATAAGGAATATATCTTATGATTAGTCGTGACCGTCAGCTGCGATTCCGTGGGTGGGGGGAGTAGTGGCAGTCTCCCAAACATGTAGAAAAAAGATTTTTTTTACAATCATTTCCTCTCATTTGAAAACTTGTCGGATTATAGTTTACCTGGTATCTTGAAGGGAAAATAAAGTCAGCTGACCATAACGTGGTGGAATATACGTCAGCTGGCTGCTTGACCATGTAACATTTTGATTTTTTTATAGCAAAACTACAGTTACCAATTAAGTAGTTTACAAACAGGAGTTTCATAAGTGAATGAACGGAGTCGAAGTCGAACTCACGAAAAATCAATATATATAAATCTTTCGTTTCATTTCATTTCGTTCTAGTTTCGTACTCGTTTCCTACTGATTTCGTACCCGTTTCGTACTCGTTTCCTACTCGTTTCATACTGGTTTCGTACTCGTTTCGTACTCGTTTCCTACTCGTTTCATACTGGTTTCGTACTCGTTTCGTACTCGTTTCCTACTCAGTTCATACTGGTTTCATACCCGTTTCGTACTCGTGTCGTGCTATTTTCGTAAAAGTTTCGTAGTCCTTTCCTACTAGTTTAGCACTTTTCTTTCATTTCGTTGCAGTAATATGCAAACAAGTGTTTTACTTAACTGCGCGACTCACTATTGCTTTTTTTTGTTCATTGAATATTTTAGTAACACACTGATGTTTTCTTCCTCCCAAGTGTGTTAAACAACATTGTATGAAACTCGTGCGCACAGTTGTCCTCCAGCTCCGGCAACACCCCTCCCACTCGACTGTCATTAACCAACTTAGCACACATGTACTATTCCATATGATACGAATGCGAACTTATTAGTGGCATTATGTAACGGGCTGAGACAAAATTAAAATCGACTACGTAATGCTACATTTTGTTCAAATCTTCTTTTTAGTAGAAAAGTATATTTATCAATTACGATAAGTGCGCCATCTACCGTATGTATTTGTACTACTTTAACCAATCCTAATATTATAATTTCAAAAGTAACTTTATTAACGGGTAATAATACTCAAGAAAACAAGCTGAACAAACGAAAGTGCGATTTAATATACTAATTTTACGCCATCTATTGATGGAAAGGTAGTCTGTCTTGCCTGTTACCCAATCACGCTTAAATCACTGAACCTATTTTAAGGAATTTTTTTGGCACCGAGTTAGATTAGAGCTTGGGGAAGGACATATCTTTTGAATGGAAGGTCCGATTTTAATAATTCAAAAAGTATTTTACAGGTATTGAAACAATCTTGAATACGAAATAATTTACTTGGATAAGGATTAATACAAAGTTATAGAAAACATGGGCTGATTTTGATAGGCATTTTTATCAACTTTTAAAATATAAAAAAGTTGTTATAGTGACTTAACTACAATAGTTGGACATATGGTCTCGCAAGGTTTTTTGTAGATATTGATACGTTCTATAATATTGTTCAACATTTTTTTGTTCTAACATCAATACTTTTTGCAGCGCATGCGATGAAAGATATTTTATGGCTAATTTTTTTGCACCTTGGATTGGTTTTCGTGAGATTTCCTGAGGATCTCTAATTTTTTCTTGTAATAAATATACCCTATGTTACTCAGGGATAATGTAGCTTTCTAATGGTAAAAGAATTTTTGAAATCGGTCCAGTAGTTTTTAAGTTTATTCGTTACATACAAAAATACAAATCTTTTTTCTTTATAATATTAGTATAGATATAGATAATAAACTAATCCGAATAGTAAATTAATTTTAAAAAAATACATATCTGTCATATTGTTTAAGACATTGCTACAGTTAGTAACTCACTACTCAAAAGTTATTCGACATACTCAGCGGAGCGAAGTGATAGACTCTACTGTCTCTTATCTTAACATTTAACCTTTGCGAGTGAGACCGGTAAATAAAATTAAAAAAATGGGTACACTGTTTATATTATATAAACTGTTGATAAGCATTGGTTTTTTCTTTATTTCATTGATAACATATAGGTCACATCAGTCATCAGTCACTATATAATAAAGCTGCATAACAGCATCTGCTATCAGTTGTGTTACTTCAGAGGAATAAAACCACACAATACTTAACCGTAAGTATTCCATCATTCTTTTCCTACTTATTTCCTATAAATCTTACAGCCGAAGTAAATACTGAAGAATAGGAGCAGAGCATCAATAACATGGAAGTTTTATTGCTTTTGATACCTTTCGTTGCATGTACTGCGTGCTCCCGTGAGGAAACGGGTTAGAATAAAATTCCTCTCTACCGCTGGGAGGGCATCTCGTAAGAGCCGAGTAAAGTAGCACCCCTATTGGTGCAAATGGATCTATTCCCTGACTGAGTTGCGATAACCAGCATACGAATCCGACCGCCAAGTGTCTCTAACGTGTCCCGTCCAAGCCGCATGTGGGCCAAACTTACCATCCTCCTCTTTCCATCCCGTTAATGCTACTGGTCTTGTGAACTCTGGGTTCTTCTTTTCCACCGAAACCATAGCATTCTTCTCATTCTCCTTCCTCACTCCATCTTTAAGGTAGCAACGCATCAGCAAAACAAGACTCACTCTTATATTGCCGATGTCCCGATGACCATGGTGGTGCTGGAGGTCTGCGGTTAAAGTTTCTCAAAAATAATGCATAACAAAATTGATTGTTTTAAAAAGTTCTTAAAGAAAGTCCGCGACAGTATTTCTATCTTTTACGGTTGGCTCATTATAGTCTTTGATCACATGAGTTATGATACAGCTGCTGACTGCTGACTGAGTTTCATGTAGATTAAACTTTTAGAGCTGTTTAAACTTGCTTGGTTCCTGTCTAAATTGCATTACATTATATCCAATCATTTTACAATGTTTCAGATGCTTCTGCTTCTACTATTGGTTCTACCATCAACACATTCCCAGATTTGTTCCTATATATTCGATGGACAGCCGTATTCAAGGCAGGCTGTTCTATCTGTTGAAAACTACCCGTATTTTCTAGGTATTGAACCAACAACCAACGACTTAAAGTACAAAGTGATGTAAACCCAAAAACGGGACGTGTTTTAATACTAAGAAACAGAACCCCTGTACCAGTTGATATAAAGCAGGCTCATGTCGCTGCCAGTGACTTCGAGCAAAACAGATTGTTCATTGGTACAGAGCACGGTCTGAAGGTTTTAAACATCCAGAATAAAACATCGTCGCATATCGGTAGTTTTCCAAACAAAAAAATAACCAGACTCTTCAAATCAATCAAAGGAGATAAGTTATATATTAGAACATACCCTGATGCCAAAGTTTATCAACTAGATGTAAATACATTTGAAAATACTAAACTGGAGCTTATACCAAGTGCTCGGGAAATAGCTGAAGACTGGGACGGAAATATATTTTATGTTACTTTATCACAAGAATATAAGGTTTTGTTAAAAGGGTTTATAAATCCAATTCAGTTTCTCGGTTTGGATAACATGAGGGTTGGGGCGTTTAACATAGATGATAATAACAGGATAATAGCAGCGGTTAAAAACGGTCTGTATTGGTTAAAACCAGACTCCAACATACCAAAAAAATTAATGGATTTAGATTCTACGATTAATGGTTTAGCATTCGACTGCGACGACATATACATAGCAATATTGAATACTATTTATAAATATAGTAAATGCTAACTGTAAATAAATCGTGATGAATATTGTTGGATTGGTAAATACTAATGATATTTTTTCAGACTTTCTTTATAATACTAAATTAGATACATAATAAGATGAAACATTCACATTAAGATTTTTTAATTATCTATATGTAATTATCTGTATAGGAATATCTATATTTTGTAAAAAATCTTCATTAATTTGTACTTTATCATTATTTTAAAAAAATATGTGAATATTAAAATATTTAGTATATACATTAGTTTATACAGAATGCATTTGCAATTTTAAAAAAACAAATAGTATTGTGTCAGACAGGACGGACGGGCAATTGCTTGTAACATGTAATGACTTCTTGTGTATATTTCCTTTATTATGTTAATAAATGTAATAATATACCTGCCATAATATATGCATGTCGGGGATTTTAATGATAAGGAAAGAAGGAGGGGAGGGAAATATCGGAAAACACTACAAGGGGTGATGATATTGAATGGATTATTGGGTAAACGCAACGCTGATACTGCTACTGAACAGATAAATAATCAAATATGATCTCTTACAATTACGAGAGAAACCTAAGCAGTGCCTTGAACTTGTGACCAAGGTGTAGGCTTAAGGAGCTCCTTTATCCGACCGAGACACTCGCCTCCACCGTTAAGCGTTTAAACCAAAGGTTAAACTCACATAAACCTAACCTAACACAAGACGTGGCAACTACATTGTAAGGTACTCACGTGACCTTAATTGGACAGCACTTCCAACACTACCGCTAACACTATCCAGGGACTACTTGACTTCCTGAGAGACCGCGCACGACTAAGACTTCAGTCAGACTGTCGATGGCATATAAAGGGTCGAGACTGTCAACACGACGAAAGTGACTACTACATCATCATAGATATCGATGACGATTCGATTATTCGATAATCCTTGATTATTCTCCGACATGCAAATAGTAATCTAGATAGATGACGAGTTTCAGAGGTGGTTCACGTAAATTAAAAAAAAATGCTAGGTTGGTGGAGAGGTATAAATGCAGATATTAAAAAATCCTTGACACAAAATAGTGTAGTGGTTGTAATTTTGTAGTGGTGGCCATCTTGGATTTGAAATTTATATTTTATTCATAGTGTATAATATTCTACTAGTCAAGCCTTTCATTTGATACCCATATTGCAGGAGTTGTGACAAAATAATATGCAATCTACCACTTTGTGGCGGCGGCCATCTTAGACTGATTTTCAAGAAACATAGCTAAGAACACTCCCGACTACTTCACCTATCAAACAAAATCGAAATCGGTTCATCCGTTCGGGGTGAAATTAACTTAAACTACAGCTATAATTTTGAGGATCTCTTATCTAGACTTTAATTTGAGACTGAAAACTACAGCCCTTTTCGCTACAAACAATGGTATATCCATAATAACTGCATAAACATTAACTAAAACCAATACAGAGTTGGCACGGCCCCATGCCCGCTATGACGTCACATGGCACCGCTCCAGTGCCATTATGGCGACCATTATGGTTAATGATGTGACGGAGACTAATGCATTGGCACCTTCGGCAGTCCGGCCCCATAGCCGGCCCCTGCCTTTGTTTATCGATATCGTTATGAATTGTATCCCCTATATCCTTTAAAACCTCTCAAACAATATGTATACGCTCTGCACTCAAAGTATCTCTCTCTTTCTTTCTAAAAAAATAATTGACAACTGATACAAAAAAATAGTAAAACCATGAACACTGCAGTTCCGCACGGCTCGGCGAGGTCAGGCAGTGGTGGCGAGTCAGTGGGCAGCTCCCATATAGGATTTCCTAATCTGTAGCGAGTTCAGTAATTTCGTTCATAATCTCAATTACTGTTAAGTAGATGTGAGTAGTCTGGGCGTCCGCCACAATTGCTTCTAGGGTTGACACTAATGTAGAAATTGAAATAATGATTATAATAAAACAAATTAACTATTTGTTGTTCTTGACTGTTTATTGGAAATTATAAATTTTATGGTTCCTCTACACTATATGCGATGATGATCGTCGATCGTGTGATCGATAATCGGCACGATCATCGTGAATCGTGTGATCGACAATCGGCACGATCATCGTGCTAGCATCTTTATAATCGTCTGTAGTAGTTAGGCAACTGTTATGTTAATCAATAATTACTCAGCACTTATTAGATAATTATGAACTAATAAATTAATGAATCAATATAATTAAATGAAAATAAAAATAATAAGTTTCACTGTCCGACCTCAACGAACCAACCGGCGATTCCCTTTGATGTGTGTCCGAAAAACCGACAACTCACGGATCGCAGGCGATCACATACGATGATCAGCGAGTACCGGCAAGTATACCCTCTACACAATCGTGCTCGCACGTAATCATATGTAATCGCCGACTGTGTAGAGACAGCTTTAGATTTTGACAAGAGCTGACTGTATCATAAGTTTTTTTGACGTGTTTACCTATGCATTAATTTTATAAAATTCACCATAAGTAATTACTTATCAAACTGCCTGTGATCTACCGGGATAGACGTAATATTTAAAGAAACCAATAAGAACTAGTCACCAGTCGAAGGCAAATGTAAAAATAATAGTCATCATCATCATCTCAACCCATTGTGTTAGTGTTGTGATATTTTATTGCATAAAACACACATAACTCAGTCAGAGGTGTGTGCCTGTGGGGGGGATCGAACTCGGAACTCCCGATAAAGACACCAAAGTCTCAACCTATAGGCTATCACTCCGTTTTTAGATTAAAACAATGTGTTTTAGTGGTTTTCCTGTAGTGGGGTATCCATGAAACTCATTGAGTAATCTAGTTTAATACCTAACATAATGCAACATTTGTGGGCGTTAGTCATAACGTAACATCAGGGAAGACATCAAGGTATTAAACGTAAATATTCTTCCATATTAATATGATAATCCAATGATAGGTTTAAATTTTGACTTGGTAAACGGTTATCATGAAAGGATTTCTGCCATGATTTCAAGAAACTAATTACAGAACAAGACAGTTTTTATATAAAAAAATCGATTTTATTTAAACAACTGGACAAATAACTTATATACAGTAACAGGATGATTAATTTTATATCTATATATACAACAACTCAATTAATTATCTGGATATCCGGCGCTACAATTTGCACTTTTTTATATTAATAAGCAGTAGTGACACCCCTGCGGCGTCACAGGTTAATTGTCGTTTGTCCAAATGACCCGCGGTCAACAGATGACACGCACAACGTGCCATTGTTCTTAAGTATTAGAATTACTTTAAATAATATACTAATAAATAATAATAAAGAATACCTTTTATATTATTTTATTAAAGCATAAAAATCAGATGATTTACATACTATCACTAAACACACCACCACGTCATATTCTCCCTCCATTTTCTAAAAAGGGGTACACAGTTTTTATTTCTCATATTCGTATAAGGGTAGGATAGGAAAAAAACTTTCAAATTAAATAATAAAGCTTTGGATAGTTACCAAAAGTAAGACACATTAAAATGTTGAAAGTTTTCCAAATCCTTCTGCAGATTGCCTTTTATTGGGTACAAGACGGCTAGTTTTAGGACAGCGCCATCTATTGCAGGCTCACACAATCTAGATAAAACATGCCGAAGCATTGTCAATAAAGTTACTTTAACTGTTTAGAAACTTATGGAACTTTCAACTAATTAACGTCATTATCATTCAATTTACTATATTGCTTTATTAATGCCATCTACTATATTGCTTTATTAATACAGTCTACTTACTATATTGCTTTATTAATACAGTCTACTTACTATATTGCTTTATTTATGCAGACTAATATATTGCTTTATTAATGCAGACTACTATATTGATTTATTAATGCCGTCTATCATATTGCCTTATTAATACAGTCTACTTACTATATTGCTTTATTTATGCAGACTAATATATTGCTTTATTAATACAGTCTACTTACTATATTGCTTTATTAATGCAGACTACTATATTGATTTATTAATGCCGTCTGTTATATTGCCTTATTAATACAGTCTACTTACTATGTTGCTTTATTTATGCAGACTAATATATTGCTTTATTAATGCAGACTACTATATTGATTTATTAATGCCGTCTGTTATATTGCCTTATTAATACAGTCTACTTACTATATTGCCTTATTAATACAGTCTACTTACTATATTGCTTTATTTATGCAGACTAATATATTGCTTTATTAATGCAGACTACTATATTGATTTATTAATGCCGTCTATTATATTGCCTTATTAATACAGTCTACTTACTATATTGCCTTATTAATACAGTCTACTTACTATATTGCTTTATTTATGCAGACTACTATATTGATTTATTAATGCCGTCTATCATATTGCCTTATTAATACAGTCTACTTACTATATTGCTTTATTTATGCAGACTAATATATTGCTTTATTAATACAGTCTACTTACTATATTGCTTTATTAATACAGTCTACTTACTATATTGCTTTATTAATGCAGACTACTATATTGATTTATTAATGCCGTCTATTATATTGCCTTATTAATACAGTCTACTTACTATATTGCCTTATTAATACAGTCTACTTACTATATTGCTTTATTTATGCAGACTAATATATTGCTTTATTAATGCAGACTACTATATTGATTTATTAATGCCGTCTATTATATTGCCTTATTAATACAGTCTACTTACTATATTGCCTTATTAATACAGTCTACTTACTATATTGCTTTATTAATGCAGACTACTATATTGATTTATTAATGCCGTCTATTATATTGCCTTATTAATACAGTCTACTTACTATATTGCCTTATTAATACAGTCTACTTACTATATTGCTTTATTAATGCAGACTACTATATTGATTTATTAATGCCGTCTATTATATTGCCTAATTAATGCAGTCTACTTACTATATTGCTTTATTTATGCAGACTAATATATTGCTTTATTAATGCAGACTACTATATTGATTTATTAATGCCGTCTATTATATTGCCTTATTAATACAGTCTACTTACTATATTGCCTTATTAATACAGTCTACTTACTATATTGCTTTATTAATGCAGACTACTATATTGATTTATTAATGCCGTCTATTATATTGCCTTATTAATACAGTCTACTTACTATATTGCCTTATTAATACAGTCTACTTACTATATTGCTTTATTTATGCAGACTAATATATTGCTTTATTAATGCAGACTACTATATTGATTTATTAATGCCGTCTATTATATTGCCTTATTAATACAGTCTACTTACTATATTGCTTTATTTATGCAGACTAATATATTGCTTTATTAATGCAGACTACTATATTGATTTATTAATGCCGTCTATTATATTGCCTTATTAATACAGTCTACTTACTATATTGCTTTATTTATGCAGACTAATATATTGCTTTATTTATGCAGACTAATATATTGCTTTATTAATACAGTCTACTTACTATATTGCTTTATTAATGCAGACTACTATATTGATTTATTAATGCCGTCTATTATATTGCCTTATTAATGCAGTCTACTTACTATATTGCTTTATTTATGCAGACTAATATATTGCTTTATTAATGCAGACTACTATATTGATTTATTAATGCCGTCTATTATATTGCCTTATTAATACAGTCTACTTACTATATTGCTTTATTTATGCAGACTAATATATTGCTTTATTAATGCAGACTACTATATTGATTTATTAATGCCGTCTATCATATTGCCTTATTAATACAGTCTACTTACTATATTGCTTTATTTATGCAGACTAATATATTGCTTTATTAATACAGTCTACTTACTATATTGCTTTATTAATGCAGACTACTATATTGATTTATTAATGCCGTCTGTTATATTGCCTTAATAATACAGTCTACTTACTATGTTGCTTTATTTATGCAGACTAATATATTGCTTTATTAATGCAGACTACTATATTGATTTATTAATGCCGTCTATTATATTGCCTTATTAATACAGTCTACTTACTATATTGCCTTATTAATACAGTCTACTTACTATATTGCTTTATTAATGCAGACTACTATATTGATTTATTAATGCCGTCTATTATATTGCCTTATTAATACAGTCTACTTACTATATTGCCTTATTAATACAGTCTACTTACTATATTGCTTTATTTATGCAGACTAATATATTGCTTTATTAATGCAGACTACTATATTGATTTATTAATGCCGTCTATTATATTGCCTTATTAATACAGTCTACTTACTATATTGCCTTATTAATACAGTCTACTTACTATATTGCTTTATTTATGCAGACTAATATATTGCTTTATTAATGCCGTCTATTATATTGCCTTATTAATACAGTCTACTTACTATATTGCCTTATTAATACAGTCTACTTACTATATTGCTTTATTTATGCAGACTAATATATTGCTTTATTAATGCAGACTACTATATTGATTTATTAATGCCGTCTATTATATTGCCTTATTAATACAGTCTACTTACTATATTGCCTTATTAATACAGTCTACTTACTATATTGCTTTATTTATGCAGACTAATATATTGCTTTATTAATGCAGACTACTATATTGATTTATTAATGCAGTCTATTATATTGCCTTATTAATACAGTCTACTTACTATATTGCTTTATTTATGCAGACTAATATATTGCTTTATTAATACAGTCTACTTACTATATTGCTTTATTAATGCAGACTACTATATTGATTTATTAATGCCGTCTGTTATATTGCCTTATTAATACAGTCTACTTACTATATTGCTTTATTTATACAGACTAATATATTGCTTTATTAATGCAGACTACTATATTGATTTATTAATGCCGTCTATTATATTGCCTTATTAATACAGTCTACTTACTATATTGCTTTATTAATGCCATCTACTATATTGTTTTATTACCGCAGTCTACTATATTGCTTTATTAATGCCATCTACTATATTGCTTTATTAACGCAGTCTACTATATTGCTTTATTAATGCCATCTACTATATTGCTTTTAAGTCTTGTTCCATTATAAGATGAATCTTGTTTAAGAGAAAATCACTAGAATTTATAAATGTATTTTTCTATCTTCCCCACATTTGTAGAGTTAGCAAAAATATATTTTAGTTGAGTAAGCTCTTTATATAGTGCACTCTGTTATGTTGCTGATTCCGCTAGATATTGCTACAATGTATTTCTATTATAATTTTGTATGAACTAACATACATGTCTTCTTTATCATTAAAGTATTGTTAGCGATATAATAATAAGCGCAACTGTCACATCGGTTTGTATATTGTTTTACTCTTTTATGAAAAGTTTTATAGTGTAGAAGTTGTGGCCTATGTCGGCCATATTCAAACCTCGAGCACACGTCTTAAAGAATGTTTAATAATTAAATAAAAAGCCATAAAAAAAATAGATTGAATTAAATTAATGACCATACGTGCATTAAAATTGTCATACAGTTGTCTGCATTAAAATTACCATATAGTGGTCTGCATTAAAATTACCATATAGTGGTCTGCATTAAAATTACCATATAGTGGTCTGCATTAAAATTACCATATAGTGGTCTCCATTAAAATTACCATATAGTGGTCTGCATTAAAATTACCATATAGTGGTCTGCATTAAAATTACCATATAGTGTTCTGCATTAAAATTACCATATAGTGGTCTGCATTAAAATTACCATATAGTGGTCTGCATTAAAATGACATAACACATAATAGACTGTATTAAATCATACTCTGTATGAAAATTGCCATTATTAGTAGAATTGGTTACAATTTAATATTATTAATTATGATGTTTGCAACACTAATTTGAGTAGCATCCTGATATTTATGAAGTCGGTTGGTTAGTCAATTGATAAACATATTTTAACCAGGATATTCTAGTCAGCCATCATACTGTTAGTATGTGTATAGACTAAGGTAGCATAAGAAGTCTTACAAAATCCTTTGATTTGCAGCACCACAAGTGTCTCCGAGCTTAGATTCCTGAATGTGGACCAGGCGTTGGGAGATCTAGCACAATTTATCCAGTACATCAAGAGTGATGAATTTGAAAATGGACGATTTAGGTAAGATTGATTTTGTGCATCACTTAGACGTTCGACTTTTATTCCTATTTTCATGTAGTTTATTAGTGGCTCAATGCTTTTAAGTTTTATAGAATTTCCTCACAAAGTAAAGTGTACAAATAAAGATTTATTCTAACGTTGGACGCGCTCCAACACTTAATGTTGAAATTTCACCTTTTCTCACAAACCGCAATTGAAAACAACAAACAAACTGGCGTATCCTGTTATCTGTGCGATGTACTTTGACATTTTATATAAAATATAGTTTATATAACATACAAATTTAGATAAATCTTTATTTATAACTGTAACAGTTAATACACTTTATTGTACATCAATAATTAAAAGGTAAATATAGAAATATAATAAACATACCGATATCACTATTGAAGCTATGACCTCCAGAGAACCAGTCTAATACAGATATATTTTAATTTCGTTTGAATATATTAAAAATGATCTATAATAACATACATAATATATTAGAATGCTTATTTAGAAGACTACATTAAAAGGATATTTTTATGTTTTTATTTCGTTTTAGTTCAGTTTCAATTTCGACTACATATTAGAGTATAGAGAAGGATTGATAATATACTAGATATGATGCTAGTAATGTGCTTTAAAAGGCTTATATAGACTGCATTAAAATAGCTATATAGTTGCATTAAAATTTCTTTTTAATTTGGTTTAATTTTATGTTATACCATTCTTAAATAACTATAATTTTTTTTTTCAGGAATAGTAAAGTAGGTCTCGCAGGATGTTCCTACGCTGGCAGTATGGCGACATGGATGAGGCTTGGTTACCCTCACCTGGTAACCGCTGCTTTCTCTGATAGTGGACCTTTGCATGCCCAGGAAGACTTCCCAGGTAATTATTTTGTAATATTAAATATATGATATATATATTTGTAATGTGCTCGCCAAGACCTTTCTTTTTGTTAAGACGTGATGATTCAATTTAATTTTTTCTAGGTTAGGATTAGTAGAATCTGAGGTTTCAATAATATACGTTGCTAAAATTTTTACCCTTTTGTTTATACTACCTGCCCCTTTTTATATTATATACAAACTACTACTTTTATCAAAGTAGTAGTTTGTATAAAAGTGTAGTCCAACAATTTTTGAAATAACTCCGAATAAATTTCTCGCTGTTTTCGTTACGTTTAAAACAGAATTTATATTTAAAAATACATATCTCTCCGAAATAAAGTTGTGGAGAGAAATATATTTGGTTTGACGCGTTTTTCGTTTTGAAGTTAAAACGTTTTACTGATATTTTTGGTTAAATGTAGGCATTTTATTTACAGTTTCAGATTTTAAATGTGAAATAGCCAGTCCTTGTTTCGTTCGGTTACAAATACCATTAAAGATTATATACATATTAGATGATCCGGCTCCAGTTGCAATACAGTCAAGATATAACTAAACATTATGATCTCGTATTATTCTAACAGGATCTATTTTGACAGGAACCCAAACTGTGCCTTGGATTTGTGACCAAGGTGTAGCTTAACGACGTCTTTTAGGTAATTACAACACTCGCCTCTTAAGGTTATACTAACATAAACCTAACCTAACACAAGGCTAACCTAACTTAAGGCTTACCTAACTTAATGTTATGATTGCACCACCTTGCATCTACATTGTAAGGACTTATTTAACCTTATCGGACAGCACTCCCAGCACAACACTGCATTCAACACCTTCATTTCAACATAATCTATATATGACTTTCTTCCAAAGACATAAACGGTCACACAGCTCCTCATGTACTTCATCCCCTATTTCAACCCCTTCGAGCCTTTTTTCGTGATGAAACATAGTATAAGTCCTCTCGAAGCTCTAGACTGTCTTTGTACCGAATTTCAATCAAATTGGTTTAGGGGTTTATTTGGCAAAAGGTAACAAGCAGACAGAGATTTGGTATTTCTAGAAATTTCCTACACCAGGGTATGAAAAAACTACATATAATAATTTTGAAGTGAAACTTCTTTAGAATCGTTGTGATTTCAAACCGGATGCAACGGAAAAAACGACAGGTAAGAGACACAAATACAAAAATGTGTAGGAAAGAATGAGACAGAAATATACATACTATTTTATATTATTATATATATTCATCTCATTCTTTTGTCGATTTACTGAAGTTTCACTTCTTGTGCGATTCACACACGATATTTTTTCTCAGACTGTCTGTCTTGATCTTGGTATTTTTGGTCTCAGTCACTTATTTTTAAATTCAAAATCTTGTTTTTTGGAAAAACTAGAACGGAAACACGGTCTTGTTTGGGTATTAGTCGTATGTACTTCCAGTCTTGGTCTCGGTGTCTGCTAATCTCGTATATCTCATAAAGAAGACACGAAAGGAACAAAAAGACAAGAATGTGGCTGATGTTGTTTCAGCTTTTTTTGGTTTTAGAGTATCTGGAGGTGATAGCAGAGGCAATAAGAGTGCAGGGTGGTGAGACCTGTCTCTCAACTATAGAAGAAGCGATGGAGGGCATCATGGAGCTGCTGCAGACACCTGCTGGAGTACAACGAGTATCTGAATTATTTAAGTAAGTCATCAAAGCATTTTTTCTTCATCTCTTTCTTTTGTAAGAAGTTTAAAATCCGAAAAGAATATTTTTTTATATATATATCTATTTAATCTTATTCCTTCTTTCCAGTACTTGTACGCTTCTCCAAGCTTCATCACCCCTGGACCTTGCGACCTTCTTCTGGTTCGGCATCACGGAGACATTCGCATACCTAGTCCAGTACGCAACTCCAGGGAACATCCCCAACGCTTGCCAGAGGCTCACCAACACCACCCTCGGTAAGTACTGTCATTGTTGTCTCATCCTCTATCATTACAAGATGTTAGAGGATGAGACAAATAATGAGATAAAACAAATTGTTTTGTAATGAGAATTAATTCTCAGTAAACTAAAATATATTTTGTAAAAAGTTTCTCCCTGAACCCTGTCTCCCACGGGATAAACGAGGATACTTACCACTATACTAATTTTACTGTAAGTTCTTCTGTAATATCAACAAATAATTATTCTCGTTATGTTTAACAATATATTACATTTAAGCTTTCCTAACGAGGCGAATGCTTAAGTAGAACATAAGGTTTATTTTTGCTACAATTCAAAAAGTACTCTTACAGCACTCTCGAATTTAAGGACTTTATAGTACTTTACGGTTAATTTTTAAATGACCCCCGACTGAAACTCTAATTTAGTAGTCACCAAGTATTGATAACTACACGACATCGATTTAGAATAATCGATATTAACTTGTATAAGTCGATTTTAAAATATAAAAAAAATAAAGAAAATAATCAGATAGAAACCTAGAAATGTATCGGTATAAAAATGGTCAAGGTTGAACCGTGGTCGCACCCTATACCTACTATTAAACGAGTAAATAAGTGCAACGACAGGACCGCGCGAACTATACGACCGCTTTTTAAACATATATGTTGACTTAAACAATAAGATATATATACATATTTGTAATGTGCTCGTCAAGACCTTTCTTTTGATTCCAAACACGTGATAATCAGCTCAGTTTAATTTTTTTCGAAGTTAGAATCTGAGGTTTAAATTCCGTCATTAAAAAAAATCATAAAATTTTTATAGCCTATTTCACCCGCGCCATTATTATGAATCTATTGACACCTCACTCATGAAAATTGGTTCAGTAGTTTAGGCACTAGAGTGGAACATACAAACATACATAGATACATACATTCATACATACATAGACTGCCAAAATCATAACACTTCCTTTTGGCTTCGCCGTAGTCGGGTAAAAACAG
Source organism: Limenitis camilla (assembly GCA_905147385.1). Classification (NCBI taxonomy): domain Eukaryota; kingdom Metazoa; phylum Arthropoda; class Insecta; order Lepidoptera; family Nymphalidae; genus Limenitis; species Limenitis camilla. The sequence continues at coordinate 10,783,801 of LR990249.1, read as the reverse complement.
CAGATGCAAAAAACAAATGATAGATAAAATATAGATATAGGTACTGTTACGAACTTTAAAAAAAAAAAGGTGTGTGTGCGATTCACACACGATAGAAGTGAAACTTCAGTAAATCGACAAAAGAATGAGATGAATATATATAATAATATAAAATAGTATGTATATTACTGTCTCATTCTTTCCTACACATTTTTGTATTTGTGTCTCTTACCTGTCGTTTTTTCCGTTGCATCCGGTTTGAAATCACAACGATTCTAAAGAATTTTCACTTCAATAATACTCGATTCTATTCGATACTTCATATCGAAAAAAAGGTATCAAGACATACCGATTCATCAATGTTATATGTTACCATGGTTACAAGATTGTTATGATTGTCAATATATTAATATTGTGAGGCAGCTCTCAAGTTAGCAATGAGCTGATAGTCTCCAAACGGGTGAGCAGATCTTCACAATACATAGCTAAGAACCATCTCGATTAAATTACCTTTCAAATAAATTAAACTTCATCACAATCGGTCCGATATCTTGGGCGCTACGATGCCAGAGACAAACTCATAGATATACACGTCAAACATAACACCCCGTCCGCTTCGTTGTAGCGTCGGGGTATATTTATGACTAGCCGACCCTCGTGACTTCATTCACGTATTGCTCCGCTCCTATTTGTCGTAGCGACATGTTAAATAGCCTTAGTTACTCCTTTTTACATCTGCCAGTGAAGTCTCGTCAAAATCGGTCCAGCCATTTCAGAGATTAGCCGGAACAAACAGACAGACAAAAATTATAAAAATGTAGTTGTTGGTATATGTGGTGTGTGCGTGTATACATCCATATGCACTTAGTAAAGAGCGGTTATTTTAATATTACAAACAGACAGTCCAATTTTATTTATTTGTATGGATATACACAACGTTCGTATGGAAAGTGTAGCTTTTATTTCTCTCTTAATACTTTCAGTCAACAAGTGTTTGTATCCTGTATTTATTTTGTTTGCACTAAATATTATTAAATATGGAAAGCAAATGCTCGAGAAACGGTCTACAAGGAAAATTATTATATTATAAATGTTCGGTTTTAGTTCCAGGGGATTCAGTGGAGCGTCTCGCAGCCTGGATCACCTCCCAACCCTGGACTCAGCCGTGCATCGAGTCCCGATACAGCCAGCAGGTGGCAGCACACACCAACATCAGCTACGACGCGCCACAGAGCACTAGTAAGCCTTTGACATCTCAACCAGTTTATCTAATATGGGAAAGACCTATCTGTTCATATATTTTCTTAGTACATAGAGCTCAATGTTTTTGGTTTATAAATAAGTAAAATTACAATACGTATTAGTTTAACCACATTACGATGTATGTTATTTTAGGGGGTTTTCCTATGGAATGCCTGACTATTGTCATAAAACAATAACAAGATAATGAACTATATTCCAAATACGTCATAAAAATCACGTGTTTTCAATCCCCTTTTGTTATATCTAAGATTATAATTCAAATTGTTTGATTTTCTCCAAATCCACAGTATGGTAATGAAATAATTAATTCCAAATATTCTGTTGTTGGGAAGTTGTTAAGTACGACTGGATTTACATTAGAATGGAGCTGGGAGATAATATTATTTGGACACTACAGCCTTTCCGAAACCGAAGCTTTCATTGTTTTACTGAGATAAAAATATATTATTACTAGTCGATCCGTGCGACTTTGTACGCGTATAGCTCCGCTCCTATTGGTCGTAGCGTGATGATATACAGCCTATAGCCTTCCTCGATAAATGGACTATCTAACACTGAAAGAATTTTTCAAATCGGACCAGTAGTTCCTGAGATTAGCGCGTTAAAACTAACAAACTCTTCAGCTTTATATATTAGTAAATATTAGTGTACAATGTATGAGACATTGATTGACAAACCCCACGTGTCTGCGGTTATAGTAAATGATGAAATAATAAACCTGTATTTCATTCATTGAGTAATTTCAGTGTAAATTATTATTATATCCTTATTTGTTCTATTTTTCCTGGTTTTCACGTCATGTATGTGTGTATTCTCACGTAAATCCTGACTTTAATACATGTAGTTCCGCGTACGAACTTGAGAGATTTTAATTAAAAAAAATATTTAGTAATACCCACCCTACTCTTAGATTTATTTTTATGGTAAATCGTCTGTAGACATATTTAATACTAGCAGCGCCCGGCGGTTTCACCCGCTATATTTTGGATAATTCACACTATATCATTATAAATTATAGAAAATTTCATCTACTTTAAATACCAGATGCGATAGAATTATTTGTTTTGATATAAGGATTAATTCGTTACTACTGTTATTTATATGATTCACTATTTTGGTGATAATGGCTTACACATAAAAGATAGATATATGCTCTCGCGGACTGTTTGGTAGGACTATTTATGATAAACATTTCCAATATACATTATATATGTGTAACTCCAACGGTTTTTGCGGCGCACGCCAGAATAGCTCGCGGATGGCAGATTTTTACCTACTTACTTGACGCTTATCGTTATATTTTGGATAATTCACATTATATCATTATAAATTACAGCCTATGTGTCATTCTGCTGTGTAAGCTGTATTATTGTAAAGTTTCATCAAAATCCATTCAGTAGATTTTGCGTGAAAGAGGAACAAACATATATCCAGACATCCATACATCCAGACATCCATACATCCATACATTCTTACAAACTTTCGCGTTTATAATATTAGAAGGATTTTGAAGTAGTCATACTAACTTTACAACCTCCTTTTACCTCCATAAGTCTCCAAATGTCTTTCGATTAAATATTTAACACATTTCATGACTTTCAATGAAGGACTTGGTGGGGGTGAATTTTCAAAAATCCTTTCTTAGTGCTCCCCTACGTTATAAAAAGAATCCCTGTGCAAAACTTCAAGTTTTTAACTATTGTAGTTTACGTCCTGTGTTCATATGTCAGTCGGTCAGTCAGAGTGGGGAGGAGGAGCAAGAGCCCTGAGTCCACCAGATCCGCAACATTAATAAGATGGGAGAGGGTAAGTCTGGCCCACATGCGATTCGCATGCTGGTGGTCTTAAGCCAGTCGGAGAACAGATCCCCTACCACCAAAGGGGTGCTGGGTTACACGGCTCTTACGAGATACCCCCTATACATAAAGAGTATTCTAACCCATCCCCTCACCCCCTGACCTAACCTAATCTGGCGCTAGCATAATTATGATAGACTTCACGTACAAGTAAGTTCGTTTAATAATTAATTATACCTGCACCTCATCCTCGAGGTTCCTGCGAATGAATACATAGTCTTTACGCCATATTTATATGTATTTCTAGTGAGGCTCTGGACATATCAGACGTGTGTGGAGTACGGTTGGTACCAGACAACCACGAGCAGGAACCAGCCATTCCTGAGTACCATACCGCTGGGGTACTTCCATCAAATGTGTAGGGACTTCTTTAATTCTGGGTAAGGCAGGGAAATATGGAAAACGGAACTAATATTATTATTCTTTTTAATTGATTTTTATTTTATAGATTCACTCAAGAACTCCTCCAGACAGGAATAGCGCGTACAAATAATCTATTCGCCGGTCTGACTCATCTCCCTGATCATGTGGTGTCTGCTGTAGGTGGTCACGACCCCTGGTCTCCCATGGGGCCATTCCCCCGCCATGGTAGAGAGCTGGCCCCTGTATATCTTGTTGACGGAACCTCTCACTGTAGAGCCATTAGGGCGCTGGGCAGCAGTGAAACAGAGCAGTTAGAAGAAACCAAACGCATGATTTTAACACGTATGCAAGATTGGATGTCGGACTCTCTCCCCGTGGCTCACGCCGCGGCTCTGTCGCGTCTCTCTCCCCTGCTCGCTATATCTGTACTTATCTATACTCTATTATAATGTATATATAGACAGCTAAAACTATATATATTTATTAGTTAATTTATACGTATAATATATATGTATGAGATACTTTATACACTGCCCCTTAGGAAGTTATAGTGTGCAATTAACTATTTTTCTATTCTATTCTAACACCTTTATTTATTTTCTTAAAAAAATGTATGTTAATTAAAAAAAGATATAGTAAATATAGCAGATATAATATATGTATAACTAATTGTATATTTGCATTAAATAATTTATTTATATAATTTAAAAAAACTTTATATTGTGTAGAAGATTGTAAATAATATAGCTCTTCGTAGTTCCATTTTTGCTTTGAACTCTTGATAATAGATGGCGCTGTATTAAATTGTCTACTAGACTATATATAAATATACATATTATCTAGTTCTGACTGACTTCCTTTGAATTAAATCTAAGTGTGTTCGTATTTCATCTAATGAACTAGATGGCGCTGTATTATATATATCTAATCTACTAGACTATATGTAAATATAAATATTATCTGATTCTGATGTTGTGACTGATTTCCTTTAAATTAAATCTAAATGTCTTTCTTTCCATCTAATGAACTAGATGGCGCTGTACTACATAAACTGAAAACTATAAAATAAATAAAACATATCATCTGTATAACGGTTTTTATTTCTACGAATGTTACAATTTGTCGTAAGCGTGGAAACATCCAATACTATATATTCAAGGGGTATGAACGCGACTGACATACATACAGTTACAGTGAAACAATTTTGGAATTTAAATAAAACATATAATTAACCAATACAACAACCTTCATACCCCCCATCAATAATCTTAATATATAATCGATTATAAAACATAATTTAGTTGATTTGTCTACTTATTCGAGTGTACCTTATCCTGTAAATACGCTTAGAAATAACAATAAACCCATCAGAAAAATTACATCCTGTACATCGGAAAACGGTAATGGATATTTATTTGGTCTACGTCTAAACATACGATAAATATATAGTTTACACAACGTTAGGGGTCTCCACACATCTAAAGTTACCTTTAAATAGTTTGACTATTTAAAGTATGTATGTATGTGTAATACTTCATTTTCTATCACAATTCAATTGAATAAAATAGTGAAAATAGAGAAGAAAATGTTTTATTCAGTTATTACCAATTAATTGATTTATTGTTGAAAGTAATAAAAGTCTATTGATTAACCAAGTAATTTAAATAAAAGGCTCTTAACAAATTAATTGAATAAATGAAAGTATTGATAAATATAAAGCTGTTAAATTTTCAATCTTTTAAATCACCAAAAAAATTCTTGTTATTTACTAAATCAATTAATTGATTTAATTACGAAAATATTTAAAATATCGTGTTTATTTAAAAAAAATAGATTGCTTATTTATGACGTATTAATTGAATGAATTATAAAAGATTTTTTTAATGAATAGATATCACGATGAATAAAATGAATTAAATAATTAATTGAATAAATCATGAAAAAAATTATTTATCAATTAATTGATTTAGTATGAAAGTATTTGTATTTTTGTTTTTATTTAAAAAATAATAATTTGCTTATTTATGGCTTAGTTAATTGATTGATTATTTTTATTGAATACACTTATCACGATAAATAAAATGAATTAACTAATTAATTGAATAAATAACGAAAAAGATACATCTTATTTTATAAATCAATTAATTGGTTTAAACACGAAAATATCTATATTTTTGTTTTTAATTATTTGAAAAAAAATGTTTGCGTATTTATGGCTTATTAATTGATTGAATGACAAATGATTTTCTGACCCCTAAATTTGAATGTTTTAATACGATTATATCCGAAACACAGCAACAATGGCGATGCACAATACCACTACGTTACGTTACGTTACGTTATATACAAGCTGTCTAATAAATACCACGTATTCACAATACGTGTTAGCGACGTCGCGCGTCGGGCCAAAACTAGCAATGGCATCCACCGTGTAAACAGCTATGTAATCTGTTAATATGGCATTAGTAAGGTACTACATATTTTAGGGCACTTTGTGTGGTACAATCTTAATCTATGTCTGTTTGTACATAAACGTGGAATTCCAAAATATATTTACAGTAACAAAAAAAAACTTTTTTTTGGTTAAAAAAATATATCTGTTTGTACAAATACGTGAAACGCCCGCAGATTTTTCTTTATATACAAGTGGAAACTGTTAATCTCAAAATCTGCGGGTCGTCGAGAGAAATATTGTCAAAATAATACTTATCAAAATGCCACGTGAACAACAACGACGGACATACAATATTTACAATATATACGGAGACACTTACGTATGGAATTACAAAGAAAACATTAACTCTACTTATAAAGGTAACGAAATTACAAAATATACAACATTAGTGTAAATCGAGTGCTGGATCCATTTTGATGAAACCTTCATTTGATAGGTACATGTAGGTTGAAATCAGGGCGAGCTAATTATCAAGACAAATATAACTGTATTATTAAATTTATAAAAGAAAAGGATTAGTAATTATCATTATTGTAGCTTGACAGTTATAGATACATCATGATGATATATATTTCGATAATTATCATACACACATTGATAAGTATCATTTCTATATATTTTGATGATCATCATTTTGTATATCATCTTAATAATTATCATCACGTACACATCCTGATAATGATCGTGCTAGATACATCTCAATCATTATCATCACATACACATCCTGATAATGATCGTGCTAGATACATCTCGATAATTATCATCACATACACATCCTGATAATGATCGTGCTAGATACATCTCGATAATTATCATCACATACACATACTGATAATGATCGTGCTAGATACATCTCAATCATTATCATCACATACACATCCTGATAATGATCGTGCTAGATACATCTCGATAATTATCATCACATACACATCCTGATAATGATCATTCCATATACGTATGAATACTATGATTGTATACGTGAATGTTTGTCTTGATAATTATCATCTATATCCCTGAATTCATTACGTAATCGGTTATTAGTAAAGCGTCATGTCGCGATGGTTCAGTGCAGGGGTGGCTGCGTCATCAGTTCGGTATGGCTCTACACAGTGGTGGGAGATCAACCCCCATTGCTGGGCTGGTCCTGTTCACAACAAAACACTGTATAAGAATCAACAGTTCGATATGAGACTCAAAACACTATTGTACACAAAACTGTGGAATTAAAGTTAATATACCTGTATAGATTGGTCAACTCCTTTCGGGAAAATGTCCTCCGTCATTTGGTAATCTGAAAGTATACAATAAATAATAACCTTATTGTTTTGGAAGTGAACGAATAAAAAGTGCAACAACCTTAAAGGCATTCTTAATTTATTAATAAAATTTTTATTAATATGAAAGTATAATATACTTTATGGACAACAAAGTTTGCCTGGTAGAGATTACTCACAGCGATAATGCCACCTTTCCCTACATTTTTCTGTTAGCTTATAAGTATTCATTATTATAGCGTGCAATAAAGTTGTTCTATTATGATTTACACACAAAGTAGTTAAGTGAGCAAGTGAACCCACCCCGTCGCCTCAGCGCGTCCACACGGTCCCTGGCGCGCGCCAGCTCGGAGCGCAGCAGGCGCCGCTCGCGCTCCACCGCCGGCAGCGCCGCCAGCATGGCGCCCAGCGCGGCCTGGATGCCGCACGCGCTGCCCACCAGCCGGCTCGCCAGCTGCGCGGCCGAGGGGTCTGATTGTTCGTCTGTAACACATTCATAAAACTTTAACAAGCAGTCAAATTTCTCGCTACATTTGCGATAGATTTTTTCACACCCTTTTTTACTCATAGTATCCTGACAAAATTTAAATGAGGATCGGGATAAACGGTAAATAATGTAAAGTTACCTAACGCGGGCTCGAGCGCAGACTCGTTGGCGGACAGATCGGCCAACATGTCGTAGGACGCGTCGGCCTCCACTGCGCCCTCCGACCTCTCTTTCACTCGCGAAGTGTCCGCGTCTACGCTTGATTTGTCCAATTGCTCGGAAGAATCTAAAAAGCAACGATCAAAATAATATAGACGATTAGCAATATTGTGCTAGTATCAATATGTCTGTCTGGGATGAACTCCAAAACTACTAACATCGTTAATTTTTTTGTTTTTGTTGTTTTGTCGATGCGTTGCCGCCGTGAAGATAGAGTGGGGAGGGGGAGCGAAGAGGAGACTTATTGACACAACTTTTGAACTTATTTTGTCTTCGTGTAGAGATCGTGCGACGCCAGGGCGGGCCGTTAGTGTGTACGTACCCGCATTATGCCTGTGCCTGTCCCTGCAGGAGTCGCAGCGGCCCGAGCACGCCGCTATGGTCCCCGCCTCGCTCACCGACAACGCTCCACTCAGCGCCTCTGTTAGCTGATTAGCTGTAACACATAAAGTACATGTAGCCAAATAAATTTTACAATAAACAGTCCAAAACCTTCAAGTCGATTGCAATAGCATACCTTGCGCCTGCGCAGCCAGTAGTAGTTGATGTAAGTCCGGCGCAGTTTCATTATCACGTGGAGCGTTTAGTTCACCGCAGATATCTGGAAAACAAAATCCTATTGTTATTTATACCTAATATATAAAACTGAAAAGTCTGTTTGTTTGCTTGAACGCGCTCATCTCAAAAACTACTGGTCCGATTTGAAAAATCCTTTCAGTGTTATATTGGCCATTTATCGAGGAAGGTATAGGCTATATATCATCACGCCAAGACCAATAGGAGCGGAGCATCACGGGCCTGAAGTCGCAAGGGTTGGCTAGTATTAATAATATACAGAAAAGTCTTTAAAGGTAGCAAATAATATATAATTTAAAACGATAAAGTTCTATAACTTACCAACTTGTCCCAAAGTGTCCGCAATGGCTATCTCAGCCAAGTGGTTGAAGCTCTGCGGCGGGACTCCTAGCAGCTCCGCCACCACCGCGCTCTTGGCGCGCAGGGCTCGACTGATCGCTTCGTCTAAGCGGCGGAGACGTTCTACAATCACGAACATATGTTATTTACATGTCATCTAATAACACTTGCTATATTTCAATTAAGTATGAATACACACCATGGTGTGAGAGCACGCGTGTAGCAGTGTGCACATCGCCTATTGGTGGTGGTCGGATGGTCACTGCAGTGTTGGGTTCCAGCTCAGGCCGTGGGTCTCCTCCGTGAGTTGATATTCTACCGACTCTCCTTTGCCTACAGACGCAAATATACATTATCAATGCGACAGTGTCACACACACACACACTTCTCCTATTCATACTTAGGCAAGGCCAACAAAAATATTTTTATTGCAATCTCAAAACTCACTTGATTACATCCTCCTCCTTCTCGGACGACCTTTCCTCCCTTTCCTCTCGTTCTTCCCTCTCCCTCTCTTCTCTCTCCTCCCTTTCCTTTTCTTCTCTCTCGATAGACCGCTTCTCACTCTCCTCTCTCTCCGCGGATCTCTCCCTGTCCGCTTCGCAGTCGGGTGGGGCACTGGATGTTGACTTTTCTGACGCATCTGATGGATTTCTCGATACATTTACAACTATAAGAGAAATTTAATTAAAGAATTAATGATGATGTTGTTTATAATAATATATTAAAAACAACTATTTGTGAAATAAAACATTTTTTGTTAATTTTTTCGTAAATTCAAATTCCCAAATACGATTTTTTTTAAATTTCACGGGAGCATATGAGCCAGAATATGATCTAATAATGAATATGAATCTAAAATGATGATGATATCTCACTTGTATTAGTGTCGTCTGTCGAGCGCGCGTGCTGGTGAGACGGTGTTAGACTGGGCTTGGACTCAGCTATCCTGGCGAGTGGTGACTCCTGGATGTGCTTCACCCAACTGTTGATAAAAATATATACATCATTATGTTAAGTTATGTTAATTTATTCCCTTTCATATAATTTACAATGATAAAACATTATTACTTGTGACTATATTTTGATCCAGAAATACTATTCCTTTATTATACATACTTAATTCTAGATTAATTAAAATATTATGTATGTTTCATACAAAACTCTTTAGAAAAACATTTACAATTAAAACACAAATTACAACTTACGTAGCATACTCAGCTGCAGTGTTAGCGGACAGTTCGTGCATCTGTATGCTGTTGATGTTCATGAGGAAGAACGTATTACGAACTGCAGCATTCGGTCGGAACAGCACTTTGTCCCTGGAAAAATATTTCAGTTGACAACATTTTATATTTTTAACAAAGGAAGGAAGAAAAATAAATATGAGACGGTAATGGTTAAAATCAATTTACAATATTAATCAATTCTAAAGAGACGTAAACGCCAAATGACGTCACATATAAGGTAAATAGCATTATCTTATTCCCCCGTATATGTGACGTCATCACATATATTTTAGTTTTTATTTTTTCCTCCGAAACGAATGAACAAAAATATTTAAGGCAAATGATCAAAGAATAATATAGATGAAAGATATATATTTAGACGTAAGGTTACGTTGTACTTACCATTTAATAAGTGGTGACAGGAAGGCATTGTGTCCCGGTTGGGCCAAAGGCCGTAGTATGAACTTGTCGCCTTCGCGCTGAAGGAGCACTAAGCTGTCCTCGAGCATAAGAGCCTGAAAATATAATAAGTAATTGATATTGGTATCGAGGATCCAATTATCAAAAGCTTGTACGAGGAACTCAATACTCACCAGAACGTGTATCTTTTTGGTATCGGTCCTCAAAGCCAACTCTCCTTCCAGTCGCAAAGAGTGAGTAGTTAAGTCCAGGCGTCGCAACTCATCATATTCAGACCCACTTGGGAAGCGGAACTCTAATTTGTTTTGTATTGTCCGTAGTCTAGAGTGAAAAGAAACAATTAATAAAAGCTTTGACGGCTTGACGGTTGTAAAACCAACTAACGGAGCCAAAAATATCACAAAATCTTGTCACTTGAAAAGTTAGAAACCATAAGTTACCTGTGCTCATTCTCAGCGGTTCGAATAGCAGTGTCGACACTGTGCAATACATCCTTGGCGACATTTAACGCTTTGCGCAACTGGTTGATATCCTCCACGCTGTCGCCTTCTTCGCTTTCGTCTTCGCTTGCCGTCTTTAAGATACTTTCTAGTAGTAACTGGTATTTTGTTAACCTGGAAGAATATTGAAATATATTTATAAATATAAATATATTTATTATTACAAATTTACAACAATATAGTTGAATGTATTGAGGACATATTCACAAAACCAACCTTTGCCAAACACATGCCAAAAGGTCCCGCAACTGCAGTCTTCCACACCGTGGCAACTGTTCCCTGCCAGCTAGGAACTGATGCAATTCTTTGTTCTTGCGCCTCCTCTCGCGCAGGGAATCTAATGCCATTCTCTGACCGCGACAGAACTTAGACAGACATGGCGCGTACCCTGATTCACCAAGCTGCAAAATATAATAAAAACGTTAATTAAAGGATTATAATTAAAACAAACTCCATTAGAAGTTTCACTTTTTACACTTAGCTTACCGTATTCAACATGGCGTCGGCTACGGGTCGTATTTGTACCACGTGGTTGGGTGCGTCGTTTCTGACCTTTCGTAGGTCTGCATACAATTTAGTGTGCCTCTCCCTAACGCCGGGCAAATTAGGAAATAACGCCTTCAATTCATCCTGAGAGATTAAGGTGGTCTGCCTCTCCAAAGGTTTTAGGAAATCCACCCCCAGTACTTTAAGCCAACGTACGTGAGAACCTTCTGATACGATTAATTCTGAAAACAAAATATTAAACATTAAAGCTATTGTTATAAGAGTATACATATGCAGTAAGCAATCTAGGCAATGGTTGTCTTCCCCCAAAAAATTTAATATGATGTTTGTATGAATTGTATGTTATGTTTGAATACCATAATGTCCATGTAGTAGAACCTACCATGAATAACTTCTTGTCGTTTCCTAATGCGAGCCGAAAGTATGATGGAGTCGCGGATGTGTGGAGGCAGACTGTCGGACCACTGCGCTGCCAACGGATCCTCCTCTTCCGACCAATCTGATTGGGATGCTGAAAAAATAAACAAAACAATGAAAACTTTATTATTACGTGTAGTGTAAATATAACGCGACCTTCCACCACAAATATCTTCTTATACATAAAATTCTCGTGTCCCAATCTCAGTTACCATACTCCTCCGAACGGCTCGATTTTTATGAAATTTTATATGCATATGCAGTAGCTCTGAGAATCGGCTACTATCAGCCCCCTAAGTGATAAAGGTGACCCACCCCAAATTTATATGGCAAAGCAACGTTTGCCGGGTCAGCTAGTAGTTTTCTAAAATCATACAAGGTTTATAATATACGCACCGTAATATTGAGCCCTTTTTGACTAAATGAAACATTCAATCAATTATATAAACAAAAATTCTCAATCAAAATAATATTAAGAAAATAAATCATACATAACGAATGTCAGCAATTCATCGTATCACCACTTAATGTATCTATGGCGTTACGTTATAATGTATAACAAATTGCTTAAATCTTTTATATTTTAAATTTATATGAAAACAGTCGCAATTACTGATTGGTCTTATTTATTTGTTGTTATGAATAATTTCATTTCTAAGATTCAAAATATTTATGTCAGAGCAAATATTACACTGCCAGAAAGATAAATGAGTCAAAAAGAATGATTGTGTTATGGCACCAAACTTATAGTGATATACTTCACATCATCATCGTCACCCTTTAATGGCCCACTGCTGAGCTGGGTCTCCTCCTCAGAATGAGGAGGGATTAGGCCATCAAAATTTAAATATTGAAATACCTTGTTGATCAGCGGCGACGGTGTTACTCTCGTTGCTTCTAGAAGATAAACTCGAACTACTCGAGCTGCCTGAAGGGGCTGTAGCCGCGCCTGGCTCCAAGTCACTGTAAGGCAAATTAACATAAATTACATTTCCAATTTTATGAGTCAAAAACTAACACTAATTAAAAGGGGTCTACCTAATAGGTTATGATAGTGGAAACTACATCTACTTATACAATGGATACAAACATTCCATTATCAAGTCTACCATGGTATTCAAAGCAAATCATTTGAATAGGTCATAAGCATCACACTATGGTCCTTCGGATATAAATTTTAATGAAGTGCATCAGTATGAATTAGCTAAATTGTAATACAATTAGATGTCTACATAGGACTGGACCTTCTAGCTATACATACCTTGGTAATCTCAACGCATAGCTGAAAAATTTCAATTGATTTTGTATCTCAATATCACAAATAACTATATACACAACAAACTAACTAAAATTAAACATTTTGTAAATCCAAAACAAATAGATTATCTTGTAGAACTAAAAATGTCTAAACATAAAGTGTTGTTGGATAACGCTGACCATTAAATTCTGAAGAATGGTTTTAAAGTAATTTTTAGATTTCAATAATAGTTTAATCATAACATTCTCTAAAGCCTAAGTAAACAGAAACGGCACATATCAAAGGTCGAAGGAAACGCAATCAATAACACGCGGAGGAAGTTGTAAAACGCTATAACTGGTGCAGTTATTAAAGTACATCAGAGTATTGTAGCCAGAGTTAATGCTGAACAAATGTTTAATCTTCTAATGGTCAAAGACATTGGCATCTTGATTTTATTATTCAGAAGAAGCTTTCTAGCTGAATAACCAAACAAACTTTACTTTTTCGATATAAGTAGAACCTTCCATTATTTGTATAAAACTTCCACTGTTTTCCATTTCGTGGTAATGATGATCAATTTATAGTAATTCTCGGAAGTCCCGAAGGTGGGTGGGAAGCGTTCATAACCGATGTAATTATACCGCTCAAACTAATGGAGTCCAGGGAAATTGCACAACTCGTCGGCGTCACCTCCTCACTGGGTTAATGGAATTTGCTCGGCTTAAATACTTTGACATTGGGAAGTTATAACTATCAAAAATTGTGCCAATTTAAAAAAAACTATGTCACTTCAATCAAAGGTATTATTCGCGAAGGGAGCTAAATTATTTTTCTAACTCTTAGCTGGCAATCAGTCGCCATGTCTCAGATGAGTTTTGGAATTACTGACGTGAAAACGATTTTAATAATCTTCATCAAAAGTTTCTTCTAACGCAATTTGTTGCCTTTTCAGAATTTTCCTAAAGTTTTGTGATTATTCCGAATTATGCTCAACTCAGAGTCGCATACCACAGTTGGACTATAAAGTTTCTATTATATTTTACCTACCAAGTAATTTGTAAAACACAAAAATGTTAGATAAAAAGCAATTTATCATAATTGACGTCCGAGTTACGTCCACGATAACGCGCATCCGACAGCGCGACAATATTACTGACGGCGACGCTTTTTAAATAAAACATAAAAGGGGAACTTCTATATTTGTACCGATCATTACTCGATAACAGCCACTTCATTTATTAGTGGAAAAGTTCAGACTCTTCACCGCCATATTGACTTAAAGTGGCGAAAGCTTTTGAAATATTTATTTAAAAATACACATAACTTGCACCCTTAGAATAAAAGTGACAAATTAAAATTGCAGTTTATGGGATATAAAGAAGAAATTTTCAAAAACAAAAATTTTTGAATCACGTCAATTTCATTCTTAGGGTGCAGTTAACATCCGCCATCTTGTAATAAAATGACAAAAGCTGGAATAAGGCACATAAAATTCGCTTTTACTGTTACGCGAAACAGTTCTCTTGAAACAAAATGGCGAAAGCTAACATACCAACTTATTTATAACATAAAGCTACAAGAATCTTTAAACAAAATGGCAGAGTTTATTATAATTCGTATCCAATAATATATCCTATTCCCAAAGCGTGCATTTAGTGGGAAACCATTCGAAGCATTCGGTCAAATATTACGTCTAATTATAAATCGTAAAGTTTATTCACCGCCAAATATAAATTTAGATTGGACTCGATTATTTCTGTATTCCAACATGGTCAAATCCACCATATTGTTTAAAGATTACAGACAGAAAATACATAAAATATTGTACCTCTTAATTAAGTACCTTTCAGACATCGTCCGCCGGGCCAAAACACTAACGGCTGGCGGTTGTCGTCCCGCCGGGAGAGACACATTTCTAGAGACACGAGGTGGCGCTTGTGTCGCCATTTTTAGCATTTAAGTTCACTTTTAACACTTGTATATCACTTTTGAGTCATTTTTCACAAACAAGAATATAATTGAATATAGATGTAGTAAAGTCTTTGTTTCTAAAAGGTAATAATGGTTTAATTGAATATACAATCTATCTACCCTAACCTTTATTGAATTTAATATAAATTAACATATAATCCTTATATAATAAAGAGGTTAAATTTGTTCGTGAATAGTCGTGTAATTAATTCCCTCAGTGAAGCGATTTCTAGCTAGTATAAAATAAATAAAGAGGCCTTTTATTAAAAGCCGATATGGAACGAGACGCATCGCAATAAATATTCCGTTTAAAAATAACATTTTGGAAAGAATAGCTGATCGCATTTTTATTCTGAGTCGCCTAATGACGCAAATATATGCACTCGTTTTATAACCCCCTGACAAAAAAAGATATATTATCATATAAACATTTTTTTCCTATATCGGTCCGTATGTTTGTACGACGAGGACACGTCGGATAGGGCGAAGTGGAGGAGAAAAATCAGAAAAGCAGACCCCGACCATCAGATGGGAATAATAAATGTCACGGAGAAAGAGAAAGAAAAACATGTTTTTTAGGGTCCGTACGCAAAGGTTAAATACAGGACCCTGATACTAAGACTCCGCTGTCCGTCCGTCTGTGTGTCACCAGGCTGTATGTGATGAGCCGTGATAGCTAGACAGTTGAAATGTTCACAAATGATGTATTTCTGTTGCCCCTATAACAACAAATACTAAAAACAGAATAAAATAAATATTTAAGGGGGGGCTCCCATACAACAAACGTGATTTTTTTCTAGCACTTGGCCGGTTTTTTTTAATAGTTAGGATAGTTATAAAATATTTCGCAGTATTTAAGTCTAAACTTTTAAAGTTGATACGTTGGTATCTAAAATTATTCCCCTAACACCATTTTTGTACGGGAGATTATTAAAGACATGTATGTTTGTTTACGCATGTTCTTCATCAGTTTTTTCCACCAAAACATTAAGAATGTTGGTAATTTACGAGTATTTCGTACGCGGCAGAGCGCGGACGCGATTTATTGGCGCATTAAATTGCTTGACCGCCTTTCACGTGTCTCACAATCAAAATATCTATCACTGATTGGTATAAGACTTGAAATTAAACACAAAACCTACTGAACAGTATGGGTTAACGGCTTGTTCACTAGAACATTACTCCTAAAGGAATACTTTAGGCAGAGAGATCCAGAATTACTGCTTGAGTCCTCAAATTAATTTTGCCAACATTATGACTAACTAATAAAAATTCTAATGATAATTAATTTAATCACAGCGAAGCGAGAAATGGTTTTATTAAATAGTTTTAATAATATTGAGAATTTTTCAATATGATACAGTGAAATTAATAATGACCATTTCATCGCTTATCATTGTTATGCTGTTGATAGTCTAAATCAAAATCTAGACTTTATTTTTACTAAATTAGATATTAAGAAAAAAGATTTCTTTTACTTCAAATCAATATCAAACAAAATCTCATTTAATTTATTAAGTTTCTTATAATGTTTTCGCTACATGTTTTAGTTGCGAACCAACGTGAATTAGTTGCCAAATTACTAAAGACCTAAATATCTTATTTATAAACCCGTGAAAGTAAATATTTACTAATACTATCTTTTCCTATTATATACAGATATATTATCATGTAATCAGATATTCTTGAACATTAAATAGATTTTTTTAATTTACTACTTAATGATTTATAAATAAAAGAAAATATGATTTTTAAATGACCTAAAAGACAGACGAAGGTGTGATTGAATATACTACTTACGCCATCTATTGACATAGATAGCATATGTCTGCCTTTTACACAATCAGGCTTAAATCACTGAATCGACTTTGATGAAATATGATACAGAGATAAAGTAGAACTTGAAGAAGGACATAGGCTATGTTTTGTCGCAAAAAAAAAAATTACGAATACAAAGTAAACAAATTAGTATGTTCGTACGCCATCTATCGACGTGGGGGTAAAGTGCATGTCAAGCTGTGTCCGATATGTATATGGGAATTAATGATATATAAATTTAAATGCAAAATATAGTGATGTAGAGATTAAAACGTGAAATCATGTCTAGTGAGCAAAATTCTAATTCTGATCTGAATAGTTTGATCAAAATGTAAATATAAATCAGTGCGTACTGCGTAGAGCATTTATAAAGGCGCACTTGTTATTTCCACATATAATGTATTGCAACTTTTTGTTATTCACGCGCTGTTTTTGTTTGATATCGGGCTGTTTATATATTCGCGGACAAAATAACGGCCTGTTTTTGAATGTTCAATATGTTTCCTCTAATATTGAACTAACAAATTGGAAGAACAACACTTTAAAAGCCCATTCTAGACAGTCCTTGAGTTGGTTGTTCTATAAGATCACAATGTTTAATGTATGTTCATAACAAAATCTCATTTTGGCCGGTTACCACTTTAGTCACATAATCAATACTCAGGTTTCGTATTTACAGCTTTAGAACGAATATGATGCTGTTTGATGAGTAATGACATATTTATCTCCTACATTGCAGTAACTACGTAAATATCATCTATATCTCAAAGGTGGAATAAATACTATAGCTTAAATTATTTATAATTGGCGTAATTCTGAACTATTACTCGTTTGCTAGTCACTGAAGTGTAATAGAATAAGTTGGCCAATTATTTCTTTTTATTTTATTTAATACAAAGAAAGAGTATTTAAAAAATTAATATAATACATACGCTAAAAACTATCCATTAAATAAATTAAAAAAAAGCACCGCACTAAGTAGTAACTAAATGCAAAACATTTATAGTAAAAAAAGCAAAGAAAATTTGGTATGAGGTAAATATTTTAAACCGACAACACGTCCCGCGTCTGCACCGGACAGCGGTTGATCGAAAACTGCGACCACCCTCCACCTCCACTCCCTCAGACGTTATCAGTGAAAGCTTTCAGCTTTACTTTACCATCTGAAGGTTGAAGGGTGAAAAAGGTGTTCAAGGATGAATCAAATTCGTTCCGTATGATATTTATTACTTTACGCAATAACTGAAATTAATATTGAGATGGAAAGTTCCGTACGTTTGTTGTCTTCTCACGTAATTAATGATTAAAGAAATGTTGGGATATAATCAATTTCTGTTACCTTTTCAGACCAAAATTAAAAGGCGGAGTCCGTAAGAATTTTACTTTTTTACGCAAGAAGTATAAGATGAAAGTGGCCACCTGATGGAAAGTGGCCACTTCGCTAATGGACATCGACAAAACTAGAGGGTATTTCTTTTTCGTTGCCTCGAAGATAGAGTGAGGAGGGGGAGCGAAGAGATGTTGCGGTTTCAATGGACCCTGAGCAAGAACCCGGTATTCATTGGAACCGCAGCAGTAACATGCGGCAACAATGCTGGCCACACGTCGACCGGAACGCGTCAGAGACACTAGGTGGTCGCAAGCCAGTCAGGGAACAAATCCCCTACCACCAAGGGTGTGCTGGGTTACTCGGCTCGTACTCGTCGTATTTTGACGTGACAACGTCTTATAAATTGGTTTGCCGGGTGACACTTCAAGAAACTGCGTTACGCTCCGCTCACGTTATGCGCTCACAATGAGAGCGAGTGAGAGGCACGCGTCCCTTCCACTCGGGCATGGTTAGCCCGCCTAAGAGCGAGAGAGACAGACATAAAAATAAAATTTTGTTAATATGAAATTCAGTGCGAGATTCTTTGTATAAATTAATGTTTTAAATTGTTACTATTATTTCATCCTTCTTCCTACTATACGAATGAATATTCACATTAAAATTATTTTACCACTCAAAGTCGTTGTCACGTAAAACTTTCGCCCGTATACCGACTTTACAGGCAACCAATTTTTTAAGATAAAAGCTTGTGTTGTATAGATGAAAAACAGTATTCAATAAATTGAACAGTATAATTCAATTAATAATTCTATTACGAAACGCCAAATATATGATTATTTCTCTATTCACAACTTCCATCTAATCTAAAAACGATTAAATAAAATCGTTTGTAGCTTTAAGTTCGAATTAGCGAATTCTCTCCCGAAGCTTTCAAACTTTTCGTTATTTCAAAGCGAATGTAAATGTTTGTATCCAATATTAAACTACTTAGCCAATTCTCCAATTAGTTCTGTGAGTCTTTGGCAAACAGATATTAAAAACTCGTAATAACTTTACCTTGTAGAAATAACTAAGAGCCTTTGAGACTGAAGTAGATTAAATTTGGTAATTACTAATTACCAATAAAAAAAAATAGAATAAGTCACATTCACATAGTAGTGGACTACTATAACCACTAAATATAGCAAAGGAAATGAAGACCTATGAACCCATTACAGGTAATGATAGTGCACATGTAACTGAGCATGTTCCTAAAATACTCTCTCGTATGAGATCAATGTGTTGAGTCTTATGGTCTTGGTGTACTATTAATTATAAACTATAAAATGAAAATAAACTCTAATACAGACAGTGTAGGTATGTACTATGAACCTTAACCACAAGCCATTGCGCCCGCTGGAAAAATCTAAAAAAATATTTCCAAACGTTTTAAAAATGAGATTTAAAATGAAGTAGCCGGCAAATTTGATTTTGTTGTCACTTTTCAATAATAAAGCGCTATTGAGTTGAATTGAATGGGACGAGATTCTGAAAGGACGCGGCAAAGTCAAGGGGTAACTTTGGTTGTACTACGCTAGCCGAAGTTATAAGAAATATCCAATGCACAAATTTAAAAAAAAACCCAGACACAAAATCATAAAAATAGTGTAAACGTAATTCACCGTTTTGTGGTGGCGGCCATCTTTGATTTGAAATTTGCCATACTTTATTAAATTCTACTAGTCAAGCGCTTTCATTTGATACATACACATTGAGGATTAGACCGTTTTTCGTCAAACATAACTAAGAACACTCCCGGCTAATTCACCTTCCAAACTAAAATACAAAATCAAAATCGGTGAATACGTTTGGGAGCAACGATGCCACTGAATGACACATACACGGACACGTCAAACATACACCGCCCCGTCGTTTTTGCGTCACGGATTAAAAAGAACATATTTCAATTTTAATGAATTTCCCTAAGTATAACTATTTATAAGCGTCAGTAGCTCAGTGGTTCGGTTGTTGGATTCACGATCGATAAGTCGTGGGTTCAAATCCCGGACATTGGATTACTGGCGTGCCCCACTCCTGACACAAGCTGTTTATTAGCTTACTAGGAGGGGTAAAGGGTATGTGATCCATACTGCTAGTAATCCTATAAAAAAAAAATTAATAGGTAACCAGAGCAGACACTTGATTTCAAGTATAATAAATTAAAAATATTAAATAAATAAAAAAACTTTACATAAAAGATTTCCAAAACTTGCGCTTTTCTTTTTCTTAAGATCAGTATAGGGGGTCGCCGGTGTAATAATCTTTTTAGTCAGCCATATTAAATTTAAATTGATATCTTTTATGTATCGTCATTTAAATTAACTTTTAAAATTTAGTAACGGAATACAAAGCAATACAAAAATTTTGTAAAGGGAAAGAGTTTTGAAACATACACTTATAAGTAGACGATAAACTTTCTTTATTAACTAACGAAATATTTAATTATATCATATGGCAATGTTGTTGTTTATCCTAAGACTAGCCGACCCTTACGACTTTGTGCCCTTGATGCTCCGCTCCTATGGGTCGTAGCGTGATGATATATAACCTATAGCCTTCCTCGATAAATAGCCCATCTAACACTGAAAGGATTTTTCAAATCGTACCAGTAATTCCTGAGATTAGCGCGTTCAAGAAAAATCTATTCAGCTTTATTTATAAATCCCAATTTCTTGCAGTTTACACCACACCCTAAAATGAAACTCCATCCAAAACTCGGTAGAAGTTAAGCGCGTAAAACTTACTAACTAAAAAGCTCTCATGAGAGTTGTTCAGTGGAAAACATTAAGCTATTTCTCAGAAATTATAATTAACTAATATTTAGGCTGTAACAAGTACACAGCGTAACATTTGATCAATATTTACCTTAATTTGATTCGGGAAACTGAAAATTGAGATTTACATTAATATTATCCTGCCGTGCTGCAATTTATTGAAAATTTAATCAAAAATTTCCACATCAAAGATACAAATATAGCTAAAGGTTAGAAAATCAATAAAAGTATAGCAGTAAAGTATATTTATCTGGCATTCAGATTCAGATGTAATATATTTCAACGCAATGGTATAGTATTTATTATGTTTGGCAGCTGTAGCCCGTACGCGTGTGTTAGACCACATATTAATATCAGTTCCACTAATTCAGTACCAATTAAATAGAAAATCACGTCAATATCATGTTTAGTATAAATCTCGACTTCCGGCACAAAGCTTTGACTTGCAAATTAATTGTATTTTTTTATGGTAGATATGGTGCAAACGAGCAGATAGTCCACCTGATAGATGGTAAGTGGCCACCATCGTCCATCGATATCGACAAAACAAAATCCTCCAAGAAAATAAGAAGATATCCTCTTGTTTTGTCGATGCGTTGCATCCTAAAAGATAAAGTGAGGAGGGGATGTAAAGAAAGAGTGGGTAATTCTGACCCACATGCGGTTCGACCGGAATGCGTCTATGACACTAGGCAGTCGGATTCGCATGCTGGTGGTGGTAGCTGGCAAAATGAACGATTAAGAAATTGAAAGATATTATGTCCTTTACAAGGCGCTTTAGTGTTCACCTTCACTATTCAAACCGTCTGCCTAACAACGCTAATTCACGAACTATGTTTCTCATACTAAAAGCTTTAACTTTTCTTTTCGGTCTTGACTAGTCAAGAATATGAAATGTGAAATGAACACAAAAATTTGATTGCTTTTATACGCTACCCTCATTTGTAAAAAAACTTGAAGCAAGCATCCAATTCTAGAGCTTAAGCTGTTAGAATGTAAATACAATTTATACAGATTTTTCCTAAAATATATTTGGATAAGTTAGGTTGGGTTACCACATAAATCATTAACTTAAGCTTGTGAATGTCTTTATGCGTAATCCTAATTAAATTCAATGGAAGATCTAGAAACCTAACACTGTTTATTACCTAATGAGCTATCGATAATATCAACACAGTAGCAGTAGTTCCAGGTAATTTCCTCAAGAAACAGCCTGACCCATACAAACAGTAATACATCTTGGTTACTGCTTGTAAGTTTGTATCAACACGGCGCACCTTACCCACGAGTATGACGTGGTTCACTTTAACACATAAAAACTGGAATGGATAGGACGGTGTTTGATTACGACCTAGCTTTTACTGCTCTAACATATATTGAATTTATCTGGATTTGTCTGGTTTAGTAAATAATCTATATCTATACTAATAAATAAAGCTAAAGAGTTTGTTTGCTTGAACGCGCTAATCTCAGGAACTACTGGTCCGATTTGAAAAATTCTTTCAGTGTTAGATAGCCCATTTATCGAGAAAGGCTATAGGCTATATATCATCACGCTATGACCAATAAGAGGGGGGCACCTAGGTCGACTAGTCATAACATAAAGAAAATATTCATAATAAATACTTTTGATTGAACGACGAACTCCTTATATAATCTAAATTACTTGGTGCTCTGCAAATCTCGTCCATATAACGCAAAAACTCCCAATAGAATTCACACTGTAATTCTCACAAATCTAATTCAGGTAATCAGCTTACATTCAACTATATGTCTAATAAACTCAAAGACTGCTGAACTCATTATCATGCGGTATTCACCAGTAGTTAGAGTATATCATGAGCAAAGCTTAGGTGTATAATAAGTTAAAGTTTTATAGAAATTGGTTGAAATATGACTGGAAGCTTTAATCGAAAATGCGCTTCACATTTTGATCATATTCTTTTAGTCTTTAGTACATGTATGATCAAAAATAGAATTATCGATACTAACAGAAGTTTACTAGGAAAGACGTGACCAAAGTTAAGTTAGGAGCGGTCTATTTGTGCTACTGTACACTTTGTATGTATGCACATAAGTGATAACGTACGCCGAACATGGAAAACAAATATGTACGCACATTGTAATAAACTTTCCTCAAGGTCCAAAAACAACAATTTAGTTTTTCCCCCATTAAAGCAAGACTATAAACTACAACTCCATATAGTGATAGAGGTGACCCATGTCATTTGCTACGCCTTCATTATTTAGGTCACATTTAAAAAAAAAAACTTTAATTTTAGTTAGCATTGAGTAAAGTACCCTCAAGTTAAAGATTAAGGCAATTATGCAATAAGATACCGACTTTGTATGGATGCACTCGAGACCAATCGATGAATTCTGGCGGGTTTCTTTTTTGTCTCGCTCTTTTTAAATAAACCTATACCTATTCAAGAAGTACAATTAGCCATTTTGTTTTAAGGTGTCGGATGGCATTAGCAGTATAATTTTTACAACCTTTTAAGGATTCCGCATAACAAAGCAGTTTCAGAGAAGTACTTAATGAAGCTGGAGATACTCCAAAGCAAGAATTTGGTTGCTGTGAAAAACATTAAAATATTTAAAGTATCTAAACACGGAATCGAGTAAAACTTTTAATTTTTGAATAGTCGTTAATAGATTCATAACAAAGATATGACAGCTTGGCACCGGCTCGCGATGACTAAATCTTTCATGATGATCGGTATTTCCCGGTAGAATATTTTCTGTAATGTCATTTAAGAGAATATTTTCCGCACATTTCTACACAAGTATCAGATATACTTTTTAAAACAGATAGAAGTCACGGTAGTCAATTTTATACTTAGTTGTTGTCATCAGACATCAGTGAAATAATAGCTATCCCTTCTATTGCTGATTGGATTTGAAGTTTTGCTCTCAGCGAAAGGGAAGAGAAATTCGATCAGATTTTTTTTTACGGTAGATAGACGCAAACGAGCAGACGGTCTACCTGATTGTAAGTGGTCACCGTCGCCCATGGACATCGACCGATACTCTTCGTTTTGCCGATGCAACAACCTGCAAGGTAGAGTATGGAGGGGGAGTGAAGAGAAAAATTCTGCTGTTTCAGCCGACCCTGAGCAAGAGCACAGAGTCCACTAGATCGGCAGCTTTATTTGGATGGGAGCAGGAATGAGTAAGTATGGCCCACATAGCGATCGGTGCTGGTGGTCGCAACCCAGTCGGGGGACATATCCTCTATCACCACGGAGTGCTGAGTATATTATATAGATAGTATTCTATAGGGCACATTAGGCACTACACGGGTTTCTATCTGACAATTAGTAGATCGGATTCGTATTGTTAATGATCGTGAGATGACTTATCTAATTGTAGAAAAGGAAAAAGATGATTTTACCTTCATGAGTTGAGAGAAGGTTAGGAAGAGCATTCTTATATCTCGGCATTGAATCCCGAGTATGAAAGTAACAATTTCGTCACTTGATCGGGTTCGGCTGGAAATAGGCCGACAGTGGGTCACGGGCTCGCGGCCTCACGGACAGACGGAAAATATCTATGAATCATAATATTGCATGATGAAAACTGGAATGGGTTGTGTTTATGTCTTCCCTATTGCATCACAGCTGACTTACTGTTTTAGTTAATTTATTGTTTTTACATCTACCCAACTGTACTTGCAAATATTGAAACCAAGTAGTTAGTATTTTTTTTTTAATACTATTTACTTATTCTTTGGTCTCATAAGCATATTAGAAGTTAATCGTTAATAATTTAATATCAGATACTATCGCCAATCTCACAGTACACAAGTTCATCCAAAATATTGTTGTTTTTGACTAAACATGATGTTAGATAGCTTATCACCGATATACAATTCGAGTGGTCACCATTAATTGATTTCGTTACTAAGCACTAAGTGAACACGTGTAACGACATATAATTTAAGCTTTCAAAATTTTAGTTTTAAAACAAAGACTAACGTTTTAAGTTGTGTAACTCATTAAAACAGGATATAGTATTACAATGATAAACTTTTAATGACTAAGACCCTAACTGAAATCAGAAACTGTACTATTAGAAACTATATCGTAAGCTACATGTTATTTTACGTATCGAAAAACAATTGTATGTTTGATTGCGCTAATCTAAATCACTACAACTCAATTTTCATATTATTTTTCTCTGTTTTAGGTTAATTAATTACTAAAGTCTGGCCTACTATAGCAGACCAGCAGAATAACAAATCTCAGTAGAACATTCTGATACAAGGGAAGCCAGAAAAAAACAATGAACATATAAATTTAGACATCACCTGATAGTAATAAATACATTTTTCACTAAAATAACAAAAAATGATTTGAGGAATGAGTCGTTTAAGCCGATAATATAGACGTTTTAGTACGCTAAAATTAATAATAATAATATTCCTTATAGTATTCTTATTTTTAGGGGAATTATAAATTCGCAAAAATAATTTTAAAGCATTTTGGTTTAAAACGAGAAATACGAACTACTTCTATAAAAGAGAGCTGAGAGAGCTGTCTCAGTCTTGGTTTATTTTTTAAAAGATAGATAAGGGGCAAACGAGCAGAGACCGTCCACCTGATGGAAAATGGCCACCCATGGACAGAGTGTGAGGTAGAGTGAGGAGGAGGAACAATGCTGCGGTTTTAGTGAACCTTAAGCAAGAACCCGGTGTTCACTGGAACCGCAACATTACTTGGATGGGAGAGGAAGGAGTAGACTTGGCCACATGAGGCACGAACGTAACGCGTCAAAGACACCTTGTGGTCAAGTTTACATGCTGGTGGTCACATGCCAGTCGGGGAACAGATCCCCTACTACTAACAGGGTTGCTGGGTTACTCGCCTCTTACGAGCTCCTCTGCCTGTTGCTGATTTTTATGAAATTTTATATGCATACTCAGTATGTCTGAGAATCGGCTACTATCTATTTTTTTATCCCTCTAAGTGATAAGGGTGGCCCACCCCAAATTTATATAGCAAAACAACGTTTACCGGATCAGCTAGTATAAAATGTAAAATATAATTTAATAACAGTGAATCAAGTTCACACTTTTAGTTATTTTAATTCGATCCCAACGCCCTGGTGGGGCAAGGCACTAGTAAAATTCCACAATTTGGCTATAAACTCGTGTAAAATGTTTAAAATATTTAAACCGTTTGTTTAGACTACTCATGTAGCGTTTGTTTTCGCGGCTTTTATATGCGGTCATTTAGTTTTTCGAGCTAAGATTCAATTGAAAATAAAAAATGTTAGTGTGTGACGTAATTTTAAAAACGTTTTGTTATTCGTAGAGAGAGCGGGAATATTCGTAGATGAGCGATTTCGAAGGCCAACAGATTTATATTGAAAACAAGACGATCTAGTTAATCCTACACAATTTGTAGAGTGCCTCAATTTGATTTTATAACTACACTAGTCAACAAGGGGGTGCAATCTACCACGTGTACCATCGCTATATTTTATCACTGTACTGCTTTACATATATATATGATTTATCCCCTTGAAGCGTTAAACATAGCCTTTGTAATTCCCTAGCTTCAGACTATCCTTATACCAAATTTCATCATAATCGTTTCAACGATATAAGCGTGAAAGCATAACAGACAGATCGACGATATATCCGTCGATAGATGGCGTAAGTAATACATTAAATCGCAAATCATTAACTTAAGTATTACTTACGCTTCTTGAGAGTGACTTTCGAATTTATAATATTAGTTCATCATCATCACGACCCGTCAATGCTGAGCTGGGTCTCTTCCTTAGTATGAGGAGGGTATTAGTCCACCACGATGGCCAAGTGCGGGTTGGCAGACTTCACACACCTTTGAGAACTTTAGGGAACTCTCAGGAGTGCAGGTTTCCTCACGATGTTGTCCTTCACCACACATAACACAGAGTCAGAGGTGTGTGCCTGTGTGGGGGATCGAACTCGTACCTCCCGAGTAAGACTTGAAGTCTCAACCACAGGGCCATCACTGCTTTTTAATATTAGTTAGGATGAATCAATTTTAAGGCTGCCGTTTGTAAGTCCATCTTACAGTTGAATATAATTGTATTCTAATTCCTATCCCCAACTTAGTTACTTAATTTTCCCCTAATTCCATCTTAACTCTACGTAATGAACATGAAATTAGGTTAAGTTGGTTATAACGTTTATTAATCTTTATATGTACTTTGTATAATGATGATCTTGAGTTAGAACCAAACAAATACTGGAGATTTATATAATACTAGCTGACCCAGCCCCTTCGTACCGCCTAGCAGTCAATGAATTTCATTGCAGATTAGCTGAACTGTTGACACAAATATATATACATTTTTTAAATATAAAATACGCCATCATTATATTACCGAGTCGAAACCTTTAATTGAATACGTTCTTTAATTTGAGGGGAGAGTTTACCGTATCGACAAGATGAACATTAAATGTTTGACAGTTACGAAACTCATCAAATTTTGTATGAGAAATTGTTTTTTTATATCATTTTTTCCTCAATTTTCTAATGTTTTTAATATTCTGCTTCTCGGGATGGAGACAGATACAAGAAATCAGAAACCATGAAAATCGGTCCAGCCGTGCTCGAGTTCGAATTTTATATATATAGATGTACTAATTGTAGGTCAGAAGGAACAAATTGCATAAAAACTAATTACTTTGCTTATCTTGCGAATATTAACAAAATACTTAAAAGTATGCAATTAAATATTGTTCCAATAGAAATAGTCTGGAGTCAATCTTAATTAAGTACCGCGCGACTTCGTTCGCGTTTCTCGGCTTCTATGGGTCGTATCGAGACGTTAAATAGCCTAAGTTACTCCTTGTTTCATCAGCTATCTGCCAATGAAAGTCCCGTCAAAATCGGTCCAGCAGACAGACCGAGAGACAGACAAATAATGTAAAAAATGTTTTGGTGTATACATCTATATGCACTTAGTAAAAAGCGATTATTTTAATATTACAAACAGACACTCCAATTTTATTCATTTGTATGGATTACTTAAGTGAGCTGGACCATATGAAATCTTTTGTATGTACACTGAACTGACACAAACAGTTTCAATTATCGGAATTCCAATAAACGTTTCACGTGGCGTTAACTTGCCAATAAACTACGTGGCGGGTGACAACTGACAAGTGATAGACATTAACGTAAGATTCACTTTATTGCTGTCAGGATTCAGGATTCTAAATCCTCCCCACAATTGGGTCACAGTTACCTACATTATTACACAATCTTTCCCCTTTTCAATACGCTTTTATTAGCTTCATACGTATGTTAGTATGTATGTAACGGAATCTTTGAACATGATTTTGACCCCCTACAAAACGTCGGATTATCTCGAAATATGGCATACTTATTAAGGATCGATGACAATTCAATATTTTAAACAGTTTGATCCGTAATCCTTACTAGGATAATCAGGATTAGCGATTTTTTGTTTTCCTGAGACGCGCAGTGTCTGCGTCAAGACACTTTATATTTATGTTTTATACTTTCCCTATCTTATACGTACATCATCCCCCTATATTCTAAAGTAGTTTCCATCCCCGTTTTATAGTAAGATTTATCGAAATTATCAGTAAAATTGTTAAATTTTAACGAAATTTGGTTCAAAAATCAAGTTTTTAGTAGACAATAGTAATATTAGTTTATCCGATTTCGCTCGTTTATATATCGTTGAATAGCGTTTTCTATCACCTATTCAACGACACCACTCTTGTTAAGATATCTTTCAGGACGAACGAAAAATTAAATAATTCATTGATATTCTCCACACCGAGCCTACTCGTACCTTCTTACTATAGAAAAAATGATTTTATTGTAAAAAAAAATATAATATATATAAAATATTTATAACTATTGATAACATGCACCCCACGTTTTTTTTTACAACATAATTTTTTCTTACACTATTTATTAATTCAAATTTATTAAAATTTATTTTCAATCTTTTAGTTGGATTTTCTATAAAAGCGTATTTTTTTAGTTTTTTAAACTATTATTTATTTTCCTAATAAACTAGTAATACAGATAATTTGTTCAGACAAGGCAATCGATAGTGCGCGTTGCAAACTCTTTTGTTTTTGTTGTCTATAATTTTATTCAAATGGTTAGTAGACCCTTCAAAACCGAAAGATATCAAAGGCAATAAAACATCATACAATTTTGATATTCAAGTAATATTAGTTGATTTTCTCCAGACTCAAAATATTTGAGAGATACGTCAGTACTATAAAAATATCGGTAAATCTGTGCGAGTATGATTTCAGCGATGAAACTAAAGCCGTTATCACACCACCGCGGTTTGTTAGCTGGCCACATGCGCGCAGGCTGTAGGCACTCACTAGTGATGTGCCGGATCGTTATAAAAGTATATCCGCGGATACGGATTCAGATACGGATCTTAACTATCTTACTCAATTTGTGTCGGCGCGTGTGACTTTGAAACAATGGTTTATAAAGAAAATATATAAAAGAATATGATTTATTCTTGAAAAAAGACTCCGCTAACAAAAGTTCTGTCGAAATATCACAGCCATAAAAGGTAACCAAATATTAGATTTTTAAAAATAAAAAAAAAATTGATTGAAATTTAATAGTACTTTATTGCTACCTATTCACCTACATGTAAAATTGAATCTATATATTAAACATTTATAAGGTAAAAGATCCGTCAAAAATGTAACGGATACAGATACGGATATTTTTTCTACCGCGGACATCCGCGGATACGGATGCGGATATCCGGAACACCACTAGTAGGCACCTATAGTGCGCCTGCAGTGTACACAGCTGGCACGAGTCCAGCCGCTTCACAATTATTTAACTGCAGTATCACTTATTTTCATTTTCCCTTTTCTCTAACAATGTTTCCCAAACTATGCGTCGCGAAGGTTCACTGAGTGTCGTGGACTAAATCCAGTAAAGGTATAATTACCAAATTTCATTTTTGCATTGCAAAAACTTTTAAATTGGATGTGTAAAAAATGTCCGGGACTGGATCTTAACTTGGATTCTTGGATTTGGGTGCATAGTCGTGCACTCGCCAAGTCGATCAATGCAATAAAAAAGCAAAGCACAGGCAGTAACATCCATCTCGAAGAAGCTAATGACATTTTTGACTCTCTGTAACATCTATATTAAGAATAAAGCCAAAAATCTATTGATCAAAAGGAATTACTGTATTTAGCAAATCAGTACAATATATTAGATCTTTTAGGAAACGAATAATCGCTGAATAATCATAATTATACGTATCAGCACAAATTTATATGGATGATTATTAAGTCAGGCAAAATTGTTGAACAAATCCTTCCATAAATAATAACCAAAATAACTGACTTAATCTAATAAGATTCATTTAAAACTTTTTACAGTGAAATAGACTTCATCACGAGGATTAGCTTTTTTTACAGTTTCTGTTTTTATTGATTTCGAAATATCTGCAACTACTAGTAAACTTTATCCTCTACAAAAAATATTATTTATAAAGTATAAAAAAATAATTTTTCTCAGCAGAGAAGAAGCTTTCATCCCGAGGGTAAAAAAAGCCGATGTGTGTCGGCAAGAATTATATTTTTTCTACTATCTCAAAAAGAGATAAAAAAGAGAGAGAATATAGAAATTCAAGAGTGAGACAAAAAAAGAGATAACGAAGGAGAGAAAAATAGAACAAAACTCCAGCTCAGCTATTAACACCAAGCTAAGGAAGAAAAACAGTATGAATAAAGAACATCACATAAGGTAACAGTATTTAGGGGTTGTCAGAGACATGAAAAAAATGAGAATTTTCAGTAATTTCTTTTTGCCATTAAATCATTTTATTTTATATAATCAATAACATGAAATCATTGCACAATGTTTTGACTTGAAAAAATAAAATCTTCTTCAATATTCCTGATACGTGTGAACAAGAGAAAACATTACATTTACGATGAAACTCTTTATTTAAAGTAGCAAAGTGGTAATGTGCGCGCAATTCCGATCGCGAAATTTATGTTAAATTCAGCTGTTGGATCATATGGCCTATATTCACTAATAATAGCTACAGATACGATTAAACAATAAGATTTTTGTATCGAATGCATCCTAGCCCTCGCTTCAGATAGCTCTAAAAGGTTAGCCACTATTACACATTAACCTCAACGAAGACAAAAGGATATTATTCAAAACTCCTACAGAAGTAAACATGATAATATAATGAAATTATTTCTAGCCGTGAGAGGACAGGTTAGAATACAATTCCCCTCTGCCGCTGGGAGGGCATCTCGTAAGAGCCGAGTAACCTAGTACCCCCTTTGTGGTAGAGGATCTGTTCCCCGACTGGCATGCGACCACCAGCATGGTAATCCGACCGCCAAGTGTCTCTGACGCATTCCGAGCAAGCCCCATGTGATCCAGATCTACCCCTTCCCTCTCCCATCCCATTAATGCTGCGATTCCAATGAACACTGGGTTCCTGGGTTTAGGGTACATTGAAACCGCAGCATTCTTCTCTTTGCTCCCCTTCCTCACTCTATCTTCAATACAAGAGATACTCCCTAGTGTTGAAGATGTCCATGGGTGGCCAATTTCCATCAAGTGGACCGTCTGCTCGTTTGTCCCTTATCTATCATTAAAAATAATAATAATAAAGTTATCGGCACGTAAGTAGAGGTTTGACCTTGGAGTCACTATTAGTGGATGCGATTGGTTTTTATGCAACGTTTCAGTTCCCGCGGAATTCAGCACGCTCACAGTGCACAACTTTCCCCCACTACTTTTTCTGAGACCTAAAGTTAGCTGCCGGCTACTATACCTATGTAAGATTAGTTATTGAATACATATACGTAAAAGAGAAAAGAATAAATGATGAATGGTTCTGTAATTATGATGTTGGCAACACTTATAGTTTGAGTGGCATCCTGTTATTTGATGTTGGTAGGATTGATGGAGTTATAAACATCAATCAAAGAAGCGATTGCGAAATAAATACGGCTCTCTAATCGTGACAGAATAATAATCATTACATCGCGAATATTCTAGCAGTAACGCTGAAGCTCTAGAGTCTAAAGTATATACATCCCTGTCATGAAAATTGATAAAACCGCACGAATTTGAGCGTAACCATAACGACCCAAACCATACTCGTATGTAATGCAGCTAAAGCTCCCGTCTCCCACCCCCTCCATGACGCTTCCACCCCCTCGGATGCGGAAATCGAGTGTCTGGGTGTCGGTTGAAGCAACATTTAGTTTCTCATTGTGTAGACGATAACATTGTTGTCTTTGTTAAACTTCATAGACGCACGACGCGTTAAAGCCAACTGATTCAGACTAAACTACTAGTTTACACCCGCGACTTCGTCTGTACGCAAAAACATAGTATATTTTCTAAACAAAATATCATCTCCTTTGAAGTTTAGTATATATGTTTATTAGCGACATTAGAGCCCACATCCTTCCTAACAATCTTTAGACTCAAATAAAATCGTTTTAGCAGTTAAAGCATAACTATGCTAGCTATGTAACAAACAAACAGACAGACACACAGAGAATAAAGGGAATAGAATCTCATACTAAAATAAAAAATAAATAAAATACCTTCATATTTTCAAAACTTCTGAATCAATTAGATTTTAATCGATATAACTTCGATTAACATACAATAATGTTATAATTAATCTGTTTTTTAATCATAATATATCCTAACAGTACATATATATGTTTTGTTTAATGCGCTCACGATTGTCTATTGTGTCATACAACACTGACACAAACAAACCTACAGATTATATTAAAATAAGTTGACTATAACGAACTAACAAACTTCACCTCTTTAATTATTAAATATAAATAATAAAAAACATACCTGTTAAATATCAAATATTATAAAAAAAATTATACATTAAAAAGCACAATTATTATTATTTAAAAAAAAATCCAAAAAGTTTTTCAAAATTGAACAACACGAGAAGACACGACCGGTATCGCGTCTGAAAGCCGACTGAAATACGAAACACGAGCTCATCGTATCGACAAAACAACTTGACCTCTGTACAGTATGCAATGATATACATTTCAGGGATCTCTATAAACCGGTGTTCACTTAGACCTTTCTTTGACCGTCTGCGCTAATGTGCGAAAGGTCAAATTACTTTGGCTGGTTATTATTATTAAAATGTTATTAAAAATTATTTAATAAATTAAATGTAACTCTTATTGCCTATAGAATAGAGTTTAAAATATTTTTCAATTAACTTACGTCATTTTAAAGTCTAGGGTACCTTTGAATTAATTTTGGTCATAGTGTGAGTAGGAAACAGTTGTTACTATTTCAGTTACGGTATTTCAGGAATTAGTGAATGCTCTAATCTCAAGAATTAACAATCTAAGTACACACACATGATAGTTATATGTCGATTGTATAAACTTAACATAACGTCAGAATTGTAAGGGTAGTTTAGCCTAACCCTAAGCTTAGATAGAGAACCTACGCCGTGAAGGTGAGTGTCCACATATGTAGCAGGGATCCCTTAAACCCTTTTAATTTCCTACATATATATATAAACTGACCATTTTATTTTTCACTCAAAACGGTACACGGACAACGGGACGGAAGTCTGTCAGAGATCCACGGGTGGATTTGGTAGGTTTGGTATTTTCTATTTAAAAGAAAAAAAAACGCGCTAATTTTTTTGCGCGATTTTGGAAAACGCTTACTTTCGGGACAACGGGACAGACAACCGAATAACGCGATGTATGGTCACCTATATATATTTTTTTATTTATCCAACAACACTTAAAAAGATATGCAATATATACAGCTAGTAGCAGTAGATGCAGTGTAACTGTACATAGTCCCTTCCCCGAGGTATATACGGACAATCATAATGACTAATATGTATTTAGTACGCACTGATTAGGATGAGCAGTCAATCGATTGGGGTCCGAGGCGTTCCGGTACTTGCCGCGTCGGCTGGGCTCGCGCTCCCGACAGCTCTCCGCCCTGTTGACACCGCGAGTTCCTCCTTTCCAGCTGAACAACAGAACAACATTCAGTTAATAATTCAGATATAACCTAACATAACCTACAAGACACGTAAAAGAGTAAAAAATACTTAAACTAAGTCTATGACCCATTAATGGCCTACTACAGAGCCGGGTCTCCTTCTCAGAATGAGGAGGGGGGTTAGGCCATTGTCCACCACGCTAGCCAAGTGCGACTCTCAGGAGTGCAGGTTTCATTCACCGTTAAAGCAAGCAACACATAAGTCAGATAAGTCAGAGGTGTGTGCTTGTGTGGGGATTGAACCCGGACCTCCCGAGTAAGACACCGATTTCTTAACCACTGGTCTAACTGCAATAATTATTGAGATATTAATATATATTTTTAAGTATATTGTTGTAAACGTACTCCATAATGAAGTCGCTTTCGCTGTCTGGTCGCTTAGATCTTTTAAACTACTCAACGGATTTTAATTCAGTTTTCACTAATAGATAGATTCAAGAGGAAGGGTTATATGTACAATACATATTATAGAAGAGAAACCGCGCGAAGTCGGAGCGGGAAAATAAATGAATAAATAAATATTAGTAGCATAGTTTATTCCTCACAGTTAGTGTTAATTTCTGCCACTAACTCTAAATATATAATAGCGCCATCTAGCGTCAAATGAATGAATCTAATATTAAATATGCAAGGTACAGACATAGAAACTTTATCAAAATCAAAATATTCTAATTTGATATAAAAATTAAATGCTATTGCAGAAAAAAAGCCACTATTATATCTCATCTATAATTTTTTTTAAAAAACATTGGAAAATGAAGCCATCTATGTTTAATCATGAAACTTTCAAGCGCCATCTTGTAGGCAGTAGTGGTACTAAAAGTAAAACGTAATAATTCGGAGAGATGGCGCTTTAGCTACCTCTGTATTTTTTACAACAGAACTATATATTCCACTAGTCAACCCGCGCGAATTTGTTTACATGTAACTCGGCTTCTATTGGTCGTAGCGTGATGATATATAGCCTATAGCCTTCCTCGATAAATGGGCTATCTAACACTGAAAGAATTTTTCAAATCGGCCCAGTAGTTCCTAAGATTAGCGCGTTCAAGCAAATAAATTAAAAAATAATTGATATAAGTAAACTCACTTTTGCTCCTTTTCTGGCTCCTTGAGCGTGTTGTCGCTAGCATCGACATCTACGTCTGGAGCTGACGGTTCCTCTGTGGAACCCTCCCTTCTCGACTCTCCTGCAAAATAACATTAAAATACTATTAATCATTTGATAAATCAAACCTTTTGACCCCCTTATAAAATAAGATGGTGAATAACTCCAGCTGTAACATTTAGCTAGATATTACAAAGTATAGCAATATAACACAATTAGTTGGGCGTTTGTCGGAAATTGTTCATGAATCATCGACCGCTTCATCCTGTTACAGGATAAAACTACAAATATCATACCTAATCTCACACTAAAATATACAAATATATATCGGAGAGGTTAGCAGAGTAAATTCTGCTTCAATTGGGCACTAATTTGATTCTCGGTTTAGGACCATATCATACAGATATACAAGTCAAGTTAGTAATTTACATAATGCGATATTTAAGGGATATAATATACATCTCAAGTTATTTCTATACAAAATCACGTTGACACTCAACCGCGTGAAAGGACAGGTTGACAAATACATATTTATATGTATATGTAAGGAAGGCGTTTTAATAAAAAAATCATATTTCGCAAGAGTATGTTATCGTTTATCGTTTTAATAAAAAATCATATTTCGCAAGAGTATGTTATCATCGCTGTATAAGTTCATTTGTGTTGCTACACAAATGAACTTATACAGCGATGATCTCACTCGTGCGCAGTTTAAATGATCCATTGTAGCTACGTACAAGCGTCCAATGAACAATCAATACAAAATACACATGATATTTTAAAAACTGTTTATTCTACTAAATTGTGAATGCGTGAGTGTTTATCTTTCACACATCTCTTCACCCATAGATCAAAAATCAAAATGATTGTGGTGATTTATGTTCAATGTCAAGGTACCTTTAAGATGATAATATTAATTAATCATGAAGTATTTGGGTAACCACGCTTCGCTGAAGGATAGACAACGCTACCTCACATTATCTTGAAAAATAATTGGACTAAAACTGATTAGAATTTTGAGGTATTAGTACGCCAATCCTTGTCCAAATAAAAAACTAGATTCATTAAAATAGTTTCCCAGACACATAAAAATTGTATTATATTCAAAAAATAGCTGGAAAGACGTTTTCGTCATCTAGACTTAAAGTCGGGAGTTCAATAGATACCTCGTCCTGAAACCTTAAGGAAAAAAGGCATATATTTTAGCCTACAACAATTTTTTTTTTTTAATTTATTGAATTTGTGAATGATTAAACTACCGTTGTCATGTGTGCAATAAGTGTTGGGTCTCATTTATGTTTAATGTTGAGTGTGTGTCAATTGACTGAGGTATTGACGAACTCGCATGAAGTTGTGTATGATCTGATGAGAGTGCGTCTGTTTGAGAACTTAATAATTGTTGTGTGTTAGTTACAAATACTGAATCTCCGTGAACTTTACTGAGTATGGATGCTGTGTGAATGGCTGCTTGTTTCTGTAAAATGTTAATGTTAATTATTGGCCCTAATTTGTCACAATGCCTTCTGATACTCTTTGCTACAATCCCGGTTGCACCAATTACGATAGGTATAACGGTCTTGAGGAGGTGATAAAAAATTGTATATTATATTCAAAAACTGTTGTTAGAAAAATTTCATTCATACAAAGTCCCTCATTCCATCGCATCCTCCA
Source organism: Limenitis camilla (assembly GCA_905147385.1). Classification (NCBI taxonomy): domain Eukaryota; kingdom Metazoa; phylum Arthropoda; class Insecta; order Lepidoptera; family Nymphalidae; genus Limenitis; species Limenitis camilla. The sequence goes on along the minus strand of LR990249.1, from coordinate 10,746,884 downwards.
TCTTTCGATTCTATTTCTATATTTGTACATATAACAGTGAAAATGTTTTTATTATTAATTAGATTAGTTAGCTCACCAATTATTATTATTAGAAAATGGTCAGGAAAAGTATATAATTGACACATGTCATCCATCAGGATTTCCCAACCTATAAGTGAACGTATAGGCAAAGAGTATCTTGCAGTATGCGCACGCGCACGCGCTGCATATGTATGAGTTCTCGGTATCGAATCGGCGACATTATCATATTCATTGATTTTCATATATTATATAGGTTATAAGAACCTCTCACCAACAATACTGTTGCTAAACTTTGATGTTACTTTCTGTTCTGTATAAGAGTTCAAGCAGTGAAGGCGAAAGTTGTTCCTGAATCTCAACTCTGCTTAGCTTCCGTATAGTGTTCAATTAATATGTTATGCACGAGGGAAAATGAAGTTGATCTGATGGCGATAATAAAAACATTATGGAAAATATACCAACAAACAATTTTCCAAAATAAGCACACTTGTTTCATCTTAAAGAAACTTACGTAAACAATTTAAATAATTTTGATTCAGAGATTTAAAATAATAATAAATGATACCTTCCGTTTTCCTACCTACGGGGTTTCTTCGTGTTATGCAATTAGTTTTATAAAACAAACAATTTAAATAGAATTTACTAACAAATGTTTAAGTGCTACTCACAGATATATTTTTTATTAAATTGTTAAATTAAATATTTTTTGTTTGTTGGATTCATTACTAACTTATTAACTTTTATTCTTCTTGTTTTACTGTATTTTGTATTTTTATTTTTAACAGTGAATTGCAGAGTTTGTTAGCATTAAGGCAAACCTCAGTGGTTTTTTGTAATGCTTGTAAATCAAAATTGTGCCCAACTTTTTGTAATTGATAATAATAAAAAAAAAGAAAAAAGAAGACATGTGCTACCCACGCAAGTGAAATCTAGAGAAAGATCAAACATTTTCTAATAACGAAACAATAGTTTTAAAAGCAAATTCTAATGAAACTTTTGATGTTTTCAATTCCCTTAGATTCTAACAATGTAACGTACTCGTAGTAACGACCTGATTCTATCGACCTAAATATTTTATATGCTATTCTGTTTGTTTACATTATTATTATAGCGCTTATGCGAATAACTTGCGAATGTGCAACTATTTAGCTTTACATAGTTATAAACTAATGCACTATGATAAGTATAGTTTAACAGTTTGGATTAATGTAGATCCCACTTTTCCCATTATGAGGTTCGGTTAGGATCATCATCTCATCATTTTACCCGTGAGCGGACGGGTTAGAATACTATTCCCCTCTGCTGCTGGGAGAGCATCTCGTAAGATCCGAGTAATCTGTTCCCCGACTGACCACCAGCATCCCATTAATGCTCTTGTTTTGCTGATGCGTTGCAACCTCGAATCTCCGTTAATGTCCCACTACTAACCCGGGTCTTCCCCTAAGATTGAGGAGGAGGTTAGGCCTAGATATATAGGAGATAGTGTATCCTTTTTCTTTCTGGTGTCAGTTATGGTGCTTGCAATATGGATTTAACATTTTATCTGTATCTAAACCTTCGGGGGTTACATAGTCATCAAGTCGTTATACTGTAGCCCATATTTACGTAGATATAGATTCATATACAATACAACAGGTTAACCCCAGAGAGAGCAAGACAGTCATTGCGAAGTGATCCGGATCGATCGGAGCGGGTTTTCTTTCTCAGAACAAATAATTACGGTTTATTTATATCTGCAGATTGTTAAATGCCATTTTATTTCATCATTGTAATTCAATAATTTAAACAAGCTATTCTTGTTTATTGCATATTTCGGAAACAGCTCGTTAAGGTATTCTCTTTGTGGAAATGTCAAAATATTGTAATAGTTGATGAGATCGACTTTAGTGATCAACTTTAGTGAGATTTAAAAAATCTACCAATATTCATAGGACTGCAGATATTATTATGAATACTAAGAAATATTTTGAAGATGATGTCCAGTAGTAATGCCCTAAAATTAATATTTAAGAAAAAGCACAAAAAAGGTCTGAAGACATTATTAAAACTCCAAAATTGTTTGAGAAATTTCGATTAAGCTTCGAAAATCAATATAGAATATTTCGGGGATCCCAGGCTGTGAGGACGGAGGGTGAGTGACCGCTAACGGTGACGTCACCATATGATTCAACGAACAGACGTTATTGACAAAAAATGAGATTTCGCCATTGCTTTACAAAAACCTGATTACTCGGAAATTGTTGAGGAGAAAATTTTATTCTAAAAATTATGTACAATTTATATTGCTTACTAAAAAATAGCATTTACACTAAACTAGAACTAGAGCCTGCTAAATAATATAACGATAAAAAAAATAGATAATTTCAGTGCAATCATAAATACTTGAAAATTCACTCATCTATTTATATTAATAATTTTTTTATACTAAACTCCTTCTAAACTGCTGGATCAGTTTTAATGAAAGTTTTGTTCACTAATGGGGTTGATTGTTATCAATCTTGGATTTGTTGTCAACACTTTGTGTAGGCGAAATCGCTTTTTTAATTTTATAAATCGCACTATGAAACTATTTAACTTATTAGCCAGTATAAAAAGGTAAAAGCGGCTATCATTTAATACTGTGCCACAACAACAAGATATCGTCAATTAATTACAACAATAAAAAATCTTATCAAAAGTTTATTTTTAAACGAAAAACATTCAATCACGCGGACTGCAATAAAATAACGACAATACGACGCGTCCTTTCTCGGAAGATAATACACTCTTAATGTAACCTGACAAGGACTCTTTATATTCACATTGTTTTCGGTGAATAACGTATTAAAACCTCTCAAAAATCTATACAAATGAGCTGACGAACAACACGGCGAGGCAAAATCATGAAGAACTTACTTACATGCCTACGTTAGGTTCGGATTTTTGCAACAATTTGTCTATTTGTTGATAGAAAACCACGATATACGAAGTACAAGAACACAATATTTATTTACAGAGAATTTAAAAACAAGTGTTTTTTTTAATAGACGATATGTTGCCAACGATTAATAAGACATTTTAACAAAAAACTTAACCAACTCAATTTATTAGGAAAATAATATACAATTATTGTTATTTTTGAAGTAGTTCCAGACAGGTTAACAGCGTCGAATACTAACTAACATAACTATTAAACGGACCTTTAACGAGTATATCTACTGTAAAACACCAAAAATCGAATCGATAACCTCATTTTTTAGGTTTTTTAAAGTCAGTTAAAAAATATACCCTTAATCTAGGTCCCAACAATTCACAAAATTTATGATTTGTTATAAATACTGTTGTGATGTGGAACATGTTCTGTTTGGAAGCAAACAATGAGATGTGTTCTGCTAAACTAACATCAAGGTATACAACCTCCTAAATATGCAGAACCGCACTAAACTGTGAGCTTCCTCAATCCCCAATAAATTCGTCCCCTTTTCCGCACCAAAACCGGCTCAAATCTCACATTTATTACATTATATATGTATATATATTTATATACAGAGTTGAATGACCTCTTGTCCAGATTACTGAGTAATCATTCTTAATGTAATCGCTCGTAACTTTATATTTTATATTTGGCACTTGATTTTATTGTGTCAAGCTATTAAGAAAGTTTTATTATAAAATAAACAATACATGAAATCCTTTTCTATACAGAATAAAATAACAATCGAAACCGTTAAATAAAAAATTACATTTAACCCGTTCTCGTCCACGTGGGCCTAAATACCACCACTAGTATAAAAAAAGTCTTTATCTCAAAATGAAATGCAAATAATATCGCAACTCAACAGTCTAGTATGCAATTATGCTTCGTACCTTAATATGTCAATCAGTAGAGGCATCAACCTCAAAAGATGTCGGTTAAACGAGAGAAAAAAAAGCGGAAGCGTGTGTCCACGTACATTGATATGCGCGCGCGCACCTCGACGGGAAGCGAGTATTAATAGCTTATCCTTGCGTTGACTCAGCTACATTGTCTCTAAATCACTGCTTTATTTTGGTTACCACATTTTTTGACAATGAAAACTTGTTTAATTTTAGATGTATGTTTGTTACTCTTTCACGCAAAAACTACTGTATGGATTTTTATGAAACTTTACAATAATATAGCTTACACATCAGAATAACACATAAGCTATAATTTGTAATGATATAGTGTGAATTATCCAAAATACAGCGGGTGAAACCGCAGGACACAGCTAGTTCTTAATAAGACCAAGTATTCTAGAGAGTATATATGTCGGAGGTGTGAGCTAGGTTTAGGTTAGCCTAAGGTTAGGTTAGCCTTGTGTTAGGTTAGGTTAATGTTAGTCTAATCTTAGGTTTAGACGGTGAAACTAAGTAGTGGAGGCGAGTGTTCTGATCACTTAAAGGACGTCCTTAAGCCTACACCTTGATCACAAGTCCAAGGCACTGCCTGGGTTCCTGTCAGAATAGTAGGTAATAGTAATGTTTAGTTAAAACCTGCCCGTATAGCTTTTCAGATAGGCCATCCATCTATATACTTTTTAATAGTTTCTGACATATATATATATTTATATATAAATAACAAAAATTTCCTTATAAGTTTACGGTATTTTAAAGAAGTAAAAAACACTTATAAATGAATTCCTACACCACGGGGTCCGAGTCCCGAGGGTGTCGTCCTCGTAATGTTCTGCCAGTGACCCCTTATCGCCGACAGCGACAGGGTTAACTGATAGCGGTTGCCTTACTTGGAATAGATCTTTAATACGGAAAGAAACATATTCCTCATATTTAATTTATGTAATAAGTCATCTTGATAACTATCACGTGCTAAAATCATAATGTTTTGAGATTTATATTATAGCTTCTTTTAATAGCTAAACTATATTAAAGTTAATTGTAATGTAAGATTTCGAAACAAACAACAAGAACAATGCGCTTCTTCAAAAGTGATACGCAAGATTCCATGTTTAGCGCTCAAAATAACCGTAAATTGAAGACAACACACAGACCTACCGGCCCATTGACCGCTCTCGCTCTCGGAATGCACAGACGACTCGTATCAATATATTACTATATATAAACTGGTATCCCATATTGGTAAGCGGATTAAGTTTCTATATTAAAGTTTCATTTTCAAAATAAAAACGATACCTTCCTTTCCGAAGCAAACTAGCACACATTACCAACAGTGAAACTTTTTCCAAATTTATTAACCCCCGAAGCTACAACCCGTGAGGGGACGGGTTAGAATACTATTCCCCTCTGCCGCTGGGAGAGCATCTCGTAAGAGCCGAGTAACCCAGCACCCCCTAGGTGGTTCCCCGACTGGCTTGCGACTAGTGAACTCTGGGCTCTTGCCTAGGGTCCGCTGAATCTGCTTAATTTTTTTTCTTCATTCTCCCTTCCCATTCTATCTTCGGGGATGCAACGCATCGACAAAACGAGAGAGTGTTTCTTGTTTTGCCGATGTCCATGGGCGATGGTTGCCACTTACCATCAGGTGGACTATCTGCTCGTTTGCACCTTATCTATTAAAAAAAACCTCGTATACAACAATTGTTTTTGGACTATTTAGGCGTACTGTTGCATGCTTCGTCTTCATACATATAAACATTGATTCCCGAATTAGTCTACAAGAGTACTCTCCCAGGAGTCAAGTGCGAGTTTCAAAAGTCTATATAGACGAAAAAAAATGGAGCTCCCTAAAATCTGAACGAGATCTACAAGGGGATCTACAATACGTTTAGGATAGATGTGTCTGGTATGGTAGTCGGGGTCACGGGCAGAATAAGCGCATAATAACGAGTATGAATGGTGAAACTGTTGCATGATGCATCAATGAATACTTAATTGATTGTACCCGTTCAAATTATTCGACTCGTTGGCGTTGCGTCATCCGATGTCAAGATATCTATACTTGGGGCCCACCCACAGGGTATAAATATGCTCTTAGACCTCTCAAGGATACGATATTATAAGTAGTATGACTTTCTTATCTATCTCCTTTATATGTGAATCGAAGCGAGAGCATTTATACCATTATGCTGACTTAAACGATGGCTTTATTTATTTTCTATTGGTCAAACACACGATGTCACGGTCAAAGAATTCAGAGGTTTAATTACTTGCGCCCGCGCAGTTTAACGTGCTACGGTCGTGTTACGATTATGCTTTACGACTCTACTCAGGGTTACCGTAATAAATACTACTCTAGGAAATTATATACAATGTATTTAATTGTAGGATTCTATAAATATGATATACTAAAATTATTTGGAGGTCAGGGAGATGAAATTAATCCATGCAATCCCTCTGAGATTAACTTTTTATCGAGACATAAAAAAATTGTAAAATAATGTTTGGTTATAGAGCCGACCCGTGCGACTTGGTTCGCGTGTTGCTCCGCTCCTATGGGTCGTAGCGAGATGTTAAATAGCCTAAGTTACTCCTTGTTACATCAGCTATCTGCCAGTAAAAGTCCCGTCAATATCGGTCCAGGCATTTCAGAAATTAGCCGGAACAAACAGACAGACAATAATTGAAAAAAAAATTTATTGGTATATGTACTTAATGGATATCTGTTTGAACGATTTCACAAAACCTATACCCATACTAAATAATGATATTTGTGCTGTGACAATAATCTATTGATTCCTCAGTTAAGCGAGAGCAGGTCAGTTAGTAATAAATACAAATTGATTAAATCAACAGAGCATATGAATTAACTAGAACGGTCAGTAGCAAAAACTACCGTTACCCGTCAAGACCCGAACTGGTAATGAAATAAATTATAATATTTGCTTTGGCTATCCATCACCCCAGATCGGCGCTACGACTTGTACAAGTAATTTAGTTGTCATATTATATACTCAGAATAAATATGTTATCAACACGAATACGATATAAAATTTAATAGACGCGTTAAAATGTAATGTCATTTTTTATTGCTTCACGAATAAATATTTCTACAATTTTGAATTTATCGATTCCCTATTTCGATACTAAGAGTAAGTAAGTAGGTAAAACGGCACCCTATTACTAAGTCTCCGCTCCGTCCGTCCGTCTGTCTGTCACCAGACTGTATCTCATGAGCCGGGCTAGCTAGACAGTTGACATTTTCACAAATGATGTATTTCTGTTCTGTACAACAACAAATACTAAAAACAGAATAAAATAAATATTTAAGGGGGGGATCCTTGATCCGAACCGCTCGTGCACGAGTCTGACTCGCACTTGGCCGGATTTTTCTAAATCGAAAATCTATTTATTGGAGGAATTAGTAATCGGAGGATTAATACTATAAATCAATGGGATTTTATATACACCGTCAGAGTCTAGGTAATAAATAAGCTTAAGTTTGAAGAACAGAAAATTTACCGGGACTCCCAAATTTTTTTTTCGCTCACACGATCTCCTTACGTTATTAAACAGCAGTTTAAACCTTCTACTACGTACATTGTTTTGATCCTATTTACTCTAAATTCAGGAAATAAACCTGAACTGCATTTTTCCATACAAACAAGTAGCAATAAATAACGCAGACCATACTGACCATACTGGCCGACAGCGGAGCTTTTATTGAGAGTATGTCATACTCATATGTTGACGCGCATGCAGCCGCATATTACATGCGCATAAATGTGATATAGGGTTGACGTGGTGCCAACTACTTCATACTATTTTATATTCTTGTTACATAAATTTTGATGTAATTGCTGATTTCGAGGTGATAACACATCTATTCTACAGATGCAAATATATTTAAGAAAAAGAAAAAAAATTTTTTTTGTGGTTGCAATGGGGAAGTGGATATAGCTTTATTTATCAGTAAAAGTACTATCGTGTGCTACATTGTAGTTAAATACTACCAATTATGCGTGCAGGCGCCGTCTTACGAATTTACGATCAGGTCACGTGTCCTGACGCGAGTTTACTCCGTCTTACGATAATTCGATCAGGTCACATGTCCTGACGCGAGTTTAACACTATCCGTTCCAAAGTGCACAACGCCGCTAAAGAAGTTTTCATTTCAAAAATTGATGGCGATTATATAGAAGAAAATTAGCGTAACATAAAACATACTAGTGAATTCACTTACATCCGACAATAAATCTCATTTCAGATCATACAAAACTAATAATAACATGATGCATTGCACATGTCTTGAATAGATTTCTGGGTTCGTGACTGAGGAATGGACCTTAACGAGATCAGTATATCTTAGCTTTCCATAAACACAATATGCTCATAATTATAAGGAAGTACTCAGGCTTGATGTGTTTAGATTATTAAAATCCAAATCTTTAAATTAAATGTTATGGTTAAAAAAAGGATAAATTTTTCTTAAATGATACTTAATGGTTATTAATTACCTACTTATAAGAAATACAATAAATTAAGTCTTAATACTTAAATTGCATTCAATTAAAATTATTTATACAATTTTTCCGTAATATGAGCAACAATTTAAGTTATGACAACAAAAATATTACAGCCAATTTCGGCGATTGTCAATGTTCTTCCTGAATTGTAAAATGTAAATCCACAATCGTTAAAGTCCAACCCAATCCAAAACGACAAATCTGAGGGGTTTAAGCACTATATCAATAAAACCCATTAAGTATCCTAAGTCCGGCTTTGACCTGGCAACCCTGAGGCGCGCCTCGCAAGGCGAGCAAGCAGCTGAGGTCAGCGTTTGATAAATAAAACGCCGCGCCGCCACGACCAGATTGGTTGAACGGTATTCGAGTTACTTTTGTGTGTCGATCATTGTGGATTAACCGAAAAGTCATACCATTTAATTGAGGAAGACCTTTTGTGTAGACAATCCAAATCTTTCACTATGCAATTTCTTGTACCAAAACTTAATCAATTCCTAATCACAGCGAGAGATTAATGATCACAACATCATTCATATTGATTTATGCATACAGTCGATCTTATTTGACGGGCAAAAATAAAATATACATTCCTTGCATATAATCAGCATCACATTACAATGCAAACAAATTAAACGTTGCTTTAGGATAATTAGTTACTAGATATAAAACTAAGAATGATTGGAAACTCACCTTTAGAGCCACTGAAGAGCCACGAGTTCTGCTTTGAAATATCCGAATTCTTCTTCTTAACTAAAGGACTGGGTTCCACGATGCTCGCTTGTCGACTTCTCCCTGCGAGCGGTGTCTTTACACTCTTCTTTTTACCCTTCTTTAAGGTGCCACTATGAGATTTTCTTAATGTATTCACTTTAAGAGATTGACTTTTCCCCCGCACTTTACTTTTACTTCTCGAAGTCTGTCTACTCAGTCTCCTTCTATGTTCGCCTATGACTTTTGGAGCTGGCATGTCTTCATCCGAATCGGTTTCTACCGGAGGTTTGCTTTGACATAATGATGTATGTCTCTTTTCTTCCTCCAAGAAAAATTTTGTGTAATTTAATATCTCATCAGTGTTAACAATACCATCCACAACTTCGACAACAGCCTCAACAGCTTTCATGGAAGTTGGAGTTTTCTTTCGTCGAAGGAAATTAAGGGCACTTACTGAAGACCCTTTACTGCTTTTTCTTTTTGGAGCATCTGTAGTGCTGCTCTTTCTGCTTTCACTTTGTTTGTCTTCTTTTTTACTATTCTTCCTAATATTATCCAATTTCATAGTAGAACCATGAATTGAATCTCTGTCTTCTTCACTCCACAGGCTTTCTCGGGACTTCTTCTTATCAGAGTTCTTTTCTGAATCTTTTTTTGTACTATCAAACCACTCATCGCCAAGACTTTTGACAATTTCCAAAGGGTTCGATAGGGACATAGTTTTTCTATGTCCCTTTTTTGACTTAGCTTCACTTTCTTCATCAGTGATAGCAATTTTCAGAGATTCCTTGCTCATCGTGGGTGTCTTGATTAGCCTGGGTAAGGCATCGTCGCTAGCCGATATGGCGTCGCTGTGACAGTCCGCCGACTCGTACAAAGATTCGTCGCTTTCATCACGCCGCTCTACGGATTATTTTACATTATATAATAACGTATCATATCGTGTGAGGTGTTAACGTTTCATTGCCATTTGATACTTTATAATAAAATAGATTTTATATTTGTTTAAGCACATATCTCTAGTTCCGCAATAATTAAAGGTTAAGTATGCACGATGATTGGATTTAATAGGTTTTATTAGAATAATTAACGATAATAATATTATGAAAAAGTCTCGGAATGTTAATAATAATGACATTAAATTATGTTGTAAAAAATATCATTGTATTAGTAGAGGATAAGGAGTAAGAGGTATTCAATCACAGCCAGATGACGAACCGAGATTATTTATAGCGGTGACGATCACTACTTTAGTGATTAAATTTGTTATGTAATAATGTATCGCGAATTTACAAAAACAGCAGCAGATTCATACGATAGTATTTCACTAGCTAGTAAAATAACTATTCAAAGATTTCAACTGAACTCTATATTACAAAACAAACAACGAATATTATAAAAACATTTATACCTTAGTTAATCTCCATACAATAACTATTAACGGTAAACAACAGACGAAGCCGCGTAACGATACTTTCTACGAAACAAAAGAACAGATTAGCGACGGGAGCGTAAAGTTATGTAAATGATTGTTTTTATGAAAAAGGTAATGAGAAAGTAACTATTTTCACTTAAATCTGTATTTCGTAATTAATAGTGGACGGGTTGTGCAACAAGTCATCAGACTAGATGTCGTTTGATATTAATTGAACTCTGATATGTCTTTACTTCCTTTCCGTAGATGATGCTAAAAGCAGACAAGAATGTATCTTACATAGAGACTATAGATGAACTACCTAAAAGACAATTTAATAGCTTTTTTATGATAATTTAATTGAGTATAGCCTGTGGAACGCTTTCCTAAGGATGGGAGGGCGGGACAGTCACTAAATTAGGTTAATGAATCTAATATACAACGTAACATCACGCAATATCATTACATGATACTTCTGCGTTACAATTTATGGCCACGATAATGTTTTAAGGATAATATAATACTGTTTATATAAGAACATCATTTTGGATGAAAAGCAGTATTTGAAGTGAAGCAATTCACTATTACAAAAAATAAACAAAGATAACTTGCATAATATTTATATGGCCACTTGTAGCTTATCTCCGTTAAGACAAGGAGATTAGGATCTACAAACATTTGATAAGGCATAACTAGTAAGGTGAGCATTTTATCATTCAATATAATCCTTACATTTTACCAATACTAAAATTCCTCTGATCTTGAAAAAAACTAAAAGATGGTCAAATTCCTCATGCGAAATTCAGGTTTAAAAATAAGATAAAAGGTGGTCCCGATATCTTTGAAACTTTTACAATTAAACATAAATGTCTGGCTGTGTTTTCAATATACTTAATATTGATCTTTGCAAATTGTAAAAAATATAGACATTACAAACGATATAATTATGTGAGAATTTAAAATGTTAGTAAAACTTGATATCTATGATATCCAATTTAAATATGTGAAATACAAGGCAATAAACAACTAAGGAAAATCAAATAAAACATTTATACAGTAATTACTAAAAATAGTCGACCTCGCTATCTGACATTATGACATACATTAATGTTTAAATATGTCATACAAAAAGAATCAGGAGTTATTCATCTTTAGACAGAGGTATAACGCAGACAATTTATATTTATGTTAGCGAGTCTGTTTGTTTGTATACTATCATTTTACAATCACTGGCAATGTTCATGGACAACGATGACACTATTTTCCCTGTAGGAGATTAAAATAAACGTCCTCGTCATTTGACCCAGTGACATTCACAATGAATTATAGTATAATATTAACATATTCTAACATACATTAACATATTCATAAAACTAGAACGATTTAGACTAAAATGAGAAAAAAATCTTAGAAATCTAAAGGATAAAAATTATTAATAGGTCACACTTTTATGAAACTAGCGATATGTGCTTTCAACTTAAATCTACGTAACTAAAACTAAATACTACTGATAAAATGGCAAGAAAACTTAACACTGAAAAATCCAACAATATTTGCGCTATATACATACCAAGCGACACTTTCATGTCAAGAATATCAGAATATCTCCTTTTTTCCTTATCACTGTCTGCTGAAGTCTCCCTCTCACTCGACTCTCTCGTCGGTTTCAGTAGAACCGGTTTTTTCCTCCTCAATTTACTAACAACACCATTTTCACCTTTATCCACCTTCTCTGGGACCTTGGGGTCCCGTTTAAACCACATCATGCCGACCATAGGTTTATCTGTCCAATAGAAACCTAATGGTTGAACGGCTGAACCGTTGATGAATCACGGGTTCACGTATGATCAATCACAAACGATCCTTTTCTCAACACAATGCTTTTGAATAGTATTTTTAAAATCCACATCACTATGCACTTGTAACACTGTAGCAATATTTTTTATATCATTGGCGTACACTCCTCATTTTTGAGCTGAAATTTCAAATTTTTAAATGACACTCTTGGCAGCTCTCGTATAATGAATGAAATGTTTTGAAAATAGTATTAGCATTTACATTTGCGTAATAGATTTTAGTGTAGAGGTAAAACGTTAGTTACTCATAATGATAATGATATTTTTAAACTCGTATAGTCGCCCTGTGAGTACTCGATATAGATAACGATATTTTAAGTCGTAAAACTACCAATCATATCTTTAAAAAAAAACAAGTAAGTTATAGACTTTCCAGTAGATTAAATGTATGTAAGTAAACAAGTGGAAGTTTTAAACGTCTAGAGACAAACACAATATTTTTTTGCAATATATGTCATCATCAATAATAACAAACATCTGTACAATCAACACGTAGGCTTTAACGATCGATCAGGAGCGACGGAAGCGAGGAGTCGACCTCCGCACTTCCGGCAACAGTGCACTGCATTCATACAGGACAAAGAGTCATAGTTACAAATAAAAATAATATACAATTTGAGATCAAATCATGAATCAACTATAACAATGTATTTAGAAGATACTGCTAGTGCGCAGAAAAGGTCCGAGTTCAATTCTGGCCTCTGATTTTTCCGAGTTATGTGTGTTTTGAGCAATTAAATATCACTTGCTTTAACGGTGAAGGAAACCTACACTCCTAAGAGTTCCGTTAAAGTTCTCATAGGTGTGAGAAGTCTGCCAACCCGCACTGGGCCAGCGTGGTGGACTATGGCCTAATACCCTCCTCATTCTGAGGAGGAGACCCGGCTCAGCGGTGGGCCATTGACGGGTCGTTATGATGAATAGTGCGCAGAAATTTTTTTTCCGAACGAATGTTCTCTTCCCAGTACAAATATTTTCCGCAATTTTAATCTCCATAAATTTTATTTTCAAGACTGAAGGATTCCTACATTTTCCTCCAAGATTTAATTTATGCATACAGTTTAAGCGTAAATACTAAACGAATTTATATTAAAATTTATTAAAATTTATTTTAAAAAGATTACCCGCCATACCTATTTTCATCTGCTATTTTATCCCACTTACAGCTCTACTTTCGTGACTAATAGTATTTTTAATCCTTTTTCAGTTCTTATAAGTATATATACATATATATTTAAGTGATTATTCCAAATCAAGATACGGCCTTAAGCTTGACCTGTCCATGACTCTTAAGATAAAAAATCGTTTATCCTGAACATACTGCGACCACTGGCATATAGTAGTCGTATACCGATCACAGTCGGAGGTCAGGACGTGCGCGGGCGGAGGATGTCTCTACTTCCGCGCAGGATAACTAAAGTGGCATGGGCGTGCTGTTGTGAAATCAAATCCACTAATGTATTGCATACCAACATTACTTTGAAGAGGAGGTATGCAATAAAAATAACAGTATAAGCCATTGCCAAGCTACAGAAGGACATCGCGGAAGATAAGGACACTAAAACCTAAGGTACCCTCCGCCTTAGTAAGGTGTCATGGCAACGGTTATGCAAAAAGAAATATACAAGAGAAGAGGAAAAACTTTGAAAAGCTCATTGAAAGTTCACATACACTGAAATGATGAATCAAGAGCTATTAAAAATTGGGTCGAGATTAACGATTTCTACAATCTAGTTTCGAGAAAATTTTTATGTCTTCTGCACTACTCGTGTACGAATAACAAAGTAACGTTTATAAATATATCATTACTAATCTATTTACCTAATTAGTACGAGACGAAGAAGACAAACTGGATATTACAGAATTATGAATGTAAAGAATGATTTACACGCTGAACGAATAGATTAGAATGTAACTTCATGAGGCCATTAATGAGGCTGTTCGGGCCATTTATAAACTTAGAGCACGAGATTCACTTAAAGATGTTTATAAAAAAATAGACGTCCTTACAGACCCGTCACAATACATATATTGTAATAGTTTATTCATTTACCAGAATATCGATTCGTATTCAAAACACAGTGACAAACATAATGTTAATACTAGAAACAGAAATAACCTTGTAACGCCTTACTATCGTCTCCACAAAGTCAGTAATAGTTTCATGGGGCTTGGTGTTCGCATCTATAATAAGATCCCACAGACTATATTAGACTTGCCACTTCAACAATTTAAAACTCGGATCTAGAAGTCATTAATATATAAATCATACTATAAAGTACATAATTACTTAAATGATGAGAATGCTTGGAATCTAAGTGACGTTGACTCTCAAGCTAAATGATTTGTATAACAATTTATGTAAACATGGCTTTTTAAAAAGAGCGACTGTAGAGTTTCTGGCCGGCACTTCTCAACAGAAAACTGCTTTCCGAGCTGGTGGTAGCTTCAGACAAACTGACTGACCGACCAATTTTTGACGTATCAAAAGTACTTTTATACAAAAGTCTAATTGAAATAAAATATTTTAAGTTTGAGTTTTGAGTTTGAGGAAAAATTATTCACGACTGAGGTCAACATCCCGAAAAAAAAAACATTAATGCCAAACGTAAACATGAGGAAGGATGAATTTCAAAACCTCGGCGGAAAGCCTCTCGACAGGCCAGACTTTATTAAGAGGGAAAAAACGTAAATCGCGTTTGCAAGGGGTAGTTTTATAGGGTGAAATAACACGAGGGGAAGTTGGAAAATGTCTCTGTTATTGTAAAATTTAACGACATGCTATTACTTTATAGCGTAACAAATGATACAGTTTTCACTTACAATGGATTCCTATTCTATAATGCTTTACTGTATCTATACATTAATACGTGAAAAAAAAAACTTTGTATCCCTTTTTACTACTACTTTTTAAAACTACGTAACGGATTTTGATGCGGTTTTTTTTAATAGATAGAGTGATTCAAGAGAAAGGTTTATAATTATAATTCATGCATAATATAGTGGAGAAAGTAACCGTGCGAAGCCGGGCACGGTACTAATATATAAAGCTGAAGAGATTGTTTGCTTGAACGCGTTAATCTCAGGAACTACTGGTCCGATTTGAAAAATTCTTTCAGTGTTAGATAGCCCATTTATCGAGGAAGGCTAAAAACTATACATCATCACGCTAAGACCAATAGGAGCGGAGCTACACGCACTACACGGAAGAAGTCGCACGGGTCGACTAGTAGTTTATATAGAGAAGGAGTCACATAAGACACACACATCGAATTTCTACCAATAGGCGACCACTAGTATAAAAAATAATGAAATGTGACATTTCAAAAGCGGAACTTTTTTTTTATAAAGTATTTTGACATTTTCAATAAGTTATACAAGTATCTCATTAAGAGGTAATTATTACTGCAAATAAAGACGAAATATGCATATATGTAATACGCAACGGGACCTTGGTGTTTTATACTAGTAATTAATAATAATTATATTTTAAAGAGTTCCGTAATCTACTCGTATAAAGTAAATCTGTCTGATTAAAATCTTTTCAACAACACAGGCGAGTACAAAATACAGGTGTCTATACACTCGTCAACAGTTATTACTACAGATATTATAATAATACATATTACCAACCATTTAAAAACTCACGTTTCGAAAAGGAACATTAACAATATTTGTCTATTCTGTATATATTTTGGAAGTTTTAACACAAGAAAAAAGTCAGCTTCATAATAATGGAGACTATTTTCAGCAGAGTTAAAAAGGTTCTCAATTTTATTCGTCGTTTGTATTTTTATTTTGTCGGTTGTTAGAAATTAATAGTTTATTCCATTATTAGTTAAGTTTTTTTTATGATAGTAAAGTGGTAAAAGAGCAGACATTCCACCTGATAGTAAATGGACACTGTCGCCCATGGACATCGACAATACTAGGGAATAAAGATACGGTTTCAGTGGACCATGAAGATGAACCCCGAGTCCACTGAAACCGCAGTATTAATGAGATGCGAGAGGGAGGGTGTAGGTCTGGCCCACATGCAGTTCGACCGGAACGCGTCAGCAAGCCAGTCGGGAAACAGATCCCACGATGACCAACGAAGATTAGATAGATTTTGTTTTAAATTTAGAGTTAAGAAAATTTTGTCACGTAAATATAGGTTTGACCTTGAATGCGCAGAAGTGACTATCAGGGCCTTTTTAACGGGTAACACGGCGAGAGGAGCGTCTCACCTCGATGTCAAAATTTAGTAAGGAAGATTTAAGTAATTACATACAAATATACAAACACTTATTACCTGAATATAAGTGTGAGAAATGTAATCATTGTAACCGAACAGCTCATGACATCATCTCATCAAAGCTGTTTACAATAAAACGGCAATTCTCGAACCGAACGCAATACTAAGAAATTATAATAATAATGAACATGATATATTTCAAACGTTTGTGAATGTCTAACAAAGGGTCACTTTAACATTATTCTTATAAATAAACTAATTGCACATACTTTCTGTGCTACAACCGAGATGATCTAAATCACGAATTTCTTGCAAATGCTTCTACACTTAATGCGAGATTTGAACATCCTTCATTGGAAAACGGTTGTCAAAAAAAAAATAAGTTTTTTGTGCTAATAAATTATACTTTTTTGCAATTCTTTGTCACGCCTTTTAATCTATTCAGGAAATAGTATTTAAATATGTCGTTAACGATGCCCCTATTGTAAGTAGTTGTTTGCCACTAAAAACTAGATGGAAATGAGTCTTAAGTTATTTATGACGTTTTTAGAATTCTACAAATAACCCAAACTTCCATGTTAATTTTTTTTATGGCAGATAAGGTGCAAATGAGCATATGGTCCACCTGATGGTAAGTGGCCACCATCGCCCATGGACATCGACAAAACAAGAGATACCCTGTTTTGTCGATGCATTGCATCCTCGAAGATTGAATGGGGAGGGGCAATGAAGAAAAAAAATGCTGCGGTCTCAAGGGACCCTGAGCAAGAGCCCAAATCTACTATATCCGCAGCATTAATAAGGTGGGAGAAAAGAGGAGATGAATCTGGCCCACATGCGATGCAATGTTTTAAATGCGAAAATATTATTGCTTGGTAGCTTTTGGGTCTGAAATTAAAACAACAACAAAATTAATAAAGACAGCCTAGGCAACAACGACGATAAAGATAATGAAAGTTACAAAATTTACTAATTAAAGCTTCAACTTAGTCACGTTAAAAAGCTTTGAATAGTTTCGCAATTAACGTCCGATGCTATTGAACGAGATACAGTTACGGAAGCACATCCGCACTGGTTATCAGAAAACAGTAGGATTACGAAACTTTTTCATAGATTTCACAGAAGTGTTATGTAATAATTAACAAGAATATCGCGATTAGTAGAGCGACTGTTACTACCGGAAAAAGATAGTTTTAAAAGATATAAACGATCAAGCAGCTCTCAATATATAAATGAGCTAATAGTCTTCAAACGCCTGACCAAACACAAACCGCATCAGAATCAGTCCATTATCTTGAGCGCAACGTTGCCACACACAAGCATAGATACACGAATTCTCTTGAATGTATATGGAGTTAGTATTGAATTCACAAAAATAGTAATTTAAGTTGAAACATCTGTCTAGAGGATCCCCAATCTATTTCAGTACATATAATTATAATTTGGTGTCAACTTCCCGAGGGGGTGTTTCAGCAGGATGTGTTTCCGTGTCTTAGTTCGAGCCAAGTGTTGAACGTTTTATGTTATTTTGACTACAAATCAGTATGTCTACTATGTACTGTACTACCTAGAACAATCATTGTCCTTTGTGTCAATTAGTGTGTGTAGCTATTACCATGTCTGCAAGTAGAGTTTAAGTAATACTTAACATGTTTTAGATTACTCAAATCTAACGAGAAGAATATAACAGTAACCACAAATTCCTAGAACAAAATCTAGTCTTCGTAATATATTTTAATTTTATACATTTCTTAGGTATTATATATAAAGTTAGTATAGTACAGTCTACGAATACCGCTATTAGAATACAACAGATCGGTCTCACTCAAAAAACCAATACATTTCAAGCTTCGACATCTGAAACGTGACAGAATGCAGATTCAGACGCTATTTCTGTGAATTTAGTAGGGGACTCGACCTAACTTCACACACTTTAGGCACTATAGGCTTATAACAGTACACTGCTATAGACGATACATATATTAATTTAAATGATACATATTTATTCTTTTATTTATGCAATATAATGGAGAGCTAATAAATATATAAAGCTGAAGAGTTTCTTTGCTTGAACGCGCTAATCTCAGGAACTACTGGTCCGATTTGAAAAATTCTTTCAGTGTTAGATAGCCCATTTATCTAGGAAGGCTATAGGCTATATATCATCACGGTAAGACCAATAGAAGCGGAGCTACACGTGAACAAAATCGCGCGGGTCGGCTAGTTTTAAGTTGTATGATATTATTAAAGACCAATTTATACAAAATCAAGGTAAGTATTTTCACTTTATTTTACGGTTTAAACAATCTGAATGGCAAATAAAGTTATCCTTAAGGTGAATAAAAACAAAATGTAATAATTACATTTATATGATGTCATATTTTATGAACTCGATGAGTTATTGATTTATGAAAGAAATCCCCCTCAGTGATGTCATTTACTCAATCATTATAGAAGTAGAAGTCAATAAAATTCTAAAGAAAATAATCATTAGAAATAAAGCAATATTCATGTTCTCAATATCATTTGCTCAAAGGAAACATCAAAAAGACGATATTAACGAATTTTCCTATAATTAAGTTTATCGCTTAAAATTTAAAATTGAACACATCTTGAAACAAACGGCTATTAAACAATGTTGCCATGCATGCCATCATTTATCGTAGATTCGCAAAATAATATGTCATTCTTTAATAATTTAACTAATTAGAACTTTTCAGTAAAACAATTTCTAAGGAACACAAAATATTCCCAAAGGAAAAAAAAAGTAGAATTTATGATATAAATCGAAGGTAAATTAGCAATCAACCCATTTACGACTCAAAGCTCCCAAATATTTACTATTCAACCCACCGAACAAACACCACATGGCTGCTCATACGACCTTGTACGTAGTTACGTACTCGAAATAATTGTTACATACAGACATACATTAATCGAAAATCACCTCTATCTTTTATTACATACAACTCAAAACATTTCACAATTAATACTAATACAATAAGGTATAGTTTGCTAGTCGTCAAGTGCCATAAACTCGCGCGTGTATATGTTAAAATAGAAATATTAGATAACACCAATAGTCCTTCGAGCAGCGTTATGTAATCGTGTAATGGCAGTCATAATATTGATTTTATTCCATCGAAACTTTTGCGTTATTAATATTAGAGATCAAAGCGAACCACTTAAAATAACAAACTAGCTATCTGCCCTCGCTTCGAATGTAACATTGCCAACAACAGCATAGTATTAAATAGGATAGAAGTAAATATCGATAACAAGACGGCATATGTTTTGAACCAGTATGCTCATTATATATATAGGAAGTTGAGCGCTTCCCTATAGGGAACAGGTGCTGGGCAAGCGACAGGTGTTTTAGTCAGACAAAACGTCTATATAAAAAAAACTATAACCCGACTACGTAAAAAAGTGGTCTGAAAAGGACGTGATAGCTAGACAGTTGAAATGTTCACAAATGATGTATTTCTGTTGCCCCTATAACACCAAATACTAAAAACACAATAAACTAAATATTTAAGAGAGTGGATAACTGAAAATCACACCCAAAAGTGGGTCGTGCTACCTTAAAAATCCTTCGTGCGCGAGTCCGACTCGCACTTAGCTAAATAGGTACCGAAAATATAACATAGAACTATACCTTATATTTTGCTACAAAACTAATAATGTTATATATCGAGGACTGTTCATAAAAACAATGTACTGCACTAGCAGTAGGGACGGGAAATATTTGAATCAAATACTCTAATGTTTGCAACACTGTTTATAAAGTAGTAGTAGCGGGTAGATCATTTTATATTATTTCTATAACCTTTAGTGCGATAGATTAGTCTCAGTCTCTCTGGTGTTTTCGTGCAGTGAACATGGAAGTTAGTGTTATAGTGTCGTGATTAAGGTCACCCTTCTCGAGGTCCATGTAAGTTTACTTTATTATCTATTGTGGTTAGCGAGGTCGAGTGGTGGAGGTGGGATTTAATATATTATGAAAGAACTCTTTAAACCTGCTCCTGGGTCTCAAGCCCCAGGCACCGCTCGCCTCAATCTTAATTGCATGTGTATACATATTGCTGTACAGTAATGGGTATCATATCGCTCTCTATGTCTATAGCATTAAGTAAGTCAAAACATTTACAACAGAAAGTACTTTTTGTTTTAATATCAAAAAAGTTTATAAGGGAGACATGACGTGATCACATTGAATGGGGGAAGTAAGGAATAATGAGGTCAACGGTTGCGAACACGTGCACGACAGACATACACAATTACCTAATGCTTTTACAATATTATATTATATGGCAACAATAAAAAAATTGATTCCAAACAGTCTCTCAATTTTATTTCGAGAATATGATTAGATTGATTGATATGGTATGATGGCCCTTCAGATAAGCTTATTGAATTATATTATAACTCAGAGAATTAGAAGGAGAGGTGGGGGGGTAAACACAACGTAGATACTGCTACTGACCGATAAATAATTAAACATTATGATCTCTTACTATTACGACTGGAACCTAAGCAGCGCCTTGGACTTGAGAACCTGAACCTTGGTTTAACAAGCCTTCGTACGAACGACACTTTTGAAAAATAGATTTTTACCAAAAAATATTGGTGTCGCGCTGAGCCTCAAGCTTACCCCTTACCGTGTGATAGAGAGAACTACAGCTTGAACTGATTGTCTCCTCCTCGAAATCTGGACCGATTTTAATATTTATTTCGTTAAAATGCAGCACAGGGTCTAAGCTATGGCCGTACGTTTTGCTTTTTTGGTTTATGTTAGTAATAATTAGTTTGCTGGATGTTTGCAAATGTAAATAAAAAAGCCGTTTTTCTTTTTAATTTTAAAGGTTTTTTTTTTCTATTATATTAATCAAATAATAAAAAATAAAAAAACCGTAGTCATGGCAGAGGTACGTATATATCGCATGGTATTTTTTTTCATCTGTAACTTCATTATCCTAGGAGGAAACAGGGGACTACGTTTGTATGAAAAAAGTGTCGACTGATTTCCTCTTAAGGAGTTCCTTCAAGCAATTGCAACACTCGCCTCCACTGCCCAGATTATCTATTCTAACCAAAGGTTACGTGCGCCTAACTTACGTATAATAATCTTTAGGAATCCACCATTTTGTGGATAACTGGTTTGAATTCAACTGGTTGCAAGATTTGACTCATACTAACATGGTATTGTTTGTCAAATAAACATGAAATGTAAATGGCGATTGAGACGAAAAAAAATGTTAATATAAAACTGAGCAAACAATGTTTAAAATAAAAATGTCTTTATGTGTTGTACAAGTGACAAGTCACAAGGTTGCAGAAGCTACAGAGAACACTGAACAGCATATTTCAAATAATTTAATGAAACACATGTTGCTTTATGCAAATATGGCTTTCACGACCTTCACGTGGATGTATTTATTGTAACTAGAAACCTGCCCTCGCTAGGATCAGAACTCTAACATTTATTGATTAAAAATTCATAAGAAATAATCAAAACAATATCAATTCCCGGTTTCCTTAAAGCTAAATTAAAAACATCTGACATTTATGATAATCATAAATTATTTCGTGTTTGAGGTGAATTTTCCCAAAATCTTCCTTCGCTCGGTTTTGCAGGAATTTCTGATATTCCATGAGTAATATTTGAATGTTATTCCTCATAATCTTTATGATTGAATGTATAACGTAATGTACAAGTAAATAATGTAAACAGACGAGCCAGACGATTTGCCTCCCACGTAGCGTTACACAACAATTGAGTGAATCGACAGATATTTTGAGACACGGTTAAGTTTAATTGTTTTTGTAATCAAAATCAAATTCTTTCAGAGAAACGATAAAAATCTGAAGATAGTCTTCACTGTTAAGAACCATCTCCATTAAATTAGCTACCATACAAATAAAACCGCATTATCTTAATCGCTATGATGCCACAGAAAGACAGATTTTTAACATCCCGATGTTTTAGCATCGGTTGTTAAAAAACAAGCCGAAGACTGAAGAGATCGCAAAAGACAATCTTATTAAGAACAAAATTTTAAATCTCTATACTAGAACTGATGCTTTAAAGTATAGCTAAAGTAGTATATAAATACCCCTAGGCCCTAGACACGCAGTCTAGACGTTAAATTAGTTGAGTCTGTAGGGATACTAAGCCCTTCTCGACTTAAACTTTGGTTTAACGTTGCATCTTACATTTTACATTACTAAGCGAAGAGATGCAGAACATCATCTACATCTGTACTAATATTATAAAGGGGTAAAGTTTGTGAGATTGTAGGGGGTAATCTCTGGATCTACTGAACCGATTTTGAAAATTCCTTTACCAATAGAAAGTCACATTATTTGTGAGTATTATTTGTGAGTATTATTTGTGAGTGCAAATCCGATCCGATCCGCACTCCATGGTCGGATTTGCAAAGTTAGACGTAGAACGATCGAAGGAAAAACGTTTCTGCCTTAAGGATGAGAGATATATGATTCATAGTTGTGGCTGGAGTATGAATAAATAAATGAGCGAGTGAGTAAGTAAACAGTTTGAATACACATCAGCGAAGCGAGAGCGGGTCGGCTAGTTTTTGATATACTAAAAATAGAAATGATAATGTCAACGATACAGACGACAAAAGTTATACTTCACAGTATAGATGATTTGATTTATAAGTCCAGACAATATCTTGCAAATCACTTGCCACAGAAATGACTCAGAATAGCTATTAGTAAAAACTGAAGGTTAGGTAACATTGTGTGTCTGGTCGGTACCAATGTTTGGAAACTATTCAATAAAAATTTAACAAATTGCAATGATTTAGTACAAAAGCGACAATTGTAAGATTAAATGAGTATCAAAAGCTATATCTTGTATAATCATAACTGTTTTTAAAACAATGCCACAATAATTTTTGTAAGCATAATTTTATAAAAACCATTTATACTGTTACAATAATTACTTCAAGATTATATTTAAAAGCGATACCAGCGCAAAAAAATTTAAAGGGACAACAAATCATCAATACGTGATGCCCTAATTAAGTATATGTCCTACAACTAATTTGGCCTACATTAGCACTCGGATCTATTTTGATTAATATTCTTAGATCTCCCATAGCGGGTACAGAATTAGCACAATCAAGGCATGTTGCATGTGTCGCGGCTCGTGGGGTGACCTCATCAACTGACACATCGCGCCGTTTTAGACACACTTAGTGTTTAGTTCTGACTCTGGATCTTTAAAAATATTTTAAAATTCACATCAACCTTTAAATAAACCATGGATTGAGACAATTCAATTGAATAGAAAAGATTTAGTTACCCGTTTGAGACTAAGATCTGTTCCATATTTTTGGAGGAATGTGCCCAGATGGTTAGAAATATGTAACTCGCAGAAAACGAAGGAGAAGAGGGGGTATACTGAAAAACACTACACGGGCGGTGTGATATTGAATGGACTATTGGGTAAACGATCTCTTACAATTACAAGAGTAACCTTAGCAGTGCCTTGGACTGACCAAGTGACCAAGGTGTAGGCTTAAGGACGCCTTTTATTCAATTGAAACACTGGCCTCCACTGCCAAGCTTCTCTTACGCGCCGACATGTACAAATTGGTTAATGCTAGAATAGGGTAAGGTAGGGTTTCTTAAAGAGTACTATGTATTAGAAAAATAATAACTTATTTGATATTTACGAGAATGAGTTAATGGGTTTTTCGTAGCAGCACCATCTGGATGATGTGATGTGTCTGGTTGATAATCAAAGTATACGATCAAATGAAGTCCATTATTTTTGGGCAAACCGTAAAAATACATTTTATATCTCCTGATACCCGATTTAAACAGAACAAAGCGTCGAACTTTGACGTTTGTTATTGTTACAAAAACTCGAACGATTTGTCAAATTTTGGTTTAGCAGCATTTGGTTTTTTTAACCACAGCCGAACACACACCTTTGCAAAGCGAGTACGGGTCAGCTAGTATATTATGTATTCGTACAGACATTCGGTACAAATATTTTTATCATGTGTATGATAATAACACCATTGATTGCCAACGCTTTATCTTAAAACAAGATCTAAAAAGACTTGCTTCTTTTTATACTACAATTTAAAATGCTAATTCTTGAGTCATTTTCGTTAAATTTATTAAATAATAAAACAAAATGTTACAAAGTACGGAAATGCTTGAAATGTTAATTCATTTAGTTCAAGTTGAACAACTCGTTCAGAGATTTATTGCGTTAGCAAATTGAATGTGTGATTACAACAAAAACTAAGTGCAATTTAAATTAACCATAACCTTTTTATTACTTATGTTCCATCTATTCTTATGAAAGAACCGCATATTTTACCAACGGGACGGAAATCTTTCAGACATCCACGGGTTCAAAGAAAAATAAAAAAAAATAAAACAAAAAAATTTCTCGGATTGTAATAGTCAAGTCATAGTAACGACTATAGTCTCACCCAAAAAAGAAACAAATGACAATCATAAATTCATAACCTTTCATTTAGTAAGTGACGTTATGAAGTATCCCTAGAAAAAAAAATAAAGTATCTGTAATTTGTCTATCAGGTTTTTCCCGACAATTCGGTAATTTTTGCGCGATTTCGGAAAACGGGACAGTTTGATGTTCCGAAGCTTACTTTCGGGACAACGGGACAGACATCATGCAGTAATTTAGTGGACGTCGATCTTAATAGAAATCTTTAGAGGTCCAATACAAATAAAATTACCTAATCGATGAAATAAATATTTAATTATAAATAAATGAATCTGCAAGGTCGCCATTATCTATTTGCAGCTGATTCATAGCGCAGACATTACAAAAGTACACGTTACGTTATAGTTTTCAATGGATAAGAAATAATCAAGGCTGGCATACCTAACATTCAAAACAAACATACATTCTATCAGTATATTTAAACTTGCTGAACAGATTATTTATTATTGAAATTGTAAGCGTTTTGGATTCAATCACATTTTTGATTAATAATAAACACGCTCGTTTCATTGAAAATTTATTTGCAGCTTTTAAAATCTCAAAGAGGCTGATTTTCGTTCACTCACTACAATGGAGATGTGATTTTATAATTTATTAACAAGTCAGTGTCACTTTGCTTAAGAATGGGTTTATCCTTACAGATAAAATAAAAATTAAATACCTAAATCACAAGGGCCACAGAACTCCCGTGGGTGTTACCGATAACCTCGATTCTTTGAAACAATTACTATAATACTATTTCCATAGTTTAACGAGTGGGTGGAACTTACATGATGTATAATGGACTCGTTCATACAATGAAACAGTAAGAAAGCAGGCTGCTATATAAAAATTATAATCTCAAGTAATCTTCTTGCTAAGCCTGCAACTTGCATTAAATGGTAAAAAACTACTAGTTGAAGTTTGTTTCTACAATCACTCAACAGCCATTGCTCATAACGTATCCCTTAAAATATATTATTGTATCGTACAATCTTCAAATGGAATAAAGAAGGGAATTCTTCTACAAGGGAATTATTCTATTGTGCTTTACGCGAATAAAACTGTAAACAATAGTTTTATTCTTCACAAAGATTTAAAAAAGGATCTCTATGTGAATTAGTCTAAAAGTATGAAAGTATAGTACGATAAATGTGAGTGATTAGTCACTTAAGCTGTCGGGATAATGGTACCATCAAGAGATAAAAGTCCCGTTCCAGGTCCTTAAACAATTCACTTGTCGTAAATTTTAGGGTTCGGTAGACAAATAGACAATCTAACATTTTTTATAAATTTTGGTTTAAAACAGAATCTAGGAAATGAAAAAGTCCAAATAGAGAGAGAGAAGAACATAAGAAAAGATCAGTCGAGGATAATGAGACAATAGAAATATTTAAAACTTTTTTTGGTTAATAAATGTCGCCTAGAGATATTACAAATTTCAACATTCTTCTCATTACTAGACGAAACACTAATTTATTAAAAGACCTCACGTCCCAGTTTACGAAGTTATTCGTTCGAAGTATTTCCATTTTTAATAACAAAAAAAGAAAGAAGAAGCTTCTGTGCTTGCTTTACCAACAAAACAAAAAATGCAAACAAAACAAGATCAAAAACTCCTACACTAAAACGTTACAAAAATATCATAGAAGAAACAGATGACAAAAAAATAACAATGCTATCAAAAATGTTAATATACAAGCAAGTATGAGATCACGCTAACGTCACACTGTCCAATAAACAGGCATATCGCGAGCCATTGTTATTCTTCACACACAAGACAATACACTAACACATCCAACTCATGTGTAAATCCAAACATAAGTCTAAGGACTAAATTTTGAATCTATTTAAGCGCTTGACAATGTCCGTTATTTCCGTTACAAATTTTAAAACAATTTTAGAAGTCTAACAACTAATACAAGACGTATTTAAATATGAAGATGGTGATGATGAACTGAAAATAGAAATAACTAAAATTAATCAAAAGTAAACAACGTCACTAACAATTAGTAATTTGGAGACTAATAAGCAAATTGTAATGGAAATTTGTGGTGTTTTTGATATAACGTTTTTGAATTACTCATGTAACTAAAGAGGAGCATCAGTAAGAATTAATCGGAAATATAGTGCGGTTTACATAATGCGTCATGTGGTGTGGACCTCATGGCTTGTTTCACTAGCTCTTTGATGTCACGCCATTGTTAGATCTGAGGTTTGTTTGGGAGTGTAATGTTTTGGGATTTACGATTTCCTGGTTAATGTGACCTTCCAAATTGTATAAAAATGAATTTTTACGTTTGCTCATATGCTATAAGACTGTTTGTTAATTTTTGAATCATGATCTCAAAAAAGATTTCATTCACCAAATATTTGTTTCGTAGGAATTCCCAATGTTATATCAGCTCAAAACCCGTCAATAGTTTTACTAATTAGGCAAGCCAGAAATTTTCCTCAATTAGATTCAAAAGTTTTATTTATGAATAGTTTCATACGTTATTTGTCCATTTCAACTACTTTAAGATCCTTAAAGTTCTTTGTTTCCTGACAAATTTCAAGTATTCCATCAAAAACAATATGTGATTTTATTTATGATACTTTAGTTCATAACTCAGTGAACAGAAGCAGTTTATCAGAAAGTTCATCTCAATACTTCACCAATTTAACCTCTTTATCGTCTATCCTTGAAGTGTTAACTTAAACAGCCGAGTAATGAATAAATAATTTACTACTCGTTCCAGTTTTTGTCCGCATTATAATAATTTATCGACAAACGATGACTCTTGGTTATTCCAATATAGCCAAGGGCCATTCGGTACTGAGAAACAATTATAAATCGTTAATAGGCTTACGGCTGGAAATACCGAAAGTATATTTACCGGTAAATCTTTTCGAGTTATAGTACTGAAAACGTTCGCAACATATTTTTAGCTTCAAATAGGATCTATGAAGTATTAGTATTCACAGATCTAAGATACTATGATATTGTGCTAATATATTTGCGTAATTTATCTTGTTTAGCTATAGATGGCAATATTGTGTTGTATAAACATGTAAATAAGGTAAAAAATGTAAATCAGTGTTATGTCTAATGGATCAGGTAGTAGGGTTAGGTTGTCGGACGAGATATCGACGTTTTTTTTGCACAGTCGTAAGAAACAAAGCAAGACTTGTCTTTTAAAGATAACCTTCATTTTTGCTCTTATTGAGCTTCTTTAAATTTTCTTTTTGTCATGTCAAATATGTAAAGTATTTGAATAATTATAATGTTTTCAGTAACATCACATATAGTAATAATATGCTCATTTACATGAAAATTGACCATTTTTGCAAACTGTCCTATGACTTTTTTTATCGTTTTCACCTTATATCCAAAAGAAAATGATGTTATTCAATGTGAAGATCATTTATTTGATTGCTTTTATTGAAAACGGATAATATAATGATTGGTTTAAATTAAAAATAATCGAACAAACCAGGGCGACAAAGCCGAGTCACTTAAAACAAGCCTTAAACGTACGAACCGTACTGAATTCCGTGAACAAACGGTTTCCGGGGAACAAAAGGATATCCGACAATAAAACTGCCAAGTGTATCACATCACATTCACAAGCACCACACTGTTACACTTTAATTCACTATTTGACCGAAAATGCTTTCCAAATAACTCAAAACTTTTTAAAAACATAAAAAACTAATTAAGCGGCAGCACACACGTCCGACCATCGACAAACGCCGCGTAAGACTGACCAAATGACGGCGTGATATAAACAAGTGTAAGCGAAACGGCAACACTGCACCTGTGCACTTCACATTGAATGGTTCGTCAGAGCGAGATGAATATAAAACATAATAAACAATAGAGCGAGACGGGAATATTGAGGATACTTGTGCCATAACAATTATTATAAAGCTATAAATATATTTTAAGCTACGCTCGCAGTATATGCTTTGTTTTTTCGTAGAAATTGGCAGTTAGTTGTATTATAATCAAATAAAAATAAACAAACTATTTCTCATAGCAGGCCTGTGATCCTATGATCCAAGATTGAACCTGCATCTACTCAATAGTCCACCACAATTACTCATGTTAATTTATGGTACGACTATTATAGAACATTACGAGTTTTATTAAACTTTTCCTCGATTCCGGTTTTAACTTTTTTCAAGTAGTTCAATAGAGTTCAATTCCGAAAATTAATATTACCGAAAAAAAGTTTCCAAACACTGTTCTAGAGTTATAGGAAGTTGCGTAAATCAATAATGTTTAGAGTATCATTTAACAGTAATTGTCATCCAAATTTATTGGATTATCTACTTGGTCATACAGTTTTGATGTAAAAGATAATGTTAGTTTCAAACTAAATTCCATCACCACCATGCCACACTTGGACTTGTCGACAGCTTCTTCCCGCGAACTTCGACAGCGATTTAGCAGAAGGTAGGTATAAATAAACAATGCGAGGGCGCTTCTTGAATTCGTACATGTTTCATGTTATTGACGGGTGAAGTATATCGGAAAAAATTTCGCGAGTTTTCATATGAAGGGAATGTTGTAAACAATGTACAATATCTGGTACCTAAGAAGGAAACACATATTTGAAGATTCTAAATTCTCATCTAAACATCCTGGTTGTTCACCAAAGTACTTTTTATGGAATCCGTTTCAGCTAGGATTTGAAATATAATTCGAAGAAAATGAAGAGGAAGGGGGTATATTAGAAAACACTACAAGGCGTTGGTTGAATGCAGCAGCAGAAGCCTAAGCAGTGCCTTGGACTTTAGATCAAAGGTTAGGTTAACTTAGTCTAACTTACGCGCGACCTATATTTCGATTAAGCTTCAGGATGTGTCATAGAACTTATACAAATGTTTTTCTTTTACTCGACGATGTCGATATTGAATATTTTGGGAAAAACCTTACTTTACAAAAAAAAGGCTTTCCCACTAAAAATTCAATAAAATATTTCATCAAATTATCAATTCTGTAATGTGATATCGTGTATGTTTACAAAACAATCGGGCAGTGAGAGCGAGACGCTCCACGCTGGGAAGTATCGCTACAAATGAATTTTCACATCACTTTCTGAGAAACTTTGATTTTAGATAAAACTTTTCTACTATTAATGAGACACATAAATATATTACAACTTCATTACCTTCCATAACGTAAATATTTAAAAAATACCGCCATGTTTGAGTTGAACTCGTACACGAAGGTACCAATATATAGCAAAATAACTTGTTAAAATCACATTTATTGTATGGGAGCCCCCCTTAAATATTAATTTAATTCTGTTTTTAGTATTTGTTGTTATAGGGGCAACGGAAATACATCATTTGTGAAAATTTCATTGTCTAACTATCACCATCATCAACTGACAGCAGATACGGCACCTAGAAGGTAGCCAAAATTAGAAAGAACAAACACAATCCCTAATTAAAAAGTATGAGCAAGCAGTTTCCGTTAATTGCTACACGAAATCATAAGTGAAACTGGAAAACAACTACAAAACATTACTAAATAAAAACAAAACAGTAAATGATGTAGTAACAAGGAAAATGTAAGCTTACTCGTCAGACTCCACTTGACGTCATTGAGGTACAGAGAAACAAATCTTAGAGAAACGATGACCAATACTGTTAAATAAGTATTTATTTTATATTAAAAGTTAAAGAAAGAATTATACTACATTATACGGAGGAAATGTTTACAATTTACATAATTATTCAAACATAGCACTGAAGAAACTTTTTATGCTTTTAGATATCATTTTCATTAATATTATCTATATGGTAGCTATGCTCAAACCAAAGTCAAAAATATTATACACTTTAGGCGGAAACCGAGCAAATATGAAGCAGTACGATTTGATATTTTGAACAAACATAAAATCTTGAGGGAGGTAGGTGGTATAAAAAGCGTTCTATCCCATCCATTGTCGGATGGGGCTAGAGCGCTGTACAAACTTGTTAGGGTTGGATTGCAGCTGAGATAGGACGCTATCCTGGTCTCTAGCTCAAATCAACCACAAAACGTTTTTGTGAGCTTATTAGAGCGGCATAGTCGCGTCTTGTTAGCGACAAAGCTCTTTAAACTATGATTAAAAAAAAATTAAATACAACAATTCCTCATAGTGGATTCTCAAGATCGCGACTCTACACTATTTGCGCAGCGTCAATGTTACCGAAATCCTTATGGCAACTGGCTCAAAACTATCGGAACAGAGGTTATATTATATATTGTCTTTGCTTCGGTTGACACTTGAAATAAAATAAAAGGAACTACCCGAAAACACAAAAAAAGGTACTATTAACTTTAATTTTGAAACTAAATTCTACATTGAATTTCTGATCGCAAAAATAGTATTATCATCATAATCATCACGGGCCGTCAATGGACCACTGCTGAGCCGGGTCTCCTCCTCAGAATGAGGAGTGTATTAGGCCATAGTCCACCACGCTGGCCCAGTGCGGGTTGGCAGACTTCACACACCTTTGAGAACTTTTTAGGGAACTCTCAGGAGTGCAGGTTTCGTTCACCGTTAAAGCAAGTGACATTTAGTTGCTTAAAACACACATAACTCAAAAAAGTCCTCCCGAGTAAGTCATTGAAGTCTCAACTACCGGGATAGGACAAAGTAATCTCATTAATGACCAATTCTAAATTACACTAAATCTAAAATTAGTTACTAGTAACTTTGTATTGTTTGAGCATTAAGAGATCTTACGCAGGTAAAAGGTCCAAGGATATGGAGGCTGCGCTTGCGCATGTCATAATGCACGTATGCATAGATAGAATGTAGAATGTATAAAAAAGGGAAACACCGTAAACCTATTTATTTAATAAATTAATGACATTAAATAAAACGGTGAAATAAAATACTTCATATTTACGAGGAGGATATGGAGATAAAGTAAAATCAAAAAAACTGGCCGGCTTTTATGGAGGCACCCCTTAAATATTTATTTTATTCTGTTTTTAGTATATGTTGTTTTAGAGGCAACAGAAATAGATCGTTTGTGAACATTTCAACTGTCTAGCTATAACTGGTCATTAGATACAGCCTGATAATAGACAGACGGACGGACAGATAGCGGTCTTAATAACCCTTTGTGTATGCAACCCTAAAAAGAGAGAATAGAAGAAATACTGTTTTTTTAGATAGATGAGGTTATTGAGAATGTAGTAAGAAAATGACTCAGTATAGAAGTGGAAATGGTAATCCGATAACATCCCCCCACACGGAGCAAATTGTTCAATCTTTGATCATACCATGCCATGGTCACAGGACGCAGTTTCTCCCGCATTGACAAATATTTGTATTGGCTGTATAAATGTTTACTACTGTCTATTTCGAAGTTTCAATACCGGGAACTATTGCTATTCAATCATCGGATATTAAAGGAAATATTGTTGAAACTAGCGGATATATTTTATCCCCAAAAAACTATTGGAAGTTTAGTTAATATCTATACTTATATTAAAAGCTGTAGAGTTTGTTTGTTTGCTTGAAGGCGCTTTTCTCATCCTCCCAATGTGACAATAAAACTCAATGTGAATAAATTTATTTCAATAAAAAAAAAAAAAAAAAAATCTCAGGAACTACTGGTCCGATTTGAAAAATCCTTTCAGTGTTATATAGACCATTTATCGTGGAAGGCTATAGGCTATATATCATCACGGTAAGACCAATAGGAGCGGAGCATCTCGCGGACGAAGACGCGCGGGTCGCAATCACACAAAAGCCGCTGACCGGATTACAGTAAAATTTGGCACTCAGATACTTTAAACCCTGGATTAGCATAGGCTACTTTTTATCTCTGAAAAACATAGTTCCTGTGATGGATGTGATTCCTGTGATGAGGAATGGAAATGTCTGGATGGCAATAAAATATGTTTATTGGGCGTCTGAATACTTTTATATAGCGATATATTGAATATAGAAAAAATGCTATATTTCTGTTTTTTTTTAACTGATTCAAACTCTCCAATGGAAGGAGTATTTTAATGAGAAGTCGTTAGTTAAAGGAATCTGGTACAGAATAATACAGTGTGAGCCTCCACGTGTTCCTTGGTTTGCAAATGTAAACATAAGTAGGAAATTAGTAGTTATTGCTCACAGACTGAGGTCTGAAAATGTCAGATACTCCCAATTGCGACGTGATGTGACGTGATGTGAGATGTGCATCATGTTCTAGCCGAATGTAGTAGATTTCAGTCAGTCAGAAATAAACTTATAACAAACTTTAGGTTAAATACAATTGATTTAGGACTGTTTTTTTCTATTTTGTGTTGTCCAGTATCTGAACCAGCTTTATTTTTATTTAAATATTTAGTATAGTAAGCTTTCATTTTTAGTGTCATTTTTATTTAAATATTCAGTTAAGTTAGTTTTCTTTTTTATTGTTATTAGGGTATGATGACGTAAATTAATACGAGAAATATATATTAAAAAAAAAAACTCTCCAATAGTGCAATAATTATGCTAGTCACAGTGCAATATCGTAGTAAGATAAATAATGCCAAGGTTTAATCTATTGGGAATTTATTAATGAGCCATTCATAGTATCTGAGCAATTGGCAATCAATTCAGATACTCGATACCTCGACGCTTTAGTTGCTATCGAATAACAATTATACCTAATAAACCATATTACATTATTTACTATATAACTTTCATTATATACAAGCCTTTTGAGTCCGCCATATTGGATTTAAAATTATGCCATACAGTTAAATATCCAAATCCATCGTATTATTTCCATTGATTTACTATCTGACCCGATAAACGTAAAAAAATTGGGGTGGGCCACCCTTATCACTTAGGGGTATAAAAATAGATAACACTATTCTCAGACCTACATACAAAATTTCATCAAAATCGGTCAAGCCGTTTCGGAGTACTATGGTAACTAAAACTGCGACACGAGAATTTCATGAAATAAGTATTAATTTTCTAATCGAGAATCATGTGAGCTATTATGTTAGATTAAGCAGTGTAGGCGAGAGTTTACCTGTATAAAGATCTCGTTGAACCTACATATTACTTACAAGCCACAGGCACTACTAGACTCAAAACTTTTAAGTGCATATTACTATTATCACTAGAGAGTTGCTGTTATGATAAAAGCAACTCTATCTGTTTGTCTGTTCCGCCTTGACGCTTAAACTCCTGAACCGATTTTGATGAAATTAGGTACAGAGATAGAATAGACGTTGCGAATGGACATAGACTGTTTTATGGCGA
Organism: Limenitis camilla; assembly: GCA_905147385.1. Lineage (NCBI taxonomy): Eukaryota > Metazoa > Arthropoda > Insecta > Lepidoptera > Nymphalidae > Limenitis > Limenitis camilla. Next base: position 10,712,516 of record LR990249.1, on the reverse strand, counting down.
AAAAAGGCTTAAAATGGTTGAAATAGGGGATGAAGTGCATGTGCTGTGTGAACGTTTATGTCTTTTGGAATTAGTCATACATATGTCGGAGGATAGCAAAAGATTATCGAGTAATCGAATTATCATCGCTGTCTGTGGCGTTGGAGTAGGGTACTCGACCCTTTATATTCCTTCTACAGTCTGACTGTAGTCTTAGTCGTGCGCGGTATCTCAAGGATTGAAGTAGTCCCTTGATAGTGTTAGTGTTTGCAGTGCAGTGTTAGTGTTGAGAGTGCTATCCATTTAAGGTCACGTGACTACTTTAAAATATAATTGCCACCTCTTGTGTTACGTTAGGTTTATGTGAGTTTGTGTTTTGTGAAAATTAGCGGAATCAGAAAAAAAATACACCGAAATTTGTTGCACTGCGAGAAAAAATTGGACGTTTCGTCAACTGTATGGTTTACGTTATTTAATTCAGTTAAAAACGTTACGTTTAGTTAAAAAAGTACTCTAAAAACAATAGATATGTGGTGTGTTGTGGGGTGTAAAAATTCCCAATCTCGGAATCGAGAATTAACTTTTTATTCGTTCCCGAGACGATTGAAAAATTAAAAAAAGAAATAAAAGCTGTAAGAAGAATGGAAGTAAACAAAAAGTAAATTATTCTCGCACTGAGAAGAACGGCAATGTCACATGTGCTATTCCAAAACTATAGGCAAATTAAACTTGCTGGGACATTTTGACCCAACACCCATGACGCCGGGTTAATCCACGAATAATATTGTATGCTAACATCAACTAAGTAAAAAAAAAATTTTTGAGTAATTATTAAAAATTAATAAATATTTTTAAAAAATGTTAAAACAAATTAATTTTTGAAGTGAAACTTCTTTAGAATCGTTGTGATTTCAAACCGGATGCAACGGAAAAAACGACAGGTAAGAGACACAAATACAAAAATGTGTAGGAAAGAATGAGACAGAAATATACATACTATTTAATATTATCGGTCTCTCCTCTTTGTGCCATACTTCGTAGCGTCCCCACTCCCGTCTTCTAAGCATAGTCGCCTGTAATTAGTGAGCCAGAGCGAGAGAGCAGATGTCGGTGTGTATGTATATTGCACACTGTTTAATACTTGCTTGTATTTGAGCATTTAACGTGTGTTAGTGTATGTGAAAACTACGTGAGCTAATACTACTGTACACTGTATGCGGCTGCGTATTACAGCTTTTTAGTAGGATGTCAGCGTGGTGTGTTATTATCTAACAGTGTGTTTGTGACTATTTTTATATATATTCATCTCATTCTTTTGTCGATTTACTGAAGTTTCACTTCTATCGTGTGTGAATCGCACACACACCTTTTTTTTTTTTTTTTTTTCTTAGCTTATCTTTCTGCAACAAATTGACCCGTATTCGCTTGATCGATCATTCCACATCCAATGATTTCCACGCTATCTTAATGTAAAGTTAGAATTATTGCCGATTTTTCGCGATCGGTTCAAGCAAAACAATTAATTTTTTAGCAACTAATTAGCAACAAATTTCGGTGTCTATTTTTGCTGATTCCGCTGATTTTACATCGCCAGTTTTTTAGACCTGAGATCATATTTGATTACTTATCGGTTCAGTAGCAGTATCTACGTTGCGTTTACCTAATAGTCCACTTAATATCATCACCTCGTGTCCCCTCCTTCCTTCTCATCTTTAAAATCCACGACAATCACCCGTGCGAGAAGTTGGATGTAAGAAGTAGCGCAAAATCAGTCGATTCAAGGTAGAATCTCACGTAAAACAAGTATGTTAACACAAATATGAGTGTATGACGTAGGCTGTATAATCAAGTAGGAACAGTCTGCATGTAAGCCTATTACAATTTACACATAACATTCCTTGTATGCAATAATCGCGTTAGCAATAGTGCCGTCATACTTGTAATGCTTTTTGTTTTTATGCGACGATCTGTCGAACGCTTTAGATACGAGGAATACTTTGCTAATTGATATATATCATATAGAGGTTGTTTCTTTTGCATAGCTGAAACATTGCTATGTATAAGATATCTATAAAGAAATATATTTTATACGTTTAATTAAGGGGTTTGGGGTTGGGTAGTCAGAGACATGAAGAAACGAGAATTTCATCATTTAGTACTTTTCTTCCCATTAAATCATTTTATTGTATAAAATTAATAACATGGCATCTTTAGTTGAAGTCAAAAGTTATAGCTATTTGTGTTGACCCAGTTCCAACAGAAGGTCCTTGCGGTGACCATCATAAGTCCTTGGATATTCATCTAAAATCAATCGGACAGAAAAAAAAATGTTTCATAAATAGATAATCTTATGCCTTACCAAAGGATTTTTTTTTTCTTCAAAAATTATCAAAATGGCGGCTTCAGGATTTTTTTTTTATAGTTTTTCGGGAAAAATCAATAGTGAATTGTTTTTTTTTATTATTATATAATGGGCTTACTCTTGACTCCAGTCTAGCTCTAGAGCAGAGACGAGGTCGAAGATAGAGCAGGCTCGCCCAGAAGAATCCTGTTCTGTTATATGTTCTCGGAGGTACAGACGCCGGCAGGGAATTCCATTCCTTGGCCGTGCGCATTAAAAAAGATGACTTGAAGCGCTTTGTACATATGAAGCGTATAGCATTTAGGTAGGGATGAAAGCCTGCGGTGCGTCTGTATGTCCGATGGAAGAAAGGAGATGGGGGTATGAGCTCGTGTAGCTCCAGGGCACACTCCCCAAAGTACAACCTGTAAAAGACCGTAAGACTGGCAACTTTTCTTCGGTGAGCCAGAGTGTGAAGAGAAGAGTTTATAAATAATCGAAATTTAAAAATAAAAGATGATCAACCCCTTAATCATTTTAGTAAATCGTTACTAACTTTTAGAATGAAATAAGCTAGTAATTACTATCGAACCTTCTATTACGCAAGTAAGTCGTTCACTTTACAGCTCCGGCACGTAAGTATAGGTTTGACCTTGAATGCGTAGAAGTCATTATCAGGGGCGAGTGCAGCGCGTCTGCTACGTCATGGATGGAACGTAGCACGCTCACAATGCGCAACAAACCCCCACTATTTTTGTCAGACCTAAAGTTAGTTGCCGACTACAGTTTATATATACCGACTATTAGTTTAGTTAGGTATCAGAAGCAGTGGAGTGGATATTACGGTTATCTCCTAAGCAACCCCAAAAATTAGACTAGCTCCCTATGTCGCATCCAAAACCTAGACTTGAAATGTAAGCCCTATATCTGTCAATACAATTAGTCACATAAACAAATTAGTACAACAAACAATACCAGAACAATACACATACACAATGACGGGATGAGGAAAACAATCATATCATGTCATTTTGGTTACATACTAAAATTGATTCCTTACCAAGATGTACGTTTTGAAAATTATAATATTCGCCTCTACTGCTTGACCCCGCTACCACTACCCCGCTACCCACATCTATATAGATAACTTATAAGTTCTGTAACGATACTTCAGTGGCAGTATGACGAATGATATCATAGAATAATTTATTATATAATTTTATTTAGCTTATAGACGTCTGCAACACCAGAAGCATCGCAAGCGCATTGCCGACCCTATCCCCAATTCCCCCCAGAAGCTCTGGTCCTTACTACCTTACTCACCAACAGGAACACAACACTGCTTTAGAGTAGTGTTAGTTAGCTGTGATCTTCTGTAAGGTCGAGGATAATATGACCATCATTTACCATCAGGCAGTGCCAGATTCTACCAGTATATTTATAACCAAGTTCCAGCTTGACCAAATCCCATCCGATATGTTGGATTAAGAGTGAAGTAAACTCCTTAATTTGATACCAATATCATGGGCGTGTAAACAAAACAACTTGAGCCGTCCGCCATATTGGATTTGGCCGACTTAATTGATCAATTTATTTTTTTGACCATGCCACGTGATTGAAGGGATTCAATGCTCACGTAATTACCGTAACGTAATATTAAAACTACTCAAGTTTTGACGTAATTGTTTAACATTTTATTATCTGTGCTGTGGTTAGCGTAACACAAAAACCTCTTATCGTATAAAGTGGTTAACTACTAGTATATGAGGCAGAACAATTAATTATAGGACGATATTTGTGGAGTTTATGGCATCGTGGCGTTGGTGTCGTGTTTATTTGCATTGGTGGAGCCAACTACGTCTACGTTACGTTCACGTGCTTCTTCGTTATTTTACTGTCTTTGATTTGGGGTGACCCAAATATGGGCTTGGACTATTTAAAGTTCTTGAACCAACATTTCACAGAAATGTATGAAAAACTGAAGGAAAAATGATTTTACCTTGAAGGTGGAAGGAATCTATTATTATTATAATTTACTTTATCTCTTCTCTTTTTTTAGAGTTCATTGAACTCAAAACAAATATGAGAATAAACATTTGAATAACGATTACACAAAAAAACCGTAATTAAAAAAAAGTATAAGGTACTATTTAATATCAACTTCCTTATAGTAAACAAAACCTACAAAATGTATGTCGATCACATTAAAAGCGAAAATCCCGTAGATCCTATGCGTCCCACATTCCATAAATAATTCAATGCGATATAAATCATGGTGTGACCGGGATTCGAACCCGGGACTGCGCGATCAACCGGGTCAACTATTTACAGATCATTTATTAGTTATCTGTTGAAGCGTTTAATGATAATAAATATTTTGTTAGCAACTTAGTAGTATCTCCTATTAGAAGTAAGGATTCAATCACTATCAAAGGCAATGTGACAAGTAATTACATAGAGTGAATATTGTATAAAATAGTGAAAGTTTAATAAAAATCTTGACCAACGCGTTGTCCAGGTTGAGCAATGGAGGCTTTTAAATGCATTTTGAAAAAACCTACACATGTGACGATGGCACCAGGCTCTGCTATGCTTTCCGTCTAAAGACAAGTATTTGAGATATCCATATGGTATTGATAGTCATCGATCACGTTGTCGTCGATCCAAAACTATCACTATTGATACCTAAATTGTTTTGTGACTCTTATACTAATATATAAAGCTGAAAAGTTTGTTTGTTTGCGCGCTAATCTCAGGAACTACTGGTCCGATCTGAAAAATTCTTTCAGTGTTAGATTGGCCATTTATCGAGGAAGACTATAGGCTATATATCATCACGCTAAGACCAATACGTTAATTCATATTATATGTTATAAGTTGACTTATAACATATAATATGAATTGACGTCAATTATAATATTAACCTAAATAAAGAAAATTAGCACGCTTACATACAGATGGATGTGATCGCGATATCTTTATATGAGTTCAAATACGGAGCGATCTTTTTACGGCTATCTTTACTACATGAACAATGAACATGTCACGAGCGAACTTTAATGTAAAAATGTTAAAAAATATATATTTCAAGTTTATATAATATATATATTTCGAAAACTAATTAAAAAGGATATAGAATATTTCAATAATCATCGTATATTCACAATGGATGGCCTATAAGCTACGGGCGCAACACGGTCAGGATATAACTAAACGTTACGATCTCTTACAATTCTGAGAGGAACCCAAGCAGTGCCTTAGACTTGTCACCAGGGTGTAGGCTTAAGGACGTCCTTTAAGTGATCACAACACTCGCTTCCACTGCTTAGTTTCACCGTCTAAACCTAAGATTAGACTAACATTAACCTAACCTAACACAAGGCTAACCTAACCTTAGGCTAACCTAAACCTAGCTCACACCTCCGACATATATATTAACCTCGCATTGGCTTAGACTGATATTACACTATCATATATATATGATTCTTTTTATATGAAGATATTTTTTGCCGCTGGGAGAGCATCTCGTAAAAGGCGAGTAACTCGGCTCCCCTTGGTGGTAGGGGATCTGTTCCCCGACTGGCTTGCGACCACCAGCATGCGAATCCGACCGCCAAGTGTCTCTGACGCGTTCCGGCCGAACCGCATGTGGGCCGGATCTACCCCTTCCTCTCCCATCCCATTACTACTGCGGTTCCAATGAACACGGGGTTCTTGCTCGGGGTCCATTGAAGTTGCAACAATCTTCTCTTCGCTCCCCCTCCCCACTCTATCTTCGAGGTAGCAACGCATCGACAAAAAAATAAATATCCTCTAGTGTTGCAGATGTCCATGGGTCACGGGGATCCTATTTAAAAGCTAGCGTACAAGTAGGATCATATCCGTCATGCGTATCATCCCTACTTAGTCTGTGTATCCGTCTACATAGTTTAACACGACTTCATCCATTCGGAGATATGTTTTGTAAGACTTTTTATCTTCCAATCTAAGTTCTTCAAGTAAGGTGTTGTGGACCCCTCTCTCTGATCGCGGCTAGTTGCCTCCCATGATCTAACCCAAATTCTTCATTTATTTCTAATGTTATTTCTTTTAATGCTATTAATGAAATTGCACTCATAGCATTGGAAAACACGGCTAAATCGTTATCCATCTTGATAATATATGACGTTTATATGATCATATGTGAATCAATAATGTAATGAATAAAAATGAAGAACTGCATCGTATAAATATGATCATAGAACTTGAGAATATGACATCATATATATATGATGAATATATGATGAATATATGATAGTGTAATATCTGTTAAGGAATTTAGATTGACTCGTTTTTTTTGTTTTGACTCGTCAAAAATTTAAAAGAAAAGTTATAAATGTTTTCATCTCAAATAAATCGGACAAAAATAGTTTTATAAATAGATAATCTTTGTGCCGTGAGTACCATACAATGTAGTTGCCACGTCTTGTGGTTAGGGTTCATTGAGTTTAACCTTGGTTTAAACAGAGAGCCTGAGCAGTGGAGGCTAGTGTTGGAATTCTGATAAAAGACGTCTTTAAGCCTACACCTTGGTCACAAGTCCAAGCCACTGCTTAGGTTTCTCTCGTAATTGTAAGATATCATAATTTTTAGTATCTACGATGCGTTTACCCAATAGTCCATTCAATATCATCACACCTTGTAGTGTTCTTCCTCCTTCCTTCTCATCATTAAATCTCCAAGATATAATAGTACAAAATCCATGGAGTTTCATTTACATTTAATAAAAGAACAATGACATACAACAGTATCCCGCGAATCCGCCTCCAGGCGACCACTAGGCTCTGGCGCCTCGCCAAACCCACTTGTTACAGCCAGCAATAACAAACAGAACACTTTGATACATTTCCATGAATGAGTTTAGGAGAAACGTACGAGTATGATTTATACATTTAATCACGGCTTCCTGCTGTGCGCCATGCGATAATAAAGAACAAAGAAAAGAATTATATTTTCAATACACATACAGCTGTGTGCATTACTGTGGAATGTGTTTAGGATTTTAAAAAAATCAAGAGCTCCTCCAACACGTGAATACGTGGGATTCCGTACCGTAAACAAATCAGATAATTGTTTATATTACGCAAAAATAATCATGAATGACCTGCAAAATGCGAATGAGCTCAAAAGTTTCTTTAACCCTCAACAATTAATATAAATATTAACTACATATAAAAAAAATATTCGACGATTGTTATCCAAAAAAAAAAAATTAATGAACTTCAAACTGAAAGATCCACTAAAAAGTAAAATTTATTAAATATGGCTATTTATGCCCTTCTTCACCAGATGATAATAGTAAGGGAGGCCATGATACTAAATGAGGATTTACTCATTGAAGATCAGTTAAGCGTCAGTAGCTCAGTGGTTCGGGCGTTGGATTCACGATCGATAGGTCTTGAGTGATTTGAGTGATGGGCGTGGCCATCTAGAAGGGTAGAAAAAAAATGTATTCAATCACCGTCAGATATTCAGAGGGATATTAAGTGATATTTATAAATACATAAAATGAAATGAATGCGTTGTTTTGTTATTATCTGTGATGATATTATGACGTCGGAAAGCAGTGTGGTGATGGAGCGAGCTCGTCCGCGGTCCCCCCACACCCAAAATACACGCTTTCTATCCTTACCTTAATCAGACGCGTTCGAGTAAATCAAAAAAACTCCCTCTTGGGCTCTAAATGTTGAATGAGAATAACATATCAAATCAAAAAATAAATTTCCAATTTGGTTCATAAGCGACAGAGTTCTGTGGTAACAAACATTAAAAAAAATACAACCAAATGAATTAATACCCTCCTTAATTTTTTTAGATTTTTTGAAGTCATTTGAAAAGTTCCATTGTGTCTTTAGCATTCGATAAAACACCCTTAGGAGATATATGTCAAAACGCATTCTCAAAAATGACCCTATTATGATTTCTATTTTAAACATTAGTAACAGATTTACTTTAGAATAATAATTGAATTGATGCTCTGACTCTAAACTATAACCCCCAGGAAGATATTCTAGTCCTAGCGGTCATACTGTTGGTCTGAGTATAGACTAACAAAAATTAATGAGTTTTGTGTCTCAAGGTTGTAAACAGACAGCTACGATGCACTTCATTATGTAATTAAGGAAGATAGATCGTGACAATGCGGAAGATATTTCTAGAAGAAAAAAAATGAATTATTACGAAAACGCAGCATCATGTCCAAGATTAGATCTCGTAATTGCAAGACAAACATACGAACCACTCGTACATTTAATTTCTGGTAATTACGGAAATTATTTTTGCGATCGCTGAAATAATGCTATGACCCTTCTCTAGGAGCGCTTCTCAGTTAACTTGACGATGTTGACCCCCGGAATTATCTAGAATTCAGTCTGAAATATGGCAAACTTTTCTGACATTTTCTCTGTGTAAAATCTCACACACAACCGAAAGTAATATTAGCTCCTGCTTTTTCTGCAAAATCCATAATTCCTATATTTATATTGTTAATTAATAAAAAGAGAAAGAGTAAGTTGTAGTCTATATGCAGACTAACATTATGACGGCTTGACTATAATATCCTCCTGAGGTTATACTTTAGACTCAGAGCTTCCGCGTTAGTCCTAGAATACTCGCGATGTAATCCATGATTATTCTGTCGTGATGGCGTATTTATTTTGCAATCCCCACTTCCTTGGTTTTTGTTTATCAGTTGGCCAACATTCAAGTAACAGGATGCTACCCATATCAGTCGTACCAACATCAAGAAACAGGATGCTACTCAAATTATAAGTGTTGCCAACATCATAATTAACAATATATTAATTTTATATTACGGTTTAGCTTTATAAGCACCGATAACTTGTCATGTCAATTTGGGCTTCGGTCTAGAAGTGACTACCGATTGACCCTAACTGTGGCAAAAACGAAGGGCTTGCTATAGTAGATAGCAAGCCCTTTACAGTAAAAGCTGCAAATCTATAGAGATTTATTACCCCGTGATTCGTTAGACGACTTTTGAAATTTATATTTCCAAAAGTCGTCTTACGAAGTATTATTTATCCTCTCAACACTAATATATATTATTACGCGTAACACTGTAAGGTACTTACGTGACCTTAATCAGGCAGGACTTCCAACACAAACACTGACTTTAACACTATCCAGAGACTACTTCACACTTTGAGAGACCGCGCACGACTAAGACTTCAGTAACACTGTCAATGGCATATAAAGAGTCGAGACTAGCTAGTATTCCCCTCCACGGGTGGGGCGGACGGAAGTGATCATTATTTTACTCCAGCACCACAGACGCCGATGACGACTCGTTTATTCGATTAATCTATTGCTCGTTTGAGACTATTAAAAATCGTTGAATACTAAAATGACGCGACGGAAGTAATAATTAATTTTCTTTATCATCATCCCACCCCAACTACGGTTCAAGACGGCCTTCACTATTATCCTACTCCAACTATCTCAACTCCAGAGAGCTCAGTGGCTCGGGCGTTGGATTCACGATCAACAAGTCGTGGGTTCAAATCCCGGACATTGGACTACTGGCGTGGCCCACTCCTGACACAAGCATTTAGCTTAGTTGAAGGTGTAAAGGGAATACTAGTAGTATAAAAGTAAAAAAAAAAACAAAAAAAAACTATGCTCCGACATATATATGTCCCCTTTATATGCGATCGACAGTCTAACTGAAGTCTTAGTCGTGCGCGGTCTCTCAAGAAGTGAACATCATCTAAGTAGTGCTAGTGATAGTGATAGTGTCAAGTGCAGTGTAGTGTAGAAGTGCTGTCCAACTAAAGTCACGTAAGTCCTTACAATGTAATTGCAACGTGGTTAAGTAAACACAATGTTAGGTTAGGTTAGCCTTGTGTTAGATTCGGTTTATGTGCGTTTAACCTTGGGTTTAAACAGAGAGCCTAAGCAGTGGAGGCGAGTGTCGTGATCACTTAAAGGAGCTCCTTAAGCCTACACCTTGGTCACATGTCTAAGGCACTGCTTAGGTTTCTCTCGTAATTGTTAGAGATCATATTTGATGTTTTATCGGTTCAATAGGAGTATCTACGTTGCGTTTACCCCATATTCCACTCATTACCATCACCCTCTTTAAGTGTTCCCCAATATTCCCCATCTCCCTCCTTCCATCTCCTTTCACATCGTTTTAAAATCCCCGACATATATATATATATCTCTTATATATAAAATTGTATCCCTATTTCGCTAATTCTTTTTTGTCGTGTTTGTTATTGTCAGGAGAAGGTTCTTATGGAACAAAAAATTGAAAAAGCTGCGCGAAAAATTAGAAAATTAAACGACCATATTAATTTTTCTAATGTAAGCTTTTAACAGCCAATTCGATATTCATAGTTAAGATAGGACAACGTCTGTCAGGTCAACTAGTATATATATATATATATATGTAAAGAAATATATTTCTTTCAATAATATATAAACTGTTTGAGGTTTTATAATAATAGTTTAACCTTCATGCTCACCGTTATTATTCGAATGTCATATTTAATATTTTGTTTATTTGAAAAATCGTAAGAGGAAAAACGAAATGTTTTAAAATCTTTAAATATTATACTAAAAAGTAAATAATCTAAAAGAGGGCGAACAATAAACTTTAAATGTCGTTTCTCCTTTTACAGGTGAGCATAATACTTATAATTTATATTTGGATAATATTTTGTAAATACATCATTAATGTAAATAAAGCTCCTTTTACAGAGAGCAACACATTTTTATTTTCGCCTGATTAGAGAATAATCTTATAAAACGACATTTTTGTTTAAAAACGAAAATGGAAAAACTCCGTTTTGAATTTACACTGTTGCCTACAAAAGATGGGAAATCCAGCATTTTTTCAATAACCTCTGTAGCTACGATTAATAATAAAGTATATGCAATACCAGAGGAGCTACAATCAGCTGACCACCATAAAGAGATTATTAAAACGGCTGCTTATACTAAGGTAAAGAATAGCTTAGAAAAAAGGTATCAGGTTAGACGAGTTTGGATAACAATGAATGAATATCTTAGAAAAACCTATATAGATGAAGATGGTAACTTACATTTTGGAAATCAATATCTTGAAGAATTAAATCAAGAACAAATTACTACATGTAAAAAAGGAAAGGAAACAATAGAGAAATTACTCGAAAAATTGATAGAAAATAATTCACAGTCACATAAAGAACAGAGTATTAAACACGTTGCAGAGAAGTTTATCATTGAAAAATTTACAAGCAAAAATTCTAATGCTAAACAGTGGATTGATCTTTTTGAGAAGGAATGCATACGCTTTGATGTTACAACGGATGAAAAGAAAATTGAATTACTCAGATTGTTTATGGATACGTCTTGTCTAAATTGGTACAGTTCAATGATGATAAAATTAACAATTGATTCGGAATGGTCAACATGGAAGTATAAATTTTGTGATTCTTTTGCAAACAGGGGTTGGAACCCAGTGACAGATGCACTATCATTTAAATACAAGGATGGTACACTGTTAGATTATGCTATAAAAAAAGAAAAACTTTTACTGGATATGAGAAGTTCGATCGACACAGGTACTCTACTCGATCTTATAGCAGCAGGCTTACCAGAATTTATTCTCAATAGGATTGATAGGGAAATACTGAAAGACACAGTAGACTTATTTAATGAAATTAACAAATATGAACACATGGTAAACAAAAAAAGATTTTTGGGTAAGAGAAAAACTATATTTTCTAGAACAACTGAAAAAAATAAAGACCAAAGTTTTTGTAAGATTTGTGAAACATTAAATAAAGGTAATCGCTATCACTCAGAGGATATATGCTGGTTCAGAACAAATAAAGATGATATTAAAAAAAAATATATTAACCATGTAAATAATTCAGTCATAGAAGCTGAATTAAATGAAACGGATCCAAAAAACGAGTAGTGACACCATTAATAAATGTCAAACTACTACTGAATGATAAACTAGAAATAAACGGTGTTTATGATTCAGGTTCAAATGTTTCTCTGATTAATTCTAAGTTATTAAAAGTAAAGGGGAAAGGAAACATTTTGAATGAAGCAGATTTAATAACAATTAATGGTGTTAAAAAAACGAGTGGTTTGACAACTTTAAAAATAAAGATTTTTGAATTAGAAAAGAGCGTCGATGTATATATAATGGATAAGAAAAATTTTAAATATGATTTCTTGATTGGATTAGACTTAATAAAAGAGTTTAAACTGATTCAGGATGAAGATCTGAAGATAACTCAGAGATTAGAGGAATATAAAAAAAATACTGAAACAAGAGGAATTTGTAAATCTGAAAAAATAAATTTTGACGTAGCAAGTAAAGAAAATAATAAAATAATCGCAATAGAATATGAAATTAATTTTAATGAGCATGTAAGAGAGGAAGATTTTGAAATAAAAATTAATCATTTAAATGAGGAACAAAAATCTGAAATTGATGCACTAATTGATAAATATGAGTCAGTTTTTGCCAAAAATAAGTATGATATAGGTACTGTCAAAGGATATGAAGCCAGAATAGATCTAATAGTCGATAAATACTGTAGTAAGAGGCCTTATCGATGTACTGTAGAAGATAAAAAGGAAATAGAGGAACAAATAGCAAAACTGCTGGATAATAAGTTGATAGAAGAATCTTATAGTCCCTTTGCTGCACCTGTTACAATGGCTTTTAAGAAAGAGGATAACAGAAAGTCTAGACTATGTATAGACTTCAGAGAATTGAATAAAATTGTAGTACCTCAAGCACAACCATTTCCTTTGATAGAAGACTTAATGATAAAGACGAGAGATTGTAAATTTTTTTCAACATTAGATATCAATTCCGCATTTTGGTCAATTCCTCTACGAATCGAAGATAGGAAAAAGACTGCATTCGTAACACAGGAAGGGCATTTCCAATGGACGTGTCTACCTTTTGGACTCAAGACCTCACCAGCAATTTTTCAGAGAATATTAAGTAATATATTAAGGAAGTACAAGCTTACTGATTTTACAGTTAATTATATTGATGATATTCTTATATTCTCTAAAACTTTTTCTGAACATATTAATCATCTAACACATTTGCTCGAAGCAATTAAAACCGAAGGTTTTAGATTAAAGTTCACAAAATGTACTTTCGCATCAGACAAAGTAAAGTATTTGGGTCATATAATTCAGAATAATACTGTCAGACCAATAAATGATAATTTAATTTCAATAAAGAATTTTCCTATTCCAAAAACGCAGAAGAATGTGAGACAATTTCTAGGAAAAATTAATTTTTACCATGAATATATACCAAAGAGTGCTATTATATTGGATCCATTGCATAATTTACTAAGGAAAAATCAGAAATTCGTTTGGTCTGCTGAATGTCAAAAAGCGTTTGATATAATAAAGAGCTTGTTATGCTCTCAACCTGTACTGGAAATTTTTGATCATAATTTACCTACAAACATTTATACAGATGCATCATTGGTTGGTGTTGGAGCAATTCTGAAACAGATACAACCTGATGGAAAAGAAAAACCAGTGGCTTATTTCTCGAAAAAAATAAATGAAGCTCAGAAGAAGAAAAAGGCGATATACTTGGAATGTTTAGCTATAAAAGAAGCAGTAAGATACTGGCAATACTGGTTGATGGGTAAAACTTTTACAGTTTATTCAGATCATAAACCTTTAGAAAACATGAATTTAAGATCCAGAACAGATGAAGAGCTCGGTGACATAGCATACTATTTGTCACAATATGATTTTAAAATTAAATATGCTCCAGGTTATAAAAATTTAGAAGCAGACTGCCTAAGTAGAAATCCAGTCTTAGAATCAAATGAAAATATTGATGAGCAATTAAAAATTGTAAATTTAATTAAAATAGAAGATATTTTACTGGATCAAAGTAAAAATCAAGAAATACAAAATAATAAAACCAATTTGATAAAAAAACAAAATATATACTTCAAAAAAACAAGAAAACAAGAAAAGATTATATTATCGGAAGAATTTAGTATTAAACTCTTAAAGGATCTACATGAAAACATGTGCCACATTGGAACTGGGCAAATGCATAAAACGATTAGTTCGCTATACGCGGCTAAAAATTTGACAGAAAATATAGTGAAAATTTGTAAAAGTTGTGAAATTTGTATCAAAAATAAATCAAGAGGGCAAGCTAAATTTGGTTTAATGTCCCACCTTGGCCCGGCCACAAAACCGTTTGAAATAATCTCAATAGATACTATAGGAGGCTTTGGAGGTTCAAGATCGAAAAAGAAATACTTACATTTGTTAGTGGATCACTTCACAAGATATGCGTTTATAATAACTTCAAAAACTCAGAATGCAGATGATTTTATAAAATTAATTAAGAACATAACCGAGACAGAGGATGTTGGTATGCTTCTTACAGACCAATATCCGGGAATAAATTCAAAAGAATTCAAAAAATTCTTGAATACTCAACGGATACAAATGGTTTTCACGGCAGTAAATACCCCATTCTCAAATGGTCTTAATGAGAGGCTTAATCAGACTTTACTTAATAAAATTAGATGTAGGATAAATGAAAAAACAAAAAAGAAAGCCTGGGCAACAATAGCTCAAGAGTGTGTTGCTAAATACAATGATACAGTTCACTCAGTTACTGGCTTTACACCAAGCTATCTTCTATACGGTAAAGATGTTACTATATTACCAGATGAATTAAAGCAAGGAAAATCAAGCAGCGACTGGATCAGTGATAGAAAAACGGCTTTTCGGAATACGATAAAATCACACAACTACAACAAAAAATTATTTGACAGAAATCGGAAAAATTATGAACTTAATGTTGGAGATATGGTATACGTAGAAAATGGAAATAAATTAAACAGAAAGAAATTAGATGAACTCAGGATTGGACCATACAAAATTATTGAAAAAATTTCAAACTCTATATACAAGATTGATACAGGTCACAAAAAAGCCCAATCAAATCTTTTCCACATCACAAAACTTATTCCTATTCCTACACAATAAGAAGAAACTGAACAAAATGGATTTAAGCGAAAATTTACTTCGAAATTTTCTACCCAAAGGGGGGAGATGTAAAGAAATATATTTCTTTCAATAATATATAAACTGTTTGAGGTTTTATAATAATAGTTTAACCTTCATGCTCACCGTTATTATTCGAATGTCATATTTAATATTTTGTTTATTTGAAAAATCGTAAGAGGAAAAACGAAATGTTTTAAAATCTTTAAATATTATACTAAAAAGTAAATAATCTAAAAGAGGGCGAACAATAAACTTTAAATGTCGTTTCTCCTTTTACAGGTGAGCATAATACTTATAATTTATATTTGGATAATATTTTGTAAATACATCATTAATGTAAATAAAGCTCCTTTTACAGAGAGCAACACATTTTTATTTTCGCCTGATTAGAGAATAATCTTATATATATATATATATATGTCGGCAACTAAAATAAAAAGGATATAGAGCTATACGCAACATGGTCAGGATATAACTAAACATTAAGGATATCCTTTAAATGATCATAACACTCACCTCTACTGCTTAGTTTCACTGTTTTATCTTAAGATTAGACTAACATTAACCTAACCTAACACAAAGCTAATCTAAACTCCTGTATTTAATTACCTGTACTTGTTGTGCGCAATAAAGTGCTTGTCTACCTATCTATCTACGACCCTGAAGTCTACGAAAAAACGAAGAAGAATGTGGTCGAATATTGGAATGAGGCGACCAGGTGTAAGGTATAGTTTATCAGCACTAAATCTCGTCTCGTGATCGCAGCACCCTGCAGCATGCACTCTGCAGCCTGTATCGCAGGTGTGCTTTGTATCCAGTTTGAATACAAATATCATTAATATTCATGCGAGAACAAGAACTGAACAAATTATACGTTAATGACATGATAACACGAGGTGTTACAACATCGCTAACAATTATTAAAGGAATGAGTGCTTCCATAGATACATCTACCGGCACGTAAGTATAGGTTTGACCTTGAATGCGTAGAAGTCACTATTTTTGCTCAGACCTAAAGTTAGCTGCCGCCTACTATAAGAAATATTTTTTCAGACATTTCTTTAATTCGATTTGCATAAAAAGTTATTTCCCATAAGTATTCAGTTTTATACTCAATAGATGGCGCTACTATACCAAAAGTTCATAATTTTTTCTGCAATCCTTTACAACACAAATGACAATCATTATCAACACGCACAATATTAACAACTCCACCTTTAACACGACATCGCTAAAATCCACTTATCATCCCGCATTGAGGCCCACACCCAAAAGCAGCCTCGGAAACAGGTGTTGCAAGTATAAATTTAACCAAACCTCGGCAGATGGCGGAGCAGATGCGGCTGTATCTGGCAATACCTTCGTTATGGTGATATGTTTTTTATAAAACCAATCATAAAAAAGCTCTAAATTGAGTATTTTGCATTTTTAATCAATTCCTTGTGACACGTTTGAAAATGAGAGACTGAGAAAGTTTTACTACATATTATAAGAAAAATGTAATTAAATATTTTACATAGAAGAATTCTATAATAATTTAATGTGAGGGGATTTAATAATACCAATAGAAGCAAAAACAATAATTTTGAATATTTTTTTTTATTGTTTGTCTCAGAAAAAATCATTGTCATTTAAAATGTCGAAGCTAGAGAAGGCCGACTAATATTAGAAGAAAATAAAATAAAATGTATTGTTTGTATGTTGTGATTAACGGCCGAAATTTATAATCAATCTCAGTTCTTAATCTTTGGAATATGGATTGAAAACAAATTCCAAATTCAAAAAGGTGTAGAAAATTAAATCTGAAATCTATTTTCGATCGAAGAATTTGAATTACAGATTAAATCAAAATTTTATTTTATTTTACAATTTTTAATTTAGAATCTATATTCAATGCATAATCCAAACATTTTGGATTAAGATTGATAAATAATTTCAGCCGTAAATCTACGGACATTGTCACAATATTGTAAACAAACATATGACAATTAACGCATAATAAACATCGCAATAACTCTATTTTTTTTTCAAAATTGAACCTTTGCAGAATGATAACGAACTGACAGATGGACGGCCAGATCGGCAGCTGTTTGATATTGATATCATTTTATGACAAATATCGGTATACATTACAGAATTGCTAAATTCCCGTAAGAAATGTGCTTGATATTTGAACATAACAACTGAACAATGCTGGGGATACTTTCATACAACTTTCATCCCCCCTTTCAGCCCTTTACAACCCTTTTTTCGCATTAAAAAGTAGCCTATGTCCTTTCTCATGCTCTATCATACTATCTGTATACCAAATATCATTTAAATCGGTTCAATAGTTTTGGCGTGAAAACGCAACAGACAAAAACGATCACACCAGTGTTCACTATCTGGTCTGTAATGACACAACAGTTTCTCATGAGTAACTTTCCAATAGAACAATTAGAATGTAAGTGGAAAACAGAACGCAATAATATATGCTAACGAGTCGATGCCCTTCTGTAAAGGTTTACAACTAATAGGCTAAACACTTGCACAATACCACTGCTACTCAACTGCTGTTACTGTTTATTGCTTTTTACATTACATATTTCATTTAACTGTAAGGTTTCATGTCATTACGGAATATTATAAGCTGTAGAAAGTGTCAGTAAATACAGCAGTCGCTAAGTTAAGAGTAAATACAAGATAATATACTAATATGAAATACTACGAATAAGAAATATGTATATGTCAGAACAGACAGACAATTTGGATGAATTAATAATCGAGTATCAATTCTGTAGTTTTTGTACAAGAACCCAGGCAGTGCCTTGGACTTGTGGCCAAGGTGTAGGCTTAAGGATATCCTTTAAATAATCACAACACTCACCTCCACTGCCTGGTCTGTTTATCTTAGGTTAGGTTAACATAAGGCTAACCTAACCTAAGGTTGTGTTAACACATCTAAATACAATGTAGGGACTAACAACGTGTCCCCTATATTACTATCCTAATCCAACTATACTATGTCGGGGACATAGGTATATATATAGATAGATGCAAAATAATATAATATATACAAATAATTAACGTGGTGTCAGAGTTTGTAACCTAACTCCCCCAAAACGGCTTCACCGATTTTTATGAAATTTTTTGTGTATATTTTTTATACCCCCTAAGTAATAAGGGTGACCCACTCCCAAAAATTATTTATATGGCAATACAACGTTTTCCGGATTTAAAACATAATAAAGTACAAATTTAAATACATTCATTTTTTGGCGACTACAGTAAATATTCATGAAGAATAAAATATATAAAATATAAAAAAATATATATATATAGGAAATATTTTGAATGTGGTTATTTTTAAAAATGAAAAAAAAAAATCTAAATTTTTTTTATTTCCTTAAAGCAACAGATTTGTAAGGAACTAGTCGACCCGCGCGACTTGTAGCTCCGCTCCTATGGGTCGTAGCGTAATGATATACAGCCTATAGCCTTCCTCGATAAATAGGCTATCTAACACTGAAAGAATTTTTCAAATCGGACCAGTAGTTCCTGAGATTAGCGCTTTTAAGCAAACAAACTCTTCAGCTTTATATATTAGTATAAGGTTTCTTCTACAACCGAGCTGTGATTAATACTTATCAAGACCGGGAAACTAATTAGCAACAATCTAGGATTTTTTATTCCTAATTTCCCAAAGAAAAGGAATAAGGAATAATATCTCTGTATTAATAGCGTGCTAGAGCAAGGATCTAATTATCGTACACCCAACAAAGGTCACCACTTTCCCGCCGGCGTCACTGACGGTAACGGTAACAGCTGTCGGGAATAAATATTCATGTTGTATACCAATTGTGTAATATACAAACATTCATTCATAATTAATGGTGATTGAGAAACCTATAGAGTTAGGCTTAGCCTATTTCTACTCGCATCAATCCAAATGTTAAAGGATAACAAATCACTACTTAGTATAAAACAAAGTCGCTTCCCGCTGTCTGTCTGTCCCTATGTATGCTTAGATCTTTAAAACTAAGTAACGGATTTTGATGCTGTTTTTTTAATAGATAGAGTGATTTAAGAGGAAGGTTTATATGTATAATACATATATAATATAGTAGAGAAACACTGATAGTTTTAGAGGTTTCTAATGTGACGTCGTAAATAAACACATTTTTTTTCCGCTTACATTGCGCTAGCTGAACCCTACGAGATAGATCAAAATAATGTACTACAGTATTGTACACCTTAAAAGGGAACACAAAAAAGTCCGCGATGGTAGATGTCTATCTCTTAGGGATAACCCACAATAACCAATTTTATCCTTTACTGTTTACGAGAAATAATGGCTTATTTACGAAGCGATTTAAAACAATTACAGCAATTACCTTATCCAATGAGGTACCCTTAATGCATTGTGCATCTTATATAGATCAATATGGTGATATACAGCGTAAATTTAAATGAATATTTTCTAAGATATTACAGATTTAAAATGCAGGGACATACCGGTAGCGCGGCGCGTGCCTATTACAACACGTCTGTATTGTCTAACGACAAAAAATCTGTGAACGTTGTATATAAAGACTTCTGTAATATATTCAGTATCAGCATTGCATTCGTGCGAAGCCGGGGCGGGTCGCTAGTGTAACATAATTAGCAGGTCACAGTGAAAAACAAAATTATTATTAGACTTCACTTTAAATTGCTTGTAACTGAAAATCTAATACAACTGAAATAGAAAGGCGCTACTAACTAAGTAATCGTCTGGATGTAGAAAATATAACTACAAAAAAAGATCAATCCGAAAACAGTGATTTAGTACTCGTATAATAATACATCCAAGAAAATTTATGACCAATAACTAACGCCATCTAGTGATCAGTAGCGGAATTATATCTGCGTAATACAGAGAATTATTTCCTACCGTCGTGTATAGATGTCGCTTTACTTACATTTTATTAGTATTGTGAATGTTATAGTAAAGAATTTGTACTTACTTTAAACTGGTAATTAGTTAGTAATTACTGTCAAAGCTTACCTGTAACAGAAAAAAATACAAATGAAACACGGTAAAAAATACAAGTTATAGTATATTTTTATTCTTACACAAAGAACAAAAATATAATTTTTTAACTTTATGTAAAATAAATAAATAAATGTATTTTATTTTTTTATATATAAAAAGAGAAAAAATGGAACTCAGAAGAGAGCCCTAAAGTATATAAAATATATATAAGGAAAGCAGGATAAAGAAAGAATTTTGAGACATCAGAGAACACGTATTAAAAAGATCTATACTAAGATTATATATATATATTATCTTAATATATAAAGCTGAAGAAGTTGTTTGTTTGCTTGAAGACGCTAATCTCAGGAACTACTGGTCCAATTTGAAAAATTCTTTCAGTGTTAGATAGCCCATTTATCGAGGAAGGCTATAGGCTATATATTATCACGCTAAGACCAATAGGAACGGAGCTACACGCGGACGAAGTCACTAGGTTCGGCTCTAGTTTGGTAATAAGAATATTTAAAGTTATTCATACCTAAATGGACCATATATTGGAAGCGGTAACGTGCGAACATACTAGCTGTCACCAAAAACAACACCATTAGATCACGTCACACCATTCTCGTAACAAAATAACTCAAATCGTAGTGTGATGTATCGTCCAGAAGTGGATCGGGCGACAATTGGATCTCAACTGGAGGGACATCTCTATTCTCTATAGTCTTACAACAATGAAAGACAGAACAAAAGCTTATTGCAGATATAATAGACTCCATTTCAATACAATTCTAATAGATAGTATATGTTCTAATTTTCTTATTAAATAGCAAATCGAATCAAATTTATTTATTGCGATTGGATAAAATTTTAAAAAGGGATAAAATATACTGACTGACATCGTTATGCAAAATTAAAATTATTCTATTTTTATCTACATATTCATTTTTTTTAATGATAGATAAGGGACAAACTAGCAAACGCCTGATGGATAGTGGCCACCGTCGCCCATGGACATCGACAAAACTAGAGGGTATATCGTTTTGTCGATGCGTTGTCGCCTCGAAGATAGAGTGAGGAGCGAAGAGAAGACTGCTGCGGTTTTAATGGACCCCGGGCAAGAACCCGGTGTTCATTGGAACAGCAGTAGTAATGGGATGGGAGAGATAGGGGTAGATCTGGCCCACATCTACCCCTATCTCTCGGCGGTTCGGCCGGAACGCGTCAGAGACACTTGGCGGTCGGATTCACATGCTGGTGGTCGCAAGCCAGTCGGAGAACAGATCCCCTACCACCAAGGGGGGTATATTTTCTCAAAAATCTGTGAATGCAGTTCTTAAAAAGTTATGGATGGTCTCCTAGGAACCTGCCCTTACTGAGCCTTCTCAAAAAACCATCATGGACAGTACAGATAGCTTTATCAATTAAATGATCATACAATTTTTTTTTTAAATCATTTATACCCTTTTGATAACTTGATATTCTTTGGTAAATTTTTACAATCATTGCACATACATTTATTTTTATTAGCAAAAATGGTTTTATTCGGAGGAAATCTAAACATATAGTATAAGGCCTGATATTCTATTAAAATTATGGATTTATTTACTTTTTTATATGGCATATATAAAGCATACGAAAACTTATACATTCTTGAGCACAGGTCATCAATGAACAAATGAACATACTGATTCATTTATTGCGCAACTATTGAATTTATAATATATATTAATGCACATATTTTTTACAATTCGTACTATCTTTTTACACTATTAATTCAATTATCCAACTGCAATAAAATTTCGGTAGTATGTATTTGGTACAGCTTTTCGTCAATAGATGGCGCGACATGGTGGTACATTTCCACGCAATAAAAACCACGTGAATAATCTCAGGCAACAGCTATTATGACATAATGTTACAGCTACAGAACTCCCACGTGGACATTCAAAAAGTTATTAAAACGCCATCAAAGTATAAATATTGGATAAATTATCGAACTGCAAGATATTCACATGAATAAAAAGCTTTCATTTCTTACTAAAAAAAAACATTAGGACCACTAGATAGAAATAGAAAAATCTGTATTGTTTACTTGACGACCCGCGCGATTTCGTCCGCGAGTAGCTCCGCTCCTATGGGTCGTAGCGTGATAGTATATAGCCTATAACCTTCCTCAATAAATGGTCTATCTAACACTGAAATAATTTTTTAAATCGGACCAGTAGTTCCTGAGATTAGCGCGTTCAAGCAAACAAACAAACTCTTCAGTTTTATATATTAGTATAGACACACAGACAACACAAGGACGATCAAGAACAACATAAAAGCTTCCCGCCTTCATTATTCAACACAATACAGGAAATCTATACAAATCACACAAATGACATTGTCAATGTTTAGACTCCTTACGTATATATAAAACTAGACGACCCGCGCAACTTCGTCCGCGAGTAACTCCCCTCCTATTGGTCGTAGCGTAATGATATATGGCCTATAGCCTTCCTCGATAAATGGGCTATCTAACACTGAAATAATTTTTCAAATCGGACCAGTAGTTCCTGAGATTAGCGTGTTCAAACAAACAAACTCTTCAGCTTTATATATTAGTATAGATTAAAATTTGGAACTTATTTTCAATCTGTAATCCATAACAAAACTAAAGGAATAGATCGCAAACTAAAATTGTTTAGATCACTCGCGGAATATTTATCGAGTTGTTTATTTTAGTTTAGGAACTCAACTTTTATTGGCATTTGCTAAAGTGATGAAATTGTTCACAAAGGTCACAAATCAAAAACAAAACTTTTACGTAACTACTTTATGGATGTTATTGCTGTACACTAGTAGTGTTTCAAACTGCTATATGGCAATAACTTGCTTAATGCTATATGCTTCATTTTTAAGCATGTTTTTTCTAGCATGCTATATTTTATATAGTATCACTTTTATATTCGCATTGGTTAACACGCAGCTCCTACCCTATCCTTGGACAGACAGTATGCTTTTTAAGAATATTAAATCGCGTTTAGGAATTTATTACGATATAACGGAGTAGTAAACATTAAACTTTTCTTTCATACTTTACTTAAGCCTGCCTATAATTATATAAACTATTTGTCATTTTGGGAAAAGGACGGCAAATTTATGCGTTAGAGAGAGATGAGTATAACTCTAGATCTTTCCAGTGGTTGTTAGAATAATCTTTTTAATTGCTTAGAATCAACTTGCGAGAAGTTTCTATATGAAATCCTATAGAAAGGGTTGTACTGACGATTGTAAGTCAGTCCATTACTCGAGAGTGAAGAAATGAGTTCGAAGAGATGAGAAAGTGGTGCATAGTCAAACTTGTGGATCGTTGTGAAGTGTATAGTGACGAACAGCGGTGGAAATAGTGATTCGGGTGTAGTGCTTGTGATAAGAGAGAAACTGTAAATATCGGAGACGTGTAAATAGTGCGAGATCGTAGTGTAGAATTATTTTTTGTATAACAACCTATACCTAACCAGTCGTCGCCACGGTTGCTACTTGCTAGTGACTATTTGATTGCTACTTGAGATCCATAGAGAAAGATTGCGATATATAGCAAATAGCAACAAGTGTTAGGTGTCTTTGTTTATACTTTTAGAAATTAATTAAATTTATAGTTTTATCTATACTAATATTATAAAGAGGAAAGATTTGTATTTTTGTATTTTTGTATGTAACGAATAAACATAAAAACTACTGGACCGATTTCAAACATTCTTTCACCATTAGAAAGCTACATTATCCCTGAGTAACATAGGCTATATTTATTACAAGAAAAAATTAGAGATCCTTAGGAAATCTCACGAAAACCAACCCAAGGTGCCAAAAAATTAGCCATAAAATATCTTTCATCGCATGCGCTGCAAAAAGTATTGATGATAGAACAAAAAAATGTTCTACAATATTATAGAACGTATCAATATCTACAAAAAAGTCCGCGAGACCATATGTCCAACTATTATAGTTACGTCACTATAACTACTTTTTTACATTTTAAAAGTTGATAAAAATGCCTATCAAAATCAGACCATGTTTTCTATAACTTTGTATTAATCTTTATCCAAATAAATTATTTCGTATTCAAGACTATTTCAATAACTGTAAATTACTTTTTGAATTATTAAAATCGGACTTTCCATTCAAAAGATATTACGAAATTAAAAATATCAATATAAACAAAAAATACACGACGACGCGACGGACCAGTATAGCGACGCAGCGCAGCGAGTAAAGCGGCAAGAGAGGGGGCACCGAAATACGGGAGGGCCAATATATTTTTAAAAATAATATTCCACCCGCGCGAAGCCGGGATGGGCCGCTAGTTTTTAATATTTTCATAATTATTAGTATGGCAACACTTTTGCTCAACAATTGTCTGACGATTTTGATTGGCCGACGATTTTAGACCAATCGGGGGGCAAGGTCTTTGCCGCGCGAACCGATGTCACCTTGGCCAGAGGTAAAAACTGGAGGGGCATTCTGTTACGAGACTCCGGAGTGAATGGTACAATCGCGGTTTAATACTGTGTCAGAAATAAAAATATAACCGAGTTGGATTACTTGTTTCCTTTTACCTTGTCAAGGAGTGGATTGGAGGTTAAGTTTCACACAAGTGAGAGCCATTGCTTTATGCTATTACTGTACACAATATTTGTACTAAAAGCGGTATTTACATTTCTCTAACCCAAATAAGTTTAAAAGTATAAAAGTGCGCAATATATAAAATGCTATTAAGCAATTAAACAAACATATAGAATTACTAGAGCAATATTTATAGTGAATGCATTAGTTCGATTTCTTCCTGGTAACAACTGCGATTCGTCGATCGCACTCCACATTTAACCCCTTTTCTAAGTAAACCGAGCCAAGTGACTGTTTATATTTGTATTATTTCCTTGAAAGGATATACTACGTAATGTTAATACTTTACTGTTAAAGTACACTTGGTAACAAATCAATAAATATTTTATGTTTAATATACAAAGTATGTTTAAAAAAACATTATAAATTCGACATAACAATATCATGCATCTATTTGCATGGATTCTTGCTTTTAAATTCGTGTTGTCTTGTGTGTGTCAGTCACGGGTGAAAAGAAAAATCTAAATCAAACAAAACAATTTCTCGGACATTTGTATAATCTGTCAATAAAGTCTTGAAAAGAATGTTTACGGAACTAAAGTCTCGTATATTCTTGGCAACACTGTTAGACACTTGTCATCTTTATTAATTAGGCTAGTGGTTCTTCACAAGAAACTGATAAGAACAAAGAAGTGATAAGAAAAACAATTCGCACTGGTGCTCGACGAGTTATATTTAAGGTGTTTCAACAATGTTTTGCTGAATATCAAGCCAGACGTATTTGAATTAAATTAGACGATGTTTACGCTCGAACTGCGGCTATGACTGGTATGTAGTGACGTTAAAATTTCCATTTAATCAGTTAATATTATAATATTCTTTGCAATTTATCATATTGAAGCCTGTTAAAAGATTTATTTACATGTAGAAATTTGGGGGTTATATCTGATTTGACAAACAAAGAGCGACCAATAGTAATAGCATATTTATTAACACAAAGTGTAGATGTAAGAGCATATTTTGACAAGGTTTTATTTTACATGCAATGTATGTATATCCATATGTGTGTTTGTTAAGGTCAAATCTTGTAAATCAAATTTAACTCGTTACCCCGATATCTAGTGACGCTGAAAATGCAGGCCATATCACAATATTTTTTTTATTTAATTCCCGAAAAATCCGATAGTACCATCAGACGAATTGTGAATGAGAGATATTAAAATAATGGAACTTTCCGTTCTCGTGGTAAACATAGAAGTGGTCGACCAAGGAAGGAAATGGATGACTGTACCATCTGTGCACTCCGACAAAAAATACACTTTTTTATACGGTACGGAAAGAGGTACCAACACTACGTAGATTGTTAACTGTAGCTAAAATAGAACTTGACTTTGATTGCAGTCTTGAACATGTCAGAAAAATTATTACAAGTATTGGCTTTTCATACAAGAAATGTCAATCAAATAGATCTGTTTTGATTGAAAAAGTACACATTGCAGCAAAAAGAGAGGATTATCTAAATATTATCATGAAAAACAGAAATTTACCAGAAGAATTGCAAAAAAATATTATTTATATTGATGAGTTATATTCACGACTCATACAAAGTGAAAAAAATGCTGGCTAGGAAAATGTCTCCAAGGGAAAATACATCATTGTACAAGCTGGAAGTGAAAAAGGCTTTGTACCTAACTGCCTACTCATATTTAGTGGAAATAATAAAATGGAAGACTATCACTCTGAAATGATTTCACTAAATGGATCACGGAAAAACTTATTCCCAATCTACACGAGGCATCTATTATATAAAGTTTTTGACAATTGCTCCTTACCATTCAGTAATTACAAACAAAACACCGAACACCAGTACTCGTGTCGATGATATAAAATTATCAATCAACTCAACCTTTCGTCTGCTGGACATAGGTCTCTCCCAATTTGCGCCACATTACCCTATCCTCCGCCTTCCTCATCCAGTCTACCCCAGCTATCTTCTTTAGGTCATCTGACCAACGGGCACGTGGGCGTCCTACACTACGAAAGCTATCGGCGTGGTCTCCACTCAAGGACACATTTGCTTTTGACCGAGCATATCTCGCTCCATAGCCCGCTGAGCGACTTTGAGCTTGTGTATTAGTCCTACTGTAAGTGTCCAAGTCTCAGCTCCGTAAGTCATAACGGGTCTAGCCTTATCGAACGTCCATTGTATGTTGCCAGATAAAGTCGTCGTTTCTGGTAGCCTGACGTACGGTAGCCTGGAGTAAGGGAAGAGCGCAAAACATCTAGCTCTCCCAACTGTCAACCTCACCTGAACGTGGTATACGCTGCTGATTACAGACGAGGCTCTGACGACCGAAAAGCTGGCAGTATAACCAGCGTAAATGTGTCTTTCTAAATAAATGGCCAGTGACGGGCAGCAGCGTCTCTGGTTCGATAGGCACTTGCCCAGCGTGGTGATTATGGGCACTTACCTCACACGAGCGCTACAAATATACAACAGTTCTCGGCAGTCCTGCTATTCCCGTCTACGAAAGCGGTCGTGGTATATAATTATGGTTATTAGAAAATAATATTTCATTTGATTCATCGTTAAGGAAGCCCAATTTATTAATTTTAGTAAAAATTACAAACCAAATCCTATATATGAGATACTATTTTGGGAGAACATGGGCATACAGTAGTTCTGCTCCAACCATACCACTGTGATCTTAACCCAATAGAGGTAATTTGGGCACTTGCGAAAAAAAGGTAGCTGCAAGTAATGTTGGATCTCGTGACGTGAAACAATTGGCAGCAGAAGCATTATTATGAACGAGGCAGAACATTATACAAAGATGTAGACGAATTAATAATTCAAGTAAGAAGCGACAACAGCAGCAGTGAAAGCGGTTCTGAATCTGATTAATATTCTGATATATATCCGTTTTTAGTTCAAATACACATTTGATTTGCTTTTGGCCTTTTTATTTGGTTTTATTTTGTGTTCTTTTGAAATTGGTTAGGTTAAATAAGTTGTTGTCCGCAAACTTTTTCGGGATAGGAAGAATGACTATTGCCAATCGTCAATCGACTCATGACTCGCACTCATGTTTTTCGCAAAATATTGCAAGTATCAAAGTCTATTATGTCATTATATACAGTGTTGCTATGTGTTTGCTGCGTGTTACTACAACGCCCTCATTAAATTTCAGGACTTTATTGACAGATTGTAACAGACATTATGTACAGATAACATTGTGACGACCATAGTCTCACCCAAAAAAAAAACAAATAATCATAAATTCATAACCTTTCATTTGGTAGGTGATGTTATGAGGCATCCCAAGTATTTATAAAGTATAAAATTTTATTTTTTTTGATAATTTTTGCGTTATTTCGGGAAACGGGACAGATTGACGTCCCGAAGACAACCGTATAACGGGACGTATGTTCGCATTAGGTATGTGGCATATTATTTCAATGAAATACAATATAAAGACGACGTTATTAATTGTTATAAAATGACAAGTAAATTCAAATTACAAAACACAACTTATACTTTATATTTAAAATAATAATATATAACGATGTAACGACATGAAATATAGATAGATAATATATGTATGGACGTGATAAGCCAAAGCGGAATCAACCAATGAGTATATATCAGCGATAGTGAGACGTAGCCAAGCTTGTGTCAATATATATATATCTAAACAGTGCAGGCGGAAGGCGAAGGCACATACCACACACTGCAACGATAATAAATTCACTGCTATATTCTAGAGCTTGCGTAGGGCGGGCCGCCTACGAGGGCGGAAATGTATTACAACGTAGTTGAAGAGTAGAAAATAATTTATAAATTATATTTATGTAAGTAGTGTTTAGGACACTTAACATACATCCATTTGCAGGTTTGCGAAACTTTTTAAATTGTAAAAAAATCAAAAATCAAACCCAATATTTGATATACATAACTATTTTATTAGAGTCACATATCATAACTAAAATTAAAATATTTACTTCATGGAATCACTGTTTAAACTGCTACTAAACCCTATTCCTAAGAGGTATTTTTAAAAATATACCAATAAACTACATTAGCCAATCAAACTATAACTAGTGTTGCTAGGATTATAATATAGAAAAAAAAAACACTACGACGACTTTTTTTTGTCTTCTTTTATTTGACACTTACCACATGGTAATAATTTTTTTTTTATGGTAGTCGCCCATGGACATTGAAATTACAAAAGATACCTTATGTTTTGCATATGCGTTACCACCTCGAAGAGGGGAAGGGGAGTGAAGAAAAAAATACTGCGGTTTCAGCGGACTCTGAGCAAGAGCACAGTCCACTATATCCGCAGCATTAATGGAATGGGAGCAGAAGTGGGTAAGTCTGTCCCACACACTTGGCGATCGAATTCGCATCAGTGGTCGCAAGCCAGTCGGGGAACAGATCCTCCACCACCAAGGGTGGTAATGGTCAGGGTTAGTCGCCTATTCCCCTCACGGGTTAAATTTATAAACGAAAATTACAATAATAAAAACATCCATCTTTAAAAGTCTGCCGTATTAGTTTAGAAATTATTTAGTTTTCCATACAAATCCAAATTTTTGGAATTAAGATTGTTAAATAGAAGATTGTAACAATCAAACACACTTTAATGTTGAACATTAAAGTATGTTTAAAATTGAAAAGAAAAATAAAATGTTATATTCCAAGTAATGTAAGAATATGCAAATAAGAAAAACGGAAAACCAATAAACGCGTGTTATCAATTTGCCTCCTTTGCCTGGTAATTCAATAAAACGTGGGCAGAACAGCGTAGGCGTGAGGGCTCCTACAAAACGGAGATATATTGAAAAACTATTCTTAGCTCGTTTTCCTTGAGTCCTTATTTCTATGATAAAAGGTCAAACAATTAACACAAGAATACTACAAGTCAGTAGAACTTTTATATTCCTATTCTATAGACATGGAAGACAACATTGGAATGAGATGTTGTACTATTGGAAAACATCAATCGGAACACATCTAGTAAATATTTCTCATTTTATATATTAAATGAAAATGAATCGAGTAGCATTTTGACTTTCTTGCATGTTGGACAACTGATAAACATTAGTTGAAAAAGTAGGAGTTTGCTAAATAAATACGCCGTTAGGTCAAAAATCATGATTATTACATCGCAAGTTCTAGCCGTAACTCTGAAGCTTTAACTAAGGTAAAACTTTTTTTTTTTTAATTTTTTTTGCGGTGGAAAATGCACTTACGCATCCTCTCTCAGAATAGAGGGGTATGTGGGTAAAGCCGTCAAACAGTCGGTCTGAGAATATAAACCATTAATTACTGACTGCACCATATTGGATATTTTTTCTGTGTTCTTTACTGTCATGACAGGTTTGTAAAAAAAAATAGTAAAACAGGTTTTACGAAAAAAATATGGCAGTACGAAGTTACCTTATTTGAAAAGTTCCTTTTGGTCACCCCAAAAAGTTTATTGAAAAATATTTCAGACACATAACTATATTGATTGACTAGTTAACCAGCCTTCGCTTCGTTAAGGGAAAATGAGTAAAAAAACGTAAATGATAAGTTACTGAACTGATTTATCCTTCAACTGTGTTTTAAACTGAAAAAGAAACGGAACTTTGTATGTATGTACAATTTACTGACATTGAAAACACTGATATATTCTAAAACACATCTACACGTCAATAATTTACATTATAATTTGACTAGTAAAGGTCAATAACTCACTTCTCTAGGCAATAAAGCAGCACTAATCGTATATAAATCACGAATAACAATATTAAAAGTGATAATCTAAGTCGTAACTGTAGATTGGAAGGCGTATTACGTCAAATTCGCACTCGTCCTCACTTCAAGTGTGTAATTTTCAATGAATTTACAAGTGTATTTCATGGTTAAGGTCACTTCAAAATAACCATTGACACATATTTTATTTTTATATATAACAATATGTATTGTATTTCAGTATGTATTGGATCATCATGGTCTTCACCCATATAACATAATTTTATCTAGACTTCACATTAAGTCACTTTTGAATTACTCTTCATTTAGGTACAATCACTTTTGATTTACACTATCTTTTTATGGAGACAATATAATTTTTATTAGTTTATCGCAAAAAAATATTTAATTTTTATTGAAGGTTCAGTGAAAAAAAAGCAACAAATATCACAATACTACAACGAAAATATTTTTCTCATCTTAAACACCAATTAAACTATATTTTTTTTGGCTATTACTAAAACTCCGCTATCCTTCCGTCCGTCTGTTAACCAGGCTGTATCTCAAGATACGTGATAGCTAGACAGTTGAAGTTTTCACAAATAATGTATTTTTATTGCCCCTATAACAACAAATACTAAAAATAGAATAAAGTAAATATTTAAGGAGGGCTACCATACAATAAATATTGGTACCCTTCGCACTTCGGTTTTTTTAACTTCGTACCTGTTTTCTATTTTTTTGTAAAATATGGTAAAGATTAAAGGTACATCTCCAAGCTTAGACTAAAATTAAGTGATCTTTCAATCAATATTCATCACATGTACGAGTATGTTCATAAAGTATCTCTTTATTTTATGAGGCTAGGGAGGTCCAGTTCAACCGTAATATTATACAAATCAGCATGCCACAAGGAATCACTAACTTTTAGTGAATTTGGCAACAAAACCGAAGACCTGAATGAAGGCAGAGGCGTCTCATTTATTGCCACGTTAACTAAATAGACGCTTGTTCACAGATTGTTTATTTGAATAGAGTGTGTTTGATTGCAATTGCTTTATTAACACATATATTTTACATTTTACCGATAATTAAATCTATTTATAATGTTTAATTTACCCTAACTTCGCTTTGCTCTGATGTCTTACATAAATATGAATAAATGTATCAATATAAATGAATATGTATGTACGTACATAACTTCAGAAGAACTGCAACAAATTAGGTAATTCTTTCTGTTGTGTTCTTTATTGTGAGGACAAGATTTGTAGAAAAAAAGTGAGTTAGACGGACACCATTTTGTGAGATAATTGTGTCCATTGATCAAATCAGAAGTATAGTAAGTACTAATTATAGAATAGAAATTAAACGGAAAATAGATAAAAATTAGAAAGGAAAAGTTGTGAACGAGTGAGGGGCAAGAAAATGAGCGAAAGAGTGTATGAGTGAGGGAGTGTCTGAGGAAATGAGAAATGAACTGATTGAATATACCTCAACGAAGCAACGGTAGATCGGTTAATATTGTATAATTAAATTCCTGTAGTTGCTTCGCTCCGGTATCTTACGTAATCGACTAATTGGTCAATGTATGAAGGAAAATACAAACATACACAAACACTCTGACAATTATAACATTAAAATACTAAGTGTTATATTCACGTTAAAGTGATTTAAGCCCACCTGTTTGCAACTTATCAGAAGTAAGGCTACGCAACAATCGCTTGATACTGCGACGCCGGCGCACGCCGCCACTTTCCTCTGAACTCATGCCGCCATCTTCACTTCACTTATACACACTTTTCTATTTATATTTTTATGCACTTGCTTATTTACACAATCACTAATTTCTAAGCATTGCACACTTGTTTTTCTATAGTATAGAATTAATTTAGAGAAATATGGTTTTTCTTTTGTTCAAAAATAAAAGTTCAATTTATACTTGCTCTTATACATATAATAATGTTATATTAGAACGCAATGTTAATAATATTTTAATAATCAAATACCTAAAGAAATTCCTTCCAGTTCAATTAAACCAATGGCACGTGAGAGCAGACCAAACCTAACATTCCCATCTGAATTATCTATCGATTCGATGTGTTTACGTGAAACGCCCGAGTTATGCAAATATCAATCACGGGATACTCCGGATATTGATAGGGATACGTTTTAATATATACTTAAATATCTACAACACAGGGTCTAATACTGATAATACAATTCAAGACACATTTTACATTAGAAAAGCAGACTCAAATTATTAGAAAATTGGGCATCAATTAGACTTACCTACGGTAGACGGACAGTAATTCCTTTTTTTCTAATTTTGTAAAATAATTTAACGTGGAAATGGAAAGGAAGAAAAAGTATAATAAGAATGAGAGGTAATTCCAGGAGGAACAGTCCGTCGTGATTAGGAATATTTTTTATTAATATTTGAACATCTGTCTCCCATTTTTGGAAAGATAAAATGGAAAGAATGAAATAGTAATTGTATTTTCTAAAGCTATCCTACCGTTGGAAATAAAGCTTTATATCGTCCAATTAGCAATACATATAGATTTTACTGTATTTACTGTGCAGGTAAGGGTAGATAGATTTCGGCCACGTGAATAGGGGTTGATTGTGATCAGTGATAGGACGGCGACTAGCGTACAGATCTTTTGATCGGGATACAGGATTTAGTTGTAGGGTTAGTTTAACTTCACTTTGTGAATGCTGAAGTTGAACTTAATAAAAAAAATCCAATATCCAATAGAGTAGTCGGGTAAAAATATAAACCATTTTGTGATAAAATTTCATGAATACTGAAAGTAATAAAGTCAATATATATAAAGCTATGACAAAACAAACACGGATGCCCTTGTCCTACCATAAAAACGTTGCAAAATCGACTTTAATGACTTTTCCCATGTTTCCTTAAGCTTGATTTACTCCTGCATATATCACAGAATAATCGTCTTTCGTTCTACGTAATAAGATCTAAATTTGGGTTTAATTAGTATATCGAGTATCGCCATGTGTGTGTATGGGTAGTAGAAAAATAATCGTTATTGAGTTATAATAAGGTTGAATATAGTATTTTATGAGTAAAATCGTTAACGTAGATCGTAAGACCCTTTGATGTTCGTCCAGTGCCGTCACTGCCGTAGATTGTTATAGATTGGTTATTGTTAGAGTTGGATATTTCCTGGATTTTTTCAATAGAGTACATTTTTAAGTTTAAATATTACAAAAATATTAATTAAAAGGAACACTTTTGATAAATATGGTAGAATATAAATATAGTGATACTCTATCTTGACAATAATAAATTCCACAAGTTTTTTGTCTTGAAATTATTTATTACATTTTATGTAATTTACATTATTTATTGTAAAATATTACAAAGATTGTCCCTGATACTACCTAATGATAACATTAGTACCCTTGAAAGATATACACATATAATTAAACTGTTAGAAAATTAGATATACTATGGGAAAATAATTCTAAGACTAATAAATAGCGAGTGATCGAATGAACCATGTGATCATCAAACGATATCATTTCCGTCTGCAAATGTACTGGTAACCTACGTAACTGTATTAACAGTAAACACAGAATTATTGATCGAATTTACAAACGAAGTCTATCTGTTTATAACAATCTATTATGTAAGCTATCAACTAAAAGATGTCATTGCATACGCGCAGTTACAGCAAAGTAAAGCCGAAAACCCCAGGTACTGTTAGGTTTCTGTCTATTTGTTTACAAGCATATTTATATGTTTTTCATTCGGAGATAGGTCATGGGCCTAAGAGTTATTTGATTCGGAAAAAAAACGTATTTCCTAAGAGGTTATAATAAAACTATATGTCAGAGCAAACTAAGGGAATCATATTAAGCATCTATGTAAAATCACATAAACCTAACCTAACACAAGGCTAACCTAACGTTGTGTTGACATTACCATGTGGAAACTACACTGCAAGGTAATCACGTGACCTTAATGGGACAGCACTCCCAACACTAACATAAAACTTTCACTAACACTAACCAGATAATATCAACTCCTTGAGATATCATAATGTTTAGTTATTTATCGGATCAGTAGCAGTAGCATGTCACCCCTATTTTTCATTCGTGTTTTCGATATAACCCCCCTCTCCATCTACTTCTCATTTTCTCCGTTATATATGTTTCTGTTAACAATAAGCGATAGTAGACGGTAAGGTAGGGTCTCTAGTATTGTAGAGCAGTTATCAAAATTAAATTACGATTCCTGTAATTCTAGGGATATACTATAAATACTACATATTGTATACAAGGAATAGGTATTGGTTTCGTAAACAGGTGACCCGTACGAGCTACGCGATGACATTTACGTAGGTCTCGACAAAACCTCGTTAATTGTGTCAAATATACCGTGAACCTCCACACTCTCACACCCTCGTTCCTACAAATACACGTGTTAAAAACCTTATAATAAAACTAGTACCTGCCTGCAACATCGTCTGAGATAATTTCTGAATTAGATCTAGAGTGAATGGAAATCACTATACCAGTATAAGTAGTATAATTTATCCAGCTTATAAAGTATCTTTATGCAATATTTAATTTATATCTGGTAACCTGTTTTTTAATCAACTCCCTCTTTCCCACAGGATTTATTATGGGATAAAAAGTGCCTAAATGTTTATTCAAATTGAAATCCTTTCAGCCATTTTTGCGTAATTGAATAATAAACATCCAAAGATACAAACTTTTACACTTATAATATTAACAGAATAAGATTATAATTTTTATACGATATACTACTAAATATTTTAATTAAGAGACATTTCTAAATAGACATAAATTTTCATATAAAAACCTGAAAATAATAAATATTATATATTTCTTATTCGTGTTTTCGTAGCTAAAAGCGTAGCCGTGTAGCTTGGAACTGAACTTTTCGTAGCATTGGATTCATTCAACTAAATATTTTTAATTTGCATTAAAGATTTTTCATAAATAAAATACATATTTAAGAAAGCCTAAAAAAATAACGAATTTCCACAATATACACTCAAGCGAATAAATACATCGTTAACGCCAACAAAGCAAAAGGACCCAATAAACTATTATCCCTTATACAAAAGGCAAGAAAATTCATTTAAGCGTGAGGCTAGAAGTAATGGTCATTTGAAAGAAATCTAAAACTATTACGAAAGAGGACTAAAATTTAAGGTCAAAAGAGTCTACCTACAGAAACATAAAATGTTCTATATATGTCATATTATTTTTTCTATAACGGAAACAGAAAGGCTTTAATTTCCTGGAGAAATAGGAAATTATTGTCGTTCTCGGTCTATAGAGACGCTTGCAACTTTCATTTTGTGTTGCTTTTTGTATCATGAAATTATTAGGAGAATATAAAATTCCAGACCTCAACGAATCTATTTAATTAATCTATTTAAATAATTCTATAGATATAGAATAGACACAGAAAAATAAATATGTCCCACGCGACTTGCTATTCATTTGCACTTTATAAAGTGTACGAGGACAGTGACTTAAAATGTCATACAATAAAAATAGTACAACCTGCGGTTTTAACATTTGTGTGATATAATATAAATATATGTTAACTTTACACTTTGCCATTTCATTCATTGTATTAACTATTATATTTATAGAAAAGTAGTCGATTCTCCCCGACTTCGCACGGGTTCAATTGAAGACATGTACTTAAATTGGCTTAACAAAAGAATATTTAATTTCAATATATTGCTGAACCATGAATTTTTCTGGGCTAAAAATAGCCTATAAATTAATCCAGGTTATAAAAGCTTTTGTGTGATTGAGTAAGAACCATCCAAACATAGAAAGATAGATAATATCAAAAGTTCATGGTTATCACAATCCCACTTCTGAAGTGAAGCTTTGGCACGTTACACAAAAACACACAAAAAATCTTGACTTTCCATGAAAGAGAAACTCACCAAGGCACTAGATATGTGTGTCTTTCTGTTTTACAATGATTTTATTTGTAAGAGCGCTGTCTATGCCAAAATCTTATTTAGACCGCCATCAAGTCCAATGTGTAATTTTATTTACATAAACGCGGAATTCCCATAAATTCAGCAACAATTCAAACTAGATTGATCCACTTATAGATCCATTAAGTGCGCCGTAAAATTTACGACGATTTTATGAAACGTATAAACATACAAATGACAAAGATAATAAAAAAATATTATTCATAGCTACAAATCTATTGAATTGATGGCATATAATTCTTTGAGAAAAGTCTCTTATATATTTTACTATTTTTTTGTCGTTGAGTATTATAAATTCTGAAGCAACTCTACTTTTTGAGAAGAAAGTCGAGAATACTGCCTACGTCACTATTTTCCAAGAAACTGATCCGTTAGTTATACAGTCCATTATCTACATAGTTTTGCATAAACTTCATAATCTTTATAGTCCCTAAGATCTTATAAGTTATAGCTTTAATAAACATATATCAAAGAAAAATGTATCCTAAAAAAAAGTAAATTATATACACAAAAATTTGTTTCAGCATCACAATGTCAAAGTCAAAGAGTTGGATGCTTTAAATATGTTGAGAGTATGAGAGTAAAATATTTACGTTTACGAAGCATAAAATCGCTGTAACGTCGTTCCGTTACGTTATAAAGTATGTACGTACGTGTAGTTACGGTCATGTTATTCGCATAAATTGTTTATAAATACTTTGTACTAGATTATGTCAGATGGAAATTTTTAGCGGGAATTGATTCCAAGTTAAGAGTACCCCGTCAGGGGTCGAATTTTGAAAAATTATTTACACACCTTGAGTGCCGTTAGAAAAAGCTTACTACTCTATAAAAATGTATAACTGGGAGAAATATAGAACACTAAGAGAGGTGTGATATTGAATGGGCTATTGGGTAAACGCAACGTAGATACTGCTACTGAACCGATAGATAACTAAACATTATGATCCTTTACAATTACGACAGGAACCTAAGCTGTGCCTTGGACTTGTGACAAAGGTGTAGGCTTTTGATCCCTTCATTCAATTGAAACACTCGTCTCCAGTGCCCAGGTTTTCTGTTTAAACTTAAGGATAGCTTAACCTAATTCTAATTTACGGACCGACATATATGCTCTGCTCTATAAATTAACCGTTCACATTTTTAAAAAAAGATGTGTTATCCACTAATATAGTGCAATAATGACGAACAATCCGTTATCGTTCTTACGAATAGAATACTATGAATAAGACAATATAACGAAATATATTAGTATAATAAATAAATTATAGCATTTATTTAGGAAAGTTTTTAAATATTAAGTTAATAACAACAAATCATACATACGAGTATAATCGCGGCATTGCTTGATAAGTGACATAATTATGGCTGTCCAACTACAAGTATCTTTCTTGGAAGCACGAATTCAACTACTTTGTACAATAGAAAAGTTAAAATAACTGTCTTTATTTGACTACATTTTAAAGACAAGAGACATCGTTGCGAGATTGCTGGTGAGTTGCCATCCTGAAATTGAGGGAGCAGGAGAAGTTAAAAGAGAAATCTAGCAGTTTCTGCCCCTAGAGCCTAGAACCGCACCCACCGATCCACCAAAAACCAGGTAGTAACAGGAGATCAAAAACGTCGTGAGTTGGCTCGAAAAAATGATGTTACGTCTTGTGCTTTGCTGGACTTGGCGGCGGCACTGCCGTGTCCTGATTATTTGGCACAATCTCAAATTGTGAACTCATTGATAATTCCGATATCGATCCCAAGTGATGTAACCCAAATCGATCGGCTATCTGGTTAATAAAATACAGTAATTCGCGAACATTTTATTCCTCGCGTGCACATGACGCCAGAAGCTGGACGACTGCCAACATCGGGTTTGTTTGCGTCGTTGGATTTTATTGTTGGGGGTCTATCAACACTACCTTTTTTATGGTATAAGATTCAAACGAGCAGATGGTCGACCTGATGGTTAGAAACCACCATCGCCCATGGACATCGGCAAAACAAGAGGGTTTGTCTAGTTTTGCATTTTTGCGTTGCTTCCTCGAAGATAGAGTGGGCAAGGGGAGTGAAGAAATGTAGTGGACCCTAATCAAAAGCCTAGAGTCCACTAGATCCGCAGCATTAATACATGCGTATGGGAGAGGGAGGAAGTAAGTCTGGCTCACATGCAACTCGATCGGAACGCATCTATGACACTTGGCGGTCAGATTCGCATTCTGGTGGTAGCAAGCCAGTCAGGGAACAAATCCCCTACCAAGAAGGGGGTGCTGGATTACTCGGCTCTTACGAGATACTCCCCCAGCGTCAGAGGAGAATAGTATTCTAACATGTCCCCCCTCACGGGTAACCCTTACCTTCGCTGAGGAACTTACAAAATGGCCCTTATTACAAGCTATTATTTAACTTGTGATAACTATGTGTAAGTTGTTCGTCAA
This sequence comes from Limenitis camilla, assembly GCA_905147385.1. Classification (NCBI taxonomy): domain Eukaryota; kingdom Metazoa; phylum Arthropoda; class Insecta; order Lepidoptera; family Nymphalidae; genus Limenitis; species Limenitis camilla. Next base: position 10,673,317 of record LR990249.1, on the reverse strand, counting down.
AATTTTCGAGCCAACTTTGAATCCTTTGCTGGAATCCGAGTTACCATGACAACCAAGTATAATAATTGAGCTGATCTGATATAAATTCTAGATATAGGGGGACTGGTACAGGGTACTACTGATGAAAACGGTATGATAGTCGAATTTAATTTGTAATGAGTTTGTAGTATTAAAAGCTTGTTTAATCATTTTTTGTGATTACTTACAAATGTGTGTCAACGTTTCTATAGATTACAAAGTTATTTCATATAGTGACCAGTGTCAATTTTACTTATTTCAGTTAGATTTTGAATACTGAAATCGTGCAATAAGCTATCGACTGATTAATTAATATGTAGCTACAACAATACACTGTAATAGTTTATCTCGTGTGACTACTCCACGCTTTCCATATTCTAACTTCGCAAAAGGTATGTCAAACGTAAAACTAGAGATCATGTAAGATTAAAAATAAAAACAGAACGCGCCAAATACACATAATGTAATTTCGCAGACATTCTATTTCAAGCCACACATCAACACAATTTCAACATCACTTATGTACTTGACTCGAAAAATATTGCTATCTAGTAATAAACATTGAACTGGACTCGATTTAAATGACTAAAAGTAATTCACTTTAGATAATATATTCTAGCTTTTGGAGTAATAAAAAATTCATTTATAGTAGTTAATGATCTCGAAGAAAAGCTCATAATTCCTGTAACTTTTGATTTTGTTATTGAATGACCTTTAAAGCCTAAATCAAAGCAATAATACAAGAAGATAAAACAGCATTAAAAAAAATCTTGCCTTCTTTATCTATCTTAGATCAAAGTCTGAGTTAAAGTCATATATTTAAATGTTAAAAACATATAACTTGATCCACTCTAACAACACTCCTATCAAAGACCTTCGGAAAAGACAGCGATGAGTCTGGAAATAATTCTTTAAGTGGTACGATGGGTTATGCAGGTTGCAAGGAACCGTTATCATTTATCAGCAGCCACTGGCCAGCTTCCAGCCGTTCAAGGTCATCACTCACTTATGTGCAGTCGGATCAATGTCTTATTTAGATTTCATTTTAAATCGACCTCATATTGATACAAGAGGATATCAGAGGAAGCCAGAATGTTGTATAAATTAGTGGTAGTTGTTTTTGGAATTATATTTCTAATGGGGGTGACATGATCCTAATAGATCAAGCTCCCTTAAATAAATATAGACTAAAAAAGAAAGATTTATTGGAAATATGGGAAAAAAACTTTGATTTACTATTTTTGGTTGGTTTTATATAAAATATGAAAAAAAACTATCAAATTTTGACTAAGATAAAGTAGAATTTTTCAGTTTCTTTATTAGGTAGGTGATAATACAAAATTTGTTTTTTGGTAAAATATTTTATTTGATAACAATTTATGTGAACTATTTTATTGCAATTATAGAAACTGTAAAATAGTCAAAACCTGACAATCACAACAACGAAGTATATCAGAGGGACACAACACTTTATTAAAAAGAGACTCATAGAGCATTTCAAATATGAAATTCATTAGAATGTAGAGATAAATGAGAAGTATATTCATCTCATAAGGAATCAAAGGGACTCTATAGGTTAACGCCTAAAGCTTAACCAGAAGGCAAAATTACACGTCTCTACAATCAATTCAGAAAGCTAATCTACCAGCTTTTGTGAGCATTCGAGAGCTTCAAGATTCCCTTTGTTTTACTCGACGACGTTACGACAACACAGATATACTTGGTCGCAATACGGAAATAATTAAAGTGTCAATGTGTTTGTATAACCCGACCTTAAGCTCTATTTGTATAGTTTAAGAAAGTGTCTCTAATAAAATGATTCACTACTACCTATAATTGTTGCAACGGCGGGACAAAGGTGGCTGGAGGTAGTTAAAAATAAAGATAAATTGAGTTCTTTGGAGGAGGCTTTTACCCGAAGGGGGTCCATACATGCTCAGATATGATTTAGTTTGTAATTAAATATAAATCTTATATCATGATGTATTTATTTAATTATTCAATCCTAAATTATTATAAAATGTATGTTAATAAATGTTATTTTTAATTGTAAATCTGTATGGAATTAAATAAAGCTTTATTATTACTATTATGATTATTACTACCTAAACACTAAAATAATAATCATCATCATCTGAACTTCGTAATGGTTTTCTGCTAAACACTGGAACTATACAGAATTTCAGATTCCTAAGTTCAGACACTTTTAAGGATACTCTTGTCAACAATGTAGGTTCTTTCAAGATGTTTTCCTTCACGGTTAAAGCTCTAAAGTATTGATTGAAGAAGGGCTAAGTTACTAACCTTAAAATACTTAAATGTAAGGTGCATCACGTAGTATCATAGTGGTAAGCTGCTGAAGCTTAACTAAAGAGTTTTAAAAAATAAAGAGTACTTAAAAAAATACTCAAAATTCTTTATAAAAAATGTTAACACTAAAGCACCCCTTCATACATTGGACATATTCCACACTCGAATCGATTGAAGCACACTCAATCGTCAAAAGCTCTGATATGCCGATTACAGATTACCTTTTATCCCCTTCCACACATCATTTAATTTTAAGTAAATTTGATATTAATAATTTCAAATTAGTGTATCAATATTCTTTTAATTATTGACTATTACGAATGAATTATAAATCGAAATTTTTCATATTATTTATTACTAATTTGACATACTTTTTTGTAACTTGAATTTAATTGTACTCGTTTATGTAGATTGTAAATGAACGACGCGAGATGGAGGGCGTTAATAACTGCGCCACAGTTTAAAACTAAAGCAGTTATTATCGTTTAAAGAAATTTGTATTAATCTAAAGTTTCCAAATAAATTATTTAGTAATTTAGACTTCGCAATACGTTTACGATGTTAAAATACGTTAAGTGTATTTTATAGCAACGTAATTTTGACTAGCAGCTTATAATTCATCAATCACATTCTTCAGTTTACATATATGTTTACTAAACACAATTTTTTATGAAGTTTAAGTAAATTTCCCAACAATACGAGAAAAGAATAGATTACCTATCTTAGGTTATGCCGACTGGTTAAGGGGTTAGGGGTAGTCAGAAACGTGAAAATATTTTTTGGCCATTAAATCATTTTGTTTTATAAAATTATTAATATGGCATCACTATACAATGTTTTGACTTGAAGTCACGAAAATTAGAAAAAAAATTATAATTTCCAAAATTATAGCTTCATCATCACGACCCTTCAATGGCCCACTGCTGAGCCGGCTCTCCTCCTCAGAATGAGGAGGGTATTAGGCCATAGTCCATCACGCTGGCCCAGTGCGGATTGGCAGACTTCACACACCTTTGAGAACTTTTGGGAACTCTCAGGAGTGCGGATTTCCTTCACCGTTAAAGCAAGTGATATTTAATTGCTTAAAACACAATTAACTCAGAGTCAGAGGAGTGTGCCCAGGATCAAACCTCGGACCTCCCGAGTAAGACTTGACTTCTCAACCACTGGGCTACTATTTTATTACGGAAAGAAAATAATTATAGCTTATTCTGGTAAGAAAAAAAAAGCTTCGATCAGGCACAAGATTACCTATTTACAAAACTATTTTTTTTGTCCGATTGATTTTAGAAGAATCTCCAAGGACTTATGATGGTCACTGCAAGATTGGAACTGGGTCAACACAAACAGCTATAACTTTTTAAATAATAATTTTTTTTTCTTTCAAATTTTCATGACTGATCCCTAAAACATTGGGTTAATTCAGACAGTTGAGAAATAATATTACAATGAATGAAATCAATGAAAATAAATTATTTATAACAATGGCGTGATAAATCCGCTAACACCATAACAAGTGTAGTAAAACGAGGTGCGCGCAAACCCTATGGGGATTGTCGCTCGCAGTTTATCATTGTTATTGTAAATTCGTCTAGACTACCTGACCCCATACACACATAAAGCTATTACACGAGTGCATAATTAATCATTTTAATTTGTTACAAAATCGTTTGAACAAAACTTGTATAATTATCGCGAAATGGACGCACAGTAAGCGACTTATTTTTTCATCTTTACAAATTACAAAATATAAAATTTATTTGAAAATATAATCCATTTTATTAGTAACTAGTCGACACGCGCAACTTCTTCCGCGTGTAGCTCCGCTCCTATTGGTTTTAGCGTGATGATATACAGCCTATAGCCTTCCTCGATAAATGGGCTATCTAACACTGAAAGAATTATTCAAATCGGACCAGTAACAAACAAGCTCTTCAGTTTTTTATATTAGTATAAGAATAAGGTCTATTATAGCTATCGGCACGTAAGAATAGGTTAGACCTTGAATGCGTAGAAAACACAATTACTACGGTAAACGCGGGACGAGAGCAGCGCGACCCACGCGATTGGTTCTTATGTGCGAACGCAGTAAACTCACAATCCGCAACTATCCCCACTATTTTTTCTCAGACCTAAAGTTAGCTGCCGGCTACTATACTAAAGATCATTTTTTTTTTAAATATAAATTCAAAAACGCTAGTGTAACATATACTATCCAATAGATAATCGTGTCTGGTGTTACCGGGAAGCTTCCGATTCAATGATTCGGAAATATTTGAGCAAATAAAGTTGCGAGTTGATTGAACTGTGTACATACATACGAGTATTTGTTGATACTGCTCGTATCATTACTAAACTCATAGTAAAAACGTAAATATATCGAACATAATAAATTAAGAGTAATTTTTGTCTCTTTGTTTTGTACGTATTACGTTAAAACTGCTTAACCGATTTGATTGGATTTTGGTATACGGATACCTTATAAGCTGAAAATCTGCAGTTACTGTGGAATTGAAGGATTCATCCAATAACGGTTAAAGAGATATACATAAAATTTTCTGCACATATAATGTGCAACCTTGATTTAACATATTCCAGAACAAACTATAGTTCCTGTGGGATGAATAGTTATTAACAGATAAACAGACTTAGCTCTACGAAGTCACGCGGCTCGACTCGTATTAACTAAAATATTGATTTGACATTAAAAATAAATATTAATGACGTGAAAACGCGTTGTCATTTTTATCATAAATTCAGTAGTAAAATGGTTTAAGCTTCAAAATTAATCTCAATACATATTTAAGTATTAATTCAGCTGATAGCAGAGATTTACTCTCGACTCTATTTTGAATTTATTCTGATGTATTTATGAAACAAATAACTCCTTACTCGGTTATATTAGAGGTGATAATGGTTTGTCAATTGATTAATGAGTCAGCGGGGAATCCTGACTGACTCAGTTGGCAGCACTCCACTGTTTCTTAGATTTAGTTTCAGTTTGATGCCCTTTGCCCGTGTGCATGTCCCGTTGACAGAAATAATTGATGCATCACAATAGAAAGGGAGTCTACAATAACGAAAATATTTTATGAACCTTATTTTAAAGATGTGTAGAAAAGTTAAGTCAGGATATCCGGACGTTATCCCCCTCCATATGCTCAGAAAAGTAATAAAAATGATAACATCCTCGAACTAAATGTAGAAAGAAACAAAAGTTGCATCATCCAAGTGTATAACAGTGGTCATAAACAATCGGACATGAGCGTTTCATCCAGAAATAGCGCTGTTTGTGGATCGATGTCCGACCGGAACCGCCTCCTATTGCCCCAGCAAGCACTAATCATTATCCATTTGGTACCGTCAAGTAAAAAAAATATAATTTTTTTTAATTGGTTCAATAAAGTGTGTTATCTATATAAGAGATATACAACACAGTAACACATAAAAGACAATAACAATATACACACTTTAGACACACTCAGGAAATCCTTTAATGGAGTCCCAGCATTACACCATTTACACTAGAGATGCCACGAATAGTGATTTGCCCGAATAACGAATATACGGCAACACTTAGAATCTTTCTAGACCAGGGTCGTAATTTTTGGTTTCAGAGATTATCTATGGAAAAGGAAGTGAATGTAACAAAAATGAAAGGAAAAATAATTTATGGGCGATCTGAGGTAAGGAAGTGGAAAAGGAGGAGGTTTTAAGGGTAAAAAACGGTTTATCTCGATTTCCGGCAAAACTACAAGTCTTATGGAAAAAAACTAAATGGCAAAGTTATAGGTAATAAAAAGATCTACAACCTTTTTTATTTAGTTTTTTCATATAACCTCAAAATGTATGTGAAAAAATTAAATAATCAAGTTTTTAGTATTTTATTTATATCTTCTACGAAATGTGGTGAAACGTTTGCTATCAACAAATTATAAATAAATTGTTTTATTTATAATTTGTTGATAGCAAACGTTTCACCACTTATCAATATGATAAATTAAAAATATTTGTAAGTAATATTATGCATTCTTTTTTTTAGAGATTGACTTATTCAGTATTCGGCCGAATAGTTCCCAATATTCCGAATACCGAATAGTGAAAAAAATGGCCGAATACCACGTGAACCAAATGAGATTTGATACATGGACAAAGTTAGGACGCAATGGATTCCTGGAGGTATGAGATGTCGAGGTACACTCATAATGAACTGATTGGATGAGTTCAATGCTTTTAAAGCGATTGCCTACAATGAGTATCCAAAAAAGATGAGTGGTAGACCCTAGGAGAAAACTATTTCCAGTAATTCGGTCACTTACTGATCTACATCAATCCTCGTAAAACTCAGGAAATAAAATGCCTGAGAAATTTTCACTATTACACTAAATTTAATTCAATAAACTTTCTTACTGATCTTTTTTCAATTAAAAACTTCTTTAGCGGCGTCGTAAACTTTTGAGATGGGTAAAAAATGTTAAACTCGCGTCAGGACACGTGACCTGATTGAAAATTCGTAAGACGGCGCTTGCACGCTTAATTGGTAGCACGTTTCCTACAAAACTGAATTTAAATTTGTGTACGATAGCGCAATAGATAAATATTGTATTTAACCACATGATGAATGATTTAATTAATTTAATTAATGTTAAACAAAGTTCATGTTCAAGTTTTAACTTCTGCCGGCACTCCCCCAGTGCAACCCATTATTTGTATACTTAATTTGGTTGTAGCAAATACATTATTTTGTATGCTACCATTACTTTTCAATAGCAAAGACACGTGGTCATATTTATTTGCATTGAGCAGCTAAACCATTGACTAGCTTCATTATTTATAACGCATGTAGTTTAGATCTAAACGTGGTGATATTTGTTTGCATATTACGCTCTAAAGCCTCAACAGATTGTTCTATTTGATATTTAATAAACCTCGCCAATGCGTCAATTGATATTGAAATCCATTTAATCGTCATGAGTTAATTGAAGCTAAAACGTTCAAACATCGGAAATTTCTCGTTTACATTAAAAGGATTACTTACTGACATTTCAACGAACAAAATTCAACCCACATCAGAATATCTACTTTCAAATTTTCAATCGAATTTATATTAAATACGAGTCAACTCATCCCGGTTCGCCCGGGTGCAATTTACCACGTTTCTATTCACATTTTAATTACCCCTTAATGACTTATTCCCAAACATATAACAAAATCACAGGTCGTCATGCCAACACCATTCCAAGCCTTTTTTCGCGATAAAACATTACCTTTCCCAGGCTCTAATCTATCTCTGTACCAAATTTAATAAATATCGGTTCAGTGCTTTAAGCGTGATTGCGTAACAGATAAGAGAGACCATCTAAATGTCAATAGATGGCGTAAGTAGTATATTAAATCGCAGTTTTTTTTTATGATAAATAAGGGACAAACGAGCAGACGGTCCACTTGATGGAAAGTGGCCACCGTCGCCAATAGACATCGACAAAACTAGAGGGTATCTCTCGTTTTGTCGATGCGTTGCCGCCTCGAAGATAGAGTGAGGAGGAGGAGTGAAGACAGCTGCGGTTTCAATGGACCCGGTGTTTATTGGAATTGCAGCAGGAATGGGATGGGAGAGGGAGGGGTAGATCTGGCCCACATGTGGCTCGGCCGGAACCGCGTCAGAGACACTTGGCGGTCGGATTCGTATGCTGGTGGTCGCAACCCAGTCGGGGAACAGATCCCCTACTACCAAGGTGGTGCTGGGTAACTCGGCTCTTACGATATGCTCTCCCAGCGACAGAGGGGAATTGTATTCTAACCCGTCCCCTTACGGTTGAAAAAAGTTTTTTCTGTTTAGTTTGTATCCTTATTACCTACGTTTCTTAAGAGTTACTTTTGAAATGATAATATTAGTTAGAATTATTTGAACTACAGTTTAGTGAAAAAGGAGTCAAGTTTGTGTGATTACTCATACGTGCAAACTGATTAAAATATAGTATGAAAATAACAATTATGAAGCAGGAAACAATCTTGTGTGAATTATAGTTAAAACAAGGTAGTTAGGCGCTAGGTATAACATATAACAAAAGTAACATTATAAAACAGTGGCGGAAGTTTGTAAATAGAAATATGTGCGCAGGCGCAGCGCGACAACGGGCGGGAATGCGCGCGCTGGTTATTTACAGATTATAATGACGTTGTCAAGCTTAGAGAATCATTTTGACGGTCATTACTATGTTTTAGTGAAACTAGCATTCGCTATTAGTTTTAGTACATAAATAAATATCATATTTTATTGCGATGTTGTCTGTGCAACAAAGAGACCAATTTGTTTCTTCTAATGTACACTGCACCTATTCTTAACATAACCACCTTACATCATTGTGTTTATGGTGTAAAATATATTTATTCTTCAAAATCGGTTCTAACAATTAAGATGAAACTTTAAGATATGAAAACTCAAGAGAGAAAATCTTTCAGACTTCCAATCAGGTTTTGCTAAGTCGATATTTGTTGGAAACAAAGGCAGACAATTCGGTTAGTTTCTTGTATAACTCCAAACGAATCGAATTATTTCCATTTATATGCAGAGTAATCATTAAGTCACAAAACTTCTTTAGTAGTACAGTAGAAACTCTGTACTAAAAGCTCTTTTAAAATTGAAATTAATAATCAATTGTATTCACTTCACACAAAAAGCCTAAAAAGAAAAGGCTAAAGAAACTAGGTATGAGCCATCTAACACTGCTAACCTGAGAGGTATTAGAGAATGTAAAGGAATCAAAATTAAACTGAATATTCATTATTAAATTTCCATATTACTCGAGAATATATAAACAGAATAATAAATCCACTAAGAGCCATCAATATTATTTAGAGAATACGAAAGCTTTATTAAAAACTGACGACATTGCCAAACTACGTCCAGTTTATGTAATTTTACTAATTACTTTTGCATTTGTAATTCATTTGAATATGGGAGAGTAATTAAAGAAAATCCTTCATAATGTACAAATAACCAACATTTTTCTGAGAGCTCAGCAATTCCAGGAATGTCAGGGTCCTTTTGTCCCCGCAGTAAATATTTATGGGTTGACGGGCGTCTCGGGAACACTTTATAATATAGACAATCAGATAGGGACGGAATATCTTTGTTTTTCCTCATGAAATACTCATCCTTCAGAAACACTCATAATAAGAGAATAAGAGAAAGTTTTGTGTAGAATATTTAATGTAATGAAATCGGAAATGCTTCGTAGTATGAGCTAAGGTCAAGGGCGGTGATCACATGCTCCTGTAATCACTATAGTGCTTCACGAATGAGGTTTAGGGTTGTTAGCGTTGTCTTTTCCTTTATTAATCGTTCTCAATTCATCGGAGTCTTTTTTTAAGTTTGTTCCCCGATTTCTAGAAGACGCCTCTATTAAGAAATTCTTTTTTTATTTTAAAGAGTGCACTTCCCAGGTGGTCCCATTGGAACCAAGTCTGGATATGATGGTGACAATGTTTTTCACATGTTTTGATCTATAAAATAATCAGATATTGTGTATAATATTATTGCTGAGCTGATGTGACGGAAGACACAACTCCTCAATGGTTAGGAGTTAGAGGATACTTCTTTAAATATTATGAGGACGTACTAACAACTAATTGTATACTTTGAAGATATTTAGGTAAGCTGATAAAAAGAGAAAAAAAAATAACCGACTTATTTTTTGAAGTTGGTTCAATTTTTTTTTAAATATTTTTAGACATGATACTTAAATATCATCGGATAAAATTTCGTCAAAATAACTTCAGTATAACAATCCAATTTCATATATGACTTACAGAATCACTGCAGGCAATTATATTAAGTGGTAACCTTGACCTTTACAACTGAAAGGGAAGGATTCCTTACAGATTTCGTTAATTATTTAAGAGAAGGTTCTTATGTAAGAAAACATTGAGAAACTCAACGACCATATTAGCTATTGGAATGTAACGTTTATGGCGTTAGACATAACTGTCAGTAATTGGACCAATATTTATCAGACCGGACAACATCTGTCGAGTCAGCTAATTCTAACTAATCGAATCGTCATCGCCATCTATGGTGCTAGTAAAATAAAACTTCCGTCGTTTTGACAGTCTCGCCTCTTTATATTACTTCGACAGTTGGACTGCAGTCTTATTAAGCGATGTCTCTCAAGGAATGAATATTATCTGGGTAGTGCTAGTGAAAGCGTTACATTGTAGTTACCAGGTGGTAATGTAAACACAACGTAAGGTTAGGTTAGCCTTGTGTTAGGTTATGTTTATGTTAGCATAACCTTTGGCTTACACAGTGATTCCCTTAGCTCCGACAAATATATAAAAAACCAAGCCTGAACATGATAATGTAACCAATATGTACAAGGTCTACTCGCTTCTCTGAGGTACAGCTAAAAAGCAAAGTTTTTTCAAAGTACAAGCTATCTAACTAGAGTAATAAGTAATTACTGAGATTAATGCGTTTAATGTTTCTAATAAAATTATACTTAATGCTAAAATTATCAAAATATAAGGGGTCGAGACTCAAATCAGGCAAACACTTAAAAGTTTCAAGACTTAAGTGCTTAATTTATCTTTCCCCCAGGGTGAGGGTGAAAATCCAGGAAAACAAGCCCAGTTGCAATCTTAAATACATTAAAGAGCGTTCATTACGAGTTTTATGCTTTCAAACTTCATTTATTCAAGACTAACGACCAACCCTCGCGTTGCTTGGGAATTGAATTATTTCTAGGTAGTATGTCGCTAGAATATTACTCGAGATCTAATAATAATCGTATCTATCATGTCGGTGTATTTATCGGTATCTAGTGTACGCTTAGGTGTCTTAAACTACACAACCGAATTTAATGCAGTTTTCACCAATAGAGTAATTCAAGAGGACGTTTTATAAGTATAACTAGCGCTTCCAGCTTCGCATGGTTACTTTTTGTACTATAATTTGCGTGTATTAAACATAAAACCACATCAAAACCCGTTGCGTAGTTTTAAAGATCTAAGCATACATAGAGACAGACCGACGAGAGGCGTAGTTTTCTTCCAACACCCGAACTTTAGCTCTACTCGCGTAATGTGTATATTATATAATATGAACTAAATAATAATAACCTTCATACACATTTGTATTTAGGAGAAATGTCAGTGAACAGACATATCGGCTCGGCAGGATGCGATAACGACATCCAGTGATAGCGACCCGTTCCACTGATTTAGAAATCGAGTTTCGCGAGGATGCTTCTTAGTATACACTAATTGTTACACATTACGTTTTACGTTACCCATTTAATCGTGTTAGAGTATCCGCCATTTTGTTATAGCATAGCTAATAAAGGTTTAATACTCTTATCAACACACTTGTTCGTAAAGTGGCGTTTTGTTTCACAGTTTTTTTGAACGTAAATATCTCTATAACACACGCGTGCGCGTTTACTTTACATTACAGCACTAGTGCGGTAATGGATTTATATAAACAATACGCGTGACTTTGTCTGCGTTATGCTCCGTATTTTTGGCGGTTTTTTTTCTACTTCTATACAATACGCGTGACTTTGTCTGCGTTATGCTCCGTATTTTTGGCGGTTTTTTTTCTACTTCTATACAGTAGAGCCTCGATAATCCGTACTCAGGCTAATCCGAACGTCGCTATAATCCGAACTGCATACCCCACCCCACTTCCTCGCCTTCGCCTCGCTGCTATGTTGTTTATTAATTAGTCTGCAGTTACGACTGCCACGTTGCGCGTCCATTCCACGTTTTTCTGCTCTGTACTCGTGCGCGGCGTGTTTTTTGAGGTTATAAAGATGGTTCCAACACCAAAACGCAAACATAAAACTTTGACTATAGCCGAAAAGTGCACCATACTAGACAGTTTAAAGGACGGAGTGTCGGCAACTTCTCTTGCTTGTAAGTATGGCGTTGGAAAATCAACAATTACAGACCTCAAGAAAAATGAGCAAAAATTGAGATCTTTTATAGCTAAAACTGAGAAAGGACCAGGGTTTAGAAAAACTCTAAAATTACCAGAGAATCCAGTGCTAGAAGAAGCACTGTTCACATGGTTTTTAGAACAAAGACGACGCCACATTCCATTGTCTGGTGAGGTCGTAATGGAAAAAGCGAGATTCTTCCATAAAAAACTAACAGGTTCGGATTTTTCTGCAAGTAGAGGATGGCTTGATAATTTTAAAAAACGTCATGGCATACGTCAGCTGAAAGTGTCAGGTGAGAAAGTCTCTAGCAATACGGAAGCTGTTCAACCATTCCAAGAAAAATTCCTAAACGAGATAAAAGAAAAAGACCTTTGCCCTGAACAAATTTACAATGCCGACGAATCAGGATTGTTTTGGAAGGTTCTGCCGGACAAAACTTTAGCCTCTTCTGCTGAAACTAGCGCTCCTGGGTCGAAAGTGTCTAAAGAGCGAATAACTTTTATGCCTTGCGCAAACTCTACAGGGAATCACAAATTACCATTGCTAGTTGTGGGGAAGGCAAAAAAGCCAAGATCTTTTGGATCTGTAAAATTACCAGTGCATTATGAAGGGCAGAGGCGTGCTTGGGTAACCAGAGATATTTTTCTCGAGTGGTTTAGAGGCCATTTTGTTCCTGAAATCAAACGCCATTTAAAAAAAATGGGACTGCCACAAAAAGCATTGCTACTCTTAGACAATGCCCCTGGACATCCAAATGCTGAAGATTTGACAACAGAAGACGGCAAATTCTCTGTACTGTACATGCCTCCAAATTGTACGCCTTTGATCCAACCTATGGATCAAAACGTAATCCAAAATGTCAAGATAAATTACAAAAAGAAACTCCTGATTCAAATGTTCGTGCAGCAAGAAGCCGATGAGGCTTTAACCTTGCATGATGTTATAAAAAGCGTCACAATTAAAGACGCCATTTTTTCGCTAGCGCAATGTTGGGATCATGTATCATCGTCTCTTATCGAAAAATCTTGGAAGCCTCTTTGGCCTGAAAAAATAAATTCAACAGAAGATAGATCAGAAGAAAATGATGACTTCGACGTAGAAGACGATCTCCCGCTCAGTCTTTTACGTAATCGTGGTTATACAGAAGAAACCATTTCCACTTTCTTGTCCATGAGTGAAGAGGAGAATTGCACAGATCCTATAACTGATGATGAGATCATAACCCAAATAACGCAAGAGAATGACGAGTCTTTAGCTGAAGAATGTTTTGCTTCAAATGTCAAGAAAATTACTCATTCACAAGCCATATCATCTTTGAACACTTGCTTGGAGTGGGCTGAAGAAAATGACCTGTCCTTATCGGAAAAGATGATGCTACGTAACTTGAGGGACAAAGCTTTTTTCTGGTCCATCAACAGGACTCGCCAAACTAAAATAGATCAGTTTATGACTAAATAGACAATTTACAGTTTTTTTTTTATCCTTACATACTATAATCCGAACGCTTCGTGAGTCCGAACAGGGGTTAGTTTTTGCTAGTTCGGATTATCAAGGCTCTACTGTAGATGTACGTACGTTTGTTAATATGGTTGTTTCTTTGTATAATTCATAACTGCGCCTGGCGCGTCTGCTATATGTACGTATGTTTATTTACATACTTATTTCTATGTAGGTACATATAGTTCAATCCATGACGTCACCGACGCGTCTACTCTCTCCGCCTCGACTGTAATGATCAACTTAGTACACTTGTATCATAATGTACTATTATATTGATTCAGCTTATGTAATAAAGAAGCAATTCAGAATCATATTAAATCTAATATACGAATATTAGTTGTTCATAAAAATTTGCGAACTGTTTTTTACTATTATTACAATGAACTGAAATTTGACTGACTGACTTAAAACTGTATTACATTTTCAGGTACCTAATGAAGAAGCCGATAAGTAGTAACTATAGGACTACTCTGATAAAAAATAGTTCATCGAATTTAGGCTTAAATGTATTTTAGAAAAATTAACTTTCGTTTGAAGCTAAAAAAAATTAGTAGAAATAACGTACTGTGTTGTATAAAAAGCCACGAGTCGACTAGTTAGCAAAGTATAAGAGTATCGTAAAACAAGAAATTAACGAAACTTATACTCAAAGGAGAAGTTGTTAAGCGTGTATTTGACGAGACAGAACGTCTCTCAAACATCAAACTACCAACAAGATATGAGATACCAACTTTGCTACCAAATCAAACCTGCCATGAAATGTCGCACAAACACCGAAGAGTTCACGATACCACCAGGTAATAGACGAATTGAATCTACAGTATTTAAGGTCAATTTTGAAATTTTGTTTGTCTGTAAACAATGTATATAAAAGAGGCTAACTGACTGACATATCGAAACTCCCGGGGGGTGTAAAATAAGGTAACAAAGAAAGGATTTTTTTCAAATTTTGCTTCGAAGATGGTAAAAAAGAAGATAATTTGAACACATCTATGGTAGTCGTTTTTATGGTCCAAATTACGATTTAATTTAATATAATTAATAAAACTATCGTTAAAATCATGGCAAGAAATTGATTGACACAAAGTCGAGGAAAAAGTTAAGATATAAGGAAAAATCGCATTTCCCCTAACCTGTCCTAACGTGGGGTGCGCCCTTGGCCTCGCCCAAAATCTCCGAACCTCCGTCACTCCCAAGCTACACTATTAAAGTAATAGATTGCTGTATACTTTGCTGCGGGGTTGTTTGTAATAATATAAGGGGTAGAAGCTGAGAAATCTATATAAATAAAACAAAAAAAATAAGGAAGGAATTTGTTGAGTATACTTTGCATTACATTATACTTACTCATAAGAAAAGTATTAAACTCAAAAGTAATACAAAAGACTACACCGACCGTACTAAAATGGTGGTAAAGTGGACAAAAAGTGGACAAAGTCGGAGTACGAAACACACAAAACTTATATTGGTTTTCGCCATACAAACCCCACGCGACACAATCCTGTACAGTAATAGAAAAGGAAACTCAATTGTTACCTTCGCAAAGTCAATCAGAAAAGTCACATTACGGAAGTAGATAGTTCCTGTAGAGTCTTTATTGAATTCGTTCTTCAGATTATACGAAAAATATCTTCTATTTAGAACTCGGAGAAAATGAGGGAGAAGGGGGTATATTGAAAACACTACAAGGGTAGATACTGCTACTGAACCGAAAATTAACTGAACATTATAATCTCTTACAACTATGATAGGAACCTAAGCAGTGCCTTGGACTTGTCACCAAGGTGTAGATTTAAAGAGCTTTTCAACACAATTGCAACACTCGCCTCCACTGCCCAGGTTCTCTGTTTAAACCTAATGTATTTACCTTGGTCACGGCATCACGTGTGAACAGCTGGACCGATTTCGCTAATTCTTTTTTTTTTGTTGTTGTGTTTGTTATTGTCAGGAGAAGGAGAAGGCGTAAGAAAATAATAAGAATTAGATGCGGAAAATTATAAAATTTAAGAAAACTTAACGACCATATTTAAAGGTTTTCTAATATTATTGCTTTTGACAGTATAAACCTGTCTGTATAAACTGTCAATCATTTGACCAATATTCACAGTTAAGACAGCACAACGTTTTTCGGGTCAGGTACTTTATATAAAACAACATTGTCTCTTTTAGTTGTCATTGAAATTGAAATATTTAAAATAAACAAAACTAAATTATTATTGGCACAAAATATATGAAATCGTGAAGTACGAATTAACCTTCACGAAATTAAGGTTCTGTATTGCAACAATTATTTATTAGTAAGTTTTGTGTATAAATAATCTAGAGCGCACTTCAACTCAAAAATATACTTATATACCAAATAATTTTAAACGAACGGACTTAATTACGAGATTTTTTTCAAGACATGTTTGTATACAAAATAGCTTTTAGCAATATTTCTTTGTTCGGAAATTTGAAACATTTTTTTGCAGCCATTTGGTTACGTTTAACCGATTAAGCTGTGAAAATGCAATATTACAGAACCATCGAGCAGAAATAATGCTAAAGCTAGAAGATAGGAACTGATGACAAATTGAATTTGAGCTAATATTTTTGGTTAATAATATATAATGAGTAACACTCTATAAAGAAATTCGATAGCTCTTTTTTCATACGCCCCTTAACTACGGGACCCTATACAAATCAAATACCTTGAATCAGTTAAAGATGACCTTTATAATAACTGGACATCAAAGCTATTTCGTTGACTGGAGATTAGACGATTAAATTTATAATTAGACGGTCCGATGGTAGGTGTATGTTTTGTGTGACTAAGCCGTTTAGCGTGGGACTCTGCAATCTACATGCGAGTACGTGATCTCATACGGGCTTTATGGGGCTGTGGTCATATGTGTCAGGTGAGCTAGGCTTGCAATGGCCATTTCCTGTGATGTTTTGTGTAGCTATAGAGACAAATTTCGAGTTTTTAACCCGAATAAGATAAAGAAAACAAAATTATCAATCTGAGTGTGTTGTTGTGTGTGGCGCTAAGTGTAACAGTTAACAGTTCGCGTCTCAATTGCCTCAAATAGTACAATTGCTTTTATACGATCTACATTGACTCCATCTCTATATAGCTACGTACTAAAAATTATGCTTACGTCATCAATATCTACATATTATTAATCGAAACCTGCAAAAGCCAGCAAATCCTTACTATATTATAACCAATTAACCCGTGAGGGGACGGGTCAGAATACTATTCCCCTCTGCCGCTGGGAGAGCATCTCGTAAGAGCCGAGTAACCCAGCACCCCCTTGGGGGTAGGGGATCTGTCCCCCGACTGGCTTGCGACCACCAGCATGCGAATCCGACCGCCAAGTGTCTCTGACGCGTTCCTGCCGAGCCACATGTGGGCCAGATCTACCCCTACCTCTCCTATCCCATTACTGCTGCGGTTCCAATGTACACCGAGTTCATGCTCGAGGTCCATTGAAACCGCAGTAGTTCGCTCCTCCTCCTCCCTCTATCTGGCGGCAACGCATCGACAAAACAAGAGATACCCTCTAGTTTTGTCGAAGTCCATGGGCGACAATGGCCACTTTCCATCAGGTGGACCGTCTGCTCGTTTGTCCCTTATCTATCATAAAAAAAAAAAGATATGGCCATTTAGTAATATGAAGGTTTTCTTTGGAACTAAGATCCGATTTAAATAATTCTTTTGCCGCTAGAAAACTGCACTATTCCTGAGTGACAATGGTGATGTAATGTAGTGTTGCCATATATATTTTTAATTAATAGAATATGGCCATTTTGATGCTACTTATCTGATTTTAAAAATTCTTTAACTGAGAAAGAAGTCTTTTATACTTTAATTCTCAGTCGTTTCATTTTTAACTTTGCTCTGTCCTTCTCTCTCTTTAATTATCTCTTTTTTTTCAAATTACGAAAAGCTACACAGTTACAATTTAAGGACATCAATTATAATATTGCTTTAAATAAAACGGAGCGAAGCGAAGTCATGGCCGCTCGTTTCAGATATTTAGAAACTAATTAATTCAGAAACTAACTAACCTATACAAGGTTAGTTACAATGTTACGGGGGTGTTACAAGTTTGACGTGTATATCTGTATGTCTGTGGCATCGTAGCGCCCAAGATAATGGACCCATTGTGATGATGTTTTATGCGTTTGAAAGGTAATATAATCGAGATGGTTCTTAGCTATGTATTGTGAAGATATGGTCATCCGTTTGAAGGCTATCAGCTCATTGCTAACTTGAGAGCTGCCTCACTATATTAATATATTGACAATTATAGCAGAGTACAGATAAAACGGTATATCTCATTACCTTTCTTTCGATATCAAGTATCGAATAGAATCGAGTATCAAGTACTTGACATATGTACCAAATTCGGAATTAGGCTAATATGCCTAATATTATTTTAAACTATGTTATCTCCCCGACCGTGACCTCTACTCGTGGACAAACCGAAATGTCAAATATTACACTAGTAGGTAATGATAACAGCTTACCACGCGTTATCGCTGACCTTATCGTAATATTATCGAACTTTGAAAACTCCGCAACTAATTATAACTTCCCCGTATATTGTATTTTGGTCGACTACACAAAATAACTACGCCTTTATATATTATTGCAATATATTATGAAACCAATTTTGCAAAGTTCTACCTTAAAAATATTGTATTATAATGTTATTTATCCATACAAATAAATAAAATTGGAGTGTCGTTTTGTAATATTAGTAGTAAGTGTATTCGTCTGCCTGTCTGTTTGATTCACTGGCAGATAGCTGATGTAACAAGGAGTAACTAAGGCTATTTAACATCTCGCTACGACCCATAGGAGCAGAGCAACACGCCAACAAAGTCGCGCGGGTCGGTTAGTCTAAAAATATTAGTTTATTGAACGAAAAACCATATTTCTCAAAAATTTAACCAAATTAAAATTCACAATTTTATTAATTATAATAAAATCAAAATGAGTTCAGCAATCTTACCAACTTAAATCATAATAAAAGCACAAATTGTACAACTTTTCACTTTGAACGTCTACGTCACATACACTATGACACACAGACACACAATAACAAAACTTTATAATTGATAATTTAGCAATATAACTGTACTAATAATGTACGAGATGTGTTGCCGAATATCGTATCCATCGCGATTGTGTACAAACAGACGTCCGGAGCGCGCCGAGCTTGGGCCGCCACTCGCGAGCTTACAGCTGTGAAACCAGCTGAAACTGAGCTTCGAGCTTTACGCTACGCTTTTATTATTATGTACATTCCTCCTGCTGTACATTACTTTCGTACGTGGTTTATTATGGAAAATATTCTACTTCAGAAATACCACTACCGATCTTTTATGTTCAAATATTTGGATGTTTAGATGTTTGTTTCCCAATCATAGAAAAACAGCTGAAGCTTTTGGAATCATTATTTTGTGATAAATTATGTCATAGTCAAAGTTATCCTATACAATTTAAGGTTGTTCTTTAACCTCATATAACTTCTAAACGGGTCAACTTAGCGAAAAATTATCTCATCCATTTTTGTAGATCGTTAAGTTTCCTACAGGAATATGTTTTGATTTTCACGAGACATTCATTCGTTCAAGTGCACCTCTTAACATTAATATTAAGGGCTCAAAATGTACCAGAATTTTTTTTCGTCATCTCAGACGATATTTTCATGATAAGTAAGGAAAAAACCCTACACTCCAATTTTATTTATTTTTATGTGTATGAGTCTGTTAGCTTCAAGGACATAATACTAAAGTTCTTACAGACAAAGTCACAGGCAAATACTTTATATACAAAGTATTAAACAAACAGAACAGCGCGCGTGAATAGATAATGATAGGCAAGTGCGAGGATCTGTTTGTTTATAATTCGTAATAGTTCCGCGTTTGTTAATTGTAACACGTTTATAAAAAACACCTGCTATTCCTCCATGTACTCCTACTTGTTCTATTGCGAAAACTATACCAAGGGTTAATTGTGATCTCTTCAATATTTTTCTGCATGCTAATCGTTAGTAGCTCAATGATTCTCAATGGTTGAGTTTATTAACGTGGCCCCCTCCTAACTCAAGCATTCAGCTTAGTTGGAGAGTATTGAATTGAATCAGGTATTACTTTGCGGAAATTCATGATGTAAAAGGAATCAGAAGATTGTGCCATACGAGTCTGGTTGTTCAGATTGCCGCGGATTATAGCAAGGTAACCTTTTGATTCCTTTTAGTTGGAGAGGTTCAGGAATACTAGTAGTATGTGATCCATACTGCTAGTAATCTTTTAATTTAATGGATCCAGGGGGCACATGACCGCTCTAGGTGGCAACGCATGGGAGAGGCCTTTGTCCAAGAGAGGACGTACATCGGCTGAGACGACGACGATTAGTATTAATCTTTAAAGATTATTTATTTAACTCCAAATCACAATACTATATATATTTTTTAATATTTTTAATGCTGCTTACAACGTAATAACTTTACACACGAAATTCTTGTATATCTATTATGCTTTTACGCATTTTGCTACTTTTTTTTATCATTTATATTAATTTATTTATCGACAAAAAATGCACGTCAACAAAATACAATCAACTACGATAGCTAGCTACTTACGATCTAAATTAATAACACAAGTCAACAAAAAAAAAACTTTTTTTTGTGTCTGTTATTTAATGACTATTGTCTGAGTGTTTACATTGAAAAATAACCAAAAACTCAATTTATGAAGAAATAAGTTTGCTATTGTATGTTTTATATTGATAATTAAGTTTTAGAGTTCTTAGTGGAGAGTAAAATAATAATTGGTAATACTTTAAAACAAAATGGCGACAAGTCGCGCATTCTACTGTATTGAGTGTATGTATGTCTATTACAAACTGTAGCAACTACTTTTGTATATGACTGAGTCGCAGAATAGCATACAGACTTGACGAAATAATATGAAATTTTCTATGAAAACGAAATTTCTATAAAAGCAAACTTTATTCAAAAAACCTATTTTACCCATTATAAGTAAGGTAAAAGAAATCAAAATTTGACATTTTGTTGCCAGACTCAAAATCCGTGTTGACCGGTGTAACCAATCTCAAACCATAAATCCAAATTTGAATTATATATACACAAATTTGAATTATATATACACAAATTTGAATTATATATACACAAATTTGAATTATATATACACAAATTTGAATTATATATACACAAATTTGAATTTGTAATCTATTTTCATTAGATTGATTATTAGATTCGGTCGTTAATCTAATATCGATATAAACATTTTCAGTAAGAAATTCAAAGAGTTTAAAATCAAAAGAAAATGGAATTTAATAATATTATGATAGAGCTTTTGCTATACAGTCGAGTTTCCAGAGAAACGGATATCCAATCCAACTATAACATTATGAGTCGACCGACATTCCTGACACGACTCTTTGGTCGCTTTGCTCTTTTTGAGACTGTCGTAACTGACAGACAATTAAAAAAAGTTTTTAGTAAAACTGTTAATTTGATAGACGAATTGCTTGGTATAAATTATCACGTAAGAAAAAAGCGTTATACCGAGTCTTAACTTCAGACATTCCGTACGACGTATTTGATAATATCTTCAATCGCTGGCCGCCATACTTGTTTGCATTATGTCAGAGTTAAGTAAATGACATTTGCCAACAGTTAGAGTATGCCATTAAATAATATTGTTGTTCTATTTGTAGTAACGCTATTTCCTTAGGTCATGAAAATTTACAAATATCAACAATCAAAGTATACTCATCAAATTTCATTCGGCATACAATTTTGTCAAAACAAAAATACAGTTTTATTCTAACACCCTCGTCTCTTTTTTTTTTCTATAGTAGTTAAGGTGCAAAAGAGGAGATAGTCCACCTGATGGTAAGTGGCCACCATCGCCCATGAACATCGGCAAAACAAGAGATACTTCCCTTGCTAGAGTGGGGAGGGGGAGTGAAGAAAACATGCTGCAGTTTCAGCGTACCCTGATCAAAAGCACAGAGTCCACTGGATCCGCCGATGCTTAATGGGATGGGAGAGGGAGGGGGTAAGTCTGGCTCGACCGGAACGCGTCTCAACACTTGGCGGTCGGATTCGCATACTGGTGGTCGCAAGCCAGTCGGGGAACAAATTCCAACCTAACCCGCCCCGTCACGGGTACCGTCCCCTCACGGGTAGAAAGTCTCAGTACTCTTTTTACATAAAATACATTTAAAAAAATAAAAAGTTTTTTTTTTTTTTTTTTCAATCTTAAATAACATCAGCTATTTCCCGTTATTCGTTATATCTAGACTTATCTACTAAGTGTCGAACTAGAATAACAGTCGTAGAAAAGCTATAAACTTTAACGTTACTGTTTGTATGTACTATTACTAGTACGTCATAAAAAAAAGTTGAGCAAAGTAGTAGTGTTATTCATTATTTATTCAACAATAAACATTTTAATAAATCTGAGACGTGTTTTGCAGAAATATTAGCGATCGAATCAATACAATGTTTTTCAGCAGTATTTATTTGTCAAGAACTTAATTTAGAACAGTAAACATTTTATCATTATCCCGCAGGAACTCTGGTATCTTCTGGGATAAAAGTAGCCTTTATATTAAAGCCAGGTTATAAAGTATCTGTGTGCTAAATTTCATTGAAATCCATTGAGCCGTTTTCGTACATCCAAACACCCAAATAAACTTTCTCATTTATAATATAAGGAAGATTCAAAAATCTTATATCTATTTATATTATTCTGTTTTTAGTATTTGTTGTTATAGGGGCAACATAAATACATCATTTGTGAACGAACGGACAGCGGAGTCTTGGTGATAGGATCCCGTTTTTATCCTTTGGGTATGAAACCCCAAAAAGAGAGCATAATAATATATTCCTAGATAACAAACATCTTATTTTTACACATTACATCAAACTTGCAACAGTAGTATCAATAACAAGTTTGTATACAAATCACTCGATATTTGATCGCGCCATCCATGTTTCTATACCAGTCCCTAGAGTTCACCCCTGTATAAACTGAGTGTCAAGGTAAGTTGGTCAAGGGACAAAGATATAGAACAGCTGGAAGTGTCCCAAGTTAGTGTCACTCTTAATATAAGGATGCTCGACCAATGCTATTGCAAAGCTGTGCTATAAATAATAACATTAGACTTTGAATAGAGACTCTGGAAGAAAAATAATAGATGTCGTGGATTGAACGAACTATACATGGAATACCTGTCTCTACTCTTCATAGAAGACCAGAAGATATCAAGGAGATCAGTTGGCACGTTTTAGAATTTACACAAATAAAAGAGTAACTGATTAACTGACTGACAAATCAAAGGAAATCCAAAATCTTAAAGCAAGAACCGTAGACATTGTAGGACAATACAAAGGAAGGGTTTTTTGATTTGTAACTCCTATGGTGGTGAAAAAGGGATTGAAAGAAGATTCAATCCATTCCGGTTTAATTGCCGAAAACCGTCACGAAATATCTAAGGACACTCATTGATGTTGTAGAGGATGTCCAAGTGAAGCTACAAAATGAGCACCATTGGACGGTCACCCCTAATGCCAGTCATATAACCCGTCGTTAGTGTTAGAGAAATGAAACGTCGCGCGTCGTTGCCAACACAAATAAATGTATTATGTAAACATTTTAATATCCACCGACTGACTCACTCACAACAGACAGTTGATCTTTACAAATGATTCGCGGACTACGGACAGATACTCTTAAATACATCTTGGACTTCTGAAATTACATTTTTGTCTGCAAACGCTAAATTTAAAGACTTTACATTTTTGCAACATTTTTCACCGCATATTTGTGTTTTTAAACAAAGAAACTGAAGTATTTTACCATCACTACCCGTCAATGGCCTACTGATGAGCCAGGTCCTCAGAATGAGGGTAATAGTCCACCTCGCTGGCCCAGAGCGAGTTGGCAGACTTCACACACCTTTGAGAACTTTTTAGGGAACTCTCAGTAGTGCAACTCAGAAAAGTTAGAGGTGTGTGCTTGTGTGGGGGATCGAACTCGGACCTACCGAGTAAGACATTAAAGTCTCAACCACTAGGACGTCAATGCTTGAAGTATTTAATAGTGGGGTTAAAATAGAAGCACATAATCTTACAAACATTATCATAACAAATACAGTGTTTAAGTGTTAAAGCGAACATTTACATAAGACAGTTTTGCTATTAAATTGAACCACTATGGAAAGGATACCATTATTATAAATTGGTAAGATGAAACCTGCGACATAATTATGGGAAAGGTTAGGGAAGCAAAAGTTTTATGCATCATAATAAGTCAGTTATTCTTGGAAAATATCTCGTATCAATATAGAAAACGACATGATCTTAGGTTTTGGTTTAATAACAAATTTCCAATATTAATACAAGCCGTTTCGTGTAATTATATACATATATATTAATTATAACATTAATATATTCCTGTAACATACCTTCCAAATAAGATTTAGTGAGAGGAATAATTCATCGACACAGACTAATATTAGCTGATCTTTTTTTTAATCATTTACATCGATTTTTCAATAATTTGACAGTGTGTGTAATATCTAGTGAATATAACTCTACAAACAACTCAATAAAATCAAAGCTCCTCTACGTTCGAGCGCACACGACCAATCCTATTACTCTTCACAATGAACACCTTTATCGTTTACTTTCTATTTTTACTGACACAAACATTTGAATAACACCACCCTTTCGCCTCCCTGAGATATATTCTATACGATAATATCTATACTAATATATAAAGCTGAAGAGTGTGTTTGCTTGAACGCGTTAATCTCAGGAACTGCTGGTCCGATTTAGAAAATTCTTTAAGTGTTAGATAGACCATTTATCGAGGAAGGCTATAGGCTATATATATCATCATGCTACTACCAATAGGAGCGGAGCTACACGTGAACAAAGTCACGCAGATCTACTAGTATCTATATAAGAAACTTTACAAATTAAGATATTAATAAAAAGTTTGAAAAAATATTAAAAAAAATAACTATTTTGTCAAAAAAAGGGAACATGATACATCATGAGGGTGCTTAATAAAAAAACTATTTCGCCATCTTGGCCTTTCCGCCATTTTGGATTTAGTATGACGACGACACTTAGCTAACCACGCATTGTTAACCAAATTAGACGTGTATGAAAAAATTAATGAGTGTTAATTTTAAGCGAAATAGAGTTATACCGTTTTTTTTTTTTTAAATATAATAATCTATACTAATATTATAAAGAGGAAAGATTTGTATTTTTGTATTTTTGTATTTTTGTATGTAACGAATAAACATA
Organism: Limenitis camilla; assembly: GCA_905147385.1. Classification (NCBI taxonomy): domain Eukaryota; kingdom Metazoa; phylum Arthropoda; class Insecta; order Lepidoptera; family Nymphalidae; genus Limenitis; species Limenitis camilla. Next base: position 10,648,200 of record LR990249.1, on the reverse strand, counting down.
AAAACTACTGGACCGATTTCAAAAATTCTTTCACCATTAGAAAGCTACAATATCCCTGAGTAACATAGGCTATATTTATTACAAGAAAAAATTAGAGATCCTTAGGAAATCTCACGAAAACCAACCCAAGGTGCCAAAAAATTAGCCATAAAATATCTTTCATCGCATGCGCTGCAAAAAGTATTGATAATAGAACAAAAAAATGTTCTACAATATTATAGAACGTATCAATATCTACAAAAAAGTCCGCGAGACCATATGTCCAACTATTATAGTTACGTCACTATAACTACTTTTTTACATTTTAAAAGTTGATAAAAATGCCTATCAAAATCAGACCATGTTTTCTATAACTTTGTATTAATCCTTATCCAAATAAATTATTTCGTATTTAAGTCTATTTCAATACCTGTAAATTACTTTTTGAATTATTAAAATCGGACTTTCCATTCAAAAGATATTACGAAATTAAAAATATCAATATAAACAAAAAATACACGAGGACGCGACGGGCCAGTGTAGCGACGCAGCGCAGCGAGTAAAGCGGCAAGAGAGGGGGCACCGAAATGCGGGAGGGCCAATATATTTTTTTAAATAATATTCCACCCGCGCGAAGCCGGGATGGGCCGCTAGTTAAATATAATTTTAAAAATAAAGGCAACGGAACAGGATGTTCTATTCGGGCATTTATAATTTAATTGAAAACAACGCACATATATGAAGCCTGAAAATTAAGTTTAACAATATAGGTTTCGTTGAAAAAACAGTGTTTCAATTAAGGAATAAATAAATTCTCGAATGTTTCATTAAATCAAGTACGTCAGGCATTCTCTCCCTCCCCCACCCCCATGACATGTTTAATTAATGCAATCAGTCCGTCCTTCCGAATGATTGATGCTCGATATCATTATTTACAAAGCGACGTTGCTTTTATTTTATGTAAACATTACTTTTCGTAATCGACTAAAGTATAATATCTATAGACCAAAATTATACAAATATGTATATAAAATTGGAGTGTCTGTTTGTAATATAAAAAGAACGGCTTTTTACTAAGTGCATATGGATGTATACACGACACGGTACTCATACCAACAACAATGTCTGTATGTCTGTTTGTTTTGGTTAATCATTGAAATAGCTGGACCGAATTTGACAGGACTTTCACAGGCAGATAGCTGATGTAACAAGGAGTAACTTAGGCTATTTAACATCTCGCTACGACCCATAGGAGCAGTTCAACACGCGAACGAAGTCACGCGGGTCGGTTGGTTTTAAATAAAAAAAATTAAATAACCTTAAAAAAAATCCTAATAAAATCTTTAAAACGAAAATTTGTTGCGGGTTTTTTTGTTATTTAATTTGTATTCTGTAAATATTTTATTTACTTAACAATAATTTTTATTAATTTTTTTTAATTGCTAATTGCTTTACGAAACGAAACAATAGGTTTCATCCTACTATTATTTTTTTCACTTTTCAAAATGTGATTCTAGATAATGAATAAGATGTATTGTAATAAGATTACCATAACTAGAAACAATTTTAGCATAAGAACGTAAAAAAATACTGATATGATCACAATCATAAAAACCGCAGAGTTACCGATATTGAGAATCGAAAAAGGATAATATCCTTGATCCCTTAATAAAAATGACTTTATCTTATTATACGAGTGATACTTCGTACACGCGATATTTCAAAGGCATTTATGGAATACCATAACTTTATTATAGTAGCTGCCACATCCAGCACCTAATTTCAAATCAATTGTATGGGAGCCCCCCTCAAATATTAATTTTATTCTGTTTCTAGTATTTGTTGTTATAGGGGCAACAGAAATACATCATTTGTGAACATTCCAACTGTCTAGCTACCACGGCTCATGAGATACAGCCTGGTGACTGACAGACGGACGGACAGCGGAGTCTTAGTAATAGGGTCCCGTTTTTACCCTGCCCATTTTAATCGAATAATTAACTTGATATATTCTGGAACCTAGAACCATACAAAGTGTCTACTACTAGCATTTGAGAAAGTAAATGATAATATCCAATATATAATATAGTATATTATCAGTGGAACCACTCCTTTTTTAACTGATGTCTCCTGGATCCACTGGATATTTTTTACCACCAATTACATAGAACATAGAACTTTTTAAAGGCGCATTTTTGAATAATCAATCATAGTCAAATCCAGTAAAGCACCCCTAATTCCATGCAAAGATTAATGCAAGGAATCCACCCCTCAAGTGAATGAATTGCATGTTCTCTGGTATCTCATATATTTAGATATAAAATTTCAGGTCAAGGGATTTTGCTGTGTTTATCATCCGTATATAATTTAAATCGTAATAGAAATGTAACTTACCTTGTAATGCAGCCGGTGATAGAGTGACATCCCACGGTGGGTCGTCTTCCACTTTGCGAATACTTCGCTCCACTGGAAAGAAAGTATAAATTATACTATATCTACACTAATATAATAAAGAGGAAAGATATGTATTTTTGTACGTAATGAATGAACTTAAAAACGACTGTACCGATTTCAAGAAAGCTACATTATCCCTGAGTCACATAGGCTATAGTTATTACTAGAAAAATTTCTTACTAAAACCAATCCAATCATAAAATGTCTTTCATCGCATGCGCTGCGGAAAGTATTGATGATAGAACAAAAAAATGTTCTACAATATTATAGAACGTATCAATATCTACAAAACACTTCGCGAGACCATATGTCTAACTATTGTAGTTATGTCACTATAATTACTTTTCAAAAGTTGATAGACATGCCTATCAAAATCAGACCATGTTATCCATACCTTTGTAATGATTCTTATCCAAATAAATTTCGTATTTCGTATTCAAGACTGTTTCAATACCTGTTTAAATGATTGAAATCGGACATTTCATTCAAAAGATATTACGAAATTAAAAATGTCAATATAAACAAAAAATACACGCCGACGCGCCGGTGTGTTAAATGTCCACCCGTGCGAAGCCCGGGCTAGTTATCTATAAGTAGGAACTGCAAAAGTTCTTTTAAAATTTAAACAACAAACAAAAACTATACCAAAATAATAGATACTGCAAAAATATTTTTATTAATAAATTATAACAGAACATTTAACATTCGGCGAAACCGCCCACTCAAAGTTATGATAACTTTTGAACAATATTCTGTACTTCCTGAACTTCGTTTGAATAATTAAAATGCGTAAAAGCATCAAACAAAATATTATTGTACGAGCAACCTGCCCTCGCTTCCCTTTGGGTGTTTGAAACAATATAATCATTAAACTGTCACTCTGTAATAGTGGTTACTAGCGTTTATCCGCAACTTCGTTTGCGATATTAGGGTAGTTATATTAGCCAATAGCAGATAGTCTGAAGACATGTTTAATAATTTCATGATGTAATCTTACTAACATTGCAGTCCCCTTTTAGCCCCTTAAGGGATTATTTACGAAAAAATATTTTACGCCTGTTTCATGACTTCCAATTAAAAACTTTCATACTGAATTTAATTTGAATAACTTCAAAAACGGCAAAGTTTCATATTAAATTTGCACTCCCGTTTTACCCCCCTTAAGGGATAACTTTCGAAAAAATATTTTACCCCTGTTTCATGACATCCAATGAAGAACTTTTATACTGAATTTCATTTGAATAACTTCAAAAACGGCAAAGTTTCATACCAATTTTGCACTTCCGTTTTAACCCCTTAGGGGGTGAATTTTCAAAAATCCTTTCTTAGTACTCCCCTACGTTATAAAAGTAATCCCTGTGCATAATTTCAAGTTTCTGACCCTTATAGATTAGGCCCTGCGTTGATATGTCAGTCAGTCAGTCAGTCAGCTTCTCCTTTTATATATATAGATTTGAAAAGAAAGTAAGAGAGTGAGAAAAGGAAAAAAAATAGACAGATAATAAAAGAGTGAGAAAGAAAAACAGAGCAAAAATAAAAATAAAAGATAGAAAAAATAGAGAGGATCAGATCATGAAACTATAAAAGAAGAAGAGAAAAGGGAATACTTAAGACTTCTCTCAGTGAAAGAATTTTTAAAATCATATCAGTAGCATCAATATGGCCATATTCTATTAATTAAGAAAAATATATGGCAACACTACATCACTTATGTTACTCAGAAATAGTCTATTGTTCAATCAGTGAAAGAATGATTAAAATCAGATCTGTAATTCCAGAGAAAACATTTCCAACAAAACGTTCATTGTACAAAATGGCCAAGTAATGCCACTTAAATGACCATATTTTTTTAATTAGAATATTTATGGCAATACCACATAGATATTATTACCCGGAAAGGATGAAGCTTTCTATCAGTGAAAGAATTTTCAAAATCGGTTTAGTAGTTTTCGAACCTATTGGCATTAACAAACATACAAAAATAGAATCAAATCTTTCCTCTTCTCTATATAATAGTGTCTTAAGTATTTATCTATATATATAAAAGGAGAAGCTGACTGACTGACATATCAACGCAGCGCCTAATCTTTAAGAGTTAGAAACTCGAAATTTTGCACAGGGGTTATATTAGACTACAGTAGATCTTCTGTACACATACGAGTATTTAATAATTTTATGAGTCATACTAACTTTGCACATTCCTTTTACCCCCTTAAGGGATGCTTTTCGAAAAAATATTTTACATGTATTTCATGACTTTCGATGAAGAACCTTCATACTGAATTTAATTTGAATAACTTCAAAAACGGCAAAATTCCACACTAATGTTGTACATCCATTTTACCCCCTTAGGGGATGAATTTTCAAAAATCCTTTCTTAATGCTCCCCTACGTTATAAAAGGAACCCGTGTGCAAAAATTCATGTTTCTAACCCTTATAGATTAGGCCCTGCGTTGATATGTCAGTCAGTCAGTCTGCTTCTTCTTTTATATATATAGATTATATAGAAATTTTTCGTCTCGCGGTCTGTGTTAACAAACTTCTCCGAAACGGCTCGACCGATTTTTATGAAATTGTGTGCATATCGGGTAGCTCTGAGTCGGTCAACATCTATTTTTATACCCCTAAGTGATGAGGGTGGCCCACCCCAATCTTTTTTAATTTATATGACAAAACAACCGGGTCAGCTAAGTTATATTCTAATCTCAGCGAAACGAGAGCAGCCAGTAGCACAATCTAGTATTTAATAGGTATAGAATGGTGTAACACTTACTGTTGAGAAAGTGCGCGGTGCCCGACGCCTTTCTTGATTTTTTGTCACTCGAATCTAGACCTGTTATCAGAAAAATATTATTTTCTTCTTAAAAATACTAATACAACTATGTATAAGCTTCATAATTATTCGATTCCTAGATATCGTCACTCGCTCCGCTGAGTGTTGAAATATATTTTTTTCTAATAACAAACTCAATAGGGTCTAGGCCTTACTACCTGTTATTTACCATTATCCAGTATTACAGAGCATTTTCTGAGAACATTTACCATAGTAATGTATATTTTTTACACCATCAGTAAAAAATATACATTACTATGTATATTTTAAAAATAAAGTAAAAATTTTAACGAACAAAAAACCCACAGACTTTTTTTAAAAAGCAGATATTACGACGTGATATTTTTCGATTGAAAATTGGGGTGCTTTTTCGATATTAAGTCAGAATAAGGGTAAAAAAATAAATATTTTAAATAAAAAAAATTACAGTTTATTTGGGACACAAAAAGTTAAGTTTTCACCAAATTTCGTGAAAAAAAAAATTTTAATTTTTTTTATAGGACTAAGTTTTGAGTTGCATCCTACTGCTATAATTTTATTTGTTTTCAAAAATTATCGGCACTGGTCTATAAGGCTCATAGATAATGTCAATCTGATGCAGAAATAAGAGTATTAAACAAACACTATTTGGGCGCCTCAAACAAGATCTAACCTGGTGGTTGATGTATCCTCTCCATGAACCTGGATATCCTGTTGTTGTGATGCTCTCCGTCTAGACAGCACCCCTCCTCCACTGAACGAGCGCATGTACGATGCACATGCAGCTTGCAATCTGTGAATCAAAGGTTTACTGTTTTATTCAGTTTGTTTATTATTTGCATGAACGCGCTAATCTCAGGAACTACTGGTCCGATGTAAAAAATTCTTTCAGTGTTAGATAGCCCATTTATCGAGGAAGGCTATAGGCTATATATCATTACGCTACGACCAATAGGAGCTGAGCATCACACGGACAAAGTCGTGCGGGACGACTAGCAGATACTTACCAGTGCATATATAAGCCTGTGGTGCTAATCCCCATATAACATTATCACAATAATGACAATGAGCTACCGACGTCAGCTCCTGCAGCTGGAGGTGGTGACCACGGACGACAAACTGCAAAAATAAGAATTTCATCAAGTTATCATCATCAACTCAATAGTTAGAGAAATTATTTAGTAAAATTCAATACTCACAGGCTGTGGATTTTGCTTGGCCAGCTGCTTACGTCTTTGTTTATACAATTTATCTCTCTGCAGGAAAGACCCTCGGGATCCCCCCACTGCTGCCGCTACTGACGCGGGCCTAGTACAGACAAAATATTGACAATAATAAAATAAATGTCTTTTATTAGTTATTTTATCTATGAATATGAATCTCCAAGGACTTATGATGGTCACCGCAAGGACCTTCTCTTGGAACTGGGACAACACAAACAGCCATAACTTTTAAAATTAAAATTTTTTTTATTTAAAATGTTCGTATAATTTTATAAAATAAAATGATTTAATGCAAAATAAAATTACTGAAAATTCTCATTTTTTTCATGTCTCTGACTACCCCTAACCTTAAGTTTAAATGTGACAAATATACCCATACATAAGCAGTCATGGCCCAGTGGTTGAGACTTCAAGTCTTACTCGGGAGGTCTTAGTTCGATCCCCCCACACCTCTGACTCTGAGTTTTGTGTGTTTTAAGCAATTAAATATCACTTGCTTTAACGGTGAAGGAAAACATCGTGAGGAAATCTGCACTCCTGAGAGTTCCCTAATTGTTCTCAAAGGTGTGTGAAGTCTGCCAACCCGCACTGGGTCAGCGTGGTGGACTATGGCCTAATACCCTCCTCATTCTGAGGAGACCCGGCTCAGCAGTGGGCCACTGACGGGTCGTGATGATGTAATATACCATATACGTTCTAAATACCAAATCTATAAGGAAATGACATTTATAATATAATAACCAAAGTTCTAAAACACCGTGTTTTGTACCAAAAACTAACCTTATATACTTTTAACAAATAATTATAACTGAAATAATTAAAAAATGTTGTATAGATAATTCTAAAACTCACTTTTTATTTTTCTTAGTTTTAGGCGATTTCCACCATTTCCTCCTAATCTCCTTAGCGTCTACTTCGTTTATATCCAATAAATTAACCATTTTCACTCAATTACACTTAAATACACGGCTTTAAACATCAAGCGTTAGGCCTCTCGTATGTTAACACTTGTACAAATATTGTAATTGTATGTTTCGGCAGGAAAACAAGAAATTATTGGATATTTATCCTTATTTTATTAATAGGAATATTCCGACTAAAATTCTCACAAACATATTTAAAGAAATATTATATTTCTTTAAATAATATCTTTAATATCTGGTTATATATATCTGGTCCGATTTGAAAAATCCTTGTTAGATAGCCCATTTATCGAGGAAGGCTATAGGCTATATATCATCACGCTATGACCAATAGGAGCGGAGCTACACGTCAACAAAGTCGCGCGGGTCGACTAGTAATTTATAAAAGCAAGGAACAAATTACAAGCAAATTACAGATTCATCTTACTATTTAAGGAAAATATTAATACAATAGACTATTATAATATATCCCATTTATCCTACAGGATAACTTCACTAAACACTTAAAATCACTTTCATGAAAACTATAGATTTAAATGCATGTAACATGAGCACTAACAACATCTAGACTGATTCACAATTACGTCAATAATTTCCAATGTACCCACTATTTTTAAATTATAAAATTATCCATATGAGTAATTCAACTAAGTAACAATAATATAATTATATTATACTTTTCCGGTTATTGTCCTGTATTTATAGACGGTTAACAGTAATATACAGTGAGTTATACTGAAGGGAAAAAAAATAAACAGTAGAAAAAAAAAAAATAAGACGTTCATTATCAGTTACCCACAAGTGATAAGCGCACCCATTGATAATTTCCTTGTAATATATATTTAAGGTCAAATTGAGTCGGTTTGTTGTATGAGAGCCCCCCTTAAATATTTACTTTATTCTGTTTTTAGTATTTGTTGTTATAGGGGTAACAGAAATACATCATTTGTGAACATTGCAACTGTCTAGCTATCGCAGTTCATGAGATACAGCCTAGTGACAGACAAGATGCCGAAATATACATAGTCTTCTTACATGAAATGATAAATGGTTTCCAGTGTTAGGAATACAAATAATTTAGGTAACGATCAATCACTATATCAAATCCAATTTACGGTCATCTCAACGCTGATGTCAATAAAACATTTCAAACAATAAACTAAAATGGTTGTGTATGTAATGTTTTTTTTATTAATTTAATGTATTTTAGCATATTTTATTAAAATATGAGCATTCTGCACTCCTTCTCCTTATAAACTATAAGTGTTGGTACTCTTCCGTCCGCACAATTTTAATAAAAAGGGGTACAAAGTTTTTGCTTCAACAAATATGTAATCACGATTATTTCTACACCACATCACAGTAAAATCATTAATACTGTAATTAAACGAAAAATTAAAATTGGTATTTTTTTATTGGTAACCTTAAAAAATAATTTGCACGGGGCAAGTCAGATATTCCAAAACCTTTCGCTCCGTGAAAATAATATATTTTTTAAATAGCACCGGTCAACACGACTGAGTCTGACTTCTTAATGTCTTTTTAAATATTTTTTTTATATTACTAATAAAGAGACTTCCTTGCATTAAACTTAATTATTAAAGTGAAACAGACAAAAGCAATATACATAACTAGCTTTTACCCGCAACTTCGTTTGTATAATAGACTACAGTAGATCGTCTGTAGACATATTTAATAATTTTATACTAACTTTGACCTCCCTTTAACCCTCTTAAGGAGTGAATTTTCAAAATTCCCTTTTTTAGTGCTCAAAATGATTTCAAAAAATACAAAATTTTTTGAAATCATTTTGAAAATCAGAGAACTTTCATACTAACTTTGCACCCCCTTTTTACTCTCTTAGGGGATGATTTTAGAAGAAAAATTTGACACGTAATTCATGACTTTAAATGAAGAAATATCATTTGAGTTTCATTTGAATAATTTCAAAAACGGCAAAGTTTCATAGTAACTTTGCGCCCCCCATTTTACCCCTTTAGGGGGTGAATTTTCAAAAATCTTTTCTCAGTGCTCGCCTAGGTTATAAAAGGAACCCCTGCGCAAAATTTCAAGTTTCTAACCCTTATAGGTTAGCCTCTGCATTGACCTGTCAGTCAGTCAGTCAGCTTCTCCTTTTATATATATATATATTTAGAGTATTTTCGATATTTAGTATTCCAATTTATTACATTAAAACAAAGTATCAGAAAACTGTCACTTTTGTTAACATTCGTAATTTAGTTTTATAATATGTATTATTTAGAATAATATCAGCACGAATAACATTTTCATAAAATATCTGTAAAATGCCTGTCATTGGTTGCTGAGATACGCTTTGTTGGTAAACATTCTCTTTCGAACTTGGACCAGGTGTAGCAGTAGAATATCTACAGTATACATGCAGACACATTTAAAGGCTCTGAAGATCGCTTGTGTGAAGAATGAAAGACTAAAGCAGATTTACTTGAATTTTATTATATTAATCCTACTAGGCCAATTTTGAAAATTACTGAAATAACAATTTCTACCGCTTCCTGGCACATATTCTGTCTTACTATATACTGCTGCTAATTATTCCTTTTTAGCTATAATGATAGTCAATTTAGAGTTATTTATTGTAATGGGTACTTTATGTAGTTGTGATCTTTGACTCTTACAAATTACTTATTTTTCGAAGAGTCAACATTAATTAGTTCAATTAATCAATGATTTTTTTGATCTGAGCCAAACCTTATATTAATTTATTTTTTGTATTGGGAAACAAACAGCTTTTAACTAAAAACACTAAAGTTTCCACCTATGATTAAGAATATATATATGTAGGAGTGAATTTACTTACAAACTAATATTGGGCAATTGTTCTGTTTGTAAAGACAAAAATATGCATTTACAAGTTTATTTCTGTTTCTAATATTTACTTTATATTTATCACTGTTTTGGAAATGATTTTATATTCTGGTGAATTTATAAAATCTATATGTTAATACGTGAAGCAAAAACTTTGTACCGCTTTTTACGCCTCCTCATATATAGAGAAGGCGCAGAACCAATAAGAGCATATTTGACTGACCTGCAATGTAGACAGAGAGCAGCAGCACAGAGCGCGGCGAGCAGCGCGGCGTGCGCGTCGGGGGAGGAGACGCAACCCCCAGGCCCCGCGCCCGACCGCGCCACCGAGCTGATGCACGAGCACATTAGACGCTCCACCACTATTTGTTCCTAAACATAAAAAACAACACATTTTTTACATCAAAATGTAAATACTGGTCGAAATCGACAATTTCTTTTATATTATAAAAGTAATTAAAAAAAATTAAACAGAGCAGAGCAAGAAAAGTAACTTAAACATAAGGAAAGTAAAAATCAAGTAATGTGCAAATAACTACTTTTTTATTGCAAAAAGTTTGTGTGTCCTCACCTGTGTCTTATCTACAACACATCTCTGCAGCACAGAATCCTCCGGCCCGTACAAGGTACCGAGCCCTACTTGTCTTTTCACTTGGAATTCGCTCAACTGCCGAACCAATTCGTCCTTGGCCTGACGACGAGCTTTCCTGAACACGTTTCGAAGGAGTTCTTCTTTGTCATATTCTACAAATATACAGAAAAGATAATCAATCTTACACTGAAACACAGTCAGGTAAAACAATACTACTTGTATTTAGTTGAGATTATTCTTACCATTAACTAGAACATGTTCAATCTCATTCGCCATGTTCTCATCAATTCCGTTGAGTTGCAAAACCTGAAAATAATTTATTATGTTAATATTGACACAATTTAAATTAAATTTTATTTACAAATTATTACAGTAATTCCCCTTATAACACTGCACTTGTTCGATCTTGCACTGACGGATTGTGCTGATTGCTTGCTCGCCCTGCAGCTAGATGGCGTTGCGCACTTTAAAACCATCGCGACGCTTCTCGCGTCTATTCCTGTATAATCTGTATCCCAGATTCGTTAGAAGTTAGAAGTTAGAAAAAAAAACACCATCTGAAGGGGAACTGGAGCCGGCTCCAGGAGTTGCAGTCTGCAAATCTGGTGAGTAGACATCTTTTGCTATTTGAAAGCGTAAGATTGAAGTCGAAGACATTCCTTTTCCTCCCCGATACAGTCCACAAAGTAGCACGTTGCTAAATTTAATTACTTATAACGCATTTTAATATTACGCGATGTCGGTCCTTTTTATAACACGGGTATTCCCCCATATAACGCGGTGATTTCCCACAGTACTGTGAAAATTATAATGATTTGTACGGTTCACAATTAATTTTGCGAACCTTTGCATTATGTAATTTATTTGAAATTAACTGTTTTTAGTTATATATGCATACTTTTTTTTTTAATATTCGATTTACACACCCCTTTAACGAGAAAAGTTAACACAACGCGTTATACGGGGTACACCTACAACGTCTTTTCCTATAACGCAGAACGAATGTACCGTATTATAGGGGGGATTACTGTACTTGATTAATTTGTTACTACCACTAAACATTAACGTGTACTATGGTAAGTGGGAATCAAATCCAAATCTTTGTTGGTGAATCCCAAACCAATGTAAAACTGCAGATTTATCGTTTTACCACCTTGTTTTGGTACACTAATCAAGACCTCAGTCATTTAAAATGGTATCAATATCAAGTATTTAGGAGTATTTGATATTTGATACTTCTGTTTGAGGTTTAGTAGTCGATGAATGAAATTATTATTGTATTTACGATCTATATGTCGAAAAGTCTTGTCTGTAAACCTCTAATAATAGAAGTATATATTAAGTTTTTAATTAATTACCGCATTAGGCATGAGGAATGTGGACTGTATCTCGTAGGCCCAACGTCGCAGCGTAAGCGTGGACACTCCTACAGCAGATCTGTATGCGTCTGTTAATACTAGAACCAGGCTTGCGCTTGCACATCTGTGGACAAAAATAAATTATTAAAATAACTTTTACGCGATACACTGATCAGTCAAACTCGAAAGAGAATTCACCATAACAAACCGAATTTAGGGTCATCACAACGCTGAGTCAAATAAGATGAATCACGATTATATCTACCAAGCGCAAAAATATAAATAATTTAGTTTTTAAATAACACCACGAATTTTGAGTTTACATATTTTATCTTGCCTCCATTATGGTTTAAACCATTACCACCCACTATTTACTAAAAGAACTTTCAAACTTAATTATCAATGTAAAACATACAAAAGCAAACTTTATTTTATACATTAAAACAGAACCAGAAAAAAGTATTTTCGAAGTGAAAACTTTTTTAGTTCTTTTTTTAGGATAGGTAAAAAATGTTAATCGCGTCAGGACACGTGATCGAAAATTCGTAAGATTATGGATGAAAGTTGATTTTTCTGAGAGATAAACTTTTTAATGTAAAAAAATTGTAATAGTTCTGAAGTGCTAAATGTTTTATGTAATACTAAGGGCCCGTCCCGGCTTCGCACGGGTGGATAATTTTTTTTTAACACTGGCTCCCGCATTCTGTCGCTCCCTCTATCGCCGCGTTACTCGCTGTGCTGCGAGGCACTCCACACCGCGCCGGCGGCCCGTCTGGGATTATTTTTTATTTATCTTGATATTTTTATTTCGTAATATCTTTTGACTGGAATGTCCGATTTTAATAATTCAAAAAGTAATTACCAGGTATTGAAACAGTCTTCATTACGAAATAATTTATTTGGATAAGAATTAATACAAAGTTATGGAAAACATGGTCTGATATTGATAGGCATTTTTATCAACTTTTTAAATGTAAAAAAGTAGTTATAGTGACTTAACTACAATAGTTGGACATATGGTCTCGCTGAGTTTTTTGTAGATATTGATACGTTCTACAATATTGTAAAACATTTTTTTGTTCTATCATCAATACTTTTCGCAGCGCATGCGATGAAAGATATTTTATGGCTAATTTTTTTGCACCTTGTGTTGGTTTTAGTGAGAATTTCTGGGGATCTCTAATTTTTTCTTGTAATAAATATAGCCTATGTTACTCAGAGATAATGTAGCTTTCTAATGGTGAAAGAATTTTTAAAATCGGTCCTGTAGTTATTATGTTTATTCGTTACATACAAAAATACAATAATTCAAAAATACAAATCTTTCCTCTTTATAATATTAGTATAGATAAAATGTCATGTTTGTGTACGGAGATCACCTATTTCTAAAGTTGGTGTGACATGTTGTGTCGTGCCGTAGTTTTTGTATTTAAATTTCAGTTAGCCTTAAAGAATCTTTTAATCACAGTAAGAAATACGATTGTTTGGCAATAAAAATATTAGGAGTTGATTTATCGTTTTCAGTACAAAATGTATGGAAAATGTTTTTGGCTATTTCTGACATTTCTAGTACTCATACCATAGATCTCATAGAGTATTTTGATCCCCATACGAAGTAGGATCGATAGACATAATTTTTTTTTTGGATTTTAGCATTTTTCGCTGACCATACATTTTCTCAAAAATCTGTGAATGCAGTTCAGAATATCTTAAAAAATAATGGATGGTTTCCTAGGAACGTTTTCTTATAACTAAAACTCAAAAATCCACCTGTATAACGTGTATTATTTAGGATAATATTAGCAGACATAACTATTAATTGGAAAACATTCTCTTTCGAACTTGTACGAGACATGGTAAGGCTTTTCCTATAGTGAAACAAATAAAAAAAATGTATGAACAATGTAATTTACCTTCTTTCCCCCAGTAACCAATTGATTAGTACAGCAGTCCTCGCTTTAGATTCTCTAACACATCGAAGATTGGAGAACAAGCCGGAGTAGGTGGAATTGTCCTGTAAGTAAAAAATAAATATATCTGTAATCTGTATACCATTTCCAAATCTATTAAGTAAGAACAATTAAATGACTTAAAATAAAGTTATAAATTAGTATGTTAAAATTTTAAAAAAAATTACTTACAGATGAAGGTGAGTCGTCTTCCTCCATAGATATTATAGCACGTTGAGGATCTGCACAGGGCTGTAATTACAAAAAAAAATACATTATTTAATATGGTAATATATTCTGCTTTATCTAAGCAATACAATAAAACAAAATATTTTTAACTCGGAGAGATATATATTAATAGATTTCTAAATTAACTAGCGACTACCATAGTAAGCAAAGCGAGGATAGTTAGCTAATTTATATACCTGTGTTTGTAATGGTGGATGAGGATAAGGCGGCGGTGGAGTCCCAGGGGGCGGAGTACCACGTGACCATGGTTCTTTCTCTATTGCTATACCACTAGCACTAGCTGTAATTAAAACATAAATTTTTAATCTACTGCTAATCCTGACTCTACTTTTATCATGTGCGAGGATGCGTTGCGAAGGATATTTTTTTAAGAACCAATAGAATCGCTTCGTTTCACAATTGGAGGCTAGGTAAATGAAGTGAGTAAGTGGTCTAATGTCGATATTGACTAACAACATGGACTCAATGACGAGTTTCCGAGGGTTAATAAACCCAATTTTTTTTTTTTATAATAGATAAGGTGGACATCGGCAAACCACCCTCTCGTTTTGTCGAAGCGCTGCATCCCCGAAGATAGAGGGAGATAGAGGGGGAGAGAAGAAAAAAAATGATGCGGATTCAGCGGACCCTGAGCAAGAATCCACTAGATCCTGGGTCCAAAATGATCCTCAACCTACCCGATATACAAAGAAAATGTCATGAAAATCCGTCGAGTCGTATCGGAGGAGAACTTGTAGTTAATATATTGAATTTAAAATCATGCTTATGTGGCTTCTGATACCCTATAGACAAGAAATCGTTAAAAGGTACTCACTTCTAGGTAACTCATGGTCCAAATGTTCAGGCGATGACTGACTCCGTACATGTAATACTGGCACCCCACCTCGATTGTCCGTCTATACATCATTATATATTTGATAAATCGTGACAACACATATATAATCAAAATGATTTTTTTATTTTGTGAAATTTTTTAAGGCCAATTTAATATTGCTTATACAATTACTATAGAATTGTTGTATATTGAAATTGATTGACAAGACAAATAGTTAGTCACATAATATATTAGCTTTTAAATACTTTAACTTCAACAAACATATAATAAACAAACACATTTATATTTAAGTATTTCAATAACTCCTATAATAATATAGACAGTGAATCAAATCTACTAAAAATAGCAAAATTATAATCAAAAAGCTATAGCGATGATTTGAATGATAGATGATGAAAAATTACCAACACCAATTTATTTTCAAAAAAACTGATCAAGTTCAAACTTTTCAATACATTTGTTTGTTTTCACCTTAATCGTAAATTTTGAACTCGATCAGTAAAGTTACCTGTAGTGGTGGCGGCGGCACGTTAACCAATGGGTAACTCATCTGCAACGCGATTGAATTAGGTTGCGGTCCTTCCAACTCCCCGTCCAAAGAATGAGAGGACCTCCTGAATCTGTCGTCGTTAAACGCCGGCATTGACTGATGCATCGGATACGGTTTCTTGTAGAACTGCTTCTGATGCATCGACGTGCATGGTTGTACGTTGGCCAACGGGTTCACTATGTTCCGTTTAGGTCTTTCCGTAGATCTAGGTGGTAGAGGCGGTGGGGTGTTGTCCAAACAAGTCGTCGGGACCATTGGGACAGTGTTGTTGTGAACGTGGCGTCGTTTATTGTTGGTTTCATCGGAATTCTGTCTGACTAACGGCGTCTCTTGCTTTTGACGAGCTTGTCGGAGGTTTCTGAGGCTTTGGCCCGTCAAATTGCTCAAAGATCTAGGTAGGCCACTTAAAAATCCCGTGTTCGTCATTTTATCTGGGTCTTTGCGTGATAGTTTTGGTGTGGTTGGCGTGGTGGGTGTTGTCACTGCTTCCGGCTAGAAGGGGGGTTATTTTGTTGGGTGAAGATATGTTCTACTATTGTCACAAATTTAAACTCGAAATTAGGGTATGTATTTTATTTTTTATTGAACTATAAATCTTCACCCATGGATAAAGTTAAAAATATAAAAAAAATTACAATAATAAAAATACAGCACACCGAGTTACAGCGAGGCGAAAATGAATTGTGGAATTGATACTTTTGTCTGTTTATATGCATTTACAATTTAGATGTCAATGTCTTTTAAATCTTTGATTACCCCAGTACTTGTATATGAAAACTACTCCCAAGAATTCCAAATAAAATCACAATTTGAACACATAACACAAAAACATTTAGAAACAAACATGCATAGAAGCAGACAATATGACAAAACGTGTTAACATCCTTCCCATTAATTAGTTAGTCATTAATTTTATTATTTTAACAAGTTATAGCACATGTATTGTGAAATTAAGAATTTATTTTCGCCCTTTCACATGTAATTTCAGAAAAAAAAATATCATATATTTATTATTTATTTAATGAGCTTCAATCTCTTATTCAACATCTTAGGCATTTTTTTTCTGAACTACAATAATATTGACAAATAAAAAATGATGATGTCGTCACAAAATAAAACGAGCTGCAAAATAGTAAACAACTGTGATGTGTTGATATTTAAAACTTCGCTCTAACAAATATCTAAATTACTAGTCTGGTAATATTGTAAATGTTATGTACTTCAATATTCTGTTGTTTATGAAAATTTGAGACAATTCAGATATAAGTTCATTAACACTTAATCGAACTGACTACTTTTTTCTACTTGTATATTAGATTTCAGTATTCATAACATTACAAAAGTACCAAACGTATAAATGAAACGTGTATGTTTGTACGTATAGATTGTAGATATAGTGCGAACCAACCTGTGACGTGGAGATGATGTCTATTTCATGCTGCAGTATGGAACAGCGCTGCTCTGCAGACTCGAGCTGTGCTTGTTTCCGTACGTCCGGCACTTTGAGGAGCTCATCTGGAAATTATTACATTACATTAGTTTATAAAATCTCCATCAAAATTACCAGTAATTTTACATATAAGTCAAGTTAATATTCTATTTTTCTCTGTAGGTGAAAAAGCATCTGCTGTTATTTCAGAATACTCGCATCATCACCATCACAACCCATTAAGGGCCCACTGCTGAGCCTACTCCTCAAAATGACAAGGGGGGTTAGGCCATAGTTAACCACGCTGGCCAAGTGCGGGTTGGCAGACTTCACACTTCTTTGAGGACATGAAGAACTCTCAGAATTGCAGGTTTCCTCACGCTGTTTTCCTTCACCGTTAAAGCAAGCAACACATTACTCAGAAAAGTCAGAGGAGTGTGCCTGTATGGGGGATTGAACTCGGAACTTAGTATCTTAACCACTACTACTATTACTATTGCTAGTACTAGAATACTCTAGTTAATGTATTTTCTTGTTAACTACTTCTCCTTACTTTTTTTACTAGGACTAAAGAGTCAAAACAAGAGAGTTTAATGTTCCTCCTCCTCCGGCCTCATCAACATATTAACCACTGGGCCATCACAGCAGTTGAGACTCTATACTTAAAGTAATTCACTCAATTCATACTCACTTCTAAGATCTCTAATGTACTTTTGTTCTTGCTCCAACATCAACCGGACTGTATGTGCTTTTGAAACTTCGAGCTGCCTTTGCTTTTCAGGCTGAAAATTAAATTCACTTGCTTAATTATTAATTCTCTAAAACAGGAATTTCCTACCATCTAAGAGCATTGTGCCTTCTATAATAAATTCTTATCCAATATTAGTGTAATGAGTCTGTAAATTTATTCATCAGTTAAAAGAGACCTTTGCTCAGCACTAAGTATTTATTAATTGCAAAATAACTGAATGTAATTTGCCATTGAATATAACACTGTATCTATAATGCAAAGACTCTTATCGGATTCAATATTGACTTTTATTTAAATTACAATTTTTTACTATTTAATTCTCAATGTCAAAGATAAAAATATAATGATTTCTACTTCTATGACGGTTACTAAATAAAATTTAATCAGTTAAAGGAAAAATTTTGATTTAAGTCGTCGTGGGCTATCTAGTCCAATTCTTACAGTAGTAACCATTAATCATCTCATCATACATTAGAAGATATTTAAGTAAACTGAATGTGAGTGTAGTGTCTTTAAATAACACCAATAGAAACCCAAATTTTTTTTGGACTGAAAACTTCTTTAGCGGCGTTGTGCACATTTTTTGGGATGCGTAAAAAATGTTAGACTCGTGACCTGATCAAAAATTCGTAGAAGGTTACAAAACTGAATTTAAATTTGTATACAATAGCGCCATAGATGAATATTGTATATAACCACACATATGATAGTATTTTTATACAGATAAATAAACCAATTCCCTAACCATTTCCAAATACTCAAAAATGCACAACGTGCATGGATCAAGTTTTCACTTCTGCCGGCATTACGAGTGCAACCCTTTTTTTCTTTGTTTCATTGAAATCATAATGTTTTACCCCCATCGAAGTTAAGGCGATTAGAATAGTAATAAACATAAATAATAATTGATAATGGCAAAAGAATGCACAGCTCGGCACGAGCACAGTTTCGAGTCGCTTGTTGACACAGCCGCCGCTGAGCGCTGGACAAGTACAAGGCCAGTCACTATCAGTCGAGATATCTTCAACTAAATATGTGCATTTTTAGATCATTCAAAACGAATAATTGGGTTACATTAACATTTGACACCAGAGGTATTTACATTAATACTGACTATTCTCAGAATTCATTACAACGAGCATTTATTATTCTTTCCCCCCCGCCTGGCTTCTTGAACGAACTCATATATGTATTAATAACTTAATTGTATTTAATTTTCGGCGCAATAAAGAATATAAATTATGTATCCTATCCCTATATGTATCCCGCTATACATTGTTTTATATATACTAATATTATAAAGAAGTAAGATTTGTATTTTTGTATTTTTGAATGTAACGAATAAACATAAAAACTACTGGACCGATTTCAAAAATTCTTTCACCATTAGGAAGCTACATTATCTCTGAGTAACATAGGCTATATTTATTACAAGAAAAAATTAGAAATCCTTAGGAAATCTCACGAAAACCAACCCAAGGTGCCAAAAAATTTGCCATAAAATATCTTTCATCGCATGCGCTGCAAAAAGTATTGATGATAGAACAAAAAAATGTTTTACAATATTATAGAACGTATCAATATCTACAAAAAAGTCCGCGAGACCATATGTCCAACTATTATAGTTACGTCACTATAACTACTTTTTTACATTTTAAAAGTTGATAAAAATGCCTATCAAAATCAGACCATGTTTTCTATAACTTTGTATTAATCCTTATCCAAATAAATTATTTCGTATTCAAGACTATTTCAATACCTGTAAATTACTTTTTGAATTATTAAAATCGGACTTTCCATTCAAAAGATATTACGAAATTAAAAATATCAATATAAACAAAAAATACACGACGACGCGACGGGCCAGTATAGCGACGCAGCGCAGCGAGTAAAGCGGCAAGAGAGGGGGCACCGAAATGCGGGAGGGCCAATATATTTTTAAAAATAATATTCCACCCGCGCGAAGCCGGGATGGGCCGCTAGTCATATATCAAAAAGGATTAGGCAGCCGTCAAAATGACAGTAACCACGCGGCTTGAATTTTTCTGATATTTTCAACCACTATCGTTATATTTCAACAAATTTACACAAAACCTTAACAAATTATACACCTAAACCTTCCTCATGAACCACTCTGTTTAGAGGTGAAAACCGCATGAAAATCCGTTCAGTAATTTTTGAGTTTATAGCGAACAGGCAGACAGTGGCGGCGTGGGATTTTGTTTCATTATATTTAGAAATGATTTTCCGAAAAAACATATTATATAAATAAATAAAAAAAGAAATACCTGCGTATTGATCAGTATAACATAAAATATGTTATTCACACAACTCAGCCAAAATTCAAGTGGAAAATCAAAGCAAACATTATTACAATTCCGGCATCAATTCAATTAAAGCAATTACCATGAACAGACAATTACTTAAGTTTTCTAAACATTTTGCAATCATTTGCATACTATTTACATGTTAACTATATCCTTTGAAAAGTTTTATTCTATTAATATATCTTTAACTTTTTTGTAGACCATTTTAAGGTGTACAATACTGTAGTACATTATTTAGCTCTATCTCGTAGGGTTCAGCCAGCGTTTGCAATGTAAGCGGAAAATATGTGTTTATTTACGAAATCACATTAGAAACCTGTAAAATTATCAGTGTTTCTCTACTATATTATGTATGTATTATACATATAAACCTTCCTCTTGAATCACTCTATCTATTAAAACCGCAGCTTAATCCATTGCTTAGTTTTAAAGATATAAGCATACATAGGGACAGACAGACAGTGGAAAGCGACTTTGTTTTATATTGTGTAGTGATATGCGTTTTAATGGTAAAGTTGTACATGATATAATTCAGAAAAATATCTATAGGAAAATTCAGTAGAATACACTTTAATAGATACTTACATTTACAGGTAAAGGTGCTGTGATTGGTGTTTTCTGTGTCCGCGAACTATTTTGTTGTACTGTTAATACGGTGGTGGGATTGGCTGAAAACCAACAAACAACAATTATTACAACATTTAGATTATATTTTTGTAAATAACTATGCAAAAGAACCTCACTATTATCAAAGTAATTTATTGATACGTAATCAATCTTACCTCTAATCATGTGTACGACTTGCTGATGTGTGTGATGATGTACTGGCACTGAATCTACTCTTAAGATACGGTCACCAGCTCGTAGACCCGCTCGCCAGGCTGCTCCGTGCTCCTTTACTGACTGTACGTATACTGGGTTATCGCCTGGAATATTAAAAATGAAAAATTAGTATACACGCTTTATATATAAATCTCGGCGATACCTCAGCGTAGCGAGGAGTGGCTACCTATCTAATAAGGTCAAGCTAGCTACACAGTGCATGGTACATTACGCCTCCACAACCAATTCTTTCGCAAATATGCAAATAATTCGCGTAATAGCCAGTCGGATGTTGGTAATTTAGTTTCTTATAAGGCAGTTATTGCATTACTTAAAAATGCTAATCAATAATTACATTCAATATTTTATAATATCTCCATGCAATGCGTAGGACAGGTTATGGTTGACGTTACACCATCTAAGTAAGTTTAACTGTAATTTATTTGTTTTCTTTGGGCAGGATGGAACAATGATTCTAAGCAGTAGGAGAGTAAATAAGTAACGTACCAACAAAATCATTATCTTATATATAAAATTCTCGTGTCACAATGTTAGTTACCATACTCCTCCGAAACGGCTTGACCGATTTGTATGAAATTTTATATGCATATTTAGTAGGTCTGAGAATCAGCTACTATCTATTTTTCATCCCCCTAAGTGATAAGGTTGGCTCACCCCAATTTTTTAAAATTTATACGGCAAAACAACGTTTGCTGGGTCAAAGTTAATATTCTTAATGGACCAGAGTTTCACAAGTTTCCTTTTTCCACAAACCAATAGATTCAGAGCCATTTTTCATTGGTAGAAATTCCAAAAAAATTATTAAATACATAAATGTTTTATAATACCTATCCTACTAATATTATAAACGCAAAAGTTTGTAAGAATGTATGGGATGTAGGTTTGTGTACTCCTTCACGCAAAAACTACTGAATGGATTTTAATGAAACTTTACAATAATATAGCTTACACATCAGAATAACACATAGGCTATAATTTGAAGCGTCAGTAGCTCAGTGGTTCGGGCGTTGGATTCACGATCAACAAGTCGTGGGTTCAAATCCCGGACATTGGACTACTGGCGTGGCCCACTCCTGACTCAAGCTATTTATTAGCTTACTAGGAGGGGTAACGGGAATACTAGTAGTATGTGATCCATACTGCTAGTAATCTTTATATAAAAAAAAAAAAAAAAAAAAAAAAAAAAAAAAAAAAAAAAAAAAAAAAAAAAAAAAAAAAAAAATTATAATGATATACTGTGAATTATCCAAAGTACAGCGGGTGAAACCGCGTAGTAGTTTATATGGAAAAGGAGTGCAGAATGCTATTTTTTTATTACATTACACACGCATTATTGTTAAAATAATTTAAATTAATCATGATTGAATTCCGACCACTAGGCGACCACTAGTATGTTTTAATTAGATCACGAGTCACAACTCACCTGACACTTTCATCCCGTAGCCATGCTCGTCCCGCACAACGGTGACGGTGAGCAGGTCCTCGCCTCCCGGCGACCCCGCACCGACCGTCCCGCCTAGCATCACCTGGAACAACATACACACACACAATAAAACATTATTCTATATCATCACACTTTTCATAAACGTCAAGGATCGTTCTCGCGAGATCTCGGACTTTTTTAGCGAGATTGATCCCGGCCGAAAAATGGATGAGACACAATCATGAATTATTGAATGATTGATTGCGTTCGAGTACTTTTGTGGTTATTTATTCAAAAAAAGTTTCTCATGTGATTAACGAGTGAAATAACGAACAACTATTTGAGTGTGTCGGAAGTATGGAAACACTTTCTAAGAGCGGAAAATGGATTGAATGAGATGATTAGATACATCAAAGTTTACTACATAAAAGTTTATCGAAAAAATTCGTAAAAGTAAATGTTTATTTCATAATATCTATAATGCTTATTATTTTTTTCCTAATTTATTCAAATATTATGATTATTTGCAACAATAAACGACATTCGTTTGTTTAGTTTGTATTCTTAAGATTTTCCTACGTTTCTTAAGTGCTATTTTCTAAATCATAATATAAGTTAGGATTTATTAAAAATATTAAAACATAGTTAGGCATTTAAATTAGGAAATGAAAGGATAGAAAATCTTATAGTAGCAACACTGAGAGCAAAACAGTGAAGGGCTCAACAACTAGAATTTAAAAAAATTGAGTAATCATTATACAAATTAAAAATCTAATTTTTTTTTGTAATTTTACACATAATTGTATAAGTTTAAAAAAGAAATTTAAAATTTTCTAGACTGACTAACCTAGATGATTGAATTATACGTTATACAACATACTGTTCAAGGTTTGGAGCATGTAGTCAAAGTACTTACTTAATTGAATTTTGACTTATGTTATACTTTACCACCGACTCATTTTCCCTTGGCTGAAGATTTAAAGTATAAAAGTCTATAAAACCACAACAAAATTCATTGAGCTTGAGATACAGTCGGACTGAGTACACCAAATTATAAAAATCTACAATAGAGTATCGAGCAAGTGGCTGAACTCACATATTTTCAGATAATTGACAAAGTTGAAGAGAACAATGAAGGCAATATAAAAGGTAATTTGTATTCTAATCCAACTTTCACGATGGACCCGCTAAGGTAATGTATGCAAAATTACGTTCTGCTTTGATATCCGTATTACCATTTAAAGTAACTTTTTTGATTGAAAATAAGAAAAAAAATTATAGGCGGTTCCGAGTTCAATCCACACAGGCACACACCTCTGACTTTTCTGAATTATGTGTCTATTAAGCAATTAAATATCACGTGCTTTAACGGTGAAAGACAAACAAGAGTGCAACCTGCACTCCTGAGAGTTCCCAATGTTCTCAAAGGTGTGTGAAGTCTGCTACCCGCATTTAACCAGCGTGGTGGACTAACCTAATCCCTCCTCATTCTGTAGAGGAAACCCGGCTCAGCAGTGGGCCATTAAAGGACATTAATTAATGCTATAATCATTACGTTACACGAAAAAATTTAAAACCTCAGCAACTTTCAAAACAACGCAAGTTGGAATTACACAAAATTTCATAATTTGTAAAAAAAATAAAAAGAGTTAAATATTTCTGGCATTATTTGAATCCAAAGGGTACAGCGTAAGTAGAAAAAAGAAAAATTAAAAACATGATAAATTAAATCAAAAATTATATTCCAAGTTAAATAACTCAAGTGCCATAAACTCCTACGCGTCCTATCATATACTACGTAGATGCACGCAATACAGTTGTTAGAGACGGCTAAAAGACGTTTTGTATAAACAGGAAACAGCCTAAAACAGGTGCTCTTATTACTCTACCAACGAGCTTTTTATACGTCCCATACAGACTGCCGAATTCAATGAATTTATCTACAAATATAACATCCATAATATAACCTTATTGAACGTCTTAATTATGTCCGTATTCAGAATGTCTGACAAACTAATATAAATATCACTGACCGGTTTCATATTCATATATAAATTAACAAGAAAACACAAAAAACTATAAAATTCAGATTTCAAAAAATAAAAAAGAGGTTGTCTTTTCCAATCCATCCAATGTATATCCGCATGTAAAACTAAGCGGTAATTGTATAGTCCAAGAAAAAAAAAGCAACACCTATGTTTCTGTGTATAATCAAAAAAATCCTTTTGAACAATTCAATTGTCTGGACCCGTACATAATATCCAAAAATCAGGTTTTATACCATAACAACACCACATTTTTGTTACCCAATATCTTTCAACGGCATCTAATTTTGTTTGATTAAAATAATACATAGAATTTGTTAAGCAGGAAAGCTTGGAAAATATAACGACGAAATAATGTAACTTTTCCGTGTTTTAATGTCTTACATACACGTGTTATCATAAATATTCTTATGACCATTATACAGCTATTTATTGTAATAAAAACGTTAGGTTATAAAACACACGTTGTCTGTTGTTGCTTGTAGTTTAGATTTCACATTTCCTGATACGGGACCGAGGAGTTTCCTATAAAGAAAGCAGCCTTACAATAAGAAAAAAAAATGAATAACTAACGTCGCCATTTTAATCCGCAATGCGGCTTCATCGATTCACACCAACTGAACACATACTCGGTATATTTTACGCAAACTTCCTAGCCGAGGACAAAAGCCGTCTGGAGTCGAAGGCATTGTACTCCATTAAAAATAAACTGACATCCAGAAAATGGAAGCACATTCAAATATTATGGGAAAACTATTATCGTATGATTTTATACCAATTTTATCAACTTTTTCTTCTATTAAAATAATATTCCGATTTCACTACTTTTGAAAAGAACAGAAAAAGAAAGTTGATTTTTAATTAGTTTTACTGCATTAAGAAGTATTTTAATAAGAGATTATACCCACAGATTTTATCGTTAAATGTTATGAATTCGTTACCATTATTTCTTTCTCTGCCAGCTAAAGCAAATTTTATTCATAAAAATAATATATATAATGTGGATAAAACAAATACGTATATTTGAAATACACACAAACAAAACCTATGCTGTCTAAACTTTACTGAATTAAATCTCTTTAAATAATATATCAATATTTACATCTGTTCACTTCCCCGTCATGACGTCATTATCCGTCGCATCTGCCGCCCACGTCACATCAGCTATTCCTGTAAGAACTACTTCATTAAGAGAAATGTATCGCGATCGTAGTAAATCTTGGTATAGATCACAACATTGTAACACTTGTTAAACTAAGCTGTTATACTAACTATTCATTATTCGAAATGCTAAATCAAAAATCTATTTTAAGGAATCTTATGTTGTTTATACATAAGTATGCCCTACTTATGTAGAAAGCCTTTTCAATATAAATACCATATCGTTCGAATCTTATCATTAATTTTCAGATTATAAATGTCCTTCGCATAGTTCCAATCATTATTAATATTAGTAGATTTGTTAAAGTAAATCAGCGCCGTGATTCGTGCCAAGGAAAACATTCGGAAGCTGTCATTCTACACTGTCCTTTCCAGACGATAAAATATTTATTATCTACATTCTACATACATAATATGTTTGAAGGCAAAATTCTACCATCATCATCACGACCCTTCAATGGCCCACTGCTGAGCCGGATCTCCTCCTCAGAATGAGAAGGGTATTAGGCCATAGTCTACCACGCTGGCCCAGTGCGGGTTGGCAGACTTCACAAACCTTTAAGAACTCTTAGGGAACTCTCAGGAGTGCAGGTTTCCTCACGATGTTTTCCTTCACCGTTAAAGCAAGTGATATTTAATTGCTTAAAACACACATAACTCAGAGTCAAAGGTGTGTGCCCAGGATCTGGATCACGAACCTCGGACCTCCCGAGTAAGACTTGAATTCTCAACCACTGGGCCATCACTGCTAATTGTCATCTCATGAAGGTGTAATAATTTTTCACGCAAGAAATTACTTAGTTATGTAAAGATTCAAAATCTACATCCCATGACGAAATTCCCGAATTCCAAGCAGTCACCTGTTACTTTGCAATAGATCAGAAGCAAGGAGCTAATGCACTGTCATCGCGCAATGTCCACCTCCGGCCAGAGTTATAGTCGGTCTATTTCCGAGGCAAACGCACGTGATTGTGAGATAACAAACTTGGATTTATGACGAATTTCAGGTATTTCTACAAACGATTCCAGTTTTATTACGTTTGTAACGTCTTATTCCTAAAAGCTAGCTACGTGTCACGACGGGAGGTGCTCGTTAAAAGTTTTTATGTATTCTGGAATAAACGTAGAATTAAAAATAATTTAACCATGATTTTGAATTTTCATTCTAAAACTTTACACCAGCATAATAATAAAGAACTGATGGCACTGATGATGAATAAAATTATTTCTAATGCCATTACATTTATTCCATCATTTCCTCTCCCTAAATCTTTAAGACTAGTCAGTAAATGTAAATACACACTCCAGATACGTGTTTTGTTCAGAAGGGAGAAGCGGTCATTTGTAATCTGGTGGAAAATTATTTTGTTTGTTTATTAAACTTTAACTTAATGATTAATTTAAAATTAAGTTCTTGGCATTATGCCTCAAGCAACAAAACTATAAAGTAAATCTTGTCTGAATTACGGTAAGGAATTAGGATAGCTAAAGGTAAATTAACATAATAGCGTGACCAACAATCAGTGTAAAATCTGTAAGGTTTCGTTACAATGTAGTTGGAATAGGCAATGCGCTTTAATAAGTAATTTATACACACACCTTGATAAATCTAGGAGTGCTGTAAGAAAGTTTTTTTTACATTTTATATAAATGCTACAGAAATCGGTCCAAAACGCCCAATGGACGTAATGGTTTCCAGTGTTTGATTATAGGTATTTCTAGATTTTGTAATTACGACTGGTGTAGGAAAACGTTTGTTCTACCCACCTGTTCTATATACGTAAACAAAACATCTAACAGAAACAATGCTTTTTCTATTTCCCCCTTATAAATACTTTAAAACTAGAACATGACTCAATGTACTATGGTGAAATATAAATGATTGTAAAGGGTACTGTGAGAGGAAGGGACCAAATGAAGCAGTCAATGGCCAGACAGACAAAGTGTTGTATTATGTAACAATGAGTCTAGCTAGAAATAAGGATGTCGTATTTGGCAGTGGTCGACGCGTGCGCGACGCGCATTGGTTCCGCCATCACCACATCAGGAGGACAAGACAGGAGGTGAGAGGTGAAATTTGATTTAATACATACTATAGTAAGTTTCAATCTGGAAACACAAGCATTTAATCGGCACAACAAGACATACTACTGTTTTTATATATAGTTAGTGAAGAAAAATTGATCATAAAATAAATAAAAAATTCTTACTACATAAACCCATTAAAAAATAATAAAGCACAGTGAGAGACCCAATTTAATATTTTAAATAATAAGAGTAAAGCCGTGCGCAAAAATGTGTTAATCATCAAAGACAAAATATAATATCAGCACTGTAATATTTTCATAGCAGATGTAAAAAAGTTAAAAATGTTGCGCTATTTATATTTCAGACACCTCGCAGACAACGTGACTGAGACGACAACTTAAATACTAAGTATAAAAATACCATATTGTAAAAATGAAATAACTTTCAATATTATGAACTAACCTTAACAATTTAATTAATAATTAAATTTAAAGTAATTAAGAAAAAATATGTGTGCCATAGTTGTTCCGAACTACCCTTAAAGTTCCTCAGACTTTTGTCTGAACCGAGAACATTTTGAAGACCGTTAAAAATTAAATAAAATAAAATAAAACAAAATAATAACAATTGAACAAAAATCCAAGAGAAAGTAAGTAACGATGCGATATCCGAATACTTTCAAAGAGCAATCGGGTCAGTAGTTATCTGATAATGACGCGATGCATACTGATGCATCAATAAATGCGCGTGACGACAAACTACTGCCTATGAATGAAAATAAGGCTTAAGCCGACGATATGGACACTACAGATGATATCTCACCACGTACTGTGTGTAATGTACCAAGCCCGATCGCATATTTTAAAATGTTTGGTACATTCAATTGAAGTAACAACAGCAACTATATGAATTTGTGAATCGATGAAGATTTGCTTTATTTAAATATCAATTATTATTATTCATCCCATAGTTTATTTAAATATCAATGTCAAAATAGTGTACAACAAATTTGAATGCAATACAAGATCAATAAATAATAATCTGTGAAACAGATACTTCGTATATAACATAACTTGTCATAAAAAGAGCACTGACGCTTTTAATGGGCACCTTAATAATGAAGTGCTTCCGTCCAATTTTGGTAGAGCAGCTGTCCAAATATAGGTTACGACCTTTTTACTATATGTCCTGAAACTCGTGAGTGCACTTAATGGCGGTAATTATATACGGCCAGACAGCCCGACGCCAGAACACTCCGGTTAAATATAAAGATACTATCGATTACGCTTCTTTGTTCGTTTGAAACCTCGTTTCCGAACAACATTCCTAAAAAGTTATAATTTAGTCACTAAAATTTGAAGATTTTACTATGTATCTGGTCCAAGACCTAAACTCTATTTAACACAAAAAGAGTTTATTGCTCCATACAAAAATATGGTAGCACATTTCACAAAAGGTTAAATCATTTAGCAAATCTAAATATAATGATTTTTAAGTCAGTAATTATACCTTATATAATTACTAAATTGGGGCCGCAGTACAACTGCAAATTTATATTTGGGTCTGTGTTGATTGGATATTTCCTGCAACGGTACAAGTTCTGGTATACATTGTAGATATTATTTATATAATGTTATTAGCATAATATGAAAGGGCACTGTCCATTAAATAATCGAGTGCATCGTTTATATTTGTCTAGCTTTGAGTAATTTCAAGCTTTTTGGATATCTCTATTTGTATTTCTATCGTATCTTCTCCATCTTTAATTTGAGGCCCGTACTTACACATATGTGGCTTTTTAATTTTTTGATCAATCTTTTAGAACGACAGCTTTTTTATCATAAAATATTTTAAAGATTCTAAAATTTATTTTAATGTTAAGTCTTTAAATAATGAAGCACATAATTGCAATGCAGTCATCACTGGATCTGGAATCATGTCCACTCCACTCGGCACTCACTATGACTCACGCGAAACGTACTAAAACTAGCACATCACTACAATTTATACGATCCCACAGTAAACGCAGGGTTGCCTATTGAATACAGATGTCCTTTGAAAGGTTTACTATACAGCTGATCTATTATTATTCTCACAGAACATAATAACAATTTGTTTGTAAATACAGTAAGCCTCTATACACACTATGATATTAAGGGCTTGCGTACAGGAAGGCAACTTTGCAATACAGGAGTGATAGGTTTTAGGTTTATCTGTGTGATATAACAGCCTACTATTATAAATAAACATAGGAAAGTAGATCAAAAACTCAATTAGGTATTGCAACTTCCGATGTAGCGCTTATAGAAACAAAGAAAGGCAAAATTTCAAATTTATAAGTATAAGCAGTCGGTTAAAAATATTGATGGGACATCAAGTCAACGTAGTTTGTTAATGAACATCCTTGTATGATTTTTAATAATGTTAACAAGAACTCTACACCATAATATATTCCAAGAAATATTTAACCCATATTATGATGAGTCGTACCAAAAACGATGACAGAATAATAAGTAATCGTGAAAGTGTGTGAAAGGGAGTTATAAATGAGCCACAAGTTGGATATCGATGTTAATATAAGTACAGTTTGCATACATTACGGATTATCGGTCACCTTACGACTGTAGCTCAATTGCCATGCCCAACATGAGGATCAACAACCTCGAGGTATTGTTAAATAACACGCGGCGAATATTTGCGCTATAAGAACACGTATTTTATAAGACCTTCTTTCTATATCGGACTACACTATGGCAACGGTACTAAATCAATTAATACTTATAATTATAGGTACTTTTTAGCCACGAATATTTGGCTACACACCTTTTGATGCTCGATCAAAATCGTGGAACATGCATTTCCTAATTTTCCAATTTTTTCTTTCATTTTAATATATAGACTGAAAATACCGGGATGATAATATCATCAAGAGTCCTGAGAGTCATAATTTGTAAACTTTATCAGAACTTTAAACAATCAGGTAATTAAAACGCTTTGGTCCAGCCCTAATATATAATTATAATGCAGTACCGAGAATCAATATACTATCACCGGTGACTCACACGTAACGTATCCTAAGGGATCTTTAAAACAAGCTGATGTAGAAATTCTTGTGAGACTTATCATTGTAGTGGAATGTGAGGCTGTGGTTTATTTTGTGGTCAAAAAACTGGACACGCGAGAAACAAAACGATGGTCCAAAAATTTGCTTAAACATAATTTAGTCGTGAATTGGTCATGGGCATTTTTTAATAATTAGATGTGTGATCTACGTTATTTTATATTCTAAAGAGTTACGTCACTTATACGGTCCATGGCCAAATCTGACACCGTAGAATAGATTCAAGACTACACGATCCGCGTTAACTTTTTTTAATAAAAAAAAAGCAGGAACATTTCACGTGACAAAAGATTTTAAAATCTACACTAATAATACAAAAATATTACGAAATAAATTAAACGAAAGCAAAATTCGAAAGTGTAAATCCGCAATGAAACCACAAAGCGAATTAATCCTAAAGTCATCAAGATGTTGTTAAAAATTGCATTCCTGTCCTTTAAGGAATTCACGTGAAAGTTTTTATGATGCACTTCAAAACTTTCTGATTCATGTCATTCATCGAACAAATCAATTGATGGGACGTTAAGAACATGACATAGGTATATTTAATATCTAAAATAATGTTTGGCTAGATTTCTCGAAGCACAAGTACATTCGAGCTTTCTTAGGTGTTAGAAGAGCGTCTAAGTAACAGAAATATTAACTAAACCTGCAGTTTTACCACCACATAAAACCTAGTAGTAATGTAAAAATTATGATGCTTATATTAATTTTGGCTAATTTAGTTGCATTTCAGTCTGTTTCCCTGCATCTTATAAGCTTAATGTTTTAATGATTGACATTAAAATACAATTTCATACCGAACATTTGACTCCATCTTATCGATTTAAGCGGCTATTTACTCGTAAACTAACCGGCCTGAAACCTTGGGCAAATGATTCAAAGCACGAGCAAAATCAATTTGCATGACCGAACGTTAAAAGGCTAAATACTAAAACTGTTGAAATATTAGCACCACAACGTCGCCGTCGCGCGTCGCCACCGGCGAACATTAGCATCATTTGCAAGGCATTAGGCAGCTGTATAAACTACCGCCATTTTCTTCTCTATATCAATAGCCAGAAGGTAATGTTAAGCTAACCTATTACTTTTATCGTTGCTTTATCGCTAAATTGTATGATATCACCAGGGAGTCATCGAAACGGTTGGTGCGCTTCGAGATTTATAGTTAAAACTACGAGCATTACATTACTTTGATGCATACTAATATTGACCGATGAAGTGATTTGAAAAATTAAATATAATAAATAAGTAGTATTTATTTATATTCTGACCTGAATCACAATCGTAGCACACGCAACAACTTATTGCTTTTCAGAAAAAAACAAGTAGGTGATTGATTTCTTCGAACAAGTAGTTAAGAAAACAAATTCTCCGAACGCAAATAAGGTTAAGAACGGGAACAAAGTATACATAACAGATTTCATTCTTATCAATACGAGAACGCAAAAACAGTAAATAGCAGCTTTATTATTTATCACTGATATGTCTTCAAGGTCGCTTTTTCATATAAACTTGCATCTTAACTGGAACGTATTCAAACATGACAATACGATTCTCCCCTTCTGTTGAGCAAGCATACCACATATATTTAAGGGTTTTTTAATTACCTTTCAATTACTAATATGTATTATATCTGATCACTAAGTTTTCTCTCCACTTTCAAAAATTAAATGGTGTGTCGTGTGACACCGGAGGTACGAAGTTCCTTATTATAAAAATATTAATTTTTAGTTCTATTTTATTATGATTTTTTTATTGATAAAAATAAAAAGAAACTACTTTACAAAGTATTATCAACTTTATTTTATTTACAATGATTTATAAAAATAATATCAGTCATCACGTAGACTATACATTAGACACTGTATACCCATCATACAAACTATACATAAATAAAATAGAAACTCTTACTAAAACCAATCCAAGGTGTAAAAAAATTAACCATAAAATGACTTTCATCGCATGCGCTGCGGAAACTATTGATGTTGGAACCAAAAAATGTTATACTATATTATAGAGCGTATCAATATCTACAAAAACTTCGCAAGACCATATGTCCAACTATTGTAGTTATGTCACTATAACTACTTTTTTACATTTTACAAGTTGATATAAATGCCTATCAAAGTTAGATCATGTTATCCATACCTTTGTATTAATTCTTATCTAAATAAATTATTTCGTATTCAAGACTGTTTCAATACCTGTTAAATACTTTTTGAATTATTGTAATCAGACATTTCATTCAAAAGATATTACGAAATAAAAAATGTCATTATAAACAAAATAATAATCTTACGTTACGGAGGTTTTTCCCGGTTAGGGTACCCCTCCGCATCGTCCCATAAGGAACTTCGTTCTAAAACATTGTATTTCCGATGTAAATCGTATGAAAACAGAGCTTACTGGGAAATCGTTTAGTATGATTCCTCTGATAATTACACATCGGTCCGTTTGTAGTGAGAATAAAAACAAACGCGATAACCCCGAAACAACAAACGTCCGACATATGAGTCATGTGACGGGAATGACACCGATTGAGCAGTTTTTATGTTAAACGTATTAAAATGTGTTATCAGTGACACAGCACGTTCAAAACTTCCTCACGAAATGCTTGTAATTGATAATTTTATTGCGGAAATATACACTTCTTTATTATTATTTTTAAGTAAGTAATTGTAATTTTGTTTAGTAAAATGAGTTGGAAAGACCAACAAACACATAAACCAAGTTTTTATGGTATAACCCCTGAAGTCGCAGTTAACTGAGGCAAGTTCAGGTAGTGTGTGTAATAAAGATATAACTGCACACACAAGAATCAGTATGAGAAACACGCCAGTGGTATATGTGTTAAATAAGTTTGGAATGCTCTATTCTAACTGAAGACTTAAGTTTGGAAGGTATGCAGATTACTTATACATGTATTACTTGAAGCTTAGATATCTTTCGCTAGTGAAAAACCTTCAACAGAGTAAAGAAGGTATGAGCACCATAGATCACAAGTTACAAGGCTGTTATATCATTTGGGTTATAAACAGGGCAAGTGGAAACGTAATCGTTGTGACCTCACAGTCACAGGTTATGAAAACAGCGTTTGTTTACTTGCCAATGTTACTGCGTTTCTAGTCCGTTGGATAATTGATTTAATGATCGTTTGCAGGGTCGTCGTAGGCATTACGTAGTCACTAGGGTTGTATCTCTGTTCACTGAACACAATGTATAAAAATAACTATATAGTATATACTCTGCTTCTATTATGTATATAACTAACATAATATAACATTCAGTTAACGTAATAAATTCACTTACATAATCCTCGACAAAGCGGACGAACGACACTATTTAATAATTTCATTACCTTAATGTTACCGGCTCTTATACTCATATCAATCGTAATTATTGTCTACACGTGGGTATACTTAAAAGAAAATAAATGTAACTAGGTACTCGCAAATATATCAAGAGTTGCTAATTCTTCTAAGTTTTAGAAAGTGAAGAAACCAGAGTTTAGTTATTTTCCTGCAAAATCAAATCGAAATTTTAGGAGCAAATGCGGAAATTCGTAACTAATTTGCAAACATCGCCTCACTATTTGTAAACATTTGTTATGGCTATCAAATCAGGTTAGGCTTGCCACAGATTTACATTTATGCAGATTTATTCTTAAGATTTGCCAATAAATAATTAACTGTTACGTAAAATAGAGCATGTGTGTTAAAAAATACATCTTTTGATTTTTGACGTTATGAGATTGAATTGCATTTATTTTCAACGCTTTAGTCGTTAAGTAAAGCATTTGTAGCAGCCCTATTTCTAAGTTGCAGTACTCGCCTATCAAGTACTTCGGCCCGCAGAATGTAATATTGGAACCTGTAACTTATTGCGGATATTTTTATATTTTATCATTGCTTTATCAACTGTAGCGTTAAGACACCTGATTGACGAAAGAAAGTATAGTGTAACTTGAAACACATGTATTTCTACCTGGTAATAATAAAGAAAGGCGAGCAATGACCATCTACAGGCCTAAAAAACACTAGTTTATGTGAAATTCTTTCATAATTCACAGTTCAGAGGCATCTCGTTTTAATGCGATCGTAAGATCACACTCCATTAATTGTTATAACAGAAATGGACCATGAGAACTCATTAGGGGTGCGATGATAAGAATAGAACAACGTAGAGACTGCTATTCTTCATAAATATACATTTACATAATATCTACTTATACACCTTAGGATAAAAACTTTCATGGACAAAACCACATTGCAATACATTCAATCAAGATCCTCCTAATGAAAACGGTAAAATTTGTGGGAAAATCTTTGTAATCTTTAATTGCAAAATATCTTTCATTGTTTACATAAACTAACTTTAATTTTTCTAGACTTTTCTAGTTCGTAACATATAACTCGTAAGTCAATAAATAATTTAAAAATGCAATTCTGTTCTAGTTGCTTCACGAGACAGTCTAATTAAAATGCATCCTGTAAATAAACCTAATATAAAAATGTGACGCTACTTCAAAGCTCGAGAAAACATAAACGCCTACAAAAATGTAAACATATTAAAAGGAACTTACCATTTTGAAAGTGTAAATTAAAAATAAAATTCAGGTTAAAGACTCTACTTTATATTTAGAGGTGTAAATTTCTATTCCACATTACCTTTTCATGATTAGACGTTTGCGAAAATAATTCGTGTTTCAAAAATATCTTCAGTCTGTATCTAACTAGGTTGAAAGTGCTACAAACTACAAATATTAAATCAAGATATATCGAGGAGATCTGAGACTAAAACAGAATAATGTGGTCACTGATCAATTCGTTGTGACAACAGCAGTAACGGTAATTGTAAAGGAAGTTAAATTACATACCATATTTTTAATCACTTTGCAACCAAAATAGACGTGACAGGTAACCACTGTGTGGTTGCTGGTACTAAGTATACTAAATTCATCAATAACATGTCACAGACAAACGTCTATACTCGACCTACTCCCAGACCCTAGTTATTTATATACGTAATAGTATCACAGAGTAAAAAGTAAAGCATGTAAATATAGATATGGTACAGTGTGTGTGACGCAACTTCCGCCACAGCACCGTTACCGCAAGTTCGAGACCATACAGAACAAATATTTGTTTTAGCAAGTCATAATGTAATGTTTGACTCGAGTAATTATGACTACGTAATTACTTTTCATACTAATAAATTTGTAAAACCGGTACTAGCGTGCTGCATTCTGTACAACTCAATTAATCATTAAAAAAATTGGTTACCGTGGAACTGTGCCTCAAATGACGTTATTTCTATCTTAAAATTTGACCGGCTTTCTATAAAATAAGTTTACTGAAGCCATATGAAATAATGAATTTATCAAGATCAGTTTTTGCCAAAAACTGAAAGGGTTTCCGGAGATAACATCAGGCTTCGGTGGAGAAAAAACAGTGTCGAATTGCGTAAAACACATGTTGCTCTGCAAAAAATACACCTTCTATGTTAGATGTCCTGGATCGATTACTACTAGTGACTTCGTTACATGCGAGGATTGGCCATATTGTTAATATTTATTTATACCCTACGTAACCTTTACCATTAGAGAAAATAATAACAGCGCTCTTCTTTGAATAAAATCATGAAATATTTCAGACTTTTCGGCACATTTAAGAAATGCAGTACAATTTTATAATAAAAACTTGATCAAAATAGTTTACGCGAGTCAATATTAACACAGATACAAGTGACCTTGTCTTACAACTGGATTGATATGCGACATGAATTCCCTGCACTTTGTCACAACTGCCACAAATAAAACTGTAATGTAACACACTACTAAACTTTTCAATATTTGTTCAGTTTGTGAGTGACGTCCGAGACTAAGGTTTTTAGCGACCAATGGCGTGCATCAGTCGCTGGTGTATAATCAGCTCTGAAAACTGCGAAAGGTAGTGATTATGACTACGTAGAATGCAATCTTATCCAAGATAGATAACACAAAAAGTCCAGACAGTCAATTGTTTAAAAAAAGCAACAAAATGTGTCAAACAGCAGATTTTTAAATGTAACATACACTACATAAAGTTCTTGTTACATACAACAATGTAGCTATTAATTTACAATTTAAAGGACAGACTGGTACTTTATAGTGGTTACTAGGTTCCGAGTAATGAAACAACATTCATAATATTATGCGATTGTTACATAATATAAATAAAGTAGTCTCTTAGTTGTAAAGGAATCCTTTTTTTTTTTCTAATTTTAAGCACTTTTGTCGCTATTGCGACCATGTCTAACTTTTAACTTTCAATTATTCTAGTTTCAACCACTTTGTATACATTTCTAGCCGATGGTGCATCAGGACAACATAAAATAATATTACATTCTCCTATATTATTAACAAAAAGATTATCAGGAAACAATTCACGTCTTCCCAACTTATTCTGAGCACATTCCATCAAAATATGGTATAAACCATCCATGGCACCACACACTTCGCAATTAGGCGAAACCTTAAATAAATATACGATGACCTCTGACGGAGGTTAGCACTCACTTAGTATGTAAGACAACAAATCATAAATCAGTAGTCATACAACAGTTATAGGTAGAGTAACAAAACATAAGACCATAACTTTTTTATAGAGTGCCAAAGCAGAAACCATAAACAAACATAAAGCGGTGGCTACGCGTTCAAGTTTTCAACAAGCCATACGTCTCCGCGCTAATTGGATTAACATATTCTAAGAAATATAGGTTACCTAACGACTTTCTAGGAATCTTACTGAGGCTGAGGTGCTCTAGAGTAAATGTTACTATGGTTAATTTTTTCCTATTCGACTATCTGTACTCACAAACCGAACTCGAATTTAGAAAATATTAAATAGAACATTATAGCTTTGCCTCAGTCAGCGTAGCGTTAAAAAAACAATAGTAAAGAATAACACCTTTTACCCAGATCATATATCTACACTCGACAATTATATAAGTTTGAAATAGAGCATAAAAACAGACACACATGAAAATGATACTTTTATGTAATTTCAGTTATAAGCTATTGTGTGTAATCATTACATATATCTGTATTAAAGAGATACAGGAATATCATATCATATATTTGTAACTGAAAGGTGTTAAAACTCATTTACATCCAATGAATTGAGTCAAGGTGATAGTATAGCCAGAATATTGTCTCCAATACTAGTCAAACGATAATAATACTTGACACACAAAAATACCAAGACAACAGAGCACACTGTCCCTAGAACCTAGTATCTACCTACTTAATAATAGTATAGTTGTCAATTAATCTGACCTTAGTTATTACGCTAAATACGTGCTCTCGCTGGTCACTAGTAACAACCATTTTACAAATTTTACTTAATAAGGATGTTCACATCAAATAATAGATATAGGTGTTTGTTAATTTGACTTCCAGTAATTAGAGCAACAGCCAAAAAATTGTTAAGTTAGAATAAAATATAGGATACTTTTAATTCCGGCAACAAAATGGGATAGGTTGGCACTTTATTCTTCTAGAAGAGTAAAATTCAAGGGGAAATTCACAACTATCCCACGCTTTTCGAACAGTTCCTTATCTTAACTACCTATCTATTACGTATATAAACAATGTTTCGTTATGTATATACAATTCTACATATTACTAATTTTGATATGATTTGCAGTGATAAAATAAGTTATGTCCGCTCTGACAATTAATTTTAAGGCATTTCACATGTGTGAAATAAGAAGTATGACAAGATCCATCACCGTTAAAGCAGTAAAAAACAATAAAAACAATATTACATAAAGAACTAGTTTCACGTAACAGATATGGAGTATATGATGGATATCGCTCGCAACATCGAGACACAGACCGGTTTGTTGGCTTAAGGAAAACCACAGTTTTAGACATTAACTACTTATTTTATTACTTCATAGCGGTAACGCTTATATTTGTAGGTGTATTGACAAATAAAATTATCTATGAGACATTTTAATGCAATA
This sequence comes from Limenitis camilla, assembly GCA_905147385.1. Classification (NCBI taxonomy): domain Eukaryota; kingdom Metazoa; phylum Arthropoda; class Insecta; order Lepidoptera; family Nymphalidae; genus Limenitis; species Limenitis camilla. The sequence continues at coordinate 10,609,290 of LR990249.1, read as the reverse complement.
CACGTGTAAAAACATCTGGAATATCGGGAAGTACAATTAAACTTGCTAAATTTTTGAATGAAAAAGAAAATACTGTCACCGAGACCTTAGAACTTAAGCTGCTCGTACAAACTTGCTACATTACCAAAGTTACCCATGCGATGTGTCGTGACAAAGTGTAATGATAAACGACTATAAAATTTTTCGAATTTGTAACTTACTGAAACATTATACCAGTCCGGTTAGCTTAAAATTTAGGGGTAGTATTTTCCTTTACTCAGGAAATAGTTTAAAGCTATATTAAAATCAAAAATATATTTGTAAACAATTTTTTTTATGACCGATTTTATATTTACGATTGTGTCTATGCTGTAAACGAGCACTCGAAGGATCAATTTCATATAAATTACATCCTACGTCGTAAATTTCCAAGGTAGTCAAAAACAAACGACCGTTCAAGAAACTAACATGTAGGAATCGTAAAAATCGACCCTGAACATTTTGTGGAATTTAAAATGATCTGAGACAATTATATAAAGACAGATAATAAATAATTTTAGGCTTGGATTGTAGCCAATGTAACACCACGGGTTTTCGTTATCATCACCGCTAAATCAGGAATCATCGCGTTCCAAGTCCACTAAGTTTCAACTTATTTTGGTTTAGGCGCGTTTCACTTCCACGTCTGAACCTGGATGCCTACCAAATCTCATACCGTGTAATTAGATCATATTTATAAAGGACGGTGACCGTGGCTATTGACATATTTTTATTTATTTTAAACTAATAATATGTCGCAGTTTCTAATTTTCCGAGAAGCTTCTTTTAGCAAGTCCATTATCATTATCAATTTGTATAATAAGTAAACCATAACAAAAATAGTAACTAACACAAGTATTGAATAGCAAACACAATTTTTAAGCATAAATCGTATTGGACAATTCTCCTGGTCTCGTAAACCGTAGTAATACCATTCTCTACGATAACGGCGCCAACTACAAAGGCACCCATTAAATCTAACTGCGCGATGAATCGATCCTTTGACTTGCATTTGCGTACATTGGACTGTTTACTTAATCTGAGCTTATTCTTACGTATGCAAAGTTATTTACGTATAGATTATCCCAAGAGGTCAAAAAATTCAAAGTGATCATCTCATTCAGAGTAATCTTTGAGGGGCACATTATATTTATTATACTTTCGATAGTATAACTGTAACTCTCCCAATTATTCAGCATCGAGTTTGCGATAGCGGTAACTTTAAACATACTTTTTTATTACGCCTCATTATTTTTATTAAAACTTTAAGTACTTAATTGGAATACTTTTTTCAAAAAAATTATTTTTGCCTAAATATTTAATATCATGTAAAGAAAGAAATATCAAGGACACGGCTTATAGTTAGTTTACGTCACATGTTCATAGACCAAGTGGGAATGATGATCGGCCAGAATCTTGGCAATATATGTTGGAATTATCAATATTACTCTCAATATTTATAGCTTGTTTATGTATATAATTACAACGGCGCCAACTACAAAGACAAACATTAAATATAATTGCGCGATCATGAATCAATCCTTTGAGTTACATATGCGATCTACGTTACAGAACTGTGGAAATTGTTTTCTTGTTTAGATTATTCAGACATAATGGACTATAGCGTGGACACGATAAATAAAGATAAGCTACAGCATCCAAACCTAAGCCTTGATTCTTCTCGGCATCATTTGCCATCTTACAGGAATACCGAGCCCTATTACGCCAAACCTAAAACAACATAAAATCGACATCCCACTAACTCCTAAATCGTTTATATTAACAGCCCTACGTGAGAGGCATGAGCAACAAAGGGCCAATGCCCATTAGCACTTATTAAGAATACAATGTTAGCAGTGTGCCCTGTGCAGTATCCGATTACTCTCATGAGTTCTATACTGTACAAGGTTATACATCCATAGTTCAAACCAGTGTGATTATACTGATTTGGGATTAATTATTCTACAAAATTTAATAACAATAAAAAAACTCCAAACATCAAAATCTTGGTGTCGAGTATTATTATATTGACTCTCATTATTGCAAATCCATCGATTATCCAGATAAATTTTATAGTCAAATAATAATTAATCAACCCTCGTTTACGTAATTCTATCTATTTCAGTACCGTACCGTCATGAAAATATCCAAACATTTTATAATACTCAGAAACAATTTTAGCTACATACGATAAGGTTTCCGAAAACGTAGATTTTACATCTATGCAAGAAGTCCGAACAAGCAAAGCATGGACTGATCAGTAGTAATGGTAAAACATAAAGCAATCAGTAAGCAGTAAATACACACGAGTGTCACATTTCACTCAACGCATCACGCGTGTGCTGGAGAGCCTTAACCTTAAGGGTTCGATTTCAACCTTTCAAGAGCATATCTTACCACAATACCTTATTTTATCTTACACATTATATTATATTGTATTGACCAATAGCGTAGATAATACAATTTTTACCTTTGGCTACGTAAACAATGTCAAACCAATTATAAGAAGAGATTGGAAGTGGCGTTATTGGTTGTCTGTCTGTCTGTTGTCTGTTGATCGAAAAGAAAGTGGTCCTATCAGCAAAACTCTATATCAATTGAATTGAATATCTAAAAACAACCAAAATAATTCATAATATGTGAATTAGCGCAGTGACCGGGGATCCGCTCGCAGCATACTCGTCCATAGCATTAACGACACATTTAATTTACCATGACATGGTTACCACAAATACAGCAACAAACTTTAATCTCCTTTTTCAATACCTTGTAAGTTTCCAAAAATGCATTTAATGAACTTCAATGAAATTTGTACCATCAGTTATTGTAGAATTTAGATGGAACATCTATTTCTGAATTCATACCCAATTGAAAGTAATAAAACGTACCGATCCATATAGTCCCTAGTACCTACCTAGTACGTAGGTAGTGTTTACGAGGCGTGAAGGGCATCACGGAAGCGGTTTCTCTCAGAGCGACTAACTAGGCGATTATACCGTTTCACACCACATATTATACAAGCTAATGCTTTTGTCTCTTATACGTGGCACAGGAGAATAATAAGCTACATTTTGTTGTTATTAATATTGACTTGCTACGCAAGAAACGTCTTCACTGTAGGCAAACCCAACGTACTCTTTTCTATTTAGCATTTATACAGACATTGCAAAAAAAAGCCAGATTCTTAATGTGTCTTTGTCACCACCACCACCAGTGTTTGAAACCACTTCATTCAAGTAGGAAATATACATATTTAGGTATTGGTAGGATTATAACAAGCAGTCAGTTTTTGAAATGAAAACTTCTTTACCGGCGTTGTGTACTTTTTGTATGGGTAAAAAATGTTAATCTCGCGTCAGGATACGTGACCTGATCGCATATTCGTAAGATGGTAGTAACGCACTTTTTGTATGGGTAAAAAATGACAAACTCGCGTCAGGACAGGTGAACTGATCAAAAATTCGTAAGACGGTGCTTGCACGCCTAATTGGTAGCACGTTTCTAGATGAATATTTATTTAACCACATAAATGCTAATACTTTTATACTGATAAATAAAGCAATTCTCTATCCATTCCAAAATATTCAAAAATGCACAAAGTTCATGTTCAAGTTTTCACTTCTGCCGGCACTCCCCCAGCGCAAACGTTTATTTTTATTTTCTTGTCTTTCTATGGTTAAGAATTTTCAAAGCTTTATTTTTGTCCTATGCAATCACCATATTAATATTTTGTAGCAAATAAAAAATGTAATGTCTATAACATGCAAAAGTTTTGCTTATAAAATTACAGTAAAATTTAGTTTTAATAGTTTAGTACAAAGATGTTCCCAGAGTAGTCTAGTCGGCAAATTAAAAATAGTCTAAAATAGAGATACTGCTCTTAAAATTATGTGTGATAGCTCATTGGAATGACGCCTAGAAAAATGTGCTAAAAGCGTGTATTAGCACATAAAAAATTGCAAAAGTTATAAACAAAGATGAAATAAAGGCATTTTGTTCTTTGCCAATATTCAATAGACTATTGATATTTAAATTTAAAAAAATAATTCTTAAAGAGGAGGAAATTTCCAATAAAAATCTCTCTAGTCCCAGAACTTCTCCATTATTTATAATGTTAATTAAACACTGAAAATGGGTATCTGCACGATACATATTATTCTAAAACTTCCATTTTCATTCTAAATCGTTAAAATTTTTCGCTTCATGGAGCCTTTCTTATATATACTTAACAAGATCACACTATAAGAGTTAAAAAAATATTCATACCTTGTTTAAAATAATTTTACATAGTTTGACACAGACATGTGACATAGTCTAAAACTGCAAAATTTATACTATTCAAAACAATAACATATACATATGTTACATTTTATATATCACAAAAACCTATGTAAATGCACAAACAAGTCCAATATGACGTCTCAATTGTTTTGGCTATGAAATTATATAATATAAACTGTTTTCACATTTATCAATAACACATGTAACTTATTGCCTGCAACAATGTTTAAAAGTTGTTTATATTTTAATAGAAATAGAGTCATTGTACTAATTTACTATGTTCTTACAATATAATAGTACCATTAACTATGAGTATCACACCACAACTTATGCAGAGGGTAGAAATCAGAATCTATAGTTTCTTTAGTGATGCTCCACTCGTATTGATCTTAGCGTGATGATATATAGCCTATAGCCTTCCACGATAAATGGGCTATCTAACACAAAACGATTGAACAAAGAGATTAAATTGAGAATTTTTCAAATCAGACTAGTAGTTCCTGAGATTAGCATGTTAAAGCTAACAAACAAACTCTTCAGCTTTATATAATAGTATAGATTACCAAAATTTTTGCTTTTTCTTAATAGAGTGCCCTATGTTGTTGTAGGGCATCTGAAACCACAATGTTCTTGTCTTCACTCTTTCCATCAAGAAAGAAAATTTCAGAAAAGTATCTTGCCATATATTAATGACCTTACTATACAGAAAGTTCACTGATCTTATAGTACTCGTATAATAGCCTTTGGTAATGGTAGTTAATATATGATTAAAATTAATAACAATTTCATGTTCTTAAGTTCCTTCTTTTTATTATAAATTTAAATCTTTAAATACACTTTTTGGTCATCTACTACTCTGTGTAATAGTGTGTAGTTATAAACTGGTTTCATATCAAGAAGTCATTTGTATCTTGGACGCCATACTAGGTGTCCACAGAAGTATGATTTCATAGTTTTAAAAATATAATATATAAAATTCTCATGTTGGATCATCCTCTGAAATGACTCGACCGATTTTTATGAAATTTTGTGTGTATATTAGGTAGGTCTGAGAATCGGTCAACATCTATTTTTAATACCCCTAAGTTATAAGGGTGGCCCACCCCAAATTTTTTTTAATTGATCTGGCAAAACATTGATTTGATTTTAATATGAAATTTAAATTTATTATTCAACATAATATGGAGTATGGAACAACATATACAGTATGATGCAAGCATTAGTCGTATAGGAATAAAAATAATTGGCTGAAAGACAGCATTCATTTGCAGAGTTGTTTGTAACTGTCATAATATATTACTACACATATTTATTTGAGGAAATTGCATATGTTTTAAACTGAATTCAGATTATTCTTATTCTTTGGTCTACAAAAGCATAAATTATAGACAAGATGGTTTCACAAAATTTATCTCATTAGACATTTGAAAACAAGGCATATTTAAAACTGTAGGTATAGCTGTAATCAAATAATTAATTATCTTCAGAGAATAATACTCATGTCATTACACTTTTTCCATCCATACTACTAGATAGTTAACATGTTATGATCATTAGCTACAATCTGCCCTCTTGTTTGATTTACAGCATGTTTATAACAATTTATTTATTTACAGATAACATGGCTGTTAAGATTACCTCCTAATAAAGTTAGTAATTGAAACTTATTGCTCTGCTAGTCACCTCTTTGTCACCCAACTCATACGCTGACCTAATCTACTTACATCCTTTGATAAAAGCATCAATAAATTAGTAGACAAAACGTCGCCGCGGGTGCCTATAAAATCGTTTTACATTGTTTAAATAGCTTAAAAAATACCTAATGTTTTCTAAATAAGCATAAATGATGTCACCCCAACGCTAGACCGACGGCCTACGCGCCTTATGTCACACTTAATCTGAGCAGGGCCGGCCTCCAATTGCCTCTGGATGACCTCCGACCTGACCAATCTACGAATCTACTATTTCGTAATAGGTCACCATCAAAACAATAATACGCGGCACACTTTCCATTACCGTAGCCTGTAGGGAGTGCACAACTCTACAATCACAATCCACATACTCGACTCTCTCGCTCGCGCTTTACACAAAAACATTCAAATGTGCGAGACAAAAAAATCTGTCAAAACTTTTATAATTATTTACACGCACCGCACAAATAGTAAACGAATTAACATTAATCTATATCTAAGAATAAAAACATAGTGCTCAGTACTAACCGTGGCCAGGTAAACATAAATCCAAAACAGACAGCGAGTTTATGATCACCGTGAAAACAAGACACAAAACACTTTGAAACTTTACGTTAATTTCGTATTATCACTCAGGAGCACACGCCATGCACTAACACTACCACAAGATACAACAGTCACGAACGCGACACTTGCACTCTTATGTTTATTTACAATTAATAAACTTCAATACAACGCATGTTTCACGAGACGTCTGTCGCACTCCAACGAGTTTCAGCCATTTTGGTTATTGTCGTTTGATTGAATGCCATAGACAACGCTCACTTTTTTTCCATTCATAAAAAAGTACTCTATTCACCTTGGTTCAAATTATGTTCAAATATACTGCAGGACCACAGAGTACATTTGTATAGAAATGTAGATATTATTACTGATATTTTATTAGCGATATATCGATAATTTGATATCGATGGTCGATGTGCAAAAACGATAAATGAAGAGAATGTTGATTATTTTTATTATATTTATTTTTCTTATGATTTATTTCATAGAATTTTATATTTTATCGTATGACTTCTTTGTCAAAGCATATTATTTCTTTTTTCTCAAGACACAATGTCTGAATAATTATTCATATAAAATTATAAAAACTTATTTTTTCTCGCTGGAGTTTTAACAGTCGATATATTTTTATGTGAATAATAAAAATTCACTACATTATTTATTTTGTCATCTCAAAATGTAAAAATGTCGAAGACAATCTACATTATTTACTCTGTTATAATTTTCATAAAATAGGTAGTTGTTATTGGTCTACAAGGCTGTACGGTGTAATAACTTTGCCTTTTTTTATTACAAAATAAAAACAGAAAAAAAATATTTGTATCTCATACAGTTTATTAATATTCTGTGTTAAAACTCCAACGAGAAAGAAGAAGTTTTTATAATTTTATTATTTAGAAGTATAATTTTACTGACATTGTCATGAAAAATAAAAAGAAAAAACCTATGACAAAGAAGTCATAAGAGAAAATATAATATAAAATAAATTGCTATGATGTAGAATCATATGATAATAAATAAATATAATTAAATATTGCTCCTCATTTGCCGTTTTTGCACATTCTGTGTTTCTAACTTGCAACATTCATTTATAATTTAAATTTTTTAAATTACACGGATTATAAATTTCGTATATAATTTTTGAGCTTACAATTTTTTTTTAAATAACGCCAATATATCGATATTTTATATAAAATATTGATATATTATTTTGTGCTTAATCACATTTAAAGCCATACATAAAAAAAATTAAATGAAATTGTCTGTTACAAAAATTGTACCGCGTGTTTTACCACTAATATTCAATATAATGGAACTTATCTACACTACAATCATTTTATTATTTTATTCAGTTATAGTATGAAAATTTTAAAATTATATGAAACAACCATTTTGATTGGAATAATTTGAATTTAGTGCTAACATTTTATTACGAATTATGCAGGTGAATTTAAATCTAATCGTACGCGCAGACGACACATTTACAATGGAAGAAGAGGATCAAATAACCACACAAGGTTCTTGTTTTTGCTCTACAACCATTGTAAAATTAAAGGTGTAAATCTTTAATTTTACAATGGTTGTAGAGTTGTCAGTTTTTGAGTTTCTCCCCAACAAACTCAAGATAATTTATTTAAATTAGACTTTTTGTTTTAAACTACTTTTGATACGTTAAAAAAAAACTACGTTTCAAAAAACCGACTTCAAACTAAAAATGCACTAAAAAGTAAGAAATAAGTCCGTTATTTATTATTATCTCTTTATTAAGACAATAATATATAATAATTTTTATTATATATTATTCGGGAGGCCGAGTCTTCGTACTTGTACATTATAGTATGCTTTATTTACTAAGATTTCTTGATCCAAGTTTTAAATTGTTGAAGTGGTAGATCTAATATAGACACACAGACAGACTTACTCATCATAGAGTCATTCATTAATATTATTTATTTTTAGGTGCAAGTCCAGACTTCCCGCTAAACTTTGAACAAGTGATCAGTGATGCTAGCAATGTGTTTCAGAAAGTCATTGGGAAGATGTTAGCAAAGAAACGATTACTGGGTTTAGATACTGATTGGTACTGGTGAACAAGTGGTAACTCTTAACATTAATCGAAAAAATAAAGTTGAACTTCTCTGTGTTTGTTTTTCATATTTATACAAGTCATGATATATTTATACAAATCATGATTTACAATAGCAAATTTAAAATTGTGTTTCTAAATCCTAATACAAGTATAGTAACCGTCTAACTTTAGGTCTAAGTAAAAATAGTGGAGGAAAGTTGCGCATTGTAAGAAACAGAGAGGTAGATAAATAAACCACTAAGAAGCAACTACAATGTCCGGGGAAAAAATAAATATAGGTTACGCTACTTAGAAAGAGAGGTTCTATCCACTGAGAAATAGATAGTGATACATAAGTTAAGGTATTCGAAGTGTGGTTTCCATTTTTACCTAACTTCATCCTCGCACCTCAATAAATTTTTTGTGGTCTATGGCACCTCGCCTTACGGCAGAGATGTTCATTTAACATATACATCGATGTTTATAGCGATGCATGAATCGGATGAGTTTGCATCGATTTTTTCGATGCATCGATAAAAAAACAACAATTAAGAACGGAAATAAGAAAAATAAGACACAATCTAAAATTTTAATACTAATTTTTAAAAAACGGGTTACACTGGGGGAGTGGCGGCAGAAGTCAAAACTTGAACATTAACGTTGTGCATTTAAGTAACCCAAAGAAAAAATAAAAAAAAAATACACTGCTCCATGTCCCAACAGATCTTTTTATTATATACATAAACTATGATAGTCAATATTAACTACTCGAAATTACTCGTCAAACTGCCGTGAATCTCGCACCTACACTATTCCACGTCGCAACAAGTCATTTAATTATATACATAGACTATTATAGTCAAAATTAACTACAAGAAATTACTCCTCAAACTGCTGCGAATCTCACGCCTACACTGCTCAACGTAGCAACAAATTATTTAATTAAAGATCACTAAACTATGTTAGTCAATATTAACTACACGAAATTACTCGTCAAACTGCCAATAAACTTGTGACAGCCAATAAAATATCCAATTGAATATAAGTATGAATGCAAGACTTCGATTTTTCATTTCTACTAGATTTAATTAATAAAATGTAACGCCTAAAAATCTCTCGCGAGTTTATGATTTTTTTACCCATCCCAAAACAAAAATCTAGACAACTGCACATCACCGCTAAGGAAGTTTTCACTTCAAAAATTACAAATCACAATACAAACAAATGTTATGATATTATTTTATTATGTCGTTACATTATTATTACTGAATTATAAAAAAAGCAGAGCACATGGAGTGAACTAAACCAAAAAATGGAAACTGTTGATGTTTGTTTGCACAGAGTATTACTGAAACAGTTGGCAGTGCTGGAAGAGATGGCTTGAATAGAGTTGCATAAGCTTTATTTGATTAGTTTACGTATAAAAAAATAATTAATGTACGAGAGTGATGTTTATTCGATACATTGAATAAAATACATCAATGTATCGTAAAACATCGACTGTATCCGATGTATCGAATGGTAAATATCGATGTATATCGAGCAACCCCTACCTTTCGCTCGGTAATTTTCTTCAGCAATTCCGTAATTCTTGTCATATCGTAGCTCTTTGATATCGAATTCTTGAACGAAATGTTTTAAAAGCGCGCGTAGTATTTGATTATATTTAAATCAAGTTTATTGGATATATTAATTATGCAGGAAGAGCCGGATATAAATACAATAGTGTCGAATGTGTTGAGTGAGAAATGTTACAGCCATTGTAGGTTATGCTTAAAATGGATAAAAGAGGAGTATGTGCTGTTTGATGATCCTGTCTCTTTAGATACCTTGGGTCATACTTTTCAACCTTTATCTGAAGTGCTAACTAAATTATTAGGAGAAAATGTACGTAAAAAACATTAATGTGTTTTGTGATACAGAACACTGCCTATTATTTTTTTACTAGGACTCTCCTCCCCTTGGCTTCCCTCAGATTAATTTGATCAAATGTATAATTGTACATTTTAATTTTTAATCATTACATTACATCATTTCTCAAGGTCTTCAACAGTTTTTGATTTATAAGTGACGTAACTAACCAGACTTTGCTTTATATATTACTGGTAACCCACCCCGGCTTCGCACGGTTTTTCTACTATAATATGCTTAATCACTATGTGATGGTGAAAACTCCATTAAAATCTGTTGACTAGTTTAAAAGATTTAAGGGAACACACTGGAAGTGACTTCATTTTATACTAAGTAAAGATATTCTAATTTTTTTACAGATTTGTGATGAAATTACTGGTATTGAGGCAGTTTGTACTGACTGTGTTACGACGGCACTAACATCTCTTCGTTTCATAGAAAAGTGTCAAAACTCTTCATTTGTTATAAATACTGTGTTTCAAAAGTTATCAGATACTTTGGATGCTGATATTAGAATAAAAGGCAAAGATAAGAATTTATACATAGTAATCGATGATTTAGAATCCGGAGTATTGCTTGTAGATAAGCCTGAACAGAAACATAGACATATATCGGAATGGTCCTTTGTGTGTCCGTTATGCATTAGATATTTTGAGAGTTTTGTTGATTTTGAAGTTCATAATCGTAGTGTGCATAACAGTATAACATGTAACAAATGTATGGAAACATTTGTAAGCGATTCCGAATATGAAGGTCACGAGAGTGATAGTCATAAATACAAATGTTCATATTGTCCTCAGTACAGAAGCACCAGGGAAAAACTAAGTACACATCATAACCAGGCTCACAAAGTATATGACTGTAAAGAGTGTAGTAAACCTTGTCATGACTTAGACAAGTTGCATTTACACGAAGAAAAATATAAATCCAAAAACATATGTCCCAAATGTGGAAAAGGCTATACAACTAATGAGTTTTACGAAAAACATGTCAAATTATGTATTAATAATCTTATTGATCCTCATCCCATCAGGAATGAGATGGAAAAGTCTTTTACATGTGAACAATGTGATAAGGCCTATAGTACGTCTGGTGGGCTTCGGGTGCATAAAAGATTTGCTCATGGAAATGCCAAGCCCCACGTCTGCAAGGTGTGTGGTAAAAAATTTACTGCACCTAGTTACTTAAAAGTCCACATGATAACACATACTGGCGAAAAGAATTTCAAATGCACACTATGCAATAGGAGGTGTGTTTCAAAGGAGGCTCTACTTTATCACACTCGGCGTCATACTGGAGAAAAACCATATTCTTGCAAATATTGTGGTGAAAAATATGTCAATGCTTCTTCAAGAGCGGAACATATAAAATATAAACATGTCGGCCCAACTCTTATGTGTGAGATTTGTTCCCGTAAATTTGTAACAATTAATTTCCTAAAACAACATATAAAGAAACATCATGATCCTACAAGTAAATTGTATTATGGAAGGAATATGATTCCACCAAACCTGCCCATGGAACAGAATATGAGGAGGTTCATCATTGAAACTGAAAATTGATTATCAATTATATATTTTTTTCAGCTAAAATTTTATAAATATACAATACAAATTTTTGTCTTATCAATTTTCAAACATCAAGTTTTATTTTTAACTTACTGACCCACTCTCACTTCGCTGAGGTGTATTCAAACTGTTCACTCTCTCACTCACACATTTATTCACTCTACCTGCAACTAGGAATCATATATCTCTCATCGTTAAGGCAGCATTTGTAAGAAATGTTTTCATTCAACCATTTTTTTCCGACTGCAAATACACTATCAGGTAAATACATCATTCAAAATTGCTTCAGTACATCCAGAGATTACTCTCTATATTTATTTATTGAACCCAACCAAAATATTGATTTGATATAATTTTATAAGCGAATGTAATTATTCACTTATAATCACGGCTTTGCGTAGCTTTTTTACTATAATATACATGTATTATACATATAAACCATCTTCCTGAATAACTGTCCATTGCTGAAAACTTCATTAAAATCTGTTGAGTAGATTAAAAGATCTAAGCAAACAGACAGCAATAGCGACTTCATTTTATACTATGTAAAGATTATTTTCAGTAAATTGCATGTAAAGATATTCAGACTTTTCCATATTATTAAATATCCTGTAGGAACTATCAACTTTTTCAGGAAATGAAATTGAATCCAAAGCTTATCTCTTTAAAGCTCTGAATTGTAACATTTCTTGGTAAATCCTTTCTTTGGTTTGGATTCACCATGTAGTTGTAGAGTTTTTAATGAAAAGCAAGAAAACCTTTTAATGTATTCATTTAACTGGAAATTTTGGAAAGTAATGATCAGTGTCAGTAATAAACAGTTTGCTGGCATGGTTAAAGTGTCTTTTTCTATGTCTTAGTAATTGAAATTTTGTAAAGAATCTCTTCTGGCATAAACTGCATTCTTTAGTAGGTCCAATGTGTATTCTTTTTTTATGTTCCATCCGTCTTGAAGCAGATAAAAAAGTCTCTTCACATAAATCACACGGATACGGTCTTTCACCTGTGTGCAAACGGATGTGATAGGTCAGAGCAGGTCTAGTAACGAATCGGTCTCCACAATGTTCACAATAAAAATTCCTTTCCTTTGTATGCTTTACGATGTGATTCTTCAACCTGCTTACGGCATTAAATTTTTTGTTACACCACTCACATGACAACACATCTTTAGCAAACCCATGATCTATGCCTAAATGAGAGGCAAGGCCAGTTTTAGTCAAGTAACATTTACTGCACAAGTTGCAAATATATTTATTCCTTTCATCCCCAGTTTCCCCACAATGCTTCATGTGTAATTTAAAGGTATGTTGTGAAGAAAACATTTTATTGCATTTATGACAGGTACCTGCCCCATGTTTGTCTAAGTGACCTTTAAGTTTGTGTTTGGTTGGGAACTTGATATTACAAAATTTACAAGTTCCCGGAGTGTGGTAAAGTCTTTTGTGCTTCTTTAAATTATTTTCAGTGCCAAACTTTTTCGGACAGTATGAGCATGGAATTATTTTTGGATAATGTACTCTCTCTACATGCTCTCTTACTTGATTTAATGTTTTAAACGATTTCATGCAATGTGGACATGGTTTACAGGAGTGTCTGTAGAGCTTGTGCTTTAATAGGACTTGTTTAAGTTTTTTTTCTTTAAGAAATGTTCTGAAACATGCCGTGACATCTCTTAATACATCTATTCTGTCAGATTTCACTAAATTATTTTTTCTGCTTGATAGTAAAAGGTTATTGTTCTTGTTTAATATAAGATATGCAATTTTGCTATTGGGTTCAGGATCAGACTGCAAGGCATTGTTTAATATTCTTAACACATCGTTCCATTTCTCACTGGAGAATTGTCGTAGTTTAAGGAATAAATAGGAGTTGACAGTTATTTCGGCACAGCTAGCGCATAGAATCTGGGGTAGGAGGAGTTCCATTGGCACCTTAAAAAAATGTACATTTATAGTTAATTTACCTCACAACAATAGTGTTAAATATCTTGGTATTCACTTATGGTAGCCGCCTGACCTGGCACAAACATATCAAGGCAAAAAGAGATGAAGTCTTATTAGCTATCAATACACAATAAACTGCTTATATACAAATTCGTCCTGAAACCAATACGGATTTATGGCATGCAACTCTTGAGGTGCTGCCAGTAATTCCATACCATATTCCAGGGCATGCAAAATATGATTTTAAGACCCATGCAAGGTATGATCATGAGCACTATAAAGGATAAAATCCGTTCTGCTGCAAGAAAATATGAACAATGGCTGTCAAATCATCCAAACGAACTAGCAGCTCTGCTGCTTAACCGAGGCTACCAGAATCGCCTCAAAAGAAACGACATATACAGCAGTACACAGATGGGTAGTCTTCTAAATGGAGTAGATGCTCTACACACGAGACCATAACAGACAACTCATCTGATAAAAGTTAAGGACTGATGTCAGATTACAATATGACCAAAAAAATTTATTTGTAGTAGTAGTAACAATATTGTTGACTAAATGAAACGCACTTACATTTAAATCTGCTAGCATAGCTTCATAAGACGTAGTTTTTTCATTATAATAAGGTGTTTGTATTCCAACAAGTTTATCTAAAGGTATTTGGCTGTTAGTGAAACGTAAACATAACCTGCAAACCTGTTGTACGTTTCCGCAAATAAATTTTAATGCAGTCATTATCATTCTATCATCTACCTCCATCATGATCAGAAAGTAGAAATTAAAATTATGTTTATTATGAATTATGTTTACTAATTAGGTTACTACATTTTAACTTTGACACCAGTGTTACCAACTCACAAAAATATTTTTTCCTTAAGCTAAAGTAATTTAAATTTACGATGGCTTCAGTGTTTGAGACCTAATATTACTTCTCGGTTATTAAATATAATTGTATATTTTTAATTCTATTTTACATGAAGAATTTATTGAGAGGGTCACACTACTTTTACGTGGCCACACACCCGCCGTCTAGGGTTGTGAAATGTCAATATTGAGAAAAAATTATCGAAATATATTTTTTTAGATTTAATTTTTTTATTACATTTAATTGGCAAACGAGCAGACGGTCCACTTGATGTTCAGTGGACACCGTCGCCCATGGACATCGACAATTCACGAGAGTGACTCTTGTTTAGGATGGGGAATGAAGAAAACTCAGAGTTCACTAGACCATTAACGGGAAGGGGAGGGGTAAGTCTGGCCCACATGAGGTTCGACCGGAACACGACAGTTGGTGGACTTTACGTATTCCGGTCGAACCGCATGTGGGCGGACGGATTCGTATGCTGGTGGTCGCAAGCCAGTCGCGGGACAGATCCCCTACCACCAAGAGGCCAAGTTTCTCGCCTTTTACAAGATGTTCTTCCAGCGGCAGACGGGAATTGTATTCTAACCCGTGCCCTCACTGGTAAAATAATAGTGTATTCAGCTCATTATGAAAGATCAATAGTAATTTTTATAAAAAATATACAAAAATATCATTTAAAATGGAGTTATTTTGACCAGTTCTACTTTTTATTAGGCAATAATTATGAAAATATTAAAAACTAAAATTCAGGCAAGCTAGTATTTGTCAAGCAAGATCTGCTGTCAGCCGGCTCCTATACAGTTATTTTTTTTTTGTATCGACATATCGGATCAAAATATCGATATTTTTCAACAAGCCTACCGCCTTTCTTATACAAACCTACCTATAAGTACCTACCTATACAGTAGATTATTCATTTTTGCGTCGCGCCGGACATTAGGATCCAATCATTCTAGCTCGTGTGTTATTCTTCTGATAGTGATTTACCTATTGAGTTTCCAGAAAATAAAGCTCAACACAATGTAAGTATCTTGTCAAATATTTGATTGAGTATCAAAATACCTAAAGTTAGATTATTATTGGAGATTACTAATGTAAACATGTAATAGGGTTGCCACCTCTTGGGAAAAATATAATATTATAATAATTGTTTAATATTTCTATATGTATCGTTAGTACTCATCGCTTTAGTTATCAAGTTTTTTTTAAATTATATTCATGTACAAAAAGCGGCAATAAAAGAATAGCCTCCTGCATTTCGGTGCCTCCTCTCTCGCCGTGTTGCTCGCTACCTGCGCTGTGTAGAGTCACACCGGCCCGGGGGTGTAGTTTTTGTTTATATTGACATTTTTAATTTCGTAATATCTTTTTAATGGAATGTCCGATTTAAATAATTCAAAAAGTAATCAACAGGTATTGAAACATTCTTGAATACGAAATAAGTTATTTGGATAAGAATTAATACAAAGGTATAATAACATGGTCTGATTTTGATAGGCATTTCTATCAACTTTTAAAATGTAAAAAAAGTAGTTATAGTGACATAACTACAACAGTTGGACATATGGTCTCGCGAAGTTTTTTGTAGATATTGATACGTTCTATAATATTGTAAAACATTTTTTTGTTCTATCATCAATACTTTCCGCAGCGCATGCGATGAAAGACATTTTATAACTTTTTTTACACCTTGGGTTGGTTTTAGTAAGAATTTCTGAGGATCACTAATTTTTTCTAGTAATAAATATAACCTATCTTACTCAGGGATAATGTAGCTTTCTAACGGCAAAAGAATTTTTGAAATCGCTCCAGTATTTTATAAGATTATTCGTTACATACAAAAATACAAATCTTTCCTCTTTATAATATTATAGATAACTTGAATCGATGTTTTTGAAAATCATTTCGCATTTTTAACTATACTTTAAATGCCTTTTTAGTAGTAATTCTTTAACGCCAAAACTACTGAACAGGTAGTCTAGAGCCTGAGAAAGGACATAGGCTACTTTTTATTACGAAAAAAAGGTTGTAAGGGAAATATCGTAATTTTTAGAGCTAGAAGCTTGAACCTTATTTTTTTAGGCTGTTGATTCGATATAAATAAATATGACATTCAAAGTTTGTAAAAGTTTTACCCTCAAGGGTATAAAATAACAAGCATAGCTAGTTTAATATAAAGTTCACTAAGCAATAACTAATTATTAACAAACATATATAACGTGTAGTACAATCCTAGTCCGTACGTAGGTAGGTAGTTTGAAGGACAATAAGCCGGTCCTTATGAGGAATTAAAAACTACTGTATTACTTTTATAATCTTCCTTTCTCTCTATTTTCATTAATCTTTAATTTAACTTGTCTTGATTTTTGAAAAAAAAAAGGTTTTAATAAGGTGGTAGCTCTATGCACATGTTCATGTAGGAACTGTTATTTAACTCTAAATATTTTTACAGATGACCTCATACGTGCCGGTATCGCTATCCGGATGTAATCTAGGACAACGGCATCGACATTTAAACACTCTGGTTAACGCAGCTTACGTGGATAATGTACCAATCGAAGACATCACTGCATTGCCTGAACAATCATCCATTGATAGAGTCTTCAAAATCGATTTGGCATCTAAACATAAAAATATTGATTACATAATCCAAAACCTAAAAGATGACTCCATGCTTTACGTTAGCAGATCTCTGAAGTGTGTTTGGCTGTTGGATTCAGAATATCAAAGTATAATCAATCCCTTACATTTAGAACAAAATGTTTACCCAGAAATGATTCAGCCAGCTGTTAACAAAATGAAACTTTGGTTACAATTGAATCTGAAAGATGGAAAAAGATGTGAGGAGTTCTACAACTATTATAAAAGTAATTTTGATGATGCGTTCAGATTTCTCTGGCATTGCTCCAATCAATTTATTTTGAGCGAGTTCCCGAATATTGCAGACAAACTCACTCCTAGGCAATTGAAGATACTTTTCGAAACTTGTCCTGCAGCCTGTAAATTGTATTTTGAAATATTACCAAACAACAAACCGATGCTGTCTCGATACCTGAAAGATGAAGGCGGGTATTTCAAAACTGCGAAGTGTCTTCTAAAATGGAATGCGAATGAATATCTAGATATAGTCGAGAAGTACTTTAATAAAACCAGATCAAGACGGCTCAATTCTTCAACGACAGGATATTTATTAAAAAATTATAAAGCTAGAGTATTTGAAAAGATAGAGTTCCACGCTTCTAGTTTTCTTGACATGAATACATTGGCGTCAACCCTGACTAGTGAGGAGGCAAAGAATCTCATCTTATTGCTGGCTCGCGCAGAATATCTTTCGAACTGGTTTTCATACAAAGCAGTGGAACCATTAATAAAACGCGTGCAGATAGAAGAAAGAGCGCAATTAAAAAAACAAGTATTTGTTGATAAAACAATAGATTCTAAGATAACAGAATGGCCTTATGAAATTCCAATAACTCTCAAACTTGAAGTCGAAAAAGAAAATAAACTACTTTGGGATGTAAAACGTAGTTCTCAAATGATAGAATGTAAAGCATTCATGAGCGATTGCGGTTACGTTAGACGAAAATTATGTAAAAGAAAAGGTAAAGGGGATTGCTTCATAGTATCATGTAAATCTCCTTTAGACAAGTTGTTTGATCACTATCGTTTCATTGGATTTGAGCGCACGTTTAATGAGCTCCGCAAAAGTTTGTTAGCAGAAAACACGAAGCAAGGACGTCTCAATATCATGTTAGTATTAGTAAGTAAGAGTGGGGGGGTGCAGGAACAGGTTGAGAAGTTATTAACGTTTTTAGTAGAAAAGCACAAAAACGAACCAAATACAGTGCGCGCTGCTGTCATTAGGTCACTTGTTAACAGAGGCTGTGCTTGGCGTCTGCATGATAAGTCTTGGAATTTATTGTTGGAGTTTGGCAAAGATTTAGGACTTGATGGTGCTAAAACAGAACTACTTTGCCAGGAGGGTCTCCACGCTGTTGTTATACGCCATCTTTTGCGTAACTCTACACTTCCCCAAAATTTATTGTCAGGATTTTTATCTAATCACTCTTCGTTAACTGAGTACAAGTTTAATACAAGTGAAAAACTTATTATTGGAAAGCGATTACCACCATTATTTTTGCCGTCAAATCCCAATGCGTTTTTGGACGTTCTTCACGAGTACAAATCTACTGTAGATGAGTATCCAGATGCTAAAGCAGTACTTGTAAATCTAGCACAGGATGATAATGACTTATTGAATCGGTTATATAAAGGTAAACTTCTACGTCGTGAACTCTTTTGCAAAATATTTGAATTGAAACAGACCGAAGCAGCGTATATTAATGTACTGCGACACGACGTATCCCCTCTCAAAGATGGCCAGGTTTTTGCTTCGCTTGTCCAAGAAAAGAAGCGTCTAACGTATGATACGTTTCTACAATCATTAAGATTATACTTTAGTGAGCCTGGAGGGCTGGCAGAAACTCATAGGGCTTTCTTAGAAAAAGCATTAGAAGTTAAACCGAAGCCTCTGTTTGCACGTCCATTGTGTATTTTATCCTCTTATGATGTCATTTTAAAACGACTAGATTTTAATGAGTTTAGTACTCCAAAAAAAAGTCGTGATAAAGTTAAGTTCCAGATATCAGCTGCATTTGGAGCGAATTTACATAAGATTAGCCCACCCCTGAATATGGACGAGTTTAATTGGAAAAGTTTGGGTGCTAAAGCAGTCGCGAACAAAGTAATAATTTGTAGATCATTGGATAGAGAAAGATATTTAAATAAACTATCAGAATGGCGACACACAGCAAAGGTTTGTTTACGTTTGTCACTCGGCACGTCTTCTGCAGTTGAGTATTACCTTAAAGTTTGTTCTTTGAGACCTGTAGCTGCTCTCAAATTTGCTGTTTCATCGTATTTTAAACAAGAAGAAATAGATTCCCGTATATGGGAGGCTATGAAATTAATAATTAAAAACTTGACAGACAAAGCGGACGTCACTAAGGATATGTCCGATAAAGATCGGGATAGGTCCAATAAAGATCGCTTACTGGAGAAATTAGCAAATACAAATGTACCAAAACCGATAGAAGCGGATTACCGGGCGGTCATATATAAATTGTGTCGTAAATTCGATGAAACGATGGCTATTACTCAGTTACAACATGTGCTGGATCTCTTTCCTGAAGTAGATGAAAAGTTTATAGATGATATCACCAAGGAATATATTAAGAAGTATCCAAGCTTAAAGTCAAATGAAATATCTGAAACAACCCACATTGAAATAATGAGCAAAAGCCTCCTTCTTTCGGACTCGGAAAGCAGGCAGAAGTATTTACTGGATATTTGCGACAAATTCTTTGACGCTTTCGAGGTTTTATTTGAAAAAACAAAAACAGAAAATGAAACAAATAATATATTATGTGAACATGTAAGGGAATTTATATTTGCTTTCAAATTTACGAAAGCATTTATGGGGAAACAGTATGTATCTCCGTTTCCTGTGTTTGAGAGAGTCTTGAAAAGATTACACAAGATTATGCCGACTGAACAATATTTTAAGTTATACGCTGAAATCCATTTGACAATGCTTTATTACAAAACGATCCAACAAACCATGAAGTTACGCACAGATCTATTGGACTCTAAAAAGAAGAATGAATGTATAGAATTACTTGGACGAATTTTCGGCAAATACATAGGATTTGAAGTTACAGAGTTAGTGTTGAAATATTTCAGATCCATCATAGTGTTGTACAGAGAATGTTTACAGAATTATATAGATAGTTATTTTGTATATAGCGAAGACAGAGATCTGTTTATTACTTTCGTCATTAAAGGTTTGTTGGAAGTGAGATCGAGTGAGGCCGTACTTGTAGCCGAGTATTTGTTTATGAAAAACCGGTATATAGTTGAAAAATGCTACCGCGATGAAATAATAAACGATTTCAAAGAATTTGACGATGCTGAAGTGAAATTTTATTTGTATTCTAAAATTTTGTCTTACAATATCTTGCATTACTAAACACATTTATCGTAAGCGTACTAAATTACATATTGTCATTTATATTTGTCTAATATAGCTTTATATACTCATTTAAAACCATATTTACTTTGTATATTTTTAATACTACAACTACTTAAGAGTGTAATTTTATATGAAATTATGTATTGAAATAGAGTTACGGAATAATAAACAATATGTTTTGTGCAACATTTTATTATAAATATAACTTAGATCGAGTTAAATATAACAATAATACATTTACGAGTAGAGTAAGGTTACGACTACCTACCAGCGAGCAACCAGCAACCCAGCTAGCTTCACTATTTCTCTTTATTCAAAGCTTCTATAAACTCTTCTAGTTTCTCTTGTACCTGTCTAACGCGTTCTGGAATAAAAGAAAATATTAGGTCAAGTCACGACCAGACTTGACTGTGAATCAGACTCGTACGGCAAAATCCAGAAGAGCACACCGCCCGCATAAAAGTGAGACGCGCGAACCGAACCAGGACACACCACACGTAGACGGCTCGACAATCGACGTACGTTTCGCTCCATAATCGAAGCATCTTCAGGAGATGTTGACGTAATACTCGGTACTCGTGTTTTGTTCCCATAACTAAAGATATCGAGTAGAGTAGATTTAGACACGTTTATTTGTTCGTTCAGCAGTTCAAAATATTTGATTGGTATTTTTAATTATTTCTAATTGCTCTAACAAATTAAATTAATAAAATTAACGGGTTGTGCCGTACGAGTCTGGTTGTTCAAATTTCCGCAGATTATAGCAAGACAACCTTTTTGATTCTTTTTATATCATGAATTTCCGCAAAGACGCCTGATTCAATTGGATTTTTGAAAATTCAACTTCTATAGTAGTATTTAATTATTATATAACTTACTCAATTCTTCGGCGAGTTCGACTCTTCTGCCAGATAGTAGTTTCTTTTTTAGTTCTGGATCAGTTGCCATCTGAAAAGCAAAATACCTTTAAAGACACCCGTGAGGGGACGGGTTAGAATACTATTCCCCTCTGCCGCTGGGAGAGCATTGGTGGTAGGGAATCTGTTCCCCGACTGGCTTGCGACCACCAGCATGCGAATCCGACCGCCAAGTGTCACAGACGCGTTCCGGTCGAGCCGTATGTGGGCCAGACTTACCCCCTCCCTCTCCCATCCTATTGATTTTCCCATCTTATTGACAGGTTTTTATAAAACCCACCACAGGCACCAGTCTCTTACAAACATAGAATATAAGTCGGCATCTAAGTATAACCCTAATTTAGTGTAAAAATATGTTTGTTATGAGAAATAAATTGATTATTATTATTATTGATGCTGTGGATCTAGTGGACTCTAGGCTGTGGTCAGGGTCTGCTGAAACCGCAGCATATTTTTCTTCTCTCCCCCTCCCCACTCTATCTTCGAGGATGCAACGCATCGGCGAAACAAGATGGTGGGCACTTACCATCAGGTGGACCATCTGCTCGTTTGCATCTAATGTACAATAAAAAAAATAAAGACCAAAAATGTGTTGTGGCTGTGTGATGGACACGCCCGTGTGTTGTACGTGTATGTGTATTATATACGTAATCATTTTATTTTGACAAGAGCTGAGTATTGAAACTAAATGGAAATCTCGATACGCAGCAAAACGACCTCAAAATGACGGCGCTTCCCTCTCCGCCGCGCGCGATGTGTCACAGTCCTTACTTAGCGTAATTAACTCTACGATCTTTTAGCTATCCAGTGTATCAAGCTGTATCCCTTGATTTGGTTATTATTCATGTTTTTTTTTTACTTGCGGCTATGGAAGTAATTTTAATGACGTATTCATTTTTTTTTCTTTACGTTTTATAGGATTGCACTTCGAAGGACTCCTCAGTGTCTATAGTGATTGAGATATTAATAGGTTAGTACGAAAACCTTGATAATAGCCAATAATTACTTCCTATGGCAATTTCTTAGGATTCTTATCATATTTAATACTTTAATATAGATCTGTCTCTTTAGCGCTCTTGAAATAGTTTTATAACAAACCAAATAGTTTACTTCCTTGTAAAATTCTACTAATATTATAAACACGTAAGTTTGTAAGAATGTATGTATGGATGTGTTCCACAAAATCCTGACAATGTGCATGCAAAGGGTGTTAAAATACTTCGGCCACGTTGCTCGGAAAATTCTGACAACTTAGAGAAACTCATGGTTGTGGGTAAAGTGGAGGGCACACGACCCAGAGGCCGGAGTCCAAAGCGTTGGTCCGAACACCTGGACATATAGGTTTTCGCGGCAATACACTGCGCGGAAGATCGATGCGGATGGCGACATCGCATGAGGATCCAAAACATAGCGGATGAAACCGCGGAGCGCAGCTAGTGTACTATAATTTATTGAAGGGTTAACTGCAATAACGATGAATGAAACATCTATCTCGCGAATGGAAACGATATATCTAAACTTGTTAACTTGGAAATATATTTGGATATTCATAATTATTGCGGTAGTCCATCATTTTTTGTAAAAAAAAATTCTGACTAGCGAAAGAAATGTGTAGATTGTTTTGATTATATGAGTGTTGTTAGCATGCATATTATATGCTGATGATAAGCCGCTTGTTGTTATGAGATTGTACCTCGTCAAGAACTTCACGTAGATCTCTGTCGAGCCGGGCCGCCTCTCTGTTAGCTATCTGTTGTCGCAGCGCGTTGGCTGTGGTCCGGAGTGCAGCTTGGACGCGCCAAAACATCACCACTTCACAGCATTCTTTCTGGAACACCAAATACAATACTTGTTAACAACAACACTACTATCAGCCAAACTGAGATAGAGATACTTTACCAAAAGTAAAGTTGAGTCAAATAAAATTTTTCAATAAGAACTCACTTGACTGCTGCACATTAACTAAACTGCAACCAAGAACTAATTTTTTTTTAAATTTATTTGTGAATTATTGTTTGTAAGAGTAGTTAAAAACAAGCCGACAATGTCATTCTTGTTGTAGTAAGTCGACCAAAATTGAAAAAATTCAAGAAATATGATTCATTTATTTTTAAAAACTATTTTACATCAAATAAGACATTTCCTTACCTAAAAGATGATAACATTATAAAGCATATAAATATTTACCTCAGCTCCGCCTTGTTGACTATATAAATAAAAGCTTTTCTTGCAATCTCTAGCACGGTTTTGCGCACGTTGAAGGAAATTCCTGAAAAAAAATATTTTTACATATATTCGTTCCTTCATTAAACAAAAACCACAGGTCAAATGAAGGATCACCTAAGGTAAACAGGTCTCCAGGTTTCCCGAATATATTCATTGTCCACTTCCACTCCACGTCGTCTTAAGTTATCCCGAACTGCTACTACCTGGAAAAAATAAACTTTTAACAATTATGCTTACATAATTAAGGTAAATTTTTAATAATAATTCTTTCTTAAACGGCAATTGCCAAGATTGAAATAAAATTACCAGGATTTTTTAAAAATTATTGTAATAAGTGAGAACTGGGTAAGCGAGAAAACTCTAAACTCTTGACCTCCTAAAACCTCTATAACAACCTCTAAGTAAGATTGATACTTGCCTATACCTCTATAAGTTTAACTGTCTAAACGCGTTTTACTTTTGAGATTTTGGATAGAGAGGTGGAGGAAATTCCAACAAAACGAGAAGCTTTAAACCCATTGGAGACGCTTCACAAATTTTAGGCATATGCGGCAGTTGATCAAACCATATTTGATAAAATTTATTAACTTGAAAAACATACACAAAATTTAAATTAAACATTATGTTTAGCTATTATTTCAAGAAATATGACAGACAGACCCCTTCTGTAACTATATCTATATATATAAAAGGAGAAGCTGACTGACTGACATATCAAAGCAGGGCCTAAGCTATAAGGGTTAGAAACATGAACTTTTGCACAGGGGTTCCCTTTATAACGTAGGGGAGCACTAAGAAAGGATTTTTGAAAATTCATCCCCTAAAGGGGTAAAATGGGCGTGCAAAGTTAGTATGAGACTTAGCCGTTTTTAGAGTTATTCAAATGAAATTCAGTATGAAGGTTCTTCATTGAAAATCATGAAACACATGTAAAATATTGTTTCGAAAATCATCCCTAAAGGGGGTGCAAAATTAGTACGAAAATTCTCTGATTTTCAAAATTTTTTCAACTAAATGTTGTATTTTTATAAAGTAGGAGAGCACTAAGAAAGGGAATTTTAAAAAATTCAACATCTAAGGGGGTAAAACGGGGGTGCAAAGTTAGTATGAAACTTTGTCGTTTTTGAAGTTATTTGAATGAAGTATGAAGGGTCTTCATTGAAAGTCATAAAACACGTCTAAAATATTTTTTCGAAAATCATCAATAAGGGGGTAAAAAAGGGGTCAAAGTTAGTATGACTATCTCATAAAATTATTAAATATGTCTACAGAAGTCCATATACTGTATTCTAATATACCTAAATACCTCAATATCGCAAACGAAGTTGCTGATAAGAGAAAAGAGATTGCGGTCCCTTGAGCTCACACTTATCCAGGTTTGACTGTATAAGATAACCTAAACTTAATTACATCATACCTCATCATAAGTTAAAGCCGGTCTGGTAACACCGAGTTGTTCCAACTCACGCTTGACAGTATCTCGTCGTTGCTGCTCTTCTGTGCTGGATGCCCAACGCAGCCAGCGTTCACGGAGACCTGGACCTGAAGACATGACAATAATTCTAATCTTTATCATGAAACACCGCAGTCTTCATTTTGTCATATTCCCTAAAAATGTTATAAGATGATTTTACTGTAGAGTTACCAATACATTACCAGTGAGATCTCTCAAATCATGTTCTACAGCAACCAGCTTCTCCCTAAGCGCGGTATCCATGAGCGCAACAGCAGCGTCCCACTCTGGACGAGATCTGACACAGCGGTCTTGTAATGCATTGAGTTGTAGGACTCGAAGAACCTGAAGAAATAATACAGCCATAATCAACCCACCAACCACTTGGCAAATCCATTACGGTCTTTAAATCATCATCACCCTTTTAATGGCCCACTGCTGAGCCGGGTATCCTCTTCAGAATTAGGAGGAGTGTTAGGCCATAGTACACCACGCTCAACGTTCGGGATGGCAGACTTCACACTCCTTTGAGAACTTTAGAGAACTCTCAGGAGTGCAGGTTTGCTCGCGATGTCAGAGGAGTCAGAGGTGTGTGCATGTTTGGATGATCGAACTCAGACATCAACGTCTTAATCAAAAGGCTATCACTACTTCCACAGTCTCCAAATACTTAAAACGTAAAACTTTATTTTTATCCATATGAAATATATATCATTTTTTTTTTCTTTGTAACCTAAAATCATCCTAAAACTTACATAACATATCTATGAAATCTAATCTTCTTTTTCCTTCTTAAAATCTAAACAATTCATACAATTTTTCTTTATACCGTAGATTTTTTTATCTATAAATAGAATACCAAAAAAATAGATAAATATGGTCAATATAGACCTATTTGTGGATCACTACTTTATACCTAAAAACTTCTTATTTATAACTAGTCGACCTGCGCGACTTCGTCCGCGTGTAGCTCCGCTCCTATGGGTCGTAACGTGATAACGTCATGATAGCCTATAGTCTTCGTCAATAAATGGTCTACCTAACAATGAAAGAATTTTTCAAATCGAACCAGTAGTTCCTGAGATTAGCGCGTCCAAGCAAACAAAGAAACTCTTCAGGTTTGGATATTAGTAATAGATATATTGTTGCTCAATAAAAATATTCAAACGCATACAACATTTAAAATATTTTATTATTATCTCGCAGGAACTCTGAAGTTTTCCGGGATAAAAAGTAGAACATATGTTTATCCAGGTTGTAAAGTATCTGTGTGCTAAATTTCTTGAAATCCAAACATACAAATTTTCACATTTATAATACTAGTAAGAAGTAAGATTGTAAGCGAAAGCCCCTTATCCCTAGAAGAGATCTCTTCCAGTCAGCCTATGATTATATGTAATAGTTACGTAGCAGGTATTACAGTGCAATCAAGGTTTTAAAAATAAATAATCAATCATCATATCTTTCTAAGACTTACATCTCTAGCTCTCTCTTCCCATTGATGCCTCGCCAGCGCCTCCTCCACAGCGGCTCGCTTGACCGGCTCGTATATAGGATCCGAGTCATTGGAACTGGTCAGCAGCTCCTCAAACTCCTCCTTCAGAGCTTCACGCCCAGCTATTATGGATTGTTGTGCGAGTTCGCTTTCCGCCCATTCGCGGAGTTTTATATCTACTGCTGTGTTGAATTTGTCTGTTGAAGATATGTTAAAAGAATTTTTAAGTAAGGGACTAGATTTCAAGTTTGAACTTTCTTAAATCCCCCCATCTCTTTCAAATTTATCTACCACCAAAAAAGTAGAGTAAGATTATTTAACATCCACATATTAAAACTCTATCCCCACGAAAATCTTGTTGAATCTTTTCAATTCTCTAAAATTAAATTACAAGTTACTACATTAAATATACATAAGTTTTATCAGTTTTTTTTTAAAATTCAAATTATAACAATAACAATAATAAAAATAAAATAAGTGTTAATAATGATTTATAAATTAACTAAACTACAGCAAAATAAATGGCACTAATGATCGGAATCAACTTTAAAACTACAACAATATTACATTTTTACCAATATTCTGAAATATAAAATCTTACTAAAATCTAAATCATTAGGGTCAATCCATATGGTAGTGGTTTTATCACTGCCCACTTGTTTACACTTCACTTGACGAAGGACAGGAATATCTAAAGGACAACAAAATGTTATACTTCATCTTTTAAATGAGAACTTCATATTTTGTGTAACATTGGAGGGGAAAGCGTGGACGTTCTTCCAAAGCCTGGTTTTTTTAAGAAGTTTTAATAATAAAATTAGTAAACGTAGTAAAACGTAAAAAAACTGAAAAAATAGCTACAAAATTCGTAATTTTGTGGTGGTGGCCTTGGAATCTTGGAATTAAAATTTGTCATATCTATATACTACTCATATTGAGGGTAGTTGTGATAAAATGTGTAATCCGCCATTTTGTGGCGGCGGGCATCTTGGACCGATTTTCATCAAACATAGCTAAGAACACTCCAGACTAATTTGTATAAAAATTTAAAGGTGATCAAACAAAATCAAAATCGGTTCATCCGTTGACTCCAGACACGTCAAACTTACTCCGTTGTTTTTGCGTCTGGATGTAAAAAGGGTTATTTAGTTCCCGATCTTTATTGCTAGATGTTGTCTCAGGAGAGCAAACTTTGACAACTAGACAACTTTAGGAAGATTCCAGCAAATTTAGTATGTAATCAAATTATCAGGATCTCAAAGAAACTTGTAAAGATACAATTATACACTTACCAACATCATCATGCGCCTGAGCAGCCGAAGGTAAATAGATGCCATTGAAGATCCTATCAGCTGTGGAGGACCAGAGAGCGTTGTGTAGCCTCTGTTCCCAAGCATTAGCCGCCACAGCCGATAATTCCGCTGATTGGTCGAGAAGTTCTGCTCTAGCTCTCTCAAACAGCTCGTCCCTATCTAATTCGCGTTGTCTAAAGAACGTAATAGTCAAAATTATCATTTGGCAATAGACTTTTATAAAATCAACGCAAAGGTTTAGCTTAGAACGAAGAATTTATTAATTTCAGATCTAGAACATGTTTTACTTTGACACTTACCTAGGGAAAGTATTTTTCCACTCTGTCTCCAAATTGAACCTCATGGCCTTGAACGCATCAGCTTGCTGCTCCACAGTATCTCGTACCATTCTCCAGAAACAATCTGCAACTCCTAGAGCTAAGTTTCGTGTGGTTACCTGAGCAGCTGCCACTAGACCTGCCCTAGGAATGAACAGAATTCGTTTATTAAGGGAATTACTTTCGATTTATAGCTACAGCACATTGTATTTATTAAGTAAACTTACTTGAATAGCTTGGAAGAGCTAAAGAACCTCTCCTCGTACTCTCGAATGCTTTGTATCGAGTCATCCTTCCGGCTTCTCCCGGTCACCACAGCATAGTAGCCAAGCGCCTTCATTGGGAATAGTTTACCTTCTAAAATACGTCGGATCTATAAAAAAAAATATTTATGATTATTATATTCCGCATCATTTAGTTGGGGGACCGCGGTTATTGTGGGATTCTCCCGTTTTCCACAAAAACCGATGTAGAATGTTGCCAACTTTTGGGCGCACGCTTAACCCGCGATAAAAGGATTGCTTTTTTTAACTTTTGTCATTTCTGAAGTTTGAGTTGAAGAACTATAGGCGCGTGTGACAGTTTTTTTATATGTTTTTTCCCGGGAAGCACGTGATTAAGTGACATTATTGATAACATTTTACTCTACAGCTTAGGGGCACTATGTCTTTAATACGGCTGATACGGCAGAAGCTTTGCCCCTGGCATCGACATTAGTCTTCAAAAACAAGTAATATGATTTTTGATTTTTCTAGTACTTATACAAAACATTTTATAAAAATACCTTACCCGATTGGGATTAGCGAGATTCTCTTCTGCCAAATCAACTTTAGTAAGTACAAATATAGTCCTTTTCCCTTGTGGGTCGCATGAGGCTACCAAATCTGTGACGTTACTGCGTTCTGCATCTACTGAGCCATCCTTAAACAAAAGTAATATAGATATTTAGAAAAATTGTTTTTCATCATCAGTCCAAGACAGAAATGGGATTTTGATGTGGATGAAATAACAAATATCTTGACACTGCTTTCTTACTGCATTTGTTTTTGGAAATATTTAAATATTGTTTACCTGTATACACAATATGATGGCGTTAGGGTTATCCATGTACTGTTTGGTCATTTGCTTTATAGCCTCACGCGTGTCCGCAGCCATGTCTACTGTTTGTGTCTGAAAGTATATTATCAAGGTTGAACTACGATCTTTCTAGAACACCGTCATCATATTATTATAATATTAAACCAAGCTGTATACTGTCTCGAGTTGCGACAACTTTTAATAGAAGCTCCTTAGACTAATATTGGCAACGTCACTACGGAATTCATAAAAAACCAGGTATTAACAGCACAGAGTATAGCCGGGTTTCTATGGGATACCTCCCCTTGCGCACTTTTCTATTCGTACTTAGGAGATCATCTAGGTTGTGAATAAAAATAATTCTGACAAATTTTCCCATTTATATCAAACAGTTTTCTAGTTTTCAAAAAAAAATTTTTTTTTTCGATTTAATTTTTTTCTCATAGTAAAATTCAAAATTTCTGAATAGTAATTTTTTCCCCAATTCTTAGGAGTAAAAGACATGAAAAAATAGTTTAGTTATGATTTTTAAAAAAAAAAGGCGATTTTTGGCAAAAGAAATAATATTTCAATCTTTTTTTTTGATACTTTTTTGAAGTGTCACTCACCGAATTGTGTCAAAAATTGTGTTTTAATCTCCTTTATAATGAGAATTTTTTTGAATTTTTTGAATTGGTGCAACAATATAAAAAAAATAAAAAACCCGGCTATACTTTAGGTCACTTACCGATATGACGCCGGGTAGATCGACGAGCACCATGCGGGGCAGCGCGGGGCCCCGCACCGACATAGAGATCACCTCACTGGACACCGTGCGACCGCCACGCACGCTGTTACGCATGCGCATCTCCACTTCTCTATATACATAACAATTATGTTGCCATTACTCATTGATGACATTCAGTGGCGAGTCAACTAAAAGCGGACCAATACTCTCTGGTACCCAGCGATGACCAACAAAAAGGTCACCAGAAATAACCATATATTTATTTTTACGAATAAAAACATGGGAATGTATATTTTATTCTATTACAGCTTTAAAGTAGAACAAAGCGCAGGACTTCTTTTACATACGTTACATTTTACAGAGACTTCATTACGCAATTTAAAATATTGAATTCTATTTCTTGCTTTAATGACTTACCTCTGTATAAGTAACCAAAATAAATCTAATATGTATATAAAATTAAATGAAACAGTAGTGCCTGAGTGGTTAAGACGATGTCTACTCGGGAGGTTGAAGTTCGATCCTGGGCACACACCTCTGAGTTAATTATGTGTGTTTTAAGCAATTAAATATCACTTGCTTTAACAGTGAAGGAAAACATAGTGAGGAAACCTGCGCTCCTGATAGTTCTCTATGTCCTCAAAGGTGTATGAAGTCTGCCAACCCGCAATAGGCCAGCGTGGTGGACTATGGCCTAATCCATCCTTCTCATTCTGAGGAGGAGACCCGGCTCAGTAGTGGGCCATTAACGTGTGATAATGATGATATAATTAAATAACATAAAAACTCAAATACTAACTTCCTTAAATCAGCTAAATCAGACTCCTTGTTTAGATCAAATTCACGAGAGGAATCTCGAAACTGCGCCACATGGTATGGACCCTCTGATAATGTTACTTTTACTGGCGCCCTGAAAATAATTACTGATATCAATTTCTAAAATTACTTCTTATGTCGAGTCCAAAATAAACTAAAGTTATTCTTGTCCCTAGACTAGTAGTGTCTAAATAAACTAAGTTGTTCTTAATTCTAGACTCTTTGGATTGCGGACTAATTTAGAAATTACAAGCCTTTAATATTAAGTCATATTCTATTGAATCTTTTTTAATTTGCGTGCAATTCTTATGATTTAATGAAATCAAGTCCACAAGTAAAAAAATTGTATTATTAAAAATGACTGTGGTTGGTGCCAACTTTTTATGTTGTTTTGTGTGTGTAAAAATTACTATCATTTTATCTTGCAACTTTACCTAGTACACATCTCTCCAGCTCCTCGCGGGAATATCCTGGCCTGCGCAATCATCTCCAACACTGAAGTTTTCCCTGCAGATTGGTCTCCTACTACTACAACTCGTGGTAGTCGTCCTGCCTCTCCAGCTTCCCATCCCGCAAGCTCGTCTAACACAGCTGAGTACATATCTATGAGAGATCTCTGAAACATGCACGAATGTATTATCTTTCCTAATTTAATTTACTGAAAAGGCCATTCTTTCTTCTTTTTTATGGCAGTTAAGGAGCAAACGAGCAGACGGCCGTCTCCTATAAACATTGGCAGTTCAAAAGAATGACTCTTGTTTTGCCGATGCGTTACCACTCGAAGAAGATAGAGCGAGGAAGGGGAATAAAGAGAAGAATACTACGGTTTCAGTGGACCCTGAAAGACAACCCAGAGTTCACTAGAACCGCAGCATTAACCCATGCGGCTCGACCGGAATGCGTCAATGGTACTTAGCACTGTTGCCAACAATAAATTCAAAATTCCGTTAAGCAAGTTGGTATTACCCGTTAAAAATCCGTCAATTTATAAATGTTTTTCGTCAAATAAAAAAATACGTAAATGATTGCGCAAATAATTATGACACCGCAGGCACGGAAGATATTTGTTGGGAACGACCTTTTTTTGCTCTTCAGGTATTTGAATGTCGCCAAAATAAAGAAATGTTTGCTTATTAATATTTTTTTTGCTATTTAATATTATTTTATTTCCGTTAACAAATCCGTTAGCCGTTAAAATATATTTTATTCCGTTAGTGCTTGACTCTTATCCGTCAGCTCGAAGGGAAAATCCGTTAAGTTGGCAACACAAGTACCAGACTTAGTAGCCGGTTGGATTCGCATTCTGGCAAGTCAGTTGGGGAACAGATCCCCTACCAGTAAGGAAAACCATATCTTGCAATTTTTTATCAGTAATCTGATGACTAGTTGAGGTAATTACTTTAAAAAATAAAGACTTTTATAATAAGAGGTTAATCAGTTTCATTTTATTAAATTATTGGTAATTTTTTTTATCTGTATCCATTTTAATATAATTACTTTATCTATTTCAATGTTATAAAGAATTAATATTCAATAGTTTTTAGATATTTTGGATAACCATAAATCAAATTTGATAATTCTTTTACTGACAGAAAGTCAAAATATTCCAGAGCTACAGAGCCTATGCTAATATCACTAGTATGGGCATTATAATATTATTAATAATGAAAAGAAGATATATTGTCTTTAAAACTTATCTAGAACCTAAAAGTACCTTCATTTTCTTTGCGGGAGGTTGTCTGCCTTGTCTCAAGAGCATATTCTGTTGTCTCAATTCTCTGTTTTCTTGTTCCAGACGTTGTAGCTCACGCTGATAGCGAGCTTGCAGTGACAGAACTTCTTCTTGTAGAGCATGTACTCTTTTTTCTAAAAGAAAAATTTAGTTAATAAACAAAATCACACATTATTAAGAAGACTTTTTTTATATACTGATATAAATATTAACATTAAAAAAATAACTACATACCGTAAGCGGCTGCTTCTTCAGCGGCAGATCGTCCAGCCGGCGCAGGCGCAGGTTTGCTTTGTAAATTATTCACAATCTTTGGTGCTGGTTCTGTGGGAAATCGGTACAACATTCTAAAACGCATCTAAGTCTTACTAATATTATAAATGTGAAAGTTTGTATGTTTGAATTTTTGTTACTCAGTCACACAGAAACATCTTTGATGAAATTTGACATACAGATACTTTATAACTTGGATTCCGGGATAAAAAGTACCACATAGGGTACTTTTTATCCCGGAAATATTCAATAGTTCCTGAGGGTTAATAATAAAATATTAAATGTTTCAATATTTTAATACAGCAATATATTGAAAAGTAGTCAGATTAATATCATCACGCTAAGACCATAGGAGCGGATGATCATAGGCACGAAATCACAAAATATAACTAATTCCATCACCTAACATAAAAACCTAAGCATATATTATTTTAAATTATAATATATCTTAAGTATATAAAATTCTTACTTACTACTACACTACATAATTTATAAATTGTGACCAACAACTAGATAGACTATCAATACACATAAAAGTGGAATGTGAGCTTAAACCCACATACATTCTATTATACAATAATGTGCAGCTTTATACTTACATTACACTAAGGAAGACCAGTGCTAATTATTTTTAGTAGATATACATATATAAGAAGAACATATAGGTTTTTTCAGTATTCACGTCTGTGTATATTATGGATTGTGACAACTTGTATTAAACAAACTTACCTATATTTTGAACAGTATTGGCAGCAGCCGCAGCAACAGCATCTTCATACCGCTGGGCAAGCCAGTCCCTCAACTCGTTGGCTCGTGAGATCCCTGCCTCTCGAAGCCGCGGATCTGCGTACAGCGGCAGTGGTATACCTAAGTGTTTTATATTGGGTTCATTCCCCATTTAAAACTCAAAATATTGTATTGCAATTAGTTTTTTCTATATAAATTGTTATTGGATGTGATTGAAAGTCTTGTAAGAAAAGCCAGTGCATTTTAGGTCTTGCAAAAGGAATTGGTTTAGAGTGGAATATCAGGATATTTGTTAGTTTCATTTCAAATTTCAAACATAAGCATATGTAGTCTTTTTCATGGAAAACTCTTAGTGTTATTCTTATAACATAATTTTGGATTTATAAATTAGAATGATTAAAGTTAGTGTCAGCAAAATTTTAGGTCAATCAATTTGTAAATAGAAAATTTGAAATTTATTTGTAAGATTATTTGACCTATAAAATAGCAAAATAAACAAAAACTAAAAATTTAAATAATGCTAAAAAACAATAATAGTCATAGTAATAGTCAATTTGATAATCTTAAAACCTGACTCAGTTTCACCCTTCCACCTGAATTCCCGCCCTGATTCATTAAAAAAAAGAAAAGAGTTATTGTTGGCACTTGTCATTGCTTAAAGGTATGAGTCTGTCTGATTTCTTGCATTCTTTCTCACAGAGATAAAATAATAATAATAATATTATAAGTAAATTATGGCTATTAATGATAGTTAGCAACACAACCCACTAAATAACTAAATACCATAACTACACGATTTTTACATCTACCAACCAAATACATTAAAACCACGACAACTACAATATACCCACCTATTTGCAGTTGGTCTCCAATCTTGTCCTTAGCATTGATTAGAGTTGTGGTAAACTTGTCCCACTGGTCATTATCTGGTAGGAGATCATTTAACCATCCCATATCTGGAAGACCATCCTTCCATTCTGCATATTTCTGTAAATTATATTGTTATATAATTAGAGACCTTGAATAATATTGCTTTAGTCCTACACAAGCCAGGGATTGACCTTGTATTCTCATTGTGCTTACAGGGATAATCACTGGTTTGTTTCACATCTCATATTAAATTAAATTGTCTAAAGGGCCTCTATGTGTTGGCTACGGTTCCATGCATGCCTTCCAAAGGTCAATGTTGAACCTTGATTGAAAAAGACATCATAATAAAATTTTCTTATATAAATGGTGGAGTTCTGAGGTAACAAACATAAAAAAAAAATACAACCGCATTGATAATCTCTTTTTTTTTGAAGTCGGTTGACAAAATATGAGATAGTAGGTCTATACTCAAGAGAACAACATGGCAAGTAGTCAATGCGTATTATTGTTAAATGCTGAAATAAAATTCATATTATATAATCACAAATATACATACTTTATTCAGTGTCATGCCACCACCAACAGCTCCTCCAAGTAATAAGTATCTAATTTTCAAAACACCTCTCACAGCTCGAGCTACTAACATTCCATACTTCCTTCTAGGAATATGACTAGGGGCTATTGGTTTGTGAAACAATAAACTACGGCCTGTGTAAATTGAGAAAGCAACTGCTCTTTTATCTACACATGGGTAAGATGGTTTCCTGAGGGATGATCTGAAAGCAATAATGTAAAACTTATAAGTATAACAAGAAATGATAAAATGCATTTTTTATGTTGAAGGAGAAATAAAATGAATGCTGAATTTTTCACAAGCTCAAGAGCTAAGTTATGGGGCTTGCTAAAACTGTATCATCAATAGAAAGGTTTTTTCCGCAGGAAAAATTACTATCGGATCCACATGATACCAATATCATTAATTACAAATTGGTCCTACTGGGTTACTTCCCATTTTTCTAAGTGCTGTCCAGCAGCAGATATTAATTGTAATTTGTATTCTTACCTATAGCACACAGGATTATGGTTATGTTTTTGATAATTCTAAGCAATTTTTTTGGAATCTCTAATGAAAATACTACTAAGTAATTTTACCTTATATGATGATTCAATATCCTTGACATTGTGGTGATTACTTCCTAAGTTTATATTTAGGTGTAGAAATAATCGATGTAGTTCTTAAAACATAATAATATAACCAATCATATCAATGTTGAACTTTATACAAGATCATAACCTAAGCCGGTCTAGAATAATCACGATAAATAACAAATTAATTGTAAAAGGATAAATAATTGAAGTAAATATATTACACAATCAACATGTAAATCATTTCATAGATCACTTCATATTTTGAAAATTTGACAAATTACTGACTGCCACTGAAAGGACAAAAAAATTCATTTTATATTAACAACATTTCTTTACACGCAAGAATATTTGTAAATTTATTTTATTTTATATAACTAATGGAATAAAATTCTTCTTCTCAGATCTACTAAATACAAGTGAAAAATGTCATAAAAAAAAGATATTTATATATTAGATTACTTTAATATTATTTAAAATATATTTGTTAAAACCTGAATTTTGGGGAGATTTGAGGTAAGATTACTGGAGAACGAGAGATGGGTATCTGGTAACACTGTATTTCGATAAACGTCAAAGATTCTGAAGTAGGTACTCTTTTTTGCTGCAGTGTTTGATAAATTTGCGTAAAAATAAATCGTATATTAACAATTTGTGGTGAGTGCCTTCCAGATACCGGGACTATAGGACAGTTGTGTGTGAAGTGTTAATAGCATTAAGTGATGAACAAGATGACCTCTACAGTTTAATGACATCTCCTGGAGTTTTCGCCTTGTGAGTATTTTAAGTAACCGCGGTGGCCCATGTCAAGGTTGGGCGATGTTTATTCATTATTAATTAATGGAGCGCTGAGGTATACGACCAGGAAACGATGATATCACGGTCGGTACTTTGAACTTTTATTTGCAGTGTTTAAGCTAGATATTTTCGAGTAGGGCTTCGTTTTATTTTTAGCTCAAACTACGTAAATGTTTCAAAGTGTATTTTTGCCTTACTCATGTTTACAAAGACCCTTTATAGGGAATGTTGGCTGCTAAACAAACAATTCAATGTTATAGTCTTGGTATTGATTGATGTTGGCCTTCTATCTAACTTAACATCTACAATGTAATAGAACTTTAATTAGTAAAAATAATAAAAAATCTTACTTATTGTAATTTATCATGGCTATATTATTTGTATTATAACCATGACTAATTATTAATGTTACAGTAATTGTAACTGATCATGAAATATATTATTTCCATTTTCCTTTTATGCTTCCTTTAATATATTTAATTATAAATAAATAATCCAATCAACACTTGCATATTATTAAAATAGAAATTATTTGATTATATGTAGTCTTCCAATGCATATATAAGATACAGATTTTTAGGCATTTATTTATAAAATGGTAAACTCTGTTTGAGTTTTTTAGTATTATTTGTAGAGTATTTTGAAAATACTATCAATAAACAATGCTTAAAAAATTATGTGTCAACAGTATAATATTTTTTAATCAATATTAACTTAGATAGAGCTCTGGTTAACTTGAAAATTAAATGATGAGCATATTATGGGATATTCAAAACTAATTTAAAGTTGCGTAAGTAGAAATGTTTAAAAAAAAAAGTATCCTTTAAAGAGATGGTTCATGTTTTCTCCACATTTTGTATCTCTCACAAATATAGTTTATTTACGGTGAGTGTCATTGGCTATTTCTTATCACAGAAGTATTTTATGTTGAACTGATAACCTTAATAATATTTAAGCAAAGCTAGGGCAGATTGTTGGTGTAATATAAATAGCTCTGACAGAAAATTGATGTAAATATAACTTTATTTGTCAAAGGTCAAACCAGTTTTCTCATAATAACATGATAATGCTACAAATGATAACACTATTGATGTGAATCAACAAAAATTATGTCAAAATTTATTTAGAAATCATGAATCAGATATAATAATTTTATGTATATGACATCACTTTGTTCAGTATACAAATAAGGAATAAAATTGTTAAATCCATATATGTATTGTAATACTGTTACCTCACTCATTTTTATTATCACTATTGATATGAAAATATTCAAATTCATTTATTCCCATAAGCATGGTATATTCAGGATTATAACTATATATTTAATTTAGTAATATTGATTTAAACAAGTATAAATTAGATTAGAAAAAAATTGAAAAGAAATAATAAAATTAGTCAAAATTATATTTAATGAATTCGTTAAAGGAATAAAAGCATTAACTTAAGAGCAACTGAAATAAATATTTTTTTAGATTTTTTAGCGGCATAGTCCAGGTAGTTTATTGTAAGTCTTGACTGCCATGCAACCTACATTGTTACTATACAGTCACTAACACTGTTTGGGCACATACAGTTTGCTAGGGTCATGGCTGTTTTGTTTACCGAGCACTTCGTTATGCACTGGGAAAAGGGTTGGATATTTTTTTTATTATGATAATGTTAATATGTGATTGAAAAATCAAAAATATATGTTTCATTAATTACTATGCATAAACTACATTACAATTATTGCTTTTGTTTAAGAAATACAGAAAATAATTATACTGATAGCTTTCTAAATGATCCATTATCGAAGCACAGATGAAGTTAGAGCCTGGTTATAAAAATTACATATTTTCAACTCTATGTAGGTTAAATTCAAAGTTTTAATATATTTATATGTTTTAAATATATTGCTATGTAACAACAACTTGATAAATTTCAAAGAAATAACATTCCTTCCGATCCCTGAAACATAAATATATGTGCTATCTGATTGCACTTCAGCTATATGACTTATACATGATCATGCTGATTATAATAAATATTCTCTTAATTAAAATAAAGGAAGAATTTGCAAAATTCTATATGCTACAACCATCTATTACGAAATCCATTTTTTGCACTCATCTTCGATCATATGACACACCTCCATTTTTCCTAATTTTTTCTTTACAACAGGATGTTGGTTTTTATGTATTTATATTTAAATTATATACATTATACGTAAAATAAAGTTATAACTTGAGTTGAGTCAATAATGAGATCATCAGAAACATATTTGAAGTGGGTGTTGGAATGCAGAGAGTATTAACACACTGCAATAAATGTATCGAGTAATACCGTTTCATCTGTACTCAGTGTAAGCAGTGTGTTACCATGGTTACAAGATTGTTATAATTGTCAATATATTAATATTGTGGGGCAGCTCTCAAGTTGGTAATGACCTGATGGTCTTCAAATGGCTGAACAGAGCTTCACAATACATAGCTAAGAATCACCTTGAGTAAATTAAAGCTCCGTAACCGTAACCGAAAGTTTCAGATAGGAGCGGAGTCTAAATGGTGTATGTTATGAAAAGTTTTTTCGAGTTCAATCCAGCCAACAAATAGTCCCCTAGGCTCGCGTCTCCCTTTTATGTTACATTTTACAATCAAAAACTTACTTGTGTGTACTTAGAGGAAAATAACTAATAATTTATATAAATTATTAATAATTGCGCATTAAGTCTAATGTAATTAGGATTTTTTTTATCAAGTAAATTTACGTTCCGCAAAATATCAACAGTGTAGTAAAAACTTTTCAAGGAAAAGAGTCACAATTTGTATTTTAATTTTAAAACCGTAACCGAAATTAACGGATAATCCGAAATAATTTCATATCGTTAACCGTATCCGATAATAATCCGAAATTTAATATCCACAACATCCCTGCTTATTACACCCTAGCATCAGGGGTTAAAAATATATTCTAGATTGCCACTTCCTCATTGGAATAGTAAAATCCCTGTACTATCAACATTTGTCATGTTTGTATTTTTTTATTTTATCAAATAGCTTCCGTTATAGTAGCGCCATGACGTGATAGTGCGCAAGCGCATGCTACTGATTACCAGAATATTATTTTTAGTTATATTAATATAAATAATTTTGAAGAGGACTATTTGAAGTGGAACTACTTATTTAGACTTGTAAAACCAAAGTTACGAGTTTTGGAAAGTCTAGTGCCTTGTTTACAACAATCTATGAAGTAAGTTTTCAGATATTACTTTAAAAAAAATAACAGTTATAAAATGTTTAGTCACACTATCACAGTTTTGATCGTTTAGTCTCTGTACTCTAACGACTGTTATAACTGTTATTTTATTGAGGTCGTATATTATGTTAATGAGTTATTTGCATAAGTACATGCTTATGGCGTAACTGATTATATTTAATTGATAACGTTAATATATAAGAAATGTAAGTTCTTCAGTTACTAATATATTTTTATTGTAAGCCTCTTTTAAAGCTCTCGTGTCCCCTTATGTATATAGACTATACATAGGATGACCCCTGAACTTTCAGACAAATACAATTACTGCGGTCTTTATGCCTTTTCTACTATTGATTTAATCTTGTCTCTGCACTCTCTACTGCAGCAAAGTTAAGTTGAAAAAATCAAACATACGATGAACAAGACTATTTTTATTTAAGTTTAAGAAATTCCTGGGCAGTGGCGTAACTACACCGTTAGCCCCTGGCAAATTCATCCCCATCATCAGCATCTTATACTAAGATCCACCTGTGCTCACAGCCTTCTCTGACCGGGTCCCCTGGCATTTTGCCGAAATGTCCCCCTATAGTTACGACACTGTTCCTGGGTAAGATATACAGGAATTTCGAAAGTCCAAGGACCGAAAGTTCATAAAGAAATATACTTAAAAGCTTGTATTTAGATTCAACTGCGGTGCCTGTCTATAATCAAATCTCGCAAGTTTTGACCCACTTTCCAGTTTTCCAATAAGAACGTAAGATTATCGATATAATTCTTCAGCGTAACTCGCATTTGAAATTCAAGTCTTGTCCGAACAAAATCTCCGCATCGTTAAAACCGATAACTCTGTGTAAAGTTCCAAGGCATTAAACTTATATGCGTTTGATTTTCTCCATTCTAGAACTTTTTTCTTAACCATACCTACCCTTTTTTTTAACGATGGAAAATACGTTTATAACATTAATATAGTGGAGGGCACCACTGGGACGCTTATATGCACTTAACTGTGGTGTCCCGAAGGAAGTCCACGTGAAGGGCAAAGTCTTTACGGCTCGTCGCGGAGAACTTCTCCGAGGCTTCACTAGGAAGCCTGGTCCATCTGGATAGGATTATTACGTCTGCGGATGCAGACCTCCTGCTGCTCATTTAAGGAAGTTCAGTTAAATTAAATTGAAGAACTTGTAGCCAAGATTATTTGCATATAAAACTAACCTTCAGTTTAAATCCTTTTAACCTTCAGTTTAAATCCTTTTTAAACTGAAGGTTAGTTTTAACTTAGGTTAGAGAATAAGTGACATCATTAAGACACGGATCAGGACTTTTGTATTAACACCCTTACCACGGCGTGCGGCTGAAACTATAGTCCTATGTGAAGAAAACAAATGTGAGTCTCAGCATGGTATTAAGCTTTAAAATGACTAATTACCATGTTAGTTTCTATCCCATTAAAAACATAAATGTAAAATG
Source organism: Limenitis camilla (assembly GCA_905147385.1). Lineage (NCBI taxonomy): Eukaryota > Metazoa > Arthropoda > Insecta > Lepidoptera > Nymphalidae > Limenitis > Limenitis camilla. The sequence continues at coordinate 10,567,736 of LR990249.1, read as the reverse complement.
AGAGCCAAGTTCAATATAAATAAAATAAAATGAATCGTTGTCTGTGTGAAAAATCATTTCAAGAATATGCAACACTAGCTGCGCCCCGCGGTTTCATACGCTATATTTTGGATAATTCACACTATATCATTATAAATTATAGCCTATGTGTTATTGTGATGATATTGTAAAGTTTCATCTAAATCCATTGAGTAGTTTTTGCGTGAAAGAGTAACAAACATACATCATATCAAAACAATGTTTGTTACTGAAGAGGTAATATTGATACTTAAAAATGAAAACTACTTCGCCAAACTATTATATAAATTTTTATGGGACCAAATGGCTTTTCCGCGTCAAACAAAAGAAGAATCACGTAAATCCGATCATAAATTTCAGCGTAATCGGTATACATACATAAAAAAAAATATACCAATCGAATTGAGAACCTCTTTTTTGAAGTAGGTTAAAAAATAGACAATTATTTAGAAAATGCAATTATTTTACTTGAGATGTAATTTAAGCTCCAAGGTTTGATTACCTCGCCTCTAAACTTGGTTTGACACGTTGCCGCATGTCTTGCTAATGAAGATGACTCACATTGATGAAACTGATGATTTTGAAAAGATTTTACTTTAATCAAAACTTGAGAACTGAGTTGTTGATGAGATGTTCTTCTAATATGAAGGTTCTACCTGTCTTCCAGGAATATCCAAATTGTCCATGTCGAATTCACTGAATCCTGCATGTAAATTTTCATCCACTTTTACATTGAAACAGTAATTGATTCGTCGTATTTAATATTTTCGACCGTGACCCGACTACGACCGGATATCCGGATAGTGTGGCGAGTATTTAACGTCGCCTCAAGGGCTTTCGACCTGGAGAATAAATAAACTTTAATGCATTATATTGAAATATGGTTTTAACTATGTTATGTGTTTGGTGTACTAATCAAATAATTGCGGTCGTCTTTTTGTCCGTTTTTAGGGTTCTGTTGCTAATAATCCACGCTGTATCTCATGAGACGTGATAGCTAGACAGTTGAAATTTTTACAAATGATGTATTTCTGTTGCCCCTATAACAACAAATACTAAAAACAGAATAAAATAAATATTAAAGGGGGGCTCCCATACAACAAACATGATGTGTTTGCTGTTTATTGGTCGATATTAATAACGCGATTGCCGTTACTTGAAATCTTATATATAAAATTCTCGTGTCACTATGTTAGTTGCCATACTCCTCAGAAACGGCTCGACTGATTTTTTATGAAATTTCCTATCTATTTTTCATACCCCTAAGTGATAAGGTTAGCCCACCCCAATTTTTTAAAATTTATATGGCAAAACAACGTTTGCCGGGTCAGCTAGTATTCATATAGTATTTAGTTGTATATCCACTTTAATAGTGAAATTAGAATTATATAAATATTTAAGGGAGGCTCCCATAAAAACTCTTTTTTTGACCATAATGATTATGTTCATATGATGTAATTTTCAATAACATTGACTTGAATGCTGCCACATACTGTGGGCTATTTAGTTACCATAGACCTTTTTGGGATACAATTTAGAATTGACCAATCATCATCATCACGACCCTTGAATGACCCACTGCTGAGTCGGGTCTCCTTCTCAGAATGAGGAGGGTATTAGGTCATAGTCCACCACGCTGGCCCAGTGCGAGTTGGCAGACTTCACACACCTTTGAGAACTTTAGGGAACTCTCAGGAGTGCAGGTTTCCTCACGATGTTTTCTTTAACTCAGAGTCAGAGGTGTGTGCCCAGGATCGAACCTCGGACCCGAGTAAGACTTGAAGTCTCAACCACTGGGCCATCATTACTCTATAATAATTGACCAATAGATTTTATCAAAACTATCTAAAAAGTGATTGGTACGGAACACTTCGTGCGCGAGTCCGACTCACATTTGGCCGGTTTTTTAAAGTCCTAACTACGAATGGATTTTATAAGTTTTCCTTGTATTAGATATATATTCAGATAATCCTATTATAAAGAACCTATCGGTTAGATATTTTGTGTCTCGTGTTAGTAGAGGAACACCTCAGCGAAAGGAGAGCAGATCAGACACATATGACATGGTTATTTAAGGCAAGCCGATTAGAAATAGAGACTACTACAAACGTGAAGCCTGAGAAGTGCCGGCAATTGGGTGTCGTTGACCTTTTAGACTGAATACTGATTGATCGTTCACGAATCATTTAACTATACCATCTAATCATGTAACTAATGAAAGGAGAAATTTCCTTAACTAGTAATCGTCCGCTGCTTGACATAGATATAAGATTCATTTAGCTGATCTGATGATGGAATCGGAAGGTGGGCATAGGAACTTTATAATCAGATACTTATTTCATATACTGATTAACTTTTTAGTTATTTAGGGACCCTATTACTAAGACTCCCATCTATCTGTCACCAGGCTGTATCTCATAAACCGTGATAGCTAGACAGTTGAAATGTTCACAAATGGTGTATTCCTGTTGTCCCTATAACAACAAATACTAAAAATAGAATAAAATAAATATTTAAGGGGGGCTCCCGTACAACAAACCTGATGTTTTTGCCAAATATTGGTACGGTAGCTTTAGTGCGCGAGTTCGACTCGCACTTGGCCGGTTTTTTAATACACTTTGATATTTCTAAAAACGATTTTAACAATTATTACATTATTTAAAAATTAGTTTATTGTACAGGGAAGTATAAATAAAATTATTCTAAATCTTTATTTCATATTAAAATCAAATTCGATTAGTTTTATCGTGTGTTTGGAATGGTTATTAATATTTTATTGCAAATGTGGAAGGTTAACTTAGTCGGAAGAATAACCTTGTTAAGCATTCATACTGTATCGCTCAGGAAGTATAGTTTCTTTATATGTTTATAATATATAGACATCGGTTTCTATCTTGAAATACTTAACGCATTTCCGTGTGAAAGAAGGACAAACTTACACTCATGTTATCAAGTAAATGTTGATGTGAAGTTTATCTTAAATTGTGTTTATTTAAAAAAACTTATATTTATAATTTTTTTTATTGCAGAGAGAATAAAAATGGCGTCGGTGTGGAAACGTTTGCAGCGTGTGAACAAGCGCGCGGCAAAGTTTCAGTACACTGCGTCGTATCACCGCATTGACGTCGATTTAACGCCCAAATGGTAACTATTTGGCTCTATTAACAAGACTTCATTAATTCGGTTTTATAACTACGATAATTTATAGTAATATTATAGCTTAAGGGTTTTTTTATTTAGTTAAAAATTATTTTACTGTTAGATAGCCTCGATGACAGCGTAGGTGTAAACGGCGATAAGACGAAGAAAGTTTTAGCTCCTTTAGAATTATATTGTCTGCCTACACCATACTCTCTAACCCTCTCTCTCTTATATAGTTATAAGTTAACAAAACTATTTAAAATATAGGGTTATTAATTTTTTTTTCTCTGGCTTACTTGGCTAATTCGACTACCACGAAAAAGTCTTGTCATTTTTCGGGTGAATACATAATCTATCACACTCACACATTATGTGGCTTTCTATTGGTAAAAGAATCTTCAAAATCGGTTCATTAGATCCAGAGATTACCCCCCTACAACCTCACAATACCTCTTTATAATATGAGTATAGATTACTACCTGCCTTATAGTTATGGCAGACACGGGTATTCAATGTTCAATTGAGAGATCTAAATAAAGCTTAGTAATGAATACATTCGTTTCAGGAAACCAAACAAGTTAAGTATAGTATGGACGAGGCGATCAAGACGCGTCCTCACAGAGCCCTTGGAATGGGAGCCCTCGCTCAAGGATCCTTTAAAGTGAGTGCATGTCTGTACTTGAATCCCTAGTAATCTACTATCTATACGTACAATGAAAACTTAACGCTAATCTTTATATCACCATTAGAAACAGTCATTATTATTGTCTATGTGTATGTTTATATGAGAATAATGTAAAATATGCTGCACATAAATGGATGGGTTTTTAGCTGCATGTCTAACTTAAAATATAGGCTTTGTTTCATTTAAAACAGATGTCATTGAAATAAGTTTCGTATTTATTTGACGTGAAAATGTAAATTTGTGTATTTTGCCGTCTCATACATTTTTCAGTTTCTTTTCAAAAAGCTGAAGAGTTTGTTTGCTTGAACGCGCTAATCTCAGGATCTACTGGTCCGATTTAAAAAGTTCTTTCAGTGTTAGATAGCCCATTTATTGAGGAAGGCTATAGGCTATATATCATCACGCTAAGACCAATAGTTGCGGAGCATCACGCGGACGAAGTCGACTAGAGAAAACATTAGCGTGTACCTATAATAAGATCTTGTATGTTTTTTTAAGTAAAAAAAAATAATATATTTCCAGAGGGTCAGTAATATTCACGGTGCCAGAGAACCAGACGGTCGCCGTCACACTGTTCCGCAACCCGAGGACGAACGAGCTCGAGGACAAAGACTGGACCTTCGTTTTGGAGGACGTGAGTTGTTCTTGAGCTAGATTTGCTATTTATGTTTAATATTCATGTCTAACAGTTTTGTATTCTGTGCAATTTCGATTATTAAACAGCGAAATCTATTTGAACTGATGCGTTTTGGACGTTCCGTGTGTTAGCCAGATTTTCATCGTTATTTAAGATTTTTAATGAAAGCACAAAATTCCAGCGCTCTGCTTCGTATTTTGTTAAATATAATCTAGAATTGAATGTAATCAATCAAATCAAATCAAATCAATATTATTTATTTCAATTAGACTTTTTTGAAAAGTACTTTTGAAACGTCAAAAATTTGTCGGTCAGTTAGTTTGTCTGAAGCTACCACCAGCTCGGAAAGCAGTTTTCTGTTGAGAAGAGCCGGCCAGAAACTCAACAGTCGCTCTTTTCAAAAAGCCATGTTTACATAGTCTGTTATACAAATCATTTAACTTGAGAGTCAACGTCACTTAGATTCCAAGCATTCTCATCATTTAAGTAATCCTGTACATTATAGTATGCTTTATATATTAATGACTTCTTGATACGAGTTTTAAATTGTTGAAGTGGCAAGTCTAATATAGGCTGTGGAATCTTATTATAGATGCGAACACCAAGCCCCATGAAGCTATTACTCACTTTGTGGAGACGATAGTAAGGCGTTACAAGTTTATTTCTGTTTCTAGTATTAACATTATGTTTGTCACTGTGTTTTGAATACAAATGAATATTCTGGTAAATGAACAAAATATTACAATATATGTATTGAGATGGGACTGTAAGAACGTCTATTTTTTTATATACATCTCTAAGGGAATCCCGCGCTCTTAAGTTATAAATGGCCCGAACAGCTCTCTTTTGAATAATAAAAATGGATTCAATGTCCGCGGCCCTACCCCACAGTAAAATGCCATAAGACATAATACTGTGAAAGTAACTGAAGTAAACTAGCCTAGCAGTATTGATATCAGTCATTTGTCTGACTTTCCTTACCGCGTAGGCAGCTGAGCTGAGTCTTCCCGCTAGAGATGATAGATGGGGGTTCCACTGGAGTTTTGAATCTAAAGTTATACCCAGAAATACCGTCGAGTCCGCCACATCTAAAATTTCATTATTTAAACGTAGGTTAAATTTTTGTTTTTTAACATTAGGTAAAGCAAACTCAACGCATTTGGTTTTTTTAGCATTAAGAACTAAGTTATTTACCGTAAACCATTGAAGAACCTGCGATAATGCACTGTTTACATCGTCATAATTATGTTTATTTCTGTTTACTTTAAATATAAGAGATGTAATAACATGAAAGCTAAATAAAATATTAAAAAAAAATTAAACCGGCTTAAAAAAATAAATAATGAATTCAGTTATTTATTTTTTGAAGTCGGTTTCATTTTTTTTTAATATGTTATTTTTCTCTTTACCTGACTACGGCGAAGCCAAAAGGAAGGGTTATGATTTTGGCAGTCTATGTATGTATGTATGTATCTATGTATGTATCTGTCTGTATGTTTGTATGTTCCACTCTAGCGCCTAAACTGCTGAACCAATTTTCATGAATGAGGTGTCAATAGATTCGTAATAATGGCGCGGGTGACATAGGCTATAAAAATTTAAATTTTTTTTTATACCTCAGATTATAGCCAAGAAAAAAAAAATATACTGAGATAATTATCACGTGTTTGGTATCAGCCGAGAACCATATATACCTACCACGTCTGTTTAATGGAGATGTTCCTCTAATCTTATAAATAATCATAGTAGGTATACATGGGTGCGACCACGGTTCTAACTTGACCATTTTTATACTTATGCATTTCTCGGTTTCTGTCTGAATTATTTTCTCGTTTCGTCCTTTTTAGACCACTTTTCTACGTTATAGTTTTTAAACTTTATTTTTTTATTATTAGCTTATTTAAATGTCTGCAAAGTATACAATTGGTTGTCAGTACGTCCCCATAATATTTAAAGATTCCGACGAATTGGGAATCTCCTCTTTTTTTGAAGTTGGTTAAAAATAGTTATAGGTATTGAAAGTTGTTATTTATTTTTTAAGGTTGTAAATTATAACAATAATTTATTTCTGAAAAAAATTGTCACTTCTCAGAGAAATAAAATAGAGCCAGCCATCTACACTTTTGACAATCGTCTTAAACGTTAATTTTTTAACCGACTTCATTTAATAATTCAAGGTTTATTTTGTTCAATTAGAAAGTGTTTCTTTTACATGTTTCTTTGAATATTAAAAAAATAATATTACCTTTTATATAAAAATAATTTCAACCAATATGTTCGACAATAGGATGGAGTGTTCGTTATAAATTAATGCTTAGTAAATTTCCAAATGTTCCCTAGGTATCTCACACAGGCAAACGTCGCAGACTAGCATCATGTAGTGTGAACCTGCGCAGACACGCGTCACTTGCGCCTGCGCAGCGCTCTCTGCAGCTGCAACTAGAACCCACTTCAAGGAAATTGAAAGGGGCTAAATTACAACTTACTCTGCACTGTGTTTTACTCAGGGAAGGACAAGCTACGTAAGTTGTTGAAATTTTTATACCTATAGGAGCCTTTAGTGAATGCTCGACATTGAAGTGAATGAATAGAAATACCTGAAAATGAAATACCTAACTCAACTCGTTATTCTTTTGGTTATAGAGATGAAGATATGCAGTCGTTAGCCTCTTTACTGTCAGTGAATAATAATTCTGATATAGCAGTATTGGAGGATTTGGACGAAGACGAATATACACTATCTGATAATTCTACTAGACAGGTTACAAATTTTGTTATGATTGAATTTGGTATTAACGCTAGCGTTAAAACAGAATTGCACAAAACTTAGTATACATTTCTTTTCAGATGTCAAATCTCCGTCAACAAATGGAAGAAATGACGCAAAGTTTAACCAACAGCGATATAGCCGCGACCCCTAACAGTGTACAAAGTCTAAACTTCGACAACTCCCGAACTCCTACCGCTCCCATAACCCCAGAATCTACAACCCCCACCACACCTACCAATGTTCCTAATATCGAAAACGATCTTAAGATCAACGATTTAACAATTACACCAAAAACAAGGCCGGAATATTTAAGTAATTTAACAAAACTAGCGATGAAAAGTGAACCACCACCTAAATATACATCCACCCCTAAAATAGTTCCCGAAAAAACTGAAGACAAAATTGATAATCTGAAGGGTGTTGTTTTCAAACCAGAGACGGTTGCGAAGATAAACCTTAAACCTCTGAAGTTAAAGAGTAATTACAACAATTACTTAGATACTAATGATAATAAAAAGGAGGATAACGATAAAACTCCTGTCAACGTTGTAGACAAGTTATTACCACTTAAGGCGTTGGACAAGGATAAGACGCCGGTGAGACGTTTTATTTTTTTTTATTTCTACATTATGTAGTGAAAGAGATGTGGTAATGTTTGTATCTTCTATTGCGCCTTTCAATGACTTATTCTAGGTTCAAGATCTTCTAGAATGGTGCAGCAGCGTGACAGCAGAGTATCCATCCTGTCGTGTCACTAACTTATCTACTAGTTTTCGTTCCGGGCTTGCCTTCTGTGCTATTATACATCACTATAGACCGGATCTTATGTAAGTAGATGTGATAACATCCTAATTACTGAGCAATATCTTTGCCCAAAGAACGAATGATCTTAGTTCCGATATAGGCTCACTGAAAAGGAATAGTAATCGAATATTCTCATATCTACCGATTTCCGAGGGTACGACATCTATAGTAAGTTTTGCCATTATAAATGCGGATCTAGTAGACCCTGGGCTCTTGGTCAGGGTTCGCTGAAACCGCACCATTTTATTCTTCATTCCCCCTCCCCACTCTACCTTCGAGGATGCAACGCATCCGTTCATGGGCGATGGTGGCCACTTACCATTAGGTGGACCATCTGCTCGTTTGCACCGTAAAAAAAATGGAATACCAAGAGGAAAGTGTTTAAAGCTAACCTCTATTAATACTATATGATAAACTAAAGAAGTTTTCTAACTATAGGTATACACAACATATATTTGAGTCGTAGCAGCATTTCTTGCATGGACAAAACAAGTAGTGTAATACAAAACGACTTGGTTATCGTATTTTTATAACTTGTTGCAATTGTAATTCTATATTATGTTTTGAAAATAACTGTATTGCTCTTTTTAATGAAATCTTCTAAAAGTGATATACATTTTGTATATTTTTCATCAAACATTACTACCATAGTTACTAGTGCGTTATACTTATGGATATTATAGCTATTGGCGCGTATTTACCTGTATTAGGATTGGCGAATATTATAATTTTTCAGTGACTTCTCTGGTCTCCAAGTGGAGCAGTGCGAAGTGAACGTCCGCACGGCGCTGGACGCGAGCGCGCGGCTCGGTATAGCGCAGGTGCTCACTGCGGCCGATGTATGCCATCCTCCTGCTCCTGACAAGCTGGCTGTAAGTCACTTCAGATCAATTGTTTAACGTAGAACTAGTCGACCCGTCCCGGCTTGATCCGGGTGCAATTTACCGCATGTATTTAGGTTTAATTTCATATTCTAATCCCACGATGGCGATGGATGGGATAGATGGCGTAATCACACACTCATTTGTTTACTTTGTATTCTTTAGATTATTTTTTGCGATAAAATATAGGCTATGTCCTACCTCAAGGTCTAATCTATTCCTGCAACAAACATCAAATTAGTTAGGATATTATACTTACGCTTAGAATGTATGTTTGCTCGGTTGCTAGTATTTTACTGGAGAAAGAAATATAAATGAGAATGAACCGATTTTTATACAATCAATAAAAATGTAATTAAAATAATCAATAGAATTAATAAAGTAGATTCTAGAAACTGTTTCAATTAGTGATAGTAAACCTTATCTTTTTAAATTTTAATAATTTAAAAGAATTTTACTATAATTTAGTCAATGGTGAATTTGGTGAACTGTAAAAGAGGCTACAGTTATTATTTAAGCAAAACAAATTATATGTTTAATTATTATTATTTATTTTAATATTATTTTATGTATACATTAGTCAAAATATAAAGATTATAATTGAAAAATTGTTAATTTTTTTTAGATCATGACATATCTGTTCCAACTAAGAGCCTATTTCACTGGCAACGAATTACAAGTAGAACAATTAGGTATGTATAACATATAGTTACTAAATAAAACTTTTACTACACTTAATATTGATTCTTTTAATCAAAACATAATTTGGCAGGTAATGATGAAGCAGAGTCGTCGTACATGGTTGGTCGACATGATACTGACGAGTCGTTACCAGCTGAGCTATTCAGTAGAGAAGTTAGCACGAGGCGGTCTCGGAATATGGCGGATAAGCCGCGTCCTGTGTAAGTGTAAAAATACCATTTTTCCACTCATTTATATCCTCCAAATAAACGATAGTATCTAACAGCGTATTTCAATAAATTGTTAACTGATTATTATAGATCTCAAGGCTCAATTGATTCTCGTCAGTCTCAAGAAAGATCTCCAGAAAAGACACCGCCGATTAAAGATGTCCGCGACATGTTGATGCAATCCAAAAATATACTCGGCAAAATGTTATCCCCCACCAAGGAAAGGGAGAAACCTACCGCTAAGTGGTTTTCTGATCCTTTGAAGGTTAATGAGGTGAGTGATAGTCCTTGAATCTTCTCGTAACGTATGAAACCTCTAAGTCACAACTATTTTAAGTTTTATTATATAATTTTATATTGCGACAGCCAATACCAGCTCCACCACAAAAACTAATGACACGTAAGGAGTTGACAGACCCATTCGGTTCTGATGATGAAGAGGAACAGCCCAATAACCAAGAGATTAGTAATGGTATTGGTAAGTATTATATAATATAAGTTCCCACTTATTCCGTACCTAAATAAGGTTTGAACTATTTTTTTTTTCTGTTAATTTATAGTTAAACCTGAACAGAAATCAATCGAACCACCAACAAGTGATCCATTAACGGAAACCATCAATGGTATCGAGAAACCAAAACCCGTGGAACTCCCTAAACCTACACCGGTAAGGTATAACTTTTTATTAGTAGTTTGGCTTTGGTTTTGTGATGTTTTTTATTAGTTGATTTTAGTTACATTAGTGTTATGGTTTAGATAATTTAGATTTAAAAAATACCCAAAATAGTTAGTACGTACATTACATTTTATGTAAGATTCACAATAATTGAGTTTTGGATAATGTTTAAGAGTGATTGATATTTTTGTAACTAATAATAATCGGTTAACTCATCCACAAAACTCTAATAAGAAATAATTTCTTTCCATACGCTTCATATGTGTGTGTGCTTCGCTGTTTGGATTTAAACAAAATGGCGTGCTTTAATCAAAATGGTGTTCAAAAACAATATGGCGTCGTAAAACATAACGGCGTCTAATCATGGCGGATTCAAACAATGGTGTGCTTATCAAAATGACGTTTTAAAACAAAATCGCTTTTTGCGCTTATCAGCAATTGTTATCACGTCATGATGAATTAAAAGAGAGAGCGAGACAGCTGCTCGAAGCGACCAAACGTGAGGCGAAAGAGAAGGATAAGGAGAATGAAGTTGTAAACGGATTAAATGATATGGGAAGTCCGAAAAAGGTAAGGTTTTTGGTTTTTTTTTCGCTAAAGTTTTACAGGTGTAGATTTATTTAGTGTTTTTTAGGAATGAGTTTTAGTATTTTTTAGAGTTTATAGTGAAGTAGATAGTAGCTACAATTAATTACACTCTGTTCAATATAGCTTGATCGATGACAGACGTCTATGAAATATCGTATTTTGCAACAGTGAAATGTATAGTGACAATTATCATACTTTATTGACAAATAGTGACAACTAATGGTTCGACTAATTTTATCGATTCGATAAAAAAGAAAAATTATAGAAGAAGATTGAGAATTCATTATAAATATACAAGACTGCTCTAGTGAGTCCAAATCAGACGATGACGATTTGGGCTGTGAACCATTTTAACAAGAATATAAACGTGTTACAAGTTCAATATTTTTTTTTTTTGATACATTCAGTAACTTCATTTAGAAGCTGTCATCGATCAAGCTATAGTAATATCTGACTGATTTGCGAACACTCAGCAGCTTTAACAGCTATTACAATATAAGTTAGTGTGTTAAGCTGCAAACTTATGTTTATAATTCTAGAATATTCTCGTTTCTTGTAAAAGTTATTTTTTTACCTATTGCACTTTTAGCTTACCACATATATTTTATACCTTTACTTTTTATTATTAGGTTTAAGTTAGAAAGGTCGTGAGATACTTTCACACACTATAGCTTATTTGGAGTCAAATAGAAAATATTTTTTATTATCTAATGTAATATATTTTAATATTTGTTAAAGCCGGTAACAGAGGAAGAAAGACAAGCGATGCTACGAGAGAGAGCGAGAAAACTAATAGCTGATGCTCGAGCGGGTATCGTCAGGTATATAAATTTTATAGAATTAGCTTAGGAATGTTTTACTAAAGTGGTATTAGTTTTAAAAGATAATATTAGCGTGAGGTACTTTTTTTGCATTAATTAATGTCTAAAAATGGCTTTACCTTTAGGACTGCTGACTTGCAATATTTTTAACTTCCTCTTCCATTTATGTAAAATACATTTTTATGACTTCAAAAATTATACTTTAAATATTAAGTTAAACAGTTTAAATCTTTTATTTCAGTCCAACATCTCCTTTGTCTCCGTCTAGAACGCGAGGGACTTTAGAAATCATCAGCAAACAGTCTGTTATGGAAGAATTTGTTGCAGGTAAACTATATCAATTATATACACACTTTATTTATAAAAAAAAACGTGTTGAATATTTTGTAATGATTAGGGAATTGGTTTATTTATCAGTATAAAAGTACTATCATTTATGTGGTTAGGTTAATTGAAACGTGCTACCAATTAAGCATGCAAACGCCGTCTTACGAATTTTCGATCAAGTCACGTGTGCTGACGCGAGTTTAACATTTTTACCCATCCCTAAAGTGCACAACGCCTCTAAAGAAGATTTCAGTTAAAAAATTAATTTTAAAATTATTAAGACACACTGAAGGGTCCTTGAAAGATGAGGTATGCTCAACAGGCGGGTGATACCTCATCCTTATATAGTGTCAAGATTATCAAAATGTGATTGGAACTTATATGAAAATTTTTATTGATTCACAGCGGGTGGCGTAGAACAGCTAGAGGGTCTTGTGTCTAGACCTGAATCGATACCTTCAAGTCCTGGCTCCAGGAAAAGTGCGCCCAGTCCGGATAGATCTGGTTTGACCTTTGCAATAACTAACTGAAATACGGCTCTTTTTGTTTTTCGGTGCTAAATAAAGATTGTTCAATTTCGATCTCAGATACCCTATTATTTTTTTTTTTTTAATAGTACATAAGGTGTAAACGAGCAGTTGGTCCACCTGATGGTAAGTGGCCACCATCGCCCATGGACATCGACAAAACAAGAGAAACTCTCTCGTTTTGTCGATGCATTGCATTCTCGAAGATAAAGTGAGGATGGGGAGTGAAGAATTAATGGGATGGGAGAGGGCGGGGGTAAGTGTGGCCCACATGCGGTTCGGAACGCGTTTATGACACTTGGCGGTCGGATTCGAATACTGGTGGTCGCAAGCCAGTCGGGGAACAGATCCCCTACCACCAAGGAGGTGTTGGGTTACTCGGCTCTTACGAGATGCTCTCCCAGCGACAGAGGGGAATAGTATTCTAACCCGTCCCCTCACGGGTCACAGAGTTAACCTTATTCTTAATGTTTATAGAACATAACAGTGAAGAAAGCCGTCACTCTCGCAGCCCCTCCCCAGGGTCTCTGCATCCGCTCGCCGCGCTTGAAGATGCTGATCAGGTAACACTGATATATATAATACTAGCAGCGCCCCGCGGTTTCACCCGCTATAATTTAGATAATTCATAGTATATCATTATAAATTATAGCCTATGTGCTATTCTGATGTGTAAGCTATATTATTGTAAAGTTTCATCAACATCCATTCAGTAGTTTTTGGGTGAAAGAGTAACAAACATACATACTAACCTACCTATGTAATAACTAAAATAAACAAAGTAATTCCTTATTATTTACTATTATCCAGAAACAAATTACGTTTTCGTTCTTTATTGTTTAAGTATATTACCGTAAAAATCAAATACCAACCTAAGAAATTAAAATAATAAAAACTAACTCGTTACATGTAACAACCACAAACATTTAAGGTGTCGTGGAATTATTGAAAGCAACTGTTAAACAAATCGCTATTGCCTTGAAAATTCGCATTACGGACACAACCGTCAACGACGTCTGCCCTCACGCGTCTGCCCGCGTTCAGGTCGCGCACTCAGCCATGAGCGATCTTCTCCCCCACCCCACCCCGCAATCGTGCGCCCGCCGCCGCATCATAATATCGCGTACTCGATTGTTTATCGTCATAACTATATTTAAATATTTGTCTAAATGATGTAAGTAGTGTCTATAGGAAAAAAATCATCTACTTTAAATACTAGATGCGATAAAATTATTTGTTTTGGATATAAGGATTAATTTTTTACTACTGTTATTTATGTGATTCAATGTTTTGGCGATAATGGCTTACACATAAAAGATAGATATATGCTCTCGCGGGCTTTTTGGTAGGACTATTTATGATAAACATTTCCAATATACATTATATATGTGTAACTCCAACGGTTTTTGCGGCGCACGCCAGAATAGCTCGCGGATGGAAGATTTTTACCTACTTACTTGACGCTTATCGTTATGTTTTGGATAATTCACATTATATCATTATAAATTATAGCCTATGGGTTATTCTGATGTGTAAGCTATATTATTGTAAAGTATCATCAAAATCCATTCAGAAGATTTTGCGTGAAAGAGGAACAAACATATATCCAGACATCTATACATTGGGATAAATGATATAATATCTCAAATCTATATACAGGCTGGATTGTTTGGCAATAAAGAATATTACGAGTAGATTTATCATTTTTCAGTATGGAAAATGTTTTTGGCGATTTCTGATCTCTTTTGATTTCCATACGAAGTACGATCGATAGACATAGAAATATATTTTTTTTGGATTTTAGTACTTTTTTCGCTGACCGTACATTTTCTCAAAAAACTGTAAATGCAGTTCAGAATATCTTAAAAAGTTATGAATGGTTTCCTAGGAACGTTTTCTTGTAACTATAACGGTTAAGGTACACCTACCCTTCCTGACTCGCCCCAAAAATTTACCCGGTTTCAAATAATGTTAGTTATACCGTTTATAACTCAATTGCTGGACCTATTTTGATGAATTTTGGGATGATATAGGCTACATTTTATCCCGGAAAAAGACTTGTAGAGGTTTGAAATAGGAGATGAGAGAAAACTTTTGTTGTAACGTTTGTACGCAATGAACTCCCTAACTACTTGATAACATTCTGCAATTCTTGCAACTCGACAGACAAGAAAGTTCTTAATGCAATTTAAATGTTTGATAACAAAACACACACGATAGAAGTGAAACTTCAGTAAATCGACAAAAGAATGAGATGAATATATATAATAATACTAGGGGCCCATCCCGGCTTCGCACGGGTGGAATATTTAGTTTAAAACATTTTGGCTCTCCCGCATTTCGGTGCCCCTCTACCTCGGCGTTACTCGCTGCACTTCGAGTATCACCGAGATAGACTACACCGGCCCGTCGCGTCGCATCGGCGTGTATTTTTTGTTTATATTGATATTTTTAATTTCGTAATATCTTTTGAATGGAAGGTCCGATTTTAATAATTCAAAAAGTTATTTACAGGTATTGAAACAGTCTTGAATATGAAATAATTTATTTGGATAATGATTAATACAAAGGTATAGAAAACATGGTCTGATTTTGATAGGCATTTTTATCAACTTTTAAAATATAAAAAAGTAGCTATAGTGACATAACTACAATAGTTGGACATATGGTCTCGCGGAGTTTTTTGTAGATATTGATACGTTCCATAATATTCTAGAACATTTTTTTGTTCTATCATCAATACTTTTCGCAGCGCATGCGATGAAAGATATTTTATGGCTATTTTTTTTGCACCTTGGGTTGGTTTTAGTGAGATTTTCTGGGGATCTCTAATTTTTTCTTGTAATAAATATAGCCTATGTTACTCAGGGATAATGTAGCTTTCTAATGGTGAAAGAATTTTTGAAATCGGTCCAGTAGTTTTTATGTTTATTCGTTACATACAAAAATACAAATCTTACTTCTTTATAATATTAGTATAGATAAAATAGTATGTATATTTCTGTCTCATTCTTTCCTACACATTTTTGTATTTGTGTCTTTTACCTGTCGTTTTTTCCGTTGCATCTGGTTTGAAATCACAACGATTCTAAAGAAGTTTCACTTCAAAAACTGGTCTCTGAAACCCGGGAAAGTCTTTAGTATAATAATAAATTACAAAGTACTCGTTTGTAGGGTTCAGTACGTAAAGGGAAAAAACGGGACCTTATTAATAAGACTCCGCTGCTCGTCAGTCCGTCTATCTATCACCATGCTGTGTCTCATGAGCCGTGATAGCTAGACGGTTGAAATGTTCACAAATGATGTATTTCCGTTGCCCCTATAACAACAAATAAAAACAAAAAAGTGGTTTTTAGTTTATATTGGTTTTCACATTCCAGGAACGGGAAACAGGCTCGTACATAGCCAGTGAGCTGGAGGCGCTGGAGAAGGAGCAGAGTGCTATAGATGAGAAGGCGGCCGCTCTGGAGAAACAGCTGCGCCGCGTTATTGACGCCGCTGACAATACTGAGGTATGGACAAAATAATTATATAACTGTGTAACACTATGAAGGGAGTTTTGATGTCTTATTTGTCGTACTATCATAGCATATCGTAAACGTTTTGACTTTATTTAAATCAAATTTTCAGAGAAAATGGCGTCATATATTTATGGCTTGTGTTTCAGTTCGGATTGACTCGGTATTCGTTTTTCTTACCTTATATAAATTATTAGAAATACAGCCCGTATTTAATTTTTTTAGATTTTTGTCTTAATAGTGATAGTCAAGTAAATATTATTCTTCTAAGTTATTTTCTTAGGTCACTGAATTACACTACTGTAGTTTAGATAGTTTAAATTAGACATTAAACTTTTAGTAATCATTAAAATTGTTGTTTAGTAACTAATTTAAATAATTTAAACTGACGTCCCAAAGAATCCCAGAAATGGGAATCTCTGTTCTGGATACCTTTATTTTGTATGGATAAATATATATTTTTATTTATTTTCTATTGTTTTTAGGAGGAGAACCGTCTTATGTCGCAGTGGTTTAATCTAGTGAATAAAAAACATGCGCTACTCAGGCGACAGATGCAACTAAATATATTGTAAGTATTAATTATACATTTATGATTTTACAAAGTTGAAAAACATTACACTCTGTCCAATATAGCTCGATCGATGAGAGCTGTCAGCGCAAGACACGCCTATGAAATAGCGTATTTTGCGACAGTGAAATATATAGTGCCAATTATCATATTTATTGCCAAGTAGTGACAACTGATGGTTCGACTAAGTTAATCGAGTCGATAAAACAAGTAAAATTATGGAAGAAGATTGGGAACTTCTTATAAATCTACAAGTGCTGCAGCGAGTCCGAATCAGACTGATGATGAACCATTTTAACAAGAATATAAACGTTTTATAACTTCCATTTGATTGATTTGTTTGAAACATTCAGTAACTTTAGTTGGTTTAGTTTTACCTTATCCCCAGGTCTAGTTATGTCAAAGTGACAAGCTGTCATCGAACAAGCTATGATGGGCACAGTATAATATTTAATAATAATAATAAATTAATAATCTAAAACAACAAAAGTTGTAAATTAGCACCTTCAAACCTTCCTGGTGACAAAACTTTAGAATTGAGCAGTTCAGAGTCCCAGACAATGTGCTCAGGATCTCGTTGTCCGAGTCCCGCAAACGGTTCCAAAACGATGCGATACGCGATCTTATGATCGCAAATAAATCCGGTACCCTGGCCATTGCAAACATGTTAGATGTACTGCAGTGCTTATGCAGTTTCATCAGGATACGATAGGCATCATTGTATTGTACCCTGATGTTATTTATAGCACGTTTCGTGTAATTGACACGCAATTGGTACACTTACTGAAAACAAAATGCGCAAGCATATTGCACCTAACAGCCAGGGCCCGGCGTTCCCTTTCTATGTCATCATCGTCAACGAGATTATTACAGTACCATCTAAATTTAACTTGGGTACATTCTCCAGACCTCTGCCCGCTCGGATTACCACCATAACGGTCTCTTTGGCGTTATACTTGCCATGATCAGAAGCATAACGCTCGCAAATTGTCAACAATTTACGCAGCCCCTTGATCGAGGGGCTAAGAAGCACCATGTCATCGGTGTTGCTAAAATTAATTATTTATAACTATTTTTTTTTGTTATAGAGAACAAGAGGAAGATCTGAGTCGTAGATGTGAGTTACTAGCTCGAGAGCTGAGACTGTCCCTTGGGGTAGAAGAGTGGAGGAAAACTCCAGGACAGAAGAGAAGAGAGAGGTTATTGCTGCAGGTGAGAAACAATTATTACTTATGATTTGTGACGTCACATTACAACAGCATTAAAGGAAAGTTTCTGTATTTTTTAATGAATTGTTACAGGAATTATTATCAGCTGTCAATGAAAGGGATAGACTTGTCCAGGAAATGGATGAACAAGAAAAAGCGTAAGTATTATTTTAAAAACCAAACAGAGGATTTAGAAAATTTTTCTTTTTAAATATGTACTGTATAGTTAATTTATTTAAATATGTCCACAGGATAGCAGATGACGACGAAATTCAACGTAACTTATCAAACGTTGAGATACAACCCAAAAATAATTGTATTTTACAATAAAACTAACTTAACGCTTACTTAATAGCTTATTATAATAATTCGCAAAAAATCGAATAAATTGCAAAAATCACAGATTTTGATGTAACGTGTCCATTAGTTTAAAGGTTATATTTTTCAACTTAATTACACGATACTGTCTATCATTGTTCATACAACTGTTTCGCTTTCTGTTATATGAGTGAAAGAGATAGCAATAAACTATGACACTTAATACGTAATTTACGTAAATGTATCTGCGTGTCTTTTAGAGCAGGAAAGCAATATTTTAAGCGAGCGAGACGAAATTAATCTACCCACAAGAAATTGTCTTGTGTAGAGGTTGTATCCTCACTGTTGTAATACAGAGAATACTCATATTGTTTCCTATAAATAAGTAATATTAATATTATCAATTGATTGTCATTCGTAATAAGGAATGACGTCATTATGTTGGGCCAAAATTGTCAAAATCACGTGATCACTTTTATCTTATATATATTTAAAACATAGTCGGGTTTGCTCGAACACTTATAACTTGAGAAGGGCTGGACCGATTTTCATGATTTTTGATTTGTTGTATCCCTCCGTCTCGAATAACATTTAATGTTCATCCCGTCGATACGGTAAACTCTCCCCTCAAATTAAATACTCTATTTAATTAAATGTCAAAAGATCACGTGATTAGATATTAGTCTGAAAAATTATTATTAGATTCAATGTTATGCTTTATTTTTTCTATAAATCACCAAAGACTTTCCCTACTTTAACTTCACTCTCTAACTATTTAGCTCATTGACTTATAATATTACGGACGACAGGAGTTTCCATAAGGGTTTTAAAAGTGTCCGAGTAGACGGCTTGATTAGAATATCCTCCTGAGTGTTATACTTTAGACTCAAATGATTTCTGTCATGGCGGCCTATTTATTTTGCAATCCCCTACTTCTCCGATTGATTAATCAGTTGTCAGATGCTACTCAAATCAATGCTACCAACATTATAAAAAACTTAAAGATTTCTTAAAATATCACACATTTTTTTTTGTTTTTACTTTGCTAAAAACCTTTCTCGAAGTACTCAAAAAGTCTAGTGACCAATTTTTTTTAATGGTAGATAAATGAGCACCCGATGGTTTGGCCACCATCGCCCATAGACATCAACAAAACAAGATATCCTCTCGTTTTGTCGATGCTTTTTACTTTGCTAAAAAGAAACCTTACTCACAAGTATCAAAAAGTCTAGTGACCAATTTTTTTTAATGGTAGATAAATGAGCACCTGATGGTTTGGCCACCATCGCCCATAGACATCAACAAAGCAAGAGATATCCTCTCGTTATGTCGATGCGTTGCATCCTCGAAGGTAGAGTGGGAGAGCCCAGAGTCCACTAGATCCAATAAAATTGGAATTAAATCGCTGTTGCCTCAGACACTTTTGGACGCTGACTGTAAATCCATAACATTATAAATCAATGGCTTTTCATCTTATATTAATAAGGTGTCAATACAATTAAACTATAAACCATCTGGAAGGTGATAATCGAGTACAATGCCATAGTTTAATTTTTTTTATGTACAAAAAATAAATATTTTTTTACGTAGTTGGGTGGGAATGTATATAATAGTCATGATTTAGTTTTAATTATATTTATTTGCTTTATGGCTATGTTAGGATATGTCTTGCCTCGACAAATATATTTTTATTCTCCTGACTAAATAAATTACTGTAATACTTTTTTTAATTTTAAGAGTGACTGACTGATGACTTATTGATAAGTTATTTTACATAGTGTTTTTAAAAAAAATGTTTTCAAATACAATGTTAAAAGAGTAAAAAACATATATTTTAAAATCTAAATTTATTGATTACTCAGACTATTCTATTATGAACTTTAATGTCTTCAAATCTAGAGCCTAAACCTGTGATTCCACCAGTGTTTGTTAAGCACCAATAGAATCGCTTAATTCGACACACAGAGCGAGGCTTGGCAAGTGTAATAAATAATAACTTATTGATAAGTCATTGAAACAGTCGAGATTTAACTTCTAGTTGTCACAACATCAGTGTCATTTAATTAAAAAAAAAAATGGGTGCTAGGTATACCCTGTGGATTGGTATGTGCAATTTTTTTTAAATGTAGCTGTCATTGAAAAAGTTCAGTGTTGCCAGTCGTTCTTTCGTCGCGTATTGGTCCACATTTATACTTTTTCAACGACAATTTAATTTTCGTATACGTATTGTATATATGTCGCAGCCAAGTAGCTTAATTGGGCTTTCAATTGGCTGCCTAGGCTCTCAACCAAACAGCGCCTGAATAATATGCAGCCATTTAATCAACCGTTTAGGCTTGGATCGATGACCAAGCACCGAAACTCCAAACTGTCAATATGGCGTCGGGAAACAACACATTTGATAGTGTTCTCCAAAGTTTAATGAAAAATAGTACAATGGAAGTGTGAAGTGACAATAATAATGTGAATTTAGCTGTGACTGACTGACTTGAGCAATTTAAACTTCTATATGAAGAACAGCATCAAGGTAAGATTGTTTTAGGTTAGTTTGAGGCAGTACGGCCACATTTAGAACGATGGATTGGGAGGAAATACGGTTCCTTGACATACCGATTAACGCAAGTGCTTACCAATCATGGATGCTGTACCAGGTCTTGAGAAGAGAGGCACTTGCTCGAAGAGGTGGTAGGTGACTGCGTCGCTATCGGAGTTGGTGGGGATTATGCTCATCGGTAAGAGAGAGTCGGCGGCTGTGAGAAAGCGGCTAGGAGTGCGCAGGCGTAATTTTTAGCGTCTGCAAGTCCATGCTTCCTAAGGAAGCAATTGGAGAGACTGCTTCTCTAAGAGGGATTAAGAGCATGGCTCTTCAGGTCGGTTTCAGTCTAGGCAACATGATTGTGTGCTGAAAGCGTTCCTGTGGTGCTTGCCTCATGATGGCGGCAAAAGGATTCCTATAATATAGGTTAAGCCACCCAGAAGTGGGAGGAGGGCGACGTAGACTGGTCCCTGTTTTATTTTGAAATATCACCGATTAAATATATTAAATATTGTAACAAACTCTACGGCTGAATATCATTCAGGACGGCAACCAAACGGCGCTGTTTGGTTGAGAGCCTAGGCTGTCAATTGAGCGCCCAATTAAGCTACTTGGCTGCGACATATACATATTAAGTATTAGTTTGTCGGGCTAAAGGAAATCAACTATTATTTATAACAAAATTACTTTTAAAATATTTATCAATTTATTATATGTAATTAATTATCATTATAAAATGATAAAGCGGGTTGCGTTCATAATGAACACGCGGGTATTTGGTATTGTATTTGTTGCGACTACCCGCGCTTTTATTATGAATGAGGATTGTTTGTGTTCAATAATATGTTAAATTGTTGCCTTAAAAGTTGGAATCAATTGAAAACTTGCTATAGTAGCGACATTTATATACATTTTTGTATTACAAATAATTTTAGGTAAGTAGGATCTCAGTTATGACTAAATTTTGCTAATGTAATAATGTTTAGACGCTCATTTATCAAAACTTTATCCGCAGTTTCATCTATTTTAAGTTATGTTTGTATGTTTAAACTTAATTGGCATTGAATCTTAAATATTTTGTATTTATTGAAAAAGCTTAAAAATTAACAAGCGGCTAGAGAATTGAAAAATGAGCGAATCCTTAAATTAGTCGAGTGCCGTTTGCAGTTTTCTTTTGTAGATGATGTAATTCTGAATTCACTTGTATTTCATATGAATTTTACAATACTCGAGTCTTATATCCCACTAGTCGACTACCATGAATTTGTTCACACGTAGCTCCGCTCCTATTGGTCTTAGCGTGATGATATATAGCCTATAGCCTTCCTCGATAAATGGCCTATCTAACACTGAAAGAATTTTGCAAATCGGACCAATAGTTCCTGAGATTAGCGCGTTCAAGTAAACAAACAAACTCTTCAGTTTAATATATTAGTATAGTCGACCCTTTCGACTTTGTTGACGTGTAGCTCCGCTCCTATTGATCTTAGCGTGATGATATATGATATATGATATATAGCCTATAGCCTTCCTCGATAAATGGGCTATCTAACACTGAAAGAATTTTTCAACAGGCCAGTAGTTCCTGAGATTAGCGCGTTCAAGCAAATAAACTCTTCACCTTTATACATTAGTATAAGATAAGACATATATGACTTTTGCGAATTTGTTTGGTATTTTTTAATATTTTAATGATAAGTACCTCGAGTATTGTAAGTTCATTTGCTTGTAGAGGTCACGTAGGTCAACAATTGCAATGGTTGTCTGTACTCAGCTACTCACTCTGTATAATATCGCTATTTATTGTAAACTAAACATCGGTAAACAAATAAATTGACATTGGAAATATGGACTTTTACTACACAACATTATTTTCTAGATATTACAGTAAAATATATAAGATTGAAGAAATGATTTGAAGAAGAATAACGGTAGAAATAAAGGGTTAGGGGTAGTCAGAGACATGAAATACATGAGAATTTTCAGTAAATTTTTTTAGCCATCAAATCATTTTATTTTATATAATTAGTAATATGACATCATTACACAATGTTTTGACTCGAAGTCAGGAAAGTTTGAAAAAAAATTAATTAATAATTATTAAAGTTATAGCTGTTTGTGTTGAGCCAGTTCCAACAGAAGGTCCTTGCGGTGACCATCATAAGTACAAAAAGAATAGTTCTAAAAATAGATAATCTTGTGCCTGATCGAAGGATTTTTTTTCATGTCCTAACCCCTTAATAAAAAACCAAGTAAGTGTAAAATGTTTTATTGATAATTAGTTGTTATAAGCAACTGTTAGAGTATAATTCAAACTTAATAAATTGTAAGGCGTTACTAATATTAATACTAAACAATTGTATTGGAAGAACCCGGTTTTAAATTGCTTTATAAATAACTAGTCCGCCATCTTGGGTGTTCTACCATATTGGATTTAGAATGTCTTGTATAGAAAATTTCAGCTCAATCACTTAAAGATATCTGTTTCAAAATTAAGTTGCCTGATTCCACATGAACAAACATACAGATTTAACTATTTTTTCTCCTCTTTTGACTCATTCAATTATCGCCGATTAATAAATTAATATTAAATAAAGATAAATTATTACATGAGTTATAATAATCGTGGTATGTATAAAATCGTTAACAGTATTAAGTGATACGAGTTAACAATATCTACGTTTTGTGGTCAAGGTCAAAAATGACCACTTAAAAAATATTAAATTATTTTAAATATACATCAAAAACTAGCTCTAAAATTAAGATATCTAAAACAACAGATTTTATTGTGATTTTATTTTTTTACTTAATATTATTAAATTAATGTAAAATAATCGATAATCTTATTTTCGTAAATATCTACAAATCTATAATAGTTTTCGATGTATATTCAATTACAATATTTAGTACTTATTATATAATAAAAGCACTTGGGGCTCAATTTTGATAATGGCAACACATTGTAGATTGTAAATACAATTAAGAAAAAATTGCCTTAATTTATTTGACTCCATAAACTTAAGAAAACTATACTAATGTATACTACAGAGTGAATG
The DNA here is from genome assembly GCA_905147385.1 of Limenitis camilla. Classification (NCBI taxonomy): domain Eukaryota; kingdom Metazoa; phylum Arthropoda; class Insecta; order Lepidoptera; family Nymphalidae; genus Limenitis; species Limenitis camilla. The sequence goes on along the minus strand of LR990249.1, from coordinate 10,543,743 downwards.
TTTAACGGGTCAGTAAGGGCATTATAGTTACAGGAAAACGTTCAATAACATTTTAAGATATTTTAAACTGCATTCACAGTTTTTTTAGAAAATGTACGGTCAGCGATAAAAATTCTATAATAAAAAAAAAAGATTTTTATGCCTATCGATCCTGTTTTGGGTGAGGATAAAAAGACTCTGTGGGTCCATTTAAGGCATGAGTACTAGAAATGTCAGAAATCGCCAAAAACTTTTTTCATACCTATCCAGAAATATCTTCCAGATTGGTCGCTCTTGAAGTGGGTGTTTCCCACTCACTTGTGTTTACATGGAAAAAAATAAGGCTTAAGGAACCTGCCCTTACTGAGCCGTCTCAAAAATCCTTTCTGTGTATTGAGTATATTAATATAAAAAAAATAATAACTTGAAATTCTGTAAACAAATAATTATTATTCTAGTTGATTGAAAAGTAATTTAATTATATATTTATGGAGCCATAAAAATTAATGGGAATATAAATAGTGAGGACATCCAAAATAATAGTAGTGTTGCCATATCTACGCTAATATCTACATTTATAAAAAGACCAAGGAACGGTCGGAAAACTTCGCTTTGAAGTATACCATCTTCATCATGGTTTCAATAATTTCTGTCCAGCAGAATTTTACAGCTCATTTTTTTCGTCTTTTAATATGACGTAGTATTAATTAGTACTTTGAAAAATACTGTACAATAACAAGAATAATTTAATTTTATAAAAAAGTTGTTTTTAAGGCTAGTCTAATGCTTCTAAAGTTTATACAACCGACCTTTAAGATAATATTAAATTTTTTATTCCAAAATTCAAGATCTTTGATCACAAGATAAGATTTCAATTTCTAATTGCATTTTTCATAGAATCATACTTGATTCAAACATATTATAATATGTCCTATATAATAATATATATAAATATAATTTATAAGTATATAAGTTATTGTTACGCGCGAGTGTGGTTATTAGTCGTGACTGGAGGCGCTTCCGCTTCTTCAGCTGCCGCTTCCGCTTTTAGTTTTGAGTATTTACCTGAAAAATAAGTTTTAGGCTATCATGAGGTTGAATTGGCGTCCAATATCACGCATTCTAAAGAAATATAGAAAATTCAAAATTTTGGTGCCCAAGGTGGGACTATTAAAAATGTGAACATGCAACACTGAATCTCGGCATTATAAACATTATATAGTAATAAACTTACGTGAAGTCTTAACCATGATGACTCCCCACCAAATAGACCAGCCCCAGCCCACTAAGCAGAACATCACAGTGAATAATTGACCGGCACCCACTAACAAATTGATAATGAAGGAACCTACACACAGAAGATTAATTAAAAAAGTAAGTTTGAATAAACAAAGCTACATACGAAGAAATGTTATTAATAGAAAACAATATGTTACCTATTCTATGTTTAGCTCCATCATGGACACCAAATCGAGGGATTCCAAAACATAGACAAAACATACCACTGAAGATTGTTCCTGTAATATAAATAGCATATTATTATTGTGTACTCCTTCATATAAATTAAGGGGTACAGAATACTCACCAAGTCCTGGTACAAGAATATTGCACAACAGACAGAAATATGCGAGAACAGCTGGTAACACCGGTATGGCGCCACGCATCACACTTGTATGCTCTATTAAGGATGGATCTAACTTTTTACGGGTATCCTAGAAAAAATACATAAGGATAATTTAATTATCTTAAGACGGCGTTAACACTTAAAATGTTTTGTTATCTAGGTCGGGTAAGTATCCAATTGATGGTACCCTGTTTAAGTTTTCAAATATTCGCAACTTTTAGTTTCTTTTACCTGTAACTACTCGTACAATATGATTGAGAAATCCCACTTGTGCAAAATCAGGACAGATTGGTTTGAAAAACTTTTACTAATACTAGTTATGTCACAAGGTAAGTCTTCTTTTGATATCTTACGAAGGAGTAGACTTTTACCTGTTCATTATTTGTATCAATGATAGTAGTGTCTCGTTCCCGAACATTTGTTAAGATAACTTTTGGTGTCCGTAATGGCGAAGGAGTTTCGCGCTCTGATGGAATCGATAATGACATTTTAACACTATTATCGTTAAATTATATTGAATACATAAAATGTCTTATAATATAACAAGTGGCACATGTTTTCCAAGTAAGTGCATTAAGGATACTGAACAGAAAACCCACGTTCATATGCATTGTATAAAGAATATTGATTTTGTAACGCTTTGTTATTGTATTTAATGACCTATTTCTTATAAGTATAAATTTGCAAGTAATGCTTACGTGGTAATCATGTCTTATTCTTAATGTAACAATAACTGTGATAGTATAATTATTTGAAAGCAAGTAAAGTTTTTAAAAATGTTTTCCTTAAATAGTGTAGAAATGCCATTTTCGTGAGACGTTGTAGATAATATCGTATAAACAAAGGTCAACTTATCACGCGAGAAAATATTAACACTACAATTAGTATAACAATATTAATATGGTGAAGAAAAAATTGGCGCCCAATATGGGACTTGAAAATTGATCCCTCATCGGGCACTAGATAATGAAGTTTCATAGAAAGTCGCAAAATTATCGCGAAAAATTACTGCATAGTGTTAGTAAGACAGATTATTCATAATAATACGTATAATTTGAAGCAAATTATAAGTTGAATCACATTTTGAGTCACGTGTCGCGTGTCGAGTGACCGCTGAGGAAATGTCGCGGGTCACTTGTAAAGTACCGCGGGTATTGAGACTTAGTACTATTTACAAAAAAATATTATTATTTTTACTTAAAACTATTAAATCAAAAAGAATAAAATACGTTACGGTCGTTAAAATTATTACGTTCAGTTACTTGTACGTCAATATTTTAAACTCCCAGTTATTTTTTGTATCAAAAAAGAGCTGCGCCATTTACAATCTAGGTTCAATGGGGCTTGGTGTTCACTTCCATACAAATAAATAAAATTGGAGTGTCTGTTTGTAATATTAAAATAACCGCATTTTACTAAGTGCATATGGTACACGCACACACCACATATACCAACCACAACATTTATTTTTTTTTACAATTTTTGTCTGTCTGTTTGTTCCGGCCAATCTCTGAAATGGCTGGACCGATTTTGACGGGACTCTCACTGGTAGATAGCTGATGTAAGAAGGAGTAACTTAGGCTATTTAACATCTCGCTACGACCCATAGGAGCGGAGCAACACGCGAACGTAGTCGCTCGCTAGTCTATAATAAGATTCCACAGCCTATAATTGATTTGCCACTTAAACGATTTAAAACCCACATTAAAAACTGCTTCCTAAACTGGTGGTAGCTTCAGACAAACTGACTGACCAATTTTGACGTGTCAAAAGAACTTTGTAAAAAGTTTAATTGAAATAAATTATTTTAAGTTTGAGTTTGTATATTTTTGTGCTTACGGTGGCATTTCGACACGCAATAAAAGGTATTTGTCCAAGGTTCTTGGATCCTCGTGGTTAACTTAACTTTTGTTTTAAGAAAACTCGAGTACTTATAACATAGTATTGTTGTAATAAAAGTTTATAATGTTTTAGAATAATTGAATCCATCCATTTGATTCAAAAGTAAAATAGTCTACTTTAACACCAAAAAAGTGGCATTTTTTGAAGAGTAGTAATAAAATCTATTTATCAATTGATTATAGAACTCACCTCAGGCGGTAGAGTAGGAGAAAGACTCTTGTTTTTCGAGAATAGACTTGTTCTTCTGCTTGATGACTGTTCAGATTGCTTCCGACACGCGCCACGTATCCATCGTCCAAAACGGTTGTTACAACATCTATAAAAATAAAACTTTTTTTAATTTAACGTAGCTATATTATTTTGTAACAAATTCAGGTTTCATTATACCTAACGTAATTATAGAATGTAAAATTTGGTACAAGGACTCTTGAAATGTTCCTAACGCAGTACAGTATAATCGATGATTAAACGAACTCACCTGTCAACGTCGTAGGTGCCCGCCATTTCGCACGTTACTTTAGAGTAGTTAAAATATTTTATGTTGGGTACAACAAAAACAAAATTTCTGTTACCGCCCCTCATCCCCGCATTTGTCATTTAGTTTAGATCAGCTGAGTTATTTCGAATTTCACGATTCTGGCTATATTTAGGAGAGACTCTACGACGAAGCGTCGAAGCTCTCAAATAAGTATGATTTAACTTCACATGCAGGTAAATTCGTTTAATCATCAATTATTCTTGGAGATAGTAAGAATTGTAAAATTAATAGTTATTTATACAAACGAATACATCCGAAAGAACAAAGCAAACCGAGGGTATGTTAGTAACAAACAATGCTAAATATTGCGACTTCATTGAGTGTAGCTTCAAATAACTTACGTGGTAGGAGCTTGATCACTCAATATACTATCTCGTCTCTCGATTTCCCTCTTCTTGCCACAACATCCAGTCTCCTTAACAACGTCGTCAGTCATCACCGGTGGTGACGGTTCCACATGATGAGGAGGTTCTATATCACTGACCTTGCGCCGTCGACAGCATGAGCAAAGCACATCTCGTAGCTTACGTTTACGTTTCGTTTCGGTTTCGAATTCTATTGTTGTTCCCTGAAATGAAAACCTTAATTATGTCATGTTTACTCTACCATCTACAGTATTACAATCTATACTAATACTTTTTTTGCTTGTACGCGATAATCTCAGGACCTACTGGTCCGATTTGAAAAATTATTTCAGTGTTAAATAGCCCATTTATCAAGGAAGGCTATAGGCTGTATATCATCACGCTAAGACCAATAGGAGCGGAGCATCACGCGGACGAAGTTGCAAGGGTCGACTGGTCTGTATAATTAATTAATCTATCCTATCTTTTCTTTTGTAAAATAGAGCTTTTCATATTAGAAGTCACAGAGGAATACACAGCAACACATAATCTATAACTAAAACCTCCCACGTGACCCTCCTTACAAGTAGGTATCCAAAAAAACTTCATCTAAATTGATCAGGAACACATATTTGTTCTTTGCTATGTGGATTAGATTTCTTAGAAACATAAAAGATTTTTTAAATAATATCTGTAATATTGTATGTTATAATTACAGCCTTTTAAAGTCTAGAATACTTTCTCTATAATATATTCTATTAACGCAATAACCCGTATATATAACACTTCATAATTATAATGTGTTATACAAACTTTTCCCGCAGCAATCTCAATATCTTCTTCTGGAACTTTCTTTTTAAAGCAATTCATATTATTCCAAAATCTTTTTTTCTCAACATGAGCGTGATCTTCTACGTGTTCTACTTCTGCTGCTTCTCCATCTTCCACTTGAGGTTTGATGCAACAGGTACAACATTTGGCTTTGCATTTTCCCATTAATCGAGAGCATATGTTGGGTTTTGGTTGTTCTGTTTCTGATGTTTCTACGGGACTTTGACTCTTGGATTTTTGGTCGCGATTCGTTCTTGGTGGTGGTTTTGGGGTCGTACTCGTACTTTGGGGGAACCTGTTAAAAATGGTATCCTATTAGAGAAGATTGTCTTTAAAAAAAGAGCCATCTGGTGGGGAATTACAATAAAAATATCGTTGTCTTTACAAACACATTGACATTTTTTATCTAGATTGTGTGGTTTGTCTTTGATGCCTGTTTATAATAAATTTATAATATCGTTGATGCATTCCTGAAAAAATATAGACCATTTTCTATTATATTACTGAGATTATACTATGTGTGTTTGTCTATGATAGTGATAATGAGTGTGTTAAAAATGAGTATATATGCAAAAGTATCATTACTTTTATTATGTTTATTAGTTTAGTTTAAACGATATATGTATATAAGTTATAAAACATTTATTTATAGTTTATCTTTTTATTTAATATTTAAAGTAGCGTGCTTAAAAGAAAACTACCAGCTTTACCTTAAGAGTTCAGCTTGACCACCATATCTATAAGAAAGGAAATGATTATATTGTTCTGGTCAAATATATATTTGTCATAAAAATTTTAAAAAAATTGGGTGGGCCACCCTTATCACTTAGGGGTATAAAAAATAGATGTTGACCGATTCTTAGACCTATCCGATATGCACACAAAATTTCATTAAAAACGGTCGAGCCGCTTCAGAGGAATTTGGAAGTACATAGTATGTGAAAAAGCTCCTAATCGGTTCAAAATATATTATATTTAATAGAAAATGTTACCCATCACTGTCGTACCGCTTTGGCAGCAACTCATTCGGCAATATATACACTGTCCTGTTGTGTATCATATTGTGCACTCACTAAAGCACTAAAAACACATTTTTAAATGTCATTTTTTTTTTAAATTAACGGTTGTATAAACCATTGCTTTCTAAACTGTCAAAATAACAGATAATAAATAATAGAAACGTCAAACGTGATGTGAGTGTGAAAGTTTCGCGCCAATACGACGAATGGCTAAGGCGGGCGAGGTCAGAGTGAACTAATTCTTGAGGGGTCGCTTGGCCGCCTCGTTAGGGGTTGTTATGCGATATCGAGGTAAGAAATTGTTGAAAAGATTGCGTTCCACATTAATTAGGGTTAAACAAAAAAATATGCAAATGAAAATCCTTTAAACAAGTTTTAAATACTTAATTCACAAACAGTGTTCAATAAATTCGCGAGAATGTGTAGGGAGTGATCTTAGCAACGCACCTAGCGATTCTATTGGTTCTAAGCAAACACATTTCTCGTTACTCATACTCGCTCATCCCTGGTGGAAACGCAGACTTAGGGATCACCCAACAATAGTGGATCACTATGGTTATCTATCATTATTGTAAAACTATTGATTATTTATTTATTATTGAGGTATTTTATTATTCTTCCTTTTCGTTATTGCGTTTTAAATAAAAACGTTTGATTAAAATAAAAATAAATTTATTTGTAAGAAGTAAAGAAATTTAATTTAATTTTTTTATGGACTTTCTAGAAAAATTGAGAAAGTAATATCAAGAACCCAATGTTTATAAACGAAATATCATTTGGTCCTTAACTATTTTTATTTTTATAAATACGCAATAAATTTAAATTGTTAAGTTTTATTACTGTTGTATGTCTGATTTATACTTTAATATAAATAAAGTTTATTATTAGCGCAACCTTGTTAATGTCGTTGATTGTTGAAAAGTCATCCCTGAGAAGAAGAAAGTGCTCGAAAATATTGAATTGAATCAGGCGTTACTTTGCGGAAATTCATGATTTAAAAGGAATCAAAAGGTTACCATCCGCGGCAATCTGAACAACCAGACTCGTACAGCACAATCCAGAAGAGCACCCTGCCTACATAAAAGTGAGACGCGCGAACCCGAACCAGGACACACCACACAAGTAGGTAACTCGACGATCTAACAACCAGACTCGTACAGCACAATCCAGAAGAGCACCCTGCCTACATAAAAGTGAGACGCGCGAACCCGAACCAGGACACACCACACAAGTAGGTAACTCGACGATCTAACAACCAGACTCGTACAGCACAATCCAGAAGAGCACCCTGCCTACATAAAAGTGAGACGCGCGAACCCGAACCAGGACACACCACACAAGTAGGTAACTCGACGATCGAACAACCAGACTCGTACAGCACAATCCAGAAGAGCACCCTGCCTACATAAAAGTGAGACGCGCGAACCCGAACCAGGACACACCACACAAGTAGGTAACTCGACGATCTAACAACCAGACTCGTACAGCACAATCCAGAAGAGCACTCTGCCTACATAAAAGTGAGACGCGCGAACCCGAACCAGGACACACCACACAAGTAGGTAACTCGACGATCGAACAACCAGACTCGTACAGGACAATCTGGAAGAGCACTCTGCCTACACAAAAGTGAGACGCGCGAACCCGAACCAGGACACACCACACAAGTAGGTAACTCGACGATCGAACAACCAGACTCGTACAGGACAATCCAGAAGAGCACTCTGCCTACACAAAAGTGAGACGCGCGAACCCGAACCAGGACACACCACACAAGTAGGTAACTCGACGATCGAACAACCAGACTTGTACAGGATAATCCGGAAGAGCACTCTGCCCACATACAAGTGAGACGCGCGAACCCGAACCAGGACACACCACACAAGTAGGTAACTCGACGATCGAACAACCAGACTTGTACAGGATAATCCGGAAGAGCACTCTGCCCACATACAAGTGAGACGCGCGAACCCGAACCAGGACACACCACACAAGTAGGTAACTCGACGATCGAACAACCAGACTTGTACAGGATAATCCGGAAGAGCACTCTGCCCACATACAAGTGAGACGCGCGAACCCGAACCAGGACACACCACACAAGTAGGTAACTCGACGATCGAACAACCAGACTTGTACAGGATAATCCGGAAGAGCACTCTGCCCACATACAAGTGAGACGCGCGAACCCGAACCAGGACACACCACACAAGTAGATCGCGATCGGCAATCGCCGTACATTTCGCTCCGTAACCGAAGCATCTTCAGGAGTTGTTGACTCTACAAGGTAACCTTTGTCATTTACAAAAGAAGGAAGGAAGGAAGATAGACGATAGGGAATTTGTATAATAGATGAAAAATTAGCATATTAATTATTTTGACCCCAAAACCAAAAAATCACCAACCCTTCAAACGAGGTTGCGGTAAACAATTATTTAATTACTCAAAGTTATTTTTAGGCTTCGTGCATGTGTACAATTTTTTGTTGCGCAACTATTGAGTTGCAGGTTGTAAGGAACTAATTATATCATATTATTAAAGCTGTTTTTTTAAAATAATATATATTTGACATGTGGCTAAAACAACTATTTTTTGAGCTTTTTGTATAATTTTTTTCAGATAAACGCAGGTTCCATCTTAGCCTGTGTAGTATTAGAACGTCGTCTACACAATACACACAAACATTCTATATTTTTTTTTAAAGGAATGGGTTTTCATGTCCTTTTTCAAAGTCCCATCTATCTCTACACTGAAATTCATAAAAATAAGTAATATGTAATATATTATTCAGCAAATTTCAGCTGCGAATCGAATTGCATCGAGATTTAATTGTGTGTATGTTTCTCTAAAGTATGTGTCCAAGGCTTTAGACGCCGTAACTCATAAGCGTAACCTCTGTAACATAATAGGGCTGGGAAAATTAATCGCACAAAAATACGCAACGGAAATTAAATGTATTGCTAAAGTATTCTGTAGTAAATTACCCTAACGTTATCTATACGACGTGAAGAGGGGAAAATTGCGAAATTCCGTGGGCAATACTAGATAACTACTTATAATGATAAACGTCGTTAAAAAATCGGATTGGACGGATTGGCGTTATAATTGCGAGTGGCGATGTTAGAGAGAACATTTGAGATCTTTAAGATGATATTAAGAAAATGGCGCCCAATGTGGGACTATCCGTTTTCTAGTAGTAAAACGTGATTCAGATTAAAACTTTATTTGGTTTCTAGTATAACTGTCTGTATTTTTGAATATTCTGTGTATTCATCGAATTCTTCGTCGGTTGCGGAACGAACTCCCAAACGTGATTTTTTTACCAAATATACCCCACCCTTCGTGCGCGAGTCCGAGTCGCTTTTGGCCGGTTTTTTGTTAATCTACTATTATTTTGATGATTATTATGTAGGCACGAACATATTTAAGCTCAAAATCCTTTAAATCAAATAGAAAATGTACGTTAATAGATTTTTTTAATTGTCTTGTTTTCTTTTTAAAAATTATTTAGAGTAAAAATAATGTATTTAGAACAGAAACAGAAACAACCCTGTAAGTATAGTATGCTAATATCGGTGGTCACGCGGCACGCCAGGCGCCCCGCTCGATACTGACCCTCTATCCCTTATTCTTACTACGGTGTTGTAGCAACTAATATCCTTGTTTTATTTTTTAACTAAAACAACTGAGATTAAATGACTGAAGTAACTACAAGTTGTAATAATGCTGTCGATAATATTCAACCGATGGCGTCACGTGGTAGGCGCTGTCTATACTTTAATATATAAAGCTGAAGAGTTTGTTTGTTTGCTTGAACGCGCTAATCTCAGGAACTACTGGTCCGATTTGAAAAATTCTTTCAGTGTTAGATAGCCCATTTATCGAGGAAGGCTATAAGTAATATATCATCACGCTAAGACCAATAGGAGCGGAATATCACGCGGATAAAGTCGCAAGGGTCGATTAGTCAAGGATGTTTAAGGAAACTTAATGTTTGAAGTTTTTATACCACCAATAAAAGCCAAAATAATTTAAAAAAAACGTTTTGTCTATCGGTAACGATATCACGTAAAAGCTAGGGTTTGTTTCATTTAAGTCGGATGTCAGGAATAAAGTCACTGCATTTTAAAAATGTTTAGCCCGGCACAATTGGGGCGGGTCTAGTTTAATGTACAAGTGTTTGTATAAAACAGTATGTATCTGCAATTTTGAAGTATTTTAGTTATAACATATGTAAAATATTACTAAATAATTAATCGATTTTAGTTCATTTACAGGTAGAAAGTAGCTTTTCTGCAGATCTAGAGACTTTGTGTAAATATTGAAAACATTAGACGATGAGTATGGTACTGAAGTGATGAAGTAGTGCCTGGTGAAAAGCCTTAATAAATAACGTAAATTCATCAATTATTTTTTTTTGTTGTTTTCTACTATAGATCGTGTGATTCTTGCAAAGATTTATTATTCTGAAAATACAGTTTTAACATAGCAGTATATTAAAAATGAGAACATTTGTAATAGTATTGTGAAGGCAAATAAAATCTTCAAGACAAAATTAAATTTTACTTTCTTTGAAATAATATTGTGGCTACAATAGTTTTCCCGACGCCGACGCCGACGCCGACGCACGAGTGTAAGGAAAGTATTCCCAGGTGATTCGATCAGTTTCACCGTTTACCTGATAACGCTGTGGTTTGCATAATCATTACTATTACTATCGTGAAAGTGAGTGCGTAGTGCGCACATCCGACAGTTGAACTGTAAACATTTATAAATTACAAATATTATAAATGCGTATAAATGCGTGTTTTATTCTGCTTTCATGCAGTGAGATATGGATGTGGATTTTAGATAGAGATGGCTTATGGACCTGAAAGCAACATAACTTCTTTTCATCCGTCAATATTTCTACACAGTTATATTAGTATTCTTGCAAAGCTGGGAGAGGTTCCTTGTTTATTACATTCTAATTTTATAAAATTTGAAGCAGACTGTTCTGAAATTAGCTAAGTGATCAAACACATGTGCACTCTATTTTTTTGGTCTTTATAACCCTTAAGGTCGTGGAGATACTAAAACTATAATTATATATCTACTAGCTGACCCGATAAACGTTGTCCTGTTTTAACTATGAATGTTGACTTCGAATCGGCTGTCAAAAGCTTACATTAGAAAAGTTAATATGGTTGTTAGTTTTCTTAAATTTTCTAATTTTCCGCGCAACTTTTTTAATTTTTTCTTTCTTAAGAACTTTCTCCTGATAATAACAAACGCAACAAAAAAGAATTAGCGAAATCGGTTCAGCCGATCACGCGTGATGCCGTGACCAAGTGAAATAGGGATTCATTTTTATATATATATGATATGAATATGATGAGCTACTTCAGGCTTAGTATTCTGCTTCGTTGTGACTGTGTAATGTTTGTAAAATAAAAAAAAATTAAAATAAGAAAATTCACTTACCCGCCATTACTATGCGATTTGTCTGATGCACTGCCTTTTGCTGATTTACTTTGTAACGTAGCTTTTTCAACGCCAGGTGTAGATAGATTCGAACTCTGGACCTCAACCTCAGGACCGCCTTGTACTAGCGTTTCATTTACCTTCTCAATAATTTCACTTTTAGCTTCTGTTTTCTTTTCAGTTACAATCGTTACCACTGGTTCTATAGCTTTTTTGATATCAATTTTAGGTTTTTCAATATCCTTTGGTTCTTCAACTGGTGTCATAATACTATCAACTATTTTTGCTGCTTCCGATTTGATTTCTGAACTCATTTCCTCACTTTGTTTTACAACCTCGTCCTTGCTTTTGCTTATTTTATCAGCCAATTCTGTTTCAGCTTCTTTAGCTGCGGACTTTGCTCTTTCAACTATACTTCTAGCAGCTTCTTTTGCTTTCGCTGCAGCTAAGATATTTTCTGTTGAAATTTCTGGTTCTTTTAGTATGTTGTCAATTTTTTGTCTAACTCTTTCAACTTCAGGGTTATTATAGGGTGGTTGTAGCGGTCTTAGTCTAATATTGTCTTCCGTGAATAATGTTTTAGTTTTGACTGGTTTTTTCTCTTCCTTTTCATCTTCTTTGCCCAATAAGGAATCTTTGGAACTTATCCTTTCAAACATTCCCTTTTCTCTTGCCTTTTCTAAAGCATTTGGTAATTGATTGGTGACTGTTGCGACTACTTCTAACGGTTGAGAAGTAATTGCAGCTGTTGTCATAGAAACGACATTCTTTTTAGTCAATATTACCAGTTCTCCCTTTTCATTTGTTATTTTGTCGTACTGAGTTTCGTTATCTTGTTTTTCTATATCATTTCCAACGCTGGCATCAGCTTTATTTTCCTCTTCTTTTTTATTCTTTTCATGTTTATTGTCTATATTATTAGTCTTTGCCGCATCATCTTTTTTAATTACTTTCTTTTCGGTATTTGTTTTCTTAGAGCCTACTTCATTTAATTTTGTTGTTGATTTCGATTTTTCAGAAATATCCTTTTTACTCACTTGTCTACTTAGCGGAGGTTTTTCATTTAATGCCTTTGTACTTGGAACTCTACTTAGATTTTTAACACTGTTAGTTCTACTTACTGGTTTCTTAGGTTCTACTTTATTTGACACTGGAGGTTTTTGTGTAGTTTTAGTACTAGGGGTACGAGCGGGAGGTTTTGAAACACCATTTACTGGTTTATTTACACTTTTAGGAGCCGGCTTACGTTTATCTGGACTTGGATCTCTACTGGTTGTTCTGCTTGGCTGTCTAGAATTTAATCTAGACGTAGAAGGAGTACTTCCAGCAGTTTTTGTAGTTTTTTTAACCGTTGAATTTGATTTGGTTGGAGATTTTGCAGATCCCGGTTTGGAATCTTCAATGGGGCTCTTGTTTGGTGTTCCAACAATAGGTGACAGCCTTTTAGGGTTAATTGATTTATTAGAGGGAGGTGGTCCAGTTCTTCCTGGAGATATTGGAGGTTTGCCCTTTATGATAGGTGGAGATATACTTAAATGCTGAGTACTTTGACTAACTCTTTTGTCATGAACCTGACTTCCTATTCTAATCGTTTCATGGATGCTACTCGTACTGTTGGACATATATCTCTGATTCCTATTTAAATTTCTGTCCAATGATTGTTTCGAGTTACTTCGAGTTGGAGAAACGGAATTTTGACGTTTAGGTATTTTCGAGTGTTTTGGAGATCCGTTACTTGATTCCGGTTGAGACTTTGATAATGATCTTAGACGAGATCTGTGAGTCACTGGTCTGCTTAAACCGTCTTCTTTATTTAAGTACTCAGAGCTACCAGTCGGAATACTTTCAAAATGTAAGATAGCGGACGGAGAGTTAGACCTGGATCTTATATTAACTTTGCTTGGGGAATTACTTCTGGAATTTGTTCTGGAATTTACACTGCTCTTAATTTCTCCTTTCTTATCCAGTAACCCCATTTCTTGAAGTAAAGCTATTTCTTCGTCTCGTCTCTTCTTTTCAGCTTCAGCTTCATTTTTTTCTCGATTCAATTCACTTAATTCTCTAATTTCTTCCATATTTTCTTTCAGGAAGTCTCTTGGCGGCCTATGTATAGGTCCTGGTGGTGGTAGTGTAGCAGCTTGCGCCATTTTGTCAACTCTTGATAAAGAATTTGTTCTTCTTCTTGGTGGTGAGTTAGATCTTGAATTGGCAGCAGAGGTTTTAGGAGTGTTATGCCGAGATGTTTCTTCTCGGAACCCTCGACCTAAAAATAAAATGATGATATTATGTAAATCGTCGGGTTCAACCAATAAGCCATATTTATGGTTTGATGAGATTTATTAATTTTAAATTGTCGTATCAAATATTTGCCAAGTTTATTAAATGTTTATTTACCTTTGAAGGGTGAAACCCTCCCAGGTCGTATCTCGACAGGAAGAGACTTGGGGCTGGTAGGGCACGAGGTAGTGGGCTCAGCGATAATCGCAAACGATGTCTCACGTTTTTTTTTCGACGTTGATATCGTACTGGAAAAAAGAAAACAAATTGAATTAGAATTAAAAAAATAATAAGACTATAATTTTCTTAGACAGATATCTGCTGAAGTTAACTTCTTATTATTTTAACTCCACTATTGTTATATAAATACTTAAAACTGAGCGGACCCAGGGTAAATCTATGAGAGAGTTTAATTAATATTACGTTAACCTATAAAAATATTTTAACGTATGTAATGAATAATTAGTTATGCGATGGCAAAATTCTTAACATTTGTAACCTCATTCTGAAACGCACATTACTGTAGACCAACCTGTGGGATGAACTGATGAATATTAAAAAAAATATATTATAGCAAAATTAGGATGTAAAATTTAAAAAAAATCTATGAAATTGACATAGATAGTATCAATTGGCAACATGACATACTTTTTTTGACATTACATACGAGATAGAATTCATGTTGTCCTTTTCTTTCAAATTTCTCGGTTTGAAAGTGTTTGGAAAGAGAAACTTTTATTAAAATGATACCCCGTATATAATACCAAAAATCTGAATATTTATGATAGCCAATGGAAATGTTTTTAGGTTAGATTTTTCAGGTTTAAAATAGTTTTGGTATAGCCAAGGCTCTCGTATTTTTTATAATTAATTTAGTAATAAAAATGTTATACATTTATATATTTTGGAGTAGAGTTGGAGAAATTCGCTATAAGAATTATAATTTGGCAATAAAATCTTCTTCGTCTAATTCAACATTTTTATTATAATTTTTATTATAATTTACTTGTCTTTTACTTAGATCTGGCAGAGTTTAGTGGTTATATCTTCGTCCTATTGAATGATCAGATAATTAAATTGCGTACTAAAAGAGATGTTTTATAACTTCCTCCCTTAAGGGGGGTAATAAATAACAATGAACAGCAGCATTAAGTAATGTACGTCGCCTGACGTTATTACTTGACCTTAATTTACTCGAGCTGCGAGTGGCCTTCGGTTATAATTTTTGTTAGAAAACCAAAGGATGTTTTTCAGTTTTTGTATACTTTTCGTATACAAAATGTATGGTTTTATTTTACGAATCTATAAACAATTTTTTTGTACTCCTTATATAGTATAAAACAAAGTAGGTTCCTGCTGTCTGTTCGCTAAGATCTTTTAAACTACGCAACAGATTTAATTTGGTTTTCCTGATAAAAAATGAGGATACTAGGAAATAAATGCAAAAGAAGGTATAACAGTTTTTAAATTTAATTTTGTCCGAAACTATAAAGACTTGAAATAAAAAAACAACATTGAGAACAGTTAAAAAACTTAATGTTTAATGTTACTTAAGTTAATGTTTTTAACATAATTCGAGTCTGTTTGGCATACTGAAGACGAGGTTCCGGAGACGATGTTGGGGAATATTCTCCCATTCTTCCATCAGGGCCTGTTTAACATAATTTATTCAATGATTGCCATTCATCAGGGCGTGTTCGATCGGGTTCAGGTCAGGACTCCTTGGTAGCCAGGTCATCAAATTGATACCAAACTCCTGAATGTACTCTTGTATAACCTGAGCGGTGTGTGGCGTGAGCATTATCTTGCATTAGAATTGATCCATATTTACCAGATATGGTCCTGCATACTCATTGAGGATCTCTTGAGCATATCTCACTTCGGTCAGAGTTACATTTTCTATGGCCACTAACTCTGTTCGACTTTCCGAAGAGATGCCAGCCCATATGCGTACAGAGCCCCCGCCGTATGACTCTTTCTGCAAAGCAGGCTTGGCGTAGAGGTTGTCAGAAAGGACTTTGTATATAACAAAACTAAATGTTCTACATAATGCTTTTTATTTCATGTTTCTAACTTAAATAGTACAGAAGTTATCGCCACGTATGAGTGTTATACCTTTTTATGCATGAGTGTTTATATTTATTTCATCACACATGGACGAGAAAGAAGAACTTAAAACTTGGTTTTATCATTGAATACATCAAGAATTGGAATCATTAGTTACTCTGGCGCATTCTCCAACCACCAGACCATGGAGGTAACCTACTGATATAACAGTTTATACATCAAGTATAACACGCATTGTAATGTAAGTAGACAAGTAGTTCAGATAGTAAGTGGTAACAATTTATAGAAACCATGATATTATGGCAATCATTGTAAGCAGTACCAGCTTTCGCCTTCTATGCGTCGTTGCCCATGTGCGTACATGGTACAAGGGTTACGCGAATACGCGGACTGTCCCTTTCTGTAATTTTTTTATTTACTTATGGGCGACTTAGATGAAGAATCGTTCTTAATATCCAAAAATAAAACAAAGTGGGGTTTTTTGAAGACATTAGAACATGCGAAAAGAGATAGGCTAGTCTTTATTGCGAAGAAAGGACTTGAAAGATTTGAAATAGGGGATGAAAGTTGGTATGGGAGGTAAGGCGAAGCCAAAAGGAAGGGTAATGTTTTGGCAGTTTATGTATGTTTGTATGTTCCACTCTAGCGCCTAAACTACTCAACCAATTTTAATGAATGAGGTGTCAATAGATTCGTAATAAAGGCGCGGGTGACATAGGCTGTATAAATTTTTTTAAGACAAAATCTGCTGTGATAAAATATAATTACTTCCTATATCAGTTTTTAGATTTAAAAGCAAAATATAACACAAGTCTGCTTTATTAATCAGCAAGCATATTTCTTGTCTTCATTTTGAGCAGCAATAATGGAGAACTTAGCGTTGTTTATCACAAAATAAAATCGATATTTTTCTAACCTCAAGAGAGAGTTAAAAGCCACATAAAGGTTGTGGCTTTAACTTATAAAGCAAAGGCAAATTGATATTTAAAAAATCGCCATTTTGTCATAGCACAGACCACAATATTGAGTACGTAATAATTAACCATGGCCCATAAGTATCGTATGCGTGTAATGAGATAACATTACCAAGTTGTTCCTCCTTTATATGGACAAATTAATGTATATTAAACATTTTCGAAGAACTTTGTCTAACACCCATTTTAAGCCGGTATTTTGAAATAAACATTTAAAACAAATACTTTATTATACCAATATTACAAAATCCAATATGGCGGACGATCCAAGATGGCTAACTACTTATATTTATGTATCTATATCTGTACTATCACCAAGGTATCAAATGAAAAGGCTTGCTGAGTAGAATACGAATAATAAAATAACTACTCTGAAACCAATATGGTGGACAACCCAAGATGGCGGACTAGTTACTATTTATGTACAATCATCAAGGTATCAAATGAAAAGGTTTGCGGAGTAGAATACGAATAATATAATAACTACTCTGAAACCAATATGGCGGACGACCCAAGATGACGGCTTAGTTATATTTATGTACTATTATCAAGGTATCAAATGAAAAGGCTTGCTGAGTAGAATACGAATAATAAAATAACTATTCTGAAACCAATATGGTGGACAACCCAAGATGGCGGACTAGTTACTATTTATGTACAATCATCAAGGTATCAAATGAAAAGGTTTGCGGAGTAGAATACGAATAATATAATAACTACTCTGAAACCAATATGGCGGACGACCCAAGATGGCGGCTTAGTTATATTTATGTACTATTATCAAGGTATCAAATGAAAAGGCTTGCTGAGTAGAATACGAATAATAAAATAACTATTCTGAAACCAATATGGTGGACAACCCAAGATGGCGGACTAGTTACTATTTATGTACAATCATCAAGGTATCGAATGAAAAGGTTTGCTTAGTAGAATATGAGTAATAAAATAATTACTCTGAAACCAATATGGTGGACGACCCAAGATGGCGGACTAGTTATATTTATGTACTATCATCAAGGTATCGAATGAAAAGGTTTGCTTAGTAGAATATGAGTAATAAAATAATTACTCTGAAACCAATATGGTGGACGACCCAAGATGGCGGCCTAGTTATATTTATGTACTATCATCAAGGTATCGAATGAAAAGGTTTGCTTAGTAGAATATGAGTAATAAAATAATTACTCTGAAACCAATATGGTGGACGACCCAAGATGGCGGCCTAATTATATTTATGAACTATCATCAAGGTATCGAATGAAAAGGTTTGCTTAGTAGAATATGAGTAATAAAATAATTACTCTGAAACCAATATGGTGGACGACCCAAGATGGCGGACTAGTTATATTTATGTACTATCATCAAGGTATCGAATGAAAAGGTTTGCTTAGTAGAATATGAGTAATAAAATAATTACTCTGAAACCAATATGGTGGACGACCCAAGATGGCGGCCTAGTTATATTTAT
Organism: Limenitis camilla; assembly: GCA_905147385.1. Classification (NCBI taxonomy): domain Eukaryota; kingdom Metazoa; phylum Arthropoda; class Insecta; order Lepidoptera; family Nymphalidae; genus Limenitis; species Limenitis camilla. Next base: position 10,525,257 of record LR990249.1, on the reverse strand, counting down.
GTACTATCATCAAGGTATCGAATGAAAAGGTTTGCTTAGTAGAATATGAGTAATAAAATAATTACTCTGAAACCAATATGGTGGACGACCCAAGATGGCGGACTAGTTATATTTATGTACTATCATCAAGGTATCGAATGAAAAGGTTTGCTTAGTAGAATATGAGTAATAAAATAATTACTCTGAAACCAATATGGTGGACGACCCAAGATGGCGGCCTAGTTATATTTATGTACTATCATCAAGGTATCGAATGAAAAGGTTTGCTTAGTAGAATATGAGTAATAAAATAATTACTCTGAAACCAATATGGTGGACGACCCAAGATGGCGGACTAGTTATATTTATGTACTATCATCAAGGTATCGAATGAAAAGGTTTGCTTAGTAGAATATGAGTAATAAAATAATTACTCTGAAACCAATATGGTGGACAACCCAAGATGGCGGCCTAGTTATATTTATGTACTATTATCAAAGTATCGAATGAAAAGGTTTGCTTAGTAGAATATGAGTAATAAAATAATTACTCTGAAACCAATATGGTGGACGACCCAAGATGGCGGCCTAATTATATTTATGAACTATCATCAAGGTATCGAATGAAAAGGTTTGCTTAGTAGAATATGAGTAATAAAATAATTACTCTGAAACCAATATGGTGGACGACCCAAGATGGCGGACTAGTTATATTTATGTACTATCATCAAGGTATCGAATGAAAAGGTTTGCTTAGTAGAATATGAGTAATAAAATAATTACTCTGAAACCAATATGGTGGACGACCCAAGATGGCGGCCTAGTTATATTTATGTACTATCATCAAGGTATCGAATGAAAAGGTTTGCTTAGTAGAATATGAGTAATAAAATAATTACTCTGAAACCAATATGGTGGACGACCCAAGATGGCGGACTAGTTATATTTATGTACTATCATCAAGGTATCGAATGAAAAGGTTTGCTTAGTAGAATATGAGTAATAAAATAATTACTCTGAAACCAATATGGTGGACGACCCAAGATGGCGGCCTAGTTATATTTATGTACTATCATCAAGGTATCGAATGAAAAGGTTTGCTTAGTAGAATATGAGTAATAAAATAATTACTCTGAAACCAATATGGTGGACAACCCAAGATGGCGGCCTAGTTATATTTATGTACTAGTAAATAGTTATATTTATTATCAAGGTATCAAATGAAAAGGTTTGCTTAGTAGAATATGAGTAATAAAATAATTACTCTGAAACAAATATGGTGGACGACCCAAGATGGCGGCCTAGTTATATTTATGTACTATTATCAAGGTATCAAATGAAAAGGTTTGCTGAGTAGAATACGAATAATAAACTGACTTTAGTCTGAATTCAATATGGCAGACCACCCAAAATGGCGGACAAATTATTTTTATGTGCTATCACCAAAGTATCAAATGAAATGGCTTGCTGTGTAGAATACGAATAATAAAATAACTACTCTGAAACCAATATGGTGGACGACCCAAGATGGCGGCCTAGTTATATTTATGTACTATCATCAAGGTATCGAATGAAAAGGTTTGCTTAGTAGAATATGAGTAATAAAATAATTACTCTGAAACCAATATGGTGGACGACCCAAGATGGCGGCCTAGTTATATTTATGTACTATTATCAAGGTATCAAATGAAAAGGTTTGCTGAGTAGAATACGAATAATAAACTGACTTTAGTCTGAATTCAATATGGCAGACCACCCAAAATGGCGGACAAATTATTTTTATGTGCTATCACCAAAGTATCAAATGAAATGGCTTGCTGTGTAGAATACGAATAATAAAATAACTACTCTGAAACCAATATGGTGGACGACCCAAGATGGCGGACTAGTTATATTTATGTACTATCATCAAGGTATCGAATGAAAAGGTTTGCTTAGTAGAATATGAGTAATAAAATAATTACTCTGAAACCAATATGGTGGACGACCCAAGATGGCGGACTAGTTATATTTATGTACTATCATCAAGGTATCGAATGAAAAGGTTTGCTTAGTAGAATATGAGTAATAAAATAATTACTCTGAAACCAATATGGTGGACGACCCAAGATGGCGGCCTAGTTATATTTATGTACTATTATCAGGGTATCAAATGAAAAGGTTGGCTTGACTATGACTTTACTCTGACTCTACTCACTTGTACATACCTCGTAGATATGAGAGTTACCTTAGTATCTTATGGGAAAATCTCTCGTATCTCAGTGAAGGGAGGTACCGGCTAGTGAACAGATAAGAAACAATGGTATACAACAAAACAATTAATGTAATTTACGCAACGAACTATTGATGAGGGCTCCGTAGGCGTGAGTGAATCATTGGTTCCGTATGCATGGTGGGATGAGCCTGATCGCTATCCTCACCTTGGGCTTAATTTCTTCAAACCTACAATACGTATGGTATTTCATCAGCTTTGTTGGTTTGTCCTTCTTCCATACAATTAAGAAGATATTCACTACTATCGCTATTAACACTGTAAAGATATTTTAGATTTTTTTAAAAGCTGAAATGTTTGGTTGTTTGCTTGAACGCGTTAATCTCAGAAACTACTGTTCTGATTTGGACAATTTTTCAGTATTAGATAGCCCATTTAACGAGGAAGTCTATAGGCTATATACCATCACGCTACGACCAATAGGAGCGGAGCGACACATAAACAAAGTCGCGCGGATTGACTAGTACTGGTATATAAAGCTGAAGAGTTTGTTTGCTTGCTTGAACGCGCTAATCTCATGACCTGCTTGTCCGATTTGAAAAATTCTTTCATTGTTAGATACCCCTTTTATTGCGAAAGGCTATAGACTATATACCATCACACTATGACCAATAGGAGCGGAGCTACACATAAACAAAGTCGCGCGGGTGGACTAATACTACTATATAAAGCTGAAGAGTTTGTTTGATTGCTTGAACGCGCTAATCTCTGGAACTACTGGTCCGATTTGAAAAGTTCTTTCAGTGTTAGATAGCCCATTTGTTGAGGAAGGCTATAGACTATATAACATGTCGCTACTACCCATAGGAGCGGAGCATTACGTGGACGAAGTCGCATGGTTCGAGTAGTTCATTTATAATTATTTATTTTATCTTTTTACTTACATTATACTTATCATTTCAATTTAATAAAAAAAAACAATGCATTTGTAATAATAAGTTATGCTATGCTTAATTTATGAGCCGTTTAATTCATTGCATATAATTTCGAAATGGACCTTCAAACTTTGACTGATTGACGCCTACGTATCAATGCAACAATGCAATCAATTTGTGTACAGGCTTGTATTGTGAAGAGGTTATTAAATTATCATTATAATCATATAAAAGAGAAATATTTAATAGTCAACTCTCACTTATTTCTCCTCTCTTTTTAAACCTAGTTACACTATATCCATATATATCGCCAACGTTACTCTGATGTAAATATTAACTATATATTATTATAAAAGTCTAACAAAATTATTCATTAACTAGTCGACCCGCGCGACTTTGTTCACGTCTAGCTCCGCTCCTATTGGTCGTAGCGTGATGATATATAGCCTATAGCCTTCCTCGATAAATGGGCTATCTAACACTGAAATAATTTTTCAATTCAGACCAGTAGTTCCTAAGATTAGCGCGTTCAAACAAACAAACTCTTCAGCTTTATATAATAGCAAAGTAATTGAACAATTTTAACGTGAACAAATCAAAAATGTAATAACCTAGAATTTCACGTTAAAAATAATTTCTAAATAAAGGAATAAATAGTTAAATATCCAATGAGAAATTTCTACTACTAATTCAGATAAATTAATTTTATATACAGCGCCATCTAGTGAGGAGTAGATAGCAAAACAATTTACATCATTATCACTTTCTAAGATCAATAGATATTATATTAAAAGCTAATAAAATATAAAGGGTTTCATAATAACATATAGTATTATGTTTGTTCTCAATATACAAATATAAATCTAATTAACAATACAAACACACAACACAGATGTTGGACATTCCACGCTTTCTACCGACGAAATAATTACTAGACCAATGTTCACCTAATTGCCTTCTTGTTTTACAAAAATTGTATATTTCTGTTATGTAATCTTCTAAATTCATCATATTTTGTACAGTTAATAAGTGCTTTTAGGGTTCCGTACGATGTAGTACAATTATTTGAGATTGTTTAATCGAGGAATAGACATAGCCCGAAAATTTTTAAATTTTAAATATATGCGTTTTTTGACTAAAAATAGTGAGTTTTTATCGAAATCGGCGAAAAGTATTAAAATAAAATATGAATCGATTTATCGAGAATCGGTACTAGTAAGTAAGTTTACCATCGTTTTGAAGAAAATGCTCATGTATTTATATTTTTTATGAAAATATTTAATATTTGATAATCTGTGTTACGTTTAAACAAAAAAATAATAATTAAGAGTAGAAAAAGTTATTATCACTACATAGTATAAAACAAAGTCGCTTCCTATCTGTCTGTCTGTCTATATGTATGCTTAGATCTTTAAAACTACGCAACGGATATTGATGCGGTTTTGTTTAATAGATAGAGTGATTCAAGAGGAAGATTTATATGTATAAAACATGAATAGTATAGTAGAGAAAGTAACCGTGAGAAGCCGGAGCGGGTCACTAGTAACCTTATACTAATATATGAAGCTGAAGAGTTTGTTTGTTTGAACGCGCTAATCTCAGGAACTATTGTTCCGATGTAAAAAATTATTTCACGGTTGGATAGCCCATTTATCTAGGAAGGTTATAGGCTATATATTATCTCGCTACGACCCATAGGAGCGGAGCTATATGCGGACGAAGTCGCAAGGGTCGACTAGTATAATATAAAGATACTTTGTAAAATTATTTTGTGTCAGGGAAACGTCTGTTGTGTCCATCTTTATATTCTTAGAAATATAGAGTTAAAGAACTTTTAATTACACAAAAACGTGGTTTTCTCAGTAATAATAGATATAACGCGAATGACTCACGGTTGTTAATTAGAAAATGTTAGTATATACGATACATTTATCATTTTAATTGACATAGTCTGCTTTGTGGTGATATTCGCGTGTTAAATGTTTGAAGAAGTGCTTTTTATCTACTTATATTGTGATCAGCCCTCACTTCGTTTCGGTATTAATGTCATTTTGCAAAAACATTAAACTATAACCAACCTCAACAAACATCTATAGTACGTACGAACTTTAGAAAATTAAATTATAAAGGAGTAAGTACAAAAACTTTTTGTAACTGTAACCGAAACTATCGGATATCTCGATATCGAATCTGAATAAAGTTTCTAATAATTTTGAATTGTCTGCTTGTGTCGACATACTTATCCTGGACAGTCACTTTAGTCCATACATTTCCTTAGAAATCTACTGAAAGTTAAACTATAACAAAGTCTATTAATAAAGTAGATATACGTCAAATAAATTTACAACGCTTCCCTTCGGTGCCCGAACACTAACTACAGTAAATTATAAACTTAACTTACGTGGACCTTAACAACGACACTATAATACTAACTTATATGTACACTGGTCGAAAACACCAAAGAGACTGACTCTAAAATATTGTCTACACTTCATAAACTTCATCATTCATCACTTAAATCGTCTTTAGTATTTATTTATTATTAAATTTTGAAATCTTTTTCCTTTCTGCTTTTTCTTTATAGCATTAACTTCTCTTTCTCTATCCACTATATGATTCTCTTCTTCAGAAATATCACTGGCATAACATATTAAATATACACAGGAGTAGGTAGATAATTATTAAATTAATTATTTTTCCGCTAAAGTTTCTCTTAAGAAAAGCAAGGTCTCGTAACTAGAGCGATTCCTATAATTAATAAAAAATTAAAACAGATTTCATATCTTATACTAATATATAAAGCTGAAGAGTTTGTTTGAACGCGCTAATCTCAGGAACTACTGGTCCGATTTGAAAAATTCTTTCAGTGTTAGATAGTCCATTTATAGAGGAAGGCTATAGGTTATATATCAGCCCGCTACGACCCATAGGAGTGGAGCATTACGCGGACGAAGTTGCGTGGTTAAAATAAAATTAACTGACCTTTATTTCATAGATAACTTATTAAAAAATCCGTTCACTAAATACACGAAAACATCACTAAAAATGTATTGTCACATATTTATACACGATTTAGTAAAATATAAACATTTACAAAATGCAGTATGTTGAGCTCAGCGAGTGTTTAATGAATGAAATGTGTTTCAACGTACAGACAGAGTACTGTCTACTGCTACAACGACTTGCTACATCTCTGTGGGTCTCAGGTTTGATTACTGTCATTGAACACAATCTATACAATTATTTACTTTACATTTTCTGTCTGTGTTAAAATTACTTTACTATTAGAAAGCTATTATCTAAGTACTAGTCGACCCGAGTGACTTTGTTCGCGTGTAGCTCGGCTCCTATTGGTCTTAGCGTGATGATATACAACCTATAGCCTTCCTCGATAAATGAATTATCTAGGACCGAAAGAATTTTCCAAATCGGACCAGTAGTTCCTGAGATTATCGCGTTCAAACAAACAAGCTCTTCAGCTTTACATATTAGTATAAGATTGAAGCTACAAACGTGATATGTATACCCCCCTTAAAATGGTTTAATCTAATTAGGGTTTCTAATGGTTTAATCTAATTCTAATAGATTCTCTACACCAAGCAGGGGGGGGGGGGGGGTGTGTAATTAATTACCTGTTAATTTGCCCTTTTATGCTCTTAATGCCTTGGCGAAGCGAAGATATCTATTACCTTCATATATTAGAGACAGTTTTTGAATCATAACAACTGATATCAAATTAATTGACTCGCCCTAGCTTCGCTGAGTTAAAACATTTTACAATTACTTTTCACGATATCCGATTTAAATTAAACAATCAACAAGTCAGACATGCAGTAATGAAACCGTGAAAAGTATATCCAATTTTATGCACTAGTATTTTCGTGAACAAACATACAAACAGACAGATGTATATGTCTATTATATATATAAAAATAAAGGTAACTAACCATGCAAAACATAACAACCGCAAAACTCTACACTCCACGCATTCCGATACGAGTAACGCGAATTTAAACATTAGACACAAACACACATACACTGAGACACATGTGTGGCTCACGTGAGACACAAGCACACATGTGTGCTTCCCCGAGCCGCTATTAGTATTAAGACACGTGCTATTATTCACACGGATTTGCGTTGGACGTCACTTTGATAGGTAATTTACAGACAATACTGCATTCGTTTAGCTGCATGCGATGTACTGCACACTAGTGTGGGCATCTGGCGTCACTCGCTGCTAGTAGCTAGTAGGTGGTGTGTGGGTTGATGAGATGGGTAATGGTCCCACCCGGCTTTGTGTGTGCAACAACTGATAGTTTGTGTGTTTAGGAGAGCAGTTTTATTTTAAGAACAACCCGACCCGTGTGACTTAGTTCGCGTGTTACTCCGCTCCTATGGGTCGTAGCGAGATGTTAAATAGCTTAAGTTACTCCTTATTACATCAGCTATCTTTCAGTGAAAGTCCCGTCAAAATCGGTCCAGCCATTTCAGAGATTATCCGGAACAAACAGACAGGCAGCGGTTATTTTAATATTACAAACGGACACTCCTACTTTATTTATTTGTATGGATAATATATAACTTCTCTCATTTTGAGATTTCACACCGTAAATATATTATTTTATTCATTTATTTTCGTGCAAATACTTTAATAATTTAAAATTAATTGACAAAAATATCAGATGATAGACAATGTCATGTCAATATGAATTATAGTAACATTTAACATTGTGTAAAGTAGTGCCAGTAGTGTGGTTTAGTGTCGTGGTTCTAGTTCTTTAATATACTTATTATCTTAGTTAAATGTTTGGTTAGTTTAGAGCAGTATAGGTGAAAATTTATATATAGTAAAAGAGGCAATAAGTGCAACAATCTGGGGGAAATACTAGTTCAAAAATTCTAAAACGAAACGCAACGCTCTTGAGTCTTATACGCGTCTAACCTTTCCCTGACCCTTCCCTTTGTAAGTAATTTGTCATAAATATTAAAACAATTAAGAATACATAATACAAATAAATGTGAGAACAGTGAAAGTGAAACACGAGTTCAAAGTTTAAATTTATAAAGAGGTATGTTTGTAAGTTTGTAGGTCGTAAATCTCTGGATCTACTGAACCGATTTTGAAAATTCTTTTACCAATAGAGAGCCACATTATCTGTGAGTATCTTAAGCTATATGTCGGAGAATAAGTAAAAGATTATCGTTTAATCGAATCGTTATCGCTATCTATGGCGTTGGAGTAGGGTAGTGGTCACTTCCGTTGTTTTGACAGTCTCGACCCTCTACCCTTTATATGCCATCGACAGTCTGACTGAAGTCTTAGTCGTGCGCGGTCTCTCAAGAAGTGAAGTAGTGTCTGAATAGTGATAGTGTTGTGTTAGTGCTATTAGTGCTGTCCGATCAAGGTCACGTGAGTACCATACAATGTAATTACCTCGTCTTGTGTTAGGTTAGTTTTATGTGCGTTTAACCTTGGGTTTAAACAGAGAGCCTAGCAGTGGAGGCGAGTGTCGTGATCACTTAAAGGAATTCCTTAAGCCTACACCTTGGTCACAAGTCCAAGGCACTGCTTAGGTTTCTCTCGTAATTGTTAGAGATCATATTTGATCATTTATCGGTTCAATAGCATTATCTACGTTGCGTTTACCCAATATTCCATTAAATATCATCCCCCCTTTTAATGTTCTCCGATATTCCCCATCTTCCTCATTCCATTTCCTTTCACATCATTTAAAATTCCCGACATATATATTACCCGAAAGACTACTGGACTGGACTACTGGAAAGACTTTTTGTGATAGTCGGATTTGAACGAGAACGAGAGAGACATGATTCATAGTTGCTAGTAGAGTATGAGTGAATAGTTTAAGTACACCTCAGCGAAGCGAGAGCAGGTCGGTTAATATTTAAATTTAAAATAATATTAAATATTGTCAGTGTGAATGAGGTCGGTTACCTTGCTCTACCCACAACTCTTCTTATAAGGAGAAAAATTGGAATGACTCACTGTTGTATCGAAAGAAGGTATTGTAATATATTAATTAAATCCAAAAACCTCTATGTTTTATTTTCCATATAGTCTTAATCATCTTTGAAAGGAATAATTACTATTAAAGTGGCTGACAGCTATCTGACGATGTTTACTAAGACTTGACAAAGAGAAGGCGCTCAGGAGCAGAACTATCGCTCTCCTCTCGCACCGCACCTATACTATATTACAATAAGTACATGTATTCAGTCAAAGCAGTTCAATGGAATGTGTGACCCAAGTACAGGTCATTAAGTCCCTTTTCAGAATTCTAATACTTACAGATGATTTAACATTTAATAAGTTAGTGATTTATAAGGAAGTACACAAAACTAAACCACACTACTTTAGACAATCTGTACATTATTAAATTACTTATCTATACAAATAAATAAAATTGTAGTGTCTGTTTGTAATATTAAAATAACCGCTTTTTACTAAGTGCACACGGTCACACCAAAAACAACATTTTTTACAATTTTTGTTTGCCTGTTTGTTCCGGCTAATCTCTGAAATGGCTGGACCAATTTTGACGGGACTTTCACTGGCAGATAGCTAATGTAACAAGGAGTAACTTAGGCTATTTAAGATCTCGCTACGACCCATAGGAGCGGAGTAACACGCGATCGAAATCGCACACAACAACAAGTGTTGCTAACTTTACTTAGGAAATATGAATATATTTGTCGTTGTGGTTTTATCATTACAAGAATAAAGTTTCAAAGGCTCTGGATTACACATAGATTACATTATGTAATATACATATGTTGATACATCTAATACATAAGACTACATACTGAATTATATAATAATCTACACTTTGTGTATGAATAAGTTCATAAGTTTGATAGCTAGTATTTCTATTGATTTATTATAAAATACTTTCAATAGCTTAATAATCTATAAGCTCTGTTCCCGTACATGTATGACGGCAAAGCAGTTTGACGAGTATTTTATAAAGTTAGTAAGTAATAAAGTAAGGAAAGGTAACCTTTCTTAAAGGTAGATAAAGATTTACAGTAGTATAAAATGATGTTGAATAAATAATAGCTCCTTAACCAGCTCATAGGTCGCAAGCCCCAAGCCGCTACTCAGCTTCCATCTATAGTTCATGTTTCTATATTCAGTTTAGTTGATACAAAAACATCAAATTTTCCAAACACTTAAAGGAAATATCAAAACGTTCAGTCAGACGTAACCGACCTTGCAGAGGTCAGGTATTGTTTTTTTTATAACTTATAAATAATAGGATATAAGCATTATGGCTTTTTGTTTGTGTATTTTATCTTAGTATTTTTTTTTTCTAAATTATAAGCAATACTTTTATTTGTTTACTAGTTTCATAACTGATTCTACTTTAATCGCTTTCGAAAGAGAGGTTAAGTTAACAGCATCTGTTTCTACTTCAATTTACGCCAAAACTACTGAACCGATTTAAATGAAATTTGGTATACAGATAGTCTAAAACTTGAGAAAGGTCATAAGCTACATTTTAATGTGAAAAAAGGGTTGTAACTTTGAAAGGGGGGGATGAAAAGTTGTAAGTTGTATGGAAGTATCGTCGTCGAAGAGCTAGAAACTTATTTTTTAGGCTGTTGATTCGACATTCAATATTCGTAAACGCGGACAAAGTCGCGGGCACAAGTAGTTACTAAACAAATAAACATTTTTACAAAAAATATATTAATATAACACAATGAAGTAGTACAAGGTCGGGCTTAGTTCAGCCAGGAATCTCTTCCAGCTAACCCTTCGAATATTTGAAACTTACTAGACTAGGTAGATATTTGATTTAAAAAAGGATATAAAGCGTACTTAACTCTGAGTTTAAAGTATATGTATAGCTTATATATACATAACATATACTCTTAAACAACATACATACATAAATAATAAATAGTTAGAGCATTTTCACAGCGAAGAAAATTAATCACGTTAGTAGATGCTAAAGATAGTATTTTTTTAAATTACACTTTACTCTGTTCATCTTTAAACTTAACTTTAAATATTATTTGTATTTTGTCAGATTATCGATTAATCTATATGGAAATCGAGCAGTGCCTGGGGCTTCAGAGCCAGGAGCAGGTCTAAAACGTCTTCTACTATACACAAACTCTCACCTCCACCACTCGACGTCGCGTCGTCGCTACCGAATTACTCCACGAAAACGGAGGCCTAACACCACGCCACCAAACAACACTACACTTTCATATGTACATCGTGATATCACTTGTGTCTACTCGAAATAAGATATTTTGAACAACTTTAATATCGCAGTGTTAGAAGTAATATCTAATACTAATATATAAAGCTGAAGAGTTTGTTTGTTTGAACGCGCTAATCTCAGGAACTGTTGGTCCGATTTGAAAAATTCTTTCAGTGTTAGATAGGCCATTTATCGAGGAAGGCTATAGGCTGTATATCATCACGCTACGACCAATAGAAGCGGAGCTACAGGCGGACGACTAGTTATAAATATATATGTTAAAATATTATGTACAATGTGAAAAACAAAGATTAAAATATTATTTTATAATTAATACTAAACTAACCTAATTGTGAAACGAAATCTATTTTGCACTTATTAACCTATTTATGAATTCAATAATTATTTACACCTTATATATATATAGATAAGTTATTTACAGTATCAGTCCGGTGTTTCATGTATTGTTGAAGTACTTCAGCTGATCGAATATAATAAGACTTTAAGGTGCTCTCTTTCTCCATAACCTCGGTTATAATGAAGGGAGAAACACCTGCATTATCACAACAGCTGATGTGGTCTAGTCTGGGTGAGACAAATCTAGGACACTGCTCGAACAGATGAGAGAGTCTGGGTTGTTAATCACAAGCTTATTTCACTTAAATCTGAGGCCAGGAAAAGGAGATAAGCATTGTTTTACTTCTTTTTCAATTAAACATGGTCCAAAATGTTTTGTGCCTGTATTACCAAGAAGACAAGTCAATAATAAGATAACGTTTGTTCACTGAGTCACGTTACGAAATACAATTATTATACAGAGCGTGAACAATTTTGGCAACAAGTTACAAAATAGACATTATTTGTAAAACGATCTACATTACTTCTATCTTTGTAGTTAAGTAAATTGAACAAATCTCCTGAAGCAATAGAGCTGGATAGCTTAAAACATACATTAAAGTTGAATGGACAAACAGACATTAATTTATAAATTATGTCGGGGTATAGTTAGGTTGGATAATGATAAAGAGAACTTGTATTCGATGATTTTAGATAGCGAGTAAACGATTATCGAATAATCGGAATACGAGCGACATCTACGGCACTTTATTCGACAATTTTTGATAGCTTCAAACGAGTAATCGATTATCGATTACTCGGAATGCCAGCGCTTTATTTTATATTTGTTGATTTACTTCTCCCCACTAGTGGAGGGCCATTGTTACCTTGTCTAGTCCCTTTATATTCCCAGACTGACGCACTACATTGTAGCCTGTCGACCAGTCTCTTTGAGTGAACATCACCTGGAGTTGAAGTGTAATAAATAGTGTGTCGCTATATCACGGATATTGGACCTCTCGGACTAAGGATCATATGAGTTCTTACGTCTTATTTATTATGAGTCCCTACATTGTATTTAGATGTGTAACACAACCTTAGGTTAGGTTAGCCTTATGTTAAGTAAGTGGAGACAAGTGCGTGATCACTTAAAGTAGCTCCTTAAGCCTACACCTTGGCCACAAGTCCAAGGCACTGCCTGGGTTCCTGTTCAAAAACTACAGAATCGTGATATTCGATTATTAATTAATCCAAATTGGCCATCTCCTCTGACATATATTTGAAAGTTTCATAAGCGTGTAATAGATGGCGTTGTAAGTTAGTTTATAGAAACAAGACTTTAACATAATATGTTATGTAGGTCGGATAAGTATCCAATAGATGGCGCCGTATTAAGATTTATAATCTTTTGAAAACTATGATTTGTGAACATAAATGTTGTATGTTAAAAGATATAAGCAGCTTAAGCATGTCATTATTATTAGACTCGTGAGAATTTTGTCTTCTAAAATTATTCCCACTTATTTTGCTTAATGGCTGTAATAGTCATCATCTACTGTATTTTTTGGTATAAAATTTATATATAATTGTAGAGTAATAATGCTTGTTGGTAGCGAAAACACATAAAAAACTCTGTTTGTATGTTTGATTGGTTGATGAGTTTATTGCACATAAATAAATACAATATTACAAACTTAATAGGATTTAAAACTATACAAATACTAGTGCACAAAGGTGGTCTTTAACTCTATAAGTAATCTCTTCCAGACTACCTTTCTTAACTATCATAAATTACATTAAATATTAGTCATAATCATATCCATATACATATTATGATTAATAATCCTTAAGAATACACTACTCTACTACACTACTAATCTACACTACTAATCAAACGAAAGTGCATCTAATGTACCATTAACGCCATCTACCGACGGATATATGGTCTGTTTGTCTGTTACGCTTTCACGCTTAAAGCACTGAACTGTTTTTGACAAAATTTTATACAGAGTAAGATCATAGCTTAGGTAAGGACATAGACTTTGTTTTATTGCGAAAAAACTTGATGGGGTTGAAATAAGGGACGAAGTACAATAATAAATAAATATGATCATTATTGGTGTTACTGCTGAGTACTGCACGAAATTTAATACGGTTTTCATAGTTGTATTTAGGGTTTGGGAATTTCCGACAATTTCAAAGTCCCGGGACACGAGACAGACTACAATCAAAGTCCTCGGAATTCCTGGGACTTCAAGACTTTTATTAGAAAAATTTTTTTTTTTAGGATTGATTAATTAATCAACTAACACATTCTTCTTCTTTACTGATTAAATAAAATATGCTTTTAAAAATATCTGAGCGTCAACAGCTTCTTTTCACGTTTAATTCTTTTCGATTCCGGTTTGAATGTGGTCCCAGACTGTATAAATGATGTTGATTCTTCCGGCGGTTGATTTGTAAAAATACATATTGTGAACTCTTTGGAGGTTAGAAGGCTAGAAGAATTTTGGACATAACGAGCACTGTGCTGTTGATTAATAATGTTTCCACTCTTGCTGTACGTGTAAGCTCCATATTACACATTCACATAGTAAATATAATTGACGTCTATCTGACATAGACACAATCATAATCCAGAGACATGATGGCGGCGCGACAAATGCATTTATTGTGTTGAGTAGTCCGTAGTTACGTAGTAGCCCAAATAATTATTCATTAAACTAACAGATGACGATTATATAACAATTTCGACAATTTTGTCTCGTCTCGACTCGCAATTCCCGGGACTTCGAGACACGAGACTAACTTAAAATATTTCATCTTCTTTTAAAGAACAGTTTGCCCAACGATGGGAGTGGAAGTGGGCTATAAAATTGTACAATCGTGTGGCGCCTGTCGTTGCTTATGTATAATGTAGAGGCGGTGCAGGTTAGAGAAGTACCTGTACAGTTAATTAACCTAATTCCTATCGACGTGTCTTACATTATATATGGATTTATGTACTCACTTAAATATTATGCTTACAAGGTCACATTGGATTAGTTGCGTTTATATCTCGATTTCGTCGTTTTAAATTTAGAGAGAAATAATTACTAAACACAACTAAATAGAGCCAAAATCACTACATAGTATAAAACAAAGTCGTTTCCCTCTATCTCTCTGTCCCAATGTATGCTTAGATCTTTAAAACTAAGCAAAAAGAATTTTGTTTGGTTTTTTTAATATATAGATTGATTCAAAAGGAAGGTTTATATGTATAATACATGTATATTATAGTACAGAAACACTGATGATTTTAGAGGTTTCTAATGTGATGTCGTAAATTACAGTAAACACATTTTTCCGCTTACATTGCAAACGCTGGCTAAACCCTACGAAAATAATGTACTACAGTATTGTACACCTTAAAAAGATCTACAAAAAAGTCCAAGATGGTATATGTCTATCTCTTAGGGATAACCCACAATAAACAATTTTTACCCTTTTCTTTTTACGAGAAATAATAAAGCAATTTTAAGCAATACAGCATTAATCCTTATGCAATTAGGTACCGTAAATACATTGTGCATTTAATATAGATCAATATGGCCCTTTACAGCATGAAATTTAAATGAATATTTTGGAAGATATTACAGATTTAAAATGCAGAGACATAGCGGTTACGGTTAATAAAAAACGTAAAATAATACCTCTATTTAAAAATGGAAACAGGAAAGATCCCGTTAACTATAGACCAATCTCTATATTACCATCACTGAGTAAAGTTTTTGAAAAGATTATTTTAAACCAACTTTTAGAATATTTTAATGAAAATAAACTATTTCATAGTGAACAGTATGGTTTTACTAGGGGTAGGTCAACAGCAGATGCTGGAGTTGCTCTTCTTAAGCATATTTATGAAGCATGGGAGAAATCACAAAATGCGATTGGTGTATTTTGCGATTTGTCCAAGGCCTTTGATTGTGTTCAACATGAAACACTTTTAAAAAAACTTAATTATTACGGTATATGTGGTGTTTCTCTGGATCTAATTGCCTCATACCTAAATCAAAGAGTCCAGAGGATTACTATTAATGGTGTAAAATCTTCTGGATCTTTGCTACAAATGGGCGTTCCACAGGGATCCATTTTAGGCCCGTTTTTATTTTTGATTTATATTAATGATCTGCCATACTATGTGAAGAACTTGTGTGATATTGTACTTTTTGCTGATGATACATCTCTAATATTTAAAGTAAACAGAAATAAACATAATTATGACGATGTAAACAGTGCATTATCGCAGGTTATTCAATGGTTTACGGTAAATAACTTAGTTCTTAATGCTAAAAAGACTAAATGCGTTGAGTTTGCTTTACCTAATGTTAAAAAACAAAAATTTAACCTACGTTTAAATAATGAAATTTTAGATGTGGCGGACTCGAAGGTATTTCTGGGTATAACTTTAGATTCAAAACTCCAGTGGAACCCCCATCTATCATCTCTAGCGGGAAGACTCAGCTCAGCTGCCTACGCGGTAAGGAAAGTCAGACAAATGACTGATATCAACACTGCTAGGCTAGTTTACTTCAGTTACTTTCACAGTATTATGTCTTATGGCATTTTACTGTGGGGTAGGGCCGCGGACATTGAATCCATTTTTATTCTTCATAAAAAAACTAAAAACACGCTTTTTATTATAGAAAACCAAACTAAAAAATAGAAAATAAATTTTAATAAATTTAAAATAAGAATAGTGTTAAAAATTTCAATAAATATAAATTAATAATAGTGTAAATAAAAAAAAAATGTATTTTATTTAAAAAACGCGTGGGGTGCTTGGTGTCAATAGTTATAAATATTTTATTGACAGATATGAGTAGAGTGATTATCATTTTGATAATATCTTAAAAAGCAC
Organism: Limenitis camilla; assembly: GCA_905147385.1. NCBI lineage: Eukaryota > Metazoa > Arthropoda > Insecta > Lepidoptera > Nymphalidae > Limenitis > Limenitis camilla. The sequence continues at coordinate 10,508,659 of LR990249.1, read as the reverse complement.
CCCACGCTTTTTTATACCAGAACCAAGGAAGGCCGCAGGCGCGCAAATTACCCACGGAGAGTTACATACTGACATACTGACATACAAGTGAAGCTAATAAAAAGCGTGTAAAAAGAGAGCTGTTCGGGCCATTTATAACTTAAGAGCGCGGAATTCCCTTAGAGATGTATATAAAAAAATAGACGTTCTTACAGTCCCATCTCAATACATATATTGTAATATTTTGTTCATTTACCAGAATATTTTTTTTTTTTTTAGCTAATAGCTTCATGGGGCTTGGTGTTCGCATCTATAATAAGATTCCACAGCCTATATTAGACTTGCCACTTCAACAATTTAAAACTCGTATCAAGAAGTCATTAATATATAAAGCATACTATAATGTACAGGATTACTTAAATGATGAGAATGCTTGGAATCTAAGTGACGTTGACTCTCAAGCTAAATGATTTGTATATCAATAATTTATGTAAACATGGCTTTTTGAAAAGAGCGACTGTTGACTTTCCGAGCTGGTGGTAGCTTCAGACAAACTAACTGACCGACAAATTTTTGACGTTTCAAAAGTACTTTTCAAAAAAGTCTAATTGAAATAAATAATTTTGATTTGATTTGATTTAAATACACGAGTTAAATTGCACCCGGGCGAAGCCGGGACGGGTCGACTAGTATATGTATATAATAACTGTTTTGTAGTTTGTATTATGTAAGTATATTGATACATTTTTGGTAGACACAACCATTTTTATTTTTATTCATATTTACGATTCTACCCAAAATAGTTTAATCCCTTTCAATTAAATCAATGTTGACTGGAAGAGATTCTAAATAAAGAAATATGAAAAATAAAATGCATTTTTAAAATGAAAGAATTAGGTTATTCAAGTGAATATATTTTTATCCAAATAAAGCTTAAGTGATGCATATTTTTGAATTACTAAATTAAAAAAAAAACTGCTTATATGGAAGCTTCTCTCATGTTTAGGCTATGATCAATAAATAAACCCTCAGTGAAGCGAGAAACAGTAGGAATAGAACGTAGGAAATAGGAAGGACATTTTTTACACCGACATGCTTCAGTTAGAGAATATAATTTGTAAGAATAATTATGTAACCCTGAATTTGATAAAAAAAAGTTATAAGTAACAATAACATAATAGGAACTTATTGATAAAATTCCTTGATATAACAATTAGTGGTTACTGAATTGGATTCTATTGTTATTATATTGTGAATTGGTTTAATAGAGGTTATTAAGGTTAATTTTGAGTAACATTTGTAAAAAAGTTTAAATTGGAGTTAAATGAGAAATCCATTCATATTAAAAAATATACAGTACTAAAGGTAGCAAATACCTGAATGTTTTTTTTTTAAATAAGAGCTTATTTATTTCTCAAGAATTCCAGAAGAATATAAACCATATTAAACAATTACGTAAATATCTTTCAAAATACAAAAAAAAATTAAGAAAATGCATAAATACAATTTTTCGCTATATTTTACATTTTAAATTATATATGACACACACACAGCTCGACATGCATTTAACCCCCACGTCGCTAGATGGCGTACGAGCACACTCACTTGTATAATTTGTATTCTTAAGTATTTTTTTCACGATAAAACATAGCCTATGTCTTTCCTCAAGCTCTAGTTTATCACTATATCAAATTTCATTAAAATCGATTCAGTGATTTAGTCCTGATTGTGTAGCAGAAAGACAGACGCCATCTATTCGTCAATAGATGGCGCAAGTAGTATATTAAATCCAGTCTGAATGTAGTGTTTGGAGCCAAGTTAGTTCGAAGGCTCATTAAATATTAAGACTTAACTGGAAATGTGTTTTTGACTCAATGACACAAGCCTGAGGTTTTTAAATTTAAATAATACTAAATGTGAGTGGTCGCTGTGGGCGTAGAGCCTTTTGTAGGTAGAGTGGTGCGCAACCTTTATAGACGCTCATATTCAACATATATTTATTATATTATTAGTTTTAAATACTGTTTAACGTACACAAAAATTACTAGTTATCCAAGAATAAAAAATTGGGTTTTACAATCTCTTATTAGTACTAACTGGCAGATAAGGTGCCAAGTAAAGTACAAGTCAGATCAAGTGCCTCATTACGAGTTTATGTTTGAACAGACCCTTAAAGTGTCTACACGTAACTATTGTAAATAGTACAACAACAACAAATATTGTCAGTAACCAACCAAGAGTCCAATTATATTGAAACTTTTATTATAAAGTGACCTGAAAAGGTTTCCCTGCTTAAAGAGCCTGAATCCTAACTAATATTATACATGCGAAGCTCTGTCTGTCTGTCGCGCTTTCGCGTCAAAACTACAGAACCGATTTAAATAAAATTTGGTAGACAGATCGTCTAGACCCTGAGAAAGGACATATGTTACTTTTTGATGCGAAAAAAGGGTTGTAAGGGGATGGGTTCCACGCGAAGTCACTGGCACAGCTAGTATTAATAAAGTCAATCAAAGAGAAGAATCAGAAATCGTAATTTTGAGGTCACTTTTATTTTCGTTTCTCAGTCAAATTTACAGAGGAAAATGTTGGTAATGTGAACTTAAATTACACCGAATATTCATTTTTTTATGTAGGCTTCTATTCTTCGTGCCAGTGTTAGTAGAGCCTATTAAATATTAATATATACAAGTTATTTGTTATCAGTGATTGGCTGCCATTGACCTTATTGTTCAATGCGAAGTTATTACTATCTTTTCCTTGCATAATGATAATGATGCATTTTATATGTTAATTAAATGGAAATTCAGTATATTTTTAACGCATATATATTTTACAGAATGATTTTTAAAATAAAATTTTAAGAAACTTCAATTAAAAGAAAAACCTAAAATAAGAGACGATAAAAATTAAAATATTTTTTTTTACAAAAAAAAAACAATTAAATGTTATTTGTAAAAATTTTCTAGTATTTATCAAAATGATGTAAATGAATAAATAAAAATACTTACGGCGACTTATCCCTCAGGCTCTTGCCACCGCCCGCCGACAACACTTTGAAAGCATCACTTTTAGTCACTTTCGCAGAACTTGGCGCACTTTTCACTTCAAAACTATTCGCTATACTCTTCACAACACCCTTAGATTTGGATAAATCGTAATATCTATCCTGGGCGTGGATCAGCTGTGTGACTGTGAACGAGTCTTTCTTCAAGTCGATCTTGGGCCCGAATAAGTCATCTTTCTCGTTAAACTCGGACTCGATAGTGATGTCTAATATAGGATCGTTCGTCCCTCTGTCTGTGAACGCGTAAGGTGTATTGGCCAGCTCCTCCTCGAAGCTGTTGTAGCGGCTGCGGAAGAGCGACGGCTCCCCTCCATCCCCTCCATACTTCCCTCCGAAGATGTCGTACTGTGCGAACCGTTTGTTGATCGAGTCGAACTGTGGGTCTGTCAGCTTGTCGGGGCTGTGCGACGGACTCATGTCGATGTGCAGGATCCCGTGCTCGTCTGTGTACTTCAGCTTCAACGCCATTCTTACATTTTAATCTGAAATTAATAACATTTATTATTTTTTGATGATTTTCACTTAGCTAAACGCAGGCAGGGGGCTTCAATAGAAATAAATCTGATTAGTAGAGTAGGAGATTTTAAATATTTCCAAATAATATTTATTGTTTTTTTTTACTATATGACTCAATACCTTGAGGTCACTATGGAATTATAAGATTTTACTTCTAGTACGATTTCAGTGCCACCAACATACATAAAAAATCATTAATATCGATCTAGCTATGTAGAAGTCTTTCAATAACTGATATATACATAAAAAAAAATATAAATAATTTTTTTATATAAAAATACTAAGGATTTCCTACTTAATATTTATGTTTTATATTAACGATAATTTATATTTATATCATAAATGTAGTTAAATTAAATTCTGCTCAACCAGCCGTCTCTTCGCTGGGGTCTGGTGTGATCTGGGGATAGTTTCCTAAAATCTAATTTAAATTAATTTAGCTTTACTAATAACTTTGTTACTGCGTTTAACTTAATCTTAAGTAATAGTTGTCCTTCAGCAGTGACAAAAGGACAAACCCTAGGCTCTGTTCGGCTTCCTATCTAAAATACATGATATTATTATCTTTTACGCGTTATTATGAAGTTTAGCTTTTATATATTTATTAATAGATTATACATAATAGTGGTATTGTTTATACTTTTTATAATAAAAGGCAATGGAGTGAGATAAAGCCAAGTGCGTGACGTCAAGGTCGCCAGTGAAGCGGTGTCAACTGTTAGTTAACACCATAACTCATACTTATAACTTACTGAACTTATTTATATATTACTGTTATACTAAACACAGAGGAAGAAATTCGGGATATGTTGGCAAAACTTGTGATAGCTTTTGCATCACATCACTCTCATTTATTCCTTGATACAAGACAGTGTTCGTAAAAAACGTTTTCATTCGACAGTTTTTTCTCTGACTTACTTTGCAATCCGACTACCACGTAAAAGTCTTTCTATTTTTCGGGTATATATAGCCTATGATACTCACAAATAATATAGCTTTCTATTGGTACAAGAATTTTTAAAATCGGCTCAGTAGATCCAGAGATTTACCCCCACAAACTCACAAAGTTTACCTCTTTATAATATTGGTATAGATTGACTTTCTTAAGAGGACTTCGTACGAACGACACTTTTGAAAAATAGATTTTTACCAAAAATATAGGTGTCGCGCTGAGCTTCAAGCTTACCCCTTACTGTGTGATAGAGAGAACTACAGCTCGAACTGATTTTACCTACGTAACATTGAGAATATCGTCCTTTAGTAATCCCCTGTTTCCTCCTCGAAATCTGGACCGATTTTAATATTTATTTCGTTAAAATGCAGTACAGGGTCTAAGCTATGCTCGGACATTTTGCTTTTTTGGTTTATGTTAGTAATAATTTTTGCTGGATTTAGTTTGCTGGATGTTTGCAAATGTAAATAAAGAAGTCGTTTTTTATTCATTTTAAACGTTTTTTTTCTACTATATTAATCAAATAATAAAAAAAAATCAAAACTTACAGTCATGGGCAGAGGTACGTATATATCGCATGGTTTTTTTTTCTTCTGTAACTTCATTATCCTAGGAGGAAACAGGGGACTACGTTTGTATGAAAAAAGTGTCGACTGATTTCCTCTTAATGTATGTGGAATGTAACTTAGTTAAGGTCATTGTAAATAGGTCCTCCTAATTTATCAGAAAACTCTGGCCCTGTTGTTAGTTGTAAGGAATTAATATGAAGAGGTCATTGTCTGAAAGAGTGACTAAACTAATTAGTGATTAGGATTGTATTTCTACCAAAAATGTGTCGCAAGGAATGTGTTTGATAAGAACCAATAGAATGGCTTCAATCATATTAGGAATTGTTTTAAAAGCATTTTATAATAACTCGCTTCCCTCCCCACCCTTTTTTGGGAACAAATACATCCATTAGATTTTTTTAGCAATTTATAGCTGCGTCCCGCGGTTTGACCCGCTATATTTTGGATAATTCACACTATATCATTATAAATTATAGCCTATATGTTATTCTGATGTGTAAGCTATGTTATTGTAAAGTTTCATCAAAATCCATTCAGTACTTTTTGCGTGAAAGAGTAATAAACATACATCCGTTTTGGAAGTAAATATTCTTAGTGAATAGTCAAACATTTCCAAATAACATGTAGTAAGTACGAGATGTATAATCTTAATATATAAGATAACTTTGTATTGTGTTATCTGTTATATCTTTATGTTTTATGCATCAGGGAACTCGACATAGATTTTAATCTGTAATTCTGTCTGTTACGTTTCGGTTTTTCCGTATAGTGAACAGGGTTTAGTAATCGCAATATTGTCTTTGTTATTGTGTTGTTTCGGTGCTTTTAGATAGATAATAGAACAATGATGACTGTTTTTTCGTACGTCCATCCTCTCCTCTTTCAACACGATTAAAAAGTCTTAGTTGATTTTAAAAGACTAATAATCATTTTTTTTATTTAACCAACGTGACACACAATGTTTCTCAAAACTATTAATTTACTTTATCTACACATTATATACCTCCACTTAGACTAACATGACATGCAAATGATTTTTATTAATTTTTTTTTCAATATTTCTATAACAGTGATTTAAGCCTGATTGTGTAATAGACAGAAAACCAACATCCCGTCAGTAGATGGCGTAAGTAGTAAAATCTCACTTTCGTTTGTTGAGTTTGAGTTGAGTGAACTTTCTTAACTTTTAAATTTTATTATAATAGCTAGGATTAGGTTATTGTACTCTAGCGTAAAGTCGTTTGAATCCTCAGTGAAGCGATGACGGAGAGCTGATTAAGTTTGATTTCCATTCACAATATGTTTTATCTGTTTATCAATTTCATACTGGAATTTAGAATTATTTGGATGATATTTACATTATTACATATTTTTTTTAACAGATGGCGTGCTTTCTTTCCCAGTAACTAATTTCTACGACAGAAAGACACATTTACTTCCTCTATCTTTCAATTTTTTAAAACTCAAAGTAACATGTGTGGCCAGTGATGGCCCAGTGGTTGAGACTTTAAGTCTTACTCGGGAGGTCCGAGGTTCGATCCCTCACACAGGCACAGTATGTTTTAAGCAATTAAATATCACTTGCTTTAACAGTGAAGGCAAACATCGTGAGGAAACCTGCACTCCTGAGAGTTCCCAAAAAGTTCTCAAAGGTGTGTGAAGTCTGCCAACCCGCACTGGGCCAGCGTGGTGGACTATGGCCTAATACCCTCCTCATTCTGAGGAGGAGACCCGGCTCAGCAGTGGGCAATTGAAGGGTCGTGATGATGAACATGTGTAAAGATTGTGGTAACTAATACTAATATATCGAAGAGAGGAAGATGGTGGAAGTAGCTGTTGGTTAGTAAAAGAAAACCTTAATAACAAATACAATGTATGTGTGTCGTTGACAGGTTGCGATTATTACTTAACGGGGTCACTAATTAGACACACATACCATTTTGCTGTAACATGGTATATTAGGTCTGTGGGCTTACTTGCAGCGATTAATTTTAATCGCGATCTGCTTGATTCTTGAGCCTTTTCGTGAAAAATTGAAGATATTTAGTTAAAGTACTAAACACAAATTAATACACTATTTCTATTTGCTAATTAAACGGTAAACTTTCAGATTTTTTTTCAGAAGATTTCGTGCCTCTCCTCCACTCCTAAGACTAATAGTTTTAAAACAATAATGAAGGTAAGAAAGTATACAACATTTTAGAGTCCACTTTTTTAACATGGTAGATATTTTTTAGTGCCTAGTCTGATGTTAAGCAACCACATGGTCTAGGATGGTACATGCCTTCCTAGAATATGCCTGTTTATCCCAATATTATACCTGTCAGAGGAGAGATGCCGATTAGAATGAAGAAGTAATCGAATCTAATGATTCTGTAGTTTTTGAATAGGAATCCAGGCAGTGCCTTGGACTTGTGACCAAGGTTTAGGCTTACGGAGCTCCTTTAAGTGATCACGACACCCGCCTCCCCTGCTTGACTTAGCTAGTTAACATAAGGCTAACCTAACCCTAACCTAAACCTAACCTAAGGTTGTGTTAACGAAAGAACTCACATGATCCTATTCGAGGTCCAATATCCGTGATATAGCGACACACTATTTGATACACTTCAACTCCAGGCGATGTTCACTCAAAGAGACTTGTCGAGAGACTAAAGTGTACTGCATCAGTCGGGGAATATAAAGCGACTAGACAATGGTAGCAATGCCCCTCCACTAGTGGGGAGAAGTAAATCACCAAAACGGAAATATGGCGCTGGCGTTCCGATTATTCCATAATCGTTTACACGCTATCTAAAATCGTTGAATATTAAAATGACGCCACGGAAGTGACAACAAGTCCTCTTTATTATTATTCTACCCTAACTATAGCCCAACACGGCCTTTACTATTAACCTACCCCAACTATGCCCCGACATACCTATCAGGAAACACAGACACACCAGGAAGCGTGGATTCGAAGCACTTGAATCGCGTTTGTCGGGCTGGTCGATAGAATTAAACTATACGATTCTTGAGCACACTCGCCGAAATATATCTGATGCAATACCGATAAAGAGACGAGTGTGCGATTTTTTAATATGATTATCTAAGTCTCAGCACATATTTTTAATAAAAAAGTCAAATAACAATAATCGCTGACAGACAGACCACAAACCCCCACATTGTATAAGAATCCAAACATAAATTATAACACAACATTTTCCATGAAAAATGCATGGAATATTTATTCCCATATGAATAAATTATATTAACACGACATCTTTGCATACTACGCTATTTCGTTTGTTATAATTAAATAAAACCTATTTAATTAAGGGTGGGTAGGTCAAACTGTCAAAGCCATTGCGTCGATCCAAAACATTGGGAAATAGGACAAGATAAGACAATTTTTTCTTTGAGTAACTTTTAACAATTGTTTTCTTTTACAAAGAAATCAAGATTACAACCACCTGAGAGTTAAAAACTTCCAATATGGGTTCAGAGTGAATTGGAAAGTGTATGAAACACCTTACCAACTCACTCGTTCAATAGCCTCCCATTAAAAGAGTAGATAATTAAAGAAGCATTAAACTTATCCTTTATAAGATCAGAATGCTGGATGTTGAGACCATAAAAGTCAGACGCCTCAGATGGACAGGACATGTCGAAAGGATGAAAAGGAAAGGAGATAAGTCGGACATCTCAGATGGACAGGACGTGTCGAAAGGATGGAAAGGAAAGGAGATAAGTCGGACCCCTCAGATGGACAGGACATGTCGAAAGGATGGAAAGGAAAGGAGATAAGTCGGACCCCTCAGATGGACAGGACATGTCGAAAGGATGGAAAGGAAAGGAGATAAGTCGGACGCCTCAGATGGACAGGACATGTCGGAAGGAGGAAAGGAAGTTAGAGGTACGACTTTTAAATAGCAAACTACCTTAAAAACGACTTGAAAATTAACAAACCATCTTAATAAAGACTTACAAAAAACGACGGGCAAGGAAACCAAGGCCAGCCAAAACTTGGATGACTGCACGGAGTTGAACAATGAAGATTTTAGGAGTAACGAACGGGAGTGAAAAGCCAAGGATAGTTTGCCTTAGACGGTGATGATGATGAGAATTTTGTCTTGCACACAAACTCACGAAATTTTAAAAAAACCTTTCATGCAGTATCCTATGAGTTTTTCAAGCTTATAGAGTATTTTCTGAATTTGTATGCAATTTTTTTTTAATTCCGTTGAACAGTTTTTGTAATAAATTTCTTTCTATCCCACACGATAGCTATTTTTGGGGATAAATGTGTTAATACACTTTCACATATGTTGTAATATTGTACAGGATACAAATAGAATTTATTACATTGTAGCGAGGGGGAGTTGGCCATGAAAAAAAATAACATTTAGTATTTGAGTAATGACCCAGAAGTGGTGAAGGCCTGACGTGTACATTAAAAACGATTTATTATTTATATTAAGATTTACTTTACGACAAAGTAACCTTAGTTAGTGCAGTTAGTTTAACTATTATAGATGGAAGTTGCTTCCATACGAACCTGGAGCCATGTCTTCTTAAAGCAGTAAAAAAATATAATTAGTTACGTAAGACAATTTAGGGGGGAGGGGTTCCACCATGTCTTATTTTTTCTTACAAGGGAGTGGGAGGGAGTCTTGATAGTTCTTACGTAAGATTAAACATGCTTAATTTAAAATTATATTTTGAAAAAGCGCCGGCAACATTCATTTTTTCCTTTGGATTCTTAGGTAATAAATATTAAACACAGGGGAGGAAGTCGGCCTATTCTTATTTTTCCTTATGATAGGGGGTCAAAAACTAGAAAAAATAGTCTTACGTAATAATTTTTCTTATACAGATTTTCAGTTCAGTTTTACTTCAGTCTTTCAATTTTTCTAATTTTATTTGTTACAATAACTCGCGAAATGGTCACTTTTAAGGTGACCTAAAATGGTCACTTTATTATTAACCTAAAATTTTCACTCAAAACGGGACACGGACAACCGGACGGAAGTCTTTCCAACATCCACGGGTGAAAAGACAAATCAAAATCAAACAAAACGATTTCTCCTCCTTTTCATTTGTAACAGGCTAATCATAGTGACGACGATAGTCTCATCAAAAAAATAAACAATTAATTATTTCAAATTCATAATCTGCCATTTTGTAGGTGAAGTTATGAGGTATGCCTAGTATTATCTAAAAAAAAATATTATCCAATCGGGTTCGGCCTATCTTATTCCCAACACGATGATTGTTTTGGGACTGTTTTACGTCCCGAAGCTTTCTTTCAGGATAACGGGAGGTATGGTCTCATTACTCATGAATCACTGTTTATTGGTAAAAACAGCATTATAATCTGTTACACAGTTTAAAAGATCTAAACGTACAGACAGCGGGAAACTTTGTTCTATACTAAAACATTAGCTATGCTCCACCCCTACGATTAATTTAGCCCAAAAACTGAAATGTCCTTCCAAGTGTAGTAGTAGGTAACGTCCGGCGTGGCCTTGGCTTAGATCACGGATATACTCGTAACGATTAAGTTATTCGACCAAGGACGTACCATGGGCCTTAGCCGACCGATACATTTACATATACTTTCGCAAGTAACTCCTACTAAATATTATAAACGCGAAAGTTTACCTTTCATGCAATAAGTTACTGGAATTCGCAAATTGCCCGTAAGGGGACGGGTTAGAATACTGTTCCCCTCTGCCGCTGGGAGAGCATCTCGTAAGAGGCGAGTAACCTAGCACCCCCTTGGTGGTAGGGGATCTGTTCCCCGACTGGCATGTGAGTCCGACCGCCAAGTGTCTCTGACGCGTTACGGCCGAGCCGCATGTGGTCCAGAGCTATCCCTCCCTCTCCCATCCCATTACTGCTGCGGTTCCAGTGAAAACCGGGTTCTTGCTCGGGGTTCATTGAAACAGCAGCAGTCTTCTCTTGCTCCCCCTCCTTATTCTATCTTTAAGGCAGCAATGCATTGACAAAACAAGAGATACCCTCTAGTTTTGTCGATGTCCATGGGTGACGGTGGCCACTTTCCATCATTGGACCGTCTGCTCGTTTGTCCCTTATCTATCATAAAAAAAACTCTCCTATAAGGGATGAAAGAATCCAAGGATTTAACCATTTTCTGTCAATATATCACGAATCGGCTATATTTTCTTGGCTAATTTTTGATTCTCGTTTACGTTCGATAAAATCATGTAATAAAAAATCGATTTTTAACTTAACTGTTAACTTATTAAATAAGTAAGTTACAATTAAGTAAATCTAATGAAGATTTTCTAGGATCGGTTCAATGTCTTTATGTCGATCTAGAGTCGAATTTTGGGTTCAATTGGATTGATTGAATAAGTTGATTTGTAGAAAATGAGAATTGTGTACAATTTTTTTTAATCATCGAAATAAAAAATAGATCGAAAGAAAAACGTGAATACATTTTTTAGGTATGTATGTATATTACGTGGTTTAGTGAGTGAACTTTGAGTGAGAGTGACTTCTTAATATGTTTAAAACCTCCCTTTCGGTAGGTAGGATAAAAATAGCATTAAAATCTATTTGAAACCTCGTAAAGAAATTTCAAGATCGTACCAATAACGTAATTGCATCGATTATTTAATTACAACAGACCACTTTGTTAATTGACTATTCCTCACTTCGCTTAGGCTATTATGAAGGGCTCTGAGTTGGAGTACTCCACAAACACATCCTTATTTATTGCTCATTGAAAACAATGTGATATATCTATGTTAATTGTATATATAGATATAGCGAAACAATCAAGAGCTTAATTTAAAAATATTAAATTAAACTCAAGTTCAAAACATTTACAATTGTTTCGTTTATACTGTAATCTACACTGGCACCACTTGTGGGGGGTATTCGAACTGTTACTTCTACTATTTACTGCTTATATCTGGATATATATTATCCTGTCGCCATATGAGAAGAAAGTACCGGTAAATAGAAGAAAGATGGCGTTTCGACAGAGATAAGTCAGTTCGTAATTGAGTTCACTAAAAAAAGACAAAGTTGTGCGATATAGTTGTAGCTAAAAGTTAAAAAAAATCGACCAAGAGCGAGTCGGACTCGCGCACGAAGGGTTCTGTATCAATATTTGGCAAACAATTATGTTTGTTGTATGGGAGCTCCCCTTAAATATTTATTTTATTCTGTTTTTAGTATTTGTTGTTATAGGGGCAACAGAAATACAACATTTGTGAACATTTCAACTGTCTAGCTATCACGGCTCATGAGATACAGCCTGATGACAGACAGACGGACGGACGGACGGACAGCGGAGTCTTAGTAATAGGGTCCTGTTTAATAGAGTTATTATAATATTTATTAAAATAGTAACTATTTTAGTAAAAAGTTAGGTAATTACAAAGGACATTAAGGCAGTAAAACTAGACCAAGAAATAGTTAGATTTTAGTTACGAGTAAAATGAATAAAAGCGAATATAAAGCGGTAATTGCGTCACAACATGAACCACCATTAGCTTTTTCTGTTACTGGAGCTTAGTTAGCATCTCTTTCTTTAATTAGTTTATAATTTTTGTATATATTTTAATAGAAAGTAATACCTAGAAGTTGAACTTAATGCAGATATTCAAATATCTAGGGAGATTCTAAAATTTTAGCCTTGTCCTTAATTAATTTTTTATTTAAACATTTTTTTGTAACAGCTGAGGTCCAAACAAACGAGCAGATGGTCCTGGTGGTGGTAAGTGGCCACCGTTGCCACCTCGAAGATACAGTGAGGAGGGGAAACGAAGAGAAGAATGCTACGGGTTCAGCTAACCCTGAGCATGAACCCATAATCCATCGAAACGAAAATTTGGCCCACATGCGGCTTGATCGGAACTTTCGGCTCGACAAAATTATTTCCAAGTGGCAGATAACCCTTCCCTTCACAGGCAGGTAACCCTTCCCTTCACGGGAAAAGTTCTTTTCTCTACCAGTTTCTTCTACCAGAGCGAGCAAATATATATTTAAAGGAACAGAAAGTTGTCTCACCGGGAAATATAGTGATACATTAGATATTAAGAAAGAAATAGAAAATTAAACAGAGATGAACCGACATCAGAATCACGACTGTAGTGGATAGAACAATAATCAATTTATCACATAGAGCTGATGAGGATATCGAGGAAAAGCTGTTACATAACCTAAACCTAAACTGTAACTGACTCACGAAGTTGTCAATTGACAATTCCTTAACTATCGTTTTGTCATGCAGTAAGGCTGCGTTATCACCACAGATGTGCGAGGATTAACAAAACACATCCCTCGCTAAGCATCCTTCAACCTCTGCTGGAAACACAGCCTTATACTATCTAACAGTTATGATATGAAACTACTCACATGATCCTCTATCAGGGAAACCCGACCTACCAGAGTACAACACACATTTTCATAAACACAACTTTAGATATTCTTTACCCCACGAAATACTCAATATCATTCTCTAACTACCGCCATAACTAAAGAACTTTCTAACAAACAGTAAACAACAACATAACTTCTTTTACCTACTTGTTTATTATTTCTAATCTTAATTCCGATTCAAGAAACAGTAAAATTTAAGAAAGAAAATATAATGTTACTAGTCAACCCGCGCAACTTCGCCCGCATGTATCTCCGCTCCTATTGGTCGTAGCGTAAAGATATATATCCTATAGCCTTCCTCGATAAATGGGCTATCTAACACTGAAAGAATTTTTCAAATTGGACCAGTAGTTCCTGAGATTAGCGCGTTCAAACAAACAAATTCTTTAGCTTTATATATTACTATAAGATTTATTTTAAGACCTGATAATAAACGATAATATGATAGTAACCTCTGTGGTTGACCGTAAACTTGAAAGCATGAGGTTATATAATTATAATACAATAATAGAAAAATATTTGTTCGGAAAAATATTAAAAAATCTTAGGATTGGATTCTCCAAAGCTTTCCTTTACACAAACAAACAAAGGGAACCCTAAGATTTATTGTAATGCAAGAGTCCATTAATTACGTGAGGTGTTCTAGAGGGGAGGGGATCAAGCTAAATCTTTCCAAACCTCACTTAGGAAGGAGGGAGGTTCTTAGCAAATATCACAATGGGGTAAAATTGCGTCAAAAAATATTTTTACAATAAAATATGGCAAAATCTGACTCCATGGATTGACTTAGAATAAATCTTTCCTAATTTTTTTGTTTAATATTTATTATTAAAAAATGCCTCACGTAATGAATGGACGCCGTTTATGGTATGGTTGTCTTTCAGCTAACATGACAATGTATGTCTGGCTTAATCCAAAAATCGGTGAAGGTCAACAAATGTCAAGTGCTAATCAGCTAATTCATTGTCACATTATCCATCAGTTCATCAGACTGATTCATGATACAAAAGGTGATTCATGGTGTTTTTCTATGGAATTGTAACCTTCCACCTTTATAGGACAGTTTTTAGGAAATATCCCTACTACTACTTCTATCAAAACTTGATTTGTAGTATGATTAATCATGAATTACTAGTTACAAAAAACAATCATACATATTTCTAAAATATCTCTCTACATGATGTGATTCAAGACGACATGACATGTCAAAGTATTTTTTTTGTAATTTATTTAATTAACATATTATTAAATTATCAATACTAGATAATTAGCAAAATGTATTTGTTAATTGTCTCCTTAGAGATAGCTAATAATTTTTATCTCGAAAAATACAAAATTTTAAAGTATGTATTACTAGCTGACTCGGCAAACGTTGTTTTGCCATATAAATTTGAAAAATTTTGGGTGGGTCACTCTTACAACTTAGGGGTATATAAAATAAATGTTGACCGAGTCTCAGACCTACCCGATATGCACACAAAATTTCATTAATATTTGACGAGCCGTTTGGGAGGAAATAGGTAACAAACACAGCGACACGAGAATTTTATATATTAGAGAAAATATTATTAAAGTTTTATCATAGAGCGCCTGATGTTTTATAAGAGCAATTACACTTTGTGTCATTCAATAATTGAGGATAATATTTTGATAAGTAAATTGTAGCTAAACTCGTTACAGATCCCTATTTTTTTATTTCTAAGTATGTATATAATATATTTTATAATATAATCTAGATAAAAGCTAGGTTAATATGAATGAGGAACAAATGTGAATGTTTGTACGTTGGATGTTTGTTACTCAATCATGCAAAATCGGCTTAACATATTTTAATGAAATTAGGCACACAGATACTTTATACCTTGGATTAACACATAGGCTACTTTTTATCCTGGAGAAATTAATAGTTTCTGTGGGATAATAATAAAATATGTTTACTGTTGTAAGCGCCTGAATATTTTTATATAGCAACATTTTATTCAAAATTAAAAGTTTTTTGATAAATCTAGGTATTGTATGTGATAAAATGGACCTGTGCGAAGTCAGGTTGTGTCGACTAGCTTAACATATTTAGCCACGTGTATATAAAAGGCCCTCATAGACACAAATTAATGTGAAATTTCTAGATGAAGGAGATAACATAGAATATCATAATTTTGGCTGTCTCTGTTTGTATTAGATTCTTAACGTTGTTTAACTAATTCAGATTATCCTTACTAATATTATAAATGCGAAAATACCTCTGTCCATCTATCACGCTTTCACGCCAAAAGTACTGAACCGATTTAAATGAAATTTGGTATACAAATAGTCTAGAGCCTGAGAAAGGACATAGGTTACTTTTTAATTCGAAAAAAAGGTTGTGAGAGGTTGAAAGGGGGGATGAAATGTTGTATAGAAATATCGTCATTTTTCGAGCTTGAAACTTATTTTTTAGGCTGTTGATTCGATATAAAATATGTAAAATAACAATTGGGAATAGGGGATGAAATATGGACGAAGCCGCGGGCACAGCTAGTATATAGCATATTCGCAATTATGTCATAGTATCTATAAATCTGATAGAGGTATGCGGCAAATATAAGGTCTCAAGAACCTTATCTTCTGAATAGTAAAACGTAGTAAGAGCTGGATATTCAGACATACAGAATGTCTAGTTAATATATATTTATATTTATTAAATGTATTAATACAAACCTCTAAATAATTCACTAAAACAACACAACACACATTCATGTTCAATACAGTTCAAACAATCACATTTTTGTTAAATACTAAACATTTGCGTCATTTCAATTTGATTTTGAAAATATGAAAAATAAATGGAAAATCGATGGGTTTTTTGGCGCGAAAATACGTTTTGGACGCCATATTTAATTTGATATTACGAACATTACGATAATTATAAAACACATCACAGTTTTGTTTAAACGAATATTATTTATAGATTTTGTTTATTTTTGTTTTGCACTTAGTTTCTAAGGCGACATGATTTGCGAGAAGGTGCTCCACTACTGACCATTGTGTGAAGAAAGGGGGTGGAGGGTGCGATTAATCAGGAGGGGTGGAATAATTTGTGTTTTTAATTATACTTAAGTGTATATTACATGTAGTATTAAATTATAATCTGTATGTATTCTATTAGAAATGCAAATAACTAACGATTTTCTTATAAAAAAATCCGTTTGTTGTATGGGAGCCCCACTTTAATATTTATTTTATTCTATTTTTAGTATTTGTTGTTATAGGGGCAACAGAAATACATCATTTGTGAACATTTCAAGTGTCTAGCTATCACGGTTCATGAGATACAGCCTGGTGACAAACAGACGGACAGACGGAGCGGGGTCTTAGTACTTTGGGTATGGAACCCTAAAATTCTAATAAATAATTCGACAAAATACAGTTCGTCATTGAGAACTCCAATCCAGAGAGTTTAAAAAACATTACAATTGAGATCAGCAAAGCAGGAGGGAAAATGAAAAAAAAAAGCAAAATTATTCTATATATAAATGCTTACATGATGGTTAATTTTCAAATTATTACGTGATGGTTAATTTTTAAATTATTACATGATGATTAATTTTCAAATCATTACGTGATGGTTAATTTTCAAATTATTACGTGATGATTAATTTTCAAATTATTACGTGATGGTTAATTTTCAAATTCTTACATGATAGTTAATTTTCAAATCATTACGTGATGGTTAATTTTCAAATCATTACATGATGATTAATTTTCAAATTATTACATGATGCTTAATTTTCAAATCATTACGTGATGGTTAATTTTCAAATTATTACATGATGCTTAATTTTCAAATCATTACGTGATGGTTAATTTTCAAATTATTACGTGATGATTAATTTTCAAATTATTACGTGATGGTTAATTTTCAAATTCTTACATGATAGTTAATTTTCAAATCATTACGTGATGGTTAATTTTCAAATCATTACGTGATGGTTAATTTTCAAATCATTACGTGATGGTTAATTTTCAAATCATTACGTGATGGTTAATTTTCAAATTATTACATGATGGTTAATTTTCAAATTCTTACATGATGGTTAATTTTCAAATCATTACGTGATGGTTAACTTTCAAATTATTACGTGATGGTTAACTTTCAAATTATTACGTGATGGTTAATTTTCAAATTCTTACATGATGGTTAATTTTCAAATCATTACGTGATGGTTAATTTTCAAATCATTACGTGATGGTTAATATTCAAATTATTACATGATGGTTAATTTTCAAATTATTACATGATGGTTAATTTTAAAATCATTACGTGATGGTTAATTTTCAAATCATTACGTGATGGTTAATTTTCAAATTATTACATGATGGTTAATTTTAAAATCATTACGTGATGGTTAATTTTAAAATCATTACATGATGATTAATTTTCAAATTATTACATGATGGTTAATTTTCAAATTCTTACATGATGGTTAATTTTCAAATTATTACGTGATGATTAATTTTCAAATTATTACGTGATGGTTAATTTTCAAATTCTTACATGATAGTTAATTTTCAAATCATTACGTGATGGTTAATTTTCAAATCATTACGTGATGGTTAATTTTCAAATCATTACGTGATGGTTAATTTTCAAATTATTACATGATGGTTAATTTTCAAATTCTTACATGATGGTTAATTTTCAAATCATTACGTGATGGTTAACTTTCAAATTATTACGTGATGGTTAACTTTCAAATTATTACGTGATGGTTAATTTTCAAATTCTTACATGATGGTTAATTTTCAAATCATTACGTGATGGTTAATTTTCAAATCATTACGTGATGGTTAATATTCAAATTATTACATGATGGTTAATTTTCAAATTATTACATGATGGTTAATTTTAAAATCATTACGTGATGGTTAATTTTCAAATCATTACGTGATGGTTAATTTTCAAATTATTATATGATGGTTAATTTTAAAATCATTACGTGATGGTTAATTTTAAAATCATTACGTGATGGTTGATTTTCAAATTATTACATGATGGTTAATTTTCAAATCATTACGTGATGGTTAATTTTCAAATTCTTACATGTTCTTTTTACGTAGGTCTTCTTTTATAGTCCAAGCTTCGCAACCATAGAGAACTTGCGGCCAAATATAACACTAGAGGATCCTGGTTATTAACCCAATAGAGAGAGCGGTTTGTAAGAACTGTGTTCATTTTAATGAAAGAGGACCTCGCTATCTCTATGCGGGATCTTACTTCCGTTTTCCACTACCAGGTTTCAGTTACCCAAGATCCCAGATACCTAGTAAATCACCCCGGAGGTTTAGCGGGTCTGGCTGTTTCCTTCTGAAGCAGATCCCAACCCTTCATGACCATCCGGAGTCCCCGCTTGGGATGGTATTTGTTGAGCAGATTCCTGCCGGGTTAAAAAAAAAGATCCCAGATACTTATACTCCCTTCAGTAAGGTGTTATCTACCGTAATTTTAGCATTTTGTACCTCACCAGCGGCAACGATTATTTTGGTTTTAGAAACATTCATCCTTAAATCCGCTTTGTTCGATTCAATCACTAATCTAGAAACAATACTCTGAAGACTCTGCTCAGAGGTTGCAATAAGGACCGTGTCGTCAGCATACCGAAGATTATTTATAAGCACACCATTTATAACAACCCCTTCGTCGAGAACATTAAGTGCTTCCTATACTATAGCTTCTGAATGGATGTTGAACAGGAGCGGTGAAAGGATGCATCCTTGTCTGACACCTTGTTTTATCTCTATAGGTTCTGAATCTTCCCCGTCTACCCTAATAGTTGCTGTTTGATTCCAATATAGATAACCGATTATTCGTATATCTTTGCCATCCAGTCCAATGTCTTGCAGAAGTTTTATAAGTATTTCGTGATTAACACGGTCAAAAGCATTTTCGTAATCTACAAAACAAAGATATACATTCTGTTGCATGTCTCTACATTTTTGAACCAAGACATTAACAGCAAACTGAGCTTCTCTCGTGCCCGTACCAGAGCAAAAACCAAACCGACTCTCTGCAAGAAAATACTTGCATTTAGATTTAATTCGGTCGAGTAATATTGTGAGAAAAATCTTTAATACATGACTTATGGTGCGGTTGTCTTTACAGAAACGAGCGTTTGGTTTTTGGGCAAACTGATGAATGCTAACACAAGCCAGTCCTGAAGTAAAACGCAGATTCGTAAATGGAATTAAACATATTAACAAGGGCATCCATATTTTCAGGTTCAAGAAGTTTAAGGATATCAACACTAACTTCATCCGGTCCTGGTGCCTTCCTTGGTTTTGCTTTATGCAGTGCACGAATCACCTCAGATTTGAGTATTGAGGGTCCGGTTAAATCACTTTTTGGTGTTTCTACAGGATTACGAAAGTCATCTGCAAGTAAGTCAGCAATATATTCCTCCCATTTTCTCTTTTTCCTGTTTATATCTACAATTATGTCACCCGATTCTTCTGCGAGAAACAATCGTGTACTATTCTTATATAGATTCATCATGGTTCTCATCTGTTATCCACAATTGTTTTTTGTCCGCTTTGCATCTGGGAATTAATTCTCGGTTTATTTCAGACACACGTTCTTTTAAGTTCGACCATATCGGTATTTGCCATAGCGTTATTACTGGTAGCCCAGTCATTAATAGCATTATTCACTAACTCTTTTGTGTGTGGATGTTTTAATTTTTCTAGGTCAACTGCTTTCTTGGATTTTTTGTAGACGTATTTAAGTCTGTAAGCTAATGTTGCAACCACACCGTTATGGTGCGGAATCTATGTTGTTTTTAAACCTAGAATTGATCATAATGTAGTCAATCTGGTATGTGGTCGTTTTTATGTATTGGTGATATCCATGTATAAAGTCGTCTTGGATGAAGCTTGAAGAATGTGTATATTATAGTTAGGCTATTCTCCTGACAAAATTGTACAAGAATATCGCCTCTTTCATTTCTAAAACCAAGACCATACTTGCCGGTTACACCTGTGGTTTCAACTGCTCCTACTTTAGCATTAAAGTCGCCTAAGAGTATGGTGATATCTTCTTTTTTTGTTATTTGGAGGAATTTAATAAGTTGTTCATAAAATAAGTTGATTTCCTCTGGGTCTTTGTCTGCAGTTGGTGCATAAGCTTGGATCACATTTACTTTTCTTGGCTTAGTGTTCAGTTGAAGCATGATGGTACGATTTGATAGAGGATAAAGTTAGTCACAGCCGCATTAACCGCCTTGGAAACGATTATACCAACTCCGTGTGTTTCCGTTACTGAATCAATACTCTCCTATGATGTTACACTCTCCACTCCTAGACATTTTTGTTTCACTCATTCCGAGGATGTCCATGTCAAGGCGGGTCATTTCCATTCCAACGTTGATGATTTTATCTTGTCTTAAAAGGCTTCTTACGTTGCAAGTACCTATCTTGAATTTGTTTTCACGTTTATGTTTATGCTTCTGCCCAGGGATTCTTAGCATCCCTGTCCCAGTCAAGGGACGCTGGGAACTCGGGGGCTTGGCTATATTGAACATTTCCATGGAGTTTAAGTCAGAGTTGACCAACTAGGGAGTATAATCAGTGGTAGTTTCCCGTTCCTTTCCACTGTCAGAAATTTTAGGAACTTTTTGAACTCCAAGGCCTCTGAAGCCTCTTCCAAACGGTTGCCCGACTGGGTGTATGGTTATACCGCCATTGCTTGGTGGCCATTGCCTCGTCTGTTATTTAGCAGGGGGTACCGCATGCAGTTGAGGTTGACATTTGGCGCCGTATAGATGTTATTACGATCTGCCCCCTTACCCCTCCAATAAACTAATTATATTACTGTAGTTTAATCAAAATTTAAATATAGAGGGTTGAGTCGGGAGCTATTACTATACTTACAAATAGAGTATACGAACCTAATCACTATCTAATATTATTAAGTAAAGGAAATTGGTTAGTCTGTTGCCTGTCGTATGTAGGTCGGAATAATAAGCGAGATTTATTATATTAAGTAACGCGTAAACTAAACTTGAATTTTTTTTAAATATTACTAGTATTGTTAGTATCATAATAGTTAATAGTGTTGAAACGGATAGTTTTTTAAAAGTCGGATCGCCGGATATCCGGCTACCGGAAATTATCGCGTTACACGACGCAATCAGAGGCGCGTAGGAAAATAGTAGTAACTGATCTTCGCGTTCCAGAAAAAACAAAATTACATTAAATTTTGCTAAAAGATTTATCTTTCAGCATCTGGCAGTAAGCGTTTACAGCGAAAGAAATTTCAGAATCTGGTCTGGTATTTTCGGAGTCATCAAAATTTGTATTCGTTCACAATTTGGAGTAGTCAATTTTGAGTAGTAATTACTAGGATATTGAAATCAAGGCTGTAATGGATATACGGATACCGAATAGTTACCGGATATCCGTTTAATCGGATCGGAAAATAATAATATTGACTGTAATATTGGGCAGAGTGAGCGAGAGGGAATATAACGTATTTAAATCTCCACCTGATGAACATAATCCAGTAGCCAATAAAACAACTGTTAAAAAAATGTGCGATTTGTAATATATTTATATTATAAAAGTGTGTAAGCTATTTATGGAAGCGAAGTGAGGGCGGGTATATGTGTGGGAAAAAGAACGTTTAACAGATAAATATATTGCCTACGTCTTAATTTATAGTGTCGCGACTGGCGACGCGCGACGCTGGGGTTAATGTAACTCAGTCGCAGACAATTTATTTTTTATATTTTGCCCTCGCTTCTCTTTTTTAAGGCTATTTTTAAAAGTCAATAAATGCTGAAGGTCGTGGTTTTAATTTTGTACTTGAATTTAAAAAAACTTTCGAATATATCGTAAGAAAAGATTTTTTGATAATGAAATTATACGCAACGGATGACAATTTTATTTAAATAGCGCCATCTATTAATGACTAGCTTTACTAACTATAAACCTATTAATCGTTAGTTTATAATTATGATACTAGATGGCACTGTCAATGAACAAAATATAGAAATATATTAAAAACTTTATATCCTACATATTATTTATTTGATTCAATGAAACAAATTATAGCATTAATATATATATATATATATCACAACTTAATTAGTTCCGAAATGTGATAATAGATGGCGTTGTAATTATTAAACAAAAATAGTTCTTTGCGGATCAAAATAAAGATAGAGTTTAAAAATCATATTATTGAAGTAAATTCTGTTATTTTAGAAATAGTTCCACTAAAGGTTACTTCGAATTACCGTTATAATGTTATATTGAGGGTAAATAAAATTAAAACAGATATTTAAACGTATTTATTTTCGCATGAAATGAATACAATTTTATCTGATAATCTACAAATTATTCACAATTAATAAAGCCTTAATATATGAATATTTCATTTATTCAATTAATTACATTTTTATATTATATAAAAAAGATAATGAAGAAGCAATATTATAAAATAATCACATCAACACTTTGAACATATAAAATGACTAAGCTATGAATTTACATATATACAAATTAATCTACACTATGTTGAAAGAGACAACGCTATTATTACGAATTATTTTTAAATTTCGAACGACTGAATCATTCGATTGTTTCATATAGAATCATTCGGTCAATCGTTCTTTAGTAGCACAAAAAATACTGAACTATTTCCTTAAGTTGTCAATAGATGGCGTTAGTAGTAACTTTAGTTCTATAAATTGTAATAATTATTGATTAGTATACACCTCTCTTTTCCTCGTATAGCGTTGTCTCTCTCATAAAGAAACAATTTAAAATGCAATTAATATTAATTTAAAAAAATTCTTTACATATAAAGTGGTTATATTAATTATATAGCATAGTATATAAGTCAAAGCTATTTTAATTACCGACACAAAATATCATACAATTTCAAAAAATTTGACCTATAATAGTCTAGTAATAATGTCAAAAAAAAACTTTTTTTTTTAATTGTCAAATTTTAACAATTTAAGCGACTATGAGTCCATAGTATTATAGGTCAATTTTTTTGATGAAACAGAGTTATATTATTACGTCTTTTTTAAATGGCAACTAAGCTGTAATTAATTTATTGCTTTTTTATCTTACAACCTTATTATATACAGAGTGATATGATTATATAAGTTTAATTCTCATTTTGTTGTATAGAGGTCGCGACAATAACCGATATATTAATTCTGTAGATATAAAAGTCGTTCTACGACGAAATAATGAGCCGTGACGTCATTTCTTATTTCTTTTTTTTAGTTGTTACAGTCCTATATAGCGATAATACATCATAATAACATTGGAATTAGTTTGATACAACAAAATGACGTTTCCTAAGTCGTGACGTCATTCGCTCGATTGCGAAATAATGAGCCGTGACGTCATTTCTTATTTCTTTTTTTTAGTTGTTACAGTCCTATATAGCGATAATACATATACAATAAAAATAGAATTAAAGTTCAATACAACAAAATGACGTTCACTAAGTGGTGACGTCATTCATTCGATTGCGAAATAATGAGCCGTGACGTCATTTCTTTTTTGTTAATTTATACAATTCTACATAACGATAATACATTTTAATAACATTGGAATTAAAGTTCAATACGTTTACTAAGTCGTGACGTCATTAGATCGATTGCGAAATAATGAGCCGTGACGTCATTTCTTTTTGTAGCTTAAACAGTTCTGCATAACGATAATACATTTTAATAACAATAGAATTCAAGTTCGATACCACAAAATGACGTTTACTAAGTCGTGACGTCATTAGCTCGATTGCGAAATAATGAGACGTGACGTCATTTCTTTTTTTTTTCATTTATACAGTCCTACACAGCGATAATACATCGTAATAAAAGTAGAATTAAAGTTTGATACCACAAAATGACGTTTAATAAGTTGTGACGTCATTCATATGTATTTTCTAGTTTCTTCTTATCACTCTGCATATCATTAAAATTAAATAATGATATATTTAATTACATGTCTTTCAAGACGTGTTTCAAAATGGCCCCCTCGTTATTCCTGGTTTGGTTAATTCCAGTATCTAATGTGTTTATTGGAATGACTCTGGTCTCGGATTCCATGGACACTTGCGAGCTGGTTTCCATGGATTCCATGTTTTGGAAGAGCAGGTTGTTGGAACCGGTTGATGGGTTTCGTTTATGACTAGTTGGTTGGATTGCTTCGAAGACTGGGTGGGGACCTATACAAAAAAAAAGAAAAAAAAAACAGATTATTAGTTTTTCTTTATAACGATTATCGAATAATCGAATCGTGATCGCCATCGTTTTGACAGTCTCGCCTCTTTGACAATAGTTTGACTTCAGTCTGTCTTGACCTTACGCGAGGTCTCTCAAAGAGTGGAGAGTGTGAGGGGACGGGTTAGAATACAATTCCTCTCTGCCGCTGGGAGAGCATCTCGTACGAGCCGAGAAACCCAGCACCCTCTTGGTGGTAGGGGATCTGTTCCCCGACTGGCTTGCGACCAGCATGCGAATCATGTGCCGCATGTGGGCCAGACTTATCCCTCCCCCTCCCATCCCATTAATGCGGTTCAGGGTCCACTGAAACCGTAGCATTCCTCCCTTCCTCACTCTATCTCCGAGGTGGCAACGCATCGGCAAAACAAGAGTCACTCTCGTGTATTGTTGATGTCCATAGGCGACGGTGGCCACTTACCATCAGATAGACCGTCTGCTCGTTTGCCCCTTAATTGCTATTAAAAAAAAACATTATCTGGATGGTGCTAGTGAAAGTGTTAAGTACAGTGTAAGTGATGTCCGATTAAGGTCACATGAGTACCTTACAATCTAGTTGCCATGAAAACACATCAGGTTAGGTTAGCCTTGTGTTAGGTTAAGTTTATGTTAGGGTAGGGTAGGTTGTCTTCTTCAAAGACATTCAGACCACCGCATAACCCGATCTGTCCCTGTAGGTCGGGTATCTGTCGAGCAGATTCCCCCGGTACAAAAAAAAGGGTAGGGTAGGGTAAGTTTTTCAATATATAAATAAAAAATTGGTGCGTATGATGGGTAGAAACAAAATGGCAATAAATTAAGTGCCTATTACTGTTCTATCAATTATTTTTGGTTGTCACTGATTTCAATTTTATTTATACTAAATTCAGAGTTTCGTTTCTTTCAGTCCATCAGATTACATACATAGACATATAGCTAGGGACACGTAAGTATAGGTTTGACCTTGCATGCACAGAAGTCACTATTAGGGGCAAGAACAGCGTGAAAGTTATCTCACGTCTGCCACGTCACGGATAGAACGCAGCACACTCACAGTACGCAACATTCCCCCACTTTTTTTCTCAGACCTAAAATTATCTGCCTACCTACAACTAGTGTACAATTGTAATAATTGAATAGAAATAAATACTAACCAATGGTAGAACTCTTCCTGGAACTTGACACAGAAGCCCTACCACCCTGAAGCCCCATCATATCAGGCAGCTGTGCCCTCGGCCTGGACTCGTTTTGTAAGAATTTAACAAACTCAGCAGCCAAACTATCTCCGGTGTTGGATGAACGAACGAGCCCAAGTTTCTCGCATTCAGTCTGATTGAAGTCAAGGACTGTTGATAGTATTCGCAAAATTTGTGTTCTGAAAAAAGTATCATATTTTTTTGTAGGTTGTCCGTCAACATTTGCAAACTTATAGTCACTTATAAGTACACAGTATAAATCAAAATCCGTCTGTCCGTCTGTTTCTATGTATGCTTAGATCTTTAAAAATACAGCACACTTTTGCCTAAACCAGGACAGGTCACTAGACCTTATTCAAAGAGGATTATTAAGACATTGCAAGATTTGTCACAATTCTCTTCATTATATAAAAAGAAAGTAAAATCTAGCTAACGTCTGCTTTTTAGATCTACACTAAATGAATTTTCTTCTTTATCTTCATTACAAATTTTACGTTTAAGCTTGCGCTTAAATTACAAATAAATTTATGAATATATAAAATGATAGAAATATTTCAATTATACAATGTCGTTTCAAACTATGACAATATGGATTTTGTGAATATAAAGAATCCCATAAACACAAAGTGAAGAAAAATTTCGAAAATGGCAGTTCAGGATTTAGTGAATAGAAAGGGCTTTTTCTGTGGTCGTTGAAACAATTTAAAACGGCTAGCAATTCTTTGATTAAACCAACATCGAAAAGTCTAAACAAGGAAAAATTAGCAAATTCTGCTAAACGAAGATATTGTTTTGCGTTTGCTGACCACCACTTATAAGGGTGTGCTATCCTATCAACAAACACAAGCGCCAACGACTCATCGTCATTACACGTACTTTAGTAAAACATACACGAAAGATTCTAAGTGTTGCCGAATATTCGTTATTCGGCCAAAACTATTCGTGGTATTTCTAATTACGATGTTGGCAACACTGAAAATTCAGCAATCATGTTAGGTATAAAAGGCTGGCTATTAACTTTAATAATTATTTAAAGGGATGTTTTGAATATCAACTTGGCAACACAGGCCTAGACCTCAGGTCGTTGTAATGGAGAGGTGAGTGGGTAGTTTTAGTTTAGATTCTCGTAACTAATGTGATTTCAAAGTTTTGTGTATTTCAATATTAGCTTAATGTTTAAATTAGTTTCGTTGCTGTTTTGCTTTATTGAAGAAATGTTAAATATTCAGGGTCAGGAGATCGAGCGGTGAAGAAGAGTGTTGTTTACCGGTAATAAAAGGGGCCCTTTAATCGTGCTCCCGGGTCGCAAGCTCCATGCATATTATTGTAGTTTTTTAAGTGTGAAGCTCTCGTGTAGCTTCCACTTCCGTTTCTTTACAATAGGTTTAATGTTTTAGATGATCCTTATATGTTCTGTCTAAAGTCTACTATATTTATGTCGGAGAAATAATTATAATGGTGGTAATTAAATTATTTGAATAGCAACACTGCATTGTCACAGATTAATAGAAAGTACAGTGTTAGATACATTATCAGTGTCAGATGGTTGATTGTCAATGGTACGACTTTGACAGTTTGTGTCAGTCTGTTGCAAGTCAGTTCAGTCGATCACTTCAAAACAGTTAAATACCGGCAACATGGCGGACACAGTTATATAAGCCCAAGAAATCGAATCCATATGAATCGGCGAGATTTATATATATTAAACAGTATATTTTACTAACCTATTAAGGCTGCTCTGTCCAGCAGTCAAAACGTAATTAATAACCAAATTCTTGACTAAATTCTTGTCCACTTTGTCTTGTTGGTTTGATATCGCGTTGTAATATCTTTCCTCTGCTGCTGCCACTGATGTTTGTAACGTTCGCACTAAGATTGTAAAAATATAGAAAATATTAGATTTTTGTTTTACAGAACAATAGATTAAAGATACACAAATCTTGAGAAATACATAATGAACGTTTAAGAACGAATGAGTGGATGAAGAGATAAAGATGTCGGAAAAGACTTAGGGTATCTATAAAGAAATTTCTTTCTTCTATCTACATATAAAAAAAATTAACAAAATAACTACTCTCACCATGCAGATCGCAGACACGATGCAATCACCAACACGACCTCAAAGTATTATTCAGCCACTGGGTAAAGAACAGAAGATACTGACACAATATGGCCTTGACCACAATTTTTGGACTAGTTACATTTTTTTTGATCCACCAAAAGGTCTTCGGCCTTTAAACCACACGTGAAAGTAATCCTCGTTCTCTTTATATATTCTACCAGTACCTGAAGTAATACTCAGAGGCAATGTGGCTAAATCTTCTTGTCTATTCTTCTACAGGATCGGGTCAAATTTAAAAAAATAAACTCTTCGAATTCATGACTTTTTAACTAACTAAAATTATGCATAGCTAATATTGCTAAATTCAAGTATGTGTTTGTCATAGACAATAGATCATGTGAGACATAACAAACTTTACTTTTAGTAGAAAGTTTTTTTTTGCATTCAAGGAAAAAATGTCATGTATTTCGAAAAAAAAAACATAAAACATTCAAAACAACAAAATGTGCTACAAAAATTGCAGTGCAAATGAAATCGTTGCAATAAGTGTCAAAATTTTCATATTTAAATTAATTTAAAATAAAGACCCATAGGAGGAGGAGGGAGGAGGATAACGAGTTATGAAACTTTTGACACAACAATAAAAGCAAAAAAAAAATCGAAATAGTGAATCAAACAGACGTCACGACGTGATACCTGTTCCTCGATCAAACCCCAAATGGTAATCTGAGTTGAACGCGACCATCTGCATCTGACATGTGTCAGTGTGACAGCTATCAGTCGGTCTGACAGATCGCGCAGTCATAAAGCCTCACAGTTACCAAATGAGATTAGAGCGAAGTTGGTGCAAGCTTGTATCTTGATAAATGCTGGGAAAGCATTAAATCAATTAATCTTCCATTTTAAATATCTTTAACGATTAAAAAATACTAAATTTTCATTAATGCGATATTAAAACATTCTGGTACCACAAAATAAAACGAGATGGCGTAGTAACATAAAAAATTTCAAATAAAACCAAGTATTTTGTTTAATAAATCTAAAGTTATATATTTGAATATGTTAAAAAATGGAAGATTCAATTACAACACTAAAAAACATTTCAAAAATTAATTTTAAAGCAAAAAAATATTAAATGAAAAACGATCAAACAGACAATACAAACACACGTTGAAAGCAACGACACAACGACTTTACGTAAAACTGTATATGGACTGCTCGTGAATAGGTTAACAAATTTTTCGTTTCATATAGTGTTTTTTTTTTAAATTAAAATTTTTACTTTTTTTAAACAAAACATAATTTTGACGATTCATAGGAATGATTGATTTGAAGCGGTTAGTTACTTGTTGTTATAATATTTTAATATCCAATAGATGAAGGAATATAGTAAAAATTTATTTCTAAGGAGCACAAAGTCTATAAAAACTGGCCAAGTGCGAGCCGGACTCCCGCACGATGAGTTTGTTGTATGGGGGCCCCCTTTAAATATTTATTTTATTCTGTTTTTAGCATTTGTTGTTATAGGGGCAACAGAAATACATCATTTGTGAACATTTCATCTATCACGGCTCATGAGATACAGCCTGGTGACAGACAGACGGACGGACAGCAAAGTCTCAGTAATAGGGTCCCGTTTTTACTCTTTGCGTACGGAACCCTAGAAATTAAAGTAATAGTATAGACTTGAATTGCAAAAGCATTTATGTGTAAAACACACTGAGTGCGTTTATAATAAATTGTAACTCATTCACGAAACATCCATATTAAGAACACTTTACACGAAACTTACGTGTGTCTGTTTACTGAAGTAATGCGACATACGACTGTATACCAACTGATAGCCTGGGGGTGAACGACCCCAGAATTACCAGCTGATATTTAGCCTAATGCCGAATTTTCATCCCGAAATATTAACTATGAAATATCTAACAAATTTAAATTAAAAAATACATTTGTATGTCATTCATTATTTAAGACTACAAATATACTAACAATTATATAGATTAGACCAACTAATTTTTTTTTAATCTCGAGTGAATTTTGAGAACCCCCTCCAAAGGACAGCCCAAAAAAAATTTTAAGATGTCGCTCCAAATTTTTTAAGTTTCAAAAAATTTTCTACTAGTGCATTGTTTTAAATTATTGCTTGAAATTATTTTTTCACTCGAAATTTAAAAATATAGATATAAAGATATAGTCCAAATTAGGACCCTGGATTCAATCTCCAATAATTGAACTAGTTAAAATCCAAACACAAATTCAAACCAACTAAATACTAACTTAATGCTTTGTCTCAAATTGTTCAATGTTTTTTTTTTTTTCAGAAAAAAAAAATATCATTCATGACTCACTTTATTCTCTCTCACACTCACTAAAGTTAAAAAATCTATACAAAATATTCTTATAGAATCAATTAATCTTCCAGATATAAAATCAGAATATTATTCTTACTAGAACTAAGAAGAGACTATCCTAGCGAAGGTCTCAACGGATTTGAGCTTCTTTTGATTCTTGTAATTGGGTGAACATACCTTGCTCTTTTAAATCATTTATCTGTGCTGATTTAGTTTCAACCTGGTCACCCAATCTCGTGGCTGCTTGTAACCCAGCGATGGATTCCTCCAATTTACCGTTTAGGTGTTCTATTTCCTTATGTAAATTGTTATTCTGACGTTTCACATCCTCCATCTTGTTTCTTATTTTCTCTGTAGCTGCATGGATGTCTCTTTCCTTATCTGTAATTTGAATATAAACACAACAATGTATTTCAAATGTTCTAAGGTTAAATTAAATGATGACACTACAATCCAAAAAATAAGTGATTAATATTTTTTTTAATTTCTGACCCCAATTTCTCCACTATGTTTATGTTTGAACGGGGAAAATATCTCCTTTAAATAGTGATTCCACTTTTGCCTAATCCAACGGAGTATTTCCAGGTTATAAGTACTAAGTCCCTAAGTCGTCAATATATCGCCAAAATTTCGAATTTGAGGAGATCCATATAAGCAGAAAATAATTGTAAAATAGATGATAAAATTGTGACAGTCGTAGACACAATATTGGATCTCATTAAAACATGATGAGACTTTACAGCCCTAGTTTTGAGTTCTTTTAATGGACAGTATTTTTTGTTATCTACATCACATTATGGTTTCACATAATTTATTAATAGTAAATATCGCTAGAAATCTACCCAAATAATGAATGTAGAAAGTCACGAAAAAAAGTAAATAAACATTTACAGTTAAATGAACTTTGCTCACCTAATTGAAATTGTTCCAACACAACTTGTAAATTAGTTAGCGCTGCCTCACTCTTGCTTTTAGCGTCTTCGGCCTCACTCAGTCTACTTTGAACGTCTTCGCGTTGTTTCTCTAATAATTTGATCTGATTACGAAGAGTTTCTACTTCTTGATTTGCTCGAATGCTGTTAATATTAGAACAATAAAATTTATAAGACTATGACAAAAACAATACGATCATCTTCTCGATCTAATACTACTCTTCTGCTGTTTAAGAAAAAAATTGTGTAAATTTTAACAATTCTTACCTATTACTAGTATAAACAGTACTCGTCTGCTTAGCCCGCTCCTCCACGTTGTGCAGTCTCGTCTGGCACTCGGTTAACTTCTGCTCTGACGTCATCAACTCTTGCGTATAATTTTCTTCTAGCTCTACTAAGTGATGACGTAGCCTTTCCAACTCGCGTGAAGAGATTTGCTCTTGTTCTGACAACTTTAAAAGTATTTAATTTATTATTGATTCAATTAATGAGTAGTTTATTTAAAATTAAATTTAATCTATTCTTACCTGTATATTCTCCGCTGTCAACTTCTTAACTGTATCCAATTGTATAGTTAAACTTTTATCTAAATCTTCACATTTTTTCGTTAAGTTCCGAACAGTTTCGGTCGCATTGATCAATTCAGATTTTAACCTTTCATGCTCACTGATATTCTGATTTAATACCATAATAATTTCATCCTTTTCTTTTAAACTAAGACGTAGAGTTTCACAATTTGAACAGGTTTCGGATTGACTTTTCAAATCTTTATCCTTTTCTTCCATAACTCGTTTAAATTCATTTGCTTGCTCTAACAGCACGTGGTTTAATCTCTGAATCTCATTATGATATTGAATACTTTCGTTGTGTTTTAGATTAACTAAATTTATCAATTCGGTTTTTTCTAAATTTGTATTGTTTATCACAGCTTGTAATTCTGTACACGTTTTTTCCAAATTAACTGATTTATTTTTTATTTCTGCTAATTCGCTTTCTTTAAGTTCAAGATTATTTCTCAGTTCTTGTAATATTTTTTCAATATCTTGTTTTTCTTCTACTAATTTTGCGTACTCATCATTTGGTAATGTTGTATTTTCACATGTTTTTATTTTGTCAGTCAATTCTACTATTGATTGATTTAACTCCTTTATCTCTTTATCTTTATTATCTATTATTATTTTATTTTCAGTGTATGTCTTTTCTAGACTTTGAAGTTCACTTGTTAATTTAGATATTTCTAGGTTTCTTGTGTTAACTTCATCATAAAGGCTGTGTAATTGATTGTTTATTTCTTCTTTTTCTTCGTGTAATCTATTTATTTCTTCTTGGGTTTGACTACTTCTGACATTAGCATTGTTAAGATGTTGCGTTACTTCTTGTAAGGAATGTTGAATTTGTTCAATTTGTTCAGTTTTATTTTGAACAATATTTTCTAGACTTAAAACTGTTTCTTTTAACTTTGATAAATCAATATTATTATTGTTTATAGTATAGTTTAATTTTTCAATAATAGATTCTTTTTCTGTTACTATTAGATTAATAAGTGTTTCAAATTCATCTTTTAAAACGGTAATTTTACCGTCAACAATAGACAATTTCTCTACAAGATATTTTTTTGTCTCGATAATTTCTTTGTTTGTATTTTTAAGTTCTTGTAATTTTTTATCATCTTCTTTAGTGTCACCATTCTCCTGTTTTACTGAACTATCTTTAAAATGCGACTCTTCCTGGACAAGGTGATTTTCGAGATTGATTATATCATTAGTTAAAGATTCTACTTGATGTTTTAAAGTTGAATTTTCTTTAATTATGTCATTTAACTTAATTGCTATTTGATTTTTCACTTTAGAAATTTTTTCTGCATCAGTTGTACATGCCTCTATGGCGGCATTAGTGTTAAGCTTGTCTTTTAAAATATTTGATTCATTTATAATTTGTTGCTTTTCATTACACAATTCCTCCATTTTCCTTTCCAATTCATGTAATTTGTGTTCCAAAAACATATTTTCTGATTTAGATTGATTATGGGCATCAGATATTGACAACATATCTTGTTTTAAGTCATCTAACTGTTTGGTGAGCAATACTTTATCATTTTCTAATATATGTATATCAATAGAGAGTTGTTCATTTTTAGAATTGGCAGAAGTTAAACGTTTTTTCAAATCATCAGTATCATCTATTGCCTTTTGGAATTTTTCATTGCTTGTAACATTAGTAACATTTTCTAGTTCTTTTACAGCTTGTGTTTGTGTTTTACACATTTTCAGTTCGTTAAGCATTGATGTATATTTACTTTTCATGTCACTGAGACTTTCTTGCAAAACTTTCTTTTCATTTTGTACTTCAGCAAGTTCATTTTCTATCTTCTTTATTTCAGATTCAAATGTTTTGTTAATTCTGTTAGAATCAGCTAATTCTGTTTCTAATTTAGCCAGGTTATCTTCATGAGTTTCTATAATAGGCTGTAATTTAGATGTATTTTGGTAGGTAGCCATCTCTAATATAAGAAAATCGTTATTCTTTTTCATTACTTCTAATTGACCTTCAAGATGTTGTATATCTGACGTTAGATATTCATTTTCAGTTGTAACATCATCCAGCTGTGATTGTAAATTATTAATGTTTACGTTTTTTTCAGAAACTTTATGCTGTAGTGCATCAATATCCTTTTTAAAAGTATTTAAAGTTTTGAATACACTTTCCAATTTATGCATAACAATATTTTCAGTTCCAGACGGAATTTCACCAACGTAGTCGATAGGTAAATCAAAATTGACATATCGATTGTAAAGTTGCATTATCTTATCTGATTTCAAAACTTTGATTTCTGAACCGTCATGATGATCCATTTCACGTTGAGCTAATTTCCGTTTTAGTTCACTTATATCTCTCTTTAAGGTTTCAATTACACCTTTAGCATTATCATCTATATTTATTTCATCAAGATGTACTTGATTAAAATCTCTTCTGTGTTTAAGTTCATTTATTTCTTTTAGTAATTCCTCATATTTCTCCTTCGGAACCAGATTAGATGCCTCCGCATATTTTGTTGCTACCTCCAAGTCGTGTTCTAATTTAGTAACTTCCTCTTGTAACTTAAAAACTTCTTCATTTAACTCCTGATTTTCTTCTTGAAACTTTTCAGCATTTTCTCTTAATAAGCTATGTATCCTTTCTAAATTTTGATACTTATGGTGTAGTGTGTCGTAGTCTGGTTGAAGTGATTTTAAATTTTCTATTTCTTGATCCTTATCACTAATTTTTTGGTGTAATAATTTTATTTCTGCAGAGTACTCGTCGTTTGAACCTTTTAACTCTTCGTGTTCTTTTTTTAAAAATTCAAAATTACTTTGTAGTTCCTTTTTTAATGTCAGTAATTTTTCCATCGCTATTTGGTGTTGACTATCTAAGTCATCGAGACTACAAGTCAAGTTCTTATTTTCTTCCCGGAGTCGATTAAGTTCTTCATCGTTGTCTACCTTTTGATCTGTAGTGTCTTGATCTCTCAAGTTGGATAATTCAGTTTGGAGGGCTTGGATTTGTAGCTTATATTGCTTTTCGATATCATGATCTGCTTTTGAAGCATGTGGAGGTGGGTCCCAATACCATGTTGATTCTTCCTCTTTAACACCATTTTTTCGTGAGAGTCTCTGGAGAGAGAAAAAACCTCACATAAAAATCGAATACTTAGAAACAACTTAATTTGGGATATCACGTTGTATATTGTTATTTTTAGATTTTAATTGCAATTGATTAATTCTTAATATTATTAACATTTTGAAATAAGTGGTAATATGAAGTATAAATAATATTATTAATTTAATAAATTCGTAAACTCAGAAACTATAAAAAGTGGGAAAAAATTACTAATAATATTTTTTAAGAATATTTTAGTACTTATACATAAATTTATCTTTTTATGGTAAAAACATTAATTCCGTGGCTACAAGGCGTAACGTTACCGTTACTATTAAATATATTTAACACTATGGTGTATATAAAATAAAATATTATGGCTGAACCATTATCATGCTATAAATATATGAGACAAATTAGTACAACCAATGTTAATATTATGCATTAATCGAGATTGCAGCTAAAGAGGGCCAAAGATAATAAATATACCTCTACTAGTCACTTCACTCACAAAACACAATGAAATCGATTCAGCCATTTGATAAATAAACGACAGTTTTTATAAACATTTTATCGCACACGAAAATCGATATTATACTATACAGTCTGCACGGTTTAATACCCTTATCTCACTTATTACTAATAATCTGTTTACTTAGAAATATTTTAAACTTCTCAGTAGCTGTCATACCTATGAATATTGCTCAAATGACTGACAGTTATGTCAAACACCATAAAAGTTATATTTGAACCGATTATACTGTCAGAAGCAATAAGGTTACTATGGTATATAAGTTAATACGGTCGCTAAGTTTTCTTAATTTTTTTGTTACACAAGAATCTCCTGACAATAACAAACACAAGAAAACATGAATTAGCTAAATCGGTCCAGCTGTTAGCGCGTTATGGCGTGACCAAGGTAAATGAAGATTTATTTTAAAATAGATAATATATAACAGATAAAGCTCATAGGAGCGATGAAGTAATAACTAATCATTAAATCGCACAAGAAGTAGTATAGTCAACGATCATCAAAATTAACACCCATGGTTCCTGAAGAAAAATTATAGGTGACAAAAATGAGACCATGTTGATGAATTTATAATATTAGTACGATTATAATAAAGCACTAAATATTCAAAAAGCAACAGACAGAAAAAAATCTTATCTGTTCAGCAATTAAAACAATAAAAAGTAGGTGTCACGTAAGTAATTATTCCTTCAAACGAGTAGAAACCGCCCAATTAATTGTAAAGCTATCGCCTATCACGTCTTATTACATATAAACCAGTTTGGTTCTTCAGTAAGTGATGCGTGAACAGATAAACCCGTTAGCAACAAGCTACAAGTGTGAAATAAATGTAAATTACAAAACCTCGCGTCACTATATTTTTACTTATAAATTTCGTGACAACTTTTAACAAAATGTATCTCTAAATTAGTGATTCCCATTTGGCGCTGGGGGGAGCATCTCGTAAGAGGCGAGTAACCCTGGACTCCTTAGAGGTAGGGGAACTGCTCCCTGACTGGCTTACGTCCACCACAATGCGAATCCGACCGCAAAGTGTCATTGACGCATTCCGGTCGAGCCGCATGTGTTAAGGCTGCGGTTCTAGTGAACTCTGGGTTCTCGTTCTCGTTCCACTGATACCGCAGCCTTCTTCTCTTCGCTCCCCCTCCTCACTCTTTTTTTTTTATGTAACTAGGTCGGCAAACAAGCGTACGGCTCACCTGATGGTGAGCGATTACCGTAACTTATAGACGTCTGCAACACCAGAAGCATCGCAAGCGCGTTGCCGACCCTATCCCCAATTCCCCCCCAGGAGCTCTGGTCACCTTACTCACCAACAGGAATACAACACTGCTTTAGAGTAGTGTTAGTTAGCTGTGATCTTCTGTAAGGTCGAGGTACTACCCCAGTCGGGCTGCTCCACATTTGAGCAGGAAATTATCTTCGAGGCGGCAACGCATCGACATAATAAGAGATACCCTCTAGTTTTGCCGATGTCCATGGGCAACGATGGCCACTTTCCATCAGATGAACCGTCCACTCGTTTGTCCTTTATCCTACTAATATTATAAACGCGAAAGTTTGTATGAATGTATAATGTGTGGATGTTTGTTACTCTTTCACGCCAAAACTACTAAATGGATTTTGTAGAGACTTTACCATAATATAGCTTACACATCAGAATAACACATAGGCTATAATTTATAATGAATTATCCAAAATATAGCGGGTGAAACCGCGGGGCGCAGCTAGTCTATCATAAAAAAAAGATGTTTATAATGACCCTTAGTGGTGGCTAGGGCTGCGGGTTCACCTTACAGAAAAAATAATTAGGGATTATTAGTTGGATTAATTTCTGTAATCCAGTCAGGATACAATTCAAAAAGGATTTCATTGCACAATAAATTTTGATAATATAGTAAAGGGGTCTAGCTACAATTGACAAATATGACAAGTAGTATACGAGTCAAATAGGTTTGGAAACTTATCTCTAAATGTGATGAACAATCGATAAGGCAAATGAGTTTTATTAAATCGGTGTTTTGCAATTTGCTGATGGACCCCCAGATGTTCAAATTCAGGCATTAACACAACTGAAAATCACACATCACCGAAGCATGTCATCTACTGATCAATCACCTTTAAGAACCTCTGCTAAATACTGTAATAATGATGATGATGATGATCAAGAGTCAACAAAAAGACGCATTTTTATATTTTGAATATTTCAAAATAAATCTATGTCTAAAAAAGTGCAAATGTTAGTTATATTACAGAAGTTCCTGTAGTGAAGTGTGATACAATATAATGCATTTACGACACATATTCAAGTCCAGGAATTTCAAAGCTAACATAACGGTGAGTGGTGAGTGGTGAACGGGCATTAAGATACGTTATCTGTTATCTCTTATCAGTGACCGCTGGGTAAACTGAGCTTAGGTGGAGCAATACTAAAGCTGCGCTTTACGTACTCGACAAACTACCTACTTTTAATCTATGTATTAATATGATGAAGATTGTACTCAAAGCACTTTAAAATGATATTACTATGACTTAAATTAAAAATATAAATAACCTGCGACTCAATCACTACATAGTATAAAACAAAGTCGCTTCCCGCTGTCTGTCTGCCTGTTTTGATGTGGTTTTTTTTTATAGGTAGAGTGATTCAAGAAGAAGATTTATGTATATAATACATGCATAATATAATATAGTAGAGAAACACTGATAATTTGTCAAACGCTGGCTGAACCCTACGAGATAGATGAAAATAATGTACTACAGTATTGTACACCTTAAAAAGGTCTAAAGAAAAGTCCGCGAAGATATATGTCTATCTCTAAGGTATAACCCACAGTAACCATTTTTTATCATTTACTTTTTATGAGAAATAATAGCTTATTTACGAAGTGATTTTAAACAATACAGCATTAATCCTTATCCAATTAGGTACCTTAAATACATTGTGCGTTTAATATAGATCAATACGGCCCTTTATAGCATGTAATTTAAATGAATATTTTCGAAGATATTACAGATTTAAAATTCAGGAAAATAATAGCGCATCGAAGGCCGCGCTTCGCGCTATAACATTGCGCCCGTGCGAAGTCGGGGCGGGTCGCTAGTAAATCATAAAAGAAAAGATGGTACGATTCTTTCAGAAGATAATGCAGCTCTTAAGTTAGAAATGAGCTGATAGACTTCGAAGCGCTGACTAGATCTTCACAAATTATAGCTAAGAACCATCTCGATTTAAATTGCTTTCAATCAAATAAAACCTTAACCAAATCGGTCTATTATCTTGGGCACTACTTTGGGATAACACCCTGTTATTTTAGCGTCAGAGGTTAAAAATCTAATAATTAGTAACATATCACAACAGAACAGAACTTCAAGTAATGTATAAAGCCTTTAGTAAAATTTCCGTATAAGTCCAGATAGTATATTAGTTTTCTATTGAAGCTAGGCACACCAAGAACTATAAAGCACTTCGTGCTTCAACAATAGCCTATAAAACACCTAACAGTGCCCAGATCAAGCATATAGTTCCTGATTGGTAAGGCAAACGACCTGAACAAAGAGTTAAGTCCATAAGAAAGAATTTGCCGACTTTAATTATTTCCTATCGAACTATTTGGTGTTAAAGGCACCTGATGAAGTAACTGTAACACACAACATGAAATCGTTGCTAAAATAACAGGACTTCACTTTGTGTCATCTTATAAGATTATGAATACTTATGGTATTTAAAAAATGACGTTACTGGTGATGTAAGATTAACATAAATATTGTTGATAGAATAGGACCAAGTCCATCCTTTGGGGAACTAGAAGGTTTATGTAAAACTTCTAAAAAAAATGACACTTAGGATATTTTAGATGATTTCAGAAGGCCTATTTCACAAGGTAGCAACAGATAAATTGAAACGGAGATTTGAAAAGCTAAAAGATTATCATAATTTTGGTTCAAGCGTAACTCAGTCAACTAGTGCGGAGGTCTCCTAGAGCGATTCGTCTAAATTATACGGTATTTTATAACGTTGTAGCTGAAAGGTTATACATCTTACTGGTAACAAAAGCATTTAAACAGTAACAATTTGACACACGTCGCGTGTATGGGACAATGCTTGCGCAACGGAGAGTGCTATTATGGAAATTTGAAGAATCGACG
Source organism: Limenitis camilla (assembly GCA_905147385.1). Taxonomy (NCBI): domain Eukaryota; kingdom Metazoa; phylum Arthropoda; class Insecta; order Lepidoptera; family Nymphalidae; genus Limenitis; species Limenitis camilla. Next base: position 10,469,057 of record LR990249.1, on the reverse strand, counting down.
GGAACCCGGTCAAGGCATTACTTTAGCTAACACTTGTGTATAATTTTTAGAAGATACTAATGGATGTTCTACTTTTATTTGTTATTGGATTGGATAAATATGTTAGGCATTGGTCAAACTTTAGTAAAAATAATGAAATTTTGTATATTTTTCTACACAGTAGTAATTCTTTAGTGTGAGTCACTTTCTGCAGGAAATTTTCTTTTATTATGTGTGTCAATAACAAATCAAATAAATTGTGATTCTTTTTCCACAGTTAAATACTAAAACCTTTATTTAATTGTATTATTACAAAAGCAATTTAATAAGTAATCCCATAAGAACCTTTCGAAATTACAAAATAGCGTGAAGTGATATTGAAAGGGTCAAAAACTGCGTAGTTTCTTCATCAACAGCTGTAAATTATTTTAATTCTGCATTTGCAATAAATCATGTGATTAACGTAAATGCGCAAGTTTTTATTAAAACTAAAATCATAAAGAGGAATATATCTAATATGGAATCGACATTCAACTCTATCAGCAACGCAACGTTCATTTAACGACGTTTTACTAACAAACTTGACCTTAATTAGGAACATGTTAGATTTAATGCAAATATTAATGTAATATTTAATGATACCATAAAAAGAAGCGTCAAAGGTTTAGTAGATAAAGTAGATAAATAATTACAAGATGTAGGTTCGATACTACACATAGATAAAGAAACTATAAGTTACCTGATTAAGGTCCCTAAAATGCCACGTAGAAACCAAAATTTGCAAAACCTGGTACACACCAAAGAAAACTTTGAGCGAATTCATGATTTATCAATAGTCAAATCAAAATCACTCAATATTGTTAACTACCCACATGCATGGTCGCACAACCAGTTATTATTACGCTCTGAAAACTTTTTATGTAAACTACACGGTCTTTGGATTTAATGTCATTTCACTTTTAATTGAAATATTTATACTAAATATCACTATTCACTATTCCCTTAATTTCCATGGTATACAAAAATATTAGACTTTACATAAAGTACATATGAATTCCTGTTTTCTGTCCATCACATCCATCAATATTATTTTAAAGTGTTAACTGCTAACTTCATTATATTTCTAACTTTTCTTTAGTCAATATGGAGAGACACTAAGAAAAAAATAAAAATTAATAATAATGCTTGTTCTCTAAAGATTTCTAAATTTCTTTTCTCGGTTGATTGTAGTAGAATTTAATAAAATTTTATTTAGTGTAACATAATATAATAGATTAATGAGCAAACTGAGGACGGGTTGAAGAGTTTGTTTGTTTGAACGCGCTAATCTCAGGAACTACTGGTCCGATTTGAAAAAATCTTTCAGTGTTAGATAGCCCGTTTATCGAGGAAGGTTATAGTTTATATATCATCACGCTACGACCCATAGGAGCGGAGCATCACGCGGACGAAGTCGCAAGGGTTGACTAGTAGTTTATAAGTTAAAGGACGCATGTTTGATACATAATTTGTAAAATAAAATTAATCAGTAGCAAAAGTTAATTTCCTATTTTTTGAACACCCATAAACATGTGAAGATTTTATTTTATTTTAAAACTAAACTCTTTTTTAAAACTATCCATCAGAATATATCCATATCCAAATCTCGACTACACGTTTATGGATATTCAACAGATAGACACACATTTTTTTTAAATTGATGCAGAAGCCATAATAATGGAGTTAACAGTTAACACACAAATCCACAGACTTACACAAGAATTTATAACAACTATTCTATGATATATAGTTTTGTTTTTCAAATAGAACACTGAACAATAGTCAATCCTGCAACGCACTGAGCTGAGCGCTGCGCCTGTGTGTGTGTGCGTGTGCGCAGTTTTCAAAACATGGGCTTTGTTATGTATATGGTGACTAGCGAATAGGCTAAGATGAAACTGTTTAGTGGAAGAATAATAGTATTGTCTCATTATGTTGCAATTCACTCATGTAAATATTCTGTATATGCAATGTAAAATTACAATACATTTATTTTATTTTTTTTCGCAGGAAAACTTCTAGAAAGATACACAGTATGAGGTATACGATCAAACCCTTACGATAGCCTGCCTCAGCATTCGTTGATATATCTTATACTTATAAAGCTGAAGAGTTTGCTTGAACGCGTCAATCTCAGGAACTACTGGTCCGATTTGAAAAATTCTTTCAGTGTTAGATAGCCCATTTATCGAGGAAGGCTCTAGGATATATATCATCACGCTAAGACCAATAGAAGAGGAGCTACACGCGGACGAAGTCGCGTTGACTAGCGTATGATATAAAGCACAGAGAAAGATACGCAATTTGTGATGAGCACTGATTTTTAGGATTCCGTACCCTATTACTAAACTCCGCTGTCCGTCCGTCCGTCTGTCTGTCACCAGGCTGTATCTCATAAACCGTGACAGCAAGACAGTTGAAATGATGTAAAGGTTTCTGTTAACTAAAAAGCTAAACACAGAATAAAATAAATATTAAAAGGGGAATCCCAACAACAAACGCGAGTCCGACTCGCACTTGGCTGGTTTTAAAAATTACACTTTTAATTGGCAACAAGTGTAAAAAAGAAAAAAGACTAAAAAATTGGAGAAACAGTACCGAAGTTCTATAAGCTTAAAAGCAAAAGATGGAGATGAATAAAAGGATTGTGCCTTAACTATAACTAGTAATAATCGAGACAAGGATACTTCAATACTAGTTATATTTTACATGTACAACATGTACAAAATTGCAACAGTAGATGCATCTATGGCGTTTTTATGATGCCACCAAGGCCACCGATCATAATTCGAAGCATAAAATACGTTTCGCCATGACCGACTTGTGTTTTCCGTTACGCAGCACGACACCTCGGCTTAGTTATGGTCACCATCACTATGAGGTATCTATTGTGTTTACCTCATGGGAAAAATACTATATTTTTATATATGTACCTGCTGCTGCTGACATATCTAAATATACTTATATATATCTTCTCTGCAGCTCAGAAATAGCTCCTATGCAATTTGATAAAAAAATCTATAAGCTTTCATGATAGCGCTATAACTACGAGTATACTAATGTTAAAAATCTGAAGAATTTGTGCGTTTGGTTGGATCCACAAATCTCAAAAACCACTGGAAGGAGGCAGGCTATATAACATTTCGCTACAACCAATTATTGTAACCCATTAATGGCCCACTGCTGTGCCGGCTCTGCTCCTCAGAATGAGGAGGGTATTAGGCCATAGTCTACCACGCTTTCCCAGTGCGGATTAGCAGACTTCACACAATTTTGAAAACCATTAGGGAACTCTCGGGAGTGCAGGTTTCCTCACGATGTTTTCCTTCAACGTTAAAGCAAGTGATATTTAATTCTTTTAAAACACACAAAACTCGGACCCCCCGAGTAGACATCAAAATATGGAACCCTGAAAATGTCTTATACACACCTTATAGAAATAATTAAATAATTAATGGGAGATTAAAGGTTTCATAACTAAAGGTAATGAAGTAACATTTTTTCGTTTAACATGAGCTACTTATGTAGATTATAATGTCAAAGTCAGTGGTTTTAAAAAACAAAAATAACTTAACAGCTTAATGTGCTGAGAATAATACTTGATTATAAATTATTTATAATAATAAAAAAGCGCTATATTTAAAATCAAACAACACTAATATGTTTAGGTTCGTATCAGTTTCATAGAAGGGTCATCCAACATTTATTTTCATGAATTGGATCGATGAGTTTTTTATATAGAATAACCGAGCGCTTGATCGCCATCACAACGTGAATATGCAGCCTAAGATTTAGTATATTTCTCCAAGATTTGCCGCACCAGATATGGACAAAAAAGATCCTCAAACCAAGAGAAACGAAAGAGATAAAGACCCTTACGACGTTTAGTGCTTAAAGCGCGAATGCAATCGCTTGAATTCACTCAACAAAAAGACTGAAGAAGAAAGAAGGAAGAAAACTTTAGGGCGAAGTTTTGAATACTAACTAAATATTGATCATATCTTTGTACAATCATAACTTTAGTTTGCGTAGGCGAAACAAGTAGCAGTTAATGTATACAGGCTTGAACAAGTAACCGTCAATCACATACCGACAAAGTGACATTGGCCCGTGCACTCTGAATGGACCAGGCGTAAAATCATCTGCATACAACATATCTTGACCTATTCTATTAAATCATCAACCTTATATACACGATATAAGATCTCAATTTATTTAAATCTTATCTAAACTTAGGACTTAACAAAATCCTTCAAACGTGTCATTAGAGGTTTTTAGTGTTTCTTCTTACAATACGAAAACTAGTTGTATGAGAATGACCTTTATTACAACTGCATCCACAGCACAATAGTATTTACATGTTAGTTGTTTCTTCAGTACAAAGTGCACTCTATTTTTATTCTGCAAAAGCTTGAATTGTATTGATGATAAAAATTATCATGTTTTTATTGTCATTCAAATTTGATCTCTATTATCTATAAGTGTAGTTTGATTTAATTCAATGCTAGTGTTCGCACGCGAGTCGTTCCGCTGTTGCAGTCGCGAAGGACGTTAAGTCATGTGAAATTGATTCTATTTGATTATATTTAATGACTATCTGCGCGCAGGCTTCGAGTTATATAATAGAAACATTCCGGGTTCAAGTAAAGGTCCCTGTAGGACACTTCATTACAAAAGTACAAACCATGAACTTCTGAATAACTACCAACAAGCTTTGATTAAAAATGACGAGATACATAAGAAATAGAAGATTTCTGACCCCAATAATATAAATAAGGGCTTAGAGGACTTGAATTGGATGGATAATATATGTATGTAATGTATCGATTACATCTGTGTGTGGTCTATAAGTTTTGTCACATAACGAGCTGTCATAACAGTCAATAAAGACTTGGTTAGCGCCTAGACTAGTACAAGGCCGAGATGATCTGTGTCAGATTCACACAAATATCTGCCGTATTGAATATTAAAGATGATCATTATTAAAGAATGAATATAATGACCAGGAGATTAAGAAATTACGACATATTATACCACTCCGACAAATATATCTCTTTAAACAGAAACAAACAGTCTAATGTATTTCCAATTCTACATATAAAAAATAAGAAAGGCTTGATTAGATGAACCAAATATAAACAGTATGCTAAAAGCAATTATAACGTAAACATAAAGAAATGAACAAGTTAACAGATAGTTAATATTTTAGCTGACTAAAACCATTTATTATGTGGACACGACAATAATATGAGAATTTATGTTGTTTTAGCTGTACTTGAACGCTATATAACTGCAGTTAAAGGAAAAGATGATTTGAAAACCTTTCCAAGAGTGAATCATCATGACAAGTACACGTTTCTTTACATGTTGAAAATTAGACACAGACTGACAGATAATACATAGATATAGGGCACTCAAAACGTACTTACAATTATTATATTTAACTACAAGTAAACTGCAGGGACATTACCTAACAGAGTCACATTGTCGTACCGCAAATGCTTTGGGTGACATCAATGTTGACCACTTTATTTATTTCCAGGGTAACTATAACTTTATCATATCATTATCATCAACACTAGTATTTTTAATATTTAAATTCAAACTTAAAATACTCAGTTAATGCTTTTTATGTCCGATACGAGACGTTGAACGCTTTTTGTGGCTATCCAACGTCAAAATGAATTAAAAAAATGTCTGATCTACTACAGATTGAGGTTTGACCTCTTTTCTATAAATAGGAAAATTATAAAGGATTTAAATGCGATAAATATCTTTCATTATGCTGAATATAGAAAAATTATTCCTCTACTGATAACTATCGAAAGTCTTTTTGTCATGATTAATAGACAGGTTAAAGTAGAGGATTTTCAAAATTAATAATTTAAAAGCATTTAAATTCCTCTGATTTGATCCTGTATCTCTGTACACGTCAATTTCACTTTTAACCACCAGTGGTTATGCTATACTAACTTACTATTGGAGGAGACAAGCTACACCTCAGCTACTAATGTTACACCAACTGACCTGATCAGTGTTAACCACTAAAAATTAGTATCAAGACCCTTATTTTGCTTAAAGCTTTCTCAAACATAACTAATATAGAAGTCAACTTTGCGAAACTTCAACTCCGATAGATCGATAACTTTTTTTTTTTTTCAAATATTTGATGATATTGAAAATTGCTATTTAACACACTAGATTCTAAAAGTTAGCTCATGGATTCACAGTTTTTTTTTTCATCGCAGTCCCGCCGAAAAAAGTATAGATACTTTTTAACACTTCCGACATACCTAAAACGACAAAAGACCAAAAAAAACCTTTAGTACCAGTAATATTCAAATAAAACTTTTGCGTATACTATCGATCATTCAACTTCGTCACCGTGTGCTCTGTAAACAAACGTTGCCTAGCAACGACCCCATGTTAGTTAGACCGAGACAGCCATACAAATAGCAACACGCACGAACGAGACAGCAGATCGAGCGATAATGCGTGCGCGCAGGTTTTATTTGGTGTTAGGTTTTTATTAAGGAAATTATTACTTCCTAGGTTATTATGGGGCTAGTATTGAAATTAACTAACTTCCTTGAAGTCGTAAAGTTATATTGGAAAATGCATGGAGAAATAGTGGAATGGTTTTATATTTAGGAAGGAAATTCTTAAACATTTACAACCGGTATGACGAATGGCCAAAGGCATAGTAATAATACACAAAAAAAATATTAAAAATCTTGTAAATAGAAGTTACCATTTATAAGATTAAAAAAAGACTTCGCATTCACAGACTAACATTAAACTAACACAAAGATGTCATAGTCGAAATGATACCACAGACAAAAAAATCAAAAGCCGCCGTCAAATATCAGCAAACACGCTCGAAAACCAAATAAGAAAAAAAAAGAGAAAAACGGCAAAGGCCTACCCGCGTTTCATTCTCACTTCCGAACGCACGAGTTATTTCGAAAACAAATACTTGCGAATTGACTTTGCATTAAAAAAACTAGGCCGAATAAATATTTTTTTATCTGTTACCTTTGTCAAGGATAAGGAATTAGTTATTATTTATTATTCCTTGAATAATATGTACTTTAGTTATAAATCTACATTTAAATATCGTCACAGTCATCATCATAACAATCTGTTAATAGCCCACTGCTGAGCCGAGTCTCCTCCTCAGAATAAGGAAGCCAACAAGCTGGCCCATAGCGAGTTGGCAGACTTCACCACACCTTTGAGAACATGGAGAACTCTCAGGAGTGCAGGTTTCCTCACGATGTTTTCCTTCACGGTTAAAGCAAGAGATATTTAATTGCTTAAAACACCCATAACTCAGAAAAGTCAGAGGCCCAGGATCGAACTCAGACCTCCCGAATGGACATTAACGTCTTAACCAATAAGCTATCACTGTTTCATTACACAGATTATGAAATTGTTGAAGTTTCATTACCACAGATAATTGAAGATTTATCAACGATTTCAGTAACAATCAGGCTTACCAACCGTTGGTCATAGAATGAAATATCAGTTGTCAAAGTGACAAATATATATTTTTTACAAAGTGCAAGTAACTCTGTCTATTCTGTTTTCTGAATCTATTTTGTATAAATGGACCTTGTAGAAGTAATTTGAATATTATTTTTTTGCGAAAATTAGTTGGAGGTGAAATATCTGCGTAGGATACTAATTTTATTTATTTTTGTATGTATGAGTATATAAAAATGAATGTTTATTTGTTCATATATAACTTTTAAATCATTCTCAGGAATCCTGTAGGTACGTACGTAGAATCTTGCAGAACAAAGGCTCAAAGATAAACAAGATTACGCAACATAGAATATTCAGTCTAAACTGGGAACATGGGTCATTTAAATTTATTTAAATCACAATAACTGCGTATTGGTTCTGAGGGGTGATGAAACCAGGTTATTTTAACAAGTAGTAATGTTACCAATATGCGAGGTGTTAGTACTAGCCAACCAACCTCGCTTGAAATATTAATTGAATAAGAATTTAAATTAGGTACAATAATTTCATCCCGTTACAATCGTTTGAAAATTATCTGAATAAAAATTTTGCTACACATAGCCTATAAATGTATTTCAAAGTATCTTTTAATCATTGCAATACTGTCAACTATTACTATTCCAGTTTTGGCAACAATACGTAATTGGACATTGTCGCAATAAACCATTCAAATCTAGTTTTGATAGTAAATCAAACATAAAACTCGTTAAAATTCTAAACGAACAAAGATTGTAGTGCGTAAATAAAGATAGTCGCCATCTTGCTACATCTTACCCGCATTGCCGAGCTAATTTGTTCTGAACGAATTTCACTCCTTAAACACCAACGTTAAGTGACCTACAATTATGTAACATAATGAAGTAGTTGCGGGTCAAGTAAAAATGGGTGTTACAGTACGAACGTGACTAGCATACGGCCATTGATGATAATTTGAAAAAAGAATGCGGGTTCTAAACACCTGTCAAGTGTCAACCAGTGGCGCGAGTTTTTTATTTTCATTTTAAGTTGGCATTATGACCTCTATGCTTTTAAACTTTTTGTATTTCTTATCTGTTATTTATGTATTACGTTTGTAAATGTCGATGTGGCTAGTTGTTAGTATTTATGACCAATCTTTTTTTATTTAGAACAGGCGATATGTGTTGTACTCGATCTGTACCCGATGCGCAGACACACTTCAGTGTGTTTTACGCATAAGTTGAAAAAGAATCTGTTTACTTGACCCAATTTGGCGAACTCTACATGAGTTTTAAGAAATTAAACTATATATACCCGTGATGATCGTCCCAAAAGTAAATGTGTATACAAAAAGAAAATTATCTGGCATTCCGATGGTCTCCTATCCTGCGTTGACACAACTGAGTCAACAGTGAGTGTCATGCAGAATGAGCTGCGAGTCGCTTTAAATTGTATAGATGTAAAATATAAGAGTAAAACTATTTATTATTTATCCACTTCAATTTGATCATTATCAGTTATCGCTTTTTCTTTATCATGTTTGTTATTTCTAACATTTCTGGAATTTGTCAAAACATCCACTATCTTATTACATTTAACAGTGTACAAGATGAAGTATCTTCGTTATTTGTTTAATTATAAAAAAGGTATAGTATAATAGAAGAATATTTACAGAGTTTGAGCCAATTGTCATTCAGAATTCAGACTGCAAATACTGTTTTACTGTGATCAGGCAAAATGCGACTCAATTGCTGAAAAGTCAGCCGAAGACAGTCAAATTATTTAAAAAAAATAAGACTTGGGATTTAAAGAATCAATTAGGACGGATAAAGTAGATTAAAATTACACTACAATTGAAGTAGACATGGGTAGAGGAAGTAGAGAAAAAATGATTAAGTTAGAAGAGATTGTTGAAGAAATTAATACGAAGGACAAAGTACATGCAGGTGAAGAAATAGGAAAGAAAAAATACATATTAAGCAAGTGAACAACACAGATCACAAAATAGGCTGGTAGTAAAATTTTCCACAAGATCAGTTTAGTCTGGAAAAAATTTGAAAAATCGCATTGGAGTTATGGTAATGTGCAAACAACTTTGTAAGCTAAAAAATGCCATAATTTCAAAAGGACAGACAGCAACATCAATTTTATTTATAGATTACCATATTTTCCCACCACAACACGGAATAATTTTAGGGTCACCAGATTTCGCAAGCCGATCAAAATAACAAAATGTTTTGCGAAATATATCAGTACCTGACCATGTAGGTAGATGTAAAAAATCTTGGCCACTGTATACACAAGCAGTTTTAAATTTGTAATATCCTGTTTGAAATTGTAATTTATTATAAGTTATATTACCATATAATACGGGTCGGTGTTTTTTGACCCGAGATCTATTGTTTCTTATACTATTAAAGTTTTATTATCCCTTGACTTTGAAAGTGAAAAGGTTAATTAAAATTATAAATACAGACTTTGTAATTACTTGAACAATGTTACCAGTCGACTCGACTTCCATTTAACGTTAAACCTGCAACATAACTTTGAAAATCGCATCAAATTTCAAGCATATCTTAAGTTATATGTTATGCATCATCATCATCATCATGACCTGTCAATGGCCCACTGCTGAGCTGGGTCTCCCCCTCAGAATGAGAAGGGTATTAGGCCATAGTCTACCACACTGGCCCAGTACGGATTGGCAGACTTCACACACCTTTGAGAACACGAAGAACCCTCATGAGTGCAGGTTTCTCACGATGTTTTGCTTCACCGTTAAGGCAAGTTATATTTAATTTCTTAAAACACACATAACTCAGAAAAGTCAGGGGTGTGTGCCTGTGTGAGGGATCGAACTCGGACCTCCCCAGGACATTGAAGTCTCCACCACTGAGCCATCACTGCTTAGTATGAATGTGTAGTTGAAGTAGGAGAATAAAGAAGAGAAAAACGACTTTAAACATATTATATAGAATGACTCGAGAAATAATACTAAAAAAAATAATAATAGAGAAGAAAGTAAAAAAACTGGTCAAGTGCGAGTCTAAAATATTTGGAAAAAAAATAGCGTTTCTTGTATGGGACTGGGGATGGGTTTTTAGTATTTGTTGTTATAGGGGCAACAGAAATACATCATTTGTGAACATTTCAACTGTCTAGCTATCACGGTTCATCACATACAGCCTGGTTACAGACAAACGGACGGACGAACAGCGGAGTCTTAGAATTAGGGTCCCGTTGAAATTTTTGAAATTTTTAATAAGACTGAAATTTCTGAAACCTTAGTGTAGCGAGGAAAAAATCGCTAAAGCGAGGCACTTAAATCTGGAATTCACTAAAACAGCATAAAAGGTGTGAGAAATAGACATACAACACCGCACACTCAGCCGTACAGTACGCCACACAGATTATGAATATCAGATAAATAATCTGAATGTATGCAGTATTTAAGACGGAAACACTTCCCGGTAAGTAAGTTTATAAAAATCTCTCTGAATCTGAAGTCATACATAGAAGATAAAAGAGTCCTTAAAATCAGCACTTGGTTCGCAAACCCCAGGTACTATTCAGGCTGTCTAACAACTGTATATAACAGTTCCTTTTTATGGGAAAAGGAATAGATGCTCTTATCTAGCGGAACAGATGTTTTTTAAAATAAAACTAAGTTTGATAATTCTGACAGCGTTAATTTCGATTACGTTTTGGTTATAAAATATGCACAACTGTTACACTTTCGCAGGAAATCCGTTCGCCTATAACTTCCATTGTAACATGGCAGACATTACTGAGGATTTTAATAAAACTTGTAGCGTTTAGATTTAATATTAGACCAGAGTAATTAATGGACATGCCGAGATACTGTGGGGCCTGACTTAACACTATTAAAGAGTATGAACTTGTGTGGATAGGTGTACACTACAAAGGTACCGCGTTCTGAGAATGTTTGTTTGTAGATCCCTTACTCGACAACTATAATAATATAAGCGTGCAATGACTAACGAGTTATCTTTGTGGACTTCAATATAAAATGAGTAATTTAGGTTAAAAATGTTGTAAATCACTACATAGTATAAAACAAAGTCGCTTTCTCTGTCCCTATATCCCTATGTATGCTGAAATCTTTAAAACTACGCAACGGATTTTGATGCGGTTTTTTTTATTAGATAGAGTATTTTAAGAGGAAGGTTTATATGTATAATACATACATAATATAGTAGAGAAACACTGATAATTTTACAGGTTTCTAATGTGATGTCGTCAATAAACACATTTTTTTCAGCTTACATTGCAAACGCTGGCTGAACCCTACGAGATAGAACAAAATAATGTACTACAGTATTGTACACCTTAAAAAGGACAACAAAAAAGTCCGCGGTGCTATATGTATATCTCTTAAGGATAACTCACAATAACCATTTTTTATCCTGTACTTTTGACGAGAAATAATGGCTTATTTACGAAGCGATTTTAAACAATACAGCATTAACCCTTATCCAATTAGGTACCTTACATACATTGTGCATTTAATATAGATCAATATGGCCCTTTACAGCATGAAATAAAAATGAATATTTACGAAGATATTACAGATATATAATGTAGGGACATAGCGGTTACGGCTAAGTACACGTGTTAAATTGCACCCGGGCGAAGCCGGGACGGGTCGACTAGTATTACATAAATAACAATTGAAAATGAATCATAATTAAAAAATACAATTGAAATATTAGGTAGGGTAGACTGAAATTAAGGAATTTTGAGCATCTTGTATATAAAAAAAAATTGTCATGTTGTATATGTCTAAGGTTTGAGTATTTAAGAAAAACTCAAAGGACCAGCAATTTTTTTCAAGTTTTAATTTTATGGGGAATTACTATATAACGAGCACATACTCACAGATAGACATAAATATCTTTTTATATTTATATTCCAATATTTCTGATAAATAACAGAGGAAACATGATGATTGTTATAAATCAAAATAATCAAGGAAAGTTATCCAACATATTACGACTGAGGTTACCATTCTTTAGAAATTTTCCGGACTGTTTAGCCTTTTCTTATCCGGACTGTTCACCCTTTTCTTGTTTCTCTGAATAACAAATATTTTAAGATTTTCTAATCAGTGGTCAAAATAACTATGAATAAAGTGAACATTTTATTTTTCATTCATAACGGGACACGGATAACGTGACGAGAGTCTTTCACACATCTGCTGGTGAAAAGTCAAATCAATGTCAACAAAACAATTTTTTGGTAGGTAAAGTTATGATGTATGCCTAGTATTTTCAAAAAAAAAAAATCAATGCAATAGGGATCGGCCTGTCTCATTGCCGGGTACGCGGTAATTTTTGGGCGATTTCGAAAACGAGACCGTTTTACGTTCCGAAGTTTAATTTCGGGACAACAGGACTGACAACCAAATAACGAGACAGTCCCGGTCAAGACGGGGCGTACAGTTTATCTCTAAATATATTTGCAATGTGTGATTAAAAGATATTTTGTTTCCGAAATGTCAATTATTTTGATTTGATATAACAGATTATAGTATTTTTAATCGTATGAATAATCAATCTATATTGAAACGTGTTATCTGATAACAAAACATACAGTTTTATTTAAACCTTATCTATTATTAAAAGATATAATGTTCCTGAAAATTTCTATCATATTTGCAAAGTTTGATTATTTTAATGAAGAAAACTAATTCATATAAAGTTCAACAAGTAAAATTCTTAGCAGTCAAAGTGTTACTAGTCAATTTGGAATAAAAATTTATTTCAATTTATTTAAAATATTTTAAGTTGTGTTTGAGATCTCAAGTACTACTTTATACCTAAGTATGTTTCAGGTATTTTTCCGCAGTCGTTGCATTTTAATATAGCACGCCTTTTTTTCAAAACTTGTGTAACTTTAACACTTAAAATTATCTACCCCTCAAGTGAAACGTGACGGCGATAATGTATCGAAAAAAACATGGCGCATGCAAATGAAGTTGATAGTAACGCTTTATTGAGTTACTTAATTAGACATTTGGTGAATACAGTTCATAGGAGAACTATTAAAAATAATAAATATATGTATGTAATATACAATAATACCTTTTTGTTGGCGGCCCACAAACCTACAGTGTTAATGGAAGAAATTATTCATTCCTTTTTGGTACCGAATTTTTTGAAATGTGGAGTATGAACTTCAATATAAAATACATTGATACCATAAGCGATAAAGCAGTCTTGGCGAAACACAGCTATGAAATTAATCGTTTTATAACGCCGACACTACATTCATAAAGTGAAGAAATTATCAGAAATTATAGTCGAGACAGATAAAAAAGATAAGAATAACGGTCATAGTTTCCCGCCTTTTACCTTATCTATGCTTAGGTGTAAACTCTATGCTCTATTTGTTTTTTCTAATTGCACTTGGAATTTGTAAAGCATTAGGGTTGCCATTTTTTTTAAATTTCTTTAGACTTGGTTACTGTAATTAGTTTACAGTTCCTGAATAGATTAAATAACTTGCAAATATATATATCCCCCAAATCACACAATCACTAGTCCGATATTTATATTTTCTATCTTCTATGTATATTAAATTATTGAAGCAGTGATGGCCCAGTGGTTGAGACTGCAAGTCTTACTCGGGAGATCCGAGTTCGATCCTGGGCACACACCTCTGACTTTTCTGAGTTATGTGTGTTTTAAGCAATTAAATATCACTTGCTTTAACGGTGAAGGAAAACATCGCGAGGAAACCTGCACTCCTGTGAGTTCCATTAAGTTCTCAAAGGTGTGTGAAGTCTACCAACCCGCATTGGGCCAGCGTGATGGACTATGGCCTATACCCTCCTCATTCTGAGGAGGATACCCGGCTCAGCAGTGGGCCACTGACGCGTTGTGATGATGTATATTACAATTACTTATTTTCCTTATGATAAAACCGCCTGTTGTTTTATCATCATTCATCATGAATTTGCAGACTAATTGCAATATATAAGGAAAACGTTCCTTTTATATTCAGTAAATTAAAAAGGCTAAAGAGAGTTGACCAGCTAATTTATACAACAAATTTTTACTTTATCATAAAGTAAGGAATAAATAAAATAACTTTTTAGTTGTTATACAGAAAATATCCTTGTTCTATAAGTTACATAGGCAGATATGCAACAATTTTTTTTTATAAATTCAGGATATGAAAGTTTCCTTAATTAGCAACCCTAGCAGTAAGTGATAATGGAGTCGAAATAGTTTTTAAAAGCCGAGGTCGCGGCAGTCTTGCGATAAATAGGCTCGAATCGTTAATTACTACACAGAATATGCATGAAGGTTTCACTTGTATTAGTTAAACAGACAATGATACTTTTAAAATATCAGTGACACATGATATGAATATAAAAATATTTATTTTGTGACAAAATGACTAAATCGTGTTTTGTTAGTTAATTTAGTTTGCTTAAATGGGAGCTGGCAAGTTTGAATGTTACCTCTCGAAGCTACCTCTAAATTCCTTAACATAACATAATTCATAGAAGCAGGGTAAGTATCATGATTGTCAATAAATCTAGCTAAGGGAGTATCTAATTTAAATATTAGGTCGTTTTATCCGGATACATCCGGCCTTTTAGCATTTGTCCGGAGTTTTACAATTGTGAAATGGTAACCCTATGTAATATTAAAGACTATTTTTTATACAGTGTAGACATTTGCTACGAAAGGATTGATTATAATTGATGTAAAATATCTAAATGTCTATTGATACTCTCTCTACTACAAAAACGTTAATAAATAAAATACTTCTCTTTTTTTGGTAAGAGTTAACTCTTACTAATAAAGAAATATTATATAAGATCAATTTTATTATCTGTGTCACATGTTGGTAGAACTACAGGGTTCAAATCCTACTTTATGGTCGTAAATTATAAAATAAATATAAACTAAAAAATTAGGTATTCCATAACTACAATACCACAAATGATATATTTCCTTACAAGAATATAAAGTGGTTTGGACATAGCAACAAGTAAATTATGCCAAATTAGCCTTTATCATTTAAAGCTAAGGGATATATTTGTATGAACATTATAGTTTGATCAGCTGTATACTGAACGAGTATAATAACCACCTGATATAACACGAACATGCAATCATGTAAGTATATAGATATTTTTCTAGAAGATAAAATATAGATTACTTGTTTCTGCCTAGGACTACACACGTATGATACTGCTTTTTTGCCTAGAAAATATTCAAAAGAGAAGAGAATTTGGCTAAAGAAACCGATAAAATATATTAATTACAAATATTACTTAACAATCTAATGATATACAATAATACAGTTATGCGCGCAAGGACCGGAAAAATATGCCAGTGTAAAAAAAAACAAAGAATTCAAAAAATATGTATTCCTGCTTTAGCAATGAATACTTAAGCTTATTTAAAATCTTAATATTATCTGTTGGTGGATGTTACCAACAGATAATATTAGTATCTAGTTCCCTAGGAATCATTTTAAAAAACGATATTATTCCGGATATACGTCAGGATTCAGTCTTTTATACATCATTCCACAGTTAAAAAATTATGAAATGGTAACCCTACATACAAAAAAATACTAAAAATTTTTACATCAATGTACCAACAACAATCTATGGCACAAGAACACTTCATCACGACCCGTCAATGGCCCAATGCTAGTCTACCACGCTGGCCCAGTGCGGGTTGGCAGACTTCACACACCTTTGAGAACTTTAGGGAACTCTAAGGAGTACAGGTTTCCTCACGATGGGGTGTGTCTGTTTGGGGGATCGAACTCGGACCTCCCGAGTAAGACTTGAAGTCTCAACCACTAGGACATCACTGCTTATGGTATTGCAAGAACACTTATAGTGGGACAAAGTTAGGAAGCATACTAGGCCTAAGGAAGGAATGAAATAAATGCGAATATTAAGACCATCATTGGATCGAAGCAGCACTAAAAAGAGAAAAAGAAGAAAAAGTGAAGGCAGAGAAGGTCTAAACTTTTTAAATTGTAGGATATAACCAAAAATAGAGTTTTTTTATTTTCATTAAATTAATAGCAATAACAAGAACGACTACAAAAATAGTATAATGTTCTCAAAAACCATTTAAAATGAATCATTACTATTTCAGTAGAGTAGAACAAGAGAATTAACTTAAAACCGTACACCGAATTAGCCTCGTCACTTTTAATTATTTAACTCCGAGTGACGTTGATATTGGCGCGAAAGATCCGCCATTTTCTGAGCATAGATAATAAAAACATGTCCTCTTTTTTTTTACGCATCTAGACAATGGATTTGCGTGTTTAGAGGTTGTTGGAAATAATTTTATACCAGACGATCGTATATAATTGAAATTATGAGGCAAACGCATTCAATGTCAGTTTGTTCATTTGATTATTAGGTATAGAATATCAATATTGGAAATATATATGGACTTACCTTCGATTTTAAAATTACATTTCAATAGCATAAGTAATCGAAGATATTTTCAGTCTACAGATTAAAAAAAAATCCAAAAAATCGGTATTTCTTCGTAACTTTTTTTACTAAATTCAGAACTTTTACATGCAATAATAAAATTCCGAATGATCTTTCTCACACATTTTAGACTAATTTCGTACCAGGGCTGAAAGTTTGATCTTCGAAACTAATCTAGAGTATGATTTGATTTATATATTTAATATTATGGAAGGTCATTTAATATCAAGTTACCAATGCCGAACATCTAATTTTTATTTATAAAGTAAAGGATATCATCATTATCCAAGAAACTCACACTGCTCTTATAAGAAAGAGACAAGAACCCCGAGGAAACTTTTTAGAAATTAATGGTCATGTCATAGTGCCCATATATGACCCACCACATCTTATAAAAGGCATTCGAAATAATCTTCTCAATAAAGAAAAAATTGCTAAATGTGAAGATATTACATATATCCACAGGGAAAACCCGGGATTGGTTGACTGGTTCCCAAATTAACTGACAACCATGTAAACCAAAAATACCACCAATAAAATTAACAAAATGAAAGTTAAATTTGCCACGCAAATATTTAGCCAGACAGTGGGGATGAATATGGGATAATTAGTAGATATTTAGTCAATTAATAGTAGTAAGATCTTTATAGTGAAATAAAGTAAAAAATAAGTGTGCCATATCCCCTTATAGATACTGTGCTCTTTAACTTTGCAAAAGTAAAATATTAACAATTTAACTACCTATTAATATTGTTTTCACTTCATATGCTCCAGCTTTATAATATGTAGTCTAAATTTAATATTAACGCAGCGAGACGAATGTACACTGATAATAATTCGATTATAAATATGAAATCTAATATACTGGTTACAAAATATAGGTACACGACTTTCAAATGACTTTCCCAAATACAATATTAATATTTAATTGTTGCTCCCAAACAATAAAACTAAGTTAGTCGTGATGGAACAAAAATCATCATTAATTTTATTATATGTTTCATAGCTTTGGCGTGATTTGCGCAAGAACTACGTAAGGCCTAGATATTTTACTATTGTTTTACAAGCTACATACCATATATTATATATCCTTAGAGAATCTTTACATAGTATAACGCAAAGTCGCTTCCCGCTGTGTGTAAGGTTAGATATTTTAAACTATACGACTGTTTTTACCAATTGACGCTAATCGCTAGATATATAGCAGACAGAACTTTGCTAATGATGATGAACTAATAAACTCTAGATACCTTTTCCCATGTACATCGTTTTTTTAAAAAAAAAAAATTAGAACACAAGTTTCAAAAGCATAAAAAATAATTCGGAAATCAGGAACCTACAGGCTGTAATACTATGGATGGAAAATGAGAATTGTCTACAATATAGTTAAATAAAATAACTTGGACTCCTGGAGTCGATATATAACATTTTAGACAAAACGAGAAATGTAGTACATATAATCGAAAAATCATATGTAATGCCATCGATCCGTTCCTGCCTCAAAAAACGAGAACATTAAAGTAACACTGGAATTTATGATTTTACTTCCTGTATGATTAAAATACAAGAAACTTAAAGAGGTTATGTTTGAAGTCACTTAACTCGGGAAATACCAAGCTGATTAGAAAATTTCTTTATGTGTCTGTAGGCGAATTGAAAAGACCTATAGATGATGCTGAACGGGAGAGAAATCCCATCAAGAACAGTTAAATAATTTTAGTTGTCATCTTGAAACAAACTTGCGACATTAAGTATCTGACATCATATTGTAAACTAGTCCATAGTATTACTTGGAATTGTTTACACTTTGGATTGACTACATTTTAACATTTTCATCGATGGTAAAGTTACTTTAAAATCATTCAGATTTTTTATAATACGTGTCAACTTAATATAGGATATTATAAGTTGGAATTCAGATATATATAACGTAATACAATTAGTGCTCTGTCGCTTATTTATATTATGCATATATTTCCATAATTCTTTTATAATAGCTAGCCAAGTGTGCATTGGAATGTGAATTTTCTACCATAGATTATTTTGCTAAAATTTCAAAATTAATAAAAAATTTAAAAATCCAAATAATTAGAAATTCTTTTGATGGCTACTTCCTCGCTTTCTCTCATACGTAAAAAATATTTTACATTCAAAATTGTCCCTTGAAGGACTCCAAGAAAACAAAGCATATACAATGTGTACAGTAAAGCGTAAGTTAAAATGACAATGCAATATTTACTTACAACCGCTCCTTGACCTGATTGTACAATCTACCACACAGGTATGCTAACATATACCTTTAAACAGTCTTAGCATTAAACGTGTATTATTTCATTAGTTTTCAGTGGAGGTGATAGACCTTAGTGAGGCTACAGTGGATAAAATTGGTATATTTTGAGTTGTAGTTTAAATAAAATTCGTCGAATTTCTTTTGTAAGGTTTAGCATTATATCTGCGACTAAATAAAACCAATATTAGCAAAGCCTGTAGTAAAATTATGCTTTTGATATAGAAAGAACAAAGGAAGGAATAGCGAAATCGTCAACATAGAAATTTGTTGCTCTTGAGCAGGAATGGGATAAGCAGATTCTCTCCTATAAAGATGTCTTTAAAGAAGAAGGGAACCTTATTAATGATATTGTGATAGAAGGTTAAAATAAAGTTAAGACAAACTAACAGAACGATACCCTTAAGAGGCAAATAGGGGCGGAAATTCTGTATGTGAACAAAAACTATACCTTAACGAAGCAAGGACAGATAGCTAGTAAATTATATTTAAATCTTACGTTAATCACAAATTCATTGTTTTTTGCTTAAAAAACCTTAAGAGTTTTTTATTGATGATGATTTAAATATTTTTAAAAATATTATGTGATACTCAACAGGAAATTGTACTTGTGCTCATAATTACGATTTAACCGAAGCCTTGGCAGTTTGCATTATGATAATTATTTTGTTACGGAAGGAGTATTCGCAAAGACAACCTTGCGATTTATTAATTACTGGCAACCCGACTAGGTTAGCTTCGGTGTTCATTTCAGTTAGAAAAACTAATTTAAATGATCTGTTACTAAGTTGCTTTGTAAAAGATGCCCAAAGTTATAATCTCTTTGGAATTTATGATATTTTTAAAGAAGTTGAAGTAGAAACATTTATAAAAGAATACTTATTTATCAATTTAGCTCCAAAACAGTTCAAATTAAATGGTGTTAACGGATCCATCAATCTAAGAATAAAGTAAGGGGTAAATTAGTAATCAAAAGTGAAACAAATGGTAATAATGAGGGAAATGAGAAGGAGTAGGACGATACTACAGTAGATAGATATTGTTGAAAAGTTTTCTTGTTTGGGTAGACAGATTTAAACTTTACTTATGGTTTCAGGTTTTCAGAAACCTACTTTGAGAAAGATTGCTACGAAATGATGCAACTACACAAGTCATTTTGATGAAGTAAAAAGGCAAGACATGTCAGTTTTTTTGAAACTACCATCAGCTTTTAAAGATTTCCTAGGAGCAGGTAAATAATTAACAATTTTTCTTTAGGAATCATCAGTAAAATACTAGTTAAAAGATTGCAGTATGTTATTGATATGAAATAATAATATTACGTGTATGTTTTGTTTGTTTGAAATGAATCATAAAATTATCGATACGCCTCTGCTAACTGTATTGGACTATCTAATTATTATATTACACTAAATTAAAAAAAATATGTATTGCAGTGACAAAGTGACATCACTCAAACATGACTCAAGTCGAGTTGAGTGAGTAAGTAAGAAGCAAATATTTAAAAAAAAACTATAAAAGGTAAGACTTACCGAGGGCGGATATCCTAATACGATAACCTTATTTAAACACAGTTACAAAAAACTGGAGGTGAAATTTGGTGTTTAGGGCGGAAAGGACGACAGCACGCGATGATGTCTACACCGTAACTGAGCGTGAAGGCGGCGCCTGCGCACCGAACTACGTTCACGCCTCCACTCACACACAGACGCGTATGTGTGCGTGTGTGAGGTGAAGCCTTCGTGAAAATGCATTTGATGAATATTGGTGCGATGTTGCGTTACAGTTTACTTGTTCAAATTCTATTGGCACCTACAAAATTATTTTTATTTAAATTTATTCTTTTATTATTTCCTGTGGAATGGTTATAATATTGTTGTTGTTGTTATTTCATGATCCGTCGATTAGTTATATAGACGTTAGATTACGGAATGTTTACTACTTACTACAAGCAAATATTGTAAAATTGGAATATAAAAAACATCGCTACACTAAAAAACCAGCTAAGTGAGAGTCGGACTCGCGCACGAAGTGTTCTGTACCAGTATTTGGTAAAAAAAATCACGTTGTATTGGAGACCCCCTTAAATCTTTATTTTATTTAATTTTCATTATTTAATTTTAAAATGAATATACAACTAACCTGTTGCAGTCATTAATATCGTCCAATAAAAGGCAAAAAAATCGCGTTTGTTGTATGGGAGCCCCCCTTAAATATTTATTTTATTTTTAGTAGAGAACTCTAAAATGAACAAACTCTTGTATCTATATAAATAAGTAAAAAACATTCTGCGATATCCAAATATTGGAATTGAAGTTATTTTTCCACGCAACCAAATTTCGATAACCATCATGATTTGAACTGATATGATGACACTTTTATTAGAGAACGTTTAACTGACTAATTTTTTATCTTAGAAATGTTCAGTAGAAAGCAGAAAGTTGATAAGGGAAAATTAACGTAGACCACTTACCAATGTAGGAAACATTAGAATATGCATACCTACCTTATAATTTCATTTTTATTATTTGATATATATCAACCGTTCGACAATATACATTATAGAAGTGAGACGTCTTGGGACAAAAATAGAAGAGTATGAGGACTTTATTCTTTACTATATGGGCCAGACACCTGAACACAGAAACAGCAAAAGAAGAAGACATTTCTTATTTCTACGGCACAGTCAAAGAGCAAGGAAATCAGCGCATAAATATTATATCATAGGTCAAACAAAACATGACGAATTTTTGGCCACAAAATCATTTGGTCTTGGTACAAAAAATGACAGAGGCTCTAAAGACGGCAATAATATTCTGCCATTCCGATTATTTTGACCTGTAGGTGGTTTAATACAGATTGGGGAAACGGAGAGAGGGTCCTAAAACCAAAACGAAGCGAGGGCAGATCTATTGGTTTAGCAAATAGCGCAGTATCTTTTAACGTATGTATACAGAATGCAACTCAAAATATTAGAAATGTATTAACGTTATAGCATACACTACAATATGAAACGATAATAACCGTGACACGACGCAAATGCATGCTAAAATATTATAAAATAACACTGGAGATGGTTTTTTATACAGTTTTCCGGTGATTTACTGTAATTTAGTGCATTGGAATAAAGCGGCAAACAGATTAAAAAGAGAAGTAATACATTTCAAGTTGTCTCAAATACGATGTAAAGCTGAGGAGTCCACAAATCTCTCTTACTATATTTTTCAGTTTTACATAGAAAAGTTTAATAAAATTAAAAGGTTGTACTACTGTAATAATCAACAACTATATGCTGTATTAGATGCAAAATCCCTTAAAGGGAACTTGACACAATCCTAAATATTTATATTTTTAATGAAGGTTGTTCTAGTTGGGTACTAGTGAACTGAAGAGTACCATTATTCAGGTTCAGTCTTCTAGAAAATTAGAAGTAAATTAAAATTGACTTCTAATTTTCTACAAGCATTTTTAAAAGTGATATTGTCTACTTATCAAACTCATGTTATAAATCAGGCTATTTAGTAGCTTATCCGCCTACAACGACCGTTATATTATTAACAATAATTGTTTAAAAGACACTTCTAGAAACAAATCAATAGGTGGCAAACAAGAGGTTTACAAGATTTCCTTGAAGTTTGTCATTTATATCTTTTCTGTAGCTCTTGTCATTTATAAGATAGTGAACCCTACCAACCCCCCAGTTCGAGTAACGATTACGCCGTAATGGATACTTTTGTAGAGGATTCATTTCTGAAGAAATCCTATCATGGAACAGGCTTATACTATAAAATGCCTCTGAGTTGTAGAATTTTGAAGAAAAAAAAAGTCAAAGTTTACGTTTATTTTACAGGATAAATCATTGTACGCATTAATCGAGCCCTTAATATTAAATAATTCAAATCCACTTTTCAGAATATTTTTAAAAATATCGATGTAGGAGGGAAAGAAATAGAGCACCCTTACATTACTAAATGGTGCATTATGGATCACACCATTGTACAATTAGAAGTCTATTCTATAACCACAGCATAGCCTCTATAGATAAAATCACAAACATTAGCTTATTTTACAGAATAAACAGAACGCATACAATGCAGACAATTTCCATACAAAAATTATTCGACCCGACTTAACCCTTGCACTTGAATTTATATAATTGTTAATAAAGGAAATATATAATGTAACAATGTCGTGAGAATTAAACTAGTTTATTCTTAAAAGAAGCAGCGGTATACTTATACTTAAAAGTTCAGAAGAATCTAGAATTAACGTAAATTCTCTAAGAAAGTATTCAAAAATATTATAAATATTTAAACATTTTATTAGTAGATATCATAGGAAATCATCTGTCCTGCTATTTGTCATTCAGGAGTTGTTCCTAGTCCCTATCTCCCAGTTCCATTATCAGATGAAATTATTAGAATTCATTTCATATACAACACCAAAAAAAAATGCAAAACTCTAACCCTTGTTTATTTAATCTCACATTTACCAAATTTACCGGTCAATATATATATATATATATATATATATGATCAATAACTAAGTAAATTTTCCTATGTCCAAATATTACCCAGGGGAGCGAGGGCCAATAATAAATAGAATAAAATAACAAAAGTACGTACCTTTCAAACGCAATCACCAAACAAAGCGCTCAGCGTCCTTATCAAAAGCTTTTATACCCTCTTATCATCCCTGGAGATCGATCAATAGTTTTATCTGTTTTGTCAGTTTGTACATATCATATATAGTAACTATACACACTTATTATACTGTTGCTACCTTCGATTTAATAATTTTTAGATACACAATCAGCGTCCAAAAATATTCTAAGAAAATGTACGTTTAGTTGAACAGTAAGGGCGTCACAGTGCTCGTATAAAAACCCTAAAAAACATGGTTTATATTTCTAGAACTAAAAGGGAGTTGCATATTTTTGATAGATATTTCAATAACTGTTAACGTCAATATTATAAAACCAAGCCAAGTAAAGTGTGCAAAGTAAAAATGGAAGTGACTCAAACTATTTTATTTTAATTAAACTTAAAAAAATGTTTAGTAAGTTTGTCTGAAGCATAATTTACCTAATTTAACTTCAAAACAAAAAAAGGAAAGCATAACTTTAAGTATATCCGGGTGGTCCTCATATACGCAATTAACAAACACACAGGAAACACTAAATATTTATGTCCCTTAAACTGAATAGAAAAGAAACTATAAATATCTTTAAAAGACTAAATTGAACAAAGGGCACTGATATTGCATAATTTATTTTGATGTTACTATTGATAATTGTAGGTAAGGTTGTTAGGTCATAATATTGAATTTCAATAAGCTACGACATATTTAAATCAGGATACATATATCCTTTTACTAGTCGATACGCCCCGGCTTCACACATTAATAATTTAAACCAAGGGTTTAAAAAGGCGACGAAGCGCTTCGAAGAAAAGTAGTATTGCCCTTGCGCTTTACTTGGCTCGTATTGCACTACCGTGCTCTCAGATGGCCCCTACTCAAAAAATCTTTAAACTTAGTACAGTAGTGAGCTGATAGTCTCCAAACGGGTGACCAGATCTTCACAATACATAGCTAAGAACCATCTCGAATAAACTACCTTTCAAACAAATAATACCGCATCAAAATTCACCTATTATCTTGAGCGCTACGATGCCACAGATAAAACTTATAAAAACTCCATTTTTTTAGCGTCGGGGGTTAAATATTTATGAATAAATCTATGATCTAGCAAGTCGGGAAATTCCTGCAACACAATTTTTAATCATCAACTTTTCTAGATAGACTTATAACTTACCTCAGATTGCAATGTAGTCTGTAGTTCATCGTTTAATATCTTTAATGCTGCAATCTGAAAATAAAAAAAATATAATATTTTAAATGCATTTTTTTGCAATTGCAATTTAAACGGTGCCGAACAGTGTCTGTTACTTGAGACCCAGAAGCAGGTTTAAAGAACTCTTTCAGAATATATTAACTCTCACCTCCACCACTCGACCTCAAGAAGGGTGATCTAAACCATGACACTAACACTAACTTCCATGTACACTGCACCACAACACCAGAGAGACTGACTCTAATCTGTTGCACTAACGGTTATATATTGTCTACTTGACTTAATATAAAATGACCTACATGCTAATACTACTTTATAAACAGTGTTTACTAACAAACTGTGTCATGCATCACCTAAGAGTACAGATAAACGAATCCAAAAATTACTAATAAACAAGTTCAAAATGAGAGATAAGTTTGTACGATAACTTTGACTCCCTCTTTTACACCCTTAGGTATTAAATTTGAAATAACTATGAAACGGGTATTTTTTAATTTTTAACTGAGCTGCTAAGCACCGACTTCCATAACTCTTACATACAAACTTACCACCTTTTCACCACTTTTGGGGTTGAAACCAGCATGCATACTATCAGGGTCGAAACTATAGTACTTTTGATTGTGCGTTGATACATCAGTCAGTGAGGTTCCGTCTTTTATATATGTCGGAGCATAGTAAAAGATTATCGATTAATCGAATCGTTATCGTTGTCTATGGCGTTGGAGTGGGGTAGTAGTCACTTCCGCTGTTTTGACAGTCTCTACCCTCGACCCTTTATATGCGATGGACAGTCTAACTGAAGTCTTAGTCGTGCGTGGTCTTTCAAGAAGTGAACATCATCTAAGTAGTGCTAGTGATAGTGTCAAGTGCAGTGTAGTGTGGAAGTGCTGTCCAACTAAGGTCACGTAAGTCCTTACAATGTAATTGCCTTGTGTTAGATTCGGTTTATGTGCGTTTAACCTTGGGTTTAAACAGAGAGCCTAGCAGTGGAGGCGAGTGTTGTAATTACTTAAAGGAGCTCCTTAAGCCTACACCTTGGTCACAAGTCCAAGGCACTGCTTAGGTTTCATACATATACTTTTATAGAAAAAATTATAGGTTCCAGACTAGAGTACTGTTAGGCTATTCTACATAGCGCGACTTTATTCGCGTGTAGCTCCGCTCCTATGGGTCGTAGCGTGATGATATATAGCATTTAGCCTTCCTCGATAAATGGGCTATCTAACACTGAAAGAATTATTCAATTCGGACCAGAAGATCTTGAGATTAGTGCGTTCAAACAAACAATCTCTTCAGCTTTATATATTAGTATAGATAATCTGTGAAATATGTATTATCTGTGCGGTACATCAGCAAAAGTCCCAAACATAGACGAAATCGATATATCGTGGATAATAATAGGTATTGAGTTCACAGGAAAAGCGTCATCATACTATGGTGAATATTATTACGCTTATAGGGTTGACTAGAAACAAAAAAATATATAGTGTAACATATAATGTATTTTTCTATGCTTAGGTGTATCAAAAAGTACTCCATAAAGGCAATATAGATAGCAAACCGAAAGATAGCGATTTGACTAGCGACTCGTCTCGGCTTCGCACGGGTAGACAATTTTTTTAAATGGACTATGGCTTAATACCCGGGTAAGCAGTGGGCCATTGACGGGTCGTGATGATGATGATGATAATAGATGTTATGAGCATCTACGAGTGGTATAAAGGTTATAATATACTTTCATGTTTAGCTAATACACGTTTTATGAGAGAGGTGCTTCGTAACGTAACGCGTTACGGCGCCACTATGTCTGGCTTCCCTTTCCTCTCTCACTCTAACCCACAGCGCTAGCCGTATTTCGTACAGACGCTTCCCCCTCTCTCCACTCAGTGTACAATTTCAATATTAAATAGTTCAACTTAGATTAGTTGAAGTTATCACTTCTGTCGAGCGTCCCGAGACGCACACGTTTTTTTTTAAACTTTTATAGTGTGATCTTGTTAAGTATGTATATAAGAAAGGCTCCACGAAGCGAAAAATTTTAACGACAATTCTTTAAATATTTTTTTTTTCATTTACAATAAAAACAGAAGTTCTAGCATGTTTTTTTGAGTTAACAATCCTTTAACTTATTGAAAAATTAACTTTAAGTGGAATAAATTTTTTAAATTGTTCAGAATAGACTATAATTTTTTCAAATTAAAAAAAAATATTAAAAAAAAATTAATCAATGTGTCGTACTCACTTTTGACGAGCTTTTAGCATTATTAATAATGGAGATGAGTTCCGGGAGGAGAAAGGTTTTTATTGGAAATTTCCTTCTCTTTAGGAACCTTTTTTTGAAATTTCTTAGTCTATGAAATATTGGCAAAAACGAAATTGCAATTTTAATGTGCTAATACAAGCTTGCAGCACATTTTTTAGGCGTCATTTCGGATCCAATGAGCTATCACACATAATTTTAAGAGCAGTATCTCTATTTTAGAACCTTTTCAACTATAGGATACCAAAATATTAAGGATCTTAAACAAAAATCGTCAAAAATAAATAAAAAAGGTGTGTGTGCGATTCACACACGATAGAAGTGAAACTTCAGTAAATCGACAAAAGAATGAGATGAATATATATAATAATGTAAAATAGTATGTATATTTCTGTCTCATTCTTTCCTACACATTTTTGTATTTGTGTCTCTTACCTGTCGTTTTTTCCGTTGCATCCGGTTTAAAATCACGATTCTAAAGAAGTTTCACTTCAAAAATATTTTTCTTTTAAGTGTAAACCCCTATTAGGTGACAGAGTTTAAAAAGGTTGACAGTCTTAGATATTTGTTAATATTTGTTAGTCATGACTGTAAATTAGGGAGTACTTTGACTAAACTTACATTAATAATAGTGGAACTAAAAAGTTTATATTTTTTTTCTTCCAAGTTCCAGCCCTGCAAGTAAAACGTGGAACGAAAAAAACAAACGCACAGCCACTTACCATGCGAATAGATTCCACTCTGACCTATTGCCAGTTCGCATTTAAATCGTTACATTTAAATTTCAAAGCGACAAGAATAGTTACCTGATTCTTTTATTGACGACTGTTTGTATTATATAAATTTTTGAAAGATTTGTTTTGACAGATTCACTTTAAGTTAATCGGAACCGTAGTCGGAAAATTCCTACCCCTAAATAAATTAAAATAATTATTATTTATAAGAAGTTTTAAAAAAGTCTATCATCTATAGAGCCATAAACAAAAATTAAAAAAAAAATTGTCATTGACTAATTGCCATCATTATCTGTATTTGTCACAGAGTCAGGTAGCGAGAAAATAGCGAAAAAATAATTTACCATAATCCATCGATTTACATTGAATGTGGGCCATACTATTAGAATAGCAGATTTTTATCTTATTTGACGTATTGTTTTTAGGGATAGAGCATTGTCCTCGAAAGAAAACAAATGATCTGACGCGAAATATTCAGCATTAATTCATCAATTGAATAATAAGGCGTGGCGAAACTGTAACACTGAATATTTGAGTATAAAATATCAGCCAAGTGTGAATCTGTCCGAATCTGAAAGTGATTTTATTAAAACGTTTGTTGTATGAGAGCCCCCCTTAAATACTTATTCTGTTTTTAGTATTTGTTGTTATAGGGGCAACAGAAATACATCATTTGTGAACATTTCAACTGTCTAGCTATCATAATTCATGAGGCTGTATCGCCTGGTGACAGACAGACAGACGGACGGACAGCGGAGTCTCTAATAAAAGGTCCTGTTTTTATCCTTTGGGCCGTAACCCTAAAAAGATAGTTATAATATATTTCTTTAAAGTTTTTGTTGCATAGGGTACTTCGATGAGAAGGAATCTGGTTTAATGGTATACAAAGTGACCCTCCACATATTCCATGGTTTGGAGATGTAAAATTGACACGTCACCAAGTTGTTATGGGCCTCAGACTGAGTTCTGGGCATATTCCACTAAATAAATTTGCGTTCATGATGAAGAAAACAAGTTCTCCCAAATGTGATGTGCAACAATTTTAGTAATAAATTTAATATTAATTTATTAGACATGGAAATTTCCTGGCTGCTCCTTCATCGGAGATAGCCAGAATGCTTCACAATTTTAAACTTTAAATAGTAACCACATAAAAGGATGTTATTGAAATTGTTTTTGGAAACGATGAGACTGACATTCACACTAGGTGTAAAAGTCCGAAAATAAATAAAGTATTAAAAAAACATCCAAAACATAGATATTAAAGATAATATGCGTTATTTTAGCTGCAGCAATCTATGGATGTAAAAGCCCAGGTGTAAATTTATGAGAGGATTTCTTAAAGGAAAGGAAAAATTCTATTGATCTGGTCAGACAACATTTTTTAACAAGCAAAAGAAACAGTGTTTTTCTCGTAAATAGTAAAATTAGATAGGCTTATAAGTAGTGTTAGCTCAGGGAACAACAATTCATGATGTATTGGGAAGTGGCCCTTAATTTTTTTTTTAATTTATGACAGATGAACAAACGAGCAGACGATCCACCTGATGGAAAGTGGCCATCGTCGCCCATGGACATCGGCAAAACTAGAGAGTAAACTAGAGATACTTGCCGCCTCGAAGATAGAGTGAGGAGAGGGAGCTAAGAGAAAAATGCTGCGATTTCAGTGGACCCTGAGAAAGAACCTGGCGTTCGCTGGAACCGCAGCATTAATGGGATGGGAGGGGGAGCTCGACCGGAACGTGTCAGAGACACTTGCCGGTCGGATTCGCATGCTGGTGGTCGCAAACCAGTCGGGGAACAGCACCAACGGAAGTGCTGGGTTACTCGCATCTTACGAGGCAACGAAGAGGGGAATTGTATTCTAACCCGTCCCCTCGTGGGTTAAATTATGAAAGTTTAGATAGTTTTATATGATTTAAAATGAGTAGTTTGCAGTCTGGAGTAAATCCTGTGAATAAGTCCAGACAGAGTATAAACAAATGAATATAAAACAAACCGTTTCATAACTCGAAGTCAGGTTTGAGCGTTACCGTTATCAGTTATCACAATGCAAACACGATACCCTATCTACCCCACTAACGGCCATTCGGTTGGTGGGGCTGGTTACACTACTTTGAATAAAAATATTTTGATGTTTTATTGTATACTAGCTGATGTGCTCGACTTCGTCTGAGTAACATAAGAGACAGAGAGAGGATTACAAAGAGTGTGGCGTAGGCGTCTACAATACAATTCAGAAGGAGCTAAAACTTTCTTCGTTTTATCGCCGTTTGCGAAGCGCAAGCAGCAGAAGCTCTCAGAAGGAATATATTTTCAAGTTTTTATATTAATAAAATACAATTTTTCGCGCCTATGGGTCGTAACATGGAGAATCTTCTTCAATAAATAAGCTATTCAACACTGAAATAATTCTTCAATTTGAACCTGTAGTTCCTGATATTGGCGCGTTTAACCAAACCTCGCGAAGTTTTTTTGATACGTTCTATAATATTGTAGAACATTTTTTTGTTCAGTCATCAATACTTTTTGCAGCGCATGCGATGAAAAATATTTTATGGCTAATTTTTTTGCACCTTGGGTTGGTTTTAGTGAGAGTTTCTGAGGATCTCTAATTTTTTCTAGTAATAAATATAGCCTATGTTACTCAGTGGTAGTGTAGCTTTCTAACGATAAAAGAATTATCGAAATCGGTCCAGTAGTTTTAAGTTTTTTCGTTACATACAAAAATACAAATCTTTCCTCTTTTTAATATTAATACGTTAAAATTTTCAAAATAACATTCTATATTTTCCGAAGTGTACAAAATCATGGAGGATGAGATTTTGAATTAGTTTGAAATATATTAGCATAAAAAATTTGATACTGCCAATACTAATAACAATTTTGGATAGCAACTATTTATATCTTATCTATGATATCTGAGCTTTGCCTATAAAAAGCCAAAACAAACACTTTTATTACACGAAATATTCTTTGTATTAAATGCTAAACTAAATAGAGGGAGGGAGGGTATTATATATTTATAGATAAAAAAAAAATAAAGCAAATGCACCTTTGTTAAATTATTGGGAGCTTATAATAAAACTGATAAGGGATATATTAAGTACTAGCTGGGCTCCGCGGTTTCACCCGCTATATTTTGGATAATTCACACTATATCATTATAAATTATAGCCTATATGTTATTCTGATGTGTGAGCTATATTATTGTAAAGTTTCATCAAAATCCATTCAGTAGTTTTTGCGTAAAAGAGTAACAAACATACATCCAGACATTCATACAAACTTTCGCTGTTATAATACAAGTAAGATGGAGGCAATGTTGCTTTGTATTAATGTTTTTATGAACAGTGTTCATCTCTCTCTTCGATAAATCTACACTAATACTAAATATGCGAATGTATTGGTTGATTTGTCCCTTTTAGGATTATACAAAATCTATTATGTGCTATATCAAATTTTACTAATAATGTGAAAGTTTAAATGTTTTTTAGATACTTTATAAATCTGGATTACCACTGTTACTTTTATCCTTGAAAAATGAGTCCTGCGGGACTGTTCTAAGTTGTCAATATGTTAAAAAATTATTATTTGATAACGTGGTAAATTACACCCATGCGAAGCCAGTGCGGGTTGACTAGTATTAAAAAATTGTGTTCACATACCAATAACCAAGATATTGCGTTGTCATGGCATTTTTGATCTTTTAATTATTAAAAAAAATATGATAGTCGTCCACAACAAGTTCCGTTTACAAAAATTGTAAAAGTTGCAATTAACTAAGTAAGGATTTTTCAAATTTAAAAAAGATTCAAAAACAGGAGAAAAATTTCCTAAAAAAAGTCCCGACTCCCGGAACTGTATTACCAATATTTATAATTTTCCCAGAGGGATGAAAATACGAAACAATAATCCACCTGAATTTTTTTTATCACAATTTTTCAATTACTTATCATATTTTTTCTCTGCTTGGACATGAAAATGTGTGATAATTGTTGAACTATAGATTTTTTCCTCTCTTTGAGCAATGCTTGTGTTAGCAACACTGTTTATAAAGTAGTAGTAGTGGGTAGATCATTTTATATTATTTCAAGTATACCGACGTGAAGACAATATATAACCTTTAGTACGATAGATAAGTCTCAGTCTCTCTGGTGTTTTCGTGCAGTGAACATGGAAGTTAGTGTTATAGTGTCGTGATTAAGCTCTTTTTTTATGGAATTTTAATCTTTAATACAACTAATAATTTTTAAAACTAAAATAATTGTTACTAAAAAAAAAATTATTGCTTAAAAACGCATTTGTTAATAACAATCATTTTTTCATACCATCATATCTAATTAATGTTAAGAACCATTTTTTTTAATCATTTTTTGCCTTCTTTGCAATATAAAAAAAAAAATTATTTAATTTTTTATTGTTTATGTAATAAACAATTTGTTATAAACCAATACATTTTTACCTTATATTTTTTTTCCTGTTCTACTTACTGTCACAAAAATAGATATGATTTTGTTACTGTTTTTTTTTATATAGGCGTTCTTTATATAAAAAAAAGTATTAGAAAATATTGTACATGTGGAAAATATCCAACATAAAATTCCAATTATTCCACAAACAGTAAATTTTTTTAAATTATATTACCCGTAAGGGGACTGGTCAGAATACAATTCCTCTCTGCCGCTGGGAGAGCAACTCGTAAAAGCCGAGTAACCCAGCACCCCTTTGGTGGTAGGGGATCTGTTTCCCGACTGGCTTGCGACCAGCATGCAGTATGCGAAACCGACCGCCAAGTGTCTGACGCGTTCCGGCCGCATGTGGGCCAGATCTATCCCTCCCTCTCCCATCCCATTACTGCTGCGATTACAATGAACACCGGGTTCTTGCCCGGGACCCATTGAAACCGCAGCAGTCTTCTCTTCGCTCCTCCTCCTCACTCTATCTTCGAAGCGGCAACGCATCGACAAAACAAGATACCCTCTAGTTTCGTCGATGTGTATTGGCGACGGTGGCCATTTTCCATCAGGTAGACCCTCTGCTCGTTTGTCCCTTAACTATCATAAAAAAAAATTTATGTTTTCACGAAAAAGAGACAGTTATATACCCTGACAATTATCACAGATTAAAGCCATGCAAACCTTAAATCTGGTTAAATTATGTTTGAACAGACCCACTTGTTTGCCATGAGGACCTGTATCTCATGAACCGTGATAGCTAGGCAGTTAAAATTTTCACAAATGATGTATTTATGTTACCTCTATAGCAACAAATACTAAAATAAATATTTAAGGGATGCTCTCGTACAACAAACGTGATTTTGTGACCTTGCTCAAGGTTGTGATGTACACCAAGGCAACAGTTTTTCTATTGATGTGTTTGAGGCATAAAACAAATATTCCTTGTATGAGAAGTTTAAGCATTACATATACACAGAACTGGGTGGTATTTTAATTACTTGTAATTGAAATACGTATTTGAAATACGATAGAATTGGGTATTTGTATTTCATTTACTTTCTAAAAATGTATTTTATAATTTGTATTTTAAATACTTATGGCTTTAAAATACTTTTTCACAAAATACATTTAGTGACCTCGTTGATAGTTAATCCATTTTGCTAAACAAAGTTGCAAGTCCATTGAAATAAAATGTATATTATAGGGAACTTAAAATATGGAGCTTTGCTGTAATCGTTACAGCCAAAATTAGATGGCAGAACTCAGTGCTGGGCAAAATACATGATTTGATGTAATTGAAATATAAAATACAAAATACAGTATTTTAAGTATTTAAAATACAAAACATAAAATAAAATTCTTAAAGGGTCATTCCATAAGAAATCATCATCGAGAAAAGTAAAGAAATTGTCTTTGATTTTGATGTAACTTTGAGACATTCTTTTTTAGGGTCCTAATTACAAAATTTACAAAGCAAATTTAATTTACTTCACAATAAGTGCGTAAAAGTAACGTAAAACTCACAAATTACGTATATACTATAGGTGAAAAAAAAAACGGAATCAAACAAGAAAATACCATGAATCAAAATGACACTTGAGATTTAGTGCTGCCATCTAATTTTTTATGGGTGTAGCGATTACAGCATACATTTACATTACATTGTTTAAGATCCCTATTATACATTTCATTTCAATGAGGTCACTAAATGTATTTTGTGAAAAAGTATTATTTCAATTAAAAATAATTCAAATTATCATTTTGATTCACGGTGTTTTCTTGTTTGACTTCGTTTTTTTCACCTACAGTTTTATACGTCATTTATGATTTTTACGTAACACATTTATTGTGAAATAAATTACATTAATTTAAATTTGCGTAAATTTTGTTTTTGGGATCCTAAAGAAGAGTGTCTCAAAGTTACATCAAAAACTAAAATTGGTCAACGACAATTTCTTTAATTTTCAGATGATTTCTTATGGAATGGCCTTTCTTTTTATGTATTTTATATTTTATTTCTTTTTAGGTATTTTATATTTTTACCCGACTACGGGGAAGCCTGGAAGGAAGTGTTCTGATTTTGGCAGTCTATGTATGTATGTATGTATGTATCTATGTATGTATGTTTGTATGTTCCACTCTAGCGCCTAAACTACTGAACCAATTTTCATGAGTAAGGTGTCAATAGATTCGTGATATTGGCGCGGGTGACATAGGCTATAAAAATTTTATGATTTTTTTTAATGACGGAATTTAATCCTCAGATTCTAACTTCGAAAAAAATTAAACTGAGCTGATACCACGTGTTTGGTATCAAAAGAAAGGTCTTGGCGAGCACATTACAAATATTTATATGTCGGAAACTAATAAAAGAAAGGAATGGAATGGATGGCCTATCACAAAAGCTATACGGGCGCAACACGGTCAGGACATGACTAAACGTTACGATCTCTTACTATTATGACAGGAACTATTATGACAGGAACCCAAGCAGTGCCTTGGACTTGTGACCAAGGTGTAGGCTTAAGGATATCCTTTAAATGATCATAACACTCACCTCCACTGCTTAGTTTCACCGTCTAAACCTAAGATTAGACTAACATTAACCTAAACTAACACAAGGCTAACCTAACCTAAGGCTAACTAAACCTAAACCTAACTCACACCTCCGATATATATATATCTTATTGTTTAAGTCAACATATATGTTTAAAATGCGGTCGTATAGTTCGCGCGATCCTGTCGTTGCAGTTATTTACTCGTTTAAACAAATAAACGCCACATTATTAAATAAAAAAATAAAGTTTAAAAAACTGTAACCCGACTACGTAAAAAAGTGGTCTGTAAAGGACGAAACAAGAAAATAATCAGATAGAAACCTAGAAATGTATCGGTATAAAAATGGTCAAGGTAGAACCGTGGTCGCACCTACCTATGTCCGTTTCATGGTAGTGTTCCTCTAATCATATATATAATCATAGTAGGTATACATTTTGCACAGGGGTTCCTTTTATAACGTAGGGGAGCACTAAGAAAGGATTTTTGAAAATTCTCTCTTAAAGAGGATAAAACGGGGGTGCAAAGTTAGCATGAAACTTTTCCGTTTTTGAAGTTATTCAAATGAAATTCAGTATGAAGGTTCATCATTGAAAGTCATGATACAGGGGTAAAATATTTTTTGAAAATAATCCCTTAATTGGGTAAAACGGGAGTGCAAAGTTAGTATGAAACTTAGCCGTTTTTGACGTTATTCAAATGAAATTCAGTATGAAGGTTCATCATTGAAAGTCATGATACAGGGGTAAATATTTTTTGAAAATAATCCCTTAATTGGGTAAAACGGGAGTGCAAAGTTAGTATGAAACTTAGCCGTTTTTGACGTTATTCAAATGAAATTCAGTATGAAGGTTCATCATTGAAAGTCATGATACAGGGGTAAATATTTTTTGAAAATAATCCCTTAATTGGGTAAAACGGGAGTGCAAAGTTAGTATGAAACTTAGCCGTTTTTGACGTTATTCAAATGAAATTCAGTATGAAGGTTCATCATTGAAAGTCATGATACAGGGGTAAAATATTTTTTGAAAATAATCCCTTAATTGGGTAAAACGGGAGTGCAAAGTTAGTATGAAACTTTTCCGTTTTTGAAGTTATTCAAATGAAATTCAGTATGAAGGTTCATCATTGAAAGTCATGATACAGGGGTAAAATATTTTTTGAAAATAATCCCTTAATTGGGTAAAACGGGAGTGCAAAGTTAGTATGAAACTTAGCCGTTTTTGAAGTTATTCAAATGAAATTCAGTATGAAGGTTCATCATTGAAAGTCATGATACAGGGGTAAAATATTTTTTGAAAATAATCCCTTAATTGGGTAAAACGGGAGTGCAAAGTTAGTATGAAACTTAGCCGTTTTTGAAGTTATTCAAATGAAATTCAGTATGAAGGTTCATCATTGAAAGTCATGATACAGGGGTAAAATATTTTTTGAAAATAATCCCTTAATTGGGTAAAACGGGAGTGCAAAGTTAGTATGAAACTTTTCCGTTTTTGAAGTTATTCAAATGAAATTCAGTATGAAGGTTCATCATTGAAAGTCATGATACAGGGGTAAAATATTTTTTGAAAATAATCCCTTAATTGGGTAAAACGGGAGTGCAAAGTTAGTATGAAACTTAGCCGTTTTTGAAGTTATTCAAATGAAATTCAGTATGAAGGTTCATCATTGAAAGTCATGATACAGGGGTAAAATATTTTTTGAAAATAATCCCTTAATTGGGTAAAACGGGAGTGCAAAGTTAGTATGAAACTTAGCCGTTTTTGAAGTTATTCAAATGAAATTCAGTATGAAGGTTCATCATTGAAAGTCATGATACAGGGGTAAAATATTTTTTGAAAATAATCCCTTAATTGGGTAAAACGGGAGTGCAAAGTTAGTATGAAACTTAGCCGTTTTTGACGTTATTCAAATGAAATTCAGTATGAAGGTTCATCATTGAAAGTCATGATACAGGGGTAAAATATTTTTTGAAAATAATCCCTTAATTGGGTAAAACGGGAGTGCAAAGTTAGTATGAAACTTAGCCGTTTTTGAAGTTATTCAAATGAAATTCAGTATGAAGGTTCATCATTGAAAGTCATGATACAGGGGTAAAATATTTTTTGAAAATAATCCCTTAATTGGGTAAAACGGGAGTGCAAAGTTAGTATGAAACTTAGCCGTTTTTGACGTTATTCAAATGAAATTCAGTATGAAGGTTCATCATTGAAAGTCATGATACAGGGGTAAATATTTTTTGAAAATAATCCCTTAATTGGGTAAAACGGGAGTGCAAAGTTAGTATGAAACTTAGCCGTTTTTGACGTTATTCAAATGAAATTCAGTATGAAGGTTCATCATTGAAAGTCATGATACAGGGGTAAAATATTTTTTGAAAATAATCCCTTAATTGGGTAAAACGGGAGTGCAAAGTTAGTATGAAACTTTTCCGTTTTTGAAGTTATTCAAATGAAATTCAGTATGAAGGTTCATCATTGAAAGTCATGATACAGGGGTAAAATATTTTTTGAAAATAATCCCTTAATTGGGTAAAACGGGAGTGCAAAGTTAGTATGAAACTTAGCCGTTTTTGAAGTTATTCAAATGAAATTCAGTATGAAGGTTCATCATTGAAAGTCATGATACAGGGGTAAAATATTTTTTGAAAATAATCCCTTAATTGGGTAAAACGGGAGTGCAAAGTTAGTATGAAACTTAGCCGTTTTTGAAGTTATTCAAATGAAATTCAGTATGAAGGTTCATCATTGAAAGTCATGATACAGGGGTAAAATATTTTTTGAAAATAATCCCTTAATTGGGTAAAACGGGAGTGCAAAGTTAGTATGAAACTTAGCCGTTTTTGACGTTATTCAAATGAAATTCAGTATGAAGGTTCATCATTGAAAGTCATGATACAGGGGTAAATATTTTTTGAAAATAATCCCTTAATTGGGTAAAACGGGAGTGCAAAGTTAGTATGAAACTTAGCCGTTTTTGACGTTATTCAAATGAAATTCAGTATGAAGGTTCATCATTGAAAGTCATGATACAGGGGTAAAATATTTTTTGAAAATAATCCCTTAATTGGGTAAAACGGGAGTGCAAAGTTAGTATGAAACTTTTCCGTTTTTGAAGTTATTCAAATGAAATTCAGTATGAAGGTTCATCATTGAAAGTCATGATACAGGGGTAAAATATTTTTTGAAAATAATCCCTTAATTGGGTAAAACGGGAGTGCAAAGTTAGTATGAAACTTAGCCGTTTTTGAAGTTATTCAAATGAAATTCAGTATGAAGGTTCATCATTGAAAGTCATGATACAGGGGTAAAATATTTTTTGAAAATAATCCCTTAATTGGGTAAAACGGGAGTGCAAAGTTAGTATGAAACTTTTCCGTTTTTGAAGTTATTCAAATGAAATTCAGTATGAAGGTTCATCATTGAAAGTCATGATACAGGGGTAAAATATTTTTTGAAAATAATCCCTTAATTGGGTAAAACGGGAGTGCAAAGTTAGTATGAAACTTAGCCGTTTTTGAAGTTATTCAAATGAAATTCAGTATGAAGGTTCATCATTGAAAGTCATGATACAGGGGTAAAATATTTTTTGAAAATAATCCCTTAATTGGGTAAAACGGGAGTGCAAAGTTAGTATGAAACTTAGCCGTTTTTGAAGTTATTCAAATGAAATTCAGTATGAAGGTTCATCATTGAAAGTCATGATACAGGGGTAAAATATTTTTTGAAAATAATCCCTTAATTGGGTAAAACGGGAGTGCAAAGTTAGTATGAAACTTAGCCGTTTTTGACGTTATGCAAATGAAATTCAGTATGAAGGTTCATCATTGAAAGTCATGATACAGGGGTAAAATATTTTTTGAAAATAATCCCTTAATTGGGTAAAACGGGAGTGCAAAGTTAGTATGAAACTTAGCCGTTTTTGAAGTTATTCAAATGAAATTCAGTATGAAGGTTCATCATTGAAAGTCATGATACAGGGGTAAAATATTTTTTGAAAATAATCCCTTAATTGGGTAAAACGGGAGTGCAAAGTTAGTATGAAACTTAGCCGTTTTTGACGTTATTCAAATGAAATTCAGTATGAAGGTTCATCATTGAAAGTCATGATACAGGGGTAAATATTTTTTGAAAATAATCCCTTAATTGGGTAAAACGGGAGTGCAAAGTTAGTATGAAACTTAGCCGTTTTTGAAGTTATTCAAATGAAATTCAGTATGAAGGTTCATCATTGAAAGTCATGATACAGGGGTAAAATATTTTTTGAAAATAATCCCTTAATTGGGTAAAACGGGAGTGCAAAGTTAGTATGAAACTTAGCCGTTTTTGACGTTATTCAAATGAAATTCAGTATGAAGGTTCTTCATTGGAAGTCATGAAACAGGGGTAAAATATTCTTTTGAAAATAATTCCTTAAGGGGGTAAAACGGAAGTGCAAACTTAGTATGAAACCTTGCCGAAAATATTTTTTCGAAAATAATCCCTTAAGGGGCTAAAAGGGTGGTGCAATGTTAGTATGACTACGTCATGAAATTATTAAACATGTCTATAGACGATCTCCTGTAGGTTAATACAACAACCCTAATACCGCAAACGAAGTTGCGAGTAAGAGCTAGTCATTAATAAATAAAGAACATTAGTAATTATATCTGTAAGTATTTTATTTGAAAAAAAAATTTTGAAAATATGTATTTTGTATTTAGTATTTAAATTAGAAAAGTATTTGAATTTTGTATTTAATGACTTTTTTAAAAGAATTTTGTACATCTCTGGTAAGTCCATGTAATATGACTGACTCGCCTGATGTTAAACTACAACATAACTTGTGGCTGCAGTTCTTACCACATAAGACACCAATGTGTGTTAGGTTTCAATAAAGCATAAGTAAGAAACATGAAGCTAATGCTAATCATAATATGACTCAAGCAATATAAAAAAACTTTTCTTCTTAAAAGTAATTAAAATAATGGTGAATTTATTTGAGTTTTACAAATTTGGAAATTTGTATTTCAATCTTATCTCAAGAGTTTGCCCCCTCCAAATCTCACCTTTAAAGTATGAATGTTACAAATTTAATCTTAAATTAGACCCATAATTTTAGCTTGCTTATCTTATCATTTTAAGCATTTTAAAAAATTAATTTAAACCTTAATTGTTATCATTAGAAAATGTATTTACATTATGATTACTATCACACGATAGGAAATATTGTATGTAGATGTGAGATAAATTACTTGAAGACTAACATTTATTTAGAATAATAAAATCCATTCTGTAACAAAAATTAAAGACTTT
The DNA here is from genome assembly GCA_905147385.1 of Limenitis camilla. Taxonomy (NCBI): domain Eukaryota; kingdom Metazoa; phylum Arthropoda; class Insecta; order Lepidoptera; family Nymphalidae; genus Limenitis; species Limenitis camilla. The sequence continues at coordinate 10,428,604 of LR990249.1, read as the reverse complement.
GATAATAATTAACATAAAGTAGGTATACTCGTACAATAATACTAATACTCAGTGGTGGATTAAGCAAGTATGGGGCCCATAGCAAATTCTTTCAAAGAGCCCTTGATCAACTGTGGGTTTTTTAAGTATAAAGTGATAAAATTTAAAATTCAATACATTTAATTCCGTTTATTAATAATCTAATAATCCACGCTAAGTGTTGGATTAGAGTACTTACATCATGAGACTTTGTAGAGCTGATTATCAGACTGAAAATCTACATGTTTACACAAGCAACTTTTTGTAGAACTTGTACTTTACCATATGAAATTCAGTGTTTTATTTACCCCAACGAAATAGTCAGTATCTGATGTGGATTGTCTTAGTACGACAAGCTCAATTTTGTGACATTAAGTAAATTCAATATACCACATTAATAAGTTTCAGACAAAAAATTTTACTCAGGTGCTTAATTATGCGGGGGCCCGCATGGGGCCCGTAGCAATTGCTACTCTTGCTACATGGTTAATCAGGCACTGTTAATACACCTGTAGAATGATGACAGGTAAATTGAAGTCTCATTAAATGATGATGACATCATTTCCCTGCATGGCATGAAAATATCTTGATTCAGCCCACAAGACTATCAACATAAGGGATGTTGTCTTTGAAATAATTGTACGAAGGCTATAGGCTATATATCATCACACTAAGAACAATAAGAGCAGAGCATTATGCGGACAAAGTCTCATGGGTCTATTCTGTTTCTACCTATCCATGGTGGTTTAGATATAGTTTCTACTACTGGTTAAGAACAATAGAGAAAATACATAAAGTACTATGCAAACTCAAAGTATTTTATTTCAATTAAACTTTTTACAAACTACTTTCGACATATCAAAATTCGTCAGTCAGTCTGAAATTACCACCAGTTCGGAAAGCAGATTCGTGATGAGAAGAACTAGCAAAAAACTTAACAGTTGCTCTTTTCAAAATGCCATTGTTTATATCAGCCTGTTTTACAAAGGTATAAAAATTCAGCCGAGTATCAACATCATTTTGATGTCAAGATTTGTTATAGTTCAAGTAGTTCTGTACAGAGTACACTTTTTAATGTGTTATAAATTTTTTAAGTGTCTTAGATTTTTTTAAATCTTGTGTCAGTTTGACTTATTAAACTGCTCCAAAATGGCTTGATATTTATTTTTTTAAATTATTTGTGTATATTTATTTGTTAGGTTTCATAGGATATTTGTAATACTCATACCATCGCCATGGTAGCCCTATCCTGAAATTATTTTATATGGCAAAATAATGTTAGCCAGACCAGTTTGTTAACTTTAAATAAAACTAGGACATAATACTTAAGAGTAAACCTAAATATTCGTATGCTCATTTTCAGTAATATATTGTTTTTTCATCTAAGTTCAGTCTAGAAAACCATATTTTCGAAAAAAAAAACTGAGGTGTATATATACATTGCTACGTGAAAATTAATCTAAGATCGTCAGAGTTAGAGATATTCTCAAGGATATTGAAGGACATTTATTATGCTATAGCGCAGTGTCCACTTATTAGCAATTACGACAACATAACCTTTATGTGCCATCTGTCAAACTTAGTACAACAAATTTTTATGTTTTATCACACTTAACTGACCTCAAGCTCTTGGTTTTTGCACTTGTCCTCGAGTTCCTTCACCAATGAATCACTTGCAGTGGATACTTCATTGCTAGATTGCTCAACACCTTCAGATAACACTTCAGTAGCAAAGTTAGTAATCTGCCCTTTTAAACTGCTCAGACTCTGGTTTATGTTAAGCCACGACATTGTGATCGCGTAAAGTTACACTCACATATCACACGCAAAAGTTTGACATCAAAATATTATTGATATAATCATGTAAACAATAAATAAAATGCATTATTTAGCAAATGACAGGACGTTGTCTAGTTGGCAAAACAAGTTCTTTTGACATTGACATTTTTCTTTATTTTTAACTTTTATTTGCTTCTATTTTGCCAAATAATCATTAATTTTTAATAAAAATTAATTTTAATTAAGTCCATACTTTATTGATATTTAACATTTTTTAACCTAAATAACCAATATTTACACTAATGAATGTGTATATAACATTGAATAGTGTTACAATTTTATACGGTTTTTTGTTATTAATGGAAAATCGTTTAATCGATTATTTAAATAAGTTAGTATTAATCTAAAAGCTAATATAAAATTAAATAAATACTATTAGATTTTTTTTAATGATAGATACGGGAAAAATGAACTAACGGTCTACCGAAGTCGGTCGGAACGGTTGGCCACCGTTGCCCATGAACATTGGCAAAATTAGAGTGTTATCTCTTGATTTTTCTACGCGTTACATCTTGAAAGTTGAGTTAGGAGGGGAAGCGAAGAGAAGTATGTTGCGGTTTCAGAAGACCCAGAGTTCACTGGAACCGCTGCATTAACGGGATGGGAGAGGGAGGGGGTAGATCTTATTTTGTGTAATCTCTCCATCGACAGTATCTGGTAAAGGGTTTAATTGCCGATTTGAGACCGTGGTTTTAATAATTCTACCTCATCAACTATATGATCATAATAATTATTAGCTCTTACGTTTTTTTTGTAGAAGCCAGTCGTTTTGGAAATATTTTATCAGAGAAAATTGATATAAAATTTAATAAAATATCGTGAGAAAAATGACTTTATTCCAATACAACATAATTTTCACTCTGACAACCAATTGAATAATACGACATTTAATTTATTTTTCCAAGTATTACAAAAGCTATATATAAATATATTATGTATATGTATGAGTATATTTTGGCTTATTTTAATGTTATTAATTTTTGAAGTAGGTACGCAGAAACATATTTTTAATAATTCTAGTATTTATGATTCTACCCAACTTAAAGTAATTTCTTATAATCAATTTAAAATTGGCTGGAAGAGTCAAGAGATACCTAGTTTTGCTTTGGGAGCTCGAGGGCGACTTTTTAAAAATTAAAAATTAATTATAAAATTATACAAGTGAGTTTATTGAAGGTTGACAAAGGAATGAATTAAATCTAAACTTAAATAACTACAGGGCAACATATCGCCCACCGAGAACATCTTATCTTATTCTAAGAATTCACTAGACGCACGGATATGGGCTAGACGCCTAGTCAGCGGATCTAGTGAATAGGACAGGGCCGGGCTCAGGTCGCATGACTTCTCCCCCCTGAGATTCGAGATTATCCGAAATTACATGTTCTGGAGAATCTCGAAAATTACATGTATAACCTAATTTTACCAAATTAATATAGAAGATAACTCCTCCGAAAACTACGATAATTAAATATAACACAATCGTCCAAACACTGACACTATTTACTCTCACTATTTCATCTTCACTTTTGGCATTGAATTTTATAGAATTAGTTATCTCTTGTATATTTTCCAGATCCATATCTTTTAGTTCTACGGGTTTTCCTTGCTTCATTTTTATTTCACTTATGTGAGGCAGGTTCACGGTTGGCAGTCTTACGTAATCCATTTTCATTATCTTGTGGGGGTGTGATTTTAATGAATATTTGTCTATTTTTACTTCACATGCATCTTCTACCGTAACTATGTATGTTCCTTGAATGTTCCTTTGGTACACATCGTTAGGACAGAAACTCCTAATTATTGAATTTTCCTCGGAAAACACGATCCATCGGCTAGCTTGAATGCGCTGGACAAGGACACCCTTATATCTTACAGATATTAATGTGCATGAAGTAATATTTTTAGCAAATTGCATCAATTCTGAGATGCAAGTGTCTTCATTAATTTTTCCAATGTTCGAGACGTCTCTGAAGCAGACGAAGTTATTGATATCCGTTTGCTGGCATGGTGTAGACAAAGGCTCAGAGGTAAGTCCTTTCACTAATAGGTAAGGATACTTTGGAAGGATAATATAAGTCTTATGATCATGGAGTATGGGAATAGGATACAATTTATAGTATACATATGTTTCTTTATACACTAACGGAATTTCCATAACAAAGGTTAACTGATTTTCTTTAATAAATGACTTAACACAAATGGTTTGTTCTATTTTCACAAGATTTTCAGGCCTAGCAGAGAAAATTAATCTTTCGGTAAGTTCAATTTTATTCAGTAAAATTAAGAGAGTATCTGAGTTTATTATAGAATAGTGTAGAGTTTCGAGCTTGCTGAAGGCCATTGCTGTTTCTACTTCATTTAATTTTATTATTATCATTTGAAAATTATGTAAAATCATGGAATACACATTGATTATTATATTATTTAAATAATGTCTCTGTTCTGTTTCTTTTAACTTATCTAATCCATTTTGAAACTCTTTTAATTTAAGATCAATTTGTAAAACATTATCCTTAATATTTCGTGAGATATTATACAGATTTTGAACTACCTCGGAGACCAGGGTTAGCTTATTTTTCAAAAACTCTTGCTTAGACTGAACATTCTCTATGAGGTTGTCATATTTAATTGCATCTTCGTTATCTAAGTTTCCTGAAATAATTTTTATAATTGAACCCAATGGGTTAATAAGACCTCTTTTCACTCTATATCTAGGCAATATCTGCTTAATTTTATTTATCGTTAAATTCATGGCAAATTCGGTTTGTGATTTATAGTCGGAAAATAAAAGAAAGTTATCTTCTATAATTCTATTAAGGTCATTAAACCTAGCTATATTGACGTTAATATCGTCGCATATTAAATTTAAATCTAATCTCTTAATAATTGTCCATTTTTCTGAACTAATGACAGCTGTTCCTTCCTTTACAGGCAACACACCGGGATTACCTTCCAGAGACTGCAGTTGAAGGGCCTGGATCGCTGCAGCTAGGGCCAACCACAAGACTGGGACGATCCTGTGAAGGACGTTTTATGTCTTTAATGGGGATCTTAGTCTCGCGATTCTTTGTTGCTATCTTTACTACATTCCTATCTACTTCACCTATAACCTTGCCTTTATCATATCTAGGTTTATCTTTACCTCTTCTTACATTTGTTCCCCTATAATAGATATCATCATCAGGTTTAATGTTAAAATTAGTCTCACCACCTTCTCTGTTTTGAATATTTTCCTTTATTTGTAACATTTTATTAGTTAAATTTTTATAAAGAAATTTAGTTCTTTTCTTATGGTCACGTATCAAAACTTGCATATATTCTCTATCAAAATTTACGTTAAAGGGACTTGTTGATTCAGTATGCCCAAATACCACTTCAAATGGTGTTAGTCCTATCACAGAATGAATGCTATGATTGTAAGCTAATAAAGCAAAAGTCATCACTGATGCTGCATCTGTTAGCTTACGTTCATACTTCGCTAACCTATAAGTTTCTGTTATCGTGGAGTGAAATTTCTCTATGAGACCCATTGAATTAGGGTTGTTGGGGGTGCCTAAATGTAATTCTATTTTATAAAAGTCTAAGAGTTCTTTAATGAGTGCGTTATTAAATTCTGATCCTGAATCTGAACTAATTTTAGTAGGTGTCCCGTAAAAAGAAAAGTATCTAATCAAAGCCCTGACCACTTCTGGTGCAGATTTGTTGCTAATCTCAAAAGCCTGTCCTAATTTACTGAAGGCATCTATAACTGTAAGGAATGTCTTTCCTTCAATTTTAAATAAGTCTATAAATATTTCTTGAAAAGGTTTGTTCTGTGTTTGAGTTAACTGGATTTTAGGCTTAATTGGTTTTCTGTCGTATTTTAACCTTTTACATGCTTCACATGAATTGATAATTGCGGCTACTGTTATATCCATGTTATGCCAAAAGTATGTTCGTTTAATATGTGCTACAGTTTCTTTAATTCCTCTGTGACAATTTTTACCTATGTGATATTTCTCTATTATTTCCTTTTGTTCGTCTTCATTTTCCACATACACAACTCGTTCGGTACATTCCAAGATATTTACTGTTCCCTTCTTGAACAGTGTTAAAACGGCATTTGTAAACTCTAATCTATGCTGCGGATTTTCAAAATAGATAAAGTATTTTATTTTAGTACGGATGTATCTCTTCAAAAAGTCTTTTATTAAATCAGGTCTTTCTAATGGCAAATGCACTTCTAAAATCTTTTGTTTTATGTTAGAAATATTCTTGATAGCTATTTCATCCCTAAACCAAGTGTGAATTAAAATTTGGTTCGGTTTAGTATCGACGGCTTCTTTTAATACAGGGATTCCTGTGGAATCCATGTTATGTGCAGAATGAATAGTTTCAGATCCTACATGTGATTCTGTTTCAGATGCTGTAATGGTACCACTTGAAGGTCCTGGAATTGAATAGGGTGAACGCTTACGTTTGGGTCTACTTCCTGTGCTTTCTGAATCTGATGAGAGTGATATAGGTTTTTCTGAATTTGGTGAAATAGGGATTGGACTCCTATTCCTACTTAATTTAGATATTTCCTCTGTAATTTCTTCACACTGCTTTTGAATTTCCAAATCCTTTTCATCTACATTTACTTGTACTGAACTGTTATCTTTAATATTTTTTCTTAATGCATTTATCTTGACTCTTGATAGAGCGTCAGCGTTGGTGTTTTGACGGCCGTTTTTATATATTACGTCGTAGTCGTATTCCGCTAACCGTAATCGCCATCTCGTGATTTTACTGTTGGGTTCTTCGAACGAATGTAACCATGAAAGTGGCCTATGATCGGTATAAATGGTGAACTTTTTACCGTAAAGATATGGGCGAAAATGTTTAATGGCCCATATTATAGCAAGTGCCTCCTTTTCAATGGTACTGTACCTACTTTCAGCCTCATTAAGAGTCCGTGACGCATATGCTACAGGACGATCACTTCCTACTGGTCCTTGTGACAATACTGCACCAATAGCGAAGTTTGAAGCATCTGTTGTCAATAAAAATGGTTTCTCAAAATCCGGATATTGTAACAGCGGTGCGTTTGTTAATAATTCTTTACATTTTTCAAATGATTCTACATATTCCTTATTAATTATTATACCACGATTTTTCTTTAAACAAACTGTTAAAGGTCGTGTGATTTTAGCGAAATCCTTGATAAATTTCCTATAATACCCAATTAAACCGAGGAAGCTTTTAATTTCAGTTTGTGTTTTTGGCAGAGGAAACTTCAGAACTGCATCTATCTTGTCGTTATTGGGTTTTAACCCTTCTCGCGTTATTGAATGCCCTAAATATAGAACTTCTTTTCTTAAAAACTCGGATTTATCTAGCTGTATTTTTAAATTTGTTTGCCTGAGTTGTTCAAATATTTTACGTAATTTTTCTATATGTTCTTGAAGGCTTGATGAAAATATAATTATATCGTCCAGGTATACTAAACAATGCATTCCTATTAGTCCTCGTAATATACTATCCATGGCTCTCTGGAAAGTCGCAGGAGCCGTTTTCAAGCCAAAGGGCATGCGTAAGAATTCAAAGTGACCTGCCTGAGAACTGAAAGCAGTTTTCTGTCTATCAGCTTCACTAATTTCGATTTGGTGATAGCCGCTAGCTAAATCTAACGTGCTGAAATAATTGGCTTTACCTAATTTATCGAATAGATCGGATATATTTGGCAACGGGTATTTATCGTCGATAGTCATGTCATTTAAACGTCTGTAGTCTATAACCATTCTGTACTTTTTCTCTCCAGAAGCGTCCATCTTTTTAGGCACAAGGTGAACGGGAAAATTCCAAGGAGAAAAAGACTCTTGGATAACATTGTCTTTGAGTAATTTGTCAACTTGTCTATTAATTTCGTCGTTTACGGTCTGTGGCTGTCTGTAAGGTTTTAAGTATATTGGTTCTTCATTTTTAGTCCTAATATGGTGTTTTACTTTATTTGTGAAAGTTAATGGTAATTTGTCACAGTAGAAAATGTCTCTATATTCGTAACATAAGTCACTAATAGCTTTCTTTTCCTCTGTGTTCATATGGTCAAGTCTTAATTTGTTTAAGTTTTCCTTCAAATAGTCATCGATGTCAAGGTCGTTTTCAGATACTGCGTTGATTTCACATGTTTGGGGTTCGTATGGAGTAATTGGAATTAATTGGTTAATTGTCAAACATACAGCTGTATCTAAAGAATTCTGTATAATAGTATGAGCTTGACCCTGGGTGCAATTAACAAGTGCAGAAGGCATTCTAACACCTGGTTTGAATGTACGATGTTCTATTATTCCTGTACCATTATTAAGGTCCGTCGGTAGAGTTACCTTGGTTTCAGATCGCGGTTCTAATTTAACTGTAATTTGGGGATTATACACAATAGGAATGTCAACATTACGAGTCCTTAATATCTGATTTTTCATGTCTATGTTAGCGTCAAGTTGTGATAATAGATCAGATCCTATAAGTCCATCATAGTCCTTGTCTACTTCATATATGTAAAAAGTGTGTGAATCTGAAGTTTTAAAGATTTCAGAGAGTGGGATGTAAATTGCCTCATCGTGTAAACTTCGACCATGTGTGCTTATTACTTCGAAAGGAACTGAAAACTTATACTGCTGAAAATATTCATTTGCCTTTTTAGGACTTATAAAAGAGCGAGAACTTCCTGTATCTATCATAAATTTTGAATTAATTTCTGGTAAATAAATGTAAGGAAGCTTTGCAAAATTTTCACAATTTAAATTTATTAATTCGGTGGATTCATGTCCGAGGCTATTTGATAAAAATTTTCATCTGTAATATCATTATTAACTTGATCTGCGACTTCCTGACCTTCATAAGTTTCGTTATAATAATTATCATCTGCGTCCTGAACATAATAACAATCATCATCCGTCTGAGGAGGTGAATATACTTGTAGCTCATTATGGTGAGCCTGATTACGAGCAGGTAATGCAGTGCGCATAGTAACATCAGTGTCCATTTTTGGATTCTTTTGCTGTACTGGTGGTATACCGAATTTAAACTGATGTTGAGGGTTAACAGGTGGTCTGTAGTATTGTTGGCCTTGGCCAAACGCTGGTCTATAACCTTGAGGAATTTGTGGGGTATTGAATCTGGGTTGAATATTCGGCGGTCCAAATTGAGGTCTTCTCTGATTATTATGATGTATGCCAAATTTGAACTGCTGATTACCAAAATTAGGTTGCTGTTGAACCTGCGGGCGGATTTGATTAGGTATACCAAATCTGAATCCCTGGTTCTGTTGAGGGTTCGAAGTAATAAATGGTTTAAGACCAAATTTCTCTACATAAGGGTTACTAGTGTTAGCTGAAGGCTGTGAAAATTGTTTTTGAACTAATGGTCTTAACATTCTATTACGTTGTTCATACTGAAATTTGAAGTTTACTTCTTCAAGGACAATGCTGAGGGCATCTTCAAGTGTATTAGTGCCCTTGAGCCTTACTATACGAATTAAATCCTCAGGTAAATTATATAGAAATACGTTCAGTGCCATATTATCATATATAGTTATTTTACTTCGCCTAATATGATCATCTGTTAAAAGATTAACCTTCGCGAATAATGTGCTCTTAACCTGTTGTATACGGTTACAAAAATCTAAATAGGATTCGTTATTTTTAATCCTTAATGTTTCTAATTGAATAGCAATGCATTCTTCCGAACGCGGATCTCCGAAGTGTTGCGTTAAAACAGATTTTAATTCAGCCCAGGATTCTATATCTGGCCTCTCACTAATTAAGTGGGCCGCTTTACCGATTAATTTACTAGAAACTACATGAAAAACGTATAAATCCTGTGCTGGATTATTTTCCCTCCTATAACATCTTATAACATATTCACATTTTTTAATATATAAATTTAAAAGTCTTTCATCTCCATCAAACTTAGGGATAATTGACGATATTTCTTGTGGAATTGAAACAAGAGTTGTAGCCATTTCTACCATCTAACTTAAATACAATATAATATAAAATGTAGTATAACGTATTACCGATTTTAGTGCAATACAATTAAAATAAAATAATATTAAGTACTACGAGTAATTGCCGATTTCTGTGCAATTAATTAAAATTAAAATATCTAACTCTATATACGTAACTAATAAAACTAACTCTACATATAATTGCCGATTTTTAGGCAATCAATTAAAATAAAATATGTAACACGATGTACGCTACGTGTAATTACCTATTTTCTGTGCAATTACCTTGAAAATCAGTTAACCAGTAATTAAGAGGTAATTTTGGACCTCTACAATCTAGTTTAATACAAATAAAAAGGAATAGATTATGGAAACAAGGAATAGTGAATTTGGACTACTCACAAGCCATCCATACTCCTCCAATGATGATCCCTTTGCACTCACTTGTCTTCGCCGCGCGTCCCGAAAACTTATTTCTTTGGTTCGAGGATACCGATCTACTTTTTCCGCGCTTTTCGCCCAAAACCCGATTTTTGAGTTTTTACGAATGGCAAGCAACACGGCTGTAGAATATACGGTATCCTACCGGCTGCGCCAGTTTTGCTTTGGGAGCTCGAGGGCGACTTTTTAAAAATTAAAAATTAATTATAAAATTATACAAGTGAGTTTATTGAAGGTTGACAAAGGAATGAATTAAATCTAAACTTAAATAACTACAGGGCAACATATCGCCCACCGAGAACATCTTATCTTATTCTAAGAATTCACTAGACGCACGGATATGGGCTAGACGCCTAGTCAGCGGATCTAGTGAATAGGACAGGGCCGGGCTCAGGTCGCATGACTACCTATTTGGAATAAATCCTTTGTACTAGAGTAGAAAAAAAAGTAGTTTCATTTTGTATTAATTAAATTTAAGATAAACTTAAGTAACAAGAATCGAAAATACGATTCATTTCGGTTCTAGTTCTATTCTCACTTCACTATAAGCGCCAGTATGGCAATAACCAATATGGCCGACATATCGTGACATTTCGATGTATTGATGCTTTGAAGTTTGACGTTTTCATTTTCATATAAAAAGTTAAGAATATTTCGTTATTTTCCAGTGTTTATCGAAAAAAATATATTTAAATATTGAATTTATAATTATAAAAAATTAAATTGAATTTATAGTTCAATGTAAATTGTTCACAAAATGGAAAAAAGTTTAATCAATTCTAAGGAGCTTAAACTTAATAATAAATTGAAATGTTATAAAAAAGATGGTGAATATAAACAGAAAGATAAAGAAAAGATAAGTTTAAGTACCCAGAATGCGGTGAAATATCTTCTGGAGGGAACGTTAAGGTTAAGGGTTTGCAGGTACTGCTTGAGCGTGACCAGTGTCCTATCCGAGCTGGACGAGGTGCTTGTTGTAGCGGTTAATGGCTCTCTTCATGAAGTTACTATCAAAGATATGGTTGCCAGCTTTCATCCTTTTAAGGTAAAGTATTTATGTATGTATATTATAAGTTTCTTGCTAGATCGAGATAACTATTTTCCGAGGTGGTAATTTCAACAAAAAATTACTTACTGAAGCCAATTATAGTTAAGTTTTCTGGCTTATCCACGTGTAACAAGGTTTTGTTTTCCAAAACCAAACTAAAATGCACTCCAATTACTTCAATCAGAATTCTTGACCAAGAGTAGGCATGCAGTCTTCTTGGAGGCAAGAGAGCGCTTCGGTGCTATTAAGTGTCGGATTCGATGCAACACTACATCAAATCGAAGTTGGACCTAAGTTCTTCCATTCTCAGTTCCAGTACCAGTAAATCACCACTACAAAGCACTAATATGCAACCTAAGCTTGCTGAGTAGAATGTCAATCAGTGAGTGAAAAGATATATCAAGAAATAGTAAAACTATGAAAACTTGATTTTGCCTCCTGATATTTGTTTTCTTCGCAGTTTTGTTTTTTCCTTCATGATTACAATATGGTTTTAAAAGTAACTTTTTTATTTACCCACTTTAACTTCTTTTTACTTTTTATTTCTATTTCCTTTTTTTTTCTTAGTTTTATATGTCGAATTTGTTAGCAAAGACGGACTAAAAAAAAGACTATGATTGCCAGCACCACCGAGGTGTTGCTATTGCTAAAGTGTTCTTTTTACATTACTGCAAATATTTTCTTTTATTTTTTGTTTCAAGAATTTTTATCACATTTTTTATTGCTGTTTATTAGTATGTTCTTTCGTTAGTATAGTCTTTAATATTTTAATTTTTTATGTTTGCTTTTTTTATTTTTTATTTGTTTTTGTTGAATGTAAGTGAAACATTCCTCTTTTCTTGCAATTAAAGGGTGTGTGATAATCAATATCGCACTTGTTTATTTATCTTTTCATACATATAATGACAACATTTGAGGATACACTTAATCATTTGTTTATGTTATGTTTATAAATATTTTATATTTTTGCATGTTAATCAATGTTAAACCTAATGAGGGTATTTAAATAATTAAGTTGATATAATAAAGAGTTTGGCTTCTGATTCCTATTTGTTTGTATCTTTTAATGGCGACTGTGGCAAATTAATGTAACTGTGTGGAAAATGGCGTCAAATATTGCAAATATCATATTTCATGGACATCAACAGTTACCGAGTGAAAGCGTGCAAGATTCGTTGCGGCGATTAGTTTACTAGGAGCTAAGTGTCATTTTGTGGATTTAAAGCGTCAATTAAAGGTATAGGCCAGGAGAGAAATGTCAGTTTACTAAAGCAAGGTGCTATTATTGTAAACGATTTAGATATATTGTAGCTGCATGTATGAAGAAGGCTGACAAAGTTCATGACATCTCAGAAGTCGAATGCACTGGTAAAGGGGTAACATTAAATGAGGAAAATATGATGGGTGTATATGTCTGCTCTGAAATTTACCATCAAGCGATAACAGTAGATGTTATGATTGAAGGTGCTAAACTCTGTATGGAAATTGATTCTGGAGCATCTAGAAGCATCATATCTGAATATACATACAAGAAGTTATGGGTTATTCCTCCATTGCTGAACCCTACTAATATCAAACTTGTAACATGGACTCGTGAACCTTTACACATATTGGGGCAGATAAATGTACATGTCCAGTTAGGCGCTAAAGAAGCCCGATGTGATCTTATAGTTGTGGCTGGGTGTGGACCTAGTCTTCTAGGTCAAAATTGGTTTCAAAAATTGAACATTGAAATTGCTGGACTCTACTGAGGATAAAATATTAAAATAAATGAAAGATTTTCCTGATTTATTTGCTGAGGGCCTTGGGGAATATAAGGGACCGCAAGTTTCTTTGCATGTGCGCGCAGATGCTACTCCAAGATTTTTGAAGGCCATTTATTATACATTTGTACCATTTCCTTTAAAGTAACAAGTAAATGAAGAGTTACAGAAAATGGTAGACCAAGGCATTCTTACGCCAGTAAAATATTCAAATTGGGCCACTCCTCTGCGTATAGTTAGGAAGGATGATGGATCGTTGCGTATTTGTGGAGACTACCGATTTTACTGTGAATGCAGCAATAGATGTAGACTCCTTGCCACTTCCTAAATCAGTAGAGGCATTTGTTAAGCTTAGTGGTGGTTGCATCTTTAGCAAGCTGGATTTAAAACAAGCTTACACACAGCATAAGGTGGATGAGAAAACGGCTTCGCTTTTAACCCTTAACACACCTATAGGATTAATGAAAATTAATCGATTAGCATTTGGTGTTAGTGCTGCTCCGGTTATATTTCAGCGAGTAATGTCAGCAGCTTTTGCAAATATGGATGGAGTTGCATGTTTGCTGGATGATATTGCTATAATGGGGAAAAACAAGGATGAGCAAGAAAAACGTTTATATGCAGTTCTTCATAAATTGCATGAAATGGGTTTCCGTCTAAATGTTGGAAAGTGTATTTTTGGTGCAGAGAGCATTACATTCTTGGGGCATATGATTGATTCAGCAGGGTTACATCCGGCACCAAATAAGGTAAAAGAAATTCGTGAAAAACCAGCACCCAAAAATAAAGAAACTTTAAGAGCCTTTTTATTCTTATATAATTTTTATGAGAAATTTCTGCCTGATAAAGCTACGTTATTAGAGCCCCTATACCGCTTGTTAGATAATAAACCGTTAATTAGTTTATTAAATCCTCATAAACCTATTCCGGAACAGATATCTCTCAGAATGTTGCATTGGTCATTAAAATTAGGGTGCTATCAATATTCTTTTAAATATAGAGCGGGTAAAGCAATTGGCAATGCAGATGCTCTCAGTAGATGGACTGTGGCAACAATCCATGAAAAGCCTCTCAAAGAGATCCTCCTATTGGAGGAAACACCAGTTGGATAGAATTTAAATGCAAGTAGAGTTGCAGACGAGACAAAAAGGGATCCTCTATTACGATAGTTATGTTTCATATGCTTCATGGTTGGCCACAATCCGTCTCAGACCAATCATTACGACCATTTTGGGTCAGTAAAGAGGCTCTTTCACATAATTAAGATTGTTTATTGTGGTGTAATAGTCGTAATTCCAACTTCTCTTCAAAAAGAGGTGTTAACATTACTACACGCGCAACACGCGGGTATTGTGCAGATCAAGGCTTATGCTAGAGGGTATGTGTGGTGTGTTGGAATGGATAAAGAGATTGAGAGAATTGTTTCCGAGTGTCAACAATGCCAAGCTGTTAGAAATAACCCACCAAGAGACCCACAGACATGGATAGTATCTGAAAAACCTTGGAGTAGAGTGCATGTGGATTTTGCTAGTCCATTTCAGGGCAAAACATTCTTACTATTAATAGATAGCTGTAGTAAGTGGCTGGAAGCAGAGATAGTTACATCAAGTAATTGCATCCCAAGGACTTACAGAGGTTTTGGTGTCCGATAATGGCAGAACGTTTAGTTCTAGTGAATTTAATTTGTTTTTGAAGAAGTATGGTATTAAACATCTATATTCACCACCATACCATCCAGCTTCTAACGGCCAAATTGAGAGAGCCATACAAACTTTCAAGAATAAGTTAAGAAAGTTGTTAAATGTAAATATGCCATGGAGTGAAAAACTTGCTAAGGTCTTGTATTATATGCGCACTGTTCCTTGTTCCACTACAAATAAAAGTCCTGCAGAAGTCCTAAATGGCCGCAAGTACAAAACATCAGTATCAATGTTGCATCCAGATGCATTACTAAGTCACAGTGATAATCAATTGGATAAGGAAGCACAAAGAATGCCTAGATGGTTATTTACTGTTGCTCAACCTGTCTTGATTCGCATGTATGGATCGGGTGAGAAATGGAAGAGGGCAATTGTGGAAATGGTAGAGGGTCCTTGCTCATATATGGTGAGAACAGAAGATGGAGATTTACTACGAAGACATGTTGATTAAATGTTATCTCGCAACATGAATGAAGCAGAACAAAGAAATCAGGTGGAGGAAATACCAAGACCGTTATCCCCTGAATCAGATTCAAATTCTTTGCCTGATCCACCAATGGAGATTCCTCCTCTAGAAATGTGGCCAAACATAATTGTAATACCGGATACTGTTCAATGAGATAATTTATTTCTAAAGGTTTTAAAAAAGTGCATGAAAACAACCTGATCATATAAGAGGAAGATATGTTATGGTTATAAATCTATACTAATATTATAAAGAGGAAAGATTTGTATTTTTGTATGTAACGAATAAACATAAAAACTACTGGACCGATTTCAAAAATTCTTTCACCATTAGAAAGCTACATTATCCCTGAGTAACATAGGCTATATTTATTACAAGAAAAAATTAGAGATCCTTAGGAAATCTCACGAAAACCAACTCAAGGTGCTAAAAAATTAGCCATAAAATATCTTTCATCGCATGCGCTGCAAAAAGTATTGATGATAGAACAAAAAAATGTTCTACAATATTATAGAACGTATCAATATCTACAAAAAAGTCCGCGAGACCATATGTTCAACTATTATAGTTACGTCACCATAACTACTTTTTTACATTTTAAAAGTTGATAAAAATGCCTATCAAAATCAGACCTTGTTTTCTATAACTTTGTATTAATCCTTATCCAAATAAATTATTTCGTATTCAAGACTATTTCAATACCTGTAAATCACTTTTTGAATTATTAAAATCGGACTTTCCATTCAAAAGATATTACGAAATTAAAAATATCAATATAAACAAAAAATACACGACGACGCGACGGGCCAGTGTAGCGACGCAGCGCAGCGAGTAAAGCGGCAAGAGAGTGGGCACCGAAATGCGGGAGAGCCAATATATTTTTAAAAATAATATTCCACCCGCGCGAAGCCGGGATGGGCCGCTAGTATTTTATATTTTTGCATGTTAATCAATGTTAAACCTAATGAGGGTATTTAAATAATTAAGTTGATATAATAAAGAGTTTGGCTTCTGATTCCTATTTGTTTGTATCTTTTAGTTTACATCTATATTTACAGTCAGTACTGGCAGTGAAAGCTTTCTAAGCATTCCCGATTTCTCTTAGTGAAACTCTCGATCAACATTTCTCAGATGTCCTGAAAAATTTTAACATAATTCATATTAATGCCCAAAGTATTCCTGCCCACTATCCTGATTTGTTGTTCTCTTTTAATAATAAAAACTTACATGCCATCCTTGTTTCCGAGACCTGGCTTAAGCCTTCCATTGACCTCGTATTCTTTACCAGGGTTTCACTTGATCAGAAATGATCGAGTTGACCAGCGTGGTAGTGGTGGTGTTGCCATATATTTGCATTCCCACATTTCTTTTTCCATTATTAATATGTCACAGGGTAATACTAAAATGCATCATCAAAGTAATGTAGTAGTAGTCCAGTTGCGTTGGATTCACAATCCATTACTTGTCGATCGTGAATCCAACGCCTGAACCACTGAGCTACTGACGCTTCAAGGTATATGTGTTGAAGACTACTGTTCTGAGTCCGGTCTAACGTTCTGCAGGTGTACCTCAAGGCGGCGTGTTGTCTCCACTTTTGTTCTCAATTTTTATAAAACCATTTGTTCCAAGATTTCTTCTCTTTACCACCTGTACGGTTGCCAGGATTGACACTGATCTTGCCTGTATTACAGAATGGGGAAAATGCTATGGATTAAAGCTGAATCCTGTGAAGACTCAGGCAATTATAATAGGTAGTCAAAGATTGATTGCAAATATTGACACAGCACAAATCTCATCACAAATACTTGACGGTGTCCAAATGTCATATCAAGTTTCAATTAAAAATTTGGGTATTATATTTGATCAAAATTTATCCTGGGGCCCGCAAATAGGCGAAGTAAGTAGAAAGGTGTTCGTTCACTGCAGTCCCATCACTACGCAGTTTACGTAATTTCCTTCCCTCACCTACCAAAATTGCGTTAGCGAATTCGCTCCTACTATCAATTCTCGATTATGCTGTTATTTGTTATCTAGATGTAAAAGAGGAGCATTTACAAAGACGAGCGCCTTCAAAACCTTTGTATTCGGTTCATATTCGGCTTTCGCAAGTATGACCACGTATCTGACTTCGCAGGAATACTCATATACTTCACTGCATACTGTAAAGCTTTAATGTAATATATAAATAATTTAAGTTAATATTTTGTAACAATTTTATTGTTTTACCAACAACTACTCGATGAATTTTACAAAAACTATCATATTTTATGTTTTAGAATCATTATTTTGTGATAAATTATAAGAAATAGTAAAAGTTTTCCTTTACGATTAAAGTTTGGTCTTAAACTAGTCAATATAGCAAAAAAATCATCTCATCCATTTTTGTAGATCGTTAAATTTCCTACAAAAATATGTTTTGATTTTCACGAGACGTTCATTCGTTCAAGTGCATTTAAAATCCAAACCAAAAAATGTTATTTGAATGGGAAATAAAAATGTACGATGAGTCACCTCGTAACATTAATATTAAGGGCTTAAAATGTACCAGAATTCTTTTTTCTTCTTCTCAAACAATATTTTCATGATAACTAAGGAAGAAAGTTTTTTGGCCCACCCTAATTTATATTTGTATGTATGTGTATGTAAATTATAGTTAGTATTATTAGTATATAGTATATTTAATATATATATTTTGTAAGCAAGTACACCACCTACCATATTTCTGTAGATTGATATCCTAGCATCTTGGTTGCCTGGAAGAGATCGTTCTTAGCGATAAGTCCGCCTGTTGTGCGTCATTTCTTTGTCCATTTGTCATGTTTTATGTATGTGTTTTATGGTGTACAATAATGTGTATTTGTTGTTGTTGTTGAAATTAATAATTTTGAGTGAAATAAAAACTATATTACTTTTGAAGAGTCAGCTAACCAGCTTCTCTAACAAATTATCATATAGTTTCAAGCAATAATCGTTTTAACAGCCAAGAGCCTAATGATCAATTCTCTCCGTCAACATTTTCAGAAGATCTGATCAGAGGGTCTGGTCTGTCTGGGTTGATACACAAAGTGGTACTCCTAGGCCAGTATGATCCTAAGCTTATAGTTTCACTCGATTATAGTTTTCATATACACATGATTACACTTTTAACCTCGAATGTGCGCAAGTCACAATTAGGGCTTTTTAGTGGGGAATGCAGATTCAGAGGAGCATGACTTATGTGATTTGTTCTTACGCGACTGTTTTCGTTTCCTTGGATCTGCTATTTGTCAAAATAGTAAACTGGATTGAACTAGCTATATATATCCATGCAGCACACTCACAATGTGCAAAATGATCCCCTGTAGGTAATCAGATGTACAAATACCTACCAGCAGATATACTCTCCTCTCTTTTCATTGTTCTCAGTGTATTTATAACCTAAATTTTATTGACTAACTGAATCTCGAAGTTGTAGAGCAACATGTAGTTGCCTCAGAAATCTAAATATCCACCCAATACAATTTCAAATGGAATGTATATATTATTAATACTATAATTTTCCTAATTTCAGGTGAATGAAGATAAAAACTTTCCAAACAAAATATGTAAAGATTGTCTCAATCAGACTATGAACTGTTACTTATTTGCTCAAAAGTGTGAACAGGCCGAGCGAGCTTTACGTAATTGCTTTGATGATATGTATGAGAAATTTGAAAAACTTGACCCGTTGCAACCAGTTAAGAGAAGAGGCAAGCCAAAGTTACATCCCAATCATAATGTTCTATATACAGAACATAAAAATGTTATAAACTACGCTGAACCTTTAATAAATATAGTTAATATTACAACTAGCTCTGTAACTCAGAAAGAAATAAGTGAATTGGAATGCCAAAAATGCTGGCAAGTTCTGCCTAATGTAGAATCATTATTGAATCACGAGAAGTCTCATCCAAAATCTATGTGGTATACTTGTAAATTGTGTGGAAAGTCATTCGTTAAACGATGCCATTTGAAGAGACATTTAAGAAATACCCATTCTCATGATGAAACACCAAATGACGATACAGAATTGTTTAAGTGTGCAGAATGTGGTGCAATTAATGATACATTAGGAGAACATTTGCAGCATGTAGAGAAACATAAGTTCAAAGTTATGTTTGAACATTTAGTGGAACGTAAATTTGACAAATTATGTTCTGTTTGTATGGAGAAAGGGTCCAAAATGGTCAATGTAAATGAAGTGATCCATCTTCATGGCGGATATCCGGATTTGATGGGAAAGAGTACTGTTCAGAATATTTTAAATAATACAATTCCAGGGGTAAGTATAGTTTTAGTATTTTTAGATTTTAAGAGTTCCAAGTGTAATTTATCCTAGTGTAAAACTTCATCAAAATATTGATCGAATGAATGAATATGAACTATGACTATGAACCGTGAACCAACCAAGAAAATGAATTTTCTTGGATGGTTCATTAAAAGACCTTATATGTCTATGGAACATGTTCATACTAACTACAATTTGGATAATTTCTAGCAAAAACCAAATAAATATCAAGAGTTACTCGTCCCACACCAAGCTGCACTGGTAAATATTAAGAGAAAATATATACCAAAGCAAAGGAATGCCAATGATGGTTATAAGTTCTCACTTCCTATCTTTTTGAAAAATAATTATTTTAAATTTGATGGATCACTTATTACTTTTAAATTTTCGAAACCATCAGTAGTAAACCCAGTGGCATATTTTGAACAAACAAAGCCTATGTTTAAGGCTATTGAACAAACTACTGAAAAAGATGTTGCAGTTCAAAATATAGATGACACAATGGAGTTGGTTAAAGATACTGATGTAGAATGTAAACAAGTTGAAGAAGTAAAATCTTGTAAAATGTGTTGGATATTTGGAAAACCTTACAAGGATTGCTTAAAAGAAAAAGAAATGGAAAAAGATGATTGTAAATTTTGCTGGGTTTTTAAGAAAAGTGTCAAATGTGATTACTGTCAAAAAATATACAAAAAGCCTATAAGCAATGAAAATTACAATCCTGTAACAATAGCAAGTGATGTAACAGTTGTAGAAATAAATTCATCTTATACGAAAAAGATAGAAAAGGAAGATTCTGTGCAACAATTAGTTTGGCAATGCAGCATTTGTTTGAATAATAACAAAAATAGGAAAACCTGTAGTTGCTGTGGAGAAAAAAATGAGAAAGCAAACATTAATAAAATGACTCTCAATCAAGTTATATTTGAGAAAGAAATTAATTTGGATTTAACTACACATGATGAAATACAAGCAACAACTACACCTGTTGTACATGACAGTAACAATAAAATAGATAAAAACAATGTAACCTTTACTGAAAATACTGATATGGATTCAACTAAACATGATATACCAGAAACATTTAAATCTATTGAACATGAAACTTCTCCAGAAATTAGCAAAAATCAACTAAGTGTTACTAAAAATGAAAACAATCTTATAAGAAATGAAAAAGAAATAGTTAAAACAATACAAAATGAAAGTGTTAAAGTTTCTATAAATCCTAGAGATTCTCCAGGTTATAATATTCAAAGACTATTTACATTAAATGAAGACCAACCAATGGATGTAGAAATACCACCAAATATAATGCAGGAATCAATGGATTTTGAAGATATAAACGTTGAAGCTGATAAAGGAGATAAAGTGTTTATGGATTTCAAAAAGTTGAAATCCAAAATTATATTTAATATGGGAGCTGGAATTAATAAAGCAAGAAATACAAAAGAAAGATTGTTGAGAAGAAGAGCTTTTCACAAATAACATTTTAGTGTGTTTGTGACAAAATATAACAATTATCTGACTAAGGCTGCTTTTCCACTAGAGTTAAGAGAGGAATGTGTTTGATAATATCCTCACTTTCGTCCTCGCTCATCTCTTTTTTGGAAAGACAGCCTTTACTAATAATTAATATATGACGGGGATTTTAATGATGAGAAGGAAGTAGAAGAGGGAAATATTGAAAAACACTAACAAAGGGCCCCCCCCTTGGTTGGATGATATTGAATGAACTATTGGGTAAACGCAACGTAGATATTGCTACTGAACCGATGAGTAATCAAATATGTTCTATTACTAAGCAGTACCTTGGTGTACGCTTAAAGAATTCCTTTCTTCAATCTAAACACTTGCTTCCACTGCTTAGGCTCCCTGATAAACCCAAACCAACACAACTCACGTGACCTTAATCGGACAGCACTCCTAGCACTAACACTGCACAACACTAACACTATCCAGAGACTACTTCACTCCTTGAGATACCGTGCACGATTAAGACTTCAGTCAGACTGTCGATGGCATATATAAGGATCGAGACTGTCAAAACGGCGGAAGTGACAACTACCCTACTCCAACGCCATAGATAGCAATGACGATTCGATTATCTTTTACTATTGATAATCTTTTACTATTCTCCGACATATATACTTTTTATATCAACTTAATTAATTCTTATGTATCTCAGTTTAATAACTGACTGCTACAATTTTTTAGGAATATATTATATATAATCTGTAGTTGTAGAATAGCATTTATATAGATATCCCCGCTTTTTACCTTTTATTTAACCTTTTTTTTTGTTGCAGATCACCCTTGATAGCTATCTCGGAACAAATATTTGCGATACATGTTTAGATCACGCTATCACTTCCTACGTATTTATTATAAAAATACAACACGTTAGAAATAGACTTAACACGTGCGTTACCTTAATGTTGCAACAGTTAAATAATTCTAGCTTAAATATTAAAAGTAATATTATGGTAGAAATATCACAGGACACAATCCTACCGTACAACAAAATTGATAGTATCGATGAAATTCTAGCAGATGTAGATGATGATAAGATTGAATTTCTAGAAGACGAATTTAGAATAGAGAGTGAATCTGAATCCGAAAGCGATTCTATGTCTAATGATAAAAATGATATACAATCTATAACTAACAATATTGAAGAAAATGATATTATATTAAACAATCCAGCTAAAAACGTCACAAAAACATACACAAATAAAAGATTAGTTAATGGATACGAATATAGACATAATCATGGTATTGATGAGACAATTCTAAATAGTTTGCTGGCGGAATTTTTAACAGTTAGAAAGAAAGTTCCTTGTAGATACACTTGTCCGTTTTGTAATAAACATTTCATATCTGATTATTTTTTGAAAAAGCATATTTTGAAACATCTTCTCGGTAAAGTACAATGTGATATATGTTTAAAGGAGTTTAAGTCTAAGTTTTATCTTTTTGAACATAAAAAAATGGTGCATGTGTTGAAAAAATTGACGTTTGTCACGTGTAAAGTTTGTGGAAGAGCTTTCTCTAGTGGGTACAAGTTGAAAAGACACGAAAAGTGTCATCAATTGAAAGAATGTCTCTTGTGCAATAAACATTTTATTTCTCAAAAACATTATGACGTTCATATGCAAAGACATGCAGTGAAATTTAATATGTATAAAAATAGGGATATGCAAACGTGTAGTTTTTGCGAGAAAGCCTGTTCAAACGAGAATGAACTTTCTCTACATGTAAATAAGACTCATTTACAAATAAAACCGTATAATTGCGATATGTGTGAGAAGCAGTTTTATACAGAATATAATATGAGTAGTCATAAAAAGTTACATAGTCTGTTCTCCAAAGAAACTTGTGAGTTTTGCCTCAAAATGTTTAAATGTAGGAAGGATTTGGTGATTCATGTGAGAAAGCACATGGGAACCAAACCCCATGTGTGTCAGGTGTGTAGGCAGTCGTTTTATTCAGAAAATGAAATGAAAAAACACATGAAATTATTCCATGGAGGTATATTTTGCTGTCGGCTGTGTAGATCTGTGTTTCCTAGTCAAATGGATTTGAAAAACCATATAAATGTAGTGCACAGTTCTATGTAGTGTTTTCACACAGAGCAGTTGAACTTCAACTACCCTCATAATAAATTCAAATTAAACTTAAATTTTGTGTGAAAAATAAAATTTGAAATTTTGACTTTTTATAGCACAATGGATATTTGATTTTAATTTTTGGTGATAGCTATTTTTTTTTGGATAAAAATAAAACTGTATGAATATTATAAAATAGTCAAAGAAAGTTATAATTTTTTTATACTTGTCTATTGTAAGTATTAGTTAAGATTGATTTATTATTAGTTTATTTATATTATTTTGGCTTTTGTTCATTTTTTCAGTAGAAAGTTTTCAGTTTAGATGTCTATATAAATCCATTTTCGTATAAAATAAAGTATTTTCTACTATTTTTTTAATAAAAAAATATTAGATAAATAAGGGTGTGTTAATTTAATGTTCTGTCCACCATGTTGCATTTCCGCATTTATCTAAAATAACATATAGACATAGATTGTAATCCAATTTACTTTATGTAAGCACAATTCTGATTACAAATGTAATAAATTTAGATTTTAGTTATACATATGAATAAATGAATTTAATAAATAATTAATTTGTTTTATTAACATAATAGGGCGTATAGTGTTCTCCAAAAATTATGATTGAGGTGTCATTCGAATTTCACTTTTTTATTCTAGCTCTATAATTTTTAACCTTTGTAAATAGTTAATAACAAATCGAAAATCAACAATTTTTTAATTTTTCTAAAGCCTTTGAAGAAGCTCAACGAGAGTAAATCTCAAAGATTTATAGTTCTAAAAGATTTATAGTTTAACAATTATCGCACTTGCAATGTTCATGTTCGTGCTACAAAAAATTGCTAATTAACTAATTGAAAAATTGCGATAAGAATTGTTGACTCATCTATCCTATACTCACCTGAATTTAAAAAAAAAAATATAGTTACACAATTTATATATATGTATAAATAGGTAGTATTAAAATACTATACATAGACTATAGGAACTAATATATTACACAATATACTAAAAAAACGTTAATATTATAAACTACATATATATGAGGAAATCATTTTTATATTATAATATATTTAAAAATTTAAGAATGAGTACAAATGTTGCTTCAGTCTGAATTTAAACACCTCAGTGCTAGGGTTGCCAACAAAAATGTGCGTAAAACGTTTCAGTGTGATGAGGCATGCACCGTAAAAGATTTACCATAAAAAACAGTATTGAATTTAGGTACATTGTGTTTTTACTGGTACACATGAGCCAGCAGGTCTGTCCGTTGGGGACACTTGAAATAGCTCGTGTAAGTATTCTGGGAAAGTGCTTTTAAATAATTTAAAAAGAAGGAGAAGCGTATGCATTTTCTGGCGAAAGCGAATAAGAAGTCACGAGATTTTATTTGCGCAGGCTGTAGATAACTTAAAGTTAATATAATATTTGTTCGTTAACGGTCCGAAGTGGGCGTGGCTTGCGCAAGCCGGACTACGTTTTCGCGCGTATTTTCAATCCTCTGGGAAAATTGTAAATATTGGTCTTACAGTTCAGGGAGTCAGGACTTTTCTTTGGAAAATTTCCTTCATTTTGAATCTTTTTTCAAATTTGAAAATTCTCAAATAATTTGGGAAGAACCAAACTCCTTTTTTTTCACTTAATTGTCTTAACTTTCAATTTTTGTGAGCGGCTCTTTATCTAGATATTATTCCGAAATATTCAATCGTAATTTTCGGAGAATCAGAAAAAGTTACGACCTAAAAGGCACTTGTTGACGACACTATAACAAACACAACAGTTTATTATAGGTTTGTCTACATGTATATTATCTTATATATAAAATTCTCGTGTCACAATGTTAGTTACCATACTCCTCCGAAACGGCTAGACCGATTTTTATGAAATTTTATATGCATATTTAGTAGGTATGAGAATCGGCTACTATCTATTTTTAATCGCCCTAAGTGATGGCCTACCCCAAATTTATATTGCAAAACAAGTTTTGCCGGGTCAGCTAGTATTATATAAAAAAGAAGATCAACAAACAGTAGGTAATAACTAGTTTTGCACCAGAAAGAATAAAAAAATTATGTTATGGTTTGAGGAGGGCATTAAGCACGACTGAATTCTATTTTTTTTTGAAAACCTACCTAAGCGAGACTACGTCATATACCGAAAATTATTAGAGTTACGAAAACAGGTGTTTCTGCGAAAATAGTAGTAGTAGTATGCTTATCGCGCTAAGAGATGGCACCACTTTCACAAAAACATTTTTTTGTATGGTGACGGTCTTCTTCTCAATGTGGGATATATTTGTTGTGAATTTTGAAACTAAATCCTTTCTTTATAGGTAACGTAGGCTATGAATATTATAATTAAATAAATAATTACAATTATTAAACCAAATTTAAAAATTTTTTCGATGTCATGTAGGTTGTATTATAATTTAAAGTTTAATCAAAGAATTTTCATTATTTTTAATTTAATTTATTTCATTATGTGAAACTTTGAACAAAAAGTTTAATGAATAAATTTTATGCTTCATCATTTTCCATTATATAGCCAAAAAATTTCATGCAGGTGCAAGCAAAACCATTTTTTTGTATGGAATAAAAAAAAGTCACCATTAGGCTAATGTATTTATGTTATTTTTAGGTATAAATCATAGAGATATATACAAGGTAATGGTATAGATATTAGATTTATATATTCCACACAGAGTCTCTAACTAGGGATGGCCATCAGAGATCGATTCAGAGAATCGATTTTTTGAACCAAAAAAGAGATATATAGCACTGAATCGATATTTCACCCTTGAAAATAGACATTTGATTTTTTCTATTTATCTAAAAATCGATTGATCGGCTGCCGATTTTAAAAAATGACTTTTTTTTCTCTTCACCTCAGCGGGTGCAAAAGCAGGTCTTTGCGAAAAAACAATCTCACTTTACCTCGATCTAAGGTTCTCCTTTGATGATGATGATATTTTGCTTTTCAACTTAGGAGGGACAATATATTTGTCAGAGGAGAAGGCTGTATTTGAATAAATTAATAATCGAATATCACGATTCTGTAGTTTTTGGACAGGAACCCAGCCTTGGACTTGTAACCATGGTGTAGGCTTAAGGGATCCCTTCATGTAATTACGACACTCACCTCCACTGCCCGGTCTCACTGTCTGTCTTAGGTTAGGTTAACATAAGGCTAATCTAACCTAAACCTAACCTAAGGTTGTGTTAACACATCTAAATACAATGTAGGGACTCATAATAAATAAGACGTAAGAACTGACATGATCCTTAGTCCGAGATGTCTAATATCCGTGATGCGACACACTATTTGTTACACTTCAACTCCAGGTGATGTTCACTCAAAGAGACTTGTCGAGAGACTAAAGTGTACGGCGTCAGTCGGGGAATATAATGGGACTAGGCAATGGTAGCAATGCCTCTCCACTAGTGAGGAGAAGTAAATTAACAAAACGGAAATAGGGCGCTGGCATCCCGATTAATCGATAATATTTTACTCGTTTGAGACTGTAAAAAATCGTTGAATATTAAAATGACGCGACGGAAGTGATGATTAATTTTCTTTATTATTATCCGAAATAAATCAACAAATAGGAAATACGGCGCTGGCGTCCCCAATAATCAATAATCTTATACTCCTTTGAAACTGTTAAAAATCGTTGAATATTAAAATGACGCGACGGAAGTGATGATTAATTTTTTTTATTATTATCCGAAATAAATCAACAAATAAGAAATATGGCGCTGGCGTCGCGATTAATCGATCATCGTTTACTCGTTTGAGGCTGTCAAAAATCTTTGAAAATAAAAATCGCGACGGATGTGATAATTAATTTTCTTTATCATTATCCTACTCTAATTATAGCCCGACACGGCCTTCACTATTATCCTACCCCGACATATACATTCTAAATGCAAACTTGACAAAAATCGATCTTTTTGGTTCTTTTTTGTGAATTGATTCTTAGGGTTGCGATTCCGATCGATCTTCTTCGAATAGAATCGCAAACATGTATAGCCCCTCAGAGGCTAAGGGCTATAAATTGTTACTGATGCACTGTATAAGTAAATCCACATATAAGTGTTGCCGTAACAACTCCCTAATGGGTTTCGGGTTGACAGCCTCTCGGCTCGACATACTTAAATAAAAATATTTAATACATCTTATACTCTTATGCTAATATATAAAGCTGAAAAATTTGTTTGTTTGAACGCGCTAATCTCAGGAACTACTGGTCCGATTTGAAAAATTCTTTCAGTGTTAGATAGCCCATTTATCGAGGAAGGCTATAGGGTATATCACGCTACGACCAATAGCTATAAGCGAACGAAGTCGCGTGGGTTGACTAGTTATTATATTTAGAACTGAAGTTTACCTGTTACTTTTAACAAAATAGCTGAAGCAACAGTTAAAATAGTTGTTTATTGTACATGCATATAATTTTAGTTTTACATCTTGTGTATAACTGTTTTATTTAGTTTTAGGTTGATCTTGTATTGTAGCATATATCAATATTTTTTCATTTATCTCATTAAATTTTGGTAAGATTTACTGCGCAGTCTCCTCCTTGTTTTTTTTTAATTATACGTGACACTGTCAGAATGTTTTGCGCATAAGTTCAGTCATATTTAAAAATAAGCTGTTTAAAAGTTTTTTTAAAGTTATAAATCTTAAAAATAATTTTGCTAACATGGACTTGTTAAATTTATTAATAAAACCAGGAAATTATATCTGCTTATTATGTTTTAAAGAAAGCAGCAAAATGTCTGATGTATACCTGGATATGGAAATAGAAGAGAACTTTTTTAGAGCAACTCTGAACTTGGCGGATATGATTAAATATTTATTTCCTTCTTTTGTAAGTAAAATACTAATGACCGTAAAAAGCCTTTAATTTTTATAAAACAAAGCTATTAGTCATTTTAACTAATAAGTAGCTATAACATTTAAAAATACCTTTTCTAAATAAAAATAGAATAGAGAGATTATTACCTACTAGCTGTGCCCCTCGGTTCCGCCTGCTATATTTTGGATAATGCACACTTTATCATTATAAATTATAGCCTGAGTATTATTCTGATTTATAAGCTATACTATTGTAAAGTTTTATCAAAATCCATTCATTAGTTTGTGCATAAAAGAGTAATAAACATACATCCATTACAAACTTTCGCGTTTATAATATTAGTAGGATAAATATAAAATGTATACTAATTGCTAAATTGAGCAGTAACTAAATGAAAGGCTAAAATTGTATCACTTTTTGCTGTAATTTGGCTACTACAAAAGCTTGGATATAGTCTTTTTTTATTTTGATTTGACGACACCTGAAAACCCACTGGTTTATTTTGAGTTAAAATAAAAAAATTAAGTTATCTCTCAAATCCTAACTAATATTATAAATGCAAAAGTAACTGTCTCTCTGTCACACTTTCTTTCGGTTTTGGGGTCAAAATCACTTGACCGATTTAAATGAATCTTGGTATAGAGATAGTCTAGAGCCTGAGAAAGGACATAGGTTACTTTTTAATGCAAAAAAAGAGTTGTAATCATTCAAAAGGGGGGATAAAAAGTTGTATGGAAGTATCGTAATTTTTAGAGCTCGAAGCTTAAAACTTATTTTTTAGGCTCTTATTATAAAATAAAATATGATATCAGTTTGTAAAATATTTGTAACAAAAATAGCCTCAATAATAAAAAATTGTGTTGTTTTTTTTAGGAACTTATTTTACATCAAGCCTGCAATGATTGCTCCAATCTTATCCTAAAAATGTATATCAACATACGAAGAAATATACTTATAAAGAAAATAATTTCCACAATCATAGATTCGTTTCATAAAGAATTAAATATAACAAATATGGAAAATTCACTAAATTGTTATATCAATATTAATTTATCTAAAATATTAGATATTAAAAATGAAAACGTTCCTAAGAAAGGAGAGATAAATAATGAAATTAAAGAAGATTATGAAGAAAAACAATGTCAACAATGTTTTAAAATATTTAATAGTGGAAAAGTTTATAAAAAACATATGAGAGATCATTGTTATAAGAGAGTACGGAAATATTACAATTGTAATAATTGTAGCTACAAAAGTCTATGTCGAACATCTCTTCAGGGACATATAAACAAGTTCCACTTGAAGTCTCGTCCGCATGTCTGTAGGATTTGTTACAAAAGTTTTTATCACAAGAAAAATTTGATAGTTCACGTAGAGAGTCATTCGGAGAAGAGGAATGAGATTTGTGAGATATGCGGACACAGGTTTATACATAAAAAGAATTTGCTAGAACATTTAAAATTACATTCAGGTGTAAGACCATATGAATGTAATATTTGTAGTAAGAGATTTATAACATCTGGTCGTAGATTGGAACATATTAAGAGAATTCACTGTGAAAAGACGGAGTGTTGTTTGTTGTGTGATAAAAAGTTTGGATTGTCGAAAGAATTGACGAGGCATATGAAAACTGTTCATTCATCTTTATAATATTAGTCTTATATTTACTGATGTATAACCAGAGATAAATGAATTAATAAAGATGGCGCTGAAGTTAGAAAAGGTTTTGTGCTGAATAAAATAAAACAGAAATTTCTTAAAAAATCTTTATTAAAAAGTAAAGTACAAATTGACCTCATAAAATTCAGATATCACTATTCAATAAATACACTTATGGATCATCTATTGATTACGTCACAGTATAATAAAGATTTCGATCCTAATTTTTTTTATAATTGTTCGATTAATGATAGTCAGGGAGTTATTCTCTTTGTACTTAACTATGTTTTGGCTTGTTTTTTTAAATAATTGTTTGGACGATTAGTCATAGTCATGGGATCATTCTGTTTATTCTTGTTTATTTTTTTTAGTATCTATGGCTTAACTTTTTTTTTAAATTTTAATGTGACGTAATTTATAGAATGCTTACAGAAGTGTTGAGTATTTTACAATTACTTAAAGGTAACTTTATAATTATGTTTATTTCAATTGAAATAAACTATTATAGCCATTTTAGTTAGACCTTAATATCTTACATGGAATAGCCTACTTAGTAACTATTCTATGAAATTGAAAAATAACAGGTACGTTGAAGAAACAAGGCAGTGTTCATATTTTTAAATAGCTTATTTTAAAAGCATGGTAACATTATGGTAACTATCAAACTATATGGTAAAAGCAATAATTTATGTGTGAATTATATATGAAGATTATAAATAGTTATTTTTGTTTTGTAGTTATGCTTTTTCTGTATGCTACTAGATGGCGTTGGTGTTTAAAGACACATTTTTGTTAAAAAAAAAAATTTTTCAAAATAGTTTTAACTGTTAATGTAAAAATATTTTTAATCTACTTTAAAAGCATCTACATGGCAATACTAACGCCATCTAGTGATGTAAAGCCGAATTGATCTATTATCACATTTAGTATTGGTATCCTTGGTTAGGTGGCACGTAGGGTTGTCCAGGTCCAGCTGATGGGTAGCCTCCACTGGGTTGGTCGGGGTATCTCGCTTCACCTTCGTATGTTACCTGAAAGAAGAAATAATAAGTATCAGGAGTTATATCGTTACTAGTGTATCGATGTATGATAAATAACAGATAATAAACCCACCTCAGCATTAAAACCATTCTTCCAATCGGCGGTATACTTGACAATCTGTGTCCTGCCATCAGGCAACGCGATCCTGTACTCTCCATGAGTGACGTCACCATCAGACTTGGCGTTGTGACTGTAATCATTGCCGTCCTCGTTCACGGCGTAGGCGAAGTCGAATGGCATGCCAGGCTCGTGGTGGTGATGGTGATCATGATCATGGTCGTGGTGGTCGTGATTCTGAAAAACAAAGAAATTATTAAGACTTCATGATTTAAATTTCGAACAACTAATTAAATTTTGTATACGAAATGTCCAATATACCCTCATGTTTTGCTGATGCGTTACAACCTCGAAGATAGAAGGGGAAATTGGGGGGATTGAAGAGAAAATGCTGCTGTTTCATTGGACCCTGAGCAAGAGCCTCGGGTACACAACATTTTTTTTTATTTATATAATTACTGGTATATAAGTTTTTTCAAGAATTTAATTAACAAGGTTTTCTCATATAGTTTTATTCACTGTAATTTTTTTTACTTACAATTATTTTATTAATTTATGTTTATCATGGCTATATGATTATTACTAGTCGACCCGCCCGGCTTTGCTCGGGTATTATTTACTACTTACTTAGTTACTTAGACTTATTATATAACACTTCGACTTATTAAAAACATTTAATCATCAATATTTTTTTTGCTAAATAAATATATTTTTGCGATTACGACAGTAACACATTTTATTACTATCCCACAGATTTTTTCCGGTATAAAAATTAGCCTGTGTTAATTTAAGTTATAAAGTATCTGTGTGCGGAATTTTATTGAAATCCGTTCAGTAGTTTTTGCGTGAAAGAGTAACAAACATATGTATATCCATATTTTATTTCAAACTTCGCGTTTTTAATATTAGTAGGAGTAGGATCTTTGTAATTTTTTTTTTACTTACAATTATTTTTTACATTTATGTTTGTCTTTGTATATTGTGTTAACAATCGCTCGATTTGTCAATATCCAAATCGATTTATAATATAAAAATTTATTTGTATCGTATATGATTTTATGAGTTAGGCAATTTTATAGATGTGGCATTAAATTTCATTGTAACTGCCTCGATCGTTTCACAAGGGAATCAGTGATTATTGTATCAGTAAATATGGCTAAGTCACGATATTACATTATTTATTTATTGGTAAACTATACTTAGATACATTTTGGTTGAACGAGCTAATCTCAAGAACTACTTGTTTACTTGAAAAATTCCTTAAGTGTTGGATAGTTCTTTAACCTTGTCTACCTTATGTATTTTTTCAGATTTTTTCTATAATAGTACCGTTATATAATTGCTTTATTGATAATAGTGGTGAGTTTATATTATACTATATCTACACTAACCGTTAGAAAGCTACATTATCCCTGAGTAACATAGGCTATATATATTCCTAAAAAAAATTAGAGATCCTCAGAAATTCTTACTAAAACCAAACCAAGGTGTAAAAAAATTAGCCATAAAATGTGTTTCATCGCATGCGCTGCGGAAAGTATTGATGATAGAACAAAAAAATGTTCTACAATATTATAGAACGTAACAATATCTACAAAAAACTTCGCGAGACCATATGTCCAACTATAGTAGTTATGTCACTATAACTACTTTTTTGCATTTTAAAAGTTGATTGAAATGCCTATCAAAATCAGACCATGTTTTCCATACCTTTGTATTAATTCTTATCCAAATAAATTATTTCGTATTCAAGACTGTTTCAATACCTGTTGATTACTTTTTGAATTATTAAAATCAGACATTCCATTCAAAAGATATTACGAAATTAAAAATGTCGATATAAACATAAAATACATGCCGACGCGCTGGTGTGTTAAATGTCCACCCGTGCGAAGTTTCTTTGATTATAGATTATACTGTATGTACTGGCCTCAATATAATGTTATTTTTTTCACAGGCTTGCAGATGAGAGCGCAAAAACTACATGGTATATAACATTAAACATCATTATTATATATGTTATACGTCATTTCTTTTAATGTTTTTTTTTTAAATATTTAAACATTCACAGAATACGGAGATAGATTATCAAGTAAGTATCTTAAGAAGATAACCTGCTTGCTTCTGATTTTTGAAATATTAACATTTTTCTTTTTTTTTAAAGGCATTGAAGATGGTAAGGACAAACCTACATAATCTATATAGATAAAAATGAATCGTCTGTATGTATGTAAGCGCATAAGCGCATAACTTCAACTTTTGTGTTAGTTATTGTCAGGAGAAGGTTTGTGTAAAAGAAAAAGTGAGTGAAACAGAAGTCTGTCTGTCTATTTGTTCCGGCTAATCTCTGAAATGGCTGGACCGATTGTGACGGGACTTTCACTGGCAGATAGCTGATGTAACAAGGATAAACGTATGCTATTTAACATCTCGCTACGACCCATAGGAGCGGAGCAACACGCGAACAAAGTCGCTCAAGTCAGCTAGTAGAATATAAATTCAAAGGGTGTGTGAGTAAATGATTTGAATACATTTCAGCGAAGCGAGGGCGTTTCGGCTAATATATTAAACAATTAATATTGATTTAATTTAAAATTTTAGATACTGGACTCTATAATTATGGTAAGCTCTATTTTTTTTTTAATTTAAATTAAAACATTTTTTGTTATAGAACTCTATGAAAGAAACGGTAAAGTATATAAATATTAGTGACGTCATAAAACTCTACTTTCAGAACCAAAAACTATCACTTTTAATATAAAAAAAAATCAAACTTCAGTAGCTCAGTGGTTCGGGCGTTGGATTTACGATCGATAGGTCGTGGGTTCAAATCCCAGTCATTGCATTACTGGCGTGGCTCACTTCTAGCACAAGCATTTAGCTAACCTGGAGGGATTAAAAAAAATGAGGAGGAGGAGTTGTGAATTTTTGAACATTTTGGAATGGTTAGTATTGAGATCTGGCTTACATACGGCGAGACCAGAACGTGTCATGGGATTGGAAAGAAAATATAATTCTACAGTTTAAGTAACTCAAAGAAGAAAATTAAAAAAAAAGTACACAACTGCTACTCTCCCTGTGTCTTACGAATCTTCAATCAGGTTTCGTGTCCTGACGCGAATTTATCATTTTTTACCCATCCCAAAAAAAATACACAACTGCTACTCTTACTGTGTCTTACGAATTTTCAATCAGGATTCGTGTCCTGACGCGAATTTATCATTTTTTACCCATCCCAAAAAAAATACACAACTGCTACTCTTACTGTGTCTTACGAATCTTCAATCAGGATTCGTGTCCTGACGCGAATTTATCATTTTTTACCCATCCCAAAAAAATACACAACTGCTACTCTTACTGTGTCTTACGAATTTTCAATCAGGATTCGTGTCCTGACGCGAATTTATCATTTTTTACCCATCCCAAAAAAAGTACACAACTGCTACTCTCCCTGTGTCTTACGAATCTTCAATCAGGTTTCGTGTCCTGACGCGAATTTATCATTTTTACCCATCCCAAAAAAAATACACAACTGCTACTCTCCCTGTGTCTTACGAATTTTCAATCAGGATTCGTGTCCTGACGCGAATTTATCATTTTTTACCCATCCCAAAAAAAGTACACAACTGCTACTCTCCCTGTGTCTTACGAATTTTCAATCAGGTTTCGTGTCCTGACGCGAATTTATCATTTTTTACCCATCCCAAAAAAAGTACACAACTGCTACTCTCCCTGTGTCTTACGAATTTTCAATCAGGTTTCGTGTCCTGACGCGAATTTGTCATTATTACCCATCCCAAAAAAAGTACACAACTGCTACTCTCCCTGTGTCTTACGAATTTTCAACCAGGATTCGTGTCCGGACGCGAATTTATCATTTTTTACCCATCCCAAAAAAAGTACACAACTGCTACTCTCCCTGTGCCTTACGAATTTTCAATCAGGATTCGTGTCCTGACGCGAATTTATCATTTTTTACTCATCCTAAAAAAAGTACACAACTGCTACTCTCCCTGTGTCTTACGAATCTTCAATCAGGATTCGTGTCCTGACGCGAATTTGTCATTTTTTACCCATCCCAAAAAAAGTACGCAACTGCTACTCTCCCTGTGTCTTACGAATTTTCAACCAGGATTCGTGTCCGGACGCGAATTTATCATTTTTTACCTATCCCAAAAAAAATACACAACTGCTACTCGTACTGTGTCTTACGAATTTTCAATCAGGATTCGTGTCCTAACGCGAATTTGTCATTTTTACCTATCCCAAAAAAAGTACACAACTGCTACTCTCCCTGTGTCTTACGAATTTTCAATCAGGATTCGTGTCCTGACGTGAATTTGTCATTTTTTCACCTATCCCAAAAGTGCACAACGACGCTAAAGAAGTTTTCACTTCAATTACCATCCATATAGTAATTACAAGTTGTAGGAAATAAATCTTAAAACGGCGCCATCTATTGGCTGTTTACCTCCTCTACAAAGTTTAAGTAAACTGGCCTACACCGCCATCTATTACAAACTTATGGAACTACCAAATAATTTAGTGTTAAAAATTTTTTCGAGATTGGTCAAGTAATTTTTTTACAGGTAGACATTCCCCAGTAGCTCCAGTACATGCTAAAGAAAGTGATTCAGTTGAAGAAGTAAATAAAGAAGAAGATAGAAATGGAGAAGATGAAACTGAAGAACATGTAGAAACTAATGCTAAAACACTCGAAGGTCTTCATGATAATGAAGATGCGAGACTGACTACTAAATGTACTACAGATACAGATATAAAAAGTAAGTATTATTATTTAGACGGAGCCGAGAAGTGCCTGGGGCTTGAGACCCAGGAGCAGGTTTAAAGAGCTCTTTCATAATATGACCTTAACCACGAAACTATAACACTAACTTCCATGTACTCTGCGCGACAACATCAGAGAGACTGATTGTAATCTATCGCATTAAAGGTTATATATTGTCTACACGTGGGTACTATGTAGTATGTAAACGGTTTACTTTGTTAAACGTTTTTTTAATAAATTAAAATATTTTTTTTACAGTTGGAACTTATAAACCAGGTAAGTAGAAATCTTGTATATTTTAAATATGTAAAAAAAAAAGATGGCGCTGCATGACATAAATTTTGTATAATCAATTTATTATTTATTTACAGAATCGAGTGAAGGTTATATTTTTTTTAAATTTCTTCTACACTTAATCACTCGAAATATATTATTATCTGAAATTTCTATTTCTATATAGAAGGAGAAAAAAATAAAGACGAAGACGAAATGGAGAGTGATAAAGAAGAGGGTGGAGAAGTTCTCAAGAAAGAAACTTCAGACGATGGTAATGAACTTAGTCCTTAAGTATATTAAGAATTTGTATGTGTTTATTATATATCATATTTTTTAGGAGAAACAGCAACAAAGGTGTACATTCCTCCAAAAAGAGCGAAACTACCGGATCATTATGTTGATGATATTTGACAAGTATTATATAATAATAATAAATAATAGACTATTTTGTATTTTATTTGCTCTACATTGATATACTTGAGTGTTATTGTTATATCAGTTTTATATTTTATACAAAAAGGTTCCTCGCCCCCGGGTGGGCTCGAACCACCAACCTTTCGGTTAACAGCCGAACGCGCTAACCATTGCGCCACGGAGGCGTCTGCTCTACATTGGTATACTTGAGTGTTATTGTTATATCAGTTTTATATTTTATACAAAAAGGTTCCTCGCCCCCGGGTGGGCTCGAACCACCAACCTTTCGGTTAACAGCCGAACGCGCTAACCATTGCGCCACGGAGGCGTCTGCTCTACATTGATATACTTGAGTGTTATTGTTATATCAGTTTTATATTTTATACAAAAAGGTTCCTCGCCCCCGGGTGGGCTCGAACCACCAACCTTTCGGTTAACAGCCGAACACGCTAACCATTGCGCCACGGAGGCGTCTGCTCTACATTGATATACTTGAGTGTTATTGTTATATCAGTTTTATATTTTATACAAAAAGGTTCCTCGCCCCCGGGTGGGCTCGAACCACCAACCTTTCGGTTAACAGCCGAACGCGCTAACCATTGCGCCACGGAGGCGTCTGCTCTACATTGATATACTTGAGTGTTATTGTTATATCAGTTTTATATTTTATACAAAAAGGTTCCTCGCCCCCGGGTGGGCTCGAACCACCAACCTTTCGGTTAACAGCCGAACGCGCTAACCATTGCGCCACGGAGGCGTCTGCTCTACATTGATATACTTGAGTGTTATTGTTATATCAGTTTTATATTTTATACAAAAAGGTTCCTCGCCCCCGGGTGGGCTCGAACCACCAACCTTTCGGTTAACAGCCGAACGCGCTAACCATTGCGCCACGGAGGCGTCTGCTCTACATTGATATACTTGAGTGTTATTGTTATATCAGTTTTATATTTTATACAAAAAGGTTCCTCGCCCCCGGGTGGGCTCGAACCACCAACCTTTCGGTTAACAGCCGAACGCGCTAACCATTGCGCCACGGAGGCGTCTGCTCTACATTGATATACTTGAGTGTTATTGTTATATCAGTTTTATATTTTATACAAAAAGGTTCCTCGCCCCCGGGTGGGCTCGAACCACCAACCTTTCGGTTAACAGCCGAACGCGCTAACCATTGCGCCACGGAGGCGTCTGCTCTACATTGGTATACTTGAGTGTTATTGTTATATCAGTTTTATATTTTATACAAAAAGGTTCCTCGCCCCCGGGTGGGCTCGAACCACCAACCTTTCGGTTAACAGCCGAACGCGCTAACCATTGCGCCACGGAGGCGTCTGCTCTACATTGATATACTTGAGTGTTATTGTTATATCAGTTTTATATTTTATACAAAAAGGTTCCTCGCCCCCGGGTGGGCTCGAACCACCAACCTTTCGGTTAACAGCCGAACGCGCTAACCATTG
The DNA here is from genome assembly GCA_905147385.1 of Limenitis camilla. Taxonomy (NCBI): domain Eukaryota; kingdom Metazoa; phylum Arthropoda; class Insecta; order Lepidoptera; family Nymphalidae; genus Limenitis; species Limenitis camilla. The sequence continues at coordinate 10,390,893 of LR990249.1, read as the reverse complement.
CGCCACGGAGGCGTCTGCTCTACATTGATATACTTGAGTGTTATTGTTATATCAGTTTTATATTTTATACAAAAAGGTTCCTCGCCCCCGGGTGGGCTCGAACCACCAACCTTTCGGTTAACAGCCGAACGCGCTAACCATTGCGCCACGGAGGCGTCTGCTCTACATTGATATACTTGAGTGTTATTGTTATATCAGTTTTATATTTTATACAAAAAGGTTCCTCGCCCCCGGGTGGGCTCGAACCACCAACCTTTCGGTTAACAGCCGAACGCGCTAACCATTGCGCCACGGAGGCGTCTGCTCTACATTGATATACTTGAGTGTTATTGTTATATCAGTTTTATATTTTATACAAAAAGGTTCCTCGCCCCCGGGTGGGCTCGAACCACCAACCTTTCGGTTAACAGCCGAACGCGCTAACCATTGCGCCACGGAGGCTTCTACTCCAAACTGTATAAATCCTTACCTCATGAGGAGTAGGTCCTGGAGCAGTAGGGGGTGGCACGTAGGACGGTGGTGGAGGTGTTGGTCTGTACGTAGGTGTTGGTGGTGGTCTATAAGTTGGTGGTGTTGGCTGAAAAAAATGTAAATAAATAATTAGTGTAAGTACTGTAAGTCTATTCTTTACGTAATTAACCCAGCCTTCAATAGTTCGATTGTTTGTTAGGTACTTAAAAAATGTAGTATTGTCTATGTTATTGTGCTTTAAACAATGCTTTGCTTGTCCAGGGCATCCTTGGTATGTACTTCAATTGACTTGTAGCAGTCAGTTCATCTGCCAAAAGTAGCTGATAAGGTGACTGATAAAACCATTCAAGCATTCTTCAATTAAATTGAATAATCCATTTCATTACAATTCATTACAAAGACGCAAAAAAATTTTTTAGCCAGGAAATCTCGTAGATGACTAGTTCATAAACGCTAAACAAGACTAGATTTTTTTTTTCTATTTTATTTTGGTTTTAGGATAAGACGTCGTCTTATCGAATACTAGTCGACCCGTGCGACTTCGGCCGCGTGTAGCTTCGCTCCTATTGGTCTTAGCGTAAAGATATATAGCCTATAGCCTTCCCCAATAAATGGGCTATCTAACACTGAAAGAATTTTTCAAATCGAATCAGTAGTTCCTGATTTATTTATCTATAATATTAATTTATGTATCAAGTATGTATTTTATATATGTATTATCTTATATATATCATGCTTACAATGCGTATTTGTATGTAAAATTAATATATGTAGTTTAAGTAAATAAATCTATAAATTCGGATCATCTGCTTATTTCTGATATAGGGAATGGAAGGGATGATTGACAGTGAATAATTACTTATATGACCTATATATTTTTTTAAGGACTCAATAAAAAACAACAAATTGAAAAAAATACACATTTGTCGGTGTGAGTTAGGTTTAGGTTAGCCTTGTGTTAGGTTAGGTTAATGTTAGTCTAATATTTCCCTCCCCTCCTTCCTTTACACCATTTAAAATCCCCGACACATTCAATATCTAATATATAAAATTCTCATGTCGCGGTGTGATAAGGGTGATCCACCCTAATTTTTTAAAAATTTATATGGCAAAACAACGTTTGCCGGGTCAACTAGTTTTTTAAACTAAAAAGTGTTTAGGTTAGTTTTGTATGCACTAAGATCGTCTGTATTTGCCCTTATGTTCATTGTGAGCCAAACAATGAGTCGCCTTGGTTTAAAAACCTATTCATACGTGAATATAGTTTCGTGTTCTCGACCGTGAGTGACCGAGAGTCCCTCACTGTTTATATTTCATAACTTATGTAATATTATTATAAAATTATACTTATCGAATGTCAGTACGTGGAAGATATTTAACAAGACTTAATGTTACCTTTTATACGCAAAAACAATGATTTTTCAAAATTATGGGCGATAATAGGGCGGAGTGACTAATATTTTAAATTATTTGAATTATTTAGTCACCTGTGTTTTTCTTCTGGCAACACTAACTAAACGGTATTTGTCAAATTTATTAAAATAAAATAACACTCGCTTCTCTTTGAGAATCTTGACTTCTGAACGACCATTGTTACCTTTGGAAAACTTTCAAAAAAATGAAGGTAGTTTTTGTATTATCTATATTATTCTAAATTTAATTCATTTAAAGAGAAACTTGAACATTGGATTATATTTCCGTTCCCTGATTTTAAAAAAAATAATTTTAGATTACTTAAAATTTTTTGTTTACCCATTTGTCAATAGATGGCGCTGTATACAACACGCGATAATTTACTATTAAAAAATAATTGAAATTATATTTATTAGTACTGCTTGGGACTTGGAAATCAATCTAAAGTTGTAGCCTAGAGAAAGTAGGTACCCACGAAGCTCCTGAATTTTATGAAATTTTGACAGTTTAACTTAAAACATCTCGTATCTTAGAAAAGATTAGGATCAACATTTTTATGTAGGTATCATTTGTAAATACTTACTCTAACAGGAGGAGGAGTGAACTTAATCTTCGGTGTAACATAGGTGTATCCGGTGCTGGGAGGTAGATATTCATTCGCAGAGAAGACCATGCTAATAGATGAGCATACTAGAAGACAGGAGACCAACATCTGGAACGAAACAAAATAACACTTTATTAAAATTTTTAAATTCAATTTAAATATTTATTAGTCGACCCGCAAGACTTTGTTCGCGTGTAGCTCTGCTCCTATTGGTCTTAGCGTGATGATATATGGCCTATAGCCTTCCTCGATAAATGGGTTAGCTAACACTGAAAGAATTTTTCAAATCGGACTAGTAGTTTTTGAGATTAGCGCGTTTAAACAAACAAATTCTTCAGCTTTTAGTTGTTTTCTAAGTTGCGTAATCATCCAATAAATGACGATGTTTTACAGAAACATGGTTTTTATTTCATTATTATTTTGCGTATCAGTTCTTTATAACAAAAAAACGCTCTTAAATTGCTTAGAATTATTTCGATATTTTTTTAATTTAAATAAAATCTTAGTTAAATTTTGTTTCGCCATATCGCCATCTAGCGTCAAAATTTTAAATTATTTTTGATTAAATTTCATGAGCATGAAACATAGGATCAGTGTTGCCACTAAGCTGCTTTGTAGCTAAATTTGGCTATGTGTACTAACCAAAAAAAAGGTAAATTATTTAGCCATTTTTTCTAGCAACTTTTCAACTTAACACATTGTTAGTCTTTGAATAAATATTTGGTTCAATTGTCGACATTATTTTATTAATTACAAAATTACATTTATTAGTTTGTACATATTTTTGTTTAAATAAGTTCAAAACTTTAGCTACTTTTTGCAACAGATCTAGCTACATAGATAATGGGTCAGTTGGCAACACTGCATAAGATAAGCTTCTATTTATCTTGATAAAAAGGAGGTTCTTATGTAATAACATCAAATTTAGTAATTTTTTTTAAAGTAATTTTGTATGGTATTCAAGGGATGAGAGAGAGAGAGAGAGGGTAAGTCTGGCCTACAGCGGCGTGACGACATCAAATACACTTGAAGGTCGGATTCGCAAGCTGTTGGATAGCCAGTTAGGGAACAGATCCCCTACCAAAAGGTTTTGGTTACTCGTCTCTTACGTGACGTTCTTTGAAATTTTTTGTGATTATTTTGAAATATTTCCTTTCTATTTAGACAAGTTATTAATTTTTAAAAGTCGGTCAGCTTTATCGGCAGATCTTTTTGCTATCGTTACATTTTCCCATAAACAGCATTGTGTGTAAGGACTCTAATGTATATGAGAATATTTGAACAAAAGAATAATTCGCATATAACTCTATAACGGTTCGTTTGGACACGGTTGTGCTATTTAAAATATTATACGCTATTTAACTTGGTATTTTTATATTATTACTTATTTTTCGCTTCGCTAAGTCCTATTAGGTATAATTAGTTTTCTATCAGTATCATCGAAATTGATCTCTTGCTCCGCTGTAAAACAAAATATTTTCTTAGTTATTTTTCATAGCTTTTTATTATAGGTCAACAAATAGCATTTGCATTGCATATTAAAAAAAAAAGAATTTCTTGAGATTTAAATAGGAATTCATAGGATAGTGATATGAAATATGAATAAAAATTCTATACTAATATTATGAATGCGCTTATCTCAGAAACTACTAGTCCTAATTGAAAAATTGTTTTAGTGTTGGATACCCCATCTATCAAAGAAGGCTTTACTTTATATAAAAGCAGGATAGTTGCCCCAGAAGGTTGAAATTTTATAGTTTAAAATGTAAAAACATAGCACTATTTTATATTGTTAAAAAGTAATATTTTGATAATTTATTAATAAAGGATCTCTTGGATTTACTTTAAACTTATCTGAAAAATAAAAAATAGAGACGTCTATTCTCACATGAGGCAAGTATCCCTCGAAGCATTTTTAACGTTAGGCTACTATCCGCTAGTGCAAGCAACTATCCCCTTTTTGGTGGGTCGTATAAAACAGGATTTACCAACGATTAAAGGCCTATATTTTGATATACATCTTATATTTTTTTTATGGCAGTTAAAGAGCCAACAAGCTGACGACCCACACATCGGGCCACCTTGAAGATACAGTTAGGAAGAGGAATGAAGAGCAGAATGCTACGGTTTCAGTGGACCCTGTACGAGAACCCAGAGTTCACTAGAACCGCAGCATTAATGGGATGGGAGGGGGAGGGGTAAGTCTAGAACACATACGGCTCGACCGGAACTCGTCAATGACACTGGCGGTCGATTTCGCATGCTGGTGGTCGCAAGCTACGAGATGCTTTCCCAGCGACAGAGGGGAATTGTATTCTAACCCGTCCCCTCACTGGTAAATTATTGTTTATAAGTGAACATTTTTTGACGACAGAGATTTTTGAAAAGTGGGGCAACTATCCGGCTTTTACCCTAACACCAAATTACGACCAATAGGAGCTGTGCATCACGCGGACAAAAACTCTCATACAAATTGTGAAAACTGTAACTGTTATAAAATGTAAAATAATAAGCATATCATGTAAATAATCAAGAATCTCATCAATATCAGCTTAGTAAACCTCACAGCTTAGAATATAACAGATTAGTCTAATAAAGAAGCGTCAGTTTGTTGCACCACAACTCGCAATGCATTGTCTGAAGAATGCTGTGAATTTAAGACCATCGTTTTGTAATTTCAAACTTGGATTGAGGTTTTTCTCAACAGCTATGAATTTTATATCTTATCTATATCTATTTTTATCTATGCTAATATTGTATAAAAATATTGTAATTAGTCATACAATTTGGAATTAAGAAATTTTTGACATCACTAATTCCCAAAGTAATTTTTAAAAATTCCCAGAGGTCGCGTCGTAGGTGAGCCGTATGTCTGTCACCAGGCTGTATCTCATGAACCGTGATAGCTAGACAGTTGAAATGTTCACAAACAGTCTAGTCAACAAGTTCAAAAACGTGAAAAATAGAGATAAAGGTCCTAAAAATATGAGCGATGGCTCATTTGATTTGAAATAACCTCTAGGTCTTTTGGTGCAGGTAAAAAATTGCAATTGTTATTAACAAAATAAGATGAAAAAAAATATTTCGTTTTTTGTTATTTACTCGAAAAATATTAACATTTAAGCAATTTTGAAAAAAGCTTGTTAAAGAGAAGAAAATTTCCAATAAAAAAGTTCTAACTCTCGGAACTCTATCTCCATTATTTATAATTTTATTTGGTTTTACTAAGGGTTGTTCAACAACGGATGCCGGTGTCGAATTAATTAAGAATATCTTCGAGGCCTGGGAGGAATCACAGAATGCACTTGGAAAATTCTGTGACTTATCTAAGGCCTTCGATTGTGTACAACATGCGACTCTGGTCAGAAAGCTGCGCCACTATGGCATCAAAGGAACTGCGCTCGACCTTATGAACTCCTATCTAAACAATAGGGTTCAAAGGGTTGACGTGAATGGCAAGAGATCTCCTGGGGCTCGTCTGGATATGGGGGTCCCCCAGGGTTCTATTCTTGGACCATTTCTCTTCCTCATTTATATAAACGACCTGCCAAACCTTGTAGAAAAAAAGAACAAGATAGTATTGTTTGCTGATGACACTTCACTAATATTTAAAGTGAAACGCTATCAAACTGAATATGACGATGTAAACAATGCTCTCTCTGATATTGTACATTGGTTCAGTGCTAATAATCTAATGTTAAATAGTAAGAAAACTAAATATATAAAATTTACGACACCCAATGTTAAGAAAATAGAGAGTGGTGTATTTATAAATGGAGAGGAGTTGGAACCGGTGGAATCTACCGTATTTTTGGGCATCACTGTCGACTCTAAATTGCAATGGGGCCCCCATATTGAGAGGTTGGCCAATAGACTCAGCTCTGCAGCATACGCGGTTAAAAAAATACGCCAATTAACTGATATAGACACGGCTCGTTTAGTTTACTTTAGCTACTTCCATAGTATAATGTCTTACGGCATTCTACTTTGGGGTAACGCAGCCGACATAAACACGATTTTCATACTGCAGAAGAGGGCTATTCGCGCAATCTATGGTCTCGGCCCTAAAATATCTTTAAGAGATAAATTCAAAGAAATTAATATATTGACTGTTGCTTCACAATATATTTTTGAAAATGTTATGTATGTGCGTAAAAATATTAATGATTTTATTAGAAATAGTGACTTGCATGACATCAATACTAGGAACAAACACAAACTTGTTATTCCTACTACTCGATTGAGTAGAATTAGTAATTCTTTTGTTGGGCGATGTGTATGCTTTTACAACAGGATCCCAGAAAACGTTCAAAATTGTTCTATAGGAAAATTTAAAAAGTTAGTTAAAAAACGTTTGTGTGACAAAGGCTATTATAACATTAAAGATTTTTTGGAAGATGTCACGCCTTGGGAATGATGCGTTCGCTCCAGGCTTTCTCAATGTATAAATATACTTGTTATAAAAATTGGCGTTTAAAAAATCAAAGATAAAAAATATCCAAAAGAAACAGTCCCGCTGAGTTTCTTGCGCCCATTCTTCTCAGGTCTGGGTTAGGTCGTTTCCGAAAGGGTGGTAGATTCCGACGTTCAATAAGAGAATGTAAATTCCAACATTGAATAAAAAATTTTGACTTTGACTTTGACTTTGACTTTTAATTTGAGGTTGAAAATAGGGCTCCGCGCGGCTGTTACGGCATGCGCGCGTCGCCGCTAAAGAGAGTTCAGCAATAAAAATAATTTTTTTATAATATAAAATGTGATTTTAAAAATTTGAAAAAATTATAGTATCTTCTTAACACTTGAAAGAATCGAGCCTTGAAGAAAAAGAAGTTTAATTACCATTTTTCAAAAAGTTATTCATTTGTTAACTAACAAATTTTTTCCCAATATCCATTGGCATAAACAATTGGATGAAAGGTATAAATAATTGGCCTAAAAATTTTAAAATTCGTGGAGCCCTTTTGATATATGTACTTTATAAGATCCTGCGATAAATTTTCATAAAAGTTTATTAATTTGTTAATTATAATTTTTTATTGAAAAATTAAAAATTTTAAAAATGTTGATAAAATTTTTTTTTCAACTAATATTTATCTAGGCTATCATAAGTTTTGCCAAAATGAATGCCATGGCGTCCTAGAAACAGTAAAAGTAAATTTTTAACATTACATTAGGTTCGTGACCCACCACGCCCGTTGGGAAGCGTTGCACTCCGTGATTCCATTCCGCGGTTAATGTCAAAATCTCCTAAACTTTAAAACATTGACATTAAATATTTTGTATTAAGAAACTCACGTTTCGTTTAGATTAGATAGTTTAATGATTTTTGATGACATGCTCTTACTTCGCTGAGGTGTAATTAAATCATTCACTCATTCTTACATACATACGTCGATTTTCGGTTTACTTTTTTCCGTAGATTTTTTATAGTTACTTGCGAATCGAACACTAGAGATCATTAAAATCGGTCAAGGTGGTTATTACTTACTAGTCGACCCGCGTGACTTCGTCCGCGTGATGCTCCGCTCCTATTGGTCGTAGCTTGATGGTATATAGCCTATAGCCTTCCTCGATAAATGGCCTATCTGACACTGAAAGAACATTTCAAATCGGACCTTCCTGAGATTAGCGCGTTTAAACAAACGAACTCTTCCGCTTTATATAATAGTAGTAGTTTTTGTTCGTCATAATATCAATAATTCGTGTCCCACTTTTTTCTTATCTCAAGCTGAACCGATTTAATTATTTTTTGTCATTTATATTTTAAGAAAGATTGTGGGTAGGCTGACATTATTTTATTTATTGATAAACACTTTTCTAAATTCGTCTGGTAGTACTCTAACAATTATAGAATTTTGTACAATTTTTTGAGACATATTTTCTTTAATAAAAATTCCTAAAAAATTGGAAAAAATAGCGACACGTCTATTAACCCATTTCTTCCCACCTTCCTATTTTTAGGACGCCATTTTTGAAATTATCTTATCCAATTTATATATGTTTCTATTTATAGGACAGGCTCGTTCAGCGACAAGGGATGAACTATAATTTTTTATATAATATATATTGAGGTAGTTATATTAGCGTACAGTATATCGTCTGTACACATATTTAATAATTTTATGAGGTAGTTATACTAACTTTGCTCCCCCTTTTACCCCTTTAAGAAATGATTTTGGAAAAAATATTTTACACGTGTTTTATAAAATTCAATAACTTTTAAAACGGCGAAGTTTTATATTAACTTTGCACCCCCGTTTTATCCCCTTATGGGGTGAATTTTTAAAAATCCTTTCTTAGTGTTCCTCTACATTATAAAAAGAACCCCTGTGCAAAATTTCAAGTTTTTAACCCCTATAGTTTAGGCCCTGCGTTGATATGTCAGTCAGTCAGCTTCTCCTTTTATATATAGTGGGTCACTTGGTATTAGTAATAGATGTAAATCATAAAATCACTTAAATTAAGATATGCCCATCTACATGAATGTATATTTTACTTAATATGGCGTGTTATGTAATGCAGGTCAAGTACTTTAGAATTTAGATGTTATCAGAGCACTTGCACAATATAATTATATATCCCAAAAATGACCAGAAGTCTTTATGGAGTTATGTAATGCTAGTTGACCCATCTGACTTCTTCAGATATTATGTTAATCCTTACTTAATATTATAAATGCGAAATCGACTCTGTCTGTCTGTTGAGCTTTCACGTCTAAACTACTGAAGCGATTTAAATGAAATTTGGTTTACTGATAGTCTAGAGCCTGAGAAAGGATATTAGCTACTTTTTATTGCAAAAAAAAGGTTGTAAGAGGTTGAAAGGGGGGGATGAAAAGTTGTATGAAAGTATTAGAGCTAGTAGCTTGAAACTTATTGTTTAGGCTGTTGATTCAATATGAATAAATATGAAATTCAAAGTTTGTAAAAGTTTTACCCTCAAGGGTGAATAAAAATAGGGAATAGGGGATGAAACGCGGACGAAGAAACGAGCAGTTTAAGTATATGTGTATTAAATTTTTAGCTTCAACTTTTTTGTACCAACCTACCATTCTATCCTGCGTGTGTGCTTTTTTTTCGGGATAAAAAGTACTTAATGTGTTACTCCAGCTTCTTAAGTATCCGTGTACCAAATTTTATCGAAATCGGTAGAGCAATTTTGACGTAATACTTGCCACAAACATGGCAATTCTAGACTGAATTTCATAATTATTCTGCCCCGGCATCAGATTAGCTAATACTTAGTAAAAAAAACTGACTGACTTTCGTCAGTTGAAAATGAAAATAAATTACACAATATATTACGCTACATAAAACTTTAATATCACTAATCACACAAATCATCTAACTCGACTGATCGCGCATTTGTTTTGACAGCTTAATTACATACAGACAGATTGTAAACTTTTGCAATATATAACTAACTAGTCGACTAAAACATTTTTAAACGAAGTCTATATTTTATGATACATTTCGAGCAGCAATATTAACTACATACGAACAGACAGACACAAAAAATGTTTAAAAGACTTTTTCGTTATATATGTTATGATAGCTCAGAAGTGGGATAATGGATTTGTGCCCACAAATATTGCAGGTCCGGCTATTCTTTTCTTTCTTAATAATTGATAGTCTTTTATGAGTAAAACACATACTGAGAAAAAGTGTCGTTAATAAATATAAGAGGGTAGCTTGGATTCAGAAGAATCTTGCACCAGGGTCGTAAGCCCCAGAGACTGCTCGGCTTCCGTCTAGATTGTATATGTTATTGTGCAGTTAAAAATTCAATAAATGATTAACTAAAAGCTTAGTTTTTGAGTTTATCATAAGGATTAGAGTTGTTACAATACTTTGATCACTCTTGTCAATAGATGGCGCCACTAATCAAACAATTTATTTACATAGTTAAATCTTATTATTAACAGAAAAAATATTACCTTGCATACTCGAAATTAGTTTAAAAAATTAACTTTTTGAACCTAGTATAAATCGACTACTACTTGCCTTGTTTAGTTCTTAATGAGATCAGTTTATGAGAACCAGATACATTTTTTTAATGATGATAGATAAGGGACAAACGAGAGATGGTCCAACTGATGGAAAGTAGCCACCGTCGCCCATGGACATCGACAAAACAAGAGATACCCCTCTTGTTTTGTCAATGCGTTGCAGCCTCGAAGATAGAGGTAGGAGGGAAAGCGAAGAGAAGAATGCTGAGGTTTCAATGGACCCCGAGCAGTGTTCATTAGAACCGCAGCAGTAATGGGATGGGAGAGGGAAGGAGTAGATCTGGCCCACATGCGGCTCAGCCGGAACGCGTCCGAGACACTTAACGGTTGGATTCGCATGCTGGTGGTTGATGTTTCAGTTTCATTAATCTGCTGAATTCAGGTAAGCGAGTGATTAGCCCACTATACCCTAGTCCATGGGTGGGGGCGCCACCTCAGAGCCAATGGACGGGTTCGGTTTTATTCGCGTGTCCTCCCTAGTGAGTTTATTCTGTTTTAAGGTACAGAATGATCGCCTTTCGTCCTGCATCCTCAGCTCAACTGCATCCCTAAGGTGGCGGACGCGCAGCGGCGCGGGAGCAGCAGGCTCTAGGGGGAGGAGCGTGGAGGTGGATGGCACGGACTGGCTAGGGCTCTGCTTTAAGTCGGTGTTCCGCCACGAACACAGCAGATGATTTCTTGGCATTTTGTAGGTAATGCTGTTCTCACTATCAGCGATTACCACCAAGATACCCTAACTTCCCCCCCAGACACTTGATATCATCTTAGTCATTAGTTTAGACGTAAACAACAGAGTTACTTTAGCATAAATTTTTTGAAATAATAAAAGAAGATTTATAATTAAACTTTCTAAAGTGAATGTTGTTATTATGGTAATATTCAAATTTATAAAGTAACAAACAACTGGTTTTGCGCTTAACTACCAATTTATCCAAAATCCTTAAGCTTTCGTCCGTGTATTTAGGTTTAATAGCAACACAGCTCGACATGCATTTCACCCCCACGTCGATAGATGGCGTAATCACACACATTTGTTTAGTTTACTAACTATTTTTTTTATGTCCTTCCTCAAGCTCTACTTTATCTCTTTATCATATTTCTTAAAAACGGTTCAGTGGTTTAAGTCTGATTGTGTAGCAGACAGACAGACGACATCTATCCGTCAATAGATGGCGTAAGTAGTATATTATCACACTTTCGTTCAGTTTGATTTTCTTCTCTAGTATTGTTTTTAATTTTTTAAGCTATTTAATTGAAACATATTTTTTTATTCTAAATAACTAGTCAACTCATCCGGCTTTGCTTTATGTTTAATTTGATATTTTAATTTGAATATATATTTCAATCCCTATAAGCCTTTTTTCGGGATAAAAGGTGGTCTATATCATTGCTCAAGCTCTACTCTATATTTGTATCAGATATCATCAAAATCGATTCAACAGTCCTTGAGTTGTAAATCATGTAAACTCTCATGAAAGCGGAATTGGATCTCCTTTTACTTTTTAGATCTCTTTACTCTTACATATTGTCTTACTTATTTAATCATCATAATTGAACCTTCAAAAAAAAAGTTTGCTTGGGCTCTTGGACTATACTAGTAATTATTTAACAACAATTTACATTTACTTAACGTGTGTAGTGTACGTGTTACGTCAATTATGATTTATGACCATTTTATTACAAACAAATGATACAGACGTGTCTATGGAAAAGATTTACTGATTTCAATGACTTTAACCAACTTTAAAGAAGGAAAATATTAAATTAATTTATTTCTTTTCCTTCTTAACTAAATACGTTTTAAAATATCGTCTACTCTCTTCTTACTTTCTTTCTTTCTTTCAGATATATCATCGACATTTGTTATTTAATTTCTGGTTATTCTAACTTTAACACTTTCATTCACACTTAAATCAATCTAAAAAAAAAATAGGACCTAACAAATAAAGTATACTAGTCGACCCGTCCCGGCTTCGCATGGGTGCAATATACCACGTTTACATAGATTTAAAAAAAAACATTCAATTTACAATATACATATTATTGCAAAATTTATTTTCCAGGTGCGTACGACAGTAAGCATTACTATCCCGGAGAAACTGGGATTTTTTCCGGGATAAAAAATATTCTATGTGTTAATTCAGAATATAATGTATCTGTGTGCCAATACAAATAAATAAAATTGGAGTGTCTGTTTGTAATATTAAAATAACCGCTTTATACTAAGTGCATATACTCGGTACATATACCAACAACTACATTTTTTTCAATTTTTGTTTGTCTGTCTATCGGCTGTACCGATTTTGACGAGACCTTGACTGGAAGATAGCTGATGTAACAAGGAGTAACTTAAGCTATTTAACATCTCGCTACGACCAATAGGAGCGGAGCAACACGCGAGCGAAGTCGCGCGGGTCTTAATATTAATAAGATTTCGTAACGAGTATAATGAAACGCTTTTTCCTCCCTTAGCGAGCAAACTACGAAATATACTATTATAGTTACTTTCTCTACTATATTATGTATGTATTATACATATAAACCTTCCTCTTGAATCACTCTATCTATTAAAAAATCCCGCATCAAAATTCGTTGCTTAGTTTTAAAGATCTAAGCATACATAGGGACAGACAGCGGGAAGCGACTTTGTTTAATACGATTTCTTAAAAGAAAGAGTAGTGAAATAATTACAGATTTATGAAAAGAAAGAAAGGGGGACTCAAAATTAAAATAAATAAAATCTTCTATACATACGTAGCAATTAATTAAATAAAAAAACCTTGAAGATATTTCTACAATAACAAAATTTGATTCAAAATGTTAGAGCCTTTACCTATTTAAAAAAATAAAGAGAATTATTTATGTTGTTTATGGTATACCATAAAGCACATATAATATAATAATATTATTATGTCATACACAGCAGTCAGCAGCAATAAAGCCAAAGGTCAGGCCATTTTCCAAATGACCCACAGAGGCAGCGTGAGAGTTCACAGACTCTTAAAAACTAATGATTATTTAATTATAGAGTACACTATGTTGCGCTAAAACTTACAATACATAATAACTATTCTTCTATATATACAACTAGAGGGCTGCCCTCGCTTCGCTCCGGGTATTTAAAGCAATATATTATAATTGATGTCCTTAAATTGTCACTCTGTAATTATGTTGTTTTTAATTATTTGAAAAATTAGAGAGAGTAAGAAAAAGTTATAAAAAGAAAAATAATAGAAACAAAATTAAAGAAAAGCGACAGATGATAAAAGAGGGAGGACAGAGCAGAACTAAAATTGAATGGGTAAAGGAGAGAAAGAAAGAGAGAAATTATCGAAAGAAAGAAAGTGAAAATAGGCTAATCATTCTGAACAAATAAAAATAAAAATTAAAGTGAGAAAAAAGAGAGAGGATGAGAGACAATGATAGTATTATAAGAGAAAGAGAGACGGAAATACTATAGACTTTTCTCAGTGAAAGAATTTTTAAAATCGGAGCAGTAGCAACAAAATGGCCATGTTCTATTAATTAAAAAATGTATAGGGCAACACTAAATCACCTTTGTCACTCACGAATAGTGTACTTTTCTAACAGTGAACAAAAAAATTTAAATCGGATTTTTAGTTTCTGAAAAACTCTTCAATTTACAAAATGACCACCTTATGGCACTTAAATGGCCATATCTTTTTAATAAGAGGATTTATGGCAACACCACATAGCCTATGTTACCCGGAAAGGATGTAGCTTCCTATCGGTGAAAGAATTTTCAAAATCGGTTCAGTACTTTTCGAGCCTATTCGCAACAAACAAACAAACATACAAACATACAAATATACAAACATACAAACAATCAAATCTTTCCTCTTTATATAATAGTATAGATAAAATAGTTGGAAGTGGTATGTCTGTACATTGAAGGTTTTATCAATACTAATATATATTTGTTTGCTTGAACGCGCTAATCTCAGGAACTACTGGTCCGATTTGAAAAATTCTTTCAGTGTTAGATAGCCCATTTATCGAAGAAGGCTATAGGCTAATATTTATATCGCGACCAGCGAAATTTACACCACGTTTTCATTATGGCAGCTGATTCAGAATAGCCAAGAGGAAAGTTCGTGGATCCCCTTACACTGGTTTGCTATTATCAGCTCTATGTTGATTGCGACAGCGCACGCCTTGCTTTCTCTCAGATAATGTCCTTTTTGATGTATAGACAGAATTGTACGCGGTTTGGTTCGCTAGTATGGTAGATAACGTTTTAGTTTATATCCCTCATACAGTTTTCTGTACATGGACAGATAACGTTTAGGTATAAGTAATAAAACATAAGGACTATAAACAGTTAACAGTATAATAACACAACGATTTGTTTGTACAGATTTAAATATAAATAACGCTAGCGAACTACAGGTGGCTTAACTAGTGCAATAGTCGAGGTTTATTTACTAGTTTAATTAAAGTATAATGAATTCATAATAATATACATTTTAATTTTCATCCTTTGTTCACAATATTAGGCGTTAAATTTTTAAAATTCCTTCTTTAATGTTCACCTAAAGTGACAAAGAAATTCACATGCGCGACGGCCGTAGATTAGTAGGTAGGTATTACTAGGAGCTTTACAGATACTCAAAAAATATTCTATATATATCATTATGCTAAGACCCATAGAAGCCGAGCATCACGCGTGTCGGCAAGTCTACATAATATGCAACAAAGTAGGTTCCCAATGTTTGTACGCTAATATTTTGTATATCTTTTAAACTTTTCAACGGATTTTAATGCGGTTTTCACCAATAGATAGAGTGATTCAAAAGGAAGGTTTATATTTATAATACATATATAATATAGGCTAGAAACCATGCGAATCCAGGGATCTGTAAACTAAAGGTATTATTAAGTATATAAGCTACTAGCAACCAGCCCCGGCTTCGCACGGATGCAAAAATTATACATATAAACCTTCCTCTTGAATCACTCTATCTATTAAAAAAAACCGCATCAAAATCCGTTGCGTAGTTTTAAAGATCTAAGCATACATAGATGGAAGCGACTTTTTTTTATACTATGTAGTGAGTGATAAGCAATACCCTCGCCTACACTGCTTAACCTCGCTACCCAATACCAACAATCACAAACCATAATATCAAAGAACTTTGGGATCAATAAGAACAACTGATAGACTATATTCATTATAACATACTCGTCAAACTGCAGCTAACATAGTGAAGTGAACGTTATTTTATAATTTCAATAAAAATGACCTCAAGTGTTATCAGTGTTGCTAGCAATATACATAAAAAATAGAGCACAAAGAACACTAAATCTTTAATTATTGATTTAAAAAAAAATTAACACAGGTTACTTTCTATCCCGGAAAATTCAGTATTTTCTGAATTTCTAAAATGGTGGCAATTTGAAATTAAAGTCCATAATAAACGTTGAATGAAACTAATCATATATTTATATTGTATTGTATCGACTGTCAGTCTGTCAGTCAGTTTCAATAGCGATAGGTTAAGCAGACAAGGTCCTGAATCATTATTGATATTATATAATATTGTAACCTAAATACCTGTGTATGTAATGTTAACAAAAACTTGGCGATGCGAGTTCAAGGTGTGACCTTGGATTGAGTCTAATGTATATGTGAGGAGAAAACTGTGTAATATTTCTAAAAGACTGAGCTAAAGCATATTTTCCACCTTCTCAAATATCCGATTATAACAAACATTTTACGACTGATTTCAGCTACTTAGGGAGACCAAAAAAAAGTGTTATCCATAATGAGTCCAAGATTTTTAACCGGAGCGCGATGAGTTAAATCAATACTGTCAAGTTAGATTCGCAGGCAAGAGAGTGAAGTCAATCTTTTCTAATTGCTTAGAGCTACCAATTATTGTGACTTGAGATTGGGAGCTATCGGCATGAAGGTGAAAAGATGTTGAAAGCAATTGGGTAAATGTGGCGATACAAATTGAGAAAATGAGGGGAGATAATACGCCACCCTGAGGAACACCCGCTAGAAGAGTCCAAGATTTTTAACCGAAACGCGTTGAGTTAAATCAATACCGTCAAGTTGGTTCGCAGGCAATATAGTGAAGTTAATCTTTTCTAATTGCTTAGAGCTACCAATTATTGTGACTTGAGATTTGTTAGGATTAATTGTTAGTCCGTATGATTTGCTCCACTCATTTAAACGCAGTAAGTCGGAGTTCAGTCTACCTATGGCGCTACCCAGGTCGTCTGCGGGAGCTATCGGCATGAAGGTGAAAAGATGTTGAAAGCAATTGGGTAAATGTGTTGATAAAAATTGAGAAAAGGAGGGGAGATAATACGCCACCCTGAGGAACACCCGCTAGAAGAAGAAAAACTATGTATTGTACCCGAAAAATTGCACTCATGCGAAGCTAGGGCAGGTCGACTAGTAACATTTATTTATATTAAAATTCACGTAAAAGTCTAGATAGCTAGACTTTTTTCGTGCAAAGCCAATAAATAAGATAATTTTGCGAATTAGTAATAGAATTAAATCTTGTAAAAAAGGACTCCATAAAAATTTATATTTTTGCCATAGCTAGTGGTTTTATTTTTTAAACGATCCACTTATGTTATGCAATAAAAAAGTTTCACCAAAAACTCATATATTTTGATAATAACATTAATGTATTGTCGTAAAACTCATAAAATACTGTCGCAAATAAAAAATCCCTTTTTTGTTCTCTTGAAATGTTTATTTATCTTTTTAATTTAATGTAGCATTTTACCGTTTTATTGTAATTGCGCAACTTTTATGTTTAAGATTTACATTTAATTAAGTTAATTCCTGCTCATGCGGATATGGACTAGTTACCCACCACGACTTTACATACCTGACGTATCCTGCCGCATATTTTTTCGGGATAAAAAGTAGACCCTTTGTAAAAAACACCATATCGCTCCAAAGCAATGTGAATGAACATACCAACAAAGACATTTTTTCATTTACAGAATGAATTCTTTTACAATAAGTAACATTTTTTTAGGATATTCTACAGTTTTCCCTAGCACATTTCTTTTATCCTTTCTAGCACATGTTTTCTTGCCAGATTACTTTGTATCTATTCTATAAAATGTTTTCTGTCACATTTACTTAATACTTTCGAGCACAGATTTCTTGCCTGATTACTTTGTATCTATTCTATAAAATGTTTTCTGTCACATTTACTTAATACTTTCGAGCACAGATTTCTTGCCTGATTACTTTGTATCTATTCTATAAAATGTTTTCTGTCACATTTACTTAATACTTTCGAGCACAGATTTCTTGCCTGATTACTTTGTATCTATTCTATAAAATGTTTTCTGTCACATTTACTTAATACTTTCGAGCACAGATTTCTTGCCTGATTACTTTGTATCTATTCTATAAAATGTTTTCTGTCACATTTACTTAATACTTTCGAGCACAGATTTCTTGCCTGATTACTTTGTATCTATTCTATAAAATGTTTTCTGTCACATTTACTTAATACTTTGGAGCACAGATTTCTTGCCTGATTACTTTGTATCTATTCTATAAAATGTTTTCTGTCACATTTACTTAATACTTTCTAGCCCATATTTCTTGCCTGCTTACTTTTTATCTGTTCTATAAAATGTTTTCTAGCAGTTTTTTATTTCATCTTACATTTTAGCAAATTTTTTATCCTTCCGATAAAATTGTTTTTATCCTTTGAAACATATCTCTTTTTATCTTTATAGTAATTTTATTTTATTTCTTTTTCCTAATACACGATATTTTATAGGTTTAGATTTTTATCTTCTGTTTTGACTGCTGTTTAATGTTTATACAACTCACAATAATTACTAGTTCTGTGTGCTTAAATATTCCATCAAAATTACAAACAATATTACACTAAATATAGTCTTGAAAATACAAAATACCTATTATAGATATAAAAGGTTAGTAAATTAGTGTAATGTACAAACGCCGACTGAAATGAACATTTAAAATAATTATTGAATACTTTACATAAATGTTTCGATCTTCACGTTTCATCTGTTACAACATGGCTGCTAGTATTTTACAACGAAAATTATTATTACATTACATTTACGATCTAGTGGCGTCGCTAGGTAAGTAATATCGATATAAAATCAATTTAAAATTCCCTCTGAGATGCTAAAATTGGGATAATTTATTAGTCAATAGACACGATAATTTTTTTATCCCCTATTTAAGCTCCCGAAAAAATTCTTTGTGATAAGAAGAAATTATTTACAACAACGACTAAACACGACACTTGAGATATTTATTAAGCTTAATCAATGCATAGAATATTTTTTATCCCGCAGTATAAACAGTTCTTATTATAGAGAAAGTGACTATTCATGCAAAAAGTAAAGTTTTCTACGAATTGAAAAGAAATTGAAAGATTGTCATTTTTGGGTAAATAAATCAAAAAAATCAAACACATTTTTACATTAGTATCTTTCCCAGTGGAAATTTAAAATTAATATATAAAGTCTAGACGACTGCCCTCGCTTCTATTCGGTATAAAATAAACTCTAAAAACATCTACAGCTTAATCACACTTATGTAAAACGTTATGACATAAAAAAGTAGGCTAAAATTTATTCAAAATCTACCTAAACCAATTACAATAAAAATTTATTAACACCATTAAGTTAATAGTTTTGACAAACAATGAACAACTCCAATAAAACATTCATAACGAGATGTAATAAAAAATAGAGAAGTGGAGTCTTCAAGTTGTATATAATATTTTGGTGTTGTGATGTTTGTTACCAAACTCCTCCGAAACGGCTCGACCGATTTTTATGCAATTTTGTGTGCATATCGAGTAGGTCTGAGAATAGGAGAACATCTGTTTTTTATACCCCTAAGTGATAAGGGTGACCCACACCAAATTTTTTAAATTTATATGGCAAAGGATCTATGCTGCATCTCTCTGTTCGTGATAAACTCAAAAAGTACTGAACGGATTTTCATGTGGTTTTTAGTAATTAATAGAGCGATTCACGAGGAAAAACTAGATGTGCAATTTGTTAAGGTTTTATGTAAATTGGTTGAAATATGATAGTAATTGTTGAAAATGTCGTGACGTGGTGTCTACCACTTCAAAGTCAGGTAAAATCTTGAAATATTCACTACTACCCGTGCAAAGTCAGGGTGGTCCGCTAGTTATTAAACATTAATTTAACTTTCTAAAGATTGATGTTATCGATATATAACTGAATGACATTTAGATGTGCACCACGAATACTTCCTGTCAAAATTAATCTTTAATCTAGTATCGATAATTATGTAACTCACATTACTAAGATATATGTTTTCCTTTTTTTTTAAGTAATCAAATAAATATTATCTATATAAAGTTTCTTCATTTTTGTCTGTCTAACATTGTTTTTTTTACGAATTGAAATCGTTAGGATTAGGTTCTTTACAACTACTTTGCACAAGCTGACATACGAAATAGCTTTACTTACTCTGGAAAAAAAGCTTTCTAATGTTCACCTTCAGTTCACGTCGAAACCCTCCCTTTGATAATTTTTTTTTTAAATTAAACATCCTTTGCCAGTATTGAAAAATTAAAATCCTTTTTTTACTTTGTCTATACAAAACACTTCAATAGTTATAAATGTGTTTTAAATAAATATCTAAATACTAGTCGATCCGCGCGACTTTGTAGCTCCGCTCCTATTGGTCGTAGCGTGATGATATATAGCCTATAGCTTTCCTCGATAAATGGACTATCTAACACTGAAAGAATTTTTCAAATCGGATTAGTAGTTCCTGAGATTAGCGCGTTCAAGCAAACAAACTCTTCAGCTTTATATATTAATAATAAGATTATTTATACGAGTAATGTCAAATATGTCATCACTACAACATCAAATACTACTAAACGAATTTTTATGAGGTTTTTACTAATAGATAGAGTGATTTATGAGGAATGCTTAAGTATATAATTTGTTGTGGTTTTGCGTAAATTTGGTGAAATATTACTATAAGTATTGAAAATGTCGGAAAAAGTCAAGCTGCCATTAGCTTCCACAGAATACGCTGCCTAATATTTTTTGATAAATAATGAAAAAAAAAATTATGCTAGCATAATATGCTTTATTACCTGTGTGAAGTCAGGAAGGGTCATTAGTCAAAATAAATTATTGATCAATAGTCTAAATATTGTGTAAACTTGATTTAAGTTCAAAGTTGCTTTATTCATTGAGACTGCTTTGATTTTGCTTATCTTGCCTTTTTACATATTTTTGCTTCTACATTCTATTTAACGACACCTCCTAGTAACTCTTTTAAGTATCATTTTAAAGTACTTGAATTAATATTTCTTGAATAATCACGCTTCTCTGAGAGAAAATTGATTTTTCCCTCCAATTCTCTGCAATTGAACGAGTTTTATGAGAAGAAGAGGGAGAGAATGGATTTTCAGCAGTATTATTAGGGTAATTTGGTTTGTAAATAATAACATAAAAGTAGGTTAGTGGTTAATTTAGTAAAGGAAGGTCAAAGGTGAGACAATTTCCGCAGTAACGACATCGATATCATTACGGAGCATCTCTACGCAAGTGTAGCAATCTAATGTGTATGATGATATGATGACACTCAAATTACTTACATTACCTGTGTATCGTTTTATATGTTCATACGTGTATCTACTACTGTAGATATTTATATGGATAACATCAATAAAAGTTAAAATGTAAGAAAAACCAGTCTCGCAACTCATGCAAGTCAAGTTAGTCATTTTAATTAGTTTCTATGAAAACACTTATTCGACGATTGGTTAAGACATCGGTGTCTTACTCGGGAGGTCCGGGTTCGAGTCCCCACACAGGCACACACCTCTGAGTTATGTGTGTTTTAAGCAATTAAATATCACTTGCTTTAATGTTGAACATTGTAAGGAAACCTGCACTCCTGAGAGTTCCTTAAAGTTCTCAAAGGTGTGTGAAGTCTGCCAACCCCTACTGGGCCAGCGTGGTTGACTATGGCCTAACCCCTTTCTTATTCTGAGGAGACCCGGCTCAGTGGGCCATTAATGGGTTGTGATGTTGATGATAAAGTAACTCTTAAGAATCGTAGGCTTAATAGTACAAACTAAACAAATGAAAGTGTGATTTAATATACTACTTACGCCATCTATCGACAGATAGATAGGTAGCGAGACAGAGTAGAGCTTTAGGAAGGACATGGCCCATGTTTTATTGCGAATAAAAAGCTTGTAGGGTTTAAAATTGGGGACGAAGTGCATGTCGAGCTGTGTGACTGTTTGTCTTTGGGTGTTATAAATAAATTACCGTAGTATTAAAAATTAAAATGTAAAATATACCGATGTAGTGATTAAAGCCGGGTAAAGTCGACTAGTATTAGAAATACTTTCTTCAATTTGACGAGTACATATAATAAGGATAATCTTTACATATAATAAAAGGGTCTTTTTAACAACAATAAAAGTCATAAAAATATTTTTATATAATTTTTGGGTTTCCTTCATTTTTCTGTATGTTTGTACGTACAACACGCAAATATTACTGGATTAAATTTAATACTAGTTTCACAGTTGTATTCCTGCAGTTATTGCATCTAACATTTATTTAAAAGTAATTGTAAAACACTAAATTGAAAACTGTTCTGGCTTTCAATGTAGTCAGTATGTTCAGGATAATTTTCCCCAGCTTTACTGTCTAAACATTAACTAAATCAATTTAATAGGTGGTAAAAAATATAAGATAACAGAATTCTCCATAAAATCTTAAATTCAAGTTCCTAACTTCTTCCACAATAAAGAGTGAGCCAATAATGCCTTGTACTGTGTTTTACTGGTTTACCTTACTCGACTTGGTGTAGCAACTGCCGTGACCCCAGATTTTTACATTGCTATGCTAATAGGATATATTCGTATGTATTTTTGTTTAATATATAGAAATTACAATTACCTGTTTTGCTGAATACATTTTGAAGTTAGATCTGAAACAAAAAATAATAATCAATTTCGTACCAATATTTGGCAAAAAAAAAAATTATTTTATTCTGTTTTTAGTATTTGTTGTTATAGAGGCAACAGAAATACATCAGACAGACAGAAATTAACGATATAACTATCACCTAATAAATTACATGTTTTTAATTTGAGTGATATGTAAAATATTTAATGAATACTCATCATTCATTATATCATTGAGATCGCAATTTTATCTTCACACTATAAACTGATGTTTTAGACCGACAACATTTAAACTTTCAAACTTTTTAGACCAACCTTTTTCTTTGTAAAAATATATTTTACTTTTTTCAGTAATAAAATTCCTTTTGATTTCATCCCAGGATGATGATCCATAAATGGATAGATGGCGTTGTAATTGGGTTTCTAGAATGTTTTTTTATCACGTAGCTATCTTATACCAATGACAGGACCAATTTTGATGAAGTGTTTAATGAATTTATTAGGTTAACTGAATGATTTTTAACAATAGTTAGATTCCTAAATGATGTTATAAGCTAGTAGTCGAGATTCATATTAATACGCTTTTATTAGCTTCATACGTATGTTAGTATGTATGTAACGGAATCTTTGAACATGATTTTGCCTCCCTTCAAAACGTCGGATTATCTCGAAATTTGGCATACTTATTAAGGATCGATGACAATTCAATATTTTAAACAGTTTGATCCGTTATCCTTACTAGGATAATCAGGATTAGCGATTTTTTATTTTCCTGAGACCTGTAGTGTCTGCGTCAAGACACTTTATATTTATGTTTTATACTTTTCCTATCTTATACGTACATCATCCCCCTATATTCTAAAGTAGTTTTCACCCCCGTTTTATAGTAAAATTTATTGAAATTTTCAGTAAAATTGTTAAATTTCAACAAAATTTGGTTCAAAAATCAAGTTTTTAGTAGACAATAGTAATTTTAGTTTATCCGACTTCGTTCGTTTATATGTCGATGAATAGCATTTTTTATCACCTATTCAACGACACCACTCTTGTTAAGATATCTTTCAGGAAGAACGACAAATTAAATAATTCATTAATTCATATTGTCCACACCGAGTCGATATCTTATAATAAACATATACAACATTTCAACATTTAACTTAGTGTCCGTCTCGTCTTTGTTGTCAATTTTTTTATATCGTCTCAAAACATTCTCCTGCATATTGTTAAATATAATTTATCAAATTTTAATTATTTAAAGAAATAATAGTTAAAAAAAAAAGTACGGTTTTATAGAAAATCCAACTAAAAAATAGATAAATATAAATAATACTTTTATATTTCTATAGAAGACTAAAAAACATTAGGATTAAGGACAGAAATAAAATTCAATATTCCTTGTCAAATGACTTAATTTCGCTATAAATGTAATAAAACTTTATTTTATTTTTATTGTAGTAGCAATAGTTATCAATGATCGAACTCACTAATTGGATGAGTAGTTGAACTTTTTAAAAATAACGACTTAAATAAGTGTGACCATGAGTTTATATTGACATAACTTTTTTATTTATTACCGGATTTTAACGAAAGCAATGCTAAATGGTAGTCCGAGTTCATATTGATAATTACTAAGAATTACATCAAAATTAATGCAATCATAATGGAGTAAAGATATGTTAAAAACAGATCATGATTTTTTTCCTCGAATTATTTAAGTAATTTTTTTAATAAGCGGCCAAGTGCGAGTCGGACTCGCCCATGAAGGGTTCCGTAGCAGCAACATCATATCATAGCTCTTGTAGTTCGTTGTAACTTTGATCGATGTTTTAATAATAGTGTATTTTTTAAAATTAAGTTATTAATAAGTAAGATTTATAACTATATGCGAGTACTTATAGGCTTGTCATAGCTAAACAAGCTAATATATATTCCAGTTTGACAAGAAATATTTCCAAAAACTACTTACTAGATCTCGTTCAAACCAATTTTCGGTGGAAGTTTGCATGGTAATGTACATCATATATTTATTTTAGTTTTATCTTTCTCTTATTTTAGAAGTTACAGGGGGGATACACATTTTACCTCTTTGGAGGTGTCTCTCGCGTAAACTATTCAGTTTAGAAAAAAATGATATTAGAAACCACAATATTATTTTTGAAGACCTATCCACAGATACCCCACAGTATGCGTTTGATTAAAAAAATTTTTTGAGTTTCAGTGATAAGTATGGGGAACCCCGAAAATTTATTGATTTTTTTCTATTTTCTTAATGTGGTTCACAGAATAACGTACCCAGAAGGTTACGTTTTTGCCATTTGGCTACGGAACCCTAAAAAAAATGAACTTTTTCGAAATTGTCGTCATCTAAATAGAAATATTTAGATCCGACTCGTGCTTAGCTATTTTTATTAAATATATTAGCTAATTATATTAACAGTCACCTCATCAGGGAAAACATTTTGTACAATATAATAAAATATAATCATACTGTATATGTCAAAATCGTGCACTCAGTAAGGTTACGTTCTGGTCTAGACTTTAGCCTTACAGATCAATACGTCTTGATTTTTTACATTTTGAGGAAATATGAAAAGTTATTAATCATATATATATATATATATACGGAGTATAAGAAAATCCCGAAAAAGACAAAGATATTTTTTTTAAGTTCAGCGAAGGAAGGCCAAGCTTCATTAGTATGAATATAAAAAACATCATTAATTTTTGTGACTCCTTCTTTTGAAGTTTGAGGTTAATTTGATAACTATATTGTAAGTAAAATAACTAGTTTCCTTCAACCTTTTTAACCTAATAATCAACATTAAAATATCTGAAAAAAATCATGTGTATTTTGAACGATCATTTGTAACCGGAAGAAAAAAAAATGTGAAAAATAGTTCAACTTTGAACCTCAAAAACTAATATAAATATTAATTTTACAGACAAAGTTGTTGTAACATAATTAAAGTATATTTCACAATCTAAAATTTAATTTGTGTATATTTCTCGTCCGACAAACCATTTAGGAGATATACGACAAAAGGAAAACCTATGTACAGCGGAAAAAAATATTGAATGAAATGGTTATGTTAATAATTAAGCTATATTTCGAGACAGATATACATAATATCAGTCTCTAGTATATATTTTGAATAGATCTTGATTGTATTACTTGTTACATATTTGACAGACAGACAACTATATGAATAGATTTATAATGAAATAAAGTGAAAACTTCTACCATTTACGGATACAATACAAATACAGTAGTATAAAGCTATACAGAGTTCAATATCCTATTATTTTTATTATATATATATATGTATAGGTATGTATATATTAATACAAACTAGTCTGTATATATGTATTTTATGCCGTGTACTAACTTTACTTGCTTTTACAATCAACAAGAATTACTAAAATTGTATATCTGTAAAACAAAACTACAAAATACAGCGATCTGCCATGATAGCTAAAAACCTGATGGAATGACGTCATAGCTTAGTAAACGTAGTTTTGGTTTTGCACTTTACATAGAATAAAACAATGTCTCTTCCTGCTGTATGCATTTTTTAAAATAGGCAACTGATTTTGATGCAGTTATACTAATATATAAAGCTGAAGAGTTTGTTTGTTTGAAGGCGCTAATCTCAGGAACTACAGGTCCGATTTGAAAAATTCTTTCAATATTGGATAGCCCGTTTATTGAGGAAGGTTATAGGATATATGTCATCACGCTACGACTCATAGGAGCTGAGCATCACGCGGACAAAGTCGCAAAGCTAGTTATAGTATAGAAACCATGCAAAGCCGTGGCGTTGGATTTAAAACTCC
Organism: Limenitis camilla; assembly: GCA_905147385.1. Classification (NCBI taxonomy): domain Eukaryota; kingdom Metazoa; phylum Arthropoda; class Insecta; order Lepidoptera; family Nymphalidae; genus Limenitis; species Limenitis camilla. The sequence continues at coordinate 10,364,594 of LR990249.1, read as the reverse complement.
AATATCAGACAAAGAGAACATTAAGTAAGACTCCCACGAGTAATACAATCGTATTGCTACACTTGCCCAAAACTATGACTTTGCTTAAGGCCAGAACCACAAATCGTCTTACATTAAAACACGAGGATCTTAGTTTTATTTCCCATTGTTAGAATTTTGTGGACAACTTTATTTTCAAGTCTATGCTGGTTTTTGTACTAGAACTAAAATTAAACTATATCTTCTTATATATAAAATTCTCGTGTCACAATGTTAGTTACCATACTCCTCCGAAACGGCTCGACCGATTTTTATGAAATTTTATATGCATATTCAGTAGGTCTGAGAATCGGCTACTATCTATTTTTCATCCCCCTAAGTGATAAGGGTGGTCCACCACAAATTTATTTGGCAAAACAACGTTTGTCGGGTCAGCTAGTTCATGTTATGAAATAATATAATATGGGTTAAATATTTTTAGGAACTTTAGTGGAAGCATTTGAGAAGAGGATAAATAAATATACTAACACACTAACACAAATTACTAAATTATAAGTTACCTACTAATACACTAACGTACGGAGAAATTAATAGTTGTAATTATTGTTTAAAAAAAAATTGTACTCAGTAAAGAAATAAAAATCTTTTAATTTTATTTTTAAAATAATATCAATATCATTATTCAAAGGGTAATGGCGGGTTTCTATGGAATATCTGCCCTTGGGCCCTTTAGGTTATAAAGTAAAAATAATTCTGAGAAATTTTCTAGTTTTTCATAAAGAAACTCTTTTTTTGATTTAATTTTTTTTTCATTTCAATCGTTGTAGTAATTTTTTTTTCATATTTAATTATTTATATTATATATAAGTTAAAAAATTCTCGTTATGGAAGAGAATGAAACACATTTTCTGACAAAATTCGGTGAGTGACACTTTTCAAAAAAGTTTAAAAAAAAAATATTGAAATTTTATTTCTTCCGCCAAAAAGAATTATAACTAAAATATTTTTTCACGCCTTTTACTCCTAAGAATTGGGGAAAAAATCGATAAAAGAGGTTTTTTGAAAAAAACGGTTTCATATACATGGCAGAAAATTTGTCAGAATTATTTTTATTCATAACCTAAATGAATCCCTAAGTACGAATAGAAAAGTGTTACTCTTTGTGTATCTCCTAATCCAAAGATTTTCGATTGAGATTGATTTCAATTTCAAATTAATGTAAAAATAAATTAAAAAAATACCAACAATCAAAAAAGTAAACTTTAAACAAGATAATCCCGAAAACTTATGTTTTTAAATACGCGCGACTTCGTCCCCGTGTAACTCCGCTCCTATTGGTCGTAGCGTGATGATATATAGCCTATAGCCTTCCTCGATAAATGGCCTATCTGACACTGAAAGAATTTTTTAAATCAGACCAGTAATTCCTGAGATTAGCGCGTTCAAATAAACAAACTCTTCAGCTTTATATATTAGTATAGATAAAGACATAGGTCGAGTTTCTAGTTATGTTTATCTTATTTTTATAATATGAAAGATGTTCTAGGTATCTTCAGGATCTAGGATTCTATATGCCCTGCCCTGTTTTCATTGAATCCAAGCAATAGATTTAATATGGCGACCCTGAATTGTAATGTCATCCTTTACTCGCAATATATTACTAGAGATTGTATCTGACATCTGCAACCTGTCAAGGGCGCGCTAACATTAGGGCCTAGGACTTTATGCGAGTTAAATATTTCTATTATTAGGTTATTGGTAGAAAGCTACACTATTCCTAATAAACTCAATCTAAGTTTAATTTACATAAATGTTATAATTTTAAAGATATGGCCATTTTAAAGAGATCCATCCTTTAATCTCACCGTTCAACGTTTAACATTCAATATAATTAGCTTAAAACTATTATAGTCATTCAAAAGTAGTTAAATCTAGTAATTTGAATAATAATGAACAATATTAATTAAGATACATACAAGTATTATTGGTTTTATGTACTATATTCGCCATTTTTAATCAAATATAAAGAGACGCGCTAAATTAATATACTTAGGTAATTTTATCTAAGCAACTGAAAGTCTAATTTGAAAACCGTTTTTTATATAATAGCCTATTTATTGAAGAAGATTAAAAATAAATTATGTTATGTTACGACCCATAGGAACAGAAATTTTCATCTGTGAATTGAGGACTCGATTTAAGATGTATAAGTGTCTCAATCGTTTAATTTAATAATTTAAAGTTTAAAAAAATTATTCTATTATTTCTTTTAGATTAAATTAACGTAAATGGGGATGTAAAGGGTGTAAAAATATTATGTTTAAAATTATTTTAAAATAGTTTAAATATTTGAAAATTATCAATTAATTTATGAGGTTTAAAATATAAGAAATATTTTTAAAAAATCTGTAAGGAGCGCTGAAAATTATTGGCATTAAAATGTGAAAGTTTATTATGTAACATTAATAACTTAATTATATATTAAATATAGATTAAAAATAATTACCCTTAGCGTGACAGATTAAAAATATAACCACCACACACACACACAACACGTTACGTCTCCGTACAACGCACAACTGAATATCGTGAAAGGGCGGCCATCTTTTTATAATATTATCATTACAAGGATGCTTGGGGGGGATTTCCGGGTATACTGATCTTATTCTTTATTTACTACTTAGGTTTTGAAATGCTGCTTATAAGTGTTTTTTTGGAAAAAAGAATTTTTGAAATCGATTACGTTGTTGCGGAGAGCTTGGAAGTTAGAGTTGTGACGTGTTGTTTGTTGCTTTCGATTAATTTTGCCGGGTTTTACATTAAAAATATAATCCAAAATTTTATCACTAAAATTGCATTGATTTCAGGCATTTTCTAATCGTAATTATTATTGATAAATAATATCCAGTGTTTTATCTAACTCGAGCTAAAAACGGTTAACGATTTAAGGAGTTATTTGAATAACAAACAAATCACATTTCTTCAAATTTAGATTTGGTTAAAAATTACATGATTTATTAAAAAAAAAGGAAGTTTAGAAGACAAATATTTTTCTAATTTACATTAAGTATGACTACGCATTAAATAAAAAAGGTATTTTAGGGCATTTCTTCCTGAATCTAACATAAATTTTAAAGATAAAATAATTTAAGATAAATGAGGAAACTATATACGGTTTCGAGCAGTACTTTTTGCGTGAAAGACGTACAAACAAAAATTTAAAAAATATAATTTTGGCTTGTATTTTCATATAAAAAAATACAATTTTTTTCTTAAATATTTTATAACAACATTTTATAAATTGCGAACTCGTGGAAACTGTTTAAATTCTTTGATAAAAGAAGTAGGAAAGGAAAAAGCTAATAATGTTCAAAAGATTAAATAATTCTTCTTAAATTATAGCTAAGAAATATCTAGATTTCATCAACTATCAAACAAAAAGAAAACAATTTAAAATAGTGGAAAATCCAGTAGAGAAGGGGAGATGTAACAAATGTGTCTTCTCTGATTAGCTTTGCCTTCAATAAACTTCGTTAACATTAACTAACTTAGTTGCATCTTGATAAATATAAATTTAAATATGATATATAAATAACAGGAAAGACTTCGATGTGTTGTAAAGGTAATAAACAAACGGACTGATTTATCATTTTGTTTACATTTATAGCCTATAGATTATGTGAGTGGAATATCATTTGCTACATATGAACTACAAGAAAACCTTTATTAAAAAAAAATTATTACAATTTTTGTGTTTTTGTGAGAACTATAATGGTAATATAAAAGTAAGGTAATTGCCCAACACTCTATTAGTTTCACTCTATATAGTATGGCGGATATAACTTACTTTATAAAATACTAGCTGTGCCTGCGGTTTCACCCGCTGTATTTTGGATAATTCACACTATATTTTTATAAAAAATAGCCTATGTGTTATTCTGATGTGTGAGCTATACTACTGTTTCATTAAAATCCATTCAGTAGATTTTGCGTGAAAGAGTAACCATACATCCACACATATATTATGATAAACTTTCACGTTTATAATATTAGTAGGATAGAAGGACTAGTCGACCTACCCCAGTTTTGTCTGGATGCAATTTCCCACATTTATTGAAGCTTAATTTTCATTATATTTATATTTAAATAACTTTTAAAGATTTAAGCGGTCAAACAGCTTAACATTAACTTCATCCCCTTTTTTTTTTGTTTACGCGGAGGAATGCGTTTACGCATACCCGTCCAACCCGTAGGGGGTGGGCTAGCTGAGTTATGTGGGACTCACCGGTGAGAAACCGTCCTACCCACTAAACCTCCGCGGTTACCCTCTCCGTCATAGTAAGACGCTGCTGGATCGCTTTCGCATTCGACAACAGCGTCTCAACGGGCGGCCCGCACTATAGCGGGCCTGCTTTCCTAATTCAGGGATGTCCCGAGGAACGGGGACACCCTTGGTGCCCCGGTGTCGTGCAGGAGAAGGAGGTGGGCGTAGCGACGCTGTCTTCTTCCCGGTCGACCTCTACGGATCGGGTCCGAGGAGGTATCTACCTCCCGGGCTTGTTCCGCGGCCTCCTACAGCGAGATCACTGTCTCGCAAAAGGAGGTGACTGCCATCCAACCTGCCTTGCTTCCGAGCATGGCCCCAACCACCCTTGGGAGAGACAGGTCTCCACCTATAAGCGACATCAAAACATGTCGCTGGGGTCCCCAGGCAGCGCACTTAGCCAAAGTGTGGTGCGACGTGGCTAAAGCCGCCCCACACTCATGACAAGCCGGCGTAGGCTCTCTCCGGGTAATCTGGTGCAGATATCTGGTCCCCAAAACAGCCAGCCGGTCCGGTGAGCATCTGCGTCAGCCGAAAGGTGAGGAAACTGTGCCGCCTGTCAACCCAACGATCCAGGAAGGAAGTCTCCACTTACTCGCCGGCTCGCCCTGAAGCGGTGCATCTCTGCGAGCACCTCCGCCTGGAGTACCCAGGGCGGGAACTTCATCCTCTATTCCAACCCCTTCAAGACATTTTTTCGCTTTAAAACTTAACCAAATTTTATCAAAATTCTTTCAGTGGTTTAAGCATGAAAGTTTAATCCTTAAAAGTTTAATTGCCTTTGAAAGGATGAAAAAATTTATAATATTATATAAAAGTACACTTTATTGTTATTGCCTTTTATTTAATGCTTATTCATACGAGCGAGAGAGACGTAACTTAATCCTTCTTTTTCTATTATTGATTTAGTTTAATGAAATTTAAAGACTCTCCTTATACAACTCTCCTTATACAACTGTTAAATTAATCATTTAAATGACTTCCGAATGAAAATCTAATTTAATATAGTCACCAAGTATCGATAAAACTTGAAAACAAAATATAAAAACATTCAAAAAAATCTTGATACTCGATTCTATTCGATACTTGATATCGAAAGAAAGGTACGATTGTTATAATTGTCAATATATTAATATTGTAAGGCAGCTCTCAAGTGAGCAATGAGCTGATAGTCTCCAAACGGGTGACCAGATCTTCACAATACATAGCTAAGAACCATCTTGATTAAATTACCTTTCAAACAAATAAAACTTCATTACAATCGGTCTTTTATCTTGGGAGCAATGATCCCACAGAAATACATACAACGGCCTATAGCGTCAGGGGTTAAAAATGTCATTGGATCAGTTCAAATTATAACATAATATTTCAGTAGGTATCTACGTGTCTAAGGTCACACACCAAAGGTGTTTAAGTATAATTTGACGGAACCTTTAAAGTGCAATATTTCAGTTGTACAATTTGTATTTGTAACCTATCAATATGATCGTGACTTATCCGCTATCAATTATTATAATACAACATTTTTGACACCAATGACGTATTTAAGTATCTACAATTGTTTACAGACGATACGTTGATGATACTGTTATTTGTTTTAAACAAGATACCTGCCCTGGCTTCGCTCGTTTTATGTCAGAAAGGGATTAGACATTGTTTTTATTATCCTATTAATATTATAAACGCGAAAGTTTGTAAGAATTTATGGATGTATGTTTGATACTCTTTCACGCAAAAACTACTGAATGGATTTTGATGAAAGTGTACAATAATATAGCTTATATATCAGAATAACACATAGGCTATAATGTATAATGATATAGTGTGCATTATCCAAAATATAGCGAAACCAATAATTGTAATCATAATTCAACCATTTTACACAAAGTCTGAAGAAATTATACACATAAATATACCTTATGAATAACTCTGTCTAATGGTGAAAACCGCATGAAAATCCGTTCAGTAGTTTGAGTTTCTCGCGAATAGATAGTTGCGTCGTAAGACTGTTTTATAATATAACATTGACTTATTATTGGCGTAAGGAACCAGCGATTGACGCAGAAGGTCTCAACAGTATATTTCCCCTAAAAAAGCAATTTAGGGTCAAATTGGCTTTGATACTATATAAAAAATGACGCTACAAAAGTTCGGCAGAATCATGGAATTCATAGGTACGTATTATTTCATTATTGTACCATAAATCCTAAATTCTCTTGTAAAAATTTATAACCCATTATTTGATTATTTCTATGAACAATGTTGTCATATTTAAAATTAAGCCTGATTAATAGAGTTTTTTATATATATAAAATAAAAGAAATGACCATAAATATTTATTTATATAGAAAAAAATGTGGTCGAAGCGACCAAAGTAGCAAATTTTCCCCATTTTAGGGGAAAGCTTAATCAGCAGCAGGCAACAGATGAATAGTTCGTAACCGATATCACATTAGTTAGATCGCTGTACCGTCCTATTAGTCACGCAATATGTTGGCCAGACAATTAACAGAACCCTACCGCGCGTGTATCATATAAACAGTTTATAAATGTAATAAATATCCAATTAATTATTATAATTATAATAATAGTGAGCATCCGACTGTAGATGAAGTATTTGTAATTAATATTATTAAATAATTATTATGATTGCTTATTATTGTTTTATCTCATACTATATTTAACCGCTCATACGTTGTGGGGTGGAAGTGACCCAAACTTATAAATTTCATAGTTTATCTCTTTTTATAACTCTTGATCTTTGAATTTTCAAGCATATTCGTAATTTTAATTTTTATTATTGCAATGAATTATTCACTCAAAACGGGACACGGACAACGAAAAGGAAGTCTTTCAGACATCCACGACATGATAAGAAAAAATCAAATTGGTGTACCCTCATTAATAATATATAATAATTTTGTTTCTATCACGTCCAGTTTTTTTATGACAGATACATATTCATTTATGACCTCATATACGTGCCTTTTTTTGAATAACTTCATTTAGATGACTTTTTTTTTTTTATAATAGATAAGGTGCAAACGAGCAGATGGTCCACCTGATGGTAAGTGGCAACCATCGCCCATGGACATCGGAAAAACAAGAAACACTCTCTCGTTTTGTCTATGCGTTGCATCCCCGAAGAGTGGGAAGGGGGAATGAAGAAGAAAAATGATGCGGATTCAGCGGGCCCTGGGTAAGAGCCCAGAGTCCACTAGACCCACAGCATTAATGGGATGGGAGAGGGAAGGGGTAAGTCTGGCCCACATGCGGCTCAACCGGAACGCGTCTATGACACTTGGCGATCGGATTCGCATGCTGGTGGTCGCAAGCCAGTCGGGGAACAGATCCCCTACCGCCAAGGGACTGTATAACAGTTGCATTCAACTAACTTATATCTTAAGTACGTTTTTTACATCGTAAACATGCCACGAAAGTGAAAATTAACTTTTATATCTCAGCGTCCAAATTTCTCATCATTAATCGAACTGTGCTATTTAGACTATTTTTGATTTCCTGTGAGGAATCAAGATAAATCTGGGTCCCTCATAAATGTTCTGTTTGTTATTTTTGTTTGATTCAAATAAAAGAAAGTGTGGCCCAAGGCCTCTTTCTAGGCCGTAAAAATGTTAAAATCGATCCTTTATTGAACCCTGATGGCATTTCTTATCACCGTTGCACATAAAGCTTGGCCTGATAAAAAATTTTGTAAAGTCCCTAAAGATGGCAGTGAATTTGTAAATATTCACGAAAATCCTAAGTATTTATTCTATACAGAGCAATCATCACTCTAAATGTAGCTGATCTTTGTACTTTTTACGAAAATATATGTTTTGATGTCACAAGGAAACCTGACGTGTCAATTTTTTTTCATTCACATATTATTGTTTGGTGGCCCTAACATTCAAAATTTGATTAGTGCTAGGAGTGCTGTATAAACAAGGTCACGTAAGTACTTTACGATCTAGTTACCACGTCTTGTGTTAGGTTAGGTTTATGTGCGTTTGACCTTGGGTTTAAACCAAAAGCCTAGCAGTGGAGGCGAGTGTCTCGATCGAATAAAGAAATTTCCTTAAGCCTACACCTTGGTCACAAGTCCAAGGCACTGCTTAGGTTTCTCTCGTAATTGTTAGAGATCATATTTGATCATTTATTGGTTCAATAGGCGTATCTACGTTGCGTTTACCCAATATTCCATTCAATACCATCACCCCCTTTTAGTGTTCCCCAATATTCCCCATCTTCCTCCTTCCATCTCCTTTCACATCGTTTTAAAATCCCCGACATACATTTTTTGAAAAAAATTAAAAAGGAAATATCCATAATACCTCAAGCGGCAACTACACTATACAATAGCAAGATTTTTTTTGATAATTAAAAAAATTGTGCATCATGACATTTAGATCCCACCTCTCCCAATAAAGGGTTAATGAAGTATAATAATTTAATTAGGATCTATATCTTTATGGTGAAGATATGCTGTTAAATCCAGTTACCCTATCATTCAAATAGAAATAACTTCATTTAAAAAAATGATGCTGTTATTTTAAGATTTATTTTATCAACTTAAAAATAATATCGTGTGACGTGCGATTCACACACGATAGAAGTGAAACTTCAGTAAATCGACAAAAGAATGAGATGAATATATATAATAATATAAAATAGTATGTATATTTCTGTCTCATTCTTTCCTACACATTTTTGTATTTGTGTCTCTTACCTGTCGTTTTGTATATTTCTGTCTCATTCTTTCCTACACATTTTTGTATTTGTGTCTCTTACCTGTTGTTTTGTATATTTCTGTCTCATTCTTTCCTACACATTTTTGTATTTGTGTCTCTTACCTATTGTTTTGTATATTTCTGTCTCATTCTTTCCTACACATTTTTGTATTTGTGTCTCTTACCTGTTGTTTTGTATATTTCTGTCTCATTCTTTCCTACACATTTTTGTATTTGTGTCTCTTACCTGTTGTTTTGTATATTTCTGTCTCATTCTTTCCTACACATTTTTGTATTTGTGTCTCTTACCTGTTGTTTTGTATATTTCTGTCTCATTCTTTCCTACACATTTTTGTATTTGTGTCTCTTACCTGTTGTTTTGTATATTTATGTCTCATTCTTTCCTACACATTTTTGTATTTGTGTCTCTTACCTGTCGTTTTTTCCGTTGCATCCGGTTTGAAATCACAACGATTCTAAAGAAGTTTCACTTCAATAAAAAAAAACATTTAGTTTGATTAATCTATTCGTACCAGAAAAGAGAACTAATTTTTATTATTCATACCGAATATGTTATAAATAACAACATATAACTATTGTATTATTTATCTATGTATGTGACGATTAGTTACTATCTTAAGGACTTCTGTGATTGTGATGTGTGAATTATTATACACTAGCGACCCGCCCCAGCTTCGTATGGATTCTCTACTATAATATCCATGTATATAAAAGGAGAAGCTGACCTAATGACTGACATACTATGTATCAACGCAGGGCCTAAACTGTAAGGGTTAGAAACTTGAAATTTTGCACGAAGTTTCCTTTTATAACGTAGGAGAGCACTAAGAAAGGATTTTTGAAAATTCATCCTTTAAGGGCGTAAAATGGGGGTGCAAAGTTAGTATGAAACTTTTTCGTTTTTGAAGTTATTCATATGAAATTCTGTGTGAAGGTTCTTCATTGAAAATCAAGAAACACGTGTAAAATATTTTTTCAAAAATCATCCCTTAAGAGGGTAAAAGGGGGGGTGCAAAGTTAGTATGACTACCTCATAAAATTATTAAATATGTCTACAGACGATACTACTGTGCGTAATATAACTACCTCAATATCGCATACGAAGTTGCGGGTAATAACTAGTTATACATATAAACCTTCCTCGTGATTCAATCTATTTATTAGTAAAAACAGCATTAAAATCCGTTGCTTAGTTTGAAAGATTTTAACGTACAGACAGCGGGAGCCGTGATAGCTAGACAGTTGAAATGTTCACAAATGATGTATTTCTGTTGTCCCTATAACAACAAATACTAAAAACAGAATAAACTAAATATTTAATATTTATATATTAAATAAGAGGCTGGTTATATTGCCCAGCAGTGGGCAAGTGCTGCAATTATTTCATACAGATACAAGTGGGTTAATTATTCTCCAGTACATTAATTTATTTAGCAAGTTTCGTCTCAAACTGTTTGTACGTTCTAAACATCTGATTAATATGGTAATAAATGGAATATGGATGGAGTGGAGCGGCTTCAACACTATATAATATTTAAATAGTTTTGTAGTGGATGTCTGTTGGTATTTACGACGAAATTAAATGGAGTGAAACAAGATCTAATGAGATAAACTACGAAGTTGTGATATGTTATGATGTGTTTGATGAGATGACATGAGATAAAAACAACGCTATACAAGGCAACACAAACAGTTATACGTAAAAAATAAAAAACATGTTGTGTATATATTATATTTCATTGCTTATTAGTCGATCCACCCTCGCTTCGCAAAAGTTTAAATATTTTTACAACACCTCCTTGGTTTACTTTTAAATAAAAATGCAAAAAATATATGTCGGAGAAGGCGTATTGGCTTCGGCTTCTTTAATAACTGCTGGGCTCGTGGGCGTCATTAGGGCTAAGTGCAAGCACAAAACAAAGTTACTAAATATTAATTTTACTTTATTCGTTATTTTATAATAGTTAGATAAGATGAAGAAATTAATAATATCTGAGCAGCGAGTTCGCGACACCAATCGAAACTTATTCTAGCTTTTCAGAATATACTCCCGTACCAACCACCTCCATCGAACCCTCCAGAATTAATACCGTTTTTCCGACAGATTGTTCTACTGCGCAAGTTAAGATGGCGCCTCGACCTTGCTCGAGGTTTACCTCTGCTCTGATTGGACGTAAATCATGATACAATGTTTAAGCTGGTTGTAATTTAGTTTAAATTAATCTAGATTTATTTAAACTAAATTAAATTAGGGTCTTTTAACATGGTTTAGTCAGCTACAGAAATCTCCTTTATATTTTGCTATAAATTCAAGTCATAATTTGATCCTAAGTCGTCATTCAACAGTAATACAATGTAACAAACTTTAAACAAAAAAAGATAAGATTCTAAACAAGTAAAATATTAGAAATCTAAATTAAATTAAACCTTAATACATAAAGACTTAATAACATGTTTTATTAAGCTATAGAAAAGTAGTTATAAAATGAATTACTGTACTGTACATATTAATTCAATAGACGGTGCTTCCGTAGGCCGATAGTAATACGTTAACAATATAGTCATTTTTAAATTAAAAGAGTTAAAATCCAAACAGTATAAAAATGTCAAAAATCTAGTTTAAATCAGACAAAAATAAATTAGGATTTAATAACAAGCTTCAGCAAATTAACTACGAAATCTACTTTTAAAATGAACAATTGTACAAACATAATTTGATCCTAAGAGTTCCATAGAGCGATATCACATAAACAATATAGTAATTTCCAATTAAAAAAATAACAATTCAAAGAATATAAAAATTATGTGAATATAGATTAATTAAGACTAAATTAAATTAAAATTTACAAGTAGTGTTACTAAATAATTAAAATCGTATGTTAAATTAGCAACCAGCTCAAACATAACTCTTTACCGAATACTTCTTCCGACATATATATCCTGTATGGAAATAAAATTAATTTCCTTATCAAATACTTAGTATATCTATTGATAAAAATTATATTGCCTTTGGTATCATATCATTTTAAATATGCACATTTGAGCACAACCACGAAACCATTTCGCTCTCTTTGTACGACAACTTAGTAAACTTCAATTTATTTTGTAAGCGTGAATAATTTTTAATAACAGTCCCTTAAATGTATTTAATTAATATTATATACTGCCTACGCTTTGCCCTTTACCTGATTTTTTTGATTAGTTTTTTATTTCATTGAAGTGAGTGAATGAGTTGATTAATGAATGAGTAAATGTGTTTAATAGAAACAGATATCAAAAAACCCGAGCAAAATTACGAGTAATAAACCTAATTCAAATAATTTTGAAAGATTGTTTGGACTGAATTAGTGAGTGAGTTAGTTTGTGAATGAGTTAGTAATTTAATTAATAAATGTTTGGTGAAACCAATCAACCAATCTTCGAAGATTTCAGAGTAAACTCTGTCTATTGATTGACTGTCTATTACGCTAAAACTACTGAACCGATTTCAATGAAATTTGGTACAGAGATAGACTAAAGCTTGGGAAAGGATATGAGCTATGTTTTATCGGGAAAAAAAGGATTGAAAGGGTTGAAATAGGGAATCCGAGACGAGTGGAGTAGTTTGATCATAATTCAATAAACGGATACAAGATCTCCTTACGAATTAATACATAAATACAAATATATAAAGATGTGGTTACATAAGACTATTATATAATTTAGCAAAACACCTGACCTTCTGCAAACCTTGGTCCCTATGTGACCTCTTGAATCAGTACTTCATACATATTTGTTTTTGTCTGACCTAGGTCTAGGATACACTTCGGTAACGTATATAATCGTTTTATGTAATAAATCAATATTCTTTTTACATAGTAGTATATGTAAAAAATACTGTGCTACACTGGAAGCTAAGTAATGTTTGGGGTAAGTGACTCAGGTGCAGGTTGCCACTACTTAACCTAATTACGTTATATTAACTAAACTTAGACAAGTGATCCTTAATTTTCTTATTGGTTTATATAAGAATTTTCCTATTAGATATATTATTTATACTGATCAATAGATAAGTAGCAGTTTGACAAGTAATTTTGTAAAATAAATATTGTCCGTCGAATTGCTTTTTTGCTTAATTTATTTAAATATTAAATATCAAGTTCACACTGGAAACGATTGTAAACTGTGAGAGAACGACAGTTTAGACAGATAGCTAAGAAGGACCTAGGACTTGCGACCAAGGTGTAGGGTTAAAGGCCTTTTCAGTTATTGCAACGGTATCCTCCTTGATAATAAAGTTAACTTACACGGACCTCAAGAAGGAAGACCTTAACCACGACACTGTATTATTAACACCAGAGAGACTGACTAAACGTTATATATTGACTACTCACGAATAAACTTGTATTTGGGTCGCAAGTCCCAAGAACTAATAGATTCATGGTTTCATTTTGCATAACACTATCTTCATCAGTGACCGTTAATAATATTAAATTAAATTGCAATGTCATTTGTATATAAATGTTATGTCATCTGTCAAAGATGCTTCAACAATACATGATGGGATATGTTTAATTATATTATGCTTGACCTCGCTTCTCTGAGGCTTTATTAGATATATCCCACACAATGAAGATTGTATCTATTAATGAAACTACCCACATGGCTGTTTAATACTGATCCACCATGAGTAACAATAATTAAAATAAGAGTAATGAAAGTTAGTAACATCGTTGATAACTTTATATTCGAGGGGAGTAGTTACCAAACGTAGCTCGCCAGGTAACCATTATGGCTGTTCATATCCTATATCGGTCCCATGTTCAATTGTCCCAATCTTATATTACTAATATTATAAACTAGTCGACCCTTGCAACTTCGAACGCGTCTAGCTCAGCTTCTATTGGTCATAGCGTGATGGTATATAGCATATAGCCTTTCTCGTTAAATAGGCTATCTGATACTGAAAGAATTTTTCAAATCGGACCAGTAGTTGCTGAGATAAGCGCGTTTAACCAAACAAACAAATTCTTCAGCTTTATATATTAGTATAAGATATAAGATAAGATGTTTATGTTTGGATGTTTGTTACTCAATCACGCAAAAACCACTGAACGGATTTCAATAAAGTTTGGCACACACATACTTTATAATCTGTATTAACATATAGGCTAATTTTTATTCCGAGAAAAATCAGAATTTCTGTGGAAAAATATTAAAATATGTTTAAGCTCCTCAATATTTTTATTTAGCAACAATATATTGTAAATTAAATGGTTTTTGATAAATCTAATAATTGGACTCACGCAAAGTCGTGGTGGGTCGACTAGTAAGAATAGTATAGTAGTGTTTTGTTATTTTGTTTATTTTTAAATACAAAATTACATAGCAATGAATATAAATAATTATTGTTATAAAATTCACACTTCCTTTAACGTTCATATAATATTTAGAGATCTGTTTCTATGACACGAATAGTGATTTGGCCGAATACCGAATAACGAATATTCGGCAACACTTAGAATCTTTCGCGTGTGTTTTACTAATGGACCTGGAAAAGAAAGTGAATATAACAAAAATGAAAGGAAAAATAATTTATGGGCGATCTGAGGCAGAGAAGTGGAAAAGGAGGAACCTCCCCTTAAGGGTAAAAGACTGGATTTCCGGCAAAACCAGAAGTCCTATGAAAAAATTTAAATGGCAAAGTTATAGGTAATAAAAAGATCTACTACTTTTTAATTTACACTTTTTTCATATGACCTCAAAATTTATGTGAAAAAATCAAATAACCAAATTTTTAGTTTTTTATTTATATCTTCTACAAAATATTTTTTTTCCACGAAATTTTGTGAAACGTTTGCTATCAACAAATTCTAAATTAATTGTTTTTATTCATCATTATTACTGGTAGAGTTTAAGTATTATTTAAATTAATATGATAAATGAAAAAATAAAAAGGTGTGTGTGCGATTCACACACGATAGAAGTGAAACTTCAGTAAATCGACAAAAGAATGAGATGAATATATATAATAATATAAAATAGTATGTATATTTCTGTCTCATTCTTTCCTACACATTTTTGTATTTGTGTCTCTTACCTGTCGTTTTGTATATTTCTGTCTCATTCTTTCCTACACATTTTTGTATTTGTGTCTCTTACCTATCGTTTTGTATATTTCTGTCTCATTCTTTCCTACACATTTTTGTATTTGTGTCTCTTACCTATCGTTTTGTATATTTCTGTCTCATTCTTTCCTACACATTTTTGTATTTGTGTCTATTACCTGTCGTTTTTTCCGTTGCATCCGGTTTGAAATCACAACGATTCTAAAGAAGTTTCACTTCAAAAAATATTTGTGAGTAGGTAATATTATGCATTCTTTTTTATCGAGATTAACTATTCGGAATATTATTTCTAGTCTCTAGTATTTATCATCAAAACTAACGATTCCATAATATGCAATGCAAATAATAATAATAGTTGAAGTGATCTAATAATACTTATTTCATGACAGCACACGAGTAAGTAAGTGTATAAGCGATTTTAAAGCCATATTACCAAAAAGTTTAGATTTTAAAGTTCATCTGGGAAATCCCAGAAAGAACTTCCAGCTTATATAGATAAAGAAATGTGTTATCTTGTCATATATATAAATCTAAAGTATTTTGCTAATCAAACAATAACATACCATCGCTATATAAGAGGCGTCCTTCTGTCAAAAGCGCCGCGTCTGGGAACGAACTCACGACCTTTGACTGTCAATCATATCTCGACATGTTCATACAGCGTTTCATTTATTTATCAACTCCTACACATAACTACCAACTTTGTAGTGGCGTATTTCTTATTGTTTCATTTCAAACTACTTGATACGTCGTCGCTTTGCGAAGGTGGATTCAGCTATAGTAAAAGTTTTATTAAAATCGATTTAGCATTTTTCACCTTTTAAACCTTCCCTAACCTTCAACAGATATTTCAAAATCCAAATAAGCCAAATCGAGCGAGACAAACGAATAGCAGCTGAAGAGTTTGTTTGTTTGAACGCGCTAATCTCAGGAACTACTGGTCCTGTTTAAAAAATTCTTTCAGTGTTAGATAGCTCATTTATCGAGGAAGGCTATAGGCTATATATCATCACGCTAAGACCAATAGGAGCGGAGCTACACGTGAATGAAGTCGCATGGGTTGGCTAGTATAGATATGTATACCATCTACACGTTGTCTCTATAATAGATCTGAGCCTGTCTGTCAATTGATTTAACACAGTTAAACATTGTCTATAGTAGTACATGTAGTGTTTAATTCTTATCAAGAGTCACGTGAACGTGAATTATGTTGTCGATATTATTCGTTTTGTTTTAATGTTCGTTGCGAGCTCGAGTAGAGGATATTATTAGTTGTGATCATGTTAAGGAGGCTGCTTATGTATCACAAGCCCCAGACACTTTTCGACTTGTTGTCTACGATGCAAGTTTATACGTACTGCTTTATAATATATAGTTCTATGAACTTATTGATGTCAAATTACATTTTAAAAGGAAATGTTCTTTAAATGTTAAGTTTGTGATGAAAATTCAATGATAAAAAATATAGACAGCTATATGTATTATTGTTCTAGAGTTATCTGTTTATGTACAGTTGTAATTATGAAAATAATATAATTTAATTTAAATTATAAAGTGTAATAAACATGGTTGTGTGCTTTAAATGGTGTAGAAAAGCATTTATCTTCGTATGAACAAGTTCACAGTATTGTTAAAAGCATTTGTCAGAATTATCTTTGTAATATTCTATTATTGTTTATTTGTTTAAGTAGCGCATTATTTATTACTTGTTTTACTTCAGTTTTTTTATAAATATAAGACTTGTAGACTTGATAATCGAGCAGTAAAAGCAATCCATCAGAAAGTCAGATAAACTCTTCTATGAATATTTTAAATCAACAAAACATCATTAATTTATAATTATATAAGTTATAAAGCTATTTTATATTGTTGTAAGACCCATAGAAGTTTCTGTTTGTAACTTTTAAACCTTGACAAGAATATACTCTTACTATACACTCTACTCTACTATCTACTTGCGCTTTGAATACTGATTTGAATCAGGCGTTACTTTGCGGAAATTCATGATTTAAAAGGAATCAGAAGGTTACCTTGCTATAATCCGCGGCAATCTGAACAACCAGACTCGTATGGCACAACCCAGAAGAGCATCCTGCCCACATAAAAGTGAGACACGCGAACCCGAACCAAAACACACAAGTAGATCGCGATCGACAATCGACTCTACAAGCGTCATCTTCTAAGATGACGCTTGTAGAGTCAACATCTCCTGAAGATGCTTCGGTTACGGAGCGGAACGTACGTCGATTGTCGATCGCGATCTACTTGTGTGGTGTGTACTGGTTCGGGTTCGCGCGTCTCACTTTTATGTGGGTAGAGTGCTCTTCTGGGTTGCGCCATACGAGTCTGGTTGTTCAGATTGCCGCGGATTATAGCAAGGTAACCTTTTGATTCCTTTTAAATTTGTTAATACATCAATGTACAGAAAGTTTTTTTTTATATTCACAACTAAGTATATACTTATATGTATCACGAAGTGCATCTATATATTAGTTAACATATCATCATATCTCCATAATAGAAGATACAGATTACAAACTATTATATGAGTAAGACGCCCACTCACGTACTTGTGCCATTGTCAGGAATGCACTGATTCATCAATAACCTTACATTCTATCAATTATGAACCTACTTTTGTCTGTATGTACTGTAAATTGAGCAATTGTGATATTATATTTATTAACTTACCCGTGAGGGGACGGGTTAGAATAATATTCCCCTCTGCCGCTGGGAGAGCATCTCGTAAGAGCCGAGTAACCCAGCACCCCCTTGGTGGTAGGGAATTTGTTCCCCGACTGGCTTGCGACCACCAGCATGCGAATCCGATCGCCAAGTGTCATAGACGCGTTCCGGTTGAGCCGCATGTGTGCCAGACTTACCCCCTCCCTCTCCCATCCCATTAATGCTGTGGGTCTAGTGGACTCTGGGCTCTTGCCTAGGGTCCGCTGAATCCGCATCATTTTTCTTCTTCATTCCCCCTTCCCACTCTGTCTTCGGGGATGCAACGCATCGACAAAACGAGAGAGTGTTTCTTGTTTTGCCGATATCCATGGGCGATAGTGGCCACTTACCATCAGGTGGACCATCTGCTCGTTTGCACCTTATCTATTATAAAAAAAAAAAATAAATAAATAGTCGACCCACGTGACATCGTTCGCGTAGAAGTAATATGTCAAACTAAGCGATTCGCACGACTTCGTTCGCGTGTTGCTCCGCTCCTATGGATCGTAGCAAAATGTTTAATAGCCTAAGTTACTCCTCGTTACATCAACTATCTACCAGTGAAAGTCCCATCAAAATCGGTACAGCCATTTCAGAGATTAGCCGGGACAAAAATTATAACAAATGTAGTTGTTGGTATAAGAAACGGTTATTTTAATATTACAAACAGACACTACAATTTTATTTTTATGGATTAAGCTACGATTCTATACCTCGGGAACGAAATTTTTTTCGGGATAAAAAGTACTTTATGTGTTAATTTACCTTCTCAGTATCTAAGTTTGTATTATATGTATAAAACAAATTACAATTAGCGCCATCTAGTTTCATGTTTGTAAATATAAAAGATTATTAAATTTAACATGTATTAATATAAAGCTACTAACAAACATATCATTATATAATCGTATAATTACAACATAGTATAAAACAAAGTCGCTTCCCGCTGTCTGAAAGAAAAAAAAACAATTTTTATCTGGAATAAAAAAAATCACCATGTATTTATGTCATTTTTAGGTATAGATCATAGAGATATATACAAGGTTATGGTATTAGATTATATTCCACAAAAGGCCTCGCAAAACTCCTCGCCTCGGGATGGCAATCCGAGATCGAATCGAAGAATCGGTTTTTTGAACAAAAAAAATCGGTCTCTTAAATCGATATTTCACCCTAGAAAATCGACATTTGATTTTTTCCAGTTTTCTAAAAATCGACTGAAGTGAGCTGACAACAACGACCTTTTTTTTTACTCTTCACCTCAGCGTGTGCGAAAAACAGGTCTTCGCAAAAAACAATCTCGCTTTACCTCGATTTAAGGCTCCTTTGACGATGATGATCTTTTTTGATTTTCAACTTAGGAGGCACAATATTTACATTCTAAATGCAAACTAGACAAAAAGATCGATTTTTAAGGAATCGATCTTTTTGGTTCTTTTTTTGTAAATCGATTCTTAGGGTTGCGATTCGATAGGTTATAGGTTTCGGGTTGTAGAGCTTGACATACTTAAATAAAAATATTTAATACATTATTATATAAAAAACAAATATACTGATTAATAAAAAATAAATGTTTCAGAACTGAAGTTTAACTGTTACTTTAAACAAAATAGCTGAAGCAACAGTTAAAATCGGTGTGTATTGTACTTGCATATAATTTTAGTTTCACACCTCGTTAATTTTATTGTTTTAGGTTGTTCCTGTATCGTAGCATACATCAAAATTTTGAATTTCATACACTTTTTGACTACATTTACCGCGCAGTCTCCTCTGTGTTTTTTTTCATTATACGTGACACTGGCAGAATGTTTTGTGCATAAACACATTCAAAGCCAATATGCAATATTAGGTAACTTTTTTAAAAAAACGAAATACAAAATTCTGCTTTAATTCTTAAAATTAAAGAAAAGCTCTTTAACTGTCACATTAAAGGACTAGAGGTCACCGTTATATGGATTCCTGGGCACAGTGGCATATCCGGCAATGAACTAGCTGACAGGTGGGCTAGGTCAGCAGCTGAGTCTGGGCCAGTACTTCATTTCTTTAACTACTCAAGAGATATCGTGTTAAATGCTAAACGTTGGAATGTGAAAGATCAACTGGCTCAACATTACAGGTCAATTCAACCAACTATTCCCCAAAAGCCCTGGTTCTTTAAGCACAAGAAAGCCTGCAAGTGGGTGACTTCAACCATTTGCAGATTAAGATTAGGTCACTCATATACCCCTGTCCACTTAGCTAAGATAAAAGTGCGAGACCACTCCCTCTGTGAGTGTGGCCTAGACGAAGGAACCCTGGATCACATTTTTTTCGGCTGTAAAAAATTCCCTTCTTCCCTGTATGATATATTACCTACTAAAATCCCTCGCCCTACTAACTTTCAATTTCTCCTTTCATTCCCTGACCCTTGTATTATTAATATTTTGTGTAAATATATTAAGATGTACAGTATTAAGCTATAAGTTACTAACATAAAGTAGTTTTAAGTTACTAAAATAAGCTATTAAGTATATTTAAGATTAACATCAGTTAATTAATTGCTTTTTATAACTAACAAAAGTAGTGGGTTAGTTTAACACTTGGTTATTGTGTGTGGTTGCAGGTATAACAAAGGCATCAAACAATCGGTTTTAATTGTAATTATTAAAGTCACCCGAGATCCAATCACACTGCATTTTTCAACGTCCACACTTGACAGAACCAAAAACCGGTATAGCCACAGTACCGTACAGTCTCTTCAGAAAATCCAAATAGAGAAGAGAGTACAGCGTCACTACCGCTCATTCTTACTGTGACTGTCTACCCTCCAACTTGTACCGCTATTAAAAAGCTTTTAATAGCGGTACAAGTCCACAAAATAAGAAGAAGAAGAAGAATAAAAAAAAATGAACACATATTTAATATTTATCAAATAAAATACCGTCAGTAATATTTTATAAAAAAGAGAACATTACTTTATCGAAAATGTGAACTAGTTAACCACATATCACTTCGCTTTGTTTTTATTGAGAGGTTATATAGGTTTCTAATGTGATGTCGTAAATAAACACATTCTTTTGCGCTTACATTGCAAACGCTAGCTGAACCATACGAGATAGGTCAAAATAATGTACTACAGTATTGTACACCTTAAAAAGGTCTACAAAAAGTCCGCGATGGTATATGTCTATCTCTTAGGGATAACCCACAATAACCATTTCTTATCCTTTACTTTTTACGAGAAATAATGGTTTATTTACGAAACGATTTTAAGCAATACAGCATTAACCCTTATCCAATTAGGTACCTTAAGTACATTGTGCATTTAATATAGATCAATATGGCCCTTTACAGCATGGAATAAAAATGAATATTTTCGAAGATATTAAAGATTTAAAATGAAGAGACATAGCGGTTACGGCTAAATACACGTGTTAATTGCACCCGGGCAATTACCCGAACAGGGACGAATAAACTAGTTATTGAATAAACTATTATACTACTAGTCAACCTGCTCTTGTTTCGCTGGGCCAAAACATTTTTATGATACAACTGTAAACCGAACCTTAAGACTCTATGTCAACCACAATAGGAGTCTTAAAATAGTTATCCCATTTATATACATGTCGGAGCATAGTAAAAGATTATCCATTAATCGAATCGTTATCGTTGTCTATGGCGTTGGAGTGGGGTAGTATTCACTTCCGTTGTTTTGACAGTCTCTACCCTCGACCCTTTATATGCGATCGACAGTCTAACTGAAGTCTTAGTCGTGCGCGGTCTCTCAAGAAGTGAACATCATCTAAGTAGTGCTAGTGATAGTGATAGTGATAGTGTCAAGTGCAGTGTAGTGTGGAAGTGCTGTCCAACTAAGGTCACGTAAATCCTTACAATGTTAGGTTAGGTTAGCCTTAGGTTAGGTTAGCCTTAGGTTAGGTTAGCCTTGTGTTAGATTCGGTTTATGTGCGTTTAACCTTGGGTTTAAACAGAGAGCCTGAGCAGTGGAGGCGAGTGTATGATCATTTAAACACTGCTTAGGTTTCTCTCGTAATTGTTAGAGATCATATTTGATCATTTATCGGTTCAATAGGAGTATCTACGTTGCGTTTACCCAATAGTCCGTTCAATATTAACACCTTTTAGTGTTCCCCAATATTCCCCATCTTCCTGCTTCCATTTCTTTTCACATAGTTTTAAAATCCCCGACATACATATATAATATGTTTAATACTTTATTGTTTTTGCTATTTCTAGATTTTATCGTTGAAAGTCTCTTCTCTTCTAATGGTTTATTGATACATTTAAATTACATAAATATCATAATATTCTTTAGAAATTTGGTGATAATTATCTTATTTTCTATCTCTGCAATATAAATTTAAAAAAAAATACTGATAATTTATGGTTATGAAATTTATTTACATTTATTTCGTAATATATAAAAATTGCTATTAAAAGTGTGTTGTTATTTCACGTGTGGTTAGTGTGGTCGAAATTAGTTTATAATGACATTGTTTTGCGTGGATTTGGTAGAAAAAGAAAACAAGAATAATTCTCACTCCTCTGAGTAACGTAATAATATTTTTTTCGCAATCTTAATACTAACTTTCTAATCCTAACTTAAGAATACAAACCAAACAAACGAAACTGTGATTTAATATACTACTTACGCCATCTGTTGACAATTAGATGGCGTCTGTTTGTCTGTTACATAATCAGGATTAAATCACTGAAGCGGTTTTGATGAGGTAGGGTATTTTTTATTGCGAAAAAAATTCTTAAGAATACAAAGTAAACAAATGAGTGTACTCTTACGCCATCTATCGACGTGGGGGTGAATTGCATGTCGAGCTGTGTGGCCGTATACTACATATGAAACCTATTTACACTCTTAGAATAAATCCATAAATCAACTAAAGAATTTTATAGAAGATATTAAATTATTTTTATTTTATATATTAATATTCATTTTATACAAATAATATACTTCATAGGAAAATACATTATTTTTTGCTAATAAAATTAAATTTCCATATTCTGTTTTTTTTTTTAAATACTCTCAGAAATAACACTAAGGACTATTATGGCTGAAATTTTTGATTATTTTTTTTAATTTTAATAATCATAGAGTATTGGATATTATTGATATGATTGCTTAACAGTGCCTAAAGGTTTATTTTATTAAAAAACTAGATCTGAGACAGTCTGGCTGAAGTAAAGAGGTCGAGCAGTGTAGGCGATTTATATAGTAAATAATACTTTAAAATGATAAAAGGTAATTTATGGAAATTGTAGGCAAAGCCGCATACAATATCTAGCACACGACTTCCTCCTCATTACATATAATGATCAATAATCATTATTTTATTAATAATGAAACCGACCTGAGTATTCGTGAAAACTTTTTTGTGATTACCAATTTTTTTTTTTTTTTTAAAAAACTTATTGTTTTGAATATGATTGAATAAATCAGTCAAAATAGTTTTAAAAATACTACTTGACGTCCATGATTGGCGATGATTTCAAATATAAAAATAAGTAAAATATAATGAACGTTTAAAATCTTATTATGGCGCCATCTTTAGTCGAGTTTTGGCTAGTTCGTGAACGACCTAGTTCGGAAGAGCGCTCCTTTAGGTGTAGATACGAACTAGTTTGTCAACGATCTCGCTCTTAGTTCTTTTTAGTTCTTCTATTTTTTTGGCTTTGCTTAGCAGTGACGCTACGTAACAAATCTGACTATATACTATTGTTTTGTTCCTAATAAAAATCGATATATACTTTATATTTAAATGGTAATAAAAATATCAATATATCGTTCATAAACATTTATCTTTCACTTTAGAAAATATCTGTTTTTTGTGAGCGATGTTGCATCACCAATCCCTATTTACATTTTAGTTTCTGATTTTTATTATAAATGATTTCATTTTTTTCATTATTATTTGTACTTTTTTGTATGTGTGGCCAGTGATGGCCCAGTGGCCCACTTCAAGTCTTACTCGGGAGTTCCAAGGTTCGATCCCCCACACAGGCACACATCTCTGACTCTGAGTTATGTGTGTTTTAAGCAATTAAATATCACTTGCTTTAACGGTGAAGGAAAACATCGTGAAGATACCTGCACTCCTGAGAATTTCCTAAAAGTTCTCAAAGGTGTGTGAAGTCTGCCAACCCGCACTGGGCCAGCGTGGTGGACTATGGCCTAATACCCACCTCATTCTGAGGAGGAGACCCGGCTCAGCAGTGGGCCATTGACGGTCGTGATGATGTATTTAATAATAAAAATACAAAAAGCTTGCAATAGTAAAAACATTTGTTTTTCCTTTATTTATTATTGTTATTGTTACTAAATTATTTAAGAAAAGAACTAATGAACTAAAAGAGCGAACTAGTTCGCTATTGGATAACAAACTAGATTGAGCATTGATATTTAACACAATAAAACGTAACATATTGAAGTATTGTGTCAATAAACTAACTAACACCGCCATCTGTTACAAACTGATGAAACAACAAGTAATATCTATACTAAATATTGAATTTGCAATAAAAAAATATTGTTGTGCAAAATTATACACAATTTGAAAAGTTTCATTAATTAATAATTGTAAATCCTTCAAGTAAATAATTAATGTAAATAAGCAATAGCATACAGTATTTATAACTGAATATAAATCAAAACCCTACGTAAATATTTTGTAGTACTTAATTTATCATCGCGTTCATCAACTATGTGGGAACGTTTAGTTTGATCTGTCCGTCTGTGCCTACGCTATCTTTTGTAGATATTAGTCATAATGTTTGCTATAATATACTTGTATTGTATATAAACCTTCATTTTGAATCACTCTGTCTATTGAAGAAAACCGCATTAAAGGAAAGCGACTTTGTTGTATGAAAGAGTCAGAGTGACTTTATTCAATTAATATAGAAATGGTGTGGTAGTTAGGGTCTTGCACCAGGGTCGCAAGCTCTAGGCGCTGCTAACTTACTCAAGAGGGGGAAAACAAAATCGTAATTCCAATAAATATTTTTACATACATTAGACTTCAACGCGCGCATAGCTCTACTGATCAAAGCAAAAAATATTTGTAGCAAATGAAGTTGATTTACACAGCACTAGCGACCCACCCCGGCTTTGGATACTAAAGAAACATTAGCGGTATTAGATTAACATTCCTAGTTTCTTCACTGAATTCTATTTTATGTAGTATATTTCAAAGTTTTATTATAAAGTCTACGGACGATCAATACAAAACATAAGTAGCAATTTAGCATATTGTAAGGAATGTGAACAGTGCATCAAACGATTGGATTTATCGGCTTCTTTTACGAGACAATTTGACCTTTATCTTATACTTGTTTTTATGTGTGACTTCTCACGTAAATTCGATATCATATATCCGAATATAAAGTTGGTTAACTGAAAACTTTCTCAGCAAAAGACAGCCGAAACTCCTAAAGCTGGAAACATAAATAATAACAAAATTAGACAATATTTTGTTTGTGACGTAAAACCTCAATTAGAATTGATTTTTCGAATTTAATCCTTATGGGACCACACCCAAACTGCTAAGCTAAATTTGATGAACTGTTGTAAAGATGACGAAAATTAAGCTTGAAAGGGTTGTTAATTCTCAAGTTAGGAATATAATTTTTCGTACGTCCAATACTAATTCTACACAAAGCAAGTTATAATATAGGATCGTAATATTCAATACACAGACAAGCTTTAGTTATGTTGAATATTATTATAACCTTTATGTTATATTTACAATGTAATGGTAATGGTTATATGTTTCGATTCGCCATGTATATTGAAAACCCTTTAGGAATAAAATTACTGTAATGATGTACTAACTTGAGACGCGACTAGATCTTAGATTTACAACCTATAACTACAATAATAACTGGGTTGAGTTAGACTAAAAAAAACATTTTGTTTCTAAGAAGAGAAATTCAATATCTATACTAATATAAAACCGAAGAGTTAGTTATAAAACTCAAGCAAACAAACAGCTTGAACGCGCTTATCTCAAGAACTAGTAGTCCGATTTGAAAAGTTCTTTCAGTGTTAGATAGCCCATTTATCGAGGAAGGCTATAGGCTGTATATCATCACGCTAAGACTAATAGGAGCGGAGCTACACGCGGACGAATCCGCGCGGGTCGACTAGTATTTTTTGTTTTTTTACATTTATGTTAAAAAACAATGAAATAAAAAGATAATATGCGTATATAATTAAATCCTGGATTTATTGGGGAGATAATATTTATATTTATAAATTAAACTGTGATTAATTTAATGTTGACACGATACAATATATATATATATATACTAGCGGACCCGGCAAACGTTGTTTAGCCATATAAATTTGGGGTGGACCACCCTTATCACTTAGGGAGATGAAAAATAGATAGTAGCCGATTCTCTGACCTACTGAATATGCATAGAAAATTTCATAAAAATCGGTCGAGCCGTTTCGGAGGAGTATGGTAACTAACCTTGTTTCATTATTCTTTATTTAATTAATGTTAGTTACAATATTAAACATACTTTAAATTAAATTTGTACATATTTACAGATTCTTTATAATTAAACAAAGATGATATCTTTTGTAAAAACAAGTATAAGTGTAAGATATTAAAAATTACATCAATATATTATATAGAACTAGAGAGAAATAATAATATCCAAATCAATATTGGTAATACCATAAGTTACTTGTTACTTTGCCTCTTAAATTTGTGATTTGGGGAAATGTTAAATCGATGGTTTATACTGACGAATAAATAACTCTAGATATATCGAATAACTAGCAATCATTGACAAAAGAAGGGCATAAGCATTTGAAAAGCTTATCAAAGTTTGGAATAAATGGCATTTGAAATATACTTAAAAAAATTATTGTCATTTTTAGATTTCATATTTTATTAATATTCTATATATTTGCTAAACAAATGGAGAATCTACCAAAACAAACCGAATTTAGGGTCATCACAATGCTGAGTCAAGTAAAATGCTTCAATTACGATTTATTTACTAGACAGCTGCACATTAAGTAACTAATATGTAACTACGATTATTTCTACACCACATCACACTAAAATCATTCACTAAAATTAAAAATTATTGAATTTAAACTACAAATAAAAATTAAATATAAGTTATTTTTAATGGAAACCCTAAAATATAATTGACGTAAAAAAATATTATTAGGAATAACATTTTCGTAAAAAAATCTTTAAAATGTATGATTAAAAAAATGTTTGAAATATGTCAGTGGTTGCTAGGTGACGCTTTGTTTATAAAGTTTCTTTATCGATTTTGTATGAGATATATTAAATATGTTACTAGATAACCAAATTACTTATGATATCTATACTAATATTATAAAGAGGAAAGATTTGTATTTTTGTATGTAACGAATAAACATAAAAACTACTGGACCGATTTCAAAAATTCTTTCACCATTAGAAAGCTACATTATCCCTGAGTAACATAGGCTATATTTTTCACTAGGAAAAATTAGAGATCCTCAGAATTTATTACTAAAACCAACCAAAGGTGTAAAATTTGCCATAAAATGTCTTTCATCGCATGCGCTGCAGAAAGTATTGATGATAGAACAAAAAAATGTTCTACAATATTATAGAACGTATCAATATCTACAAAAAAGTCCGCGAGACCATATGTCCAACTATTGTAGTTGTGTCACAATAATTACTTTTTTACAGTTTTAAAAGTTGATACAAATGCCTATCAGTCAGACCATGTTTTCCATACCTTTGTATTAATTCTTATCCAAATAAATTATTTCTTATTCAAGACTGTTTCAATACCTGTTGATTACTTTTTTAATTATTAAAATCGGACATTCCATTCAAAAGATATTACGATATTAAAAATGCACGCGGCAAGAGAGGGGGTCCCGAAATGCGGGAGAGCCAACATGTTAAAAAAAATTATCCACCCGTGCGAACCCGGGACGGGCCGCTAGTAAATATATAAGCTAGTATTTAGTCATAGTTTTAGTCTGCTACAAACACTATTATATATCCCGTTTTTGCTCCTCACGATCAATTTAAAGACTTTAACAAACTACTTAATCTACAAAGAATTACCCATTATAAATACATTACTGTACCCAATAATATTATTATATACTTGATGATATATTAAAATAAGATTTAATTTAAAGTTTAATAGCTATTCTTTGACCAATTTACGTTTAGGAATTTTAACTAACGTCTATTATTAGAATCTAAGCGCTGATTTTATTCTAACGCATATTGTAATATTTCTATACTAATATTATAAAGAGGAAAGATTTGTATTTTTGTATTTTTGTATTTTTGTATGTAACGAATAAACATAAAAACTACTGGACCGATTTCAAAAATTCTTTCACCATTAGAAAGCTACATTATCCCTGAGTAACATAGGCTATATTTATTACAAGAAAAAATTAGAGATCCTTAGGAAATCTCACGAAAACCAACCCAAGGTGCCAAAAAATTAGCCATAAAATATCTTTCATCGCATGCGCTGCAGAAAGTATTGATGATAGAACAAAAAAATGTTGTACAATATTATAGAACGTATCAATATCTACAAAAAAGTCCGCGAGACCATATGTCCAACTATTATAGTTACGTCACTATAACTACTTTTTTACATTTTAAAAGTTGATAAAAATGCCTATCAAAATCAGACCATGTTTTCTATAACTTTGTATTAATCCTTATCCAAATAAATTATTTCGTATTCAAGACTATTTCAATACCTGTAAATTACTTTTTGAATTATTAAAATCGGACTTTCCATTCAAAAGATATTACGAAATTAAAAATATCAACATAAACAAAAAATACACGCCGACGCGACGGGCCAGTGTAGCGACGCAGCGCAGCGAGTAAAGCGGCAAGAGAGGGGGCACCGAAATGCGGGAGGGCCAATATATTTTTAAAAATAATATTCCACCCGCGCGAAGCCGGGATGGGCCGCTAGTATAAAATAAAATCCTTAACCATACTAAATGTGTGATGTTTGTTACTCTTTCACGCATAATCTACTGAATGGATTTTCATTAAACTTTGCACTGATATAGCTTATACATTAGAAAAGCACATAGACTATAATTTATAAAGATAATTGTGTGAATTGTCCAATATATGACTTAAATAGTCCATAATCTTTTATGTATAAGCCGGGACGATTAACTAGTATCTCTATAGATATGAATATTGTAATTCTATGAATTGATTTTGATATTGACGTGACAACGTCTTATAAATTGGTTTGCCGGGTGACACTTCAAGAAACTGCGTTACGCTCCGCTCACGTTATGCGCTCACAATGAGAGCGAGTGAGAGGCACGCGTCCCTTCCACTCGGGCATGGTTAGCCCGCCTAAGAGCGAGAGAGACAGACATAAAAAGTGAAAGGCACGCGTCCCTTCCACTCGAGCACAGTTAGTAAATTAATGTTTTAAATATAATTCTTTGTATAAATTAATGTTTTAAATTGTTACTATTATTTCATCCTTCTTCCTACTATACGAATGAATATTCACATTAAAATTATTTTACCACTCAAAGTCGTTGTCACGTAAAACTTTCGCCCGTATACCGACTTTACAGGCAACCAATTTTTTTTTTTTTAAATCGATATTTAGTGGTAAATGATTCATCGATATAAGATAATATTATATAACAATTTGAATTATAAAAATGTCTAATCAGGTAAATATATATTGGATAAAACAATACTACAATTTTAAGATTTTAGTTAAAAAACATATTTGTTGCAGGTATATAATACTAATTTTATTATTTATATGCCTGCACTATGTTTTATTTATCAGTCTTGATTGAACCATCGTGCCGGGTGGACGTCTGCGAATAAAGTAAAAATGGAAAAAAGATTTATTTGAAGTCATGGAGGATACTTTGGATATAATAAAAATATACATGTACGAATATTAAACCTACTTCCTTTTTTTTTAAGTTGATTAATTCAATATTTTTTTAGCTGTTGTATTTTATCATATTTAATTTTTTTTTTTTTTGATATTCTGTAACATTATGATAAGATTTTGTCTCCAAAAAAGTAGTAAAAAATCGTATTTGATTGTGTTTCAATTAAAATAATATAGAAAACTATATATGAGAAGAATGTGTCGGTCGAGACATTTACAAGCCAAGAATCTGTATTAAGAAATATAGTTTATACAACAATTGTAGGAATTTATATGTTCATCTAATAGGTATATAAAAATATTCAATTCAATCATAATTTATAATCATAATCGGAAATTACGAAAGGTCAATAAAAATGACTCTCAGCAACAACAATGCAAATATGCGAATAATTATATAAATTGTATAATAATACATCTGTGAAGGAAATTGATTGTAAAAGTGATTCAATGGGTTGGGAACGAGGTATTCAGAACTAGGAACTAGCCCTCGCTTCCCTTTGTTACTAATTAAAGACATACTTTATACAGAATTATAGTCTAATGGTTATATTTGTTGTTATTATTTGAGATAGTTAAGATAGTTTAGAGAATCTTCACCATCTTTCTAAGTTGAGTATGCATCCAATAGATCTTCGGTTTTCTATTACTTCTAATTACAATATAATTTATAAATTGTACTCAAACAAAGCTGGGGAATTTTACTAGTTATATACATAATAAATTAATGTAATAATTTAATATTTATATAAATATTTACTTAGCGATGCGAGGTGCGGCATGACATCAAAACAAATTCAATGCTGCACTCAAGACCTTTAACGTCAGATGATTTAACAAGTTGATTCAAAATTACAATTATTTTAAACATTAATTATTTATTTCTATATAAGTATCATTATGTGCTATTATAAATTGTAATTACATATATATTTTAGATTGATGGACAGACAACTGACAGCATAAGTTTAATTTCGAAAAATATTGGCTTAAAAATGTATTTAGGACTTAGTACTTTAAATACCCCAAATGTATCCCATATTTTAGTCTGAATAAACTAAATAGACAGTTTTCTATAATAATTGTTTTAATCCAAAAGTTCTAAGTCTAATAATTAATAATTAAAATTAATAAATAAAGAAAGAAATCAATTCATACATAAACTACACGTGAAACTTTAAATCTAGAAAAAGAATAAAAAAAATAGCAAATAATAAAGACAGTGATACAAATTGGGATGATGATATTCTCCTCGATAAATCAGTAACGTATTTTAATCGGTAACATTATATTAATAAAAGTAATTAAAGGTTAGTGTTATGAAGGAAGGGATAGGATGTATTATTCATTATTTCTGTTACAAGTTTTTCAAAGTTACACCCAAAATGGTGTATTTCCGCAAAATAAAGGTTAATAATAATGAAAATGATTCTCAAGTAACACCGGAACGATTCAGTAACCACCTCCATATAAGGAAACATCCGCCTTCATCCTAGATCATTTACAAATTAATTATACTGTCTTATTATGGTGAACAAGTGTGACCTTTAGTGAAGGAAGATATTACTAGTTTTTATAATAAACTACAAAGTTGTGTAAAAAGCCGTCAAGATAATAATCCAAATCATACTAAAACAAATCCCACGTCTATTTATCTAACTGCTCGCGAAAAACTCAAAAACTCTTATACTGATTTACATGCAGCTATGACCAATAGAGTAATTCCTGAGTAAGGTTTAGTTTGCGACTTCGTGGCCTTGATTATCTGCTCCTATTAGTCTTAGCGTGCTGATATATAGCATATAGCCTTCCTCGATAAATGGGCTTTCTAACACTGAAAGAATTTTTCAAATCGGACCAGTAGTTCCTGAGATTAGCGCGTTCAAGCAAACAAACTGTATTGTGTAGCTTTGCAAAATAATATCAAGAAAAGAAGAGGTTGATGTATCAGAAACTATACGACACGAAATAAAACAACCTCAATCATCTTTCGGATACTTTCCCAAACTGGACGATAATAGTACATTATGATACTAGTGTGCTAAGTTGGTCATTACAGTCGAGGCGTAACGGACCCGAGAACTGTAATGATCAAAGCGCACGAATGTGCTATGACTTTTTTTTAAACATTTGCGAACACGGACATACAAAAAAACAACCATATGAACAAACATATGTATAGATAGTTCAATTCACGATGACGCACGGTGGTACACTTATTATTCTCTCATATAGTAGACGCGTCGGCGACGTCATGGATTGAACTATATATTTATATATATGTACATACAATGAAACATCCATATGAACAAACATACGTATATGGGAGTACAAAAAAAAGTCTAGAAAATGCATCAAGCAGATTAAGTCACGCGGATGTTTATATAAATCCATTACAGCACTAGTGCGGTAATGTAAAGTAAAAAGCACACGTGTGTTATGGAGCTTAGTTTACATTCACAAAATCAGTGAAACAAAACACCATTTTACGAGAAAGTGTGTTGAAAAACATGTTGAAGTGTTGTCTCAATAAAGTAACTTACACCGCCATCTGTTAAAGAATTATTAAACTTATAAATAATTACAACCCTTTGTCTTATCTGACGAATATCGTGACACTGGATTTCCATATATACGAGTTTCATTAATAGTGGCTTAGTATTTCACATATTCTAATCAGAATTAACGTTTAAGTATACTTTTATTGGTCATAAAACATTTTACGAGAGTGTAACCTAGTTGCTCTGATCTTGGGGTCAAGTAATATTGTAGAGTACGGACAGACGAAAATCATTGCATATTTTTTATTGTATTAGAATATCTAAAGAAAAGCTCAAAGAGATAAGAATTTAGGGTATAAGACTTAGTTGTAAATTTAATTTAGTTTTAGATGCAAAATTAACAACTCAATCAAAGATTGTCTACATAAAATTACATTTTTTAAATAATTATTTAGCAGTAATGAGTTCTTTTCTTCTTTTTTTCTTACCCCTTAAAGAGGATACAAAAGGTTTACCAAAAGTCGATGTAAAGATATATTTTCTTAAAGATAAATTTAACTGTTAGATTATATGACCAATCCTCGAATATAATCATAGAAAGTTTGTGTATTAAAAATTAGATTTAGATTAGAAATATTAATAAATTGGTAATATCGGTTCAAAAAAAAAATTAAATTGTTAAAAGGGTATTTAAAAGGGAATATTTTTCTGCTATCTCTATACACTCGATTGACAGGACTCATTAGCCCAGCATCCTGAACTTTAAGTAATGATAAATCATCCACTATCATTATTAGAACTAATTACTGCTCTTCATTAACTAATAGTAATCATATATTACTTATTACTTTATCATTAATTATTTAGTACTATAACTTCATTAAAGTACGACATGTTTCACAAAAGAGAGGATTTCAAAAAATATTTTGTGAGTATGTACCTACTAGAAAAATGATAATTTTTTTTAAAATATAGATTAACTATCAATTAATATATTAAGCATATATGTATATTTTTTAAGAAAATTCTACAAACTTAAAACTAATAATTACAGAATAAATATGACTACCTTAACACTAGACTATAGTAACGTTATGTCGTATATCTCCTAAACCGTTTGTCGGATGTGAAAATTTTTAATTATTTTTAATGCATAATTAAATATTCTTTCATTATGTTTAAATAAAATTTTCTGTAAAATCAATATTTATGTAAGTTTTGATACTTCAAAGTTAGACTATACTACTAACTCAAATGCATGAAAAAATATTCACTTAACTTCTAATTTAATATTTAAAAATAGGGCTTCGTATAGAAACCTTAAACTACCGCCTTGAGGCACAATTTAGTCATTACTAGTGCAAAACTACATCCAATTACCGTATCTTTACATCGGAACCAATTCATCTTCCTTCTACCAGTTCAACTTAAACTTTACATCAAATTACTTAAACTAATTTTAAACCTTATTTACTTACAATAAGATAGTTATTTTATATTTTAGATGCGTGAGAAAGATCTATATATTTTGGTAATGCGTTACATAATGATGAACTGATGGACAATCGTGGTTTTGTTAGATTTGTTTCATATTATGTAATGAAAATGGTAAAAAAGGATTTCATTGTACAAACGGATATTAAGCTTGGTCAGAGTCATTATGATGAAATTTTGAAGTTCATTTTACGAATAAGACACATATATGTTTTATTTAAACACATAGATGAGCCAAGTTGTAAGTAATGCATAATTATAATATTACACATATTATTATCATATTGTGTATTTTTCTTTTAATTCTAAAAAAAATAGATTTCTGTCAAAAACATTTCGTTTAAGATATCTCGACAAAAGAAAAATCTATTAAGGTTAAATTTAGGATACAAAAGAGCCAGTTAATTTAAAAAAAAAATTTAAAAATATTCATAAACAACCTGTTCAGCTCTCATCCAGAATTCCGGTCTAGATAACAAGAGTTCTATAATAAACTTACATCTTTTTCATTTACATCTTAATGACGTCATATTTAAAAAATTATGCAAAAACTATTTTATTTTTTCATGGCTTCATCCATACAAATAAATAGAATTGTAGTGTCTGTTTGTAATATTAAAATAACCGCTTTTTACTAAGTGCACACGGTATATATACAAAAACGACATTTTTTAAAATTTTTGTCTGTCTGTTTGTTCCGGCTTATCTCTGAAATGGCTGGACTAATTTTGACGGGACTTTGACTGACAGATAGCTGATATAACAAGGAGTAACTTGGGCTGTTTAACATCTCGCTACGACCCATAGGAGCGGAGCAACATGCGAACAAATCCACGCGGGTCGGTCAGTCTTTAATATTTATCACGCCGTAACGTGGAAACGACATTACCGATTTAATTAATTTTTAATACTTCGCTGAAGATTCTTTAACGACTATTAATGTGTTAAGGATTGAGTGAGTGAGTCAGTGTATGAACGTATGAATGTGTAGGTAAATCAGTGAATGTATGTATTACTGAATAGGTGAACGACTGAGTAATCGTGAGTGTGAGGTGTGCGAGAGAATATTTAATAAGCAAACAATTAAAAGAAATACAAGAAAAATGTAACAAATGTAATGAAACAATCCATTTCTTTCACCACAGTCGAGTATTTCATCACAGATGATATCACAGAGTATACAAATGTCTTCCACTCATTGTGTTTGGAACAATACGTCCTTTCTATGCCCTTCAATACTCTGTTTAATGGAGCATTTTATTGGTTTGTTTTGACTGCGAATTTTATTAGAAAAACTTGACGAAACTAGAATGTAGTTTAATAAGCATATTATTAT
Organism: Limenitis camilla; assembly: GCA_905147385.1. Taxonomy (NCBI): domain Eukaryota; kingdom Metazoa; phylum Arthropoda; class Insecta; order Lepidoptera; family Nymphalidae; genus Limenitis; species Limenitis camilla. Next base: position 10,329,420 of record LR990249.1, on the reverse strand, counting down.
TAGGAGTTTATGTGACGTGAAGTCCGTGACTTATAGAAAGTTTTAAATCTGCAAAAAATCAATAAATCTTTCAGTGAATATACTAAACTACTGTTTTTATAATTAATTGTAAGAATTACTGGTGACTGGTTCGGCTCTCAGTTTAGACTTCAGTAATCAGACTTTTCAGTAATCATCAAATATTTGAGAAGAAGAGCATTAAAAAAATTGTCCAAAATCTTACCGTTGTTTCTATCCATTTAAATGAATCTACCATCCATCTATCTGTCTATCTTAAAATGGCTGTACAAAATTGTTGGAATTTAGTTAAGCGCGAGAAGTGATAAAAACATGACAAAATATATATGATTTTACGAAAATATCATTAATTTCTGTCTAGAAAGTATTCTATGTAAATGTGTATATATAATAAATATATCATATAATTAAATAAATAAATCTTTATTGACAATTTTCGTGCGTGGTTTGTTGTTATTATTTTTAGGTTATTGACAATTTTCGTGTGTGTCTGTAAATTTATGTGTGTATTTATGGTTGAAACTTCGATGAGATTTTCCGTATCCTATAATTTTGTAATACCCACCTAGTTTTGTTTTTAGCAATATTTTTATTGTGGTACAAATTCGCATAAACATTTCTTAAATATAATTTATAACCACAATCAATTATACGAGCAATTGTTACAAATATTTCAGCATAGACAAAAAAATGTTTTTAGTATTACTAAATACACTATTGTTTTTTTTTTTTAATTTAGTAATATTTTATATCCAGCGATCTGTTTGTGTCTGTCCATTTCACATACTTACAACATCATTATCTTAATCAACTTTTTTAAGAAAAAAAAAACATTAAATTCTCTTTGATATAACAAATTATAAGTAACTATTCGGTCATTTATTTACAGGAAATCTGTTTTATTCCGGGATAAAAAGTATCCCTTGTATTTAGCATATATTTTTACTAAAGCTTTTTAAATCATCGTCAAATAGGAACCTAAATACTACCTAGGATTTGTGATCAGACTAGAGCTTGATTATGCAATCTCGCTTTTAAGGTTAACGACTTATAAAGTAATAAACATGAGTCTAAACAGTGTCTGGGGCTTGCGACTCAGATGTCGGGTTCTTAACAATAGCTACATTGCAATTATTTTAGGCTTCTCGTAAATATTTTTAGATGACTATAATTTTTTTATCTGATATCCGATTTAAATGAAACAAATCCTATATTGTAAGTGAAACCTGCACCAATACAACTATGAAAACCGTATCCAATTTCGTTTAGGAGTTTTAGCGTGATGCACATACAAACTACAAACAAAATATTACGATGATTGTTTTGGCTTTTGTATTGTTAAAAAGACGTATGTACAGACACTCGATAAATTATTTATTATTATATATAGATATAGATAAACTCGTAAGATCTAGACATGAATATGCAGTACCTTATAAATAAGCCTAGACTAAAATTATCTAGTTAAAGCGAATCCAGTAATTTAATGAAGGCATTAATTAATTAAAGACAGTATTAACCTTTACATAAGTTATGAGATATAATCTATTTATATCTTATATAGAATATAATTTAACTGGGAAGGTCTATATACTTATTTAACTAGATATTTTGACTTTTTACGAATTAATGAAAGCGCCTAAAAATCTTTAAATTTGATTAAAAGCTATAAATATATATATGTAGGCTTAACAAAAATAATATAATTTATGTCTCGGTGAAATAGTTATAATGGTGGTAATTTAATTTATTTGAATAGCAACACTGCAACACTGTAATGTCACAGATTAATAGAAAGTAGAGTGTCAGTGTCAGATGATTGATTGTCGATGGTACGATTTTGACAGTTTGTGTGAGTCTGTTGCAAGTCAGTTCAGTCGATCTAGGGATGATCGATAATAGAACAACATCGATGTTAAAATCGAACCAAAAGTATCGATGCTCGATATATATCTATTAAAAAACATCGATTTCCAAAAACATCGGTAACAAATAAAACTGTCTAAATTTATAAAATGTGTATTATTATTGAAATTACAAATGTTATAAAAAATTAAAATTCTCTTTGTAATAAAAAAAAATTAAAATTTTCTCGTATTGTATTTTTTTGGGCACACTCAGTAAAAATTAACTTTGACAGGTGTTTTCTTTTTAGTCTGTTCCGTTGCAGATACCGTAGCTGGCCTGCTTTGGAAAAAAGCCTTTCTGAAGCTGTGGATGTCGCTGTGCAACACAAATACTTAAAAGCTAATTTAGAATTATATAATATAGGATTTTCATCAAGAACAGTGTTGCAGGCCCAGCATAAAAAAACTATAGGTATGCTTGAAAAAAGCTAGAAAACAGTAAATATCAAATTAAATAACAATCTACATCTTTACCTTTTTATTATTTTGCATTATTTAATGATAGTAATAAATTGAATACATAAAGGAAATAATTAAAACCAAAAAAAAAGGAGATAATTGAAAACAAAAAAAATAATTTAATTATCAAAATTCATGAAGCTATCATCTTAAATAAAAAACTGTAGTTTTTTTGAACCTAAAACTGAGAGATTTTCTAAAAAACTGTAGATCCACAGTTAAAACTAAAGGTTTGGCTACACTGATCAAGAATGACTGGAACAGCTGACAGTTTTTTTTATCTCTTAGAAATGCAAAGAATATAGGCATAACTCTTCGTACAGCTTCCTCCGGTTCTGTTGATCAGTGTCATCTAGTGGAAAATAGTTAAAATTGGTAGTTATACCTAATTAATATTTAACTTGATAGTCTAACGCGCGTCCTAAAGAATTATTGACGTTTCGATATTTTATTCTTATAACATCGATTTATCGATGATATCGAAGTCAACACATCGATTTCAAAACATCGATGTTTTCCAGCTAAACATTGATGTTTATTCACCATCGATAAATATCGATCATCCCTAAGTCGATTATTTTTATCTCGGCGCAAGACGTGCGTACTGACAGGCAAATACCGGCAACATGGCGGACACAGATAAGCCCAAGACATCGAATCCATTAGTATTCGCGAGATATATTAATTCATATACAGATATACATATTTCCAAAAAAAAAAAAACGATTTTATACAAACACTAGTTAAATTGTTACTATGAACTTCGGTATTCGGTATTCGATAGTATTAAGACATATTGGAATAGAAAATCTTTAGTAAATTTTGTACTTTACAAATATTTTTAGATCTAGCCGTTAGTCTGTATAAATAATAGTATGAACGTAATTCACCATTTTGTGATGGCGGCCATCTTGGAGTTGAAATTTATAATAGTGTATTCTACTAGTCAAGATTTTTCATATTGAGGGTGTTGCGAAATAAAAAATTAGTCCGCCATTTGTGGCTGCGGCCATCTTGAACCGATTTTTATGAAACATATCTAAGAACCCTTCCTACTAATTCACTTTTCAAACAAAAAATCAAAATCAATATCGGTTCATCCGGAGAAACGATGCCACACAGATAGAAACCCCTTAATTTTCTGCGTAAGGGGCTAAAAACATCAAGCTGAAGAATAATATGAGTGTATTTTATAAATAATAGACCTCCCACTTAAAAAATAGTGTTAAAAATAACACCGTAACACATGAAACATACAATATTCATCATTAATAATGGGCTATGAAAAATTTGAGCGGATCAGACCTTGGACTGCTTTATTAGGTATAATAGCTACGTTAACTCGTATGTATGTACGTCTGTATAGGTCAATGTCAGAATATTCTCTGGCATATTTTCGTGTCAAAAATAAAACATTAAATTATTTTCTAAAAGTTGGTTGTATACTAAAGAATATCTATATATAAATGGAGAAGCTGATTAATTGAATGACATATCAACGCAGGGCCTAAACTATAAGGGTTAGAAACTTGAAATTTTGCACAGGGGTTCCTTTTATAACATAGGGGAGCACTAAGAAAGGATTTTTGAAAATTCACCCCATAAGGGGGTAAAACGGGCATGCAAAATTAGTATGAAACTTTGGCGTTTTTGAAGTTATTCAAATTCAGTATTAAGGTTCTTCATTAAAAGTCATGAAACACGTGTAAAATATTTTTTCGAAAATCATCCCTTAATAGGGTAAAAGGGGGATGCATAGACGAACTGTACGCTAATATAACTACCTCAATATCGCAAAAGAAGTTGCGAGTAAAAGCTAATATTTTATATATATAAATACGCACTTAAAAATATAATATGTAGGAGCGTACAGAAGAATTAAAATAAATAATAAAATTAATAACGTACAACTAACGCCATCTATTATCAATTTGGATTAATCATTACTTTTTCTATATTTTCTGAGTTACTTAACTTTTAAAATTTTCTCAGCTAAAATTTAACCTTAACATGATAATGATATACAAAAAAAAATATGTTATTAATAAAGATGAATAGATAATGCAACAGTGACCCCATGAAATTAAGGGGTCACCCAATACATCTTCAGTGTCATAATTTTTCTTGTAAACGTCCTAATGATGATATTCGTGATAGGCCAATCGTTCACCATTTGTCAAATTTAGATCATCTTTGCCTACTTAATGTGATGTACATAAAAATAAATAAATCAGCCAAGTGCGCGTCGGACTTGCACACCAAGGGTTCTGTACAATTTGAACTACGGGAACTTAAATTTGCCGTAGGAAAATTAGTGTCCCTATATCTTTTTTTATGGTAGATAAGGTGCAAACGAGCAGATGGTCCACCTGATGGTAAGTGGCCACCATCGCCCATGGACATCGGCGACATAACAAGAGATAACCTCATGTTTTGTCGATGCGTTGCGTCATCGAAGATAGAGTGGGTAGGGGGAGTGAAGAAAAAAATGCTGCGGTTTTGACCCAGAGTCCATTAGATCCGCAGCATTAATGGGATGGGAGAGTGAGGGGGTAAGTCTGGCCCACATGCGGCTAGACCGGAACGTGTCTATGACACTTGGCGTTTGGATTCGGATGCTGGTGGTCGCAAGCCATTCGCGGAACAGATCCTCTACCACAAAGGGGGTACTGGGTTACTCGGCTCTTACGAGATGCCCTCCCAGCGGCAGAGGGGAATAGTATTCTATCCCGTCCCCTCACGGGTAAAAATATCTGCTGTTTCTTACCAAAGTTTATGGCACTAGGTCAACGAAAAGTTTCCTATACGTGACGATTCCTATGCAAGTATCAGAATTATGCATTAAATTGCCGTATCTTTGGATATCATCGATTTCATAATTCGCGTTTTTTGCAGCTCCATGGTATCGCAGACCTTTTGATATTAATTTTAACTTGATACCTCCACGCGTTCCCGAAGAAAAGGGACAGACAAACAGACGGACGGACTGCAAAGTGATCCTATAAGGGTTTTTTTATTCTTAAGATATGGATCTCTAAAAATGCCATCGCTCGCTCTGGGAATGTACAAATTCATTCTTACATAATTAGTTTTTCTATAGTCTATACTATGAATACACTTCGCTTCGTTATGGTGAAATAAATTCAATTGTTTTAGAACATACTTTACTACCTTCCGGGGGGGATGCTTTTTGGATCTAAACCTTCCATGGAGTAATTTAATCATACACAAATTGAACAAAATCAGTTGAGTCGTTTAGGACGAGATTAGTTACTTACATAGAGTATATAGTTTACTTGTTAATATATTGTAGGAGAATTACTAAACCAATTTCGATAATTCTTTCTGTAATAGAAAGCTGCACTATTAGGGAATAAAATAAGCTATTTAGAGTGTCTATAGCTGTATTATTTTGAAAGATATAGCCATTTAAGTCTAGCGTAGCATTATCAACATAATCTTTATTGCCAAGGAGTTTCACTAATCTAAGCTTGTATAGAAAATCTATTTTATATGCAAGTAATATAAATATTATGCTTTAAATTATCCTCGCTTTGTAAAGTGACTCACGCTTGACCTCTACCGTGAAGCGTTACATTTTTAACAATGATTGGAATTTGATGACTTCAGTTTAATAATATACTAGTTTTATTCTTGACTTTTATTCTAGAGATTTCTTTCTTTAAAAATTATCAAGCTCAGATTAATGAGCATTATGCTACACGTGGAGAACAGTATGCTAATTATAGAAGTAGAAATATATCCTATACCTAATAATATACTACATACTACAAGGAGAATTTCTTACTTCGCCTTGAATACTCCTATGGGTCGTTGTTATATAATCCAATCCAATACAGCTTAATAATCTTAATAATAAACGTACGTTATCTAAATATATCTCGTCTCCTATAGCCCGGATAGCTCAGTCGGTAGAGCATTGGACTTTTAATCCAAGGGTCCAGGGTTCAAGTCCCTGTTCGGGCGGTTAACAGTTTTTAATAGAAGGAAAAAACATTTTTTTTGGTTCATTTAATTGATAAGGTAGAGACTAATTGTCAAAATTGTAGGCAATGGTGAACCGTGGTGGATTGAACTATCTACACTAGCTTACTATTCCTCTTTAGATACAGTATCCATCTATGGGTAGTTATAAAGTTATCAATAATGGTATAGTTTTTGAGTACCTATCGTACAACATTTTAATTCTTCTGTATTACTGTAATCAAATAATATATACAAATAATAATAAAAATATAAATATCAGAGCATGCTGTTCATCATGTTCAGTTAGTACATCGATTTTAGCTGAATATATCTCGTCTCCTATAGCCCGGATAGCTCAGTCGGTAGAGCATTGGACTTTTAATCCAAGGGTCCAGGGTTCAAGTCCCTGTTCGGGCGGCAATTTTTTATTGCTAAAATACTTTACAATAACCTATCCCATCTATGTTTAAGTTATACCAGTTATTCTCAACAATGAGTAAAATGGATGGTTGGTTAAGTGACATTATTTTTAATCCAATATGGCGGACTCTCAAAAAAGGGTTTTAATAACAAGACTTGTTTTTCATTGTATATCTACTACTATTTTCTACATATTCATATATCATATCATTTCCAAGAAGATGGAGAGTTTCCAAGAGTGGAGATTTCCAGGTATTTACACAATATAAAAAAATTATGTAGTTTATAGAGGATCAATATACAAATAGAATTTTATAACATTAGCACTCAAGCTCGCTTTACTTTGATATCAACATGGTCGTAATATTTTTTCATTTGAGAATAAAGTAGCTTTTTATCAGTAGGGGGAGGAGGGGCATATAGATACACGGGGCACATTAATACATACCTATATTTAAAAACCAAAAAACACAACGCAGTCTGACTCCATACACAAGAACGACAGTTGCGACGCCGGTCGTCGTTGGAACTAAAATGTTAGCCGATATGTGATCGTGTCTCAGCACCGTCTTATTAGTTGTTTTTGTAGTTTTATGTTACCAAAGGTAAGTGGATATATTCAAAAGTGTATTTAGATATGTTTTTGAGTACATTATTATTATTATATTATATGTGAGGGTGGCCATATGCGCCAGCAAGCACCTGCCACCTCGACCATTGCTGATCTTTTGTGGCGACCCTGTGTTAAATATTTAAAGGTGGTCAACACCGGCTCTCGCTAGTTTGTCAGCTTTTTCATTCCCATCTATACCCGAATGACCAGGAACCCATTTAAGCGTTACTTTGTTGGATTTTCCTAGATCGTTTAGGTATTTTTTACAATTTTAGACTATTTTTGAATTAGTTTCAAAAGAGCCGCTTGAATATCTGAATCGATGTAGATCTTTTAGTGTTTTAGGTTCCGTCCTAGGTTGATCTCCGCACATTTGTTGATTGCGAAGATTTCAGCTTGGAAGATAGAGACCTCTGTACCAAGATTTACGGCCCTTTTTAGACCCATCAGTAAACCATACGTAACTGCCTTTTGTTATGGACTTTGTGACTAGTCGATCTAACCATTCAGTCCTGGTAGGTATGTCTACAGTGTACAGTTTGCTGAAGTTTATCTCTATATTTGTGCCATCTGATGGCATTTTCAGAGATTTATGTTTAAAGACTAGGTCTCTGAGTTTGTTCAGACCGCCACCTGGTGCCCAATTGTGTGCACACTCACACAATTGGGCAACAGGTGCATTATTAATAAATAATTTAATAAATTCGTTGTTTATGGAAAAAGTCTGTTGGGGCACTTTGATTCAGAAGGTGCGGGGTACAATGATACGTATCAATCTGCCCCGTTAGTATATTATAGTGCCCCGTCACTTTACGTTTTTACTTTTTTTTCCAGAAAATGGTCCGCACCTATAAACCAAAGGCTGATAGATAATATATCGAAGAAAACATAAAAGATGATATACGTGAAGTACGCGAAGCGTCCGAAAAATATCATAGCTGCAACCCTACAACATCGCATAGAAGTCCAGAAAATTATTTAAAGCAACCAACACATCATCTTCTACAGAGACAGCATAATCTTTATCACAAACAGCATCGTCTTTGTCTCAAGCAGTATCGTCTGCAACACTAGCAGCACCGTCTTCATAACAATAAGCACCTTTTTTTATCGCAAGTAACACTGTCTTCATCACAAAGGAAGTATTAAAGTCTAGTTCTATGGTGACAACATTGTTTTTTGATTATATTCTTTAAGAAATTTGAGAGACTGATTGAAGTAATGTTAACACGCTTAATAAAGTGTATTTTGTGATATCAATCAATAATATGGTTTTATTTGTTAATTTGGATTTTAAATAAGCATCAAACTGCCCCACCCTATGTATCAAAGTACCCCACGGATGGGGTAGATTGATGCAAAAACCTTTTTTTATTAAAATCCAAAATATCTTTTCCCCTCCCCCTAATATATTTATCAAACTCGGTTAATTGGTCCAGAGATTAAAAATATCATCATCACGACCCTTCAATGGCCCACTGCTGAGCCGGGTCTCCTCCTCAGAATGAGGAGGGTAATAGGCCATAGTCCACCACGCTGGCTCAGTGCGGGTTGGCAGACTTCACACACCTTTGAGAACTTTTAGGGAACTCTCAGGAGTGCAGGTTTTCTCACGATGTTTTCCTTCACCGTTAAAGCAAGTGATATTTAATTGTTTAAAACACACATAACTCAGAGTCAGAGGTGTGTGCCTGTGTGGGGGATCGAACTCGGGACCTCCCGAGGAAGACTTCAAGTCTCAACCACTGGGCAATCACTGCTTGGACGATTAAAAATATACAAACAAACAAACTTTACCACACTATATGATTAGTCTAACTATTATAGATAAAAAGCCATACAAAGTTACATTAGCACAATCAACCAATCTAAAGAATGTATAATGTAAATTTGATATTTCACACCAAGGTTCACTTAATCACGTCGTGAGCCTCATCAAAATCCGTTTAGACGTTTGCTATACTTTTTTAATATATCAAGGCTATGACATTCCCTTTGGTATGTGTTTGTCTTCATACTTAACAAGGTTGTATTGCTAATATATTATTTATGTACAAACTGACACGCCTTCCCTCGGAGGTGTCGATGTTTCTCACAGGCTTCTATCACTGGAGAAATTCTCAAGGCTAATTCACACGTGAGAGGTTTTTTATTATTCATTGTTTATCGAATACTAGATACACGCCCTCGCTTATATGAGGGATCTTTAGAATTTACAAAGATCAAGAAAAAAAATGCAGAACAGCTCACCAAAGCAGATAGCAATTTCTTGACTTCTATACACAATTTTTAGAGTTCAGAGAAGATCAGAGCGTGGAGAAGAATATTCTTTTCCATTTCTTAACCAAGATTTAAGGGAAAATCGTATACTCTATCAAGTTTCTCTGCATTATCTACACCAAACCAAGATTTTAACTATATATGATAATTGTATTTTCGCCTTACTTCTAAACAAGGTTTTAAATTATACAGAAGAATTGTTGTAATTTTACAAAGAGGGATTGTATTCTCACTCCACTTCTAGCCCAAGTTTTCTCTCTTTACTACTTAAACTAAAATTAAACTAATTTTAAATTGTATTTTCTTACTATTTAAAACTTAACTGCATAAGATATTTTTTTACTTCTATTTATATTTATTTATTTACTTCTACACACTTCCACAGTACTTCTTTCAGCTGTAAAAAATCATTAAACATTGTAAAGTCATTCCAGTGTATGAGAAAATAAACTATAAAATCTTAATTTTTTTTTTAATTTATTAAATACAAAATATTAGCTTTCACAAAATATAAACACGTAGGGTGGGACAAATACGAAAAGAGCACCAGTTTGTAAATGATTCTTCAATAATAGATATAATAAGTAAAACAAATGTAAAGAAAATAATCTAAAATAATATTATTTAGAAAAACGATAAAGCACTTATTGAAGGGAAAAATTCTTTAGCGGCGTTGTGCACTTTTGGGATGGGTAAAAATATTAAACTCGCGTCAGGACACGTGACCTGATCGAATTATCGTTAGACGGAGTAAACTCGCGTCAGGACACGTGACCTGATCGAATTATCGTTAGACGGAGTAAACTCGCGTCAGGACACGTGACCTGATCGAATTATCGTTAGACGGAGTGAACTCGCGTCAGGACACGTGACCTGATCGAATTATCGTTAGACGGAGTCAACTCGCGTCAGGACACGTGACCTGATCGAATTATCGTTAGACGGAGTAAACTCGCGTCAGGACACGTGACCTGATCGAATTATCGTTAGACGGAGTAAACTCGCGTCAGGACACGTGACCTGATCGAATTATCGTTAGACGGAGTGAACTCGCGTCAGGACACGTGACCTGATCGAATTATCGTTAGACGGAGTAAACTCGCGTCAGGACACGTGACCCGATCGAATTATCGTTAGACGGAGTAAACTCGCGTCAGGACACGTGACCTGATCGAATTATCGTTAGACGGAGTAAACTCGCGTCAGGACACGTGACCTGACCGAATTATCGTAAGACGGAGTAATCTTGAGTACAACACAAGTACTGTTATACTGATAAATATACTAATTCCTCAACTCGTTTTTATATATAACTAATAGATCCGCGCGACTTTGTCCGCGTGTAGCTCCGCTTCACTAAAAAGGAAGATAAATATATTTTGATGTCTAAGCCTTATTATTCCTCTATTTCTTATCTCAGTTTTCAACTAAAAAACTTAATTAAGTTCGATGCTTCTTGTATAAAATAGCGGTCAATTTCGCACTACTTATATAACCTAAACGTGAGTACATGTTACATGTAAAACCTGTCAGTCTATCTGTCACACGGTAGCTCGAATACGTCAGTCCATTTTCAATACTTTTTAACTTGATTGATGTTATAATAAAGTTTTTATGCTTCAATTACAATAACCTTTGAATATAAAATTTTAGGACTTGTAAAAAAATATTTACAACAAATAAATTATAAGTAAATAAAATTTTTGCCTGTCTATTTGTTCGAGCTAATCTCTGAAATGGCTGGACTGATTTTGACGGCACTTTCACTAGCAGATAGCTCATGTAATAAGGAGTAACATAGGCTATTTAAAATCTCGCTACGACCCATAGGAGCGGAGCAACATTAGTATTATATATGTGACACGTGTAGCTCTAACACCTGAATAGCTTGCTCGCCTACTTACTTCACACTCATCGTTATATTTTGGATAATTTATACAATATCTTTATAAATTATAGCCTATGTGTTATTCTGATGTATAAGCTATATTATAGTAAAATTTCATCAAAATTCATTCAGTAGTTTTTGCGTGAAAGAGTAACAAACATCCATACATTTTTACAAACTTTCACGTTTATAATATTAGTAGGATGTAAGTTACTTTAGAATTCTTGGAAACTTTTTCGATATGTTTGTATGAAGACTCAGAATCTGAGGGCTTCGCTGAGGCAAATTCGAGTAGGAAATAATTTATCTTGTACTTTCAAAAAACTTTTATTAAAAACCATGCAGTAGGGTTTTACTGTTATATAATATAAATCTACGACCCATAGGATCAATATCGCAGTTCATATCTGTGTATTAGAATCGTGTTTATAATTTTCACGCCTCAACTGATTACCATGAAATCAATCCAGATAGCGTTTAGCTCTTCGTAAGAACTGAGAAGGTCAGAGGATGCTGTGACTGACTTTTCCAGATCAAATCTAATTCCGCGTATAAACCAGTGTTGGTATTTGTGACCGGATTTAATAATCCATCAGTATTCAATAAAAAACATACAAATCTACCAAAAAAATAACTTAATAATTTACTAATTCGTATATCTACAACGTGATATAAAAAGACGGGTCTAAAGGATGTAAAAAGAGGTCTAGACTCTATAATTTATTAATGTACCAGAAGAAAATGCTAAAAATAGTATTTAAACTAAAAACTGTGTACAAATATAAGGGGTGGCTCATCTATCAGTTGCTTTTTGAACTATTGATTATTTCGGCTTTGACAGCTCGAATGACTTTACCAATGTGTCAGATATTTAGTAAAAGGTTTGCGGTTTACGAAATGATTAAGTTTACGCTCGAAAAAAATTGGGAAATATTGAAATCTTACTTCCAAAATGATAAGTCTAATTGTAGTAAGAAAAACGCGCACAAAATTCGGAATAAATAAAACGCCTTCCAGGCAGTTTGTGCATAAAATTGTGAAGCGTGCGCATGAAAATTGCTCGTTAATGGACAACGCAATGCGTTCCCGTGCTCGTCCAGTGCGCTCAGACGAAAATATTGCTGATGTTGCCGAAAGTTTGAATGACAATCTAGGAACATCAACTCTACACCGTTCGCAGGAATTCAACATTTCTCGCACGTCCCTTCAAAGAATTATGACGAAAGACCTTGGATTGAAGTCAAGGATAAATGCTACGCCAACCATCCACAGACGATTGACGACCACCCCATCGAAAAAGTCATGAAAAATTGGGTCGACAGAATGGGAAACTGCAAAGCCAGCCATATGAGTGAAGTGATCTTCCACTATTAAACCGCAATTTGGGGCTATGTAATAAAAAAGATTCACACACGATAGAAGTGAAACTTCAGTAAATCGACAAAAGAATGAGATGAATATATATAATAATATAAAATAGTATGTATATTTCTGTCTCATTCTTTCCTACACATTTTTGTATTTGTGTCTCTTACCTGTCGTTTTTTCCGTTGCATCCGGTTTGAAATCACAACGATTCTAAAGAAGTTTCACTTCAAAAATTAAAAATATCCACTCGTATTTTTTTATTGCAATTATAAAATTCAACCTTTTCGTGGGCCGTGACATAAACATACTTAGAAATATTTTTTTTTTTTTATAATAGATAAGGTGCAAACGAGCAGATGGTCCACCTGATGTTAAGTGGCCATCGCCCATGGACATCGGAAAAACAAGAAACACTCGTTTTGTCGATGCGTTGCATCCCTGAAGATAGAGTGGGAAGGGGGAATGAAGAAGAAAAATGATGCGGATTCAGCGGACACTAGGCAAGAGCCCAAAGTCCACTAGACCCACAGCATTAATGGGATGGGAGAGGGAGGGGGTAAGTCTGGCCCACATGCGGCTCAACCGGAACGCGTCTATGACACTTGGCGATCGGATTCGCATGCTGGTGGTCGCAAGCCAGTCGGGGAACAGTAGGAGAACAGACCACCAAGGGGTTGCTGAGTTACTCAACTCTTACGAAATGCTCTCCCTAAAAACATAATAACATCATAATTGTGAAAGAGAGTGTTTCTTTAATTTGAATTTAAATGTGTTTACTGATGGGTTATCGTTTAAAATATTTTCTGGAAGGGAGTTCCATAGTTTTGTGTCGTATTAAGGGTGGGTTGAATCTTTTGGCAGCAACACACAGCGCAAAGGTCTGACACTCGAGGGTGCCTGAAAACCCTCCTTTAGATAAGAGGGACAAGATGATTTCATGACACTGAAGAGAACTGTTAGTAGAACTGGGAGCCACTTCAGTTGAGGGATACGTGAGTTCGGACACGATGTGTTGCCATAGACTAAAAATAAATGATATAAAGATTGTGATAGAAACTAATCTCGCGAATAACATGGTTATAAATTGTGTTGTCAAATAAGTTCGATAATCTGTGATTTAAATAATATGCTTGTTTTTGACATGATAGTGGTCATATTTAGTTCTACAAATTACTGGTAATGGTTTATACATCACGACCCTTCAATGGCCCACTGATGAGCCGGGTCTCCTTCTCAGAATAAGGAGGCCTCAGGCCCAGTGCGGGTTGGAAGACTTCACACACCTTTGAGAACTTTAGGGAACTCTGAGGAGTGCAGGTTCCTCACGATGTTTTTCTTCACTGTTAAAGTAAGTGATATTTAATTGCTTAAAACACGCATAACTCAAAGTCAGAGGTGTGTGCCCAGGATCGAAATAAGACCTCCCGAGTAAAACTTGTAGTCTCAACCACTGGGCCATCACTGCTGTCGGTAATGATTTAGATATCCTCAAAATTAAGCTCTATATACAAACGAATAAAATGTTAATATTAGTAAGAGTTAAAGAAGTTTGGGGCATCCCAATCTGATTAAATGAAATCTTTTTGGAGGGTAGGCGCCATAAAGTATACATATTTTTGTTTACGCTCTCTATAACATTTTATGATTTATTTACTTAAAAACAAATATTTTACAGTAAAAAGTGAATTTAATTAGTGTAGTGAAGTGTATCTATCGTTAATTGCACTTAATAGTGGTTTTCATGGCCACAATATCATAAACATTGCACTCACCTGTTGGCCTACTACTTTTCCAACTAATGTTGTAACCTGAACTTTTATACAAAATGGCTAGACTAGAAGATATTCTAGAAGTTCACCGGAGTATTGCCAAACCACTGGGTAGCTTATGACCGATTTTGAGAAACAGCTGAAGATCACTAGCAGTAACGATTCTAATAAAACCACTTTAGATAAACTTGCAAATGAGTTCAGAGAATTTAAGACGTCTGTGTGGAACATCCTGGATCTCCTGAGGTCTCTCATTTCAAATTTAGCAGCTCAAATAGATGAGGTTGATAATATGTCTAGAAAAAATGCCCTCTTATTTGGTGGCATTCAGGAATCCGAGGGTGAGAACTTGGTTTCAACTGTCTTAAGTACAATTCAAATAATAATGGGTATTTCTGATATTCAGCCATCTGCTATTCAATACTGCCATCGGCTAGGAGTTAAATCAGACACTAAAATCCGTCCCATTGTTGTACGTTTTAATGACTTTAAGATAAAAAGCCTTATTTGGAGTAACAAAAAAAAGTTGAAGTCATCATCAGTCCTCTTGAGTGAATTCTTAACAAAAACCCGTCAATCCATCTTCTTAAAAGCAAGGAAAAGTTTTGGCATCACAAACACTTGGACACTCAATGGTGTAATATATATTAAACTGCCAAACAATGAACGCAGACGAGTGACGTCACAGAATGATTATGACGAATGTTTAAAGCTGCTTTCAAATACGTCGCCAGTTGCACTCTCAGCTGAAAAATCCACTGCTTCTGAACGAACAAAAATTAGTCCTCAACCACTTCCTGATGTCAGTAGGAGACAGGTCCGGCGTCCCTTGGCAAGGAAACCGTAAAAGAACAAACTAATTGTATAATGCTCTTCACTTCTTACTTTAAAAAAATGTTTTAATATCCCGTGGCAATTGTTTATATTAATGTTTACACTATTTTACTGTTTACGTTTATGTAGTTGCACAACAACTCGCGGGTACTGAATTAATTTTTATTTTAATATACCTACTATTTTTATTATTATTTTGAATATTACTTTTGTCTGACAAGTGTGGAACAACATTTAAACATTAATTGTTTTTTTACATAACTTCCTAGTAGATTTACAAGTATGCATTCTTTATTTTTACTAATACAGGTTGATTTTGATTCTTTGATTTTTTTTTCCGGATTTCTCTTCAACATTTTACAATACGAGATTTTAAGTCAATGTGTGAGATTGTTTTTCTTTTTTTTTTTGCACTTTAGATAGTTTACTATTGAATATTTTTTTTTTATCTCTCATCGGTGTTTTTTTTCCACATATTTATGTTAAATTTTTATTTATAATGTAAATACTTACTATTTTAAGTAAACATTTCTTTTTTCTCTTACTTTGTTTTTATCAGATGTATAAATTGTTAAACGTCGTTAGTTACTAATTATCATTACAATATCAGATGTAATGCCTAAAATAATATGATAAACTCATGCCACGGGTGTACCTCTTTTGTTAATAGGATAATTTTTTTTTTATCTCATCAATAGTATAAGTTATGCCATTTTTTTAATGTTTATTATATAGTATTTTACATTGTAAGGCCCCTCAGGTTGTGCAATATAGTCAGTTGTTGTTGGTTCAAATTTTTTTATATTGTCTTATTATTAATATTATTATTATACAATAATTTATTTTATTATTTATTTGTTTGTATTTTATAATTATATACAAAACTATGAATTCTAGTTCTGAATCTTTTTACACTGCCACTAGTAGTAGCAATAATTCTTTCACTAGTTTAGACAGTAATTCTCTGACACTCGGAGAGATCTTGTCAAACGAGTTTTCATCTGTTCGCAAAAATCTAAACATTCATGCTCAGAGTGTCCCAGGCCATTTTTCAGACCTATACAGTACTTTCAACCAGGCATTCATCCATGTTGTTCTTATATCTGAAAGTTGGTTGAAACCGTCGCTTCCCTCAGCTTGTTATTCTATCCCTGACTATGTATTGATACGGAATGATCGAATTGGAAAAAATTGTGGTGGAGTTGCTATATACATTAAAAGTCATATTCCTTATAAAATCATTTGTCAATCCAATTCCTTATACAGTGCGTCCCCTGAATATCTCTTTATTGAAATTGACTTTGGTGTTAAAATAGCTCTTGGTGTAATTTATTGTCCCCCTAGCATTAATTATTTTTCCTCATTAGAATGCACTTTTGATGACCTTATGTCTAACTATAACAAAATTATAGTCATGGGAGACATGAACACTTGTCTTCTTAAGGATGACTATCGCTCGGCCAAACTTTTGCACTTACTACAATCCTTTAATCTCCATTTTTTGCCACTAAATGCTACACACCATCCTAAAGATGCGCCAGACACATTACTGGACTTAATTATAACGTCACACGTTGACATTGTTTCTAAATTTGGTCAATTTCCAGCTCCTGAATTTTCACTTCACGATTTAATCTTTGCCTCTTACAAACTTAAAATACCCAAACCAAAGCCAAAAATACTGCTATTAAGAAGCTATCGCGATCTCGATATTACAGAACTTATTAATGACGCTTCATGTATTAATTGGTCGCAAGTTGAAAACTTGTATACACTTGATGACAAAGTAAATTTTTTAAGCTCGAATGTGACAAAACTGTTTGATCAGCATGCTCCATTGCATAAAGTTAAAATTAAAAACCAGTCGATACTTTGGTTTAATGAGGATCTAAGAAAAGCAAGAGCGAAAAGGGACAAAGCATTTCGTAATTATAAGAAAGAACGGACTGAACTAAATTGGTCTAAGTATAAAGCTGCAAGGAATCGATGCAATCAATTGTGTAGAAAATTAAAACGCCGTTATATCTTTAACAAAATACGTGACTCTTCTCCCGAGGGCGCTTTAAAATTTTTGAAGTCCCTCGGCATTGGCAAATTACAAACATCTCCTGCTGAATCCCATATAGATTTAAACAAGCTCAATCTTCACTTTTCATCACCTTCAGTGCTAGACCCTTATATTAAGTGTGAAACTCTTTCCGAAATACATAATTTGCCGAAAATAAATCTCCCTGCTTTCGTTTTCTCAACAGTTACTGACACTGATATCAGGAAAACCATTCTCTCAATTACATCAAAGGCTGTGGGATGTGATGGAATAAGTCGCACTATGATTAGTCTCATCTTAGATTTACTAATTCCCACTATAACTCATATCGTTAATTACTCCTTAACCTCGTGTAAATTCCCAGATATTTGGCGCAAGGCTTTTGTTCTCCCACTACCAAAAAATACAAATCCCATGCTGCCTTCACATTTTCGGCCCATAACAGTCCTCCCGTTTCTTTCCAAAATACTAGAGTCTATTGCTTACAAACAGATTTCAAATTACTTTATAAAATGCGACTTGTTCAATCCACTTCAGTCTCGCTTCCGTGCGGGTCATAGCACTACATCTGCTGTGTTGAAGGTCACTGATGATATTAGGCTAGGCATGGAAAATAAAAACGTCACAGTACTCGTTCTTATTGACTTCAGTAACGCCTTCAATGCCGTTGATCATGACCTTCTCCTAGCTTTATTAACCCAAGCTAACTTATCAGATTCTGTGGTAGACTGGTTCTCTTCTTATCTTCGAGGACGTCGGCAATCTGTCCGGATTGGTCAGTCATTTTCTGATTGGTGTGACACGGTTGCCGGCGTTCCTCAAGGCGGTATATTGTCTCCCATCCTGTTTTCAATTTTCATAAACTCCATTGTTCCTATAATAACTTCTCACTACCACTTGTACGCCGATGACTTGCAGCTTTATGAACATGCCGATATCAGCAGTATCACTGGGACCATTGATTCACTGAATAAAAATCTTCGTCGCATACACACATGGTCAGTAAAGTTCGGCATTGCAGTAAACCCTGATAAGTGTCAGGCCATAATAGTTGGAAGCCACCAGCAATTGGCTAAGCTAGATTTATTATCCTTACCAAAATTGATGTATAATAACATTCCAATCAATTTTAGCAGTAGTGTCAAGAATCTTGGTATTATTATCGACAATAGGTTCAACTGGTGTGAACAAGTAAAGGAGGTGTCTCGGAAATTTTACGCCGCTTTTCATTCTTTGATGCGTCTCAAACACTTTTTACCGACATCTACAAAAAAACACTTAGTTAATGTCCTTTTGCTGCCCATTATTGATTATGGTGATGCGTGTTACCTTGATTTGAATGAAGAATACTTAAATAAGCTTGAACGTTTACTTAATACTTGTATTCGTTATATCTATGGCCTTCGTAAATATGACCATGTGTCGGAATTCAGGAAAAAGCTTCGCTGGCTCCCAATTCGAGACCGCAGGAATACCCGACTTTTATGCCTTCTTTATTCCATCTTAAATGAACCAAGCTCTCCCACCTATTTGTCTTCTAAATTTAGTTTACTCTCTTCTTCACATGACAGGTCACTACGTTCTTCTGATCGCCTCACTTTGCGTACGCCATCTCACCACTCCGGGTTCATGTCTAACTCATTTACAGTAGCGGCTGTACAATTATGGAACGAGTTACCTGAATCTGTCAAAAATGCTCCTTCGCGAAACTCGTTTAAGAAACAGGTGAAAGAGTTTTATTTAAAAAAATCTACTATCTGAATGTATTAATCATAGTTCCATGTTAATATTTAGTTCCATGTTAGTATTGTACTGTGTATATATATATATATATATTATATATATGTTTGTGTATCTATATCTATACATGTATTAATATTTTGTGTATATATTTATTTTTAGTTATATTTATTTATAATTTGCTTTTACTTTTTGTGCACGCCTACTGTTTACTCTCTTGCACAATTCTGGGTTGGCTGGTAGAAAATGCTGTAATAGCGTTAAGTCCGCCCTTGTACATTGTTTTTATTTTGTGCAAAAAGAATAAATAAATAAAATAAAAATTAAAATAATAAGCTTTTTTTTGACATGATAGTGGTCGCATCTATAACTACATAGTCCTGGTAATGGTTTAGGTATGCAGGTATGCACAAAGGTGAGCTACATTAATGTAGAGGATCAGCAATCAGCAAAGAAAGGCACGCTGACGCGGCGGTTCAAGGCGACGCACATTCTAGCTGCTACGGATTGTTCACACAAATCATGGAGTCGACGTTATGGTTAATGTAGTAGAAATAATGTTACGAACGTTTCAAATGTTCAACGCCATCTATTGGATGATACTATTGATAACTAAAGATACTGATGTTTCGTGTTAAAATGGCGCCCCGGAAGGATCATTACTTTGTTTATTTTTGATGACATGGGGGATGGAGGGGTCTGCATGGTGCATGGTGCATTACATCGCAACAGCTCCCAAAATTATATTTTAACCTATCTACAAATATTTTTACCGTATTTAAAAATTGATTGTTTTTAACTTATCAGTTGACAAAAAAAATTAACAGAATGTCAGAATGTATAAATAACTAGATAGGAGAATCGAATTCTAATCTTTACAAAAAGATTTAAATAAGTTTAAGGACAAATCAAGCATAAATACTTTAATGAAAATTGTATTCTATAGTTTCATATTCTTCTCTGTTTAATTTTAATTGATTAATTCTTCTGTTCCAGCGGCCAGTTCTAAAGTAGCAAGGGGTCAATAATAATTACATTGAAGCAACTGCAAACTGGAAGCAAAAGGCAATCCATTTCCTTTAAACAGAGGAGTCAGACAAGGAGATCCATTGTCTCCTAAGCTATTCAGTGCAGTACTAGAAAGCACCTTCAGTAATCTGGCTTGTGATGAATATCGTTTGAATATCAATAACCTTAATCAAGAAGATCCTATGAAACTCCAGGTCATGATACAATCCTTAACTAACAAAAGCAATGAAGGCTCACCATAAACACTAGACAATAGAAATTGATGACAACTAAGTAGAAATAGACTTATAGAGTTTGAATATGTAAGAGAGTATGTGTACTTAGCACAAATCATTTCCCCCTTTAGTACAATGTCCAAAGAAGTGAATAAAAGAGTAGCAAGTGGATGGAGTAAATATTGGAAATCTAAGAGGTCATGAAGAGTAGAGAAGTAGACATACAGCAACGAAGCCATACAACTCATGTAAGTATTCTCCCTTGCATGACCTACGGATGCAAGACCTGGTCCCTAACATAAGGTAATAGGAAAAAGCTTCAACTGGCAATGGAAAGAAGTAACACAGAGCTTAGAGGTAAAATAAGTCATTGTCATTGAAAGGGATGGTCTCAGAGGACAATGACGTCAAAAAATCAGATGGGAGGACGATATTTGCCAGATTTGGGACGTTGGACCAGGGTCGCATCCGACAGACCTGAATGGAGAAGGCTGGAGGAGACTAAAAGGCAAACCGAAATGAAGGATATTTTATGAAGCAATCAAAAAAACGTCAGTATAGAGTAGAATGAAAGACATTTTCTGACAAAATTCGATGAGTGACACTTTTCAAAAAAGTTTTAAAAAAAATAATTGAAATTATATTTCTTCCGTGTGAATTTTACTATAAGAAAAATATTAAATCGAAAATGTTTTTTTTTTAATGGCAGAAAATTTGTCGGAATTATTTATTTACGAATAGCAAAGGGCTTTTGGGTAGATATCCCATAGAAAATTGGCTATCCCTTTGTTAAAAATAGTACGAACAGACTCCATCGGTTTTCTAGTAGTAAACTATGCACTACCATTTGACCGGTTAACATTTTGCAAAGGTTAAGTTTACTAACATGTGTTTTATATCATCTCCCTTATTTATATACGCATAAGGATCAAAATCGCATCACATTATACATGCTCTAACTATATGACGCGTGTAACTATGTCTTAGTAATATGTAAGTAAGGTACATTTTAGTTAATACATTAAACTGTATTAGTGATTATTACTCCTAAATCTTGTTATTTAGAGTTATGTCGAAAGTCCAATACTGTTTGCTATTTTATATTAAATAGTCTGTATGTATGGCAAGGACAGTCTCTTTTGAATGATATAGTATACTAAAAATACTTCAAAAAAATTACTAAAGAGGAAATGTGTGAGTATTGGTGTCTATGTAAACTGTATATAGCAACACTGACACTGAAAGAATTAAGTACTTTATAGAGACGTTAAATGGAGAACAAAAAATATCACACACGTCGTTTTAAGCTGCGTTTCAAACAGAGATTGAGCGAAGATGTGTAGTTAGGGATGTATTTGTTAAGAACCAATAGAATCGCTTCACTTACCTTGCCTCGCTTAGTGTGTCAAATGAAGCAATTGGTTCTCTAATAAACACATCACTCACTTCGCTTCCTCGCGAAAAATGAGGCATAATGCGAATGACTACTAACGCCATCTATTGACGAATAGACGTATTAATTTTCATTTTATGATGTTTAATTAGTTATAAAACAGACTATTGCCTGTCTTAACCAATAAAATAATAATGTTATAATTTTTTTTAAATAATCATAATTGTAAATATACTAATTTTAGTATGTTTAGATCTGTATGTAATATCTGCATTTTAATTTTTTTTTTGTTTAATAAAATATGTTTGGTTTCTGCTTTGTATCTACAGACATATACAGTATTTCTTGTACATTAACAGGTTTTCGCAGGTAATAAATTGTAGACAAATGGTTCTCACGATCTGTTTCAATACATCGATAAAATGTGTTATTGGTTGCAAAACTATACATTTAGGATACAGCCTTGCTTTGCTTATCAGAATGAAGAGTGGAAATTAAAAAATGATCTATCAGTACAGCAAGATTAATATAGATAATATTTCCCGACTTCGATTGCGGACTGCGGTATAAAATCCGTAAAGAAATTTTATGTTAGAAATCAATTCTCTTTTCCTACTGATTTAATTTCAGCAATATTATTGTTGTAGTCAAAGTGTTTGTGTCTCCATGTAATTCTCCTAAACTACAAAACTAATAAGGATATATTAATAAAATTACAAATACTTATATTAAACATTTATTATATTGAATCACAGAAAACATTAAATAGTTTAATATAATGTTGAGGGTAACGTAACAAAAATTAAATCAAATATAAAATTTGCTTACAAATAACTTAAATAAAATATTTATTAAAATAAACTTAATAATTTCAATAATAAAAGGCAAGAATAGTTTTTAGTTGCACACCAGATTATTATTATGAATTAAGTCAGCCCAAAACTTTCAAAGCAGATTGCTGAAATACATTAACTGATGAAGAAATTGAGATACTTCAAAAAGCTAAGTTCTATTACAAAATATATTTTACTGGCATGGTAATAAAATGACGAGTAGTTTTGGACCAACTCAATTGTGCTGTAGTACAATTTTAGTTTATTACTACTAACGCCATCTATTGATGAATAGACTAAATTATTTTTATTAAGTAATCAATCTCAATATAAACAAGTTTGCAAATGATTTTAAAAACCATACACATCATTATTTATGTTTTTTTTTTCATTTCTATGTGAGTGCTTAAGTAGCTTAAAACTTAAATAGAAAATAAGTACATAACCTTTTAAAAACTTTGTGAGCATTAAACTAAAGCTTATCCTAAAATAAGTTAATATAAGTGAATAATGTAGGAACATCGCGTCATCATCGGCGGGTAACGTTAGTCCGTTTTTAAGTTTTTAAAATTCTGAAAATAAAGAACACATTTTTTTATTTAAGAAAAAATAATGAGAAATCTAATTTTATTTAAATATTTTTTTTTCAATCAATATACAATTGTTACTCACGTTTCGTAATTTGAACGGGATATACAAACGTTTCCGATGTATCTTTTCCCAACGCATTTTTGACCGTGCAATAATATCCTCCCATGTCCTGCCATTTCAAAACGTTGATATGAAGATCCCCTGATGGTAATATCTAAAACAAATATTACAATATTTTAATATATAAATAATATGATAATAATACAATATTTTAATTTGTAGATAATATGTTAATAATTATTAACTTCTATTAAAAGTATAAGTAGCGCCATCTATTAGCAGATAGCTGTAACATTTTTTTGCTGAAAACAATATTCCGTCTTTTATTTTAGGAACTGAATATTTATTATTAATTATATTTTTATAAAATAAAACACAATAATTAATATTGCAATGACATATTATATGTCATTAAAATGTAATAAAATATATGAATTTGAATGAAAATTAGAACCGCATTTTCTCAATAGATGGCACTGTAATACGAAAACGATTTTCTGTCTTAGTTTAAGTAAAGTTTAATTTGCTTACCCTCATTCTGCTGTTGTTATGTAAAACATTGCTCATATTTCCAACCCAGATGACTTGCGACTTGATATTGCTTTCATATCGGCAAGGCAAAGTTATGCTGGTTCCGACATGTTGCATTATGTCTTTGTAATACGCTGTGATAAGAGGCTTCATTGGGACCATTTCCGTTAAAATATCTGACTGGTCTCCTGAAATAAATATTTAGTTAATTATTCAATATTTATGGTGTTGCATTATTGGTTATTTAAATTACATTTAACCTCAATTACATTCAACCTTAAAATTTCAGAATTACTTGACTTTGAATGCATTACTTTATCTCTTATTATTAAGTTTCTTGTATAAAATATATGTTTATATATTACCTTCTACTATGACAGTAGTAGAAGCAGTTATCTCATCTACCCCAGTAGACCCCACACAAGTGAAGACGTCACCGTTGGAAGGACGACGAACCACCAGCTTACCGATCATCAGAGCAGGACTGAACTCAGGACTGGAGAGTATTTCATTACCTTCTTCTTCAAACTGTAAACATTAAATTATTTTTAAAACTATTTTAGATGAACTATTTTTGTTTTTTTTTTTTTACATTTAAAACTGCTTCTTTTTTGAAGTCGGTTAATGATTTTGAAAGATTCCGAATTCCCTCATAATAAATTATAAGCTTATTTAAATATTTATACTTACATCAGAAATTGGCACACCATTCTTCATCCAATTAATAATAGGAGCTGGGCTACCAGAGATAATACACTGCAACACGAAAGACGACCCAGGCAACGCCCTAACAGTCTGTGGAGGTGGTGACTTCAGCTTTATATAACCAGTTGGTGGACCTCTTCTTACGCTTGGTATTTCTAAAATTGAAGATTTTATTTACTCGATTAGTTTGAGTTACTCGATACTAGATGGCGCTGTAACCAACTCCATATAATGAAACTGATTATTTTTATATTATTTTATTTATTGTCCATAGAGGGAGAGAGAGAGAAAGAGAAATTAAAAAACGAAATTGGCTAATTAAATTAAATTTCTAATAAAATACAATATTTTTTTGTTTTTTCAGAAACGAAACTTGATGGTTTTAGTTATCTAAGAAAAAGTTCTTTACTAAGATTAAGAATACAAAATGATTTTTAAATAATCTATTTAAAAGAAAACAGTAATAGATGAAACCATAATTTACAAACCAAGTGTATAATATTGAAGTTTGAACTATCTAAAAAAATATTGTTAAAAGAAAAAACGAAGAAATTAATTCAAAGTTATGAGATAAATGACCAAAAAATTCAACGCAACAGTTTTTTTTGCGCGAAATAATAAATTACACTTTATAATCGTCTGGCGCTTTGTGATTCAAATACTTTGCCAGATGGTCAATTTATTCCGCATATTCTAACAGATGGGAGGTTTTATTTAATTTGATTAAATGTGACCGAATTTTCCGTGGTTTGAGTTATATTTATGAAACTTAAGTTATTTTAGAGTATTCATGAGAAATTTGTCTCCGACCTCGCAGCGATTTTTGGTACAAATTATTTATTTTAAAAAAAATTCTATAATTTTTTTTCATGCCGTTAATTCCTTGATATAAGAGAAAAAAATATTTAAATAACTCGAAAACTGGTAGAGATAAATATTAAGAGTTATTTTTGTCTGATTTTTATTTTTTAGGAATTAAATAATAAAATTATTAAAATCAATGTGATAGTTGTCTATAAAAAACATTTATTTAAATGCTTTAAAATAAAAGACGTATTATTTTTATTCATAATAAATTATAAAGCATGAAGAATTATATAATAGTATAATCTACGTTTATATTGAATGAGTTTGGTTTTCAGCTGAAATTTGGAATTTCATGACTTCCTCGTATGAATAATTTCATAGAATTTTTTAATACAATTATAATAATCACACTTTTATACGTTTTTAACTGGGAAGAGTGATATCAGTTTTCACCTGACTACTGGACTGGATTTTTGGACTAATTTTTAAATGACTTTTTAGTTAGATGCAGCTTAATTATCTAGATTTTGTAACAGTTTTCATAAATCAATAAAGCGATAAACGAGAATATTGAAAAATAGCTAAAGCCTAAAATGTAAAACTTATCTTTTTATTACAGTCAGTTAAATGTCAAATTCATTATGTAATAGTACAAAATCTATATAAATGTTTAACTCAAATAAAATTGAAAAAAAAAAACTTACCATCTGGCACTATATTATTATTCATTTCGAGTTTCTCGGGCAGCTGTCCGTAGACGCCGCACTGCTGCGACAGTAGCGCCGCGGTGGCGAGTAGCGATACTAAATTGATCATTATCGCTGCGATAGATGGCGTTGGTTGAGTATTTAAATCTGAAAGCATACATTTTTATATAGATTTTTTTATATTATAGTTTTATAAAAAAAAATGCTTAAAAAAATTATTCCCTATAGAAGTTACCATCCAAAATTTAAATTGATTTTTTATGTTTTTATTGGAATAAATACTAAAATGATTTCAATTCGAAATAATAAACTGTGACCTAAACAAAATCGCCCTCTTAAAATACAACTGAGGGAAAACATCCTAAAAAATTATTATGCTTTCTTACACATAAAAATTTTTTCACAGTTTTAAAAAGAAGGCTTTTAGACTCATTTTATAAAATATAAATTAAGAATTTTTAGAAAATTTATTAATTATTTTTCATCAAATAGCTTGTTTATTTAATAATAAAATCCACTTCGTTACACTAAAAACTAATAAAATTAAAACTTAAGACTTCAGCGAAGTGAAGATAAATTAAAAATATTAAATTTGTAGTAACGTAAAAGATCAATATAAAAATATATTACTTTTTTTATGATTTATTACCACCTTTGATACTAATAAATAAACTTGCTAACTCATTAAAAAAACTGTACAAATTGCAACTAAAGGGATAAGATATTTTTTTATTAGAAAAATCGTATGATTTTATTGTCCTTGACCCGAAATATTTCAATTTATTAAAACATACACTTTTACTAGTTTTTATATGAACACTTAATTTAATTTATATTCTTAGAAACTGTAAGTAAAAAGTTTAGGTTCTTGTATATAACATATCTATTGGACAGTACCTTTTAAATGGTATATATATTACTTTCTTATTTTTTTAATCATTAGTATCAAAAAATGATTATAAAAGTCAATAGTTAGAAATAATGCATAGAATAATTTTGAAATTGATATATCTCAACTCCTATGGGTCGTAATATAATATTATATACCTCGAAATATACATAATTAAGCCACCAATTTAATAAAAAAATAATTTAAGAAATTGGACTAAAAATAGTTGCTCATATTTATATTAAAAAAAAAATAGAAATTATCGTAAAAATCACACTTAAGTTAAAAATAATATTAAATGTATCTCCAAGAGATCTCCCAGGAGGTATATGACTTACCGTATATAAAACACTATAAACGATATATTAGATGTTTTCTGGGATAGAGTTTTGAATCGAGTACGACAATTCAATGGGATTCATCCCCTTATATATGCCAGAGCGTCGACACACACTACGGGTTTTTGTGCAAATATTAATTTATTTTATCTATTACACCTCAGCGTTTTATTTATTATTTAATTAGAATATCTATACTATTAAAATTTACATATTCTTTACGATTAAAGCAATTCTCTAAATTATAATGAAACTTTTGACACTTTTAATACCATAACGAAAATTCATGAAACTAAACATTTTCTATTTTTTTTATATTTCAAATAAATCGTAATATTTTTTTTAATGACAAAAGTGATGAAATTGCAGCTAATTTGTTTGGCGTGTGTCACAATGCTGAATTTGTAAAATTTTGCTGATTGTAATAACAATAATTACAAATACCTTATATTTATGAATTATATAAAATATACTTTTATTTTGTGACTGATTACATTTACAAACAACAACAAAAAAATTTTAAGATGATATTAACAAGACAGACAGACATTTATTCATATACATTTGTCTTATTACAGTCGTGAAGCAAATGTTACATCATTATTTCAGAGAACTTTATAAATTCCAATATGATTCATATCAGAATATCAGATAGTTACAGTATTCTGTAAAAATCTGATCTTATGAATGAGGAAAATATCCTTAAATATTTAAAAAAAAAAAATTTACCAGAAATATTATATAGGTTGGTAAACCTGACTATACTTAAGATTTGATATCATAATGATATGTTTATATATTTTTTTAAATTTTTAGTTAATAAAAATGCTTGTGATATTTTTCCTGTTATGTTGTTAATATTTTGTTACATAAGAAAAAAATTATAAATACCTCAGAGAAGCGTCTGCTGGTTATCTATAATTTAAAATTAAAGTAAAACAAAAATGGTCACATATCACGTTACAAAGCATGTGGCTCCTTTGACGTCTAACAATAATTGAATTGAGATTTATCCAAAACGTATCCCCATTGAATTGACATGAAAAAGCCTTTTTACTACTCTATAATAGAGTTTCAAATTGTGTGTAGATAATAAGATATAGTGTCTTCAAGTATTGAGTGACGAGACATCACGCTATGCATGTCATTTGATGAATGGAATGTCGATTCGGCGAAATACTACTATACTAGTTTAGATTAAAAAGAGTGTAGTAGTAGAATATATTATTTCCTTATACATTTAAAAACGATTAAAAAACCAGATCCTAATATAGGAAGCTCTTCTAACTAACCTGTGTTTTCATTAATATCTATATCTCTATGTCTCTGCGACTTAAGTTTACAAACACAAGATATGTTTTACTCTAAAAAAAATTTTAACATCAGATAAATAGCTCCAAAAAGATATAGTTAATTAAAAAAGAGGAGAACTAGTTTATACGCAGACTAATACTATGACAGCTTGACTAGAATATAACTGCTATAGCTGTTAAGTTTCTAACATTCGTTCAAAAAAGACTACATTTTTCTTTTCAAAAAAATATATTGTTTAGTTTGTTCTATACGGGCTAAAAAGATAGATATATATATGTCCGAAACTATTAAAAAGAATATAGATGGATGGCCTATCTCAAAAGCTATACGGGCAGGATATAAGTAACATTACTATCACTTACTATTCTGACAAGAACTACTATGACAGGAACCCAAGCAGTGCCTTGGACTTGTGACCAAGGTGTCCTTTAAGTGATCACAACACTCGCCTCCATTGCTTAGTTTCACCGTCTAAACCTAAAATTAGACTAACATTAACCCAACCTAACCTTACGCTAACCTAAACCTAGCTCACACCTCCGACATATATATCTTCGTTCTAAATAGATATGTTCTTTAGTTTATTTAACTCAATATATTTCGAGTAATCATCAATTTTTTTTAAGTGTTCATGTCCAAAAACGTTTTTTTAACAGTCAAAGGTTATCCTCAATTCCAGACTATTATCATATTAAAATTGAATACAACGCAATTTCAATCTTTATTATGTCTACTATATCGCACTACGATTCCCCGAAAATTAAATAGTATACATCTGTAAATGGCGACAAGTGTCTGGTTTCAGTAAAGTACTTGCAAAGCTTACAAGTAACTTTGTTGCTATGTTTCATCATAATTAGAGTATTTTAATTGACTCAAGGAAAAATGAGTTATTGCTCTAGATTGATGTGTAGGGAAAAACCGTGGGGAATAAAGAATCTTGGATTTTTCTGGATTCAACTTTAAATCTACTGATATTGATGAGATTGAAATTTTTTCGGAAAAATGTCGTAAATATAATTTTCTCATAATTCCCGAAATTTCGAAATCACCTAATGTGTATCAACACTCTCTAATGAAATACACTACGGACAAAACTTGGTTTAGTTCTAAAATGAAATTCATGAATAGAAACAAAAAGTACTTATAGACTAGATATAAAGTTTTGGGGGTCAATAAGTACTTTCAAATTATAGTATATATCGATTTAATTTTTTTTAAATGTTATAAGAAATATTTAAAAAAAAACTAAAATAATTATTATTTGTTTTAGAAGAAGCAAACGAATAAATTTACCTCAAATTTGAAACCTTCTAGATTTTTCGATTAAATTTACAGATTCAATTCTCGTTTAAAACTTATTTATTTTGACTATACAAGATATTGTGTATGTCTGTTTGTATGTGATCTAGTATAACTCATTAAAAATATTAGGTGTTACACAAGGGTGACTTTTGGCAACTATTCTTTTTAAATACTTAAAACATTTTTTTTGTTACGTCCTTTTAAATAGATGCTTTATAACTATGAATATTATAGAAAAGAAATAATTTACCAACTTAAAAAAAAGAAGGAAGGCCTTGTGGTAGGATGGTGTCATTTTTGTTTAATTGCAATTGGACCTTGGACTTCAAAGACAAACGGGAACTCCTCAAAATCAAATCCTCAGTTTTAGTTACACGTGTTACAGTTGTAAATCAAAGGTTGCCAAATATGTGAAAATTAACATCACGACGCTAACGATCATCCTTTCCCCCCACCATAAGCAAATTCCTTCCAAAAAGATTATTATTTAGTTCTTTATATTCATTATAAAAAGATATATTAACTATCAACTTTGTAATATTTGTATTTAAAATATTTGAGTCGATCCGCGAGACTTCATCCGCGTGTAGCTCCGCTCCTATGGGTCGTAGCGTGATGATGTATAGCCTTTAGCCTTCCTCGATAAATGGCCTATCTAACACTGGAAGAATTTTTCAAATCGGACCAGTAGTTCCTGAGATTAGCGCGTTCAAACAAACAAACTCTTCAGCTTTATATATTAGTATAAGATTTATATCGTTTGAAGAATGAAATACGGCGACGATTTAGTTTTTTTTTACTAACAAAGCGAAGAGAGGGCAGGTGGTTAGTTGAGTATAATTACAAGCCAGCAGGGTATAATATAAGTTAATAAAGCCTCATAATAACTTGTTTAGCCAATAAATGGCTTCTCGGGGGGTGATTACATTAATTATACTCTCATTGATATTTTTCAGGAAAATTTTGCAAAGAAAATTACCATCTGACTGTGGTGTCAAATTCTATACTATAATATACATATATGTATAATATATCTTCTTCTGGAAGCACTCTATTTATTGGTTAAAACCGCATTAATATCTGTTGCGTAGTTTAATTTATTACAAAGAGGAAAGATTTGTATTTTGTATGTAACGAAACTTAAAAACTACTGGACCGATTTCAAAAATTCTTTCACCATTAGAAAGCTACATTATCTCTAAGTAACATAGGCTATATTTATTACTAGAAAAAATTAGAGATCCTCGGAAATTCTTACTAAAACCAAACCAAGGTGTAAAAAAATTAGCCATAAAATGTCTTTCATAGCATGCGCTGCGGAAAGTATTGATGATAGAACAAAAAAATGTTCTACAATATTATAGACCATATCAGTATCTACAAAAAACTTCGCAAGACCATATGTCCTAACTATTGTAATTATGTCACTATAACTACTTTTTTACATTCTAAAAGTTTATAGAAATGCCTATCACGATCAGACCATGTTATCCATAACTTTGTATTAATTCTTATCCAAATGAATTATTTTGTATTCAAGACAGTTTCAATGCCTGTACATTACTTTTTGAATTATTAAAATCGGACTTTCCATTCAAAAAATATTACAAAATTAAAATGTCCACCCGTGCGAAGCAGGGATGGGTCGCTAGTAAGTACTATATAAAGATGATTAGTAAGATTGACCTTCATTCAATATCTTTAAAGATAAATCTCATAAGAAATATCTTTTAGATCTTTGTTAAGATCTCAGCGAAGCGAGGGCTGGTATCTAATAAACATAATTATTATGAATTTATACATCTAAACTTTTAATGTTTTATTTGTAGAATAACTAAAGTCTTAGGTAAGTGAATTTAAGGCGTACTATTATGAAACTAATAAAATGGCGCCCTTCGTTTACTTACAAAAAAAAACGGAATTATAAATATTAATATTATTCAGAATTATTCTGTCTATTCATATTAATATCTTGTAATCTATAATATGATTTAATCTTTACTTAATGAGAGGGAGTGATAAGCCATTGTATTAAGGCGGTTAACACTCTTACGATTCATATTCAATTCTTTGAAAACCTCTTTTGATTCTTGATTTTGATTCTTGCATGGTCCATAACTTGGTTTTTTTAATTTTCTCAATTTTCTTCGCTTCTCCTCTGAGTAAAAGTCTTCTGAATAACCATCCTGATTTAGGATACTTTTTCTATTTCCATAAATTATTGCTTATGCTCTCAAAAGATGACTGCTGGACAAATATGGCTCTTGATTTAAACAATTGCTTTCAAATTATTTCCATGGTCGCTATCTATATTAATATTCGGCTACTTGTATGGCTATCTCTTTCAATTTTTATTGCAAGGTTGTCAATTAAAGAAAGTTCTCTCTATGTTCTTTCCTTTCAATGGTCTCTAACCATTGCTCATTTTAAGCTATTTAATATTCCCCATAATTTGAATCTTCTGAACTGTTTTTACTGAAACGAATGTTTCGGTGTGTTTACTCGTTTATAGCAAGCCTTATCCAAGATTAGCGTGGGCAGCAGATTAATGTGTTAATTATAGTTCGTCAATACGTTCCCATGCAACAGCCGCGTAAATACAATCCTGTGTTTAGTTAATTAATAATACTGGCTTATCCTGATATATATAGAAAATCCTTACCTCGAGCCAAGGACGACTGTTTTACTTCATTTTGGCCTAATAAGTACTTGAGGCTTACGACCCAAGAGTCAGTTTAAGTGATCTCTTTATGTTACGGTTTCAACTTGTTGAGAAGCTTTAAGTTAGATTAGATGACTTTTCATGGTCAATATGGCCGACAGCCCAAGATGGCGGACTAATTATTGTGATAAAGGTGTCAAATGAAAGGGTTTGTGTTAGGGTGGTAAATGTGATGAATTATTTGCATCCCATAATAGTTTGCTGAGAGGTATACGAAAAATATAATGACTACACTATAAATCTAATATGGCAGACAATCCAAGATGGCGGATCGCTATCGGAAACTAATGGAACCTATAAGTAATTATAACTTTTTTTTTCGATAATTAAACATTTTATTTTACTTCTTACTTAATATTATAACAGAGAAAGTTTAGATGTTTGAATGTTTGTTAGTCAATCACATAAAAAGGGCTGAACGGATTTTAATAAAATTTGACATACAGAAACTTTATATCTTAGATAAACACATAGACAACTTTTTATTCCGAAAAAACAAATAGTTCCTACAGGATAATAATGAAATGAAAAACGCCTGAATATTTTTATATAAGTTAGGGCGGTTCGACTAGTCTACAGTTAAATATATTGAAAAATATCTTATCTCACTCTCTTCTCCGTTTGTGATGTAATAAATAGGAATATAAAGTTTTCTCCTCACGTACATATTAGTATGGATACACATTAGCATACTATAAACAGAATTTGAGAATCGGAAAATAGATTTACGTGACGAATCATAATGTTTCTGAATTACGCTCTATTTTAGAAAGATATTTAAATCCTGAAATCTGAATATAGGCTGTGATAAGTACTATAAGAAAATGTACACATTTGCGACTTTACATTTAAAAAAAGACGTGAAAGAGTGAGTACCTACTTTTTTCTTCTGAGATCATTTTTAAACCTCCTCCCACAAGATTTTTTAACTTTTGAAAAGGAAATTACAGTGTTTTTAAGTGAAAGAATATATTTTTATTAATTTAACAATGTTATAAATTCATTTTTTTCACATTTTTTCATCAACTATTTAAATATTGTAGCTATTATTAGATTTTATTAAAATATTAATACTATAAAATATCGATATTAAATATAACAATATCTCGATTATTGAATAATTTGGCCAAGACCCCACTTGCCATTATAGTGGGAATAGATGAGGGGGGGTATTTTATATTATAAAAAGGATGACTTTTACGCAATAAAGTTTAATTGCTCTCAGAACTCATGTGACTTGAGTGTTGTGTATTTAAGGATAGTTTGCTGAATAATTTAATCCTGCACCTGGGTCGCAAGCCCCTACATCTAGATTGTGTATTAATGTAGTGTAACAGGCAACACTAGCACTTTTTCACATTAATAGTCCAAAATGTATGAATCCAGTAGTTTTAAGAATTAGAGAAATTATCATATATATAAAATTCTCGTATTCACAATGTTAGTTACCAAACTCCTCCGAAACGGCTCGTCCGATTTTTATGAAATTTTGTGTGCATGTCGGGTAGGTCTGAGAATCGGTCAACATCTATTTTTTATACCCCTAGGTGATAACGGTAGCCCATTGTGGCAAAACAACGTTTGCTGGGTCAGCTAGTTTATCTATACTAATATCATAAAGAGGTAAGCTTTATGAAGTTGTAGGGGGGTAATCTCTGGATCTACTGAACCAATTTTGAAAAGTCTTTTACCAATAGAAAACCACATTATTTGTGAGTGTCATAGACTATATATTGACTCGAAAAATGAAAAGACTTTTTCGTGGTAGTCGGATTTGCTGCAGTACGTCGGGAAATGTTTCATCCATAGTTGTGGGTAGAGTATTAATGAATAAATGAGTGTGTGAGTGAGTGCTCAGCGAAGCGAGGGTGGTCGGCTAGTAATAATATTAGTATTGATTCGAAAGACTTATTCCTAGTCGCTAGTGTGTAAAGATACTTAAACTGATTACCTAAGTTACTTAATTCTAAAAGCTTACATAATTCTAGAATAATATTTCAGAGGCCATTATAGATAAGATATTCAGAAATTTTAAACTTTATATTAACCTTATTTAAATGTTAATATCTTTATAAATAGGACGTGAATTTTAGAAACTGGCAAGATTATTGTGGACGTTGATAAATCTTGGAAAAGAGAAAAAGTAAACTACTTATCGTTTCTTTGCAGGTTCTTTAGGAAAGTTGGATTTATTTTATTTTCTGAAGACTCAAAAAATGGCGTTACTTGTATGGTATAATACTCCAGACAAAACCTTAAAAGAATGATTATCCTTACAACGCTATTTGTTGAGAAACAAATATGGTAGAAGGACATTAATTTGGTACAAACCTACATCTAGTTTTATCTATACTAATATATAAAGCTAAAGAGTTCGTTTGCTTGAACGCGCTCATCTCAGGAACTATAGATACGATTTGAAAAATTCTTTCAGTGTTAGATAGCCCATTTATCGAGGAAGGCCATAGGCTGTATATCATCACGCTACGACCCATAGGAGCGGAGCTACACGCGGCCGAAGACACGTGGGTCGACTAGTTTAATATATTACCTAGATACACTGCTATATCATTAAAATATCTATTTAAATGACATTAATACTGACCGTTATTAATAATCATAAAAACTCTGAATAACCCCGCCCTTACTCATTGCTTCCACTGGTACCGTATAATTAAATACTATTAATACTAAATGCTTGCTTATTTATATTGAAATCTCATTCGAGCATAGTCTAGGAGGCGACGGAGTAATTACTTATCGACATAGAAGACAACTCAAACTCAATTAAATTCTTACATTACTTTTGAAATTTAAATTGTTAATACTCTGTTGACTTAAAGAAATTTGTATAATATAGTAAATTAAAAATTGTTTGTTTGTTGATGCGTTGCATCCTTGAAGATAAAGTGGGGAGCGGAAGTGAAGAAAAAAAATGCCGCGGTTTCAGCGGACCCTCAGCAAAAGCCCATAGTCCACTAGATCCGCAGCATTAATGGGATGGAAGAGGGAGGGGGCTAAGTTTGGCCGACACGCGTCTATTACACTTGGCGGTCAGATTCGCATGCTGGTGGTCGCAATCTAGTCAGGAACAGGTCCCCTAACACCTAAAGGGTGCTGGGTTACTCGGCTCTTACGAGATGCTCTCCCAGCTGCAGATGGGAATAGTATTCTAACCCGTCCCCTCACGGGTAGAATAATAAAATAATTGGCACACATTAGCTAAAATGATTCAAATGATTTTTTTTTATAGATTTTATTATAAATATCTTTACTAATATTATAAAAAGTTAAAGTTTGTGAGGTTGTAGGTGGTAAAATATCTATTGAACCGATTTTTAAAATTATTTTACCAATAGAAATCCACATTATTTGTGAGTGTCATAGTCGAAAAATTATAACATTTTTTCGTCGTAGTCAGATACTGCAGCAGTAAGTCGGAGAAAAAACAGTGGATCTAAAACTTTCTTATGAACGCTGCTATAACGATGAGAGATATATGATTCATAGTTGCGCGTAGAGTTGAATGAATGAGTGAGTGAACAGTTTGAATATACCTCAGCATAGCAAGAGGATCAGCTAGTAGTATAAATAGAATGACAGAAACTTTTAATTGAAAAGAAATATCATAGATTTGAAAAGTATAGACATAGACTTCTGGCTTTTTTTTAACAGAATTGGATTAAATTTCAATTTAAACGATATAATCGAGAAACAATATTACATTTTCACTTGCAATACGATGAATAATTTTTTAGATATAAAATGACGATTCAGGTTAAAAGTTGAAAAAACATAATTTTTGACACCAGTTTCTAAATAATATTTTTTTTTCAGCCGACTCTTAGTCTATATTATATTATGAGAATTTCACATTATAACTGTAATTTTTTATTAGATCTCATTTCCTGTACACAAAAACGGCAAAAATTGCTCCTACCATTTACATTTTTGACATATTTTTTAATAATTAAATTTAATTATACAAAATTTTTATGTCTGTCCGTTTCAACTGTAACTTCAAATTACGTGTTACTGTATTAAGGATCGATGTACTATTTTTTTTTTGGGGTGGGGGGGGGGGGGCGTAGTGCACGGCACGCTACGCCACTGGTACTATTCATACCTTATTGCTATCAGTTTTGAATCATAGACAATTATTCGTACAATGTGTGGTATTCGTGACCGTGACCATAGTGCTAGTCAAATCTTTTCAAAAAAAAAAAAATAAAAAAAAAAAAATTATTCGAACACTCTCTTAACTTCTCATTAGGACAATAGTTAATTGTTAAACCCAAACTTAATTAAAAAAGTAACTCTGTCTGTATATTTACCGTTCACGCTAAAACCACTGAACTGATTTTGACGAAATTTAGTACAGAGAGAGATCAGAGCTTGGGAAAGGACACAGTTTATGTTTTATCTCGAAAAAAGCCTTAAAAGGGTTTTAATAGGGGATGAAATGCATGTAAGTGTCGCCCATATCATATCGGGATAAATAATATTAATAATAAAAAAAATATAATCATGTGTGAGTTTATTGTATCAGATAGTCATGTGCCATACAATATCTGACAGATAAGGTTCAAGTACGCTGTGACGACACGACACGCCCACGAGCTGTGACTATTGACTAGTGACGTTACGTGTCGATACTTCCTGCTTTATTATTAACTGCTTGAGAAGGTCAATCTAATAAAATCAGTGAACTACTCTATTAGTTATTTCTATTGCAGTGCTTCTTAAAAATAATATGATTATGATATTTTTTAGTTTCTCATATTATGTAGGATGGTCTATATAAACATTAAGTGCGTGTTAATATTATATACAAGATACGAGGACAGAGAGACTACAAATCACGTGACTCTCTGACATTACTCGACACACCTCAATTAGCACTACTTTAAGGACAAGATATGGTGGTATTCTTAAAATCGAATGTTGTCACGTGACTAACCTAACTTACGCCATGATTTTTCGGTCTTCAATATGTTTATATAGAAGAAAGATTATAGGTGCTTTTAATGAACTTATTTTGATGTTATTTCTTAAATAATCGAGTAAAATCTATATCAATTCTTATACTTACATACTAAATAGTTGAATGATGACTTCACGAAAGACGTCACATGCCCTCTTTAGCTTATCTCCTTCAACACATTTTTTAATGACAATAACTTTTAATGAAACAGCTGCAACTGTAAAACCGTATCCAATTTAGTGGAATAGTTCTTGAATTATGTGTTTAAAAATAGACAGACAGGTCATAAAAAATGAAATTAATTAAAATAAAGTTTTCTTAAATATTTTCTATGCTAGCTGACCCAGCAAACGTTGTTTTGCCACCGTGGGCTACTGTTATCACTTAGGGGTATAAAAAATAGATGTTGACCGATTCTCAGACCTACCCAACATGTACACAAAATTTCATAAAAATCGGCTGAGCCGTTTCGGAGGAGTATGGTAACTAACATTGTGACACGAGAATTTTATATATAAGAAGAGATAAAATTTTATTAAGAGTATGTATCTGACTTTGAAAAGTCTTATGTACGTGCTGTCTGTATTCACCTTCAATTACTTTGTAGTTTTTTAATGATACCTCACGTGAGTATGACATAAGTGGGAAGTACTTGTCAGTATGTTTCCTCTACATGCGGATGCTAGAAATTTTAATTTCTTACCTTCTGAACCAATCTAACCAACTTCAAAAACAGATTTTTTTATTTGGTTGGAGATATTTCTGTTCAAATTGCATTCATTTATTCTGTAGTCTTTTTGATAGACTTAACTTCATTCGTAATCTCAGTTACCTCTTCACATATATGCAATAAGGTTTAATTTGAGTAGTTGAGAGGTCTTTAATAAAATTTGGTAATTTCATTGCGATATTCAGCCAAATCTCTTTTGAAGTCATATTCAATTGATAGTTCTTTTCTTTTCCTGTTATTATATTTCAGGACTGTTTCGCCATCTCAATTTCACTGTCAGATATTTTATATATTTTTTTTCTTAGTTAGAAATTGATTAACGGAAGTGACGATTTGCATCTATGGGTCGCAGCGTGATTTTATACCTATAGCCTTATAACCATCCTCGATAAGTATACTATCCAACATTAAAATAAGTTTTCAATAGTTCCTGAAACTATTGCGTCCAATCAATCAAACAAACTCTTCAGCTTTATAATTTAATATTAAAAAGATTTAAAAATTATATGTTTGGATGTTTGGTAAATCATGTGCACAAGCACAAAGCAAAGGAATCCCGAAAACCCGAAAAAAAACAAAGTTTTGCATCAAGTTTCCTTGTCTTTCGTTTTACTCTAGATCCTATTGCAAAAGTTGCTGCGGACGAAGTCGCGAGCAAGTTCTTGTATATTTTAATTTGCTCACAAATTCACCTAAGTCAGAAGAAATAACTTTAATATTACAGTTATTTCTTACCTTTATAATTAAATTACACACTTAAGTGTAACTAATTTGAATTAAAATTTCTGCACGATTCGATTCCGATAATCAATACCCATAGCAACACTAGTGTCAATATCGATAATTCTTTAGTTTCTTACTGATAAAACTCTTCCGACTTATAATAAAACTCGGCATTCGACTTTGCGCAGTCGCGTACAATAGACGTACTTTGAAATTATCGATAACTTTTATTTCTAAAATTGAACGTCACTATTCATGATTCGTGCTTTCTAGTGATGTGCTGTAGCTTGTCAATATTTGTAATAAGATGTTAAATGTGTTTAGAATACAACACTATTTGTATTTTGCTATAAAGTAACTGTTTGGAGTGTCTACGCTCAATTCGAAGTTTACAGGTAAGTTTTTTTTTTACCCCAAATAGCTAAGGTTCGTCAAAATGACGTGTACTCGACAATACAGGGAGTATTGCTCGCTTGTCCATCTTATGCCAAAAATATCTAAATTATTTGATAGTTTTCCTAGATTTTGTCACTCACTGTTATTATAAAAAAGAAAAAAAAGAAAAAAAAAATCGCAGTTTTATATTTTTTTTGAAGAAAACGAAAAACTAAAACAAATATCTTTTTTATTATACACTAGCTGCGGCCCGCGCTTTCACCCGCTATATTTTGGATAATTCAAACTATATCATTATAAATTATAGCGTATATGTTATTCTGATTTGTTAGCTATTTTATTGTAAAGTTACATCAAAATCCATTCAATCCACACATCTACACATTCTTACAAACTTTCGCGTTTATGATATTAGCAGAAAGTAGGGTATTACACGTTTTTTATTAATTTAACAAATTTTATTAAAAAAAAAAAAAAAAATCTCCTAAAAATTGATCGTAAAAATGTCGAATGGTTAGCTTATATGGTGCTATTGGGACTTAGATTACAATAGTTATCTAGGGTTAATGTATTGAAAAATACAATCCTATAAGCGAACAGATATATAGAAAGTGTGAAAGATACGAAAGCTTGTATGATTGTGGCAAAAGATTTTGATAGAACTTTCACTTTTCTATAGTTCTAGAAAATTCTAGA
Source organism: Limenitis camilla (assembly GCA_905147385.1). Lineage (NCBI taxonomy): Eukaryota > Metazoa > Arthropoda > Insecta > Lepidoptera > Nymphalidae > Limenitis > Limenitis camilla. Next base: position 10,289,122 of record LR990249.1, on the reverse strand, counting down.
TTATTCCTCGCTTCGCTTCGGTGTTTATTAAAAGCAAATATTACTGTATAGATAAGGAAAATCTTTTTTAAGAAATTGATGAAATTTAATTCCAAGTAAAATATTCTTATAGACAAAAGAAAACTATTATGAGAATTAATTCTTTCACCGATAGAAAGCTACATCCTTTCCGGGTAACATAGGCTATGTGGTGTTGCCATAAATATTATAATTAAAAAGATATGGCCATTTAAGTGTTGTAACGTGACCATTTTATAAAGTGATTACTTCTCTGGAACTACAGAACCGATTTTAAAAATTCTTTCACTGACAGATAATATATCTCTGTTCATTGTCTCTTCTCACGTCCTTTCTCTCTATTATATCTCTATCACCTTCTTCTCACTATCTCTTTCTCCCCTTTGTCCATCTCGCTCTTTTATCTTTTTCTTTTAGCACTCTTCCTCACTCTCTTTCTTATTCCAAATAATGAAAAGCTAAACACAATTACAGAGTGACAATTTAAGGACATCAATTATAACATTGTTTTAAGTACCCGGGGCGAAGCGAGGGCACGCCTCTAGTGTTATATAAAAATCTTGTGTTATAGTGCTTGTTATCGAATTCCTCCAAATCAGCTTGACTGGTTTTCATGATTTTGTTTTACATCCCTAGTTGATGAGTTTGAGGAATAAATTTATTTGACAACAAGGTTTGTTAGATATTATTATAATAATTGAACAGTGATAGGTATTATTGGAATTGGTCTGGATTAGACTGTAAAATGTGGTACTGGAATAAACTAGGATTAGTTCTGACACGTATTACTAAATTAGTGGCACCTATTACTGGATTTTATCCATTAATGGATGGATTGATTACTTATTATTGTACTGGAATGGTTAGTGACAAGTATTATTGGTGTAGGTTTGATTTGGTGGGTAATGATTCCTGGAAGTAGTTACAGGCATTATTGGAATAGTTATATATTATTTTCGACAAGTTTACGACGACTTGTATTAGATTTGAATTAATTAGTGACTTATATTATCTCAGATCAGTACTGTAGGTATTGGAATAGGCCTGGATTAGTTCAGAAATTCTGTCTAGTCTGTATTAGTTAATGAGATTTAATTTTGAACGCCTGAAATTAGGTTGGGTTTAAAGTAGTTCTTAAATAAAATAAGACTACACTTCAGCTACTTTATCCAAGCACTCAAAATCGTGTCGACGTGGGACAACTTCCTCATTCAACAAAGATTAAAGAATATTCCGTTATCTATATAACGGTTTAAGCTAATCTAATCATTTATCTGGAATTAATAGATAGTATCGTTTATGCAACTTTTACAAACGGATGTACTTTGATCAGGATTATCTATATGTAAATAATGATTCACGGAATATAGAATTGTTGAAAGTACTGAAAAGACTGACTGAATACAGAAGTACTGAAAAAGATACGATATATTTATTTATAATTACTAAACCGCCTTCGCTACACTGAGGATGAATATATTTTGTCAGGACTGGGATATTTATTTTATATTTTTAACGATTAACGTTTTTAAATAATTTACATTTCTATAATGTAATAGTCCCTATACTGGGCAGCAATATGGCAAAAAGCCAAACAGTGCCTGGGACTAGTGATTCGGGTGCAGGTCTAAGCAGTCTAGCTAACTTTAATTATTTTAAATAACATAGGTAAGTGCGTCAGTGATAAAAATATAATATTTTTCGTACAATATAGTACGTATGGCAACCTTAAGTCCTCGATAGGTACATTTTTAAGCGCACGCGCATATTATTTACACTGCAAATATGTTAAAAGTAAGCATTTTAAAACCAAATAAAACCGGTTGCTTCTGGGTATGTAACCTCGTTATTTTATTGACTCATTCAATTTTAATGAATACATTTCAGCAAAGTCGTATCACCTTTTGGTAATATGACTTGACTAAAAAAATTCGGCCAAGTACGAGTAGGATTCATGGACTGAAGGTTACGTACAATTTGAATTAAGGGACAACATAGATGGTAGTCAGTTTGTCAACTGTAGAAAAATATTTTTTAAATACAATTCCACAATTCCTGTGAGAGTATCCGAGTATACAAAAACGGGCGTATCTTGTAATACAGTTAACTTAGACCTTTAATTTTTTTACAGTTCTAAGGGAATCAAGTCCTGAGAATTTGATATTAATTTCAACTTCATACTTTCACGCGTTCTTTAGTAAAAGGGTCTTGAAGACATAGAGACCGACGGACAATGAAGTGATTCTATAGGGTTCCTTTCTCCCTTAAAAGGTACGGAACCCTAAAAATTGCATTCTTAATCTTGATTGCTTTTTATTATCTGTTATAAATAATATTAATGTTTATTTAAAACATTACAGAAACGATTTTTTCATTATGTTGTATAGCCGGTTTCGTTATCTTGGAAAATACAATTTACAGTTTGTTATATATTTCGTAAACTATTAATTGGATTCGAAAGATACATAATAACTACTTTAGATAGATACATTTTCTTTAATTAAGTTCAAATAAAATTTTCTGTAAAATCAATATTTGTATAAGCTTTTGGAGGTCAAACTTGGATTAGTTTTTCACGTAGAATGGAATAAGTTTTTGAGGTCAAAAACTATTTTACAGTGGCCATTTTTATTTGGAAATAAATGTATATTTATCAATTTACTTTAAGCTATAGATATGATAATAAAATCGGTTTTCTTTTAACCAAAATGATCATGAACTGAGAGCGGTAGAATGAGGAACTTGCAATCATTAAATACAAATTCTTATATACTGATTAATGATGTGAAAAGTCAAGGAAGAATTAAGTAAAGTGATTTTAACCTTGGCCTTTAATACATATATTAAATTAAGACAATAAATGCATGCACTTTAAAAGGAATACAATAATGTTTTGAGGCTTGAGACCCAAGAGCAGGTTTACAAAGCCTTTTTAGATTACACTTACCTCTATAGTTTAAATTATTCAAGAAATAAAAGCAATAATTTACATGAAGACCTGATGAAAGATTAAAAAAAATTATTAGCGAAATTACTAGCTTGCCGCAGAACTATAGGGACTGAGCTTATAAGTTGTTGCACTATTTAGGGTACAGCTAAAATAAATAAAACAGAAGCAACTAGCAAATCACTACTCCCGGTTATACTTATTTATGTCACTGCCTACCTTTTTTGAAGTTTATCAGTTGTGCTAGCTTAGAAAGCTGAAATTAAATGCTATTCAATCAGTGTTGCCAACTTCATAACAGACAGTAGACAAGTGATTTAAGCGAGTAAAAGGATATCAAAAGTGTGAGGTACAATTTAGTGTTACGTCAAAGGAAATGAATATAAGTTTACCAATATATCATTATGTCAATTCATTTTTGACCTCCACCTTAAATATGTCACTCTGAGGTCGTTGGGTAGGGTTCTTAATTATTAATACTCATATATAATACTAGCGACCTGCCCTCGCTTCGCTCCGGGTATTTGAAGAAATATTGTAGTTGATGTCCTTGAATTGTCAATATGTAATTGTACATTACTTGAAAAAAATACACAGAGAGGAAAAAAAGAAGAGAGGATAGTAAAAGAGCGAGAAGAACAGAACATAAATAAAAATGCAAGGGAGATGGAGATAGACAAAGGAGAGAGAAAACGGTATTATTGTAATAATAAAAAATGTATATGGCAACACTAAATCAACTATGTCACTCAGGAATAGTGTAGTTTTCTATCAGTGAAAGAATTTTTAAAATCGGATTAGTAGTTCCTGAAAAACCCTACACAGAACAAAATGGCCATGTTATGGCCTTTAAATGGCCATGTTATGGCCTTTAAATGGCCAATATTTATGGCTACACCACATAGCCTATGTTACCCGGAAAGGATATAATGTTAATGATATTATAACCCACGACGCTATACAGACAGAGTGTTATAAGTTTAACGTGTGTATCTGTGTGTATGTCTGTGACATTGTAGCGCCCAAGATAAAGGACCGATTCTGATGAAGTTTTATTTGTTTGAAAGGTAATTTAATCGAGATGGTTCTTAGCTATGTATTGTGAAGATCTGGTCAGCTGTTTGAAGACTATCAGCTCGTTGCTGACTTGTGAGCTACGTGTCCGTTTGTAATTCAAAATATCTGACTTCAATATAAATAACACAAAAACTATTTCTTTTTAGGGTTCTGTGGTAAAAATGGGACACTATTACTAAGACTCCGCTGTCCGTCCGTCTGTCTGTCTGTCTCCAGGCTTTATCTTATGAACCGTGATAGCTATACAGTTAAAGTTTTCACAAATGATGTATTTCTGTTGCCCCTATAACAACAAATGCTAAAAACATAATAAATTAAATATTTGAGGGGGGCTCCCGTACAACAATACGCTTGTTGTTGCGATTTTGTTGCTGTTTATTGGTCGATATTAATAACGGCTACAGATAGACGCTTGAAATATTCACAGAATATTAAGTTGTATATTCACTTTAGAAATAAATAATGATTTTTTTATATATAATAGATAAGGTGCAAACGAGCATATGGTCCACCTGATGATACGTGGCCACCATCGCCCATGGACATCGACAAAACAGGAGTGTATCACTTGTTGCGATGCATCCCCGAGGATAGAGTGGGAAGGGGGAGTGAAGAAGAAAAATGATGCGGTTTCAGCGGACCCTAGGCAAGAGCCCAGAGTCCACTAGACCCACAGCATTAATGGGATGGGAGAGGGAGGGGGTAAGTCTGGCCCACATGCGGTTCAACCGGAACGCGTCTATGAGACTTTGCGGTCGGATTCGCATGCTGGTGGTCGCAAGCCAGTCGGGGAACAGATCCCCTACCACCAAGGGGGTGCTGGGTTACTCGGCTCTAACGAGATGCTCTCCCAGCGGCAGAGGGGAACAGTATTCTTACCCGTCCCCTCACGGGTGAATTAAAATAAAATAATAAACAAACGTGATTTTTTTTGCCAAATATTGGTACAGTACCCTTCGTGCGCGTATCCGATTCGCACTTGGCCGGTTTTCACAATACAATAAATTTATAAAATTGGAGGAGGAACTAGAGGTATTATACAGACATACATACATAATATATAAATAAACCTTTTTGTATCTTAAATCATGTCAATAACATCAGATAAGAGCAAAATGTAAATTTTTTATTTAATTAAAATGACTTACCTATATGTAACATTTTGTCTGTATATGCAGATAAAAATCTTAAAATGCCTAAATATTTTTAATATTATACAGATAATTAAAAGTGTCGAAGGAATATTTTCAAATGAGAAAGACCCTGAGAAAGTCCAATTGTTATTTACAAATATTTTACATTAATATATAAATCAATAAAAAAAATCATTGATTTTATTTTGACTTATTTTTTTTAAATGAATTTAATAGTGAAATTTTCTAAAAAAAAATTGCACATCACTCAGTATGCAGCAAGTGGATTAAATTTAATTTGCAAGTGAAACTAAATAAAATAAAAGTTTGATAAAAAACCGATATCTTTAAACAAATATTGTTTTTAATAATATTCTATTTATTTTGAATTTAAAAAAAAATTAAAAAGCTTAGCGCAGCAAATCCCTCACAATACAATTTCTGAAATATTTTCTATGTACAGACATACGTTACGTTACTTTTATTATATGTATAGATTTGGTTTGTCATCCTTAGTTTAATACAGAAGTCATCGTCCGTTAGTCGCGTATCATCATAATCAGTTCAAGGCCGACACATGATGCGCTTGCACTTGCGCATAGCTCATAGATACAGAAATCTTTATTCAGTGTTACATAGAGTTTAAATTGTTTTTAAGTTTCAGGCACAACCCTACTAAAAATTAAAATTTTAATGTAAAAAAGAGAGTCAAGTTCGGGATGATGGTTTTGAGTTTAATTCCTGACTAGTGCTATAAGTTGTAATAATAGCTCACCCTCACATCCTTTAAATAGTTATAATAGGTAAAGAAAAATCTTTGTACCCCTTTTTTTTACGAAAATTGTGCGGACAGAGGAATATGACCCACACTTTTTTATGATAGATAAGGGACAAACGAGCAGAGGGTCTACGTGATGGAAAGTGGCCACCGTCGCCCATGGACATCGACAAAAGATTTCTTGTTTTGTCGATACGTTGCCGCCTCGAAGATAGAGTAAGGAGGGGGAACAAAGAGAAGAATGCTGCGGTTTTAATGAACCCGGTGTTCATTAGAACTGCAGCAGCAATGGGATGGGAGAGGGTGGGGTAGATCTGGCCCACATGCGGCTCGGCCAGACAGAGACGCGTGAGAGACACTTGGCGGTTGGATGATTCGGACATGCTGGTGGTCGCCAGCCAGTCGGGAAACAGATCCCCTACCACCAAGGGGGTGCTGGGTTACTCGAGATGCTCTGCCCAGCGGCTGAGTTATAGTTATATATAGAGAAGGAGTGCAGAATATCTCTCTTTCCGTGGCATTTATTATTCCCATCTGATGGTGGGGTCTGCCATTCTGATATAGAATGCTGAAATTAAAAAGAAAAATATGCATCAAAATAATTATGATCGAATTTCGACCAATGGGTGACTACTAGTTTAAATAGTTATTATCTTTTTAATAAAAATATTTATAGCCATCTTACGTAGCATATATCACTTGCGAATAATGGAACCGTGAATCATAAAAAAAAATAGAATTACAACTAATAAATTCATCTTTATCTAGTCTAAGAACTTTTTATATAAATGTACTTTATGTATTTCCAAGTTTCATAGATTTATATCATATATAAAATATTATAAGATAGCATAATATCACAAGGTGCTAATGTTTATGTATTTAATATATCTGAATACGGTCGTTGAATGTTTAGATTTACTAGAATAGGAATGATAAATAGTGTTGCTATCGGTCTTTAGACTTTTCAAGTCTTGACGTGACTTTCTGTGACTATAACGATCGATCTAACTTGGATTGAAAACTGCCGTGTGTCCATTCATTTAAATCTACTAAAAGACTAATTATTTAAAATCAAGGATTTGTGCAACAGTGATTTTTAGATATAAATTAATAGGATTTCAATTGATAGGATAATTATCACATTTCTGATATATAAAAATCTTATTAAAAACTAGTTAAAATCTGCGAATTTGTCTATGCAAAATTAATATTTAAAGTATAAAGAATCGACCCATTACGTTTCTAAAAGTGTAGATATTATGAATTTTTATTTTATTCGAGATTACTCAGCAACGCTGTTTTTGAGTTAACTTTGTATTCTTTTAAATTAGTGTTCTCCTCATCGATGATCACATGAGTTACTAATATTATACTTTCGTAATGATCATGTTAATCTCCCCCTACTCCCAAACTTGGCCCTGGTCAACAAACCCTAAACACTTTTAGGCTTTTTAAATTACATGTTTATACGTACTACAAAATTTCTTTACATTCCTTATTTCACTACTTAGTGTAAAACAAAGTCGCTTCTCGCTGTCCTTCTGTCCCTATGTATGCTTAGATCTTTAAAACTAAGCAACGGATTTTTATGCGGTTTTTTTTAATAGATAGAGTGATTCAAGGGGAAGGCTTATATGTATAATACATACATAATATAGTAGAGAAACACTGATAATTTTAGAGGTTTCTAATGTAATGTCGTAAATAAACACATTTTTTTGCGCTTACATTGCGAGCGTTTGTTGTGATCTGTGGTACGAGACAAACCCTACGAGATAGATCAAAATAATGTACTACAGTATTGTACACCTTAAAACTTTATAAAATCAAATATCGAGAAGAGTAAAATAGTCGAAATAAAAATACAAAATTTACCACGAGATGATTGGATAAATAAACATGTACTAAATGAAATAGATAAACGCAATGAGCTATGGATGTATATGAAACAAGACAGAAATAATAATACAGTAAAGAATGACTTTATTAGGAAAACGAATGAAGTTGGAAGTTTGATAAGGAATACTAAAGACGAATATTACTACAAAGAATTTTTGAAGAAACTGGACAAACCAAAACAAATTTGGAACTTACTAAATACTCTAGCTTGTAACAGGAAGAGCTATAGTGGTGCTCTCCCAAAAATTAAACTTAATGATGAAACTATTACAGACGGAAATGATATATGTGAGTCTTTTAACAATTATTTTACAACTATAGGTCCAAAATTAGCTTATAATATACCATTAAAATATCATGATATAAATTCTATACACACACACAGCACTATACACTCCTCACACACACTTAATAAACTTAAACCTTGTACCATAAGAGAAGTGAAAAATATAATTTCTAAACTTAACACTAATTCGAGCTCTGGAATAGATGGAATAACTGCTAAAGCTATTAAATCTATAAATAACGTTATTTGTAAAAGATTATGTATGTGCATTAATAACTGTATAAAAAATGGCATTTTTCCTGATAGTCTCAAAATTGATAAAGTGACACCAATATATAAGGCGGGCTCAATATCTGAACTAGGCAATTACCGGCCAATATCAGTGTTACCAATACTGTTAAAGATTTTACATTTAAGATTAAATGACTATTTGAATAACAGTATGGTTTTCGTTCAAAGTATAACACCTTGGCTGCCGTAGTTGATCTTACCACTAAAATTAAAAATAATATAGATAAACAAAACATCGTTTTAGATATATTCATTGATTTAAAAAAATCTTTTGACACTATATCCCATAACATTTTACAACAAAAATTGAAAAATATTGGTATCTCTGGAACAGCATACCAAATTCTTGTATCATATCTTGCAAATTAGCAACAAAAAGTTAAAATAGAACATTTCAAGAGTAAACCATTAGATATAAAATGTGGAATTCCCCAAGGATCAATATTTGGTCCTTTACTGTTTTTAATTTATATAAATAATGTTAGTAACTTAGATTTGACAGAAGATATTACGTTATATGCGGATGATACATGTTTGTTTTATTATGTTAAATGAATGGTTTAAATACAATCTGTTAACAATAAATGTTTCAAAAACTTCATATAAGTATGTTGTTTCATGCAATAAATAAGATCATACCTGACTATTGTTCCTTAAGTGTAAATCAAGAAAAAATTAAATGAAGAAAAATATCTAGGGCTAATGAGACATCACAAAATAAATTTATTAAAACACTATTTCATTTAAATTACCTTACACCAACCAAAGAAGTCTACAAAACAACAAAAATACCCACAATACAACAGCTGTATCAATACAGAACATGCATTTTGGTTAGAAAAATACTCACAGACACATAACACACACACACTAAATTTACATACAAATCAAGCAAATTACAAGAACGAAAAAATACGGTATTAAATACATTGAATTTGAAGGAGCACTATTATATAATAGTTTACCTATAGATGTAATTAATACCAGTTCCTTAAGAAGTTTTATAAACAAACTTAAAAAATATATAGAATTAAAAAACTTATGATATTTGTTCTAAATTACTTATACGTCACGTCACTACTTTGTATTAAAAAAAATGATTAATATATTTTTTATTGTACAGCCTTGTCAAAGAGATTAGACAATGTGTGTAATGGTAATCGAAAAGGCAAAGGTATTACACCGTACAGCCTTGTCATAGAGATTAGAAAATGTGTGTAATGGTAACGTACATTGGACACATTTAATTCTCTGTTTTTATTAAATCGAAAAGGAAAAGGTATTACACCGTACAGCCTTGTCATAGATATTAGAAAATGTGTGTAATGGTAATCGAAAAGGCAAAGGTATTACATCGTACAGCCTTGTCTTAGAGATTAGAAAATGTGTGTAATGGTAACGTACATTGGACACATTTAATTCTCTGTTTTTATTAAATCGAAAAGGAAAAGGTATTACACCGTACAGCCTTGTCATAGAGATTAGAAAATGTATGTAATGGTAATCGAAAAGGCAAAGGTGTTACACCGTACAGCCATGTCATAGAGATTAGAAAATGTGCGTAATGGTAATCGAAAAGGCAAAGGTATTACACCGTACAGCCTTGTCATAGATATTAGAAAATGTGTGTAATGGTAATCGAAAAGGCAAAGGTGTTACACCGTACAGCCTTGTCATAGAGATTAGAAAATGTATGTAATGGTAATCGAAAAGGCAAAGGTATTACACCGTACAGCCTTGTCATAGAGATTTTAAGTGAACATTGTTCTCTAATAAGTAAATAAAGTTTCTATAAACCTTAAAAGGTCTACAAAAAAGTCCGCGATGGTATATGTCTATCTCTTAGGGAAAACTCACAATAACCAATTTTTATCCTTTACTTTTTACGAGGAATAATGGCTTATTTACGAAGCGATTTTAAACAATACAGTATTAATCCTTATCCAATTGAGTAACTTAAAAACATTGTGCATTTAATATAGATCAATATGGCTCTTTACAGCATGAAATTTAAATGAATATTTTCGGAGATATCTATATCTATACTAATATTATAAAGAAGTAAGATTTGTATTTTTGTATGTAACGAATAAACATAAAAACTACTGGACCGATTTCAAAAATTCTTTCACCATTAGAAAGCTACATTATCCCTGAGTAACATAGGCTATATTTATTAAAAGAAAAAATTAGAGATCCTCAGGAAATCTCACTAAAACCAACCCAAGGTGCAAAAAAATTAGCCATAAAATATCTTTCATCGCATGCGCTGTAAAAAGTATTGATGATAGAACAAAGAAATGTTCTACAATATTATAGAACGTATCAATATCTACAAAAAACTCCGCGAGACCATATGTCCAACTATTATAGTTATGTCACTATAACTACTTTTTTACATTTTAAAAGTTGATAAAAATGCCAATCAAAATCAGACCATGTTTTCTACACCTTTGTATTAATCCTTATCCAAATAAATTATTCAAGACTGTTTCAATACCTGTAAAATACTTTAAGAATTATTAAAATCGGACATTCCAGTCAAAAGATATTACGAAATAAAAATATCAATATAAACAAAAAATACACGCCGACGCGACGCGACGGGCCAGTATAGCGATGCAGCGCAGCGAGTAACGCCGAGGTAGAGGGGCACCGACATGCGGGAGAGCCAAAATGTTTTAAACTAAATATTCCACCCGTGCGAAGCCGGGATGGGCCCCTAGTTGTTTATAAGAAAGGTATTTAATAAATAATTATCAGTTCCTAAAAACATTTAACTTTATAATTTTAATATAAACAAAGATAGTACATAATATTATATAATAATAGTACATAATATTTAGCCATAATATTTATGAATATGTGGAACACTAAATTCTAAGAAAGCAATTTGATCGGACAATATTCATACTAGACATGTTTTCGAATTAACTTGTAAAGAGACATTTCTAGCTAGTTTTTAGGGTTCCGTACCTTAAAAGGAAGAAGGTGCCGTTGTCTGTCTGTCTGTGTATCTGTCTATCTGTCAAGACCCCTTTATCTCAGGATTACTAACGTCGGGAGTAAATGCCTCACGATACTATTATGATGAAACGAGTTCCAGACTCGCACTTGGACGAATTATTTCTTAAAAGGTATATCTATTCTTTATACAAACTTAAAACTTAAAAACCCAATGTTCAATGATTTTTCAGTTTTTAGGAATCCGTATCCAAAGCGTAAAAACAGGACTCTAACTAAAATTCCGCTGTCCGTCCCTCTGTCTGTCACCAGGCTGTATCTCATAAACCTTGATAGCTCATCATCATCATTAGCGCAACAGACCTTTGTGAGCCTTGGCTTGGTCAAGCAAATCCCTCCACTTTAGTCTATCGTCCGCCAATTTATGATTCCAACACTTCGCGCGTCACAGTTCACACCATCCAAAAGATGGACGACATTAGACACCCAAGTGTGTTATGACACGCAATCCTGATGGGCGTAGGAATCGTGGAAGGCCAAAACATTAACCCAAGTTCTTAGTAGTTGTCGTAGAGGTCATGGTTGTATCGGCTTTGCCAACTATTTCCTTCAAATACCAGGATTGCATTTTCGTCATACTGAGAACCCAGGTCTAGGGTTCCGATAGGTATGTACGGATCTTAAAAATGTTTCATAAAGTAGCACTTTAATTTTTTGAACGAAAGTATTTTAGCAAGCCGAAACAATATTTATTTGCTGCTAATATTCACCTTTTCATTTCCACAGATATTTCTTTCTCTCTTGTCACTATTGGATCTAGGTAAACAAAGTCATTTACCACTGTAAAGATGTTTTACCTATAGTTACTGCTGTGTAGACTGAGAGTACTCTCAGTAAGCTTCAGTCTAGAGTGTTCTCTAGACTGAAGTCAGTCAGAACCGTAATAGTTATCAAATACATATTGGTACGGAACCCTTCGTGCGCGAGTCCGACTCGCACTTGGCCGGTTTTTGAATTATGATTTTGTTTGTTTTTATTTAACTTATAAGATATTAGTAACTAAGATATTAATTATAGATTTTTTTGCTTGTTTTCTGTGTCATTACGATCAAATCTGTAATTATGACTCAAAAAGTCACTGAAACTTCCGTCCAGACGTTTTTATTATAAAAATTAGTTCTTCTGAGTTTCTTAAGCAAATGGTTTTTTCTCTTTCACATTTTAGTCATACCAATTACATATAGAAAGTGTAACTATTCTGTTATATAACAGTTATATATAAAACATTAAAGTCGTTACGTACTTAGCTAAAAGCTTTGTGATGATGCTTGCTACTTCCGTACAGTTTCTTTGTTAAGGAGAAGATACAGATAATAAAAATATTACTCACCAATAGAAGCCAGATCTGTTACTATATTTTTACACGAAATTTGGTATGTTTTTCATAATAATATAGCTGCAGATCTAACTTGAAATATAGGCTTCGTTTCATTTAAAGAGGAAGTCTGAAAAGTTATTGTGATTTAAAAATATTTTAGCTCAACAAAGAGAAAGCGGATCCACTAGTAATAAATTAGTATACACAGGAAGAACAACGAAAATGTGATTTATTATTTTCTCTTGGCAAGTATATATTTGAATCGTTGCTTTGGTATAGAACACACAGAATAAGATAAACGTGCAAACTTATGACACTCAGTTCTTTCATCGACGTTAAAATAGTTTATGACTAAAGTTATGAAAAATCTACTCGTATTATCTCAATAAAATATTAGAAGGATTTTCGCTTTAAAAAATCTAGGAAGAAAAAAAATACTTTGAATTATGATGAAATTTAGAATTATGATTTACTAGCGGACGTGTATTTTTTATTTATATTGACATTTTTAATTTCGTAATATCTTTTGAATGGAAGGTCCGATTTCAATAATGCAAAAAGTAATCAATAGGTATTGAAACAGTCTTAAATACGAAATAATTTAGTTGGATAAGAATTAATACAAAGGGATTGAAAACATGGTCTGATTTTGGTAAGCATTTCTATCAACTTTTAAAATGTATAAAAAGTAGTTATAGTGACATAACTACAGTAGTTGGACATATGGTCTCGCGAAGTGTTTTGTAGATATTGATACGTTCTATAATATTGTAGAACATTTTTTTGTTCTATCATCAATACTTTTTGCAGCGCGTGCGATGAAAGAAATTTTAGGGCTAATTTTTTTACACCTTTGGTTGGTTTTAGTAAGAATTTCGGAGGATCTCTAATGTTTTCCAGTAATAAATATAGCCTATATTACTCAGGGATAATGTAGCTTTCTAACGGCAAAAGAATTTTTGAAATCGGTCCAGTAGTTTTTGAGTTTATTCGTTACATACTAAAATACAAATCTTTCCTCTTTATAATATAGATTGATTGATAAAAAGAATTATTTTTTTTTTTTCCACACATTTATCAAAATTATATTTATTGCTTGTTAACTTAACAATATTTTTTAGAATGTACGTATACTCCTTAAGACGTCGCGTGACCACTGTCACTTGAAACCGAATTTAATGACATGTGTATAATGATATGGGACTACTCTATGTTACATAAATATATAGTAAATTATAATAGAAACGCTATATATCAATGTAGAGCAGACGCCTCCGTGGCGCAATGGCTAGCGCGTTCGGCTGTTAACCGAAAGGTTGGTGGTTCGAGCCCACCCGGGGGCGAGGATTTTTTAGATATTTTTATAGTACACAGTTTATGATAATATCACAAAATATAAAATAACAGTGATTGTAGAGGTCAAGTAATAAAGGAAGCGACATCGTGATCTAGATTAAGATTGACTTGAAAAAGTCAGATAAATCCATTTTATTGCCCCTATCGAGTGATTGGACGGTTCCGAGATATATTATATCTCTCCGCCTAGCAACAGTTATCGTTAAATAATTAAACTAAGTTGCTTCCCGCTGTTGCAGATGAGGTTTTCATTATCACTACATTATATATAATACAAGCATATTATTTTACCATTCGAAGCAGGGGTGGATCACTAGTTTTAGTATAATTTACATCACTACATAATAGCAGAATTAGATCAAAATTTAAACCTATTAAGGACCTAAGTTGCTCCAGATTCTTCAATTGAAGTGAATTTAAACCAGATTTATGTAGAAATTATGAGTAATATTCTCATTATTACTAATATTAGGTAACAGAAAACGCCATCTATTGGATGGTTACACAACCTAGATAACAACTTGTTTTGTCTTGTTGTTGAAGTGTTGTCTCAGTAAACTAACTTACACCGCCATCTGTTAGAAATTTATAGAACACACAAATTAATACAAACTTATATAACGTGTATTTAGCCGTAACCGCTATGTCCCTGCATTTTAAATCTGTAATATCTTCGATAATATTCATTTAAATTTCACGCTGTAAAGGGCCATATTGATCTATATTAAATGCACAATGTATGTAAGGTACTTAATTGGATAAGGGTTAATGCTGTATTGCTTAAAATCGCTTCGTAAATAAGCCATTATTTCTCGTAAAATGTAAAGGATTAAAAATGATTTTTGTGGGTTATCCCTAAAAGATAGACATATACCATCGCGGGTTTTGTAGACCTTTTTAAGGTGTACAATACTGTAGTACATTATTTTGATCTATCTCGTAGGGTTCAGCCAGCGTTTGCAATGTAAGCGCAAAAAAATGTGCTTATTTACGACAACACATTAGAAACCTCTAAAATTATCAGTGTTTCTCTACTATATTATGTATGTATTATACATATAAGCCTTCCTCTTGAATCACTCTATGTATTAAAAAAAACCGCATAAAAATCCGTTGCGTAGTTTTAAAGATTTAAGCATACATAGGGATATAGGGACAGAGAAAGCGACTTTGTTTTATACTATGTAGTGATGATAAACTCTCAAAATGAACAAAATTACATGGAGTGACAAAATTAACTTTCTTTAAAAACTGTAACTGTGTCACTAAAAATTAATGCTTTTTAAGAAAAACAAAGTGAGCATGTATAGGTTAAAAATAAACAATATTTTTTTTCTACTATCTCACGTATATTAAATAGTTTAGTAATTACTAACATTGTAATGCATTTGTCATCAGTATAAAAAGCTTTGGTAAACAAAATTCAATTATTTTTATATGAAAACAATAAATAAAAAATATTTAGACGCTTACTAATAAACATATTTTATTATTATCCCACAGGAACTAAATTTTTTCTGGTATAAAAAGTAGCTTATGTTTTATTCCTGATTTCAAAGTATCTTTATTCTAAATTTTAACAGCCATTTTAACGTGATTGAGTGACAAACAAACTTTCACATTAAAAAAAGATATACATAAATTATTCCATACGAGTTTTTTATAGGATTGCTGACTTAGTTAAAAATTATGTAACGAGGTTAAACAGTGAAGGCAAGAGTTTGTGCTTAAAAAACGAACCTCAGTAATTATAATTTATATTTTTAATAAAATTCATAACGAATACGTCAATAGACATCAGATTCAGTACGTCAGATGATCTATTACAATATCATTGTATTTCACATTTACGTCACTATGACGTTATCTGTAGCCTTGACATGAATTTTAGAGTGTGTGTGTGTTAGTCTCTCGCTTCCATGAGGTCCGAACTAGTGATAGAGACTAACCAAACTAAAGATAGAGCAAGCGGCCATTTTACAAAAAAAACCAAAGTATTATAATACACTGACTCCAAAACCAGAAAATTGTTCTACGGGTAGACTAGGGAGTTTAAGGGTGAAGATTTTTTTAAATTTATTTTGATCCGACGATACCTATGACAATCGGAAAATCTTTTTTCTGAATCAATAATCAAAATATATCATCATCATCATCATCGTCTCAGCCATAGGACGTCCACTGCTGGACATAGGCCTCCCCCAGATTTCCAATACGACCGATCACCTGCGACCTGCATCCAGCGGCTCCCTGCCGCCCTGACCTGGTCGTCTGTCCATCTTGTGGGAGGCCTTCCAACGCTACGGCATCCTGTCCGTGATCGCCACTCGAGAACCTCTCTGCCCAACGGCCAAAATATATATTTTGTTTAAGTTAACACTTGCAAATCCTTCCACACAACCTTTAACCACAATTACTTAGGTCCCGACATTTTTTCGAGTTCAATGATTTCGTCTCAACGTTGATAAGTCAGGACATGTTATTTTATATGTATAGAATATATTATAATATATTATGGAAAATTTATACAGAAACATTTGGTAAGTAAAAAGAAATAAAAGCCTATACTCAAAAATCACTACATAGTATAAAACAAAGTCGCTATCTCTGTCCCTATATCCCTATGTATGCTTAAATCTTTAAAACTACGCAACGGATTTTGATGCGGTTTCTTTTATTAGATAGAGTATTTTAAGAGGAAGGTTTATATGTATAATACATACATAATATAGTAGAGAAACACTGATAATTTTACAGGTTTCTAATGTGATGTCGTCAATAAACAAATTTTTTTCAGCTTACATTGCAAACGCTGGCTGAACCCTACGAGATAGAACAAAATAATCTACTACAGTATTGTACACCTTAAAAAGGACTACAAAAACGTCAGCGATGCTATATGTCTATCTCTTAGGGATAACTCACAATAACCATTTTTTATCCTTTACTTTTTACGAGAAAAAGTGGCTTATTTACGAAGTGATTTTAAGCAATACAGCATTAACCCTTATCCAATTAGGTACCTTAAATACATTGTGCATTTAACATAGATCAATATGGCCCTATACAGCATGAAATAAAAATGAATATTTTCGAAGATATATAAGTCGACTAGTATTATATAAAAGACATGTTATGGAGTTTGGACAAGAATCCGAGCTGTCCTGGGGATGGACCCTAAAAAAATAAAACAATAGGAACCATGGACCAATAGATAGTACATCATTTTTGTAGTCGGTTAAGAGTAGAATAGAACCAAAAAATATTGGTTTTCAACGCGACACGTGCAAGGGATATTAATATTAAATTTCGTTTTTGAGGTTTTCTTGCTCAATCTTAACGGTCTTACAAAGAACTGTTTGTGGAATTCAGTACAAGGATAGAATATGGTTATCCTGATTTAACAGGAACGGTACTTTATGTACATGAAATCAAAATATTGATCCATACCTCAATACATCATTCAGACAAGTGACCAATTTTTGAGCCATAACTGTTTCTGCTAGTCTTTTTTTACATGCTATTAGTAGAATTGTCAAAATTTTTGTTACTTTGGTCATTCTGGGGACGCTGTAGTGCTCCAGCCAAGACGTTTTTATGAACTCGCTTAACTTGAGTTTGTATTGAAGCTGAAGCTTTCTAGGATCACTTGTGTATTAATACTTAAGCTAAGTATATATCAAATTGAAATTTCTAAAAAAAAATAGGGGATAAAAGATGCTAAAGATGCTAACCGTGATTCCATGACTCAATATTTCTCTACCGTCTTATATCTTTGTCGGAGAAAAGTAAAGGATTATCGAATAATCGAATCGTCGTTGGAGTAGACTAGTAGTCGCGTCATTTTGACAG
Source organism: Limenitis camilla (assembly GCA_905147385.1). Lineage (NCBI taxonomy): Eukaryota > Metazoa > Arthropoda > Insecta > Lepidoptera > Nymphalidae > Limenitis > Limenitis camilla. The sequence goes on along the minus strand of LR990249.1, from coordinate 10,271,140 downwards.
ATTCGACTCTTTGTATGCCCTCAACAGTCTGACTGTAATCTTGCACCGTCTCTCAAGGAGTGAAGTAGTCACTAGATAGTGTTAGTGTGTGTTGAGTGCAGTGTTAGTACTGGAAGTGCTGTCCGATTAAGGTCACGTGGGTACCCTACGATGTAGTTGTCACGTCTTGTGTTAGGTTAGGTTTATGTGATTTTGACCTTGGTTTTAAACGAACCATAGACGAGCCTGAGCAGTGGTGGCGAGTGTTGGAATTCTGTTAAAGGACGTCCTTAAGCCTACACCTTGATCACAAGTCCAAGGCACTGCTTAGGTTTCTCTCGTAATTGTAAGAGATCAAATTTGATTATTTATCGGTTTAGTAGAAGTATCTACGTTGCGCTTACCCAATATCAGCACCCATATTAGTGTCCTCCAATATTTCCCCTCTCCTCCTTTTTTCTCATCATCAAAATCTCCGAGATATTTAATAGTAATGAAAAGGTCAAGTCACATATTTGGACTAAGGTGTAAATTTGTGAAGGGTGTGTAAAATAAGAAGCTTGGCAACATTTTACATGCAGAGTATCTTCGATCAGTAAATAAGAATTAGAGCGCAGTCCTATATACGATATGGCAGAACCGTACCTTCTCTCTTTGGTCAACTACAAGTAAATATATATGTCGGAGATTTTAAAACGATGTGAAAGGAAATGGCAGGAGGAAGATGGGGAATATTGGGGAACACTAAAAGGGGGTGATGGTATTGAATGGAATATTGGGTAAACGCAACGTAGATACTCCTATTGAACCGATAAATGATCAAATATGATCTCTAACAATTACGAGAGAAACCTAAGCAGTACCTTGGACTTGTGACCAAGGTGTAGGCTTAAGGAATTTCTTTAAATGATCATAACACTCGCCTCCACTGCTCAGGCTCTCTGTTTAAACCCAAGGTTAAACGCACATAAACCGAATCTAACACAAGGCTAACCTAACCTAAGGCTAACCTAACCTAACATTGTGTTTACTTAACCACGTGGCAATTACATTGTAAGGACTTACGTGACCTTAGTTGGACAGCACTTTCACACTACACTGCACTTGACACTATCACTATCACTAGCACTACTTAGATGATGTTCACTTCTTGGGAGACCGCGCACGACTAAGACTTCAGTTAGACTGTCGATCGCATATAAAGGGTCGAGGTTAGAGACTGTCAAAACAACGGAAGTGACTACTACCCCACTCCAACGCCATAGACAACGATAACGATTCGATTAATCGATAATCTTTTACTATGCTCCGACATATATTATATTAGAATATAAATTGGCGAATCTAAATCTCTGCAGGTATGTAATACAAATATCCAGAATAAAAAATTATATTAATCAACCTTAGACACCAAACAATTCTTTTCTGAAAAAATTACATATGATGAAGATTTTTGTGTTACACACTTACTTCAATACTTATAGTATACTAGGGGCCCGTCCCGGCTTCGCGCGGGTGGAATATTATTTTTAAAAATATATTGGCCCTCCCGCATTTCGGTGCCCCCTCTCTTGCCGCTTTACTCGCTGCGCTGCGTCGCTATACTGGCCCGTCGCGTCGTCGTGTATTTTTTGTTTATATTGATATTTTTAATTTCGTAATATCTTTTGAATGGAAAGTCCGACTTTAATAATTCAAAAAATAATTTACAGGTATTGAAATAGTCTTGAATACGAAATAATTTATTTGGATAAGGATTATTACAAAGTTATAGAAAACATGGTCTGATTTTGATAGGCATTTATATCAAGTTTTAAAATGTAAAAAAGTAGTTATAGTGACGTAACTATAATAGTTGGACATATGGTCTCGCGGACTTTTTTGTAGATATTGATACGTTCTATAATATTGTAGAACATTTCTTTGTTCTATCATCAATACTTTTCGCAGCGCATGCGATGAAAGATATTTTATGGCAAATTTTTTGGCACCTTGGGTTGGTTTTCGTGAGATTTCCTAAGGATCTCTAATTTTTTCTTGTAATAAATATAGCCTATGTTACTCAGGGATAATGTAGCTTCCTAATGGTGAAAGAATTTTTGAAATCCGTCCAGTAGTTTTTATGTTAATCGTTACATACAAAAATACAAAAATACAAATCTTACTTCTTTATAATATTAGTATAGATATAGATATATAAAAATATATTAATTATAAAATTGCCTTTTTTAAAGAAAAAAAAGCGAGATCAGATCGTGAACGCACAGCGATGGACTCGCCTTTAATTAAACTGTAATGTAGGATATTAAAAAAATTGGCATTCCCTTTGATCTGTTAATAAAAGCTAATACTCTACATGAATATGTGAGTGACATCCAATAAGTGCCAATAGAAGTAATTTGGTATCAATGAGACCACCGTGTTGATGCACTTGTCAGTTGTTACCAGGCGCCACAGAGTAGCGTGTAAGGCAGCTGTTAAAATTAAAAAAAAAACTAATAAGAAATATATCTAAAATAAATTATGATTTAATATCTATTACTAACATAACAGAACTTCTTCCTAGGGAAACTAAATTTTGTTATTTCATTTCTCTTTAAAACATCTATATTTCTTATTCATCATCACGATCCGTCAATGGCCCACTTCTGAGTCGGGTCTCGTCTTCAGAATGAGGAGGGTATTAGGCCATAGGCCACCACGTTGGTCCAGTGCGGGTTGGCAGACTTCACACACCTTTGAGAACTTTAGGGAACTCTCAAGAGTGCAGGTTTCCTCACGATGTTTTCCTTCACCGAGAAAAGTCAGAGGTGTGTGCCTGTGTGAGGGATCGAACTCGGACCTCCCGGAGTCCTCGGAAAAATATAGCATATTTTTTATTAGGCTTTAATTAATATTCTGAAGGGAAGGGAAAGAAGGAAAATGAAGATATAATTGTTTATTATTTCTATGTAGATAAAAGTCTTTGATGTCTCAGTAAATTATTATTTTAGTTTTACCTAAAATTTATTGACATTTAAAAATGTCGCTCAAATTGTGGAAACCCAACTTAAGACTACAATTGTTTTATATTTTATTCATAAATTATTTAAAATAATTTCTATAGAAAAGAATTATGAATATTTTATTACTTATTGTTCGAACATTCGTATCTAATTTACCGTTTAATTAATGCGTTCCTCACATTCAATATTAAATTGATTTCAAGGATATATTACGTAATCATACTTATAGTTCCAAGAAAAATATTTTGGTCAAAATAAATCTTTAAATATGAGCAAAAGTAGATGGAGTGCTCCATGACTCTACTATTTTGACAAGTAGGAGGCTCGTGGGAGTAGAACCGTCACTTAAGAACCAATCACGTGTAGCTCGCTCCTCTCGTCCCACGCTAAAAAGACCCTAATAGTGACTTTGGAAATGGTATCTTTTGGTAGCATTTTTAATTATTTGGTCTAATTATTTTACAAATAAGACACATACGTATAAATTCCATTTACATATTTCGATACAAACTTTCATCCCCTATTCCCTATTATTATTTTACACTTGAGGGTAAAACTTTTACAAACTTTGATATCGAATCAACAGACTGAACAATAAGTTCAAGCTTCTAGCTCTAAAAATGACTTTATACAACTTTTCACCCCCCCTTTAAACTACTTACAACCCTTTTTTCGCATTAAAAAGTAGCCTATGTCCTTTCTCAGGCTCTAGACTATCTGTATACCAAATTTCCTTTAAATCGGTTCAGTAACTTTGGCGTCAAAGCACGACAGACAGACACAGTAAGAGTTATTTTCGCATTTATAATATTAGTAAGGAGCCGCTAGCAAAGTGAGAAGGCACTCGGTTTAAAGTATTATAGTTACTCATAACCCAATTATTATCAACATTACTTGTGTAAATGGATAAGCAATCTAAAATCTACATTATTTATTATATTATCCATGTATTCTATTTCACCGCAACTTATAACTGTAATACTTTTTGATCATGATAGTGATACCAAGTAGTGATCCCAAGTGGTGAATCTCCAGGATTGTAATCCAGCTGTAGGTTTACAAGGCCTCTTTAAGTGTACACAAACCTCACCTACAGCACTAGAGCTACGTGTCTAACTTAATTCTATATTATGTTCAGATTGACACTATATATATGTCGGAGCATAGTAAAAGATTATCGATTAATCGAAACGTTATCGTTGTCTATGGCGTTGGAGTGGGGTAGTAGTCACTTCCGTTGTTTTGACAGTATCTACCCTCGACCCTTTATATGCGATCGACAGTCTAACTGAAGTCTTAGTCGTGCGCGGTCTCTCAAGAAGTGAACATCTAAGTAGTGCTAGTGATAGTGTTAGTGATAGTGTCAAGTGCAGTGTAGTGTGGAAGTGCTGTCCAACTAAGGTCACGTAAGTCCTTACAATTTAATTGCCACGTGGTTAAGTAAACACAATGTTAGGTTAGGTTAGCCTTAGGTTAGGTTAGCCTTGTGTTACATTCGGTTTATGTGCGTTTAACCTTGGATTTAAACGGAGAGCCTAGCAGTGGAGGCGAGTGTCGTGATCACTTAAAGGACGTCTTTAAGCCTACACCTTGGTCACAAGTCCAAGGCACTGCTTAGGTTTCTCTCGTAATTGTTAAAGATCATATTTGATAATTTGTCGGTTCAGTAGAAGTATCTGCGTCGCGTTTACCCAATATTCCATTCAATACCATCACCCCCTTTTAGTGTTCCCCAATATTCCCCATCTTCCTCCTTCCATCTCCTTTCACATCGTTTTAAAATCCCCGACATATATATAGAAAAAAATATGAGAAGAGGGGCTCATAACCAAGATGTAGCTGCCCTTCATTCAATTAAATCACTCACCTCCACTGGCCAGGTTCTCTGTTTAACCTAAGGTTAGAGTTTACCCTAACTTTAGCTTCGAAATATATTTTAGTAAAATTACTCAAAATTCTAATCGACTAATGTTGAGCTTTTTTCGGAAAAAAAAGATGTTGAGTGAGTTTTACGATTCAATCCAAGAAAATAATAATCCATTTTGATTTTGTTTTTGTGTCTTCTAGTGGAAAAGCTCCTTCTAAGTCGTATGTGTATCCCATACATACATATTTAAAAACCACTGGCTTATAAGGATCACATGAAACTTTATTTCAAATAATCAAAAGTCTCTGAATGTATATACTCTGTGGTGGTTCAATAAATTGGCTTCAAGAGACTGCATGGCGACACTAGATTGGAGTGTTGCAATCATTTGATGGACTTTGGAGCGTTGCATCACGATATCACTTGCTTATCTTTATTGGGAGATCGCGACACGCCCTCCCTTCCCTCCCGTTCATCAAAACTAGGAAATCCTGAAAAAAAAATTAAGAAAAATGTTAAACATAGTCTCACGCCACATTAGTCTGTTTTCTCGCGATAAACTCAATACTACTGAATGGATTTTCATGCGGTTTTGACCTATATATAGACTTATTCATGAGGATGTTTTAGGTTTATAATTTGTTGGAATTTGCGATATAACAAAACAATGACTTCTTTTTTGAAATAATCGATGTCCAATATGAGGGTAAAGAGTGTGTGAGCAAGTGAGTGAGTAAACGATCATAATATACTTCAGCGAAGCGAGAGGATAGCAGCTATTTTGAATACCATTCGATTGATCAATCTGATTTTTATGGTAGCCCACACATAACAATATATAATATATAAAGCTGAAGAGTTTGTTTGCTTGAACGCGCTAATCTCAGGAACTACTAGTCCGATTTGAAAAATTCTTTCAGTGTTAGATAGGGCATTTATCGAGGAAGGCTATAGGCTATATATCATCACGCTACGACCCATAGGAGCGGAGCACCACGCGGAAGAAGTTGCACGGGTCGACTAGTAACAATATACTTATGTGTGTAGCCATAAATATCCTTTACAGAAATGTCTGTTAGTAGAATGCAAAGCACACACAACACACAACATATTTGTCTAGATTATTCTACTTTTAGTGTTTTTAAAGTAGAAATTAACGATTTAAATGTATTTAACCGGCCAAGTGCGAGTTTGACTAGCGCACGAAAGGTTCCGTACTAATATTTAGCAAAAAAATCAAGTTTGTTGTATGGGGCTCACCCTTAAATATTTATGTTATACTTTTTATAGTATTCATGATATACAGCCTGGTGACAGACAGACGGACGGACGTAATAGTGTTTGTACTTTATACTTTAGGTACGGAAATGTTAAAACGATTTTGATAAACTTTTACCTATAGTTTCTAACTTTTATCGATGTATTTAAATAGTAGGGAGGCGGGACAAATTAACTAGTTATTATTTAATACTCGTAATATCATTTGATCTATATTAGACTCGTGGTTTTAATTTATATAACTAATTGAGCTGTTAGTCACTAACTCTTCTATGTCATGCAATTAATCTACTTCTGCCTTCGCTGGGCTAAAACATTTAAACGACAATAATTTTTTCAACTATATGTATAGACGTTGGATTGACTCAGCGAAGGAAGGGCAGATCATTTAAATATAAGATATGGTGTTACCATATCACACCTACTTACCCATCACCGTGATAACGGGTTTTATTTGTGATAATTAGATTATGAATACTATGAATAAGAACCTAATACAAGTAACAAATTATTAAATTTTTATTTAAAATTTATGAAGTACTGTAACGCCATCTAGTGACTCTTAATGTGAATTTTAAACCAGTGATTTCCAACTCTCAGTGGTCAGCTAGTTGCAGAGAATCAACGTAAGTTTAGGAGGCTTTGATCTAAAGCCTAAACATGAGAGAGAAGATGAAGAGGAAAGATTTGTATTTTTGTATGTAACGAATAAACTTAAAAACTACTGGAGCGATTTCAAAAATTCTTTCACCATTAGAAAGCTACATTATCCCTTTTTTTTTTTTTTTTTTTTTCGCAGGGGAATGCATTTACGCATACCACCCGATCCTTTGGGGGATCGAATGGTTATGTGGGACTCGCCAGCGGTAAGCGCCGTCCTACCCACTAAACCTACTGCGATACCCTCTCCGTCAAGAATGAGGCGCCACGGGGTCGCTATTCGCATTCTACCGCGACGCCTCGACGGTCGGCCCACTCTAAAGCAGGCCTGCCCGCCCTGGACGTGTCCCGGGTACGGAAGACACGCCCCCGCTGTGGTCCGGGGGAGGAAGAAGATGCGCGTATCTGCGCCTCCTACCGCCCGGCTGACGTCTGCGGATCGGGTCAGCCAGAGGATGAGCCTCGCGTTCCCTTTCCGCGGCCTCCTTTAGCGAGATTACCGACTCGCAAAAGGAGGCCACTGCCAACCAGCTCCTTTCATCTTCGAGCATGGCCCCAACCACACTCGACAATGAGAGGTCCCCGCCAATTGTCGACCATAGGGCTTGGCGCTGAGGACCCCATGCTTGGCATTCAGCCACGGTGTGGTGTGACGTATCCTCCGCTGCACCACACTCATGACAGACCGGCATCACCTCCCTCCGAGCTATCTTATGCAGATACCGTCCAAAACAGCCGTACCCGGTGAGTATCTGCACAAGCCGGTAAGTCAGGACGCCGTGCTGCCTGCCGAGCCAGCGATGGAGGTGCGGGCGTATTGCCTCCACTGTCACCAACCCCGCAATGGGGGACCTCAGATCCTCCTCCCACCTCTGGATCAGGGCTCGCTGGGCTTGATCCCTGATCCTTTCGACCTCCTCCCCTCGGGGCGTCTCATTTCTCGCCCTAAGACTCGCCCGGAAACTATATACTGCTGCGAGCAACTTTGCCTGGAGTTCCCAGGGTGAGTCGCCCGCAAGCAGTGTGGCCGCCGTCCATGACACTGTCCGGTAACTCCGTATCGCTCTCACCGCTATGACCCTCTGTGGCCTCCGCAGGAGGGCCCTGTTCTTAGCAGTGATTGCGTCCGCCCATACGGGTGCCCCATACAGTGCCATGCTCCTCACAATGCCGACGTAAAGACGCCGACACGGGGAGTTCGGTCCCCCCTTGTTGGGCAGCAGTCTGCCCAGTGCGGCCGCCGAGTTGACGAGTTCCAGGTGTCGAACAAGACGGGCAGCGAGAATTTTCTCAAACAGTTTACCCGTCTCATTCAGCAGCACTATTGGCCTGTATGCCGCTGGGGAGCCCAGTGGCCGGCCCTCCTTCGGCAGCAGACACAATCGCCCCTCTTTCCACGATTTCGGGAACTCGCCATTCTCGAGACAACGGTTAAAAAGATCCCGAAACCGCTCCCCTAGGTATTCAAGGGCGATGACCATAATTCGCCCCGGAACCCCATCCGGCCCTGGTGCCGTTGATTTTTCCCTCAGGCGGTTTAGTGCTACCTCCATCTCCTCCTCGGTGATGGTTGGTGGTGCCGGCACCCTCTCCAGCACTTGGTGAGGAGGCACCATCCTCGGGGGGATATGTCCCGAAGGAGCCGGGAACAGGTCTCCCACAACTCGCTGCAGGGACTCCGTAGTCATCGACACGATGACTGGGGCGGCATGTGTGCGAAGTTTATTCCTCGCCACCTTGTACGGCCGCCCCCATGGGTCCCTGTCTAGGCTCGCCAGAAGCACCTCCCTTGCTGCTGCCTTGGCCCGACTTATCTCTAATTGAAGGACCTTCCGCGCCCGATGGAATACGTCCTTCAGCTCCCTCTCTGTATTCGGGTCGTAACTTTGGCGTCTACGACACCGAACATAGGCCCTTCGCGTCCTGTGACAGTTTACCCGAAGAGCAGCAATTTCGGATGACCACCAATAAAGGCAGCGACGTCGCTCTCTGTGCCGTCTGGCCCGAGGCATGGCCGCATCACATACCCGAACCAGAAGGTTGTGCATGTGGCCTGCCAGGTCTTCTACTCTGATATTCTCCGGCAATCCAGTGGCAGCAAAGCCCCATCTCTGCACGATCGCCGCTTCCTTACCTAGCTCTCTGTCGAGTCGACCAAGGGCCCAGCGAGGAAGCTTGCAATTGCGACCCCTGGAGGATTCTTGCGGCCCGAAATAGGTGGAGACCTCGAAGCGGATATATCGGTGATCCGAAAGAGTCTCCACCTCCTCCTCCACCCTCCAGTTAGTCACTATGCTTGCGGCAGCAGACGTAGCGAAGGAGACGTCGACCACGGACCCTCCGTTGTGACGCACGCAAGTGTGAACCTCTCCCCTGTTCAGCAGGAATAGGCCCGATTGGTAAGCCCAGACTTGGACCTTCCTTCCTCTGGGATTCGTAGCGGTGTTTCCCCAGGCACGACTTTTGGCGTTAAGATCCCGAGGACAAAAACCTGCCTCGGGGCTTGTCGGCTGACCGCAGCTCTAACCGAGTCGAGATACGTTTCGAATTCGGCTAGACTGCGATTCGGGGAGAAGTAAACCCCGACTATAGCGTACTCCCGCCACCCCGCCACGACGTAACCCGATCCCCTCTCAACAACTGAGAGGGGCGAAGTTCCGCTATCGCCGCTGATCACGGCAACCAGTCCGTCCGAGTCTCCTACCCAAGAGGATGGAACAAAATACGGCTCGCATACTACTGCGATGTCGATACTCCACTCCGCGATGGACTCCAGGAGAAGGTCCTGAGCTCCCGCTGAGTGGTTGGCGTTCGTCTGGAGGATGCTAACTGGCCCTGTATTCATTCTGAGTTCATGTTAGCATCCTGAGACGCGCGGCGCGTGCCTCCCGTCGTTGATTGATGACGCAATAGTCCATCCTTCGTTGGGGGGGGGTTGCAAATTTTCCCCCCCATCACATGGTCTGCCGGTAACCGGGAATAATCACAGACCGCGCACCGGACCGGATTGACGCAGTCTGGTAGTTTGTGACCCGCAGTTCCACACCGGAAGCACAACCCGTCTCGTGCCTCAATCGACGCGCAGAGCATTCGCGTGTGTCCTGTCCCCAAGCACCTGTAGCATCGGAGCGAGCGCTGCTCCAGGGCATAGATTTTGGCAGAGCTCCACCCCACCAAGAGTCTGCCGGCTTCCACGAGATTCTTAGCCACCGACACAGGACACCTTACCACCGCTGTTCCCATACCGGCAGGACCGGGCTGAACCTCCGCTACCTTAACCTGCATCGGAGGACAGTTGCCAGCCCGAGCTACTGCTGTCGCTACCTTCTCGCTGGTGACTGAGTCATCTAGACCGGCGACCCTCACCGCCGCCATTAGTGTTGGACGGGTGACAATTGCCACCTCATCCAAGACCACACGGAGCTTTCCAGCTAACTGGTCAGCCTGCTCCGAAGTTTGCTCCTTGGGCAGTTCCAGAAGCCTGGCCCCAGTGGCCGACCGTCTGATCCTCAGACCAGACCCGATCCCGAGCTCAGCCAAATCTATCTGGCGCTCTGCCCGCTCAAGAATGCTGGCGTAGGTGACCCCCTGTGCAGCGACCTCAGGTTTCAGAGTAATTACGACGGCCGCTGTGCGGGGTACTGCGAGCTTCGGCTTGGCCGGCTGTTTTGACTTAGCCAGAACAGGCTCGAGGGCCTTAGCATTTAAGGAAGATTTCTTCCCCTTGCCCTTCCCCTTTCTGGTTACCGTGGCCCAGGCGCCCTCTTCCTCCGACTGAGGTACTGATACAGCCATGACGGTGGCAGCAGAAGTTAATGGCAGCGGTGGAAACTCCCGCGCTGTTGAGGGCAGCGGTGGGAATTCACGCACAGGGATCTGGTGCGAAATGACTTTTCCAGACTTCGCCGATTTTTGTCTGGGCGCTGGTGCTCGGCGCGATGTGCTCGCAATCGGCTCAACCTCTGCTTGTGTCCTCTTATTCGCAGCAAGAGGGGGGCGGACAATCTCTGCTGAGGGAAGTCGTTCCTCCAGGACAGACAATCGCGCGTTGATCATCTGCCCCATTGTGGAGATAATTGACGCCTTCAGTTCCTCCACTAAGTTACCAGTTTCAATGGCAACAGGGGAAGGAGAGACAGGCTTGCGAACACCCTTGGCCGCATCATACTCCTTCTTGAAGGCGGTAAGTTCCGCCTTCAGATTCGCAACATCCCGCTTGAGACGAAGATTGTCTGCCCTCAATTTACGGTTCTCCTCAGAGACCGTCCGCTCTGCTAGTGCATCCACAATATCCTGGAGGGCGTGCGCCGCCTCCTTCAGCTGCTTAACGCACGTGCCCTTCAAGTTCATCGACTTACGTGCTACGTCCAAAATAGCTGCAGCGTTGCGGCCTGCGTCCGCACGTAACTGTTCCGCGTTACAGCGCACCGGGTCCATTCGGCCGGCATCTGAAGCAGAGGAGTCACCGAATTCGCCGGTCGTTACCTTCTTATAGAAACGGCTATGAAGTGTAACCCCGAGCTCCGCTTCACTTGGCGACTCCTCTTGAGCTACCCCTCGGGCCGTTGCCCTGCGAGTAATCTCACGGTTCGCTTCAATTAGTTCAGCGACCGCATCCCGCTCACTGCGGGTCATGCCCGCAATGCGTCCTCTCTGGGGGGCTTTCCCCCTCCTTGCCGAGTTCACTTTAGCCGCGGACCTCTCCTCCGTCTCCGTGTCCGTGCCCGACCGCGGCACATCGCCCCCGTCTCGAGGGCGTTTCCGCCGTCCGGTAGACGATTCCGAGACATCAGAATCAACCTCTAGGGCAGCGCCCTTTGAGGATGCTGCCCTATTGTCGTTGTTCATGGCCTAGGCCTCAACAACCCCAACGAACAATAATAAAAACAACAAACTTAACAATAAAAACAATAACAGACTTAAAACAACAAAAAACCCTAAAGTCAACGAGTAAAACCCTCAGGGAAGCGCAGACTTTACTCTCAAATGATTCCGACAATATCGTAAGCACAGCGAGAGGTATCGTGTTTACGTATATAATCGCACAGCTATATTCGCCGCACACGACCGCTCGCCTCGGCGTCCGAGCGACGAATCAAGCTACATTATCCCTGAGTAACATAGGCTATATTTGTTACTAGAACAAATTAGAGATCCTCAGAAATTCTTACTAAAACCAACCTAAGGTGTAAAATATTGGCCATAAAATGTCTTTCATCGCATGCGCTGCAAAAAGTATTGATGATAGAACAAAAAAATGTTCTACAATATTATAGAACGTATCAATATCTACAAAACACTTCGCGAGACCATATGTCCAACTATTGTAAATATAACTACTTTTTACATTTTAAAAGTTGATAGAAATTCCTATCAAAATCAGTACCTTGAGGCACCGAAATACCAAAACCAAAAGATTTTTTAGATCTTTTAAGCTACGTAATGGATTTTAATGGATTTTTCATCAATATTTCAAGATAAATTTTCACATGCATATTATAATAGAGAAACCGACGCTAGTAGGTAGTCTATACTAATATTATAAAGAAGTAAGATTTGTATTTTTGTATTTTTGTATGTAACGAATAAACATAAAAACTACTGGACCGATTTCAAAAATTCTTTCACCATTAGGAAGCTACATTATCCCTGAGTAACATAAGCTATATTTATTACAAGAAAAAATTAGAGATCCTTAGGAAATCTCACGAAAACCAACCCAAGGTGCCAAAAAATTTGCCATAAAATATCTTTCATCGCATGCGCTGCAAAAAGTATTGATGATAGAACAAAAAAATGTTGTACAATATTATAGAAAGTATCAATATCTACAAAAAAGTCCGCGAGACCATATGTCTAACTATTATAGTTACGTCACTATAACTACTTTTTTACATTTTAAAAGTTGATAAAAATGCCTATCAAAATCAGACCATGTTTTCTATAACTTTGTATTAATCCTTATCCAAATAAATTATTTCGTATTCAAGACTATTTCAATACCTGTAAATTACTTTTTGAATTATTAAAATCGGACTTTCCATTCAAAAGATATTACGAAATTAAAAATATCAATATAAACAAAAAATACACGACGACGCGACGGGTCAGTGTAGCGACGCAGCGCAGCGAGTAACGCGGCAAGAGAGGGGGCACCGAAATGCGGGAGGGCCAATATATTTTTAAAAATAATATTCCACCCGCGCGAAGCCGGGATGGGCTGCTAGTACTTTATAAACTGGAATAATGTCCTTAGAGTCCTTAGAGGAAAGGATAGTCTTAGTTTTATGTTTATTTTATGTTTCATAGAATACGTGAGAGATTATTATGAGTCTGTTAGCTGAAGGTGACTAAGTTCAGTTTATATGCGATTAAAAGACGCTTTTATATGTAGTAAAAAGTCCTAAGTCAGTAGTTAGACAAGTGAAACGCATACAAAAATCCAATGACGTAAATGTAAAACACTTTCCACGATGCATCTGCTGCTGACCCAGATCCAGATCATGTTGCTAACTTGATACGAGTACGTCATTGATCTTACTATCTAACAAGGCTTCTTTAGTAGCTAAAGTCTGTGACTACGTCTGCAGAAAATATCTTACATATATCTCAAACTTTACAATATTGTTTATTTTTTTATTTATTTTTTTGATTTAATAAATGCTGAGAAAGTAAAGAAGTTAAAAAGAGTTGTTATTACTGAAAAGGAGCTTCTTTAATCTATTCAAGGGTCACAAACAGGGCACTGCTCGCCTTTTTTCACAGTCACTAGGTACATTAGTGCAGAAAAACATCATTTTTCAGACAAAACCAGAAACTTCTCTAGTTTGTAGTTCTTCTTTCGTATAATTATGGTCTTCTTAACCTTGAATGCTATTGGTATTCATCAATCAGACTTCGAATTGTCTTTAGATTTAAACTAGAATCTCCTTCTCTTCTATGTAGGTCATCAAGTTTTAAATTCGAGGGATAAAAGGTCACAAAAATCGATTATTTTAATATTTTGCAAATATCTCGTTTTCTGTGAGTTTTACGCAATTTGTATTTATTATCAATATTGTAGAAAATTAAATTCTCTACAACTTTTGTGTATAACATTTTTTTATACTTTGAACTGTTTTCGAGATAAAGGGCGGAGAGCGAGCGGTCTATGTGATATGTGAATTTTGAGAACAGTTTTAGGATGCCGAAATACAAGTTTTTACTTGGTTTATACTAGGTATGTCGATTTTTCGAAGTTATAATGACTGGACTATAAGAACAACTGGAGCAGCATGATTTTTCTCTCTCTGTAACTCTCCCAGATCCTCATTTCTTTCTAAAATCAAAGAAGGAGTAGCAAAGGGTAGTAAGATGAGATTCCTATGAGTTCTATCATTTTTAACAGCATCTAAATTCCTTTAAACGATTTGAATCGTAAAAAATCTATATTACGTAATAATCGTTACGTAATGTATTGGTTTTTGTTGGAGTTTTTGTGTCTCAGGTTTCGAGTTACAGCAAAAAGTAAAAGAGGTCAATATCAAGGTAAATTACTATAGAAGCATATTCTGACTCTGCTTGTTTTAGTAAAATAATTTTTATATTTTTTAAAAAGAGTCCTGGCTATATGGATTACAAATCCAATTTAATTGGATTAAATTCTTACTTTAATAGAAAGTAAGGTTTTTCCCGAATTATTTAATTTTAATATAAAACCGTTTAGATGTGTAAAATGATATAATGTTTATGCAATTTAAACAAATTTTATTATCCAAAAAACATGAAAAAATTAAACAAATGTTATTATTTTCTTTTAGTTTAAAAAAATAATGGCTTAGTTGAGAATTTATTTGCATTTAATTCTGCAACATATACTTGTTAGTTAGCTATATAATTGAGTTGGATTTTTATATATTACCGATTTAAAAATATGTCATTAACATATTATCCTACATTAATATGTATTTCAATAGTTTAATTTATGTCCTAAAAAATGTAGACTATTGTAGAAACGTAGGATTGAGAATAGTTCGCTGCCTATCATTATACTCCTAAGAGGAGGGAGCCCTTCAGAAATTAATTTATATGACATTACAACATTTGCCAGGTTGCCTAGTTACTAATAATAATTGTTATGAACAAACATAAAAGCAATTTCTTCTATAGTATCCAAGCAGAAGGTTAACCAACCAGTTTGAAGCTTACGTCATATTACATTACCAACATTTTTTACTTTTTGTGAAATGAATTAACACTCGAAGAAATGCTTTTGCTATGCCTTTTTTATAATAAAATATAGGTATTGTATTTGTTATTGGAATTTGAGTCTTATTTCATTAGAATACAGTTCAAATTTTAATTTTTGAGAAGCATAATAAAATTACGTTCCTCAATATTCATGCGGTTATAAATGTAATAAGTTTTTATAAGTTTAAAGGTTCTGTAGGTTTTTCAAATTATTTACTTATGTATTTCATATGATAGAAAGAGAAGGGAAAGATAGACATGACAAAACGACATGTTTGCCTTTTACAGAAAATTACTAGTCAACCAAGATATAAACCTATTTTAACCCCTTCAAGCCATTTTTCGCGAATAAACGTAGCCATCCATTTCCAAGCTCTAGTCTATATGTGTATGTCGGCGCCCCGCCAGACTCGTCCCCAGGATTCATGATTAAAACGCTTCAGGACAGTAACTACGCTTTAATAACCTTTCGATCCAAAGATTAGACAAAGACTCCATGCTGACAAAATTTATTTTTTAGGTAAACTAGCTTCCGAATCAAATAACAAATAATTTTACTATTTCTTACGATTATAGTTTCTATTTATATTTATAAAATAATATAAAATAATTATTAATCTAATTCTATCAAAACAGTTTAATATGTTATAAATAATTTAATAAGTTTCTAATTTAAATAAAATTAAACGGAACTTAATACCGTGTAATCAAAACAAAACCATAGACTTATTCAAATCTATTAACATATTAATTTAATATTAATATAAAAATAATCATTGATCCTTCTAAAATAATTTTAATATAATTCTAAAATAAATTTAATGTGATTTAAATAATTTAATAAGTTAATAATCTGAATAAATTGAAACGGAACTTAACATAGTATAAACGAAACAAAAGCAAAACCCTAGATGTGGTTAATACAATTGCTTAATAATTTGATATTAACATCAAATGTAAGAATTACCAAGTTATAATCTTAAAATAATTATAAATTGTAAATTTTTTATTAAATATCGATTATTCCATAAATTACCATAAGAGTTTATTTCCGATCTTATTTAATTACTAATTGCAAACTAGATGGCGTTGTATACAGATGACAATACCACAGATTATAATCAATCTTTTCCTTAGAGCGCCCATATGTACCTAATTTCATCAAAATCAGTTCAGTGGTTCAGCATGACAGACAGTTATTTTCAAACACTTTTTTTTAGTAGTTTAGTGTAGTTTGACTATCTCTTATCCATTTTCTCTCTGTCTTTACTCTCATTGATTACAATAAATGAAAAGAGGATTTTAGTTATTCTCTTACTTATATAGCTTTTCGTTATATTTATTAACAGTTTTCATATTTTCCCAATATTAATGTGATTAAAATATTAGAAACTTTTGACATTTATAAGTAGGGATAGATATATCGATCTTTTTGATTTCTTTTTTTTTAATATTTTATATGTCGGGGTATAGTTGGGGTAGGATAATAGTGAAGGGCGTGTCGGGCTATAATTAGAGTAGGATAATTATAAAGAAAATTAATTGTCACTTCCATCGCGATTTTTATATTCAAAGATTTTTGACAGCCTCAAACGAGTAAACGATTATCGATTACTCGGAACGCCAGCGCCATATTTCCGTTTTGTAGATTTACTTCTCCCCACTAGTGGAGGGGTATTGCTACCATTATCTGGTCCCTTTATATTCCCCGACTGACGCAGTACACTTTAGTCTCTCGACAAGTCTCTTTGAGTGAACATCACCTGGAGTTGAAGTGTAACAAATAGTGTGTCGCTATATCATGTGTATTCGACCTCTCGGAGGTTCTTACGTCTTATTTATTATGAGTCTCTACATTGTATTTAAATGTGTTAATACAACCTTAGTTAGGTTAGTCTAATGTTAACCTAACCTAAGACAAACAGTGAGACCGGGCAGTGGAGGCGAGTGTCGTAATTACATAAAGGGAACCCAAGCAGTTCCTTGGACTTGTGGACAAGGTGTAGGACCTTGTCCACAAGTCCAAGGAACTGCTTGGGTTCCCGTTCAAATAACTACGGAATGGTAAGATTTAGTTCATTCATTCATTCAAATCGGCTCTCTCTTCTGACATATTTATAAAGAACAAATATATAAGGTTCTTAAAATTTATATTTTTCTTATGTTTGTCACATAGCTACCGCACTCAGAGACACTCTTTAGTGTAGGACTAAGTTAACACAACTAATTTTTATCATTTAAGTCTTGACATACTAAAAAAGTTTTTTTTTAATTTGCAAAGTTATTTTGCATTATTCCAAAATTTTATCAAATTTATATATCAACTGTCAAACAAATATCAAATCTCGCTTTAAAGAAGATAAATAAAGGTTTTGCTAGACTTAACTTTAATAGTAGATGGTCATTAACTGACTTATTTAATCATTTGACGTCACTGAGAGCGGCTGTCAGTACTTTAAAATTAAAATATTCAAGGATCTCTAATACTTTTTAAATCCGCAAAACGACTTTCATCGGCACTCGTCCTTCGAGCTCACCTGCCATCTTTTTGTAATGTTTTTTTTAACTAACTGGTAACTCTTTCTGGTCCAATAAAAACTGACACTGTGTCATTTTTTATTTTTATGCTCTTTTTATTTAATATTTTATCTTTCTTTTTTGTGCTCTTACAACTTACTTAAGTTTTGGAGTCGTTTTTAGAGTATGACGTATGTTTCTAAATTTTTTATACAAAAAATAAAGCGTCAATAACCTTTATTATATCCCATTTAAATAAATAAAACCTTTAATAAACTGAAAACCACATCCAACTTCGGGTAGCAGTTTTTGCGTGATACATATATAAACATACAGACAAACAACAACTTGAAAAATTATTAATATTTTGGCTTCTACCAATATATTAAAGCCAAAAATCTAATATGAAATTATGTCTCGATTTTAATTATGGTATAAATGGAGGAAAAGTGATGTATGTAAAAAAGCATGAAGGGTCAAAATCGTCAATGTCGAATAGGACTACATCAGTTTTGTTTTCAAAAATAAATCCCTTTTTTTGAATTTGTTTGCCGAACATTAGATATATGTGTCTTATCGAACTTTTATGACTAAGACATATATTTTCTTTCATTTCAGGTAAATCCTCAAACACATGATGAGAAAGGACATGACCACCCCCCTACATACATTGTTGACCTAAGAATCAATTTTCAGTAACTGATGGACACTCCAGGACTTAACAAACATATTAAGAAGTACATTTACTTTTAGTTGTATACCTTTGCAGCCCTAAATATGGTTATAGTCTTATCTTACATTTAAATGTAGTCTGGTTTAGAGGAAATTATAATGAATACTTCCTAAAATGCGAACAAAATCCTGGAGTGTACGTAAGATACTAAAATTGATACTTAAATTTAAAAATACGTTAAGTCAACAAGTTATTTCATTCGTAGGCCAATTTAAACATTATCCTTTGTTACTTCAATTTATAGTTTATTAGACGACCCGTCCCGGCTTCGCCCGGGTACAATTTAACACGTGTATTTAGCCGTAACCGCTCTGTCTAAATCTGTAATATCTTCGAAAATATTTATTTAAATTTCAAGCTGTGAAGGGCCATATTAATCTATATTAAATGTACAATGTATTTAAGGTACCTAATTGGATAAGGGTTAATACTGTATTGTTTAGAATCGCTTCGTAAACAAGCCATTACTTATCGTAAAAAGTAAAGGATAAAATTGGTTATTGTGGGTTATCCCTAAGAGATAGACATATACCATCGCGGACTTTATTGTAGTTCTTTTCAAGGAGTACAATACTGTAGTACATTATTTTGATCTATCTCGTAGGGTTCAGCGTTTGCACTGTAAGCGCAAAAAAAGTATTTATTTACGATATCACAAACAAACCTCTAAAATTATCAGGGTTTCTCTACTATATTATGCATGTATTATACATATAAACCTTCCTCTTGAATCAAACTATATATTAAAAAAAACCGCATGAAAATCTGTCGCTTAGTTTTAATTATTTAAGCATACATAGAAACAGACAGCGTTAAGCGACTTTGTTTTAAATACTATGTAGTGACTAACAATAGAAATATTTCTATTACTGCAAAGTATAACTTTGATTTTAGTTTAGAATTTTAGATAATACGTAACCTTTGAGAAGTGATAGGCACGAGTAATAATTGTATAGCAACAGGCTATAGGGTTGTAACTAAGATATTATTGATGTTTTAGGGGAAATTAAATTATATGGAAGCATTATATATGAATAAACTGGGGCTCTTTTGTTGCGCGATTTATTTAGAATAACACAATGGTATGGATAACATGGTCTGATTTTGATAGGCATTTCTACATATGGTCATATGGTCTCGCGAAGTTTTTTGAAGATATTGATACGTTCTATAATATTGTAGAACTTCTTTTTGTTCTATCATCAATACTTTCCGCAGCGCATGCGATGAAAGACAATTTATAGCTAATTTTTTTGCACCTTGGGTTGGTTTTAGTAAGAATTTCTGAGGATCTCTAATTTTTTCTAGTAATAAATATAGCGTATGTTACTCAGGGATAATGTAGCTCTCTAATGGTTAAAGAGTTTCTGAAATCTGTCCAGTAGTTTTTAAGTTTATTCGTTACATACAAAAATACAAATCTTTATTATATTAGTATTGATAATTCATAATTTTACTATGTGTTGTAAAAAAATCTGTATTCTATCTAGCCCAGGTAAAAGATCTGCAGAATATAAAAATAAACTAAATTAAATAAAATAAAGAAAATCAATATTTTCTTATAAAATGTACAGATTTATAGTCCTGCCCTTGATATGATACAATTAATATTAACTTCTACTATGCCTTTGTATAATTCGTATAAATACCAAATTATCGATAAATTCACATCACTAGATATAATTTCAGTACCCACATAATTACCAGGTTTGTTTCATTTCCAATGCTCATACTAGAATCCATCACCTACAAAGTAACAATATAATAATATTTAATTTCGACTCTATTTCATCACATATAAGGTTTAATATCCAATAGAAAGAAGAGACATAAATTATGGTTTTTTACTCACCGGCCTCACTTTTTTCTTTTTAGTCAGAAAAAAAAATTGATCGTACATTTTGATACACCTGTTATTGGACAGTGGTTCACAAAGTGTATTGATATTGGAACCCCTTCTGTTTTAGACATTGTTAAGATCAAACCACATTTCCTTCCATAAAGATTCTATTAAATATATTTTTCATTAAAAGTTATACTTCTTTTAGATGTATTTAAAGAATACCTCACTTGCTCTACAATAATAGCCTCAGTACCTATAGATTCTAAGGCAAGTGATTTTACACAGTTAACATTGTCTAAAGCAGTGCAGGTAGTATTTTTAAGTGACGCAATTCAAGATCTTTCTTATTGATGTTTATTAATTATTGTTTATTTTAATGCAAGATCGAGCAGTAGATGGTAAGGGTTGTTGTAACACATAGGGCGTCTTTGAATCTACTCCTCAGTTGCAAAGCCCAGAAACTATTCGGCATACCTGATTATTTTTAAGCTACATAGTCAATTATTTGTTATTCTTGTCTCTCCAGAGATAGATATCGCTACATATTCAGTCTGTTGTTATTCTTCTCTCTCCAAAGATAGATATGGCTACATATTCAGTCTGTTGTTATTCTTCTCTCTCCAAAGATAGATATGGCTACATATACAATCTGTTGTTATTCTTGTCTCTCCAGAGATAGATATCGCTACATATTCAATCTGTTGTTATTCTTCTCTCTCCAAAGATAGATATGGCTACATATACAATCTGTTGTTATTCTTCTCTCTCCAGAGATAGATATCGCTACATATACAATCTGTTGTTATTCTTGTCTCTCCAGAGATAGATATCGCTACATATTCAGTCTGTTGTTATTCTTCTCTCTCCAAAGATAGATATGGCTACATATTCAGTCTGTTGTTATTCTTCTCTCTCCAAAGATAGATATGGCTACATATTCAATCTGTTGTTATTCTTCTCTCTCCAGAGATAGATATCGCTACATATTCAATCTGTTGTTATTCTTCTCTCTCCAAAGATAGATATGGCTACATATACAATCTGTTGTTATTCTTCTCTCTCCAGAGATAGATATCGCTACATATACAATCTGTTGTTATTCTTGTCTCTCCAGAGATAGATATCGCTACATATTCAATCTGTTGTTATTCTTCTCTCTCCAGAGATAGATATCGCTACATATACAATCTGTTGTTATTCTTGTCTCTCCAGAGATAGATATCGCTACATATTCAATCTGTTGTTATTCTTCTCTCTCCAAAGATAGATATGGCTACATATACAATCTGTTGTTATTCTTCTCTCTCCAGAGATAGATATCGCTACATATACAATCTGTTGTTATTCTTGTCTCTCCAGAGATAGATATCGCTACATATTCAGTCTGTTGTTATTCTTCTCTCTCCAAAGATAGATATGGCTACATATTCAGTCTGTTGTTATTCTTCTCTCTCCAAAGATAGATATGGCTACATATTCAGTCTGTTGTTATTCTTCTCTCTCCAAAGATAGATATGGCTACATATACAATCTGTTGTTATTCTTGTCTCTCCAGAGATAGATATCGCTACATATTCAATCTGTTGTTATTCTTCTCTCTCCAAAGATAGATATGGCTACATATACAATCTGTTGTTATTCTTCTCTCTCCAGAGATAGATATCGCTACATATACAATCTGTTGTTATTCTTGTCTCTCCAGAGATAGATATCGCTACATATTCAGTCTGTTGTTATTCTTCTCTCTCCAAAGATAGATATGGCTACATATTCAGTCTGTTGTTATTCTTCTCTCTCCAAAGATAGATATGGCTACATATACAATCTGTTGTTATTCTTGTCTCTCCAGAGATAGATATCGCTACATATTCAATCTGTTGTTATTCTTCTCTCTCCAAAGATAGATATGGCTACATATACAATCTGTTGTTATTCTTCTCTCTCCAGAGATAGATATCGCTACATATACAATCTGTTGTTATTCTTGTCTCTCCAGAGATAGATATCGCTACATATTCAATCTGTTGTTATTCTTCTCTCTCCAGAGATAGATATCGCTACATATACAATCTGTTGTTATTCTTGTCTCTCCAGAGATAGATATCGCTACATATTCAGTTTGTTGTTATCCTTCTCTCTCCAAAGATAGATATGGCTACATATACAATCTGTTGTTATCCTTCTCTCTCCAAAGATAGATATGGCTACATATACAATCTGTTGTTATCCTTCTCTCTCCAAAGATAGATAAGGCTACATATTCAATCTGTTGTTATCCCTGTCTCACCAGCGATAGATAAGGCTACATATTCAATCTGTTGTTATCCTTCTCTCTCCACAGATAAATATGGATACATATACAATCTGTTGTTATCCTTCTCTTTCCAGAGATAGATAATGCTACATATACAATCTGTCGTTATCCTTCTCTCTCCAAAGATAGATAAGGCTACATATTCAATCTGTTGTTATCCTTCTCTCTCCACAGATAAATATGGATACATATACAATCTGTTGTTATCCTTCTCTTTCCAGAGATAGATATGGCTACATATTTAATCTGTTGTTATCATTGTCTCTCCAAAGATAAATATGGCTACATATTCAATATGTTTTTATCCTTGTCTCTCCAGTGATAGAGATGGCTACATATACAATCTGTTGTCATCCTTGTCTCTCCAAAGATAGATATGGCTACATATTCAATCTGTTGTTATCCTTGTCTCTCCAGAGATAGATATGGCTACATATTCAATCTGTTGTTATCCTTGTCTCTCCAGAGATAGAGATGGCTACATATACAATCTGTTGTCATCCTTGTCTCTCCAAAGATAGATATGGCTACATATTCAATCTGTTGTTATCCTTGTTTCTCCAGAGATAGATAAGGCTATATATTCAATCTATTGTTATCCTCGTCTCTCTAGAGATAGATATATAGATGAAAATGTGAACCCTCATTAAAATATTGCAAGTGCAATTTTATTTACACATTTTGTTAATAAGGCTTTTTAATCCTGAATTAGTTTTTGAAAATGTACCTAAGATTTCCTAATTAAGGAAGAAATATTTTGTTATTATTCTAACGTTCTCCAATTAAATTATTTATTTATATATTCTCCAAATATTGTTACAAATAATATCTAAATTTACAGACGAAATTGTATTTTTAGTAGGAAATTATCTTAGAGCTCCTTGAAATAATACTCTGTTTATAATATAATATTAAAAACAACAACAATGATATTTTAAGATATATAATTGTTACATTTTAGGTATAAAACACGATACTTTTGTACACCTGTAAAATGGACAACATATATATACGTCATATATGTCACAATTTTACATCTAGAAATTAATCGTATGTGTCAGAGGAGAGAGCCGATTAGGATGAATTAATAATCGAATCTTACGATTCCTTAGTATTTGAACAGTGACCCATTGCCTTAGACTTGTGACCAAGGTGTACACTATTTGCCTTATCTCACTATTTGCCTTAGGTTAGGTTACCACAAGGCTAACCTAACCTAAGGTTGTTTTAACACATCTAAATACAAAGTAATAAATAAGACGTAAGGACTCACATGATCCTTAATCCGAGAGGTCCAATATCCGTGATATAGCGACACACTATTTGTTACACTTGAACTCCAGGTGATGTTCACTCAATGAGACTTGTCGAGAGATTAAAGTGCACTGCGTCGGGAATATAAAGGGACTAGACAATAGTAGTAATGCCCCCACTAAGCCCCCAGTAAGTCAACAAATAGGAATTATGGCGCTGGTGTTCCGAGTAATCGATAATCAAAAATCGTTGAATAAAGTGCCGTAGTTGTCGCTCGTATTCCGATTATTCGATAATCGTTTACTCGCTATTTAAAATCGTCCAATATTAAAATCTATCTCTGGAGACGTCACAAAACTTTTTTGTTCTACCACTACGTATTGGATTGAGTTAATTCAATGGACCCCTGTAAGGTCCAGAGATCTGACAAAAGGTTGAGAAGCACAGCCTATTGTAATATAAAAGAATACTTTCAATTTACACAAGTTTAGTGTATTGTGTTTGCGCCCTTTGGTTAGTGACCATACAAATGTTAATGAGCAGTGAATTTTGGAAAAATATTATTTTATTAAGGTACGTTGACTTATTTATGAAATTCAAGTATTTTATCCCCTAATTAACCCCTATAAAAATTTATAAGTCATATTTAGGAACATGATACAACTATTGTTATACAGATAGAAAACTTTTAGCTGTATTTTCTAAACTTTCCGTTTTTTTTTAAACTTAAAAAAATAAACTAATATTATAAGTAAAAAATATATTTAATACTTACAAGTAAAACTATAGAAAAAACGTTATCAAAATAAACACTAGCACGTGAACAAAGATTCAATATTTACAATATGATAATGTAAATAAAATCTTGCGATGTCTATATACATTTTACTTCCCGGTAAGATGGCAACACTGTCTTTAACTAATTTTTCTAAAATATTTTGATTTTCGACTGTTGTGATCCGTCGCCTAAAGTGGTCGATTTTTTATGGCCACCGAATAAAGCCATTCCAAATAATATAGCTAAGTATCATTGAAAGAATTCCTGAGATTACCTTCCTGCAAACAAGATGGCCATTTAATGTTCCTAAACTCGAATGTAGAGTACTAATGGCCACTCAACTTTCTTGTAATGAATAAAGGAATTTTAATGTATAATAATCATTAGAATTTTGCTTTAATAATAAAATAATATAATTTATTATCGCTAAAATAAAAATTATAGAAAAAGAAGTTCAGTATATTAAAAAAAAATATTATTAATAACCAAAATAAACTACGTAGAGATTTTTGGCCATTTTCACTTCTCTCCTTCGTTATCTACATTTTCTATAAAAAATATTTTTTGTCTAAATAGTTAAAAGTGGGTTGTAAATCAAATGGTAGTGCCCCCGCCAAGACGAGCCAAGCGAAGCGCAAGGGCACTACCTTTTCTCGAAGCGCTTTGTCGTCGTCCCCAAAGGGTAAAAACGGCACCCTATTACTTAGACTCAGATGTCCGTCCGTCTGTCTTTCACCAGGCTATATCTCATAAACCGTGATAGCTAGACAGTTGAAATGTTCACAAATGATTTATTTCTGTTGCCCATATTACAACAAATGGGCTCGTGATGATGATGGGGTTTTTTGTCAAATATTGATGCGTTAGTTTATACCAAATAAACAAAAAAGACATATTGACTAAGGTAAGCCCTAACTTCTTAAACTTTTTATGAAGTTAGAGCTTGTAGAGGTAGCACGCGTAGAGTCAGAAGCTTCGCCCTATATGACATCTGATGGCTTTTGACAGTGCGTGGGATATGGTATCGTCTTGGCAACATTTTACATGAAAATATTTTTTGATTTAAAACTGCTTGTAATTTAAATAAAAATAAATAAAAATTAATAAAAAATATAAAAACTGTCATTAATTTTGTACAATATTTTGGTTTTCTTTTAAATAATCAGGAACACATTGGATAATAATACATAAGAAAATCATTAATCCACGCTAAATTGCTTTTTTTTAAATTTTATTTCTCTTAATTACACAGATAAAAACCAATGGATCTTTTCAAGCTAACGTCAAGACATTTTTTTAATTTTATTTCTAAGATTTTAAAGCAATAGTTAATTTTTATAGCCCGGACGCCATAGAAGTATAACTGTCAAAAAAACGAAACGTCAAATTGACGTTTTTTGTATTTTTAATTAGTTGTAATTATACGTCTAGACAATGATTAAGGATTTAAAAGCCCTTCGAAGGCAGGAAGGACGCCACTATCTCATCAGATAGTGACGTATAGTTCTCGGAAGCGAGCGCATTCCACCGGCCAATCTATGAATGAGTGGTACTGACCATAAATTAAAAAAAAAAAGGACAGGTATTTCCATTTTTCTGAGAATTGCAATATTTTGCTTTAACTTTTAAAATTTGAGCTATTATACCCGGAATCAATATTATATCTATACAAGTTAACCCGCCCCAGATACGGTCGGGTACAATTTACCCCATGTACATGTATTAAGGTTTAATTTATAATATCAACATTATTTATACATGACTAATTCCCATAGACAAATGATCACAAAGCTCGACCTGCACTTCATCCATACCCTATATCTTTTTTCAAGCCCTACTCTATCTCTGTACTAAATTGATATCAAAATCGGATACATACATTAAACATACAATTAGTAATGATATATAAACAGTTCAATTATACCAGCTTTTTTTGTAATTATGTTTGGTTTATAGGGTAAAAACGGGACCCTATTACTAAGACTCCACTGTCCCATCGTCCCACATCGTCCGTCTGTCTGTCACCAGGCTGTATCTCATGAGCCGTGATAGCTAGACAGTTGAAATGTTCACAAATTATGTATTTCTGTTGCTCCTATAACAACAAATACTAAACACAAAATAAAATAAATATTAAAGAGGGGCTCCCATACAACAAACGTGATATTTACGCGAGTCCGTCTCGCACTTGGCCGGTTTTTCATCTTAGCAAAAGAACAGTTTTTAAATTTCCTGAAGCTGCAAATAAATCGTGTAAGTATTTGATTATGAGTTATTATAGCATTATAAATCCTCGGGTATTATAGACCTGGCTACAATGGCGACGGGTTAGGCATTTAAATTACAATTCACATATATTTGTTGACTAAATTATTAATTATTACACAAACATAGACAGTTTACATATTAATATTTACTTATATGAGTATACTTTAAGATTACAATATAATATTTATTACAATTTGTAAATATAAAGTCTTTGTGACTTTCATTTTACGAGTTTTGCAAGTATTTTCAAAGTTACCTAATTAATTTAAATATTAATTTAATGTACTATCGAATTTTGAGCACTGGCAATACCACTAGTATACATATTGCTTTGTATCATGAGACGAGCCTAAATTGCCTGTTAATTGCGACCCAGGAGTAGGTTACCTTAACTAACATTAATATTAAAGTGTCCGCCTAACTCTGAACTCAATGGCAATTCCTATATGTATAATTTTGACCTCTATTTGATATATGTAACGATTATTCTATCCTTAAATTAATAATTATCATCCCGCCCTCGCTTTGCTACACATACACACACGCACACACACATAGCGGCGCACACCACTACACACACACTACACACGAGCGAGCCTACTTACTACTTACTGCACACTTATACTTAAATTCCGGACAAACCGCACATTTTTTTTTAAATTATAGCTTATGTGTTATTCTGATGTATAATCTATATTATTGTAGAGTTTCATTAAAATGTATTCAGTAGTTTTTGCGTGAAAGAGTAACAAACCTCCATACAAACTTTCGCGTTTATAATATATTAGCTGTGTTCCGCGGTTTCATCCGCTATATTTTGGATAATTCACACTATATCATTATAAATTATAGCCTATATGTTATTCTGATGTGTAAGCTATATTATTGTAAAGTTTATCTAAATCTATTCAGTAGTTTTTGCGTGAAAGAGTAACAAACACCCATACATCCAGACATCCATACATTCTTTCTTTCAGGTTTGTAATATTGTAATAAGATTTTATTCATTTATTTTTCTAGACTTAAACCTAAATTCCGTGAAGTAAAGCCAATAGAAGAAAAAGAGTAAATTAAAGTGTAGTATTTAAACACAAATGTAAATTACAAAAGATATCGGAAGATGATTCACTAATACAAAAAAGGTTAAAACAGCAAAAAACTCTTTGTCAGTCTGAAGATCAAAATGCATTATCTATACGTAAGAATTCTAAATTATATCCTTGTTTTTTTTACAACATCAAAAAAGGAAGGTTGTATTTTAATTTAATTGTCACTTGCACTTAAACATATCAGGGATATTCGCGACATTATATTTAACACAAAAACAATTAATAACGCCATCTGTGGATACTCGTATGAACTACGTGATTAAGTCATTGAATAATTACTTGTACGTCGCGCATGTGAGCGTCAATGGCCGTTGTTTCTTTCAAAATTATGGCTTTAATGGATACTTAACCATGATACGGTCTTGCAGCCTTTTCCTACTTTGACATAATAATAATAATAATATAATTTATTTCAAGAAATTAAATCTCATAATATAAGACGCGATATTTTTAGAGCCTAACATTTTGAAACAGGAAATAGCCCGAAATAGAACAGAACGAGACAGTACTTCAGAACACCGGCTGTTGCTATACAGAGCCCAGGTTCGTCCACATATGGAGTATTGTTCGCATCTTTGGGCTGGTGCCCCTAGGTACCAGCCCCTCTTGACTCCATTGTTGCTCCCTCTTGACTCCATCCAACGACGAGCTGTTCGTATTATCGACGATCCCATACTCACAGACGGTTTAGACAAACCGCAGAGACGTTGGATCTCTGTGTGTTCTCTACCGTCACTACAATGGGGAATGTTCACAGGAACTATTTGAGTTAGTGCTCTCGAGACTTTTCCGCCATCGCATTCTCCGCCGTGGGGACAAATTTCATCCACACTACTTGGATGCTTGGCATACCAGCAATGTACGTGCGTCTAGATCATTCCTCCCACGCACGTGCAGGCTGTGGAATAATTTGTAGAGGTATTCCTAGAGCGCTTTAGTATGGGAGTCTTCAAGCGCCGAGTGTACATGTTCCTCCAGGTAGATGTCTATATGGTGGGCATTCTGCTCGTTTGCCCTCATATATTATTTAAAAAAAGATTTTGCTTTTTCGAGGTATATTCAAATATGATGCGATTCTTTTGGATATTGACTACTTGACGAAAACCTAAGCCATCCTACCACCTTGTGATCAAGAGTGGTATTTTGGAGACCCCCTCATCCTCCTCAGAATGGGTCATCTAGTCACATAAGTCATTTTAACGAATGATAGTTTTATTACATATACTAAAATTGAACTGACCAATATCCTTTTTCGTTATGGAACTGTTCCATTTCGGACAGTTTTGAGCGTTGTAATGGGTTAATGTATACACTATATCTTCCTCATTTATTGCTCTATCCGTAAGTGTAAACTGTATCTGTATCCGTTACTTGCTTAAGAAGAAATAAGCGGAGAACGAGATGGACAACGACTTTAAATGATCCATCTTGGCTTCGCGCGGTTTAGCCGTGAGGGGACGGGTTAGGTTAGGTTAGGTTAGGTTAGATGGGACGGGTTTTCCCGAAGAGGTTGCATTGTTAAGGAATGCAAATGCGGCACTTGAGAAACATGTGGAAGAACTACAACATCAGGTGGCCGAGTTGCAGCAAAGGCCAGCGGTAGCCCCTTCTCAGGGCGCGGCGGACTTTGCGGATGAAGTGACCCGGAAGGCTCTCGCAGCTGTTGGCGGAATGGTAGAGGCTCGCCTAGCGGGTATTGAGGATAGGCTCCTCCAGAGCCTCGGTTACGACCTGCATTGGCTGCCGACAAGAGAAAGAAGGTACCAGCGACTACTCAAACAATAGAGGAGCCGCTCCCGCCTACATCTTCTTCGCCTATAACTGAATCAGTTGGTGCAGCAACCATTACACCTAGGCAAGAAGAAAAGAAGAGGAAAAAGAAGAAGAAAAAGAAAACATCTATGGCGGCACGAGAAGCAGTTGCAGCGACGGTAGTATCACAAATGGTTGATGAGTCTGTGCCTTCCACGAGGATTGCTAGCTCAGCACCATCATGGAGTGCAGTTGTAAATCGCACTGCCACGTCGGGCGCTAAGACTACAGCTTCGCAAAAAAAGAAGAGGACCTTAAAGATTCATCCGCCAAAGACGGCGGCAGTCACGCTAACACTGCAGTCAGGAGCGGCCGCATCGGAGACATACGAGTCGGTGCTCAGTGAAGCCAGGAGGCGTATAAACCTAGCGGCTATTGGCATCGATTCAGTACGCTTCAAAAAGGCGGCGACTGGTGCTCGTCTTTTGGAGATTAGCGGTGAAGATGGGGGAGCAAAGGCTGACGCCCTAGCTGCAAAGTTAAAGGAAGTGTTCAGCTCTGAGGTGGTAAAAGTCACCCGTCCGATGATCCGTACTGTCATCCGCCTCAGTGGTTTAGACGACTCGGTCACGCCAGAGGAAGTGGCTGCGGTTTTATCCAAAGTCGGCGGCTGCAACGCTGACCAGATCAGACCTGGCAAGATTGGATCCACAGGTGCCATATTGGCTAGCGTCCCGATTGACACTGCAAAAAAATTGGTTGATGCCGGCCGAATTGTAATCGGGTGGATTTCAGCTACCATCGTAGCAGTGCCTCCGAGAACGAAGAGATGCTTCCGTTGCATGGAACCGGGGCATATGGCGTTGTCGTGCAAGGCTGAGACGAATTACATAGGCCTTTGCTACAAATGTGGGCAATCGGGACATATATCCCGGGAGTGTCAGCGGGAACCACATTGTGCTATCTGCGCCGCCGCTGACAAACCTGCAGATCATTTAGTAGGAAGAAATGGTTGCACTGTCGCCAAACCGACGACGCCGTATCAAGCGGGCCGACAAAGAATGAATAAAGGTGGTCAAGGGCGTAAAGACCAACAGCCATCTGAATTAAGAGGGGTAGAAATGGACATCACTCAATAGATGGCTTTTCAGATGTTGCAGGCGAATATCAACCACTCCGCACGTGCCCAGGATCTTCTTATTCAGACACTGGCGGAGTGGCATATACAAGTTGCAGTAGTTGCTGAACCCTATGCTGTCCCTATCCGAGAAGACTGGGTAGGCGATAGCGAGGATGTGGTGGCCATTGTTGTCCCGAAGAACAATCAGTCACTGATGCTTGAAAGTAAAGTCAGGGGACGAGGATACGTCATGGCTGTCGTAGGTGGTATTGCCATCTTGGGAGTGAATTCTTCTCCTAATACAAGCCTCGCCGAGTTCGAGCAATTACTCATAGAAATTGGGGCTCTAGTCGGGAGGACGTACCCATGTCCTGTGCTAGTCTCCGGGGACTTCAATGCCAAGTCAACAGCGTGGGGTTCTCCAAGAACGGATGCACGGGGGGAAGTGTTGGAGGAGTGGGCTGTAGGTCTTGGTCTGGCAATCCTAAATAGGGGGCAGGAGAACACATGTGTGCGCAGGCAGGGGGGTTCAATTGTTGACATTACCTTTGCATCGGCTCCTCTAGCTCGCCGTGTAGAAGGATGGAGGGTAGTGTTAGACGCGGAGACCCTATCAGATCATCGATATATTCGGTATGGGGTAGCCGCATCGTGCACACAAGCGAGATCAAGGATCACATCCCTGGCCGGTAATGGCCGTAAGTGGGTCATAGGCTATTTTGATGCGGATATAGCCAGGGAAGCAGCTATTGTAGAGGCCTGGGTGCGGGGTACTTCTATCGGCTTTGATGCAAATGCGGAGGCTGAATTGTTTGGTGAGGCACTCACTCGTGTTTGTGACGCATCTAATGCCGCGAGCTAAGCCAGTGGCCCCGCGGCGTTGGATATATTGGTGGCGAGCTGAGCTCCATGATCTGCGTAGAGCTTGTCTTCGCACCCGTCGGCAATATGCACGTGCTCGGAGAAGGAGAGTGCGCAACAGGATCAGGTCTCTACGAGGATTATCGGTCGGCATGCCGATCTCGGCAGGTAGCTATTGGTGTGGCTAAAGAGGCATCATGGGTTGAGTGGCTCAACTCCCTTAACAGGGATCCTTGGGGTAGGCCTTATAGAGCAGTGAGGGCAAAGTTCCGGCAATGGACGTCGCCTATCACTTCATGTTTGTGCGTGAGGTAGTTGAGATTCTTTTCCCTCGAAGAGGCCAGTGGATACCACCACCAATGGGAGGTTCTCAATCCAATTACCTGAGGCCAAGCGTTGAGGTCCTACCGGTAACAGACGTGGAGATGAGGGTAGCTGTACGAAGGCTCCAGTCAAAAAAGACTGCTCCGGGCTTAGACGGCATTCCAGGTCGTGCATTGGTTGTGGCGTTTAAGGAGATGGAGGATTGGGCAAAGCAACTTTTTACATTGTGTCTCGCCCAAGGGGTCTTTCCGCAGAGTTGGAAGATTGGGAAGTTGGTTCTCCTCCAAAAGGACTGTCGGCCGGCTGACGAACCGTCGGCATACCGTCCAATTGTGTTACTGAGTGAGGTGAGTAAACTCTTTGAGCGGGTACTCGCTGCCCGGCTTGTGCAGTCTATGTCACCAGGGCTGCACAGTACACAATTTGGGTTTAGGCAAGGAAGATCCACCATCGAAGCGATAGCGCGTGTCAAGAAGCTCGCGGAGGAGGCTGTATCGCACGGTGAGGTATTGTTGGTGGTGGAGGTGTCATTGGATATCTCTAATGCCTTTAACACCCTACCATGGGAGACAGTTAAGGCGGCGTTAAGGTTCCACAATGTGCCACAATACATATCTGACGTAGTGGCCGATTACTTTGCTGGGCGTCAAATAACATATCCCACGAAAAAAGGCGGATGGGAGAGGTGGACGATGTCGTGCGGTGTTCCACAAGGATCTGTCCTGGGTCCTCTCCTGTGGAACATCGGTTATGACTGGGTACTGCGTGGGGAAAATCTCAGAGGTATCACCGTGACTTGCTATGCGGATGACACCCTCGTGACTGCCCGGGGCCGTAACTACCACGAAGCGGTGGTCCTCGCCACGGCGGGAGTTGCGCAGGTGGTGCGCCGTATAAGAGCACTAGGCTTGGAAGTGGCCCTCCACAAATCCGAGGCTATGATGTTCCATAGACCTCGCAACGGCCCCCCTCAAGGTGGTAGCATTGTGGTGGATGGTGCGAGTATCGTTGTGGGATCCTGGATCAAATATTTGGGTCTCATCGTTGACAGTCGGTGGTCATTCTATGAGCATTTCCGGCGCTTGGTCCCGAGACTGATAGCCACTGCCGGATGTTTGGGCAGAATTCTCCCCAACTTGGGAGGACCGAGTAGTGCATGTCGACGCCTCTACACTGGCATTGTGCGCTCTATGGCGCTGTACGGTGCACCTATTTGGACGGATTCCCTCAGCTCTCGTACAGCGGTGGCACGGGCGTATCGCACTGTGTCGTACGAAGGAGCATGCGTGCTCGCTGGGTCGCCGCCATGGGACCTTGAAGCTGAGGCACTTGCGGCGGTATACCGGAAGCGTGCTCTCGCGCGAACCGAAGATGGAGAGGACCCGCCTAAGCAGGTTATAGCCCAGTGGAGAGAGGACGCACGGGAAGAAGTGCCGGAAGTGTGGTCTGATAGAATTAGGGACCCAGGAGCTAGTCGGGAAGTGGTGGCTGCAATCAGACCCATCTTAAAAGAGTGGATCGACCGCAAATTCGGGTCCCTCACGTACCGACTGACGCAGTTGTTGACTGGGCACGGTTGCTTCGGGCGGTATCTGTGTCAGGTGGTACGAAGAGAGCCAACCACCACGTGTCATCACTGCAGTGAGGACTTAGAAGACTCGGCATACCACACGCGCGAAGTCTGTTCTGCATGGGAGGAATCCCGTGCCGTTTTAACAGCAGTCGTGGGGCATGATCTGTCGCTGCCAGCCTTGGTAAAATCCATGGTCAGTAGCGAGGATGCATGGCATGCTGTCGCGGCATTCGCGGAGGCTGTGATGACGGCAAAGGAAGAGTCGGAGAGAGAGAGAGAGAGAGCTACAAACTCTCATCCTATGCGACGGGGCAGAGGCGGTGGAAGGCGTCGGGCTTACTTGGCATCACTGCCGCCGTAAGAGCGGTGACTATATGGACCATGGGTGACAAACGGGGGTTTCTGCCAGCCATGTAAAGAGGTCCAGTGGTGGAATGGTTAACCCAATCCAGACGTGGATGACTGCTGACGAGGTTGCGGAGCAAACCAATATCCCGTGACTTCGCCCTATTAGCAGTGAAGTGAATCACCCAGGAGGTTTAGCGGGTCGGGCTGTTTCCTTCTGAAGCAGATCCCAACCCCGCATAACCATCCTGAGTCCCCGCTTAGGATGGTATCTGTTGAGCAGATTCCTGGCGGGTTAAAAAAAAAAAAAAAAAAAAGATGGGATGGGTTAGAATACAACTCTCCTCTGCCGTTGGGAAAGCATCTCGTAAGAGCCGAGTAACTCAGTACCACCTTGGTAGGGGATCTGTTCCCCAACTGGCTTGCTACCATCAGCATGCGAATCCGACCACCAAGTGTCATAGACGCGTAGTGGATGCAATAAGAGATACTCTCTTATTTTGCCGTTGTCCATGGGCGATGGTGGCCACTTACCATCAGGTGGACCATCTGCTCGTTTGCACCTATACTCTACCATTAAAAAAAACGTAATAAAGCTTCCTCTGGATCACTCTGTCTACCATTTACCATCAGCATGATCTCATGCTTGACAAGATAACTATTTGACATTATTTAGTTTTCTGTGTTTATAAAACTAATATTAACTGTAAGCTCCATTGTTATTGTAACTATGTAAAGAGAATGATGAAATATATACATGAAATTATTTAATACTATAAATACGAATATGTTTGTTGGTTTGTTAGTTTGTACTGTAATTGAAAATTATTATGAATAAAATATATGTCGGGGTATAGTTGGGGTAGGATAATAATATTCAACGACTTTAGATAGCGAGTAAACGATTATCGAATAATCGGAATACGAACGATACGGCACTTTATTCAACGATTTTTAATAGCTTTAAAAGAGTAACCGATTATCGATCAATCAGAACGCCAGCGCCATATTTCTTATTTAACTTGCTACCATTGTCTATTCCCTTTATATTCCCCGACTGACGCAGTGCACTTTAGTCTCTCGACAAGTCTCTTTGAGTGAACATCACTTGGAGTTGAAGCGTAACAAATAGAGTGTCGCTATATCACGGATATTGAACCTCTCGGACTAAGGATCATGTGAGTTCTTACGTCTTATGTCTTAGGTTAATCTTCTAATGTCAGGAGAGACGATTTAGATGAACTAAGTAATCGAATATCACGATTCCGTAGTTTTTGAACAGGAACCCAGGTAGTGCCTTAGACTTATGACCAAGGTGTAGGCTTAAGGAGCTCCTTTAAGTGATCACGACACTCGCCTTCACTGCCTGGTCTCGCCGTTTGTCTTAGGTTAGGTTAACATAAGGCCCGTAACATAACATTCCCCGACATATATTTAAAGATTAAAAAACAATGCAAGTTTAGAAAAAAATAGATAGAGAATAGATTTAAATGTAGACTAATATTTATCCCTAAAAAAATCTCAGTCTCAGTTGGATAGTTGAGCAATGTTTATTAAATTGTTTAGTATTTTTCGTATTTTTTCATCTGAATTTAGGTGATTTTAATTTCCAAGGTTAATAATTTACTTTTTATTTACTTTTTATTGGATTTAAATTCTTGTTTTATTAGGATTCCGTATAAAGGCCTCTTTTTTTTAATGTTCCATCTATTTTATTTATTTATGTAAATAAATAAAATATGACTTCAAAATGTGTTTCTAGAAAACCAAAAATATAAGAAGATTTTATATGATTTTTTTATCCTCAGACTTTCATTTGTAGAAACTCAACACTATCACTTTATTGAAATTGAAACTCCAATAAAAATAATCAACATTTCTTTATATATTTAAAGATAATAAATCTTGTACGGAATCTTTGACAAGCGATTAGAATTATTCTTCGCATTTTTTTATCTATATAGGTCATATAGTGAATTTGATAAATTTAATATTGATATAACTTATCTAGTGTAGTCATTGATTTTTTATCATTCATTGCATAATTAGCTATCTACGCTTCAAATTGTAACACAATAAAATTCATGTGACTGGTTTTTTTGATATTTTATTGACAAGAATCGAGCATTATAAAACTTCTGAGAAAATAATTATAAAATACTAGGTGTGTCCGCGTGTCTTTCATATTTATTTATATTGAATCAACAGCCTAAAAATAAATTTATCAATTTTCTAGCTCTAAAAATGACGATACTTCCATAGAACTTTTCATCCCCCTCTTTCAACCCTTTACATCCCTTTTTTTGCATTAAAAATTATCCTGTGTCCTTTCTCAGGCTCTAGACTATCTGTAGACCAAATTTCATTCAAATCGATTTAGTAGTTTTGGCGTGAAAGCTCGACAGACAGAGACTTTCGCATTTATATTACTAGTTAGGATTAAATCTAAAAACTTACATTAAATTTGAATTTTTATAAACCTATACAATAATCTCAAGAGAAGAAGTTAAAGGTCTAGTCAGAAGATTAAAAAAAAAAACAAATTTAAGGTATTCCTCTTTAAAAAAAAAAGAATTAGAATCCACGAATCTTACTACTTTTTGTTAGTTGCCTACGCTCCACTCTCTTTAACTCTCTCTCCATTATGTTTAACTGAGAACCTCTGTCTTTTTTTAAGTTAAACGTCGAGTAGTTTAAATTTTTTTTCGAGACTGTCCCTTTATCAGTATAAATAGTAGAGTCAATACAGACAGGAAACACGTGGATATCGTACGATCTACAATTATGACGCAATTTCACATTCGCCTCCGTAGTAGATATACTGTAGTTTATTATCTACAGATAATGATAAGGTTTTAGTGAATGTCCTCTTTGCAAAATCATATAGTATCAATTTTTTAGTAGATAAATAAATTTAAATAAATCTTTCACTAACATTTTTTAAGATTAAAAAATATTAGTAACAAATATGTAGTTATGTTTTTAAAATGATTTTTTTTTATTCTACAATATAAAAGTAATATTGTCGAAATATTCGAAAACATTAAGACCAAAACATTTCGAGTTATAAACTATATAGTCTGAACAGTCTCCTTCAGTCGGACTCGCGCACGAAGGAAAAAATCTCATTTGTATGGGAGCCCCCTTTAAAAATTTATTTTGTTCTATTTTTAGTATTTATTGTTATAGGGGCAACAGAAATACATCATTTGTGTAAATTTCAACTGTCTAGCTATCACGGTTCATGATATACAGCTTTGTGAAACACAGAAGGACGGACAGCGCAGTCTTATTAATAGGGTCCCATTCTTACCCTTACCCCTTACGGGAATAATATAAGAAGTACTCTTTGATAAATATCACAGCGTTATCACGAATGCGTGATGGAATTCCAACACACAGATCATATAAAAAACTTCTGTTATCATGTTATTAAAGTGATAATATCACAAGGAATAAAGTATTAACAAATTGTTTGTGATATAAATTTATATTCAATGCCACCTGCGCCCCGCGGTTTCACCCGCTATATTTTGGACAATTCACACTATATCATTATAAATTATAGCCTATGTGTTATTCTGATGTGTGAGCTATATTATTGTAAAGTTCCATCTGTAATGAGTCAGGAAAGTAAAGTCCTTTTAAGGAGTGTAGAGCAGACGCCTCCGTGGCGCAATGGTTAGCGCGTTCGGCTGTTAACCGAAAGGTTGGTGGTTCGAGCCCACCCGGGGGCGAGGAACCTTTTTGTATAAAATATAAAACTGATATAACAATAACACTCAAGTATATTATTGTAGAGCAGACGCCTCCGTGGCGCAATGGCTAGCGCGTTCGGCTGTTAACCGAAAGGTTGGTGGTTCGAGCCCACCCGGGGGCGAGGATCCTTTTTGTATAAAATATAAAACTGATATAACAATAACACTCAAGTATATTATTGTAGAGCAGACGCCTCCGTGGCGCAATGGCTAGCGCGTTCGGCTGTTAACCGAAAGGTTGGTGGTTCGAGCCCACCCGGGGGCGAGGAACCTTTTTGTATAAAATATAAAACTGATATAACAATAACACTCAAGTATATTATTGTAGAGCAGAGGCCTTCGTGGCGCAATGGCTAGCGCGTTCGGCTGTTAACCGAAAGGTTGGTGGTTCGAGCCCACCCGGGGGCGAGGAACCTTTTTGTATAAAATATAAAACTGATATAACAATAACACTCAAGTATATTATTGTAGAGCAGAGGCCTTCGTGGCGCAATGGCTAGCGCGTTCGGCTGTTAACCGAAAGGTTGGTGGTTCGAGCCCACCCGGGGGCGAGGAACCTTTTTGTATAAAATATAAAACTGATATAACAATAACACTCAAGTATATTATTGTAGAGCAGAGGCCTTCGTGGCGCAATGGCTAGCGCGTTCGGCTGTTAACCGAAAGGTTGGTGGTTCGAGCCCACCCGGGGGCGAGGATCCTTTTTGTATAAAATATAAAACTGATATAACAATAACACTCAAGTATATCAATGTAGAGCAGACGCCTCCGTGGCGCAATGGCTAGCGCGTTCGGCTGTTAACCGAAAGGTTGGTGGTTCGAGCCCACCCGGGGGCGAGGAACCTTTTTGTATAAAATATAAAACTGATATAACAATAACACTCAAGTATATTATTGTAGAGCAGAGGCCTTCGTGGCGCAATGGCTAGCGCGTTCGGCTGTTAACCGAAAGGTTGGTGGTTCGAGCCCACCCGGGGGCGAGGAACCTTTTTGTATAAAATATAAAACTGATATAACAATAACACTCAAGTATATTATTGTAGAGCAGAGGCCTTCGTGGCGCAATGGCTAGCGCGTTCGGCTGTTAACCGAAAGGTTGGTGGTTCGAGCCCACCCGGGGGCGAGGAACCTTTTTGTATAAAATATAAAACTGATATAACAATACCACTCAAGTATATCAATGTAGAGCAGACGCCTCCGTGGCGCAATGGCTAGCGCGTTCGGCTGTTAACCGAAAGGTTGGTGGTTCGAGCCCACCCGGGGGCGAGGAACCTTTTTGTGTAAAATATAAAACTGATATAACAATAACACTCAAGTATATTATTGTAGAGCAGAGGCCTTCGTGGCGCAATGGCTAGCGCGTTCGGCTGTTAACCGAAAGGTTGGTGGTTCGAGCCCACCCGGGGGCGAGGAACCTTTTTGTATAAAATATAAAACTGATATAACAATACCACTCAAGTATATCAATGTAGAGCAGACGCCTCCGTGGCGCAATGGCTAGCGCGTTCGGCTGTTAACCGAAAGGTTGGTGGTTCGAGCCCACCCGGGGGCGAGGAACCTTTTTGTATAAAATATAAAACTGATATAACAATAACACTCAAGTATATTATTGCAGAGCAGACGCAGGAAAATTCCTTAAACTTTATAATGTATACAAAATTATCACTCACTTCGGAAAAATCCGCTGCGGAGTAAATTATATTATTATCAAGCTAATTTGATCCTTATGTTTCCGAGATAAGATACAATAAGGGATAATATTGTATACATGGTAATTGACCTGTCGTCCGACCGTCTGTCCGTGCAGTATGTCACGTAACCGAAAAACGAAAGTGTTTCCATTGCTATATTCGAGACGATATTACTTGTTACTGCAAGCTTATATTTAACTTTCAATGTATGTTTGTTCGGGTGAAATCTTGCAACTCAATTTTGAAGTAGATATCTTCCACCAATTGAGCTGAAATTTTGTATACAAGTTCAATTTGGAATAAATCCAACATGGCGGCATATCCAAGATGGCGAACTAGTTATTTATAATGTACTTCTACAATATGGGTATCAAATGAAAGGGCTTACTAAGAACAATTCGGAAAATAAAGTGACGTCACTCTAAGTCAAATATGGCGGACTAACTATTTTTTAGTTCAGTCACTATAAGAGTTTTGTTTATGTGTTGAATGAGATGAACAGACTGAGAAACGTACCCAGTATCAAAAATAAATTAAATTTAAAAAAGCTGAAGAGTTTGTTTGTTTGAACGCGCTAATCTCAGGAACTACTGGTCCGATTTGAAAAATTCTTTCAGTGTTAGCTAGCCCATTTATCGAGGAAGGCTATAGGCTATATATCATCACGCTAAGACCAATAGCAGCGGAGATACAATCGGATGAAGTCGCGCGGGTCGACTAGTATGATATAAAAGCTTATAAATTAGAATATAAATAAAACTTATAAATAGAGATATTGCTACTCTACCTGGGTACCCTCTGTGTTTTTTAGAGCCTAAAATAAGGCAGTATACTTGCTTATATATGGCACAACAGGTGACCCAATTGATGATAATCAGTCTTTACCTGTAGTCTCTGTCTGTTTCTCTGCTCCCTTCTTCTAAAACACACAACGGATACAGAAATAAACGAAGAGAGTGTAGTGTAAGTATATCATGCAAATATTATCCCAAAGACGAATTAAAAGTTGTTGCTAAGTATAATGGATACGGATCCTTTATCTGGGACAACACTTTTTTCCTCCTATTATCCCATTTTTGTTTAAACAGGTAAAAAATTCTTATCAGTGCAATAGATATTTCTAGGAACAGATGTTTCTACTTTAAACTAATTTCTTTGGATAGATAATAATTTTTGTAATTAGTTTAGTAAGTTTTTTAAACTATGTCTACCTACTAAAATCAGTAAGATTTTTTTCATAATAATTTTAGTTTTATTTAAGACAATTTATTTATATTTTTAGGAACAAGATCTTTGAAACATTTTGGGTAAGAAAGATGATCTGATGATGGAATCTCTTCTCTGAAAGTTTCTTTTTTTATTATTATGATAATATTTTCTTTACCTATTGGTTTTGCAAATACAACGCGATTAGTATACAAAAACTTGTAATTCGTATAAATTACTTTATAATGAACATTCTCTTGGATACATTCAAATAAATTATAGATATTATTATGTCATCAGTTGCTTTTAAATACACATTTCACGAGAATTGCCTTAGGCATTCCTACGTTAGATGTAGATACAGTTTTTGTTACTTAAACAAACTTGAAATAATTTATTTAGTTACTGTAATACAAATTTACATTACTCAAAAATTGCTAGTCTGATTTTAATGAAATTTGGTACAGAAATAGACATAAGATTAGGCAATGACATAGGTTAGTTTTTATCCCGAAAAAAATTTTTGAAAGGGTTGAAATAAGGGATAAAACTCTCGTAACATCTCAGGGGAGAAGTTATGCTGAAGCTGCTCGTCTTGCAATAGTCGGCACGTCGCTTGTGGTCGACAGGATTCACATGATGGGACTGGAAGTCTCTGTGGAAAAAACCAAAGCGCTCCTCTTTCACGGGGCACGCAGAGGGCCTCCGCCAGGAGCTAGATTGGTAATCAGGGGGACTCCTGTAACTGTTAATTCCCAAATGAATTATTTGGGTTTAACCCTAGACGGGAGGTGGAGTTTTCTACCCCATTTTAAACTTCTGGTTCCGAGGATATTGGGCACGGCTGCAGCGTTAAGTAGGTTACTCCCAAACAGCCGAGGCCCGGGCTCTACATGCCGGAGGCTTTACTTGGGGGTTTTGCGCAGTATAGCCTTGTATGGAGCCCCAATCTGGGCAGGTTCACTTTCTGCTGATACTAGACGACTGCTTCGAAGACCACAGAGGGTGGTTGCTGGTAGAGCGATTCGTGGCTACCGTACAATCTCTTGGACGGTAGCTACGCTCCTGGCCGGAGATCCTCCCTGGGAGTTGCAGGCCAAGGTATTAGCAGAGGTGTTTCGTTACAGAAGGATGGCAAGGGCAGAGGGCGTAAACCCCACAAGGGAACTTACCGAAAGAGTGAGGAGTGCGGCAAAAGACGCGGTATTAATAAGATGGGGCGTCGATTTGGAAAGGCCGGCGGCTGGACTATGGACAGTAGAGGGCATTCGTCCCCATTTTAGACAGTGGCTGAGCAGAGGTTTTGGTGCGATGACATATCGTCTGACGCAGGTACTTACCGGGCACGGCTGCTTTGGTAAGTACTTGTATCAGATTGGTAAGGAGCCAAATGAAGGTTGCCACGAGTGTGGTGCTGCTGTTGACACGGCGTTGCATACGCTCGTAGAGTGTCCCGCATGAGAGCCACAAAGACATGTTCTGGTCTCAGAGATGGGAACGTTTTCCACTCTGTGCGAATTGGTGGGCTTAATGGTAGCCAATAAGAGGGGATGGGACGCTGCGTCAGCCTACAGCGAGTCCGTAATGAGGCTTAAGGAGGCGGCAGAACGCGGAAGAGAGGCGGAGATGTCGGCGCCTTCTTTCCAAAGGAGGAGAATGGGAATCCGCAGTCGCAATTATGCAGTGCGGATGACCCAGGCTTCTTAACGAAGCCTCGGAGAAGTTCTCCGCGACGACCTGTAAAGGCTTGCCTTTCACGTGGACTTCCGTCGAGACACCACAGTTGAGTGCATATAAAGCGATCCTGTGGTGCCCACTAAAAGACGGCTTCGGTTTCGATGGTTTTTAGTGGGTATTCAGTGATTATCGCTGCGAGTCCCACATACCTCTCTCCGTGAGAGGATGCGTAAAAGCATTTTCCATCGTTAAAAAAAAAAAAAAAAAAAAAAGGGATAAAACTTAGTATGGTAATTCGTCATAAACTTGTAAAGAAATATGTTGGAAATAAAAATGTAAATAAAACAAAACCTCATCGAAGCGAAGCGAATATCTATAGACGTCTCCAGAAACAGTAGTTACTTTCAAGGCGAAGAAAAATCCTTGGTTATATTCCGTATCTTTAAATGAAATATACATGAAGTTTTCCTAGAATTTACTTTACCATTGTTTAATATATTCAGTAACCTTAAAATTAAAGATCAAGAAAAAACCAAAAAATGTTTTAATCTTATGTATGGATAGTTCTTCATAGTTTGACGATTATTAAATACTAGATCCTAAAATTACCATGCGCAGCGAGGTGCTGTAGCTATCAAATCACCGGCAGTGATTCAAGTAACTCAATTATAACTGTTTTCAAAACAATACATTCCAACTCTATTTCAGATTTCGTCTTAAAATGTAATAATAGACTGTTGCAGGAATTCTAGATTTATTATTCGACCAAAAAAGAGATTTCTATTAAGATCTATAGACTAAAAAAAATTAATAGGTTACTGGACATTTGCTTACAAAATCCAGAACAAATTGCACATACACAATGAACAATTTTGATACATTTTTCAGCTAAAAACAACAACGAACGAAGCTGTAAAAATATCTAAATCGATCAAGCCAACAATTATGAAACATTGAACTCTATCTTCTCTATCCATACATAACTATATTATGACAGACATATAGAAATATAGAATATATAACTATGGTATGGAATATTTCCTTTACGTTACGTTAAATATGGGTTATACGTTACAAACAGATCAATAATATAACTATCAGTTGTGTCAACTTCGAAAGTAAAATGCTACTTAAATGAATGCTGCCAACATTATAACTGTCAGTTGTGTCAACTTCGAAAGTGAAATGATACTTAAATGAATATTGCCAACATTATAACTATCAGTTGTGTCAACTTCGAAAGTGAAATGCTACTTAAATGAATGTTGCCAACATTATTACTATCAGTTGTGTCCACTTCGAAAGTGATATGCTACTTAAATGAATGTTGCCAACATTATTACTATCAGTTGTGTCCACTTCGAAAGTGAAATGCTACTTAAATGAATGCTGCCAACATTATTACTATCAGTTGTGTCAACTTCGAAAGTGAAATGCTAGTTAAATAAATGCTGCTAACATTATTACTATCAGTTGTGTCCACTTCGAAAGTGAAATGCTACTTAAATGAATGTTGCCAACATTATTACTATCAGTTGTGTCCACTTCGAAAGTGATATGCTACTTAAATGAATGTTGCCAACATTATAACTGTCAGTTGTGTCAACTTCGAAAGTGAAATGATACTTAAATGAATATTGCCAACATTATAACTGTCAGTTGTGTCAACTTCGAAAGTGAAATGCTACTTAAATGAATGTTGCCAACATTATTACTATCAGTTGTGTCAACTTCGAAAGTGAAATGCTACTTAAATGAATGTTGCCAACATTATTACTATCAGTTGTGTCCACTTCGAAAGTGATATGCTACTTAAATGAATGTTGCCAACATTATTACTATCAGTTGTGTCCACTTCGAAAGTGAAATGCTAGTTAAATGAATGTTGCCAACATTATTACTATCAGTTGTGTCCACTTCGAAAGTGAAATGCTACTTAAATGAATGTTGCCAACATTATTACTATCAGTTGTGTCCACTTCGAAAGTGAAATGCTAGTTAAATGAATGTTGCCAACATTGTAACTATCAGTTGTGTCAACTTCGAAAGTAAAATGCTAGCTAAATGAATGTTGCCAATATTATTACAATCAGTTGTGTCAACTTCGAAAGTAAAATGCTAGCTAAATGAATGTTGCCAATATTATTACAATCAGTTGTGTCAACTTTGAAAGTAAAATGCTAGCTAAATGAATGTTGCCGTCATTATTACTATCAGTTGTGTCAACTTCGAAAGTAAAATGCTACTTAAATGAATGCTGCCAACATTATAACTGTCAGTTGTGTCAACTTCGAAAGTGAAATGATACTTAAATGAATATTGCCAACATTATAACTATCAGTTGTGTCAACTTCGAAAGTGAAATGCTACTTAAATAAATGTTGCCAACATTATTACTATCAGTTGTGTCCACTTCGAAAGTGAAATGCTACTTAAATGAATGCTG
Source organism: Limenitis camilla (assembly GCA_905147385.1). NCBI lineage: Eukaryota > Metazoa > Arthropoda > Insecta > Lepidoptera > Nymphalidae > Limenitis > Limenitis camilla. The sequence goes on along the minus strand of LR990249.1, from coordinate 10,226,553 downwards.
CCAACATTATTACTATCAGTTGTGTCAACTTCGAAAGTGAAATGCTACTTAAATGAATGTTGCCAACATTATTACTATCAGTTGTGTCCACTTCGAAAGTGAAATGCTAGTTAAATAAATGCTGCTAACATTATTACTATCAGTTGTGTCCACTTCGAAAGTGAAATGCTAGTTAAATAAATGCTGCTAACATTATTACTATCAGTTGTGTCCACTTCGAAAGTGAAATGCTACTTAAATGAATATTGCCAACATTATAACTATCAGTTGTGTCAACTTCGAAAGTGAAATGCTACTTAAATAAATGTTGCCAACATTATTACTATCAGTTGTGTCCACTTCGAAAGTGAAATGCTAGTTAAATAAATGCTGCTAACATTATTACTATCAGTTGTGTCCACTTCGAAAGTGAAATGCTAGTTAAATAAATGCTGCTAACATTATTACTATCAGTTGTGTCCACTTCGAAAGTGAAATGCTACTTAAATGAATGTTGCCAACATTATTACTATCAGTTGTGTCCACTTCGAAAGTGAAATGCTACTTAAATGAATGTTTCCAACATTATTACTATCAGTTGTGTCAACTTCGAAAGTGAAATGCTAGTTAAATAAATGCTGCTAACATTATTACTATCAGTTGTGTCCACTTCGAAAGTGAAATGCTAGTTAAATGAATGTTGCCAACATTATTACTATCAGTTGTGTCCACTTCGAAAGTGAAATGCTAGTTAAATAAATGCTGCTAACATTATTACTATCAGTTGTGTCCACTTCGAAAGTGAAATGATACTTAAATGAATGTTGCCAACATTATTACTATCAGTTGTGTCCACTTCGAAAGTGAAATGCTAGTTAAATAAATGCTGCTAACATTATTACTATCAGTTGTGTCCACTTCGAAAGTGAAATGCTACTTAAATGAATGTTGCCAACATTATTACTATCAGTTGTGTCCACTTCGAAAGTGAAATGCTAGTTAAATAAATGCTGCTAACATTATTACTATCAGTTGTGTCCACTTCGAAAGTGAAATGCTACTTAAATGAATGTTGCCAACATTATTACTATCAGTTGTGTCCACTTCGAAAGTGAAATGCTAGTTAAATAAATGCTGCTAACATTATTACTATCAGTTGTGTCCACTTCGAAAGTGAAATGATACTTAAATGAATGTTGCCAACATTATTACTATCAGTTGTGTCAACTTCGAAAGTGAAATGCTACTTAAATGAATGTTGCCAACATTATTACTATCAGTTGTGTCAACTTCGAAAGTGAAATGATACTTAAATGAATGTTGCCGACATTATTACTATCTGTTGTGTCAACTTCGAAAGTGAAATGCTACTTAAATGAATGTTGCCAACATTATTACTATCAGTTGTGTCCACTTCGAAAGTGAAATGATACTTAAATGAATGTTGCCGACATTATTACTATCTGTTGTGTCAACTTCGAAAGTGAAATGCTACTTAAATGAATGTTGCCAACATTATTACTATCAGTTGTGTCCACTTCGAAAGTGAAATGATACTTAAATGAATGTTGCCGACATTATTACTATCTGTTGTGTCAACTTCGAAAGTGAAATGCTACTTAAATGAATGTTGCCAACATTATTACTATCAGTTGTGTCAACTTCGAAAGTGAAATGATACTTAAATGAATGTTGCCGACATTATTACTATCTGTTGTGTCAACTTCGAAAGTGAAATGCTACTTAAATGAATGTTGCCAACATTATTACTATCAGTTGTGTCCACTTCGAAAGTGAAATGCTACTTAAATGAATGTTGCCAACATTATTACTATCTGTTGTGTCAACTTCGAAAGTGAAATGCTACTTAAATGAATGTTGCCAACATTATTACTATCAGTTGTGTCCACTTCGAAAGTGAAATGATACTTAAATGAATGTTGCCGACATTATTACTATCTGTTGTGTCAACTTCGAAAGTGAAATGCTACTTAAATGAATGTTGCCAACATTATTACTATCAGTTGTGTCCACTTCGAAAGTGAAATGATACTTAAATGAATGTTGCCGACATTATTACTATCTGTTGTGTCAACTTCGAAAGTGAAATGCTACTTAAATGAATGTTGCCAACATTATTACTATCAGTTGTGTCAACTTCGAAAGTGAAATGATACTTAAATGAATGTTGCCGACATTATTACTATCTGTTGTGTCAACTTCGAAAGTGAAATGCTACTTAAATGAATGTTGCCAACATTATTACTATCAGTTGTGTCCACTTCGAAAGTGAAATGATACTTAAATGAATGTTGCCGACATTATTACTATCTGTTGTGTCAACTTCGAAAGTGAAATGCTACTTAAATGAATGTTGCCAACATTATTACTATCAGTTGTGTCCACTTCGAAAGTGAAATGATACTTAAATGAATGTTGCCGACATTATTACTATCTGTTGTGTCAACTTCGAAAGTGAAATGCTACTTAAATGAATGTTGCCAACATTATTACTATCAGTTGTGTCCACTTCGAAAGTGAAATGATACTTAAATGAATGTTGCCGACATTATTACTATCTGTTGTGTCAACTTCGAAAGTGAAATGCTACTTAAATGAATGTTGCCAACATTGTAAATATCAGTTGTGTAAACTTTACCAATGTTACCAACATTATAACTAACAGTTTACAATGTGATTTTAGTCCCTCTTAATACAAGAATTAAAAATTTCCAGATATTGAAACTTAAAACAGAAAATTGTAAAAGCGATTTCTTTTTTAGTAGATTTCAATGTTAATAATAAATAAACTTTTTTATACTGATGTTTAACAGAATCTCTCAACGCGCACAAACTATACCAAAATACATTATTTCCTTGGAGAGATTTATTTACATTTATATATAGTTTGTTTGGATTTCAAATAAGCATCTGCCGTTGAAAGATCTTGTACAAACAGATTTTATTTGTATATTATACGTGATTGAAGTGTTTTAGCTAATTTATTTTCAGGTTAAATGGAAACCGAATTGAGAATGAACATTTTTATACGCCCCCGTTTCGCTGCGATTTTCTTATAGAAATTATACTAAAATATGCATCCTCTTGAATCAGACTGTGTATTGGTGAAAATTGCATTAAAATCGGTTGCGACAGTGGGAAGAAATTGCAGTTCCTGGAGCAAACGTTCTCTTCAGAGAGAGTTTTACTGATAAAAACTTAGATAACAAACAGATCTGAAGAGATTAATTTCGGCTGTTTATTTTAGATATGAATACGGTTGCAACTACAACGCTCTTATGGGCGAAATTATTAAAAAATCTTTGGATTATGGATTGAAAGTACATTCCAAATTTGTGTACATAAAAATAAAATTTGGGTAATGTTTTTTTTATGGTTTAAGATTGGTTATTAATTACAGACGTTAATAGATAATACAGGAATATTAAAGACTTTTTTTTTTCTCTCTCTCTCTCTCTCTCTCTCCTATGGGTCTTAGTGTGCTGTTATATAGCTTATAGCCTTCCTTGATATTAACAGTTTGACGAGAGTTCGTACGATCGGCTGTACATCAATCAACAATGAGTTTTTTAACTTTCTGTCGATAAAAAAAGATTTAAAAGGATATTTATAAATTACTAGAAAACTAAAGGAGGAGAGGAGGGTCTTGGCATATACTTCTAATGGTCACCGAAGGGGGGATGGCTATAAAAATCGCATAAAGTGGATCACGTTGTATGAGTACTAATTATTGTAAGTTATAATATCTGAATTACAAATTCGTTCAACAGATTTCGTTGAAAAATTGCTTTTTTTTCAAACTCTCTGTTACTCTGTGTGAGGACAAACTTACACTTTTTCGCATTTAACATCAATATATAAAAGTATGTTAAAATCCGAAAGAACAAACCCCAATTGAAAATTTAGTGTAAATTATAACTTTAATGGTAAAACTTTAAGCTTTAAAAAACTGTACTTTCAAAATTTTCCGTTATCTAGAATTTTACTACATTTTACAAAATCTCCCAAATATTTTTTTTAATTTTAAATTAGAAAAAGATGCACAATTTAATATGATGACGTTACGGACAATATAAGTTTAATGGTTATAGTTAAGATTAATTACTAGATAAGTTAGTTTTTACGACTTTGCTTATCATCAAAGGTTTATTTTGGTTTGTTTTGTATTTATAATAAAAAGTCTCTTATTAAAAAATTTGTAATAAAATAAAGAAACCCTTTTTAGTATTTCTCATAAACTTTTAGTGTTACAATGGCATCTAGGTCACAAGACCCAGGCACTACTGCCTGTCAATATTTAACTATACACAGCAATAGTTTTAATAGAAAAAGATACGGCCATTATTTTATTATATTAATATATACCTATTTACATTTACGTGATTTATCTTTTGTGATTTTATAATTACTAAGCAAGAAAATATTACCTTTGTTTAATATGATCGATTAAATTCTGTAACAGACGGACAAATATAGGTAATTTGTTTTTTTTTTTTTTTTAAAAAAAGAGAGAAGAAAAATTGGTTGCCTGTAAAGTCGGTATACGGGCGAAAGTTTTACGTGACAACGACTTTGAGTGGTAAAATAATTTTAATGTGAATATTCATTCGTATAGTAGGAAGAAGGATGAAATAATAGTAACAATTTAAAACATTTATTTATACAAAGAATTATATTTAAAACATTAATTTATACAAAGAATCTCGCACTGAATTTCATATTAACAAAATTTTATTTTTATGTCTGTCTCTCTGGCTCTTAGGCGGGCTAACCATGCCCGAGTGGAAGGGACGCGTGCCTCTCACTCGCTCTCATTGTGAGCGCATAACGTGAGCGGAGCGTAACGCAGTTTCTTGAAGTGTCACCCGGCAAACCAATTTATAAGACGTTGTCACGTCAAAACTATCTCCTTCACATAGTATAAAACAAAGATGCTGTCTGTAAGCTTATTATATCTTTATCTAGTCGATCTTTCTCAGCTGTGTTTAGCCGTAACCGCTACGTCCCTGCATTTTAAATCTGTAATATCTTCGAAAATATTCATTTAACTTTCATACTGTAAAGGGCCATATTGATCTATATTAAATGCACAATGTATTTAACGTACTTAATTGGATAAGGGTTAATGCTGTATTGTTTAGAATCGCTTCGTAAATAAGCTATTATTTCTCGTAAAAAGTAAAGGATAAAAAATGATTATTTTGGGTTATTCCTAAGAGATAGACATATACTATTGCGGACTTTTTTGAAGACCTTTTTAAGGTGTACAATACTGTAGTACATTATTTTGATCTATCTCGTAGGGTTCAGCCAGCGTTTGCAATGTATGCGCAAAAGAATGTGTTTATTTACTACATCACATTAGAAACCTCTAAAATTATCAGCGTGTCTCTACTATATTGTGTATGTATTATACATATAAACCTTCCTCTTGAATCACTTTATCTATATAAAAAACCGCATCAAAATCCGTTGCGTAGTTTTAAAGATCTGACGACCAATAGATAGAGTGATTCAAGAGGAACATATTATAGTAGAGAAACCGTTTCATCAACACCGGATATATCACGTGGTCCCTTTAAAACAAAATATTTAAATATATGTTTAAACCGTTTGAATCAACCAAATTCAACTTTATTACTAACAATCAATAATGTAATCATTATTTTCTTTTTACTATGGATTTATTCTGTGAAAAGATATATGAATTATACAAAATTCCGGGAAAAAAGAAGTAAATTTCCATTTCTACTTTAACGTGTTTTAAATATAACAATTTTAAAAGAGAAATATTTTCGGATATTTTTAAAAATCGAAAAAAACATTTATTGTTTGATATAAAAAAAATAAAAAACGGATAATATAAAGCTTAATAAATCACTAAAAAAAGATGGCGACTTGCATAAAAAAAACAATTCTCGCTACTTCTCTGTTTTCAAAAGTTATATAACAGCATACTAAATTAAACATGTTGCTGATGTAATGTCGTTTAAAGTTTAGGGTACTGTAGTTTGTATTAAAACCGCTACTGGTATTGGTATACACCCACACGACATCGATTTAGAAGAATCGATATTAACTTGTACAAATCAGTAGTTAATACAAACTTAGTAAATATTCATAAAATGCAAAAGAAAGGTCTTCGTCAGATTATTTTTGTTTTTTGAGTAAGTACATCTAAAAAGTTTCTTTGTTAGACACAAAAACTCCTAAAAGAGGAGCTTGAAAATTGAGGCGCACGTGGGAGTCCCCTTCACCATTTAAAATACATTGAAAATAAACTTTTTTCTTTATAAAGTTTTTATAAATGAATAAAAATATTAATAAAATAGATTTTTTATTGATTAAAATTGGATTTTATGATTTTATCGATAAAAGTATCATTATGTACCGTACTAGAGTTTATCGTATATTATCATCGACAAATACATCGCTTTATAACGTCAATATAACAAGTGTCAAAAACTATTGTCATCTTCTGCGCCGTCGTGCCAAATACTCATGAGCGCCTATTATTTTTATGGTACATAAGTTTCTAAACGAGCAGATGGTCCACTTGATGGTAAGTGGCCACCATTGCCCATGGACATAGGCAGAACAAGAGAATGCGTTGCTTTCTTTAAGGTAGAGTGGAGAGGGCAAGTGATGAATAAATGCTGCGGTTTCAGCGGATCCTGAGCAAGAGCTTAATGGGAAGGGAGGGAACAAGTCTGGCCCACATGCGGACACTCGGGGAACACATTCCCTTGAAGCCCAAAAAAAATAATTACTGTCTACAATAATCTGATAGCGCTGCCGTAAAATTAGTTGTTGTTAACTAATTTTGGCGCTCCCTAAAAATTTCACGGTGCCTTTTCCACTCTGGCGCCGTCGCGCGCCGAACGACCTTGCATGTATGGACAACACGTCCCTGGTGATTATATACTCTTTGATATGCATTAAGTCAAAATATATGTTTAAAATACCGTCGTATTTAATCTTAATCTAGTACTTTTAAACATAATTTTGTACAGAACCATTAGTTAATATAGCACGGTAGGAAAAACCGTACAGTATTACCGAATTGCATAATACAGGAACGGTCAAGGATAAGGAAGGATAAAGAAATACAAAATCTATTATTTCTAATCTGTTTTCACCAAATTAAAGGTCACTTCTTTAGATAGCTTTAGATTAAAAGAAATCGAAATACGTCCGTATTTCGATTTGAGGTCCATGAACCGAACAGCTTCAAAATGAGTCAATTTCTTTATGAGTGATTGGCGATTTGTGAGTGAAATAAAATGATTACTGTCATATTAGTTGGACATATATTGGTCACGTTCTCACGACTACCAACTAACACTTTTAATAATATCTTATCTATAATAAACTGATGTCAAATGGTATACATATGGTATCTTTTCATATTCCAAATAAATAAATTACTGAAATAACTATATATATCGTTCTATTATACTAGTCGACCCGCTCGAATTCGTCCGCATGTAGCTCCGCTCCTATTGGTCTCAGCGTGATAATATATACCCTATAGCCTTCCTCGATAAATGGACTATCTAACACTGAAAGAATTTTTCAAATCAGACCAGTAGTTCCTGAGATTAGCGCGTTCAAGCAAACAAACAAACAAATAATCAAACGTCTCCTTTCTAATATTTCTATTAAACTGAACAGTAGTATTTATTTTATTCTGCTTTTAGTATTAATTGTTCTAGGGGCAACAGAAATACATCATTTGTGAACATTTCAACTATCTAGCTATCACGGTTCATGAGATACAGCCTGATTACAGGCAGACGGACAGACATTGGCGTCTTATAATAGGGTCCCGTTTTTACCCCTTAGGTACGAAACCCTCTCATTTATGTGACGTAGACGAAGCTACGGGAGTCGACTAGTATAATATATTTGTCGTCGTATGAACGAGTAACAAAGCTGATACAACCAGTAGTATCTGGTAGTCTTCGGTGTATACGGTATGATACTGACTTTTATTGATGAGCATTAATGTTTAATTTAAGACCACCCTTTGCTTATCTTAACTTAAAAAATGTATATTAGCATAATAGCCAATATGACGATCACGTAAAGATGGATGATAAACGAATACTTTATCATCTGTATTATGTGTTAATATTCTACTATTTTTTTCTCAGAATTACTATTATAACCCCGAAAATAACTCTGACTGCACGTCCGTTGCTCTTTCACGGCTAAACCATTAAACCGATTTTAATAAAATTTGGTACAGAGATAGACAAAAGCTTAGGAAAGGACATAAGCTACGTTTTATCGCGAAAAAAAAGCTTGAAGGGGTTAAAATAGGGGATGAAGTGCATGTGGAGCTGTGTGCGTTTATATCTTTGGGAGTTAGTCACATATAAATTAATGTTCATGTTGAAAATTAAACTTAAATCCACCGGTGCAAAGCCAGGGCGATTTAACTAGTCTATAATATTACACATACTACATAGTAGTATGTGCTTAAATTTGAAGTGATGAAGTGACCGATTTCTAAAATTTAAATCGATATTTCGCATACAACAGAGAGCGTAATTCACAGCTGGAGGGAGTCGAACGGAAACAGCATATCTTTCAATATTTGTAACAATTTACCATTAAAAGTAAAAGTTTACGAGCAAATAAATAATTTAAGTAAATGCGCTCGCTTCACTGAAGTACTTTTCTGTACAAACTTTCCTTTTGAAAAAGTGAGATAAAATTTGTCAATATTTGAAAAAAATATTTTTAAACTCACCTTAAAACACATTACTTAATTTTTAATAAGATCAATGAAATAGTAACATGTAATAGACACCTTAGGTATGTATTTCATCAGTGCCTGGGGCTTGTGACACAGGTAATAACTGCTCAAAAGCTCTTTTTTATGTAGCAAACACTATCCTCCTAACATTTTTCTTCTTCTTAATAAGGACAGTCTTATACGGATAGTATTATCTATGAAATCACTCATTGAACTGTTGCTAAACTATATAAACAGAGCCTATAAGTAGTCTATTAAGTAGTTATTTTCAAAATTAAATATATCATCTTCAATTTAAATAAATGGTTAAAGCAAATACTATCTCTCTTCTCGCCATTTCAGAACTTTTCCCTAAAAATCTCTCTTAAAGAAAACTGAAGTGATTTATCATATGCTTCTTATATTTTGTAGGCTTATTGGCATCGATAAATCAATCAGTATAAAAAAAATAATTTTAAATTCATGGATATATAAATTCTTTAGATGGGTTTAAAATTTTAACTTTAAATTTATACGTATACTAAAATCTAAAGCTGAAGAGTTTGTTTGTTTGCTTGAACGCGCTTATCTCAGGAACTATTGGTCCGATTTGAAAAATTCTTTCAGTGTTAGATAGGCCATTTATCGAGTAAGTCTATAGGCTATATATCATCAAGGTAAGACCAATAGGAGCGGAGCATGATGCGGACGAAGTCGCGCGGGTCGACCAAATATATTATAAATGTAAAATTTTTGTATGCTTGGATATTTGTTCCTCAATCACGCAAAAACGGCTGAACGAATTTCAACAAAATTTGGCACACAGATTCTTTATAACCTGCATTAATATTAGACTACTTTATATCCCGGAAAAAATCAGAGTTTCTAATTAAAAAATATATTTTTTGGAAAACTTGAATATCTCTGTATAACATTAAGAAAACCTTGTAAATGCACGGGCGTGGCGACTGGTAGTATAAAAAGAACATTTAAATAAAAAAAATCAGAATGAATTAACTTAAAATTCCGGTCAATATGAAATTCAATTACATTTACCAACGGATTCAGGTTAACAGAATTTTCCTCGTGTTTCAGGGGGCCTTGAAATATTCTTTTATAAAAAGATTTATTTAACTACGCCGTTTCGCTACCCTCTTATAAATTTATATAATCAATTTATTACTGATCATTATTTTTTTCTGTTATACAACAGTCGAAAAGGCAAAGCCACATATAATGACTAAGGTGTAGAGTTAGAAGCTTAACTCTATGTGCGATCTGATAATTAAAATACAAAAAAAAATATTTCCAAAATATTTTATTGAAATAAAATACTTTTATTAGTTAAAAAGCATTTGCCTTTATTTTATTATTAAGTTTTTTTGTCACAATTACATTATTTTCACGTCATATAGCATCAAGTCAAGCAATATTAATGACAAAATGTATTGATGTCAATTAGATGGAATTAATGGATTTAGATATTTAGTATTTTGTATTTCAAATACTAGTATTTGAAAACTGTCACATCTCTGAATCAGACGAATAAATTGTTAATGTTTAATATATACCTAGTTTTGTATAATATAAAGTTTATTTACCTGTAAATATTCAGGCAGAACTGCGCATCTTCGGTGACCTGAACTTATGATGTATTTATGGTAATGCCTTCTAGAAGGATTTTACTAATTTTTTGCGTCTTAACATATAGTTTTTCACTCTGTATATGTCTGATTTTTATGTTAAAATAAACCTAAAGCTTAAGCTCTTACCTTAATCTTATTTTTTTTTAAATCAGGAACTTTTTTTAAGTTCTTGTATGTATGGAGGTGTGGATGTATGTTTGTTACTCTTTCACGCAAAAACTACTGAATGGATTTTGGCGAAACTTTACAATAATATAGCTTACACATAAGAATAAATTGTCCGCAGGATGCAGATAGTAATATTAAGTTTGTTTAAAGAAAGGCTGAAGGCTGAAAATATTTAACTAAATTTTACTTTATTAGATACTAGCAGCGCCCCGCGCTTTCACCGGCTGTATTTTGGATAATTCACACTATATTATTATAAATTATAGCCTATATGTTATTCGCATGTATTAACTATATTATTGTAAAGTTTCATCTAAATCCATTTAGTAGTTTTTGCGTGAAAGAGTAACAAATACATCCATCCATACATTCTTACAAATTTTCGCGTTTATAATATTAGTAGGATAATGTAGTTACATAGAATAGTAATGCCATATTTTTTGATAAAATAACTAAAACCATACAAATAAATAAAATTGTAGTGTCTGTTTGTAATATTAAAATAACCGCTTTTTACTAAGTGCACACGGTACATATACCAACATAAACATTTTTTACTATTTTTGTCTGTTCCGGCTAATCTCTGAAATGGCTAGACTGATTTTGACAGGACTTTCACTGGCAGATAGCTGATGAAACAAGGAGTATCTAAGGCTATTTAACATCTCGCTACGACCTATAGGAGCGGAAGGACACACGAACGAAGTCGCGCGGGTCGGCTAGTGATAAATAAATCTTAATATTGCACATCTTAAAATGTGTTGTCATCCAACTTGAGAGATAGGATAGTTTTTATCTCAATATTTTTTATGTAAAATTAATTTTAAAAAAATGAAATTATGTGTAGTTCCATAATATCCTAACAGATGGCGGTATAAATTAGTTTATTGGCAACACGAAGTCAAAAGGAAGGGTAATGATTTTGGCAGTCTAAGTTTGTATGTTCCACTGTAATTCCTAAACTACTGAACCATTTTTAATTAAAGAGGTGTCAATAGATTAGTAATTAAGTCCCGGGTGACATAGGCTGTATGCATTTTATGATTTTTTTATGACGGAATTTAAACTTCATATTCTAACCTCGAAAAAAATTAAACTGAGATAATCCTCACGCGTTTGGTATCAAAAGAAGAATTAAGTCGTACGAAGAAGTAGTGTAGAAGAGAAGTAGAAGTGGGTAGTATAATATAAACACAATATTATATTCTTGACCGACATTATAGAAGCTTTTAACATGACGAGAACGCGCGCTCCCGCACGTAGCGCTGCAGTATAAAATAGTGCAATGACTCATTGCCTTCGACTTCTACCGCGGCTGTCTTATTAAATATAACATTTGTGGACACCCTGCATGGTTTGTGTCACGTAGGACTAGTATAACATTCTAGCAATAGTTTGAGATATTACTTTGAACTAGTTACACTTTTTATTACATAATGTTAATTAACTAACTGACCCGGCAAACGTTGTTTTGGCATATTAATTTTAAAAAATTGTGGTGGGCCACCCTTATCACTTAGGGGTGTAAAAAATTGGTGTTGACCAATTCTCAGACTTACCCGATATGCACATAAAATTTCATAAAAATCGGTCGAGCCGTTTAGGAGGGGTTTGGTAACAAATACCGCGACACTAGAATTCAACCGCTCGACTTCGTCTAAGTTCTATTTAGTCGTTTTAATAATGTTTATTAAAATTTCTGTTGAATTTATTTTAAATTTTCTTTAACACAAACCTTGTCCTGGAAACAATGTACATAAAGAACCCTAAAAAAAGAATTATACTACTTACGTTCTAAAGTTATATGCGTATTATACAGAGGGAGGCGATACGTGTTTTTAAATTATCCTTTATTTCTCTTCGTTTTAATACAAGGGTCGAACTGAAAGATCTTAGAAAATCAAAAACTGATAAAAATAGCTAACAATTAGTTTTATTATATCTTTTCAAGAAGTGTCCATTCACGTCAATACATCGCTGCATCCGATGGAACTATTGAGAAAAGCACTTTGCCCACTCGTCCTTAGGGGAACTAAAACTAGACTTCGATGAAACGTTTTTCTCGAAGTTTTTCTTTTATATTTGGGAATAAATAAAAATCGCAAGAAATAAGAAAACCACGTTTGACGTCGCCAAGTAGTCGGCAGTCTACAGCAAGGAGTTGTCGTGGTGAAGGAGGATCCTTCTGCGAGGTCGTTTATCCCGAACTTTTTCCAAGACAAGTGGCAAACAATTGTCTCGAAATGTCCTGTCCTTCCGAAGAACGAAAGCTATCATCTTTTTTGCCACGCTTCGAACTCTCTTCACTTTAATTGGCAACTGCTCGAAAGAAAATACTCACTGAGCAGACTGTTTTTTGGTTTCGGATTCATAACAATAAATCCAGCTTTCGTCACCAATTTACGAAATTATGAGGTATCCACTGTTCATGGAGGATTTTGTGCACTTGACCATACCGATGTTTAAGCTTGTCCGGATCTGCTGATAAGTCACTCAACACAGTCCCTCACGCAGGTCATCGGTGAGATGTTAAAGTTATTTATCTTATCAATAAAGTAAACCTAGTAATATAGGTCAAAGTGAGGAAAATCCCGGAGTTAACAGATATTTCCCACTTAAATATTTTACAACTTGTGACTGAATTTTTTTCTTGAATTTTTTTTGGGTTTTATTTTTCTATTCTTACGCAATAAAATGGAAATAAATAAGTAAGGTAATTGCCCTATTTATTTATTACTAGGGGCCCGACCCGGCTTCGCACGGCTGGATAATTTTTTTTTAACATTTTGGCACTCCACACCGCGCCGGCGGCCCAAATACAAAAATCCAAAAATACAAATCTTTCCTCTTTATAATATTAGTATAGATATAGATAACAAAAATATCTTTTTTTTAATGAAAGAAAAATTTATTACTCCACAGATAATAAATTACAAATTATTTAAGTTTTTAGTGATGATTAGTGATAACAATAAAATTTTGTATTGTAGTAGACAGTATTGTCCACGTATTTATCTTTTACTGCCTGCCCTCGCTTCGCTTCGGGTAATTGTGTAGCTTTTAATTATTTGAAAGAAGAAAAGAAAAAAGATAATGATAAAAATGAAAGTATATAAGAGAAAACTAGACTTCTTTCAAATCTCAAAATCACATCAATAGCCTGAAAATGGCAATATTCTATAAATTAAAAAAAATATATGGCAACACTGTATCACCTATGTCACTTTTGGTTCAGTACTTTTCGAGACTAATCGCAACAAACAAACATACAAAAAAACAAATGTAGATTCTTTCAAAATCATCATCACTCCGCATTATTCGGAAGAGAGAATATCCGAGAAATAACTGAATGAGAAAGAGAGACATGTTTTTAATTTCTGGCTTACATTCTGCGCAATCAGAACGCAATGTTCTAAACTGCTTTTTTTCTTTTATTCTTGCAAATAATTGTTTAAAGTTAAGCTTAATGGGCACGATTGATTGCGCCCTGTTACGTACTTGCATCAATTGATCATCACTTGTCTCGTTACTTACTGAAATTTAGAGTTCCTTATGTTCTAGAAGGTTCTATCAGTATATTTTATATTGAAAAACCGGTCAAGTGCGAGTCAGAACGCGCACGAAGGGTTCCGTAAAAAAAATCAAGTTTGTTGTATGGTACCCCCTTTAAATATTTATTTTATTATGTGTTTAGTATTTGTTGTTATAGGGGCAACAGAAATACATCATTTGTGAACATTTCAACTGTCTAGCTATCACGGTTCATGAGATACAGCCTGGTGACAGACAGACGTACGACAGACGGACAAACAGCGGAGTCTTAGAAATCCCGTTTTTACCCTCTTGAGTACGGAAACCTAATAAAAATACATATTAGTGGCTACTGCAAATCAATGACAAACATTATGTGAATAAATGAGTGAGTGAGTGAACGGTTTGATTAAACATCAACGAAGCGAGGGCATCGTATTCAATAACTACAGAGTGATGCAATTTAGACTGAGGCGAGCGGTGCCTGGGGCTTGAGACCCTTGAGACAATAAATAATAAAGCAAACTCACGTGGACCACGAGAAGGATAACCTTAACCACGACACTATAACACTAACTTTCATGTTCACTGCACGAAAACACCAGAGAGGCAGACTAATCAATTGCACTAAAGGTTATATATTGTCTTCACGTCGGTATACTTGAAATAATATATAATGATCTACCCGCTACTACTACTTTATAAACAGTGTTGCTAACAAGAGCAACGCCATCTTGTAGAGTTTTAAAGTATCGACAGCGTTTTTAATTTTAAAAAAATTACTTAAATTAATCTACAATAAAAAATCATTAATTTATTAAATTTTAATAAATTTTTTTTAATATATAAATCAATCTCGACGTGTAAAGCTGCCAGTAAGTATTTAAACAAATATTAAATAGAAATAACAATGATCAGATGTTATCTAAAAGCAAAAATTAATAAATAAAATATTAAATAATGACGTGTGTCTGTAATATCCATTTTTCCCTAAGGATAATATTTCGGGATATTCCTGTAAAATTTGGTGTTTTATAATACCTAATTTTACAGTTCCTGATTTTGTAACATACGAATTTCCCATTTTTTAAAAACCACATTTTTTTAGTTATATTATTTATGGTTATAAGACAGAAAAATTGCCCTCGCTTCGCTTCGATATTAGTAAATCTCTATCAGTAAAAATCCTTCGAGAAATAATCTCCAATATACAAACATATCCTCCCTAGTAACATTAGTAAACAAGAAAGATAATATTCTTTTACTGTATTACACTTGATAGTCGATAGTCAATAACGCTAATTGAAAATTCAAAATCTTATGTAGTTAATAGAATACCTATATACTTAATACATAAGTCTACCTAAGGTATTCAAAATGCTACCTAAGGAATATGTATCTACAAGACATTTAAAAGGGTATCTAAGGAATATGGATCTACAAGACGTTTAATATTATATCTAAGGAATATGGATCTACAAGACATTTAATAGGATATCTAAGGAATATGGATCTACAAGACATTTAATAGGATATCTAAGGAATATGGATCTACAAGACATTTAAAAGGGTATCTAAGGTATATGTATCTACAAGACATTTAATAGGATATCTAAAGAATATGTATCTACAAGACATTTAATAGGATATCTAAGGAATATGGATCTACAAGACATTTAATAGGATATCTAAGGAATATGGATCTACAAGACATTTAAAAGGATATCTAAGGTATATGTATCTACAAGACATTTAATAGGATATCTAAAGAATATGTATCTACAAGACATTTAATAGGATATCTAAGATATATGTATCTACAAGACATTTAATAGGATATCTAAGGAATATGTATCTACAAGACATTTAATAGGATATCTAAGGTATATGTATCTACAAGACATTTAAAAGGGTATCTAAGGAATATGTATCTACAAGACATTTAATAGGATACCTAAGGAATATGTATCTACAAGATATTTAAAAGGGTACCTAAGAAATATGTAACAAGACATTTAATAGGATATCTAAGGAATATGTATCTACAAGACATTTAATAGGATATCTAAGGAATATGTATCTACAAGACATTTAATAGGATATCTAAGGAATATGTATCTACAAGACATTTAAAAGGATATGTAAGGTATATGTATCTACAAGACATTTATAATGGTATCTAAGGAATATGTATCTATAATGGAACCTTTTTATACTATTTCTAGTATTTATAAATAAACGTAAATGTATTTATTTGAGAAATATTTTATTCCGTTATCAATAGACTAACCGAGGAGTAGACTACCTAAATAATACTTAAGTCTACCCAAGTAAGTATTTAAGAAAACTTACAGAATACCTTCCCTATAAATTATTTAGATATTTTTTTACAATGTCTAGTGTGTATAAACCCTAAGACCATAACCTAGGACATATTTATGACCATTAATTAACTACAATAAAACATTAATTGTGATTCTCACTTCCTTATAATGTAATACATATAAATGAAGATGAATCATAGTATAGGACAAACCACAGGATTATATATATGTATATATATATATATATTAGGGTTCAGTACCCAAAGGGTAAAAACGGGACCCTGTCTGTCAACAGGCTGTATCTCATGAGCTGGGGGCTCCCATACAATAAACATGATTTTAATGCCGTTTTTCGCACTTGAAATATTCAGAGAATGTTTTATCGTAGGTTAATTTCAAAAATAAATAATTTAGTTCAAATTAAAAAGACGAGAATCCAACTCACCCTTGGCCCGGTTTTAGTGAAATAATGTACTGTGGAGTAAAGGAATACATTATGTATTCCTAAGGTTGCTCATAGTATCAAATCAAGGTAAATTCATAAAGTCGTGTCGTAGGTTCTAGAAGGGAAGCAGAAGATCCCTTTCTACCTTGTTCTATTTTTTTTAAATAGACATCCATTTAAAATCATTTCACAAATTACAACAATTCAATTAGATGATGAAATATATTTCAGTATTTCTATTTTATATTGTTAATTATTTTAATACAAAATTATCATTAAACTAAGCCTACACATGTTAGTAGAAATTCCTGCTAATTACTAGTAGGAATTACTAAAACCCCTAATACTGAAAAGTTCTAGTTAACGAACGTATGCGTGCGTTTTTCAATTTGGAATTCAAGGAGCGCCTATATATACAGCGCCCAATCAGCGCAGAGCTTAGTCCCGGCCTATGCCTTATTGCGTACGCGCCTATTTTGAAAAAGCGTTCCATTTTTAAATTCAAATATAGAATACTTTCCAATTAACTGTGACTGTGATTTATCGTGTAGATTTTTTATCTGCCAGTGATTTATATTAAGTTGGTTTGGAGAAGGTAATTCTTTATTATAATTTTAATAATATTTATAAAAAGTATTAATCAAATTTTAACTTTTTTTACACGTATACTTTAATACCTTTGCCTAAATATTAAAAACTAAACACGTGGTAGTAAAAGTGACAAAAAGATGACGCAAGAAATACCGCGTATTTCTTACGCTAGAAATCTTTCGTTAATTGTAGATTGACGTTTTTTTTAACCAAAAAAGTTTAATTTTTATATTTTTGAGGCTTTAATAGATTTTTTAAGTAGAAAAAAAAAAACAAAAAAACTGTTATTATCTGTAATTATTATTATGTTATCAGTATCAGTAGATTAAAAATGCCTGTAGTCTCCAGAAATTGAGAAAGTTCTAGAAATCTCTAAATATTGTAAGACACTAATGCTGGCAACCGTTCTCGCTTCGCTGCGGTATTAATAGATAATGCCCACGTTTACATATTTTAGTATAAAAGTAGACTATGACTATATCTTTAGTTATTCTTTGAAGAGGATTTTTTCAATAAATGCACAACTTCAGTATACTTTTTCGGGATAAAATGTATCCTATAATATTTTCAAAAATATCGTCTGTATGATTTATTAATTATTTATTATTTTTTTTTGGTCAATTAAATTGAGATAAAAAAACAATTCTTTGAGGATTTTTTTGTGCTGATTTTTGACAGTTCTCAGTTTATATAATCTGTGTTTTGTTTGTTACAGATAAAAGAATCTCAGTTACAATGTATGCGGTACTATTTTTAATCGCTCTGGCTGGAGTTAGGGCAGCGAATGTCAACAGACACATGAAACTATTGGAATTTGATAACAGCATACAAAGCAATGGTAAGATACATTTATACTTAAAAAACGCCATTTTTAATTTTCGAATCTAAATCGCCATCTTGTCATTCATGAAGTCTGATTTTTTTTAAATATACGCCATTTTGAATTTTTATGTTACTAAACGACAGAGAATAACGTTACTAAACGATAACCAATAGACGCCATTTTGATTATTTTTGTTCTAAACGATGCCACTAAACGATAGTCAGTAGACGCCATTTTAATTTCCAAATCTTAATCGCCATCTTGTCATCCATGAATTCTGATTTTTTTTTAATTCTGAAGGATCCTATAAATATAAATAACCTATAAATTTGTTCCCAGTGATCCAAACACACACACCAAAACGTTTCGTAACACTAAAAAAGCAACCAGCAGCCAGGAGTCCACACACCCCTGGGACCACCCTGGAGCTGACCTGCGAAGCCATCGGGGCCCCCGCACCTTCGATACACTGGTTCAAAAATGATGCTCCTATTTATGAGGTAAGGATCCTTTAAGTATTTATGAGATTTTATTAGATTTTTTTTAATTACGATTAGAAATAAGGATCATACAAATATTAATTAATTAAGTATCTTTGAAGTATTGATGACATAAGGATCAGAAACCTAAGCATTTATAGAAGAGTCTTTGGAGTCATCCATAAATTACGTCACACGAATTTCATGATTTTTTTGACCCCTCCCCCCTCCTTGTCACATATTTTGTGATTTGCTGAAATAATTATTCAAGTCCATTTTAATTATTTTTTAATTAAATAAGTAACATAGTTTTGATATGATTTTTATCCTTACCAACCCTTGTCACACATCGTCAACCCCCTCCCTCCCCTTTATAGTGTGACGTAATATATGGATGGCCCCTTTAGACTCTTAAAGTAAAAAATAAAGTTCATAAAATGTTCTAATTAATTACGCTGACTCTTTAAAGTATTTATGAATTTTATGAGGATCCTGTAAGTATGAAAGATGTAAGGATCCTTGAAGTACTTACTACGTATTCAAGTGTTTATGAAATATAAATTATTAATTAATATTCGATAGAAATATTTAATTAGTAAAATAATATTTAATGAGCTGTATCTTTTCTCCAACCTTTGGATTTTTTTTACCCTAGTAATATTTATAAGGTTCTTTGATGTATTCATGACGTAAGGATCATTGCAGTATTTATAAGTTAAGGATCCTTAATTTGTTTAGAAGACTTAAAGTATTTGAAGTAAGGTTTTTTGCGAAAGTCAGTCTGTCCAAAAAAGCAAAAGCTAATTGACTCGTTTAAGTCATAATTGAGCTTTCAACAGAAACTTACTCGTTTATTTTATTCAAGAAACAATAATGAATGTTCTATACGAAAATAGCGAGCACAGTTTCCTAATAAAGTGACAATATTAATAAGTTGTCACTTTAGTCACTTTGTCAATGTAAAGCGTAAGTGAAACTCACGCAACTGATATATTACTTTCAGGCTATTTTAAGAGAATATATTACTTTCTATATATATTTCAGACTTTAATATTGTCTTTGGTTTATGAATTTTTGGGTTTAAAAATGGTAGAATAATTTATATACAAGCCGACCTGCGCGACTTAGTTTGCGTGTTACTCCGCTCCTATGGGTCGTAGCGAGATGTTAAATAGCCTTAGTTACTCCTTGTTACATCAGCTATCTGCCAGTGAAATTCCTGTCAAAATCAGTCAAGTCATTTCAGAGATTTCGGAACAAACAGACAAGACTGTTTATAAAATGTAGTTATTTATATTCTAGTCGACTCGCGCGACTTCGTCCGCGTGTTACTCCGCTCCTATTGGTCTTAGAATGATGATATATATCCTATAGCCTTCCTCGATAAATGGGATATTCAACACTGAAAGAATTTTTCAAATCGGACCAGTAGTTCCTGAGATTAGCGCGTTCAAACAAACAAACTCTTCAGTTTTATGTATGTTAAAATTTTTATGTTTTGATGTTTGTTACTCAATCACGCAAAAACGGCTGAACGGATTTCAACGAAATTTGGTACACAGATAGTTTATAACCTGGATTAACATATAAGGTAATTTTTTTCCTGTAAAACTTCAAAGTTCCTGAGGGATATTAATATGAGGGATACCAATAGGAGCGGAGCTACACGTGAAAAAACTCGCAAGGGTCGGCTAGTTTATAATATTTATAAATTTTCAATTTTATTTATTTAATAAATATTGTTTCAGTACGACAAAGAAGCCAATGAGATAATAGATACGAATCCATCGTCACTGGCGAGGGTGTCGTCGACGCTGCTGGTGTCCAGGGCTGAGGCTCCTGCGGAGTATACCTGTCTGGCGGTATCTGGTATGAAGACTGTGAGGGCTTCCACTATTGTTTATAGCACAGGTAATTTAATTTTTTTTTCAATGTATAAAAAGGATGGAGGTCAAATTTTTTAAAGTAATTTTGATATAAAAATTGATCGGTCAGTTAGTTTGTCTGAAGCTATATTTTTGTTAAGAAGAACAAGCCAGAAACTCAAGGAAAATGTCGACGCGCGCGACTTCGTCCGCGTGATGCTTCGCTCCTATTGGTCGTAGCGTGATGATATATAGCCTATAGCCTTCCTCAATAAATGGGCTATCTAACACTGAAAGAATTTTTCAAATCGGACCAGCAGTTCCTGAGATTAGCGCGTTCAAGCAAACAAACTCATCAGCTTTATATATTAGTATAGATGAATATTGTGGTTTCATCTTCCGATTTTTTAGTGAAAAAGATAATAAAGTTAATTATTATGAATTCTTAAAAATTGGAATTTTTTATCTGTAGACACTAATTTTTAGCGCTGATAGTGAATTTCTGTGAATTAAAAATATAGTGTCAAGCGGTAGTCTATCCGAATCACCTCAATGTATTTTCATCTATTTTTGATAGTTGACATTTTTTCATATTTTAATCGAATCTTGACATCTACGATCATTTTAATTGTATACAGTATTTATTATTGAGATATTTGGTATGTCTTATTTTTTAAATATATAAATAGTATTTTTTTAAATAACTAAAACTGAAGAAAGCGCCAGAAAAATATATTATTATACTTTTTTCGTAAAACTAAATGAACAAACAGTGTATTGTATATTAAAAAATAATCTGTCAAATATAAACGGTACTTCCCGATAGTATGATTTAAGCAGATAAGCAACTTCGCGCAAATATCGGAATGTGTGAAGCACGTGGTTATCATTTTTTTGTCGCCGGTCTGTTGTTCATTTTTTTTGGACTTCCGCACGCTAGACTTGTGTACTCTATGACTCATGATTTGGGAATTTTGTACACGTTTCTAATGCGTAGTAATACTCTCTACCTGCCCTTTTGTACTTATACAATTTACTAATAACTAAACAAGACTATTGGTACTTTTCTGATGCAACAATTCTATCGCAAACATGTGTTAATTAACATTAACATATCTTTTTTATTTGTCAACTGAGAACTGATTTAAATAAAAGAGACTGTCAGTTACAGTTAAGGTCATAACAAGTCTGTGTAACAAGTAGACAAAATTGTAGTAATTGTTAGAAATATTTAATGTCCACTAACTGTTCTTGTTTCTTTTCAATAATTTACTTTACTTTCAATGAAAAAAGATTTCCGTGATTAAGGAAAAAGTTTTTTAAAAATCTATAGAATATAAAGTAATATATATCTCCACAAAAATTGAAATTCAAAAAATAATGTCGCCTACAAAAATATAATAGCAAAGACGCATAACGAAGATATTGCAATAATTAAAATATAATATTTGAAATAATAAGTTTTTATTTTTATTTAGTTAATAAATTAGTAAATTTATTATAAACCAATCCATTTATTTTTCCAGGTTTAAACTAAGACTAAAAAATTCTTCGATTATTTTTGTACCTTAACATATTAATTGTAATGCTTACTATTCGACCATAGATGGCAGCACATGTTTTAAATAAATTGTATTTTTTGTATGAACCGAAATCAATATTTGCTTCCCTCAGGAAATTATTAAATCTTTTAACGTGTGTAGTTGTTAATATTTTGACAATAGATGGCAACACTAGTTTATTCCTAATTTTTTTTGTATATCTCGGTCGCATTTAGTTGGTAACAAGGTTCTTGTCAAAAAATTGGTACAATTTTAATTTACCTATTTAGATTTGGTTCTAATGTTATATCTTTGTCAACAGATGGCAGCACAGACATAACGGAGCGGTCCAAATTAGTTCCCCTATCTCCTCGAATATTAGTGTATTATAAAGTGATGGTGGATACAATAGGCAATAATATAGTGTTGCCATGCAGAGTGAAGGGACACCCTCGCCCTGCGGTGGTCTGGAGAGATAACAAAGGAAACATTGTACAGAACAGCAGAATGAAGGTAAACATTGCTTCATACTTTCTGCCACTTGATAACAGATGGCGCTAATGTAATTTCCAATGTAATAAATAATTTCGCTTGTTCCAGGTGCTTCGTTCAGGTGAGCTAGTAATCTCTTCACTACAATGGAGCGACATGGGCGAGTTTGTTTGCAAAGCCACTAACATGTTTGGTAGCTCGGAAATTGCCACATTCGTGTATCCAGCGCGGGTAAGTTACTTTTTAATTTCAGACCCTTAATTAAAATTTTACTATACTAAGGTACAAGGTATTAATATTGTATTTTTTTGTTTTAGCAGAGCGAGAGCGATGGATAGAATGAGAAAAAAAATATGAAAAATATTATCCAAGTTCCTGTTGCTAGTAAAGATAAGAATGAGCTGCGAGACGCTGCGATGTCTATAAATATTTTCCGTGACTGACTGACTGATTTACATATAGACAACACATAGATTTTTCTATTTTTAACATCAATATATAAAACAGTTTTCAGTATTTTAATATTTTAGGACAGACGTCTCGTTTTGTACTTATGTAAGTTAGTTTGTAAATAGCAATAACTTCGGCTGGACCGGAAATAATTGTTTTATAGGAAACAATATATTTATATGAATAATATATTATTATATTCATATTCTAGTTCTAAGTTTTCACTTTATATTATAAAGAAGTAAAGCCATCTATTGAGCGAAGAATAAAGCAAATGATATTATGAAGTATAAGGAAATAAATATGTAAAATTTTAAATTATATTAATTTATGACTAAAATCTATGAATTTAAATAAAAATGTTCTAAAATAAATTCTTTGTATTTTAAACCGGCAACAGTCTTTGTTTAAAACCTTAAAAAAAAAATGACATCCATAAGCGATGTACATGTCCATAATTAAATTCTGTATTATGTAACATTGTGATTGTAAACATATAGTAGACTGTGATGAGAAAACAAAATAAATAGAACTCTGGAAATATTTGTTTTATTCTAACATTACCCACCACCCTCCAACCACAAAACGAAATTGAATTTAACGAATTTTTTTCTATGGCTTTATGTAGTGAAAAGCAATATGTGATAATTTTTGCCCCAACAAAAAGCACAATTTCTAAAGGTTTATCAAAACAAAATTTCATAAAAATCGGTCGAGCCGTTTCGGAGGAGTATAGTAACAAACACAGAGACACGATAATTTTATATCCTACTTCCTACTAATATTATAAACGCGAAAGTTTGCAAGAATGTATGGATGTCTGGATGTTTGTTACTCTTTCACGCAAAAACTACTGAACGGATTTTGATGAAACTTTACAATAATATAGCTTATACATCAGAATAACACATAGGCTATAATTTATAATGACATTGTGTGAATTATCCAAAATATAGCGGGTAAAACCACGGTGCGCAGCTAGTAATATTATAAACGTGAAAGTATGTAAGAATATATGGACGTATGTTTGTTACTCTTTCATGCAAAAACTACTGAACGGATTTTGATGAAACTTTAGAATAACACAGCTAACACATCACAAAAACACATAGGCTATAATTTATAATAATATAGTGTGAATTATCCAAAATATAGCGATATTAGATCAGATAGTATCTGAAAAACGCTTGCTTTTTTTTTCTATGCAGCGCCATCTAGTGGTGAGTGGCTACAACGAAATAGACATCTATATTGTATTCTTTGATAAATTCAAATTAATGTTATGTAATAATATTTAAATTAAAACTACGACTTTTACGGTTACAAATGTCTTAATTTCAATGTGTTTAAGAATGAAGTTTTTAGGTTATTAAGATTTTGACTTTGATTATTTTTATGCGCTTTCATAAACTTACATTTTTAAAAGTCCATAAGCAGAACGTAATCTGAATATGAAAACGAAATTTGACTCTTTATATTAAGTACAACATTTTTTACAGACGTGTTACAGTTTTTACTTTTTACCAAAACTCATTGGATCGGAAGACCGACATGACATGTCGAGAGGTATCACCTTCCCTTTTATATAAATCCTCAATACATGCTATTACTAATAAATAAATGTAATTTTAAAATTATTCAAGGCTGAGAAAGAAGTGATTTCGCAATAAAAGCTTCATACGCACGATCTAGTTCCGATCATTAATCACTCCCCTCATTAACTATGTTTAACTTGATCGGTACACCACAATGATCTGTTAACAATCCTTTATTTTTAAAAGCCTTAGATCTTATTACTTGCTAATATATAAAGTTGAAGAGTTTGTTTGTTTGAACGCGTTAATCTCAGGAACTACTAGTCCGATTTGAAAAATTCTTTCAGTGTTAGATAGCCCATTTATCGAGGAAGGCTATAGGCTATATATCATTACACTAAGACTAATAGGAGCTGAGCAACACGCGGACGAAGTCGCGCCGTGTCGTAGCTTCTCCAAATGGCGTCGCTTCCCCCTCCCCCGCGCGATGTATCACAGTCCTTACTTAGCGTAATGAATTCTTTGATCCTTTAGCTATCTAAACTGTATACCCTGATTTTGTTAACATTAGTTTTTTTGACTCTCCATGGCAGTTAAATTTCAAATTAATGTATTTCCGAACTTGGAGAATTTTTTATTTATTTCCTACTTCTTACAATTTTTGTTACAATCTTTTAATATTGAATTTTATTTCACAATATCAATGTATTTTGATTAACTTTTACAATTTCAACTTTATTTACAATTAGATTTTAAAGATTTTTAGGTCATATTAAAAGTGAAGACCAATATCCATTTCTTAATATACTTTTTTATTTAGAGGATATATTGAATTTAACCAATACTTTGGGTCAAACCATTGTTAAGTGTGGACAAAATATTTATGCGAATTTCTTTTGCGGAAAATCAGTGTCGAAACGTTAGGTTCAAAATACCCCCTCATAGTTATATAATAACACGTGGTAAACATTACCAATGGGTGGGTGACGCCAAATAAAAATAAACATTATGGAAAAACGAGCTTAAGGAGTCTAATTCGTAAGTCAAGTTCGTCTGATCTCGTGACCCTTAGGCAATTTGTTTATTTGAAGATGTATACTAATGATACATAACCTTAGCTAGGGGCACAATTTAATTGTACAATATTTGCAATTTAACTGCCAAGTCCCTGCAATTTAAATCTGTAATATCTTCGAAAATATTCATTTAAATTACAAGCTGTAAAGGGCCATATTGATCTATATTAAATGCACAATGTTCTTAAGATACTTAATTGGATAAAGATTAATGCTGTATTGCTTAAAATCGCTTCGTAAATAAGCCATTGCTTCTCGTAAAAAGTAAAGGATAAAACATGGTTATTGTGGGTTATTCCTAAGAGATAGACATATACCATCGTGGACTTTTTTGTAGACCTTTTTAAGGAGTACAATACTGTAGTACATTATTTTGATCTATCTCGTAGGGTTCAGCCAGTATTTGCAATGTAAGCGCAAAAAGTGTGTTTACTTACGACATCACATTAGAAATCTATTAAAAAAAACCGCATCAAAATCTATATAATAGACAGCGGGAAGCGACGAATACCTCCTACAGTGACACACAGACGGACAGCGGAGTCTCGATACCCCTATAGTGAAGTGTAATTAGTATAATTTCACATAGTTTAGTGTGCAGTTGCATCGTCTCGGTGTGACAGAGTATTCAATCTAAATCAATGCTCAAACATTCCTCGTTGCCCAATCTCAGATCGTGACTTGTCTCGCCTCGCTGATGTATCGATTAATTATTGTGCGACTGCCTTAAGCTATATACTTACGCGGAATGAAGTATAGGTGAGCTTAGACGAAAGTAACTGTTTGTCTGTTGCGCTTTCACGCTAAAACTACTGGACTGATTTAAATGAAATTGCGTATACAGAGAGTCTAAAGCCTCAGAAAGGACATAGGCTACTTTTTAATTCGAATTTAAAAAAATTAAAAACACGCTTTTTATAAAAAACCAAACTAAAAAAATAGAAAATAAATTTTAATAAATTTAAATTAATAATAGTGTAAATAAAAAAAATATTTTAAACGCTTTTTTTAAAATAAAATACATTTTTTTTATTTACACTATTATTAATTTAAATTTATTAAAATTTATTTTCTATTTTTTAGTTTGGTTTTCTATAAAAAGCGTGTTTTTAGTTTTTTTAAACTATTATTTGTTTTGTAGAGTTAAAAATCTCCTTAGTATTCGAAAATTTGTCAATATTAGAGAAATCGGCTAAAGATAATTATTGGAAATTAAAATTAACATCAAGTCCTGTCTTATCGACTCTAGAGAAAAATTATAAAAAATTGTTTCAGAAAATTACTAACTTATTTTTTATAAGTTAAATCTTATGATAAAAGTATTTAATAACTTTTTAATTATTATTTTTATTGAATTATTAAATGATTAATTAATTAAATTATTATTTTTATTAAATTAAAATTTCAGTAAGTAATTTATTTATTAGTGAGAATAAAATAATTATTTATAAATATTATAAATACGGGGAATCAGAGTTCTATTTCGGAGAGGGAGCCTGAGAAACGGCTACCAGAACCAAGGAAGGCCGCAGGCGCGCAAATTACCCACGGAGAGTTACATACAGACATACTGACATACTGACATACAAGTGAAGCTAATATAAAAAGCGTGTAAAAAAGGTTGTAAGGGGTTGAAAGAAAGGATGAAATGTTACGAAAATAGTGATGTATATGGATAAATGTTATTCTGATATTCGATTATTTGTACTTTACTAATTTATACTTAATTTTTTTTAAATGCCAAATTTTTCTATAGGTACTTTTATTTATTACCCTTTGTTTCAATATGGAAATTTTTCATATCCAAGTGTGAAATAGCAAAAAAAGTACTAATTAATTAAACATATCTGATAAGTATGGCTTGCTGATACTACTCGAAACTCCTATAAAGGGAAATGCGTTGGAGATGTGGGATGATATGAAGGTTTCGGTACCCAGTAAGCGGTTATTCTGGAGCTACTGTCACCCAGGAGAGAAACCGCTTACTGGGTACCAGGTTTTCAAAATTATTATTTTTAAATAAAATAATGAATATTCTTTAAAAATAAATGTTAAAATAAATGAAGTAGTCTCTCATTTCTGCTAAACGAAACAATTTTTTTTATTTTTTATTTTTTTTTTTATTTTTTTTTTTTTTTTTTTTTTTATTATTTTTTTTTTTATTTATTTTTTTTTTTTTTTATTTATTTTTTTTTTTATTAATTTTTTTATTATTTTTTTTTTTTTTTTATTTATTTTTTTTTTTATTTATTTTTTTTTTTATTAATTTTTTTTTTTATTTATTTTTTTTTTTTTATAAAGATTACTAGCAGTATGGATCACATACTACTAGTATTCCCGTTACCCCTCCTAGTAAGCTAATAAATAGCTTGTGTCAGGAGTGGGCCACGCCAGTAGTCCAATGTCCGGGATTTGAACCCACGACTTGTTGATCGTGAATCGAACGCCCGAACCACTCAGCTACTGACGCTTCAAACATCGATATATCGTTCTTAAATTTCGATTTTTCTAACATCGATGTTGCATCCCTATAAGTGTTCCCTTATCGCCTCCCTACGACGAGTGACGCAATGAGCGCTGCGTGGAGGGTGGGAGGGGGGTATTGGCTAAGTGTGCTTACTAACGGGCAGACTCGTGAGATCCATTATGCGAGTCTACCCACCGAATTCAGAAGACAGATTCGTTGTGCTTTGTTAGATGAGATTAGCAGTTGACTGATATCCTTATTCTTCTATCATGCTACTGTCTCTCTTTCTCTTTATTTTTTGAAGTGAAACTTCTTTAGAATCGTTGTGATTTCAAACCGGATGCAACGGAAAAAACGACAGGTAAGAGACACAAATACAAAAATGTGTAGGAAAGAATGAGACAGAAATATACAAAACGACAGGTAAGAGACACAAATACAAAAATGTGTAGGAAAGAATAAGACAGAAATATACAAAACGACAGGTAAGAGATACAAATACAAAAATGTGTAGGAAAGAATGAGACAGAAATATACAAAACGACAGGTAAGAGACACAAATACAAAAATGTGTAGGAAAGAATGAGACAGAAATATACAAAACGATAGGTAAGAGACACAAATACAAAAATGTGTAGGAAAGAATGAGACAGAAATATACATACTATTTTATATTATTATATATATTCATCTCATTCTTTTGTCGATTTACTGAAGTTTCACTTCTATCGTGTGTGAATCGCACACACACCTTTTTTTTAGTATATACGAGTGAGTGAGATAACGTTTAAGTGGTTAATTATATAAAGTTTTTTTTAATACACTTTCGTTTTATTTAATTCTAAAACATCTAAGTTCTTATAACTTAGGGCACACACAACGCAGTACATAATTTTCATCCCGCACGAATTTGCAAAGCGTTCTGTATGTACAAATACTCCATAATCATACACTCACATTACCTATATTAATATACATACTTGTATGTACATATGTATAAAAAATATATTATTGTCAAATTAATTTATTTGCAATTATCCTCGATAGATGGCGGTGTTTATAAGACAGTATACTATTATATAAAGAGGAAAGATTTGAATGTTTGTTTGTTGCGAATAGGCTCTAAAAGTACTGAACCGATTTTGAAAATTCTTTCACCGATAGGAAGCTACATCCTTTCCGGGTAACATAGGCTATGTGGTGTTGCCATAAATACTCTAATTAAAAAGATATGGCCATTTAAGTGCCATAAGGTGGCCATTTTGTAAATTGAAGAGTTTCTCAGGAACTACAATTCCGATATAAAAAATTCTTTCACTGAGAGAAGTCTATGGTATTTCCATCTCTCTTCCTCTTATAATACTATCATTGTCTCTCATGCTCTCTCTTTTTTCTCTCTTTAATTCTTATTTTTATTTGTTCAGTATGATCAGTCTCTTTTCACTTTCTTTCTTTCGGTTATCTCTCTCTCTTTCTTTCCTTTACCTATTCAATTTTATTTTTGCTCGGTCCCCCCTCTCTTAGGATCTGTCGCTTTTCTTTTATTTTTGTTTCTATTATTTTTCTTTTTATAACTTTTTCTTACTCTCTCTCTCTCTCTTTTTCAAATAATGAAAAACTACACAATTACAGAATGACAATTTAAGGACATGTTTTAAATACCAGGAGCGAAGCGAGGGCAGGCCGCTAGTTGCATATAAAAAGAAAATTAAATTTCCGAAATTTTTAATAAATTAAAAAATTAATTAATTTATTAAAATATAAAATTTAAAAATAGTTTTTAGTTTATTCTAGTTTTTCTTTATTTATTTATAAAAAGTGTCCGCCCGAACAGGGACTTGAACCCTGGACCCTTGGATTAAAAGTCCAATGCTCTACCGACTGAGCTATCCGGGCTATATATAAATTTACTATAAAACAATAATATTTACAAAATCATTCCATACATACAATCTATCCATCATTTTATAGCCGAGCGGTCTGCCCTCGCTTCGCTCCGGGTATTTAAAGCAATATGTGTAATTGTGTAGTTTTTCATTATTTGAAAAAAGAGAGAGAGTGAGAGAAGAGAGACGGAAATACTATAGAATTCTATCAGTAAAGAATTTTTAAAATCGGATTAGTAGGTAACAACAAAATAGCCATATTCTATTAATTAAAAAATGTATATGGCAACACTTAATCACCTTTCTCACTCACGAACAGTGTAGTTTTCTCTCAGTGAAAAAAAAAATTAAAATCGGATTAGTAGTTCCTGAAACCCTTCAATTTACAAAATGACCAGGTTATGGCACTTAAATGGCCATAACTTTTTAATTAGAATATTTATGGCAACACCATATAGCCTATGATACCGGAAAGGATGCATGATTTCAATATTAATTACAATTTAAATGATTAACACTTATTATTTGTTAGTTCCATAAATTACTAACAGATGGCGGTGTAAGTTAGTTTATTGAAGAAAAGCTTCAAATAAACATCCAATAGATGGCGCTGTGTAAATGGAAGTGAATTAACTTCTTAACCTAATATGGCGGACGGATAAAGATGGCGGACTAGTACCATTTTGTGCACTCCCATAGTATAAGTAATAGGAATCAAGTGGGAAAAATAAAAAAAAAATTGTCTTCTAAGGATGCTTTGCTTAATTTTTATAACATGGAGAGGGGATCAGTAGGGGGTGAAAAGTAAAGACGCACATCAAAACGTGAATATCACTGCATAGAATGAGAGGAGATAAATGCATGCAACTTTTATGTAAGTAATACTTGGACGGACTCTAAATCCAATATGGCGGACTAGTATCAGTATTAGTATCTTATTAAATTTTAAATCACCTCCGACCTTGCTCTGATTCGGTGTAATCGATAATCGTAATCGTGTTACATCTCGATTATCATTACGAAGCATCGCGATTACGAAATTATAGGCATGGGTTTTGTATTTCAAGTTACTTTCTACATATTATCTCTGTCTGTCTGTCTGCTCAGTTCTCCTAAACTACGAAAAGCAAATGATGAGTTTGTTTGTTAGAACGCGCTAATCTCAGGAACTACTGGTCCGATTTGAAAAATTATTTCAGTGTTATATAGTCCATTTATCGAGGAAGGCTAAAGGCTATATATCATCACGTTAAGACCAATAGAAGCGGAGCTATACTTGAACAAAGTCGCAAGGGTCGACTATACTAATATATAAAACTGAAGAGTTTGTTTGTTTGAACGCGCTAATCTCAGGAACTACTGGTCCGATTTGAAAAATTCTTTCAGTGTTAGATAGTTCATTTATCGAAGAAGGCTATATATCATCACGCTACGACCCATAGGAGCGGAGCTACATGCAGATGAAGTCGTGCGGGTCGACTAGTTACTATATATTAACTCTCACCTCATCCACATCACTATTACCAATAATTACTCTACAATATAATTATATGTTATTGTCTGATATACATCAATAACTTATCCTTTCATTTAAATATATACTAGCGTCTGATCTGACTTCGCCTGTTTGCAATATTTGGCTAAAAATCACGTTCGTTGTATAGGAGCCCCCCTCAAATATCTGTTTTTAGTATTTCTTGTTATAGGGACAACAGAAATACATCATTTGTGACCATTTCAACTGTCTAGCTATCACGGTTCATGAGATACAGCCTGGTGACAGACAGACAGACGGACGGACAGCGGAGTCTTACTACGCTTTGGGTACGGAACCCTAAAAATTAAAGTCAATCTCAAATGAATTGACTATTTATTTAATCATACAAACTGTTTGTATGTTTGTAACTCAATCACACAAAAACGGCTGAACGGATTTTGATGAAATTTGCTACACAGATACTTCACAACCTGGATTAACACAGGAAAATCTATCCCGGAAAAAGTCAGAGTTCCTACGGGATAAAAATAAAATATTAGTCAACAGTTGTTTTTCAATAAATCTAAGTATTGTTCGTGATGAATTGCACATGTGCAAAACTGGGGCAGGTTGACTAGTACTTCATATATATATACTTTAAAGTACATAACGTTTTAACGATCCCCGTGAGCCTTTAAGCCCACACCTTGGTCACAAGTCCAAGGCACTGCTTAGGTTCCTGTCGTAATAGTAAGAGATGGTAATGTTTAGTTTTTTATTGGTTCAGTAGCAGTATCTACTAATGTTTTCAATATACCCCCTCTCCCCCTCTTTTTTTCAAAAATAGATACAATCTTTGTCTATAAAGTCCTTGACTTGATTCTTCATTGATGAACAAACAAACTTTCGTATTTATTAGTAGTTACATGTAATTGATAAAGCTTGAAACATAATATGTAGAGCACGCCGCATCTTTTGGTGATTGTATAGTGCAAGGCTTGGATGATGCTCTACTACGTATTATAATAATCAATTAAATTTATTTTATTTATTTTTATTGTTTATGGACAACCAGTAGTTGATACATTATATTTTACTTATATTAATTACATTGAAATTGGCCACCGTCGCTAATGGACATCGACAAAATCAGAGGGTATCTCTTGTTTTGCCGATGCGTTGCCCCCTCGAAGATAGAGTGAGGAGGGGGAGCGATAAGAAGACTGCTGCAGTTCCAATGGAACCCGAGCAAGAACCCGGCGTTCACTGGAATCGCAGCAATAATGAGATGGGAGAAGGAGAGGTAGTTCTGGCCCACATGCAGCTCGGTCGGAACGCATCTATGACACTTGGCGGTCGGTTTCGCATGTTATTGGTCGCAAGCCAGTCGGGGAACAAATCCCCTACCACCAAGGGGTTACTCGGCTCTTACGAGATGCTCTCCGATCGGCATAGGGGAATAGTATAAAGTACAGATATGTAATTCATTTTTTATCTGATTCCCTGAACACAAAATGAATTAAAAAGTTAGATCATTATCACAAAAATCGTTTTGTTGATTTTTCACTCACTGGATGCTATCGAATTTAATAACGTCATATTTTTTCTGAGGGGCCATTCATTAATTACGTAAGACAATTTAGGGGGAAGGGAGGTCGATTATGTCTTATTTTTTCTTACACGGGGATGGGAGTCTCAATAGTTCTTACGTAAGATTACAAATGCTTAAAGTTAAAATTATACTTTGAAAAAGCGCAGGCAATATTTTTTCTTTTAAATTCTTACGTAATAAATATTAAACAGGGGGTAGGCCTATTACGTAAAAATTGTCAAATATTTAAAATCACTCGTAATTAGTTAATAATTTTAATTTGAAAATATTTTTAAAAATTCGTGAGATATGGTCAACTTTTTCATACATAGCGCGCTCATTGATTAAAAAAATAAGAACACGTATGATTCCAATTATTCCTTCATATTTTCAAGGAGCTTGGGACCCTCCTTATAAACAAATACATACTAAAAAATTACACAATTAAAAGTCTATGCTGTGTTTTAAGGGGCCATTCATTTATTACGTAAGACGATTTAGGGGGCTAGGAGGTCGACCATTTCTTATTTTTTCACATAAATGCGAAAAGTTATGATTATACTTTGAAAAAAAAATTATAATATTGTTACTTGGAAAAAATATTTTTTTTCCTTTAGATTCTTACGTAATAAATGAATGGTCCCTAAGGACAAACATAGTTAATTAATTAAAAAATAAAAATATATTGTTTTTATTTGAATAATCGATTATACTATCGATTCTGAACCTCCTGTGCAAATTTGGGTACCCTTAGCAAAAAAAACCCTGTATATTCGAAGTATGTATATAGAAAATAATCTGCGTTACTTCTTATTTACTTTCAGGGATAGAAAGAGATAGATATCAAAGCGAAACGAAGGCGGATCACGTATATAATCGCCGTCTAAAAATGGATTTTCTGTATAATATTAATAATAATAACAATACACACACACATACAATATTATTATAACATACACTTTAGGTATGAGGCAGGGCAACGCCGACAAACTGTTACTATAGGCTAAAACAAATTACCTGATCATGGCGCGACTTCATAGGCGTGTTGCTCCGCTCCTATGGGTCGTAGCGAGATGTTAAATAGCCTAAGTTACTCCTTGTTACCTTAGCTATCTTCCAGTAAAACTCCCGTCAAAATCGGTACAACCATTTCAGAGATTAGCCAGAACAAACAGACAGACAGATCAAAATTGTAAAATAAAAAAAAATAAAAAAAAATGAAGTTGTTGGTATATGTATTCATATGCACTTAATAAAAATGTTAAATTTTTTTTTAATTCGGTTGTACAGAGTATTTTTTCAAGTAGAGCAACATTCAGGTTAGTGCTCCAAAGCTTAGGAGCGCATCTCTCGCGTCACGTGCCTCCGTTACTAATATATAAGCAGGTGCTACACATTCAGCATCATTACAATATCATCTGCTTATCTAAATACATCTAGTGATAGTGGTTCCACATATTGAACATACTTAAGGTAGGGGTTTATTAATTAACTCTTTTGCCACATTTATTATACGTCAATTTACTAAATTAAAAATATTTATTTCAGGTTATCCCACCGATCGAAATCTGTTATTAACCATGAAGGTATTTTATTTATTTTATAATAAATCTTTATTCGAGTTTCATCATAATCGATATAGCCATTAAAACAATATACATACAACTACATCTATAATTTTTTTCGCAGAACCTCATAGTTTGTGCAGTGTTCATAGTTTCATCATTTGCGGAACCTCCAGTCGACAATAGGTAATTAAAAATTATTAAACAAAACTAAACTCTCTCTCCCTCAGTCTTCTTATAACCAATAATCTTCTTTTCAGATACCTCCCTCCACAATCCAGAGCATCCCTGTCGCAGACGTATGGCACTCCTAACTTTGGTCAACGACAAAATGGCGGCAGCTTCAGGTAAAAAATCAAATATTCGCTTTGAAAAAAAATTCTATATTTATTTAAATTACCACTTTTACAGACGTCCTTCTACATATGGTGCTCCAGCAAGATCTCGTCTGTCTAACCAATATCTACCACCTACAAATCAATATCAAGCACCTAGCAACCAATATCAAGCACCTAGCAACCAATATCAAGCACCTAGCAACCAATATCAAGCACCTAGCAACCAATATCAAGCACCTAGCAACCAATATCAAGCACCAAGTAATCAATACTTAGCGCCAAGTAATCAATACCAAGCACCAAGCAACCAGTACTTAGCGCCATCTATTGGTGGTCAATATACACCTTCACAAGAATATGGGACTCCTGGATTTGGAAGAGGTATAATTTGTAATCTTCCTATTGGTAATAAATTTAGAAATCCAAAGATTCATCTACCATCTTTAAGGTTTTTTTTAATAGCAGTTAAGGGGCAAACGAGCAGACCGTCCACCTGATGGTAAGTGGCCACCGTCACCCATGGGACGTTATTGCCACCTCAAAAAAAGAGTGGCGAAGGAGAATGAAGAGAAGAATGCTGCTATTTCAATGGATCCTTAACGAGAATCTAATTCGCTATCCGCAGCATTAAATGGGTAGGAAGGGGAGGGGTAAGCCAGTCAGGGAACAAATACCCTATCACCAAAGGGCGCTGGTTCACTCGCCTCTTACGAGATGCTCTCCCACCGGCAGAGAATTGTATTCTAACCCGTCCCCTTAAGGGTTACCTTTAAACTACCCCATAGAGAAGATAATTTAGTCTAAATCGTGGTGGTGGTCATGACTGCCCCTTCATCATCTCATGGTTTTGTGACATGTTCCTCTGTACAGTTTTGACTCAAATTTCAGGCAACCAAGGATCTGGTAATGATTACAATCAGCAGACCAGACAATATCTACCACCTACCGCTAGATACGACGATGGCAGTAATGGAGTAAGTTATTTAGCTGACTAACCAAGCACCAATTTTTGACCATGTACAGACTAATCAACATCAAGCACCAAGCAAGCATTATTTAGTAAAAAATGATTGTATTTTCCTTTAAGGAACCAGCAAACTACAACTTTGAATACATGGTAAGAGACGAGTATTCAGGAAATGACTTCGGCCACAGGGAATCAAGGTTGGGAGATCGCGCTGAAGGAATTTACTACGTCCTCTTACCTGATGGCAGAAAGCAGGTAATATGATATTTATATGTATTTACTCTCATACTTAACTAAACAATAAGTTTCAGGCTTCTAGCTCTAAAAGACGATACTTCCATACAACTTTTCATCCCCTTTTCAACCCCTTACAACCCTTTTTTCGCATTAAAAAGTAGCCTATGTCCTTTCTCAGGCTCTAGACTATCTGTATACCAAATTTCATTTAAATCAGTTCAGTAGTTTTGGCGTGAAAATAAATGATTTGATTTATATATATATTTATTACAGACGGTGGAGTATGAAGCTGATCAAGAAGGATACAAACCAAGGATATCGTACGAAGATACTTCTGTAGGTTATAATGGTAATGGTCAAAATTATGACTCTAATAATGGCGGACCTTATTAAATAAACAAAAGTTACAAAATCTCTTAAAGATACTCTTAATAAATTAATTTAAATATATATAAGCTTTATCATACATATTATATACAACACTCAAAATTTTGCGCCATATTTAAGAATATTTTTTTCTCTATTTTTATTCCACAGTAAAAAGGCATAGGTATCATACCGTACAGACTTATCTTTAGTGTAGGCAAAGGACATAAAACATACAACCATTTTTTTCTGTTTTTATTCCATAATGAAAAAGGCAAAGGTATTACACCGTACAGCCTTATCTTTAGTGATTGCAACAAATATTGCAACGAATTATAGATAAAATATTTTTTTATTTATTTCTAAATGGGCAAAGATCATAAAACATACAGCCAGTTTTTTCTGTTTTTATTCCATAATGAAAAAGGCAAAGGTATTACACCGTACAGCCTTATCTTTAGTGACTGCAACGAAACATAGATAATATTTTTTATTTATTCCTAAATAGGGAAAAGTCATAGAACATACAGCTGTAGACATTTATAACATTGGGTCTATTCGCTTTTACCGCATATTAAAAAAATATGGGTTGCCAACTGTCACCTCGTAAGTCCTTATTGTCAATGTTACCAACATCTAGATTAAGAGTATCTTTGTTAGATTTTTAATCTGTGAATATGGGCTATGATAATGGATTTTGAGCTTTATGTAAATAGTTGTATATAACCTATGTTAAGAAAATGAGGCCAGTACTATGTACTTTAAGTATTAATAAATTAATGCTTTTTTATAATCTGTATTTCAATTCCTTCCTGACGCGCAATATGTAAGCAGAAAGGTATAAAATGAAACAATATTCACATCAAACGTTTATTTAAATGCTTATACAATACTAAAGAAATAATTTACAAAAAAATTATAAATCAATTGTACTTATATAAATAACTAGTCGACCCGCGCGACTTAGTTTGCGTGTAGCTCCGCTCCTATTGGTCTTAGCGAGATGATATATAGCCTATAGCCTTCCTCGATAACTGGGCTATCTAACACTGAAAGAACTTTTCAAATCGGACCAGTAGTTCCTGAGATTAGCGCGTTCAAGCAAACAAACAAACAATAGTGAAGATTTAACTTAAGAATTTTTATTCCTCACAATAATCCTAATAAATAAAAAAAAAATTTCTTGATATAATTAAATTTAGATTCTTCAATTAGTTTATAAAGAATATAAATGAGTTTCTCGGGAGATTCAAATTATAAACAATGTACACAAACTTAGCAATAAAAAAAAATTAAGTAATTTCCAGGTAATACTTTTAAATAATGAGATCGAGCCTGCGACGCTACAGATTAAATCAACACTTAATAAGTTTACAAGAAAGTAATCACTTTGTAGATTAATTCTATGGTTTAATCTAACTAGACGAATTGCTGTGGCTTTTGACATATTTTTTTCCTTTGTTTTTATTCCAAAATGGAAAAGGTATTACACCGTACAGCCTTGTCTTTAGTAAGTATACATATTTCTAAGTATTGAATGTTTAAGTAGCGTAAACGAAAGTCAATCTTATTTTAATTTAGAATAATCATCTCTTTCATGTGATTCAAATTTAAAATCGGAAGTTTATTTTAGAGTTATTTAAATTTAGAATATCATTCAATTTCACGTGAGATTACAATTTACAATTTGAATAATATTTTCAAGAAATTTAAATTTGGAACATACATTTAATTTGTCGTGAGATTCCAATTAAGAATTTGAATTATATTTTCAAGGATTTTAAATTTAGAATATCATTCAATTTCACGTGAGGTTAATTTAGAAAATGAATTAAATTCGAGATTTAAGATCAGAATATTATTCAATTTCACATAAGATTCCAATTTTATTTTATTTTGAAGGATTTCAAATTTAGAATATCATTAAATTTTTCGTAAAACTCGAATTTAAATATGGAATTTTATTTTTAAGGGATTTAAATATCGAACATCATTCAATTTCTCGTGAGATTCCGATTTAAAATTAACAATTCCAATTTCAATTTTAAATTATCAGATTCCAATTTACAATTTGAATATTGTTTTCGAGTTATTTAAATTTAAAATATCATTCAAATTGTAGTGAGATTACAATTCAGATTTTTTTTTTACTGATGAAAAGTCAAGGTTGATCGCTATTTACTAATCAAGTAAATACTAATATTACTTATAACTACAAAAAAATAGTAATAATTACTAATTAAACGGAAGAATCATTTTTAAATAACTAGCGGTGTTATGTTACAAATGACTAGTATTCTTGTTAACTACAACTAAATCTTCTACAGTACAGAACATTGACCTATAATAATATGGACGACTCTTACGTGTGTGTAAACAAGTGTTTTTTAAATAATTAATAAATTGTGCTACCTTCCGTGACGACACATTTCATAATCAAATATATCTAGTACTTCAGGTGAAAAGTTTTATCAAAATCGCTATAGCATTTCTTGGACTGCTACAAATATTTAAAAAAAAATTTAAATGGAAAAAAATCGGAGTTGCTATTTTATTAATTTCTTGATGAAAAATATGTGACGTCACATTAAGGAAGAAGTTTGTTTTATAATTCAAATGGAATTTCAACTCTAACATTGTCCATAAAATTAAAAAAAAAATTGAATTCTTTGTATAACTTACTAAGTTCCTTGAGTATACAATGAGACACACAAGTTACCTTACATCCTACTTAAGTTCCATAACACTCAACCATTGCAATAGCAGTACATGTTGAGGTGGGGGTGTGTTGCGCTGATGCAGGACGGTTCATTGTTGTAACTGAAAAAAAATAATTATATCCAACACAACCTCCATACAGCCTACCACTCCTACCATTCATAGGACTACTGGCTTGGTAGATAATAAAAAATTAATGTCATGATTTTGAGCGCAATTACATTATAAATATAAATGTCAAAATGGCAGCCATTTTATTTTTATGAAAAATAGAAATTATGATCGCGATTATTGTAATAAAAATGTGATTATTTCTTAAATTATTTTTTTTTTAAATGGCAGTTCTCTTAAGTGTCAAGATATAAATTTCGAACGCATCTATACTATAAATCGAAATGTCAAAATGGCGGCCAATCTAACTTTATGAACGATATGAATAGTGATCGCGATTATTGTAATAAAAATGTGGTTATTACTTTATTTAAAAAAAAATTAAAAAAAAAGAAAAAGACAGTGATTTATTTCTAAAGGCTTTATATCTTTATATCAATGTTTAACGCAATCGTTTGTACTAGTAAGAAAAATATTAATAATTTTCGTCAATTATTAAATCAGAACAGTAATCAATGCAATAAAAAAAAATTAAGATTGATAAATGTATACTACAAATATAATTATTATTACTATGTCAATTCTTCAAATAAAAAAAAAGCATAATCTAAAGGCCAGTGATATAAAATACCGGTTAGGGGACATAGCAATACTACGTGACGCGTTCTGAGGGGGGAAAGGGGTCTTTAAAATACCACGCTTAGTCACATGAGCTTAGGTTTTCATCACGTAGTCAATATGGCGAAAACGTTCTAGGGTATCTCGTGCTTTTCGAGCTATATTAAAATATGGCAACACTGCCGTATATACAACGGGACGCATATAAAGTTGTAAACAAAAAGGGTCACGTATCCCTTATATATCAATTGATTTATAGACAAAAGTTAGAAAACTTTTAAAGCCATCATATATTAATTATTATGTTCGAAATTGTCTGTATAACAAAAAAAATGGCGATAGCGATCACTTTGAGGCCTTCAGCTTTTTGGGCACGAAACTGTCTAACATCGTAACTATTTGTTTTTTTAATTCTTACAGCAAAATCAGAGTGAAAACTTACGCATTAGTCCTTGATATGTCTCTGGAGTTGATTTCAAATCTTCCCTCACTGATTACATACGTCATGGACGCTTCATATACCCCATGGCCCGGACCCACCGCCAACTGAAAAAAAAAAATTATCTGAGAACTAAAACTAAGTCAAAATCATCAAGATCACTACTTGATCGCAGTTACTGGTGATAGCTTCAGAAACACTGACTAACTTTGCTAAGGCGAGATCGTTACTTGATTGTGATTACTGATTGTGCCATCGCAAGACAAAATCACTACTTGGTTGCGATTATTGATTGTACTATCGCAGTAAACTGCAATCAAGTAATCTTTACTACTTTTCGTTCCTATCAGAAATGATTGTGCTATCTAAGTCAAGATCACTACTTGATCGCAGTTACTGGTGATAGCTTCAGAAAACTGACTAACTTTGCTAAGCTGAGATCGTTACTTGATTGTGATTACTGATTGTGCCATCGCAAGACAAAATCACTACTTGGTTGCGATTATTGATTGTACTATCACAGTTACCTGCAATTAAGTAATCTTTACTACTTTTCGTTCCTATCAGAAATGATTGTGCTATCGAAGTCAAGATCACTACTTGATCGCAGTTACTGGTGATAGTTTCAGAAAAACTGACTAACTTTGCTAAGCTGAGATCGTTACTTGATTGTGATTACTGATTGTGCTGTGTAACCAGAAGTCAAGATCAGTACTTAAATTTATTATCAACTATGTTTCCGGAGATCAAGATAACTACTTAATAATGATTACAGATTGTACTACTGATAGTCAAGTTCGCTGCTAGATGGTGTTTACTAATTGCCAACTTAGCTATTTAGTAACAAACCTAACCTAACCTAACCTAACATGTTTTTAGGCTTCTTCTCAATTTTTTGACTAATTTTTAGTCATTTCTTTTTGCAACAAATCAGCTATAAAGGTAACGTATCTGTTGGCAACCCTGGCCATCAAAAATAGATTATGATTTTAAATTGTGCTATCGTAAGTCAAATAGTGAATTATTTATGGAAATCAATCAACTAAGTCAGAAAAAAGTCACTGAAATATTATCAGTTATGATTGTGATTACTGATCATGATGTGATTGATAACTTGTGATTACTTTTTTATTTCTGTCGTACAATTTTAAATAAACGAATAAAAGGCACACAGCACGACATGCACTTCATCCCCACTTCAATAGATGGCGTGGCAGACTCATTTGTTTTTTTAAGTATATTTTTTTCGCGATAAATCTTAGCCTATGTTCTTTCTCAAGCTCTACTTTATCTCTGTATCACATTTCACCAAAATCGTTCAGTGATTTAAACATGATTGTGTTACAGACAGACAAACGCCATGTATTTGTCAATAGATGGCGTAAGTAGTATATTAAATCACACTTTCGTTTGTTTAGTATGTATTCTTTAATATTTCTTACGTTTCTTGAGTGTTACATTGGAATCGTTCGCCAGAAGCTTCGCGAGTCTTTGATGACTGACATTTGGGAAAAAGGACGGAATTAGACAAATTAATGTGTTGGAGTGAGATGGGTATAACTCTAGATCTTTCCAGTGGGTTTCAGAATATTTTTTTTAAATTGCTAGAATCAAGTTACGAGAAGTTTCTATATGAAATCCTATATAAAGGGTTGTACGGACGATTGCAGTGTCCATTACGCGAGAGTGAAGAAGTGAGTACGAAGAGATATCAAAAAGACTTTTTACAAAGTACTTTTGACACGTCAGAAATTGTCAGTCAGTTTGTCTGAAGGTACCACCAGTTCGGAAAGCAGTTTCCTGATGAGAAGAACTGGCAACATACTCGACAGTTGCTCGCATCAAAATGCCATTGTTTACATCAGTCTGTTTTACAAAGGTATAATCATTCAGCTGAGCATCAACGTCATTTTGAATCCAAGCTTTGTCATCATTCAAATAATCTTGTACAGAGTAAGCTTTATTTACTAAACACTTTTACTCGAGTTTTAAATTGCTGAAGTGGCAAGTCTAATATTATCTGTGGGATCTTATTAAAGATGCGAACACCAAGCCCCATGAAACTATTACTCACTTTGTGGAGACGATAGTACGGCGTTACAAGTTTATTTTTATTTCTAGTATTCATACTGTCTGTGTCGCTATGTTTGGAAATGTAATGTTCTGCCTAATGTATATGCGGTGGGAATAGTGCGAGAGTAGCGTAGGGTTATTTTTGTGAAGATGAAGTGGACTCTTGTAAATATTCTAAATAAAGTTTGTACCAACGAAGCATCTATCAATTTTCCAATCAATGTTTTCCTTAGGTTTATAAAGCATACCTTAACTTGATATTCGTCCCGTTTAGTTTTCATTTTAGCTCCGAACTTGCCGACGTAACCGTCTGCATCCTTCGCCGCTACGAACGTAAGGACGCCATTATTCGCCATCTTCTTCATTACCCATGATATTGATTTTAGATTACGAATTGCGCATTTTGAACTGAAATAACATAAATATACATACAAATAAATAAAATTGGAGTGTCTGTTTGTAGTATTAAAATAACCGCTTTTTACTAAATGCACACGGTACATATACCAACAACAACATTTTTTACAATTTCTGTCTGTCTGTTTGTTCCGGCTAATCTCTGAAATGGCTGGACCGATTTTAACGGGACTTTCACTAGCAGATAGCTGATGTAACAAGGAGTAATTTAGGCTATTTAAAATCTCGCTACGACCCATAGGAGCGGAGCAATACGCGAACGAAGTCGCGCGGGTCGACTATAGATAGATATAGAGTCAAATTTACTTAACTGCGTCTCATTAACTAACTAATATCTATTAGCAGGTATATAATATTAGTAGGAATAATATTTAGCAGTATTGCTATGTTGGTAAA
Organism: Limenitis camilla; assembly: GCA_905147385.1. NCBI lineage: Eukaryota > Metazoa > Arthropoda > Insecta > Lepidoptera > Nymphalidae > Limenitis > Limenitis camilla. Next base: position 10,183,178 of record LR990249.1, on the reverse strand, counting down.
CATTCTCTTTCGAACTTGTATGAGGTATATTTATTTATTCAAGCTATAGATAATGAGATTGGTGTGAAACAAGATGATAAAAAAATGGAAATAAAGACCTCTGATACTAAATTATGTATTTAAACGGTTAAATGGGAAATATCTTCTATTATTATATTAGTTAAAAATTAAATAAAACACACGCTTTTGTTCCGAACGTCAGGATTGTCACCATTTTTTTTTAAATTATTTAGTACGTCTATAACATGTAATACATAATTACGTCTTATTTGAACATCAAACAATCAGATTCTATAGAATTTTAATATCTGTTCAAAAAATTCGAAGTCCATTCTAACTATTCAGAGCTTCGTTATAACTTATAGAATACTATAAAAAAGCTTTAATAGTAGTCTTTATATATGTTGACGCCAAAGCGAGTTTGCGCTAAGAACTTCACGTATTTCGTCAACCCAAAATTATTATTAATAAAATACATCATATAAATGTAAATTTAAAAAAAACAGCTAAGGCAATTGTAACAATTCATAGATCTATCTCAAAAATAGAAAGAAAAAAAGAATACTTTATTATTCACAAATTGTTATACTAGTAGTGAAGATGTACAATATAAAAAAAAATAAAAAAAAACAATAAATGTAAAAAAGAACATAACATTTGTGATATCACCAATAGGTGTTCCACTCAGCTTGTGTTGCAAAAAATACGATTTAGCACACAGGTAATTTGCATAAATATATTAATTGCACAAAATATATGTCAACGCGTATGCTGTGGCTAAAACAGTGAACCTAAGCATTTGATGCGAGTATTGCCATTGCTTAAAAAACATCTTTAAAACTACATTCTTGGTCACAAGTCCAGAGCATTGCTTAGATTTAGATTTGTTTTACCCCTATTTTACCTAATTTTTCTCTCTCTCCCAGAAATATATATAAGAATACTATTAAAGTATATTAACATTTCTATTACTTACTAATATTTTGCAAAAAAAACACGTTTGTTGAATGGGAGTCCCCCCTTAAATATTTATTTTATTGTTATTAGTATTTGTTGTTATAGGGACAACAGAAATACATCACTTGTGAACATATCAACTGTCTAATCTAAAGAAAACTTACCGTTTTTCTTCGGTTAATAAATTAATATAATCAACTAAAGCTCTTGCAGTCCTCTCATACATGATATCACTTGTAGAAACATTTTCCCAGGATAAACAAGAACACCAATGAGGTTCAATTCCCGCTTCACTACATGAACGATTTTCTGGTATCTGTAATAAAAAAAATAAATATCACTTGCTGCAATGATGAAGGAAATCATCATGAGGAAACCTGCACTCCTGAGAGTTCCCTAAAGTTCTCAAAGGTGTGTGAAGTCTACCTCAATCTGAGGAGGAAACCCAGCTCAGCAGTGGTTTGTGATGATGATGATAAGACTAATATATAAAGCTGAAGTGTTCGTTTGTTTGAACGCGCTAATCTCAGGAACTACTGGTCCGATTTGAAAAATTCTTTCAGTGTTAGATAGGCCATTTATCGAGGAAGGCTATAGGCTATATATCATCACGCTACGACCAATAGGAGCGGAGCTTGTGGACGAAGTTGCGCGGGTCGACTAGTAATAATAAAATAAATACACCAGTTAGTTTGCTTTATTTGTGCTATACTATAAATGAATTTAGATCTACAGTATACTACTATACTTTTGATTCCCTTGCAAGTGTAGCGTCCGTATTTCTTTATTGCATTTAATTAAAAGATTAATAGACGAAACCCTAAAGATTATTAAGATACATAAAAAAAGACAGAAGAAAAAGGTAAGTAGAAAGAAAGATAGGATATATAACGTTCTTCTCTGCGTTACATAAGAGAAGAAGAAGGGCGAGAGAGTGAGCGTAGGCACATATAATACAATTCTAAAGGAGCTGAAACTTTGTTATATCGCTGTTTACGCAATACACACAACTGAAGCTCCTCTATGGGTCATAGCGTGATGTTATCAGTGTTGCCAACAATAAATTCTGAATTCGGTTGAAAATCGTTCGCCGTTAAAATATATTTTATCCCGTTAGTGCCTGACTCTAATCCGTCAGATCTAACGAAAAAACCGTTAAGTTGGCAACACTGGATGTTATACAGATTATAAATGAGCCATTCAAAGCTAAAAGAATTTTTAAATTCGTAGTACTTAACAAACGAAAGTGCGATTTAATATACTACTTACGCCATCTATTGATGGAAAGATGATCTATCTTATCTGTGGGTTAATCACGTTTAAATCACTTAACTGATTTTGATGAAATTTGGTACAGAGATTGATTTAAGCTTAGGGAAGGACATAGGCTATGATTTATCGCGAAATAAATATTTAAGAATATAAAGTAAACAAATGAGTGTGCTCGTACGCCATCTATTGACGGAAAGATGGTCTATCTTATCTGTGGGTTAATCACGTTTAAATCACTTAACTGATTTTGATGAAATTTGGTACAGAGATTGATTTAAGCTTAGGGAAGGACATAGGCTATGTTTTATCGCGAAAAAAATATTTAAGAATATAAAGTAAACAAATGAGTGTGCTCGTACGCCATCTATTGACGGAAAGATGGTCTATCTTATCTGTGGGTTAATCACGTTTAAATCACTTAACTGATTTTGATGAAATTTGGTACAGAGATTGATTTAAGCTTAGGGAAGGACATAGGCTATGTTTTATCGCGAAAAAAATATTTAAGAATATAAAGTAAACAAATGAGTGTGCTCGTACGCCATCTATTGACGGAAAGATGGTCTATCTTATCTGTGGGTTAACCACGTTTAAATCACTTAACTGATTTTGATGAAATTTGGTACAGAGATTGATTTAAGCTTAGGGAAGGACATAGGCTATGATTTATCGCGAAATAAATATTTAAGAATATAAAGTAAACAAATGAGTGTGCTCGTACGCCATCTATTGACGGAAAGATGGTCTATCTTATCTGTGGGTTAACCACGTTTAAATCACTTAACTGATTTTGATGAAATTTGGTACAGAGATTGATTTAAGCTTAGGGAAGGACATAGGCTATGATTTATCGCGAAATAAATATTTAAGAATATAAAGTAAACAAATGAGTGTGCTCGTACGCCATCTATTGACGGAAAGATGGTCTATCTTATCTGTGGGTTAATCACGTTTAAATCACTTAACTGATTTTGATGAAATTTGGTACAGAGATTGATTTAAGCTTAGGGAAGGACATAGGCTATGTTTTATCGCGAAAAAAATATTTAAGAATATAAAGTAAACAAATGAGTGTGCTCGTACGCCATCTATTGACGGAAAGATGGTCTATCTTATCTGTGGGTTAATCACGTTTAAATCACTTAGCTGATTTTGATGAAATTTGGTACAGAGATTGATTTAAGCTTAGGGAAGGACATAGGCTATGTTTTATCGCGAAAAAAATATTTAAGAATATAAAGTAAACAAATGAGTGTGCTCGTACGCCATCTATTGACGGAAAGATGGTCTATCTTATCTGTGGGTTAATCACGTTTAAATCACTTAACTGATTTTGATGAAATTTGGTACAGAGATTGATTTAAGCTTAGGGAAGGACATAGGCTATGTTTTATCGCGAAAAAAATATTTAAGAATATAAAGTAAACAAATGAGTGTGCTCGTACGCCATCTATTGACGGAAAGATGGTCTATCTTATCTGTGGGTTAATCACGTTTAAATCACTTAGCTGATTTTGATGAAATTTGGTACAGAGATTGATTTAAGCTTGGGGAAGGACATAGGCTATGATTTATCGCGAAATAAATATTTAAGAATATAAAGTAAACAAATAAGTGTGCTCGTCGTGGGCATGTCTTTAGAATTAGGCAGAAAATAACTTCTTACCGTTTCCAATAAACTAAGTCCTCTATGCAAATCAGCGCCTTTCACTTTATACGGATTTTGATATTGATTTAAATTCAACACGTCCAGTATAGTAGCGTGAATGTCGTGTGGTGTTGTCAGCACTTGAGTGTTTTTCACCAAGTTTTTATGAGCATTGGGCCGACTGCTCTGTAGGTAATCAGGTAACCTTATTGCCATTAATGGTAATCTCTCTTCAAGTTTACCCTGGAGTGTATCACGGACGTTTGCGTATCTATAAAATAAATACACATTTAGTGACAGTGGCGACTTTTTGATATGTGTATTTGCACTGTTGATTTAAAAAAAACTAGTGATGTAAATGTACCACAACAGAAACTAAAAAAAGTTTTACAAATAATAATTGTGATGTTATTTCAGAATGATAACATATATAAGTGTCATTAACTCAAATTGTCTTGCATCACGTTATTTAAAAAAAATCAATTTAATTTTTTTAAATCCATTTTTTTCATGTTTTTAAAAAAATCTCTTAAGGTGTGTCAGAAATAATTAATATTTGTCAGAAAGAAATAATAATTTAAACGACAAGTCTATCAATGAATTGTATTTCACAATAAAAATCATAAATTTTTCATTTCCATCAAATATTTTAAAAAAAAACTCAAATCAATATTAAAAAATGGCTGAATGTATAATAAGTTATAGCTATTCAAACTTTAGTTTTAAAGTTGAGCTACGTCTGAAAGAAAGGGCTTTATGGTAAAAATATGTTACCTTGGTCCATGGTCTCCCATAACAAACAACAGAGTATCTTCCCCCCGTCCAGAATTAAGGAAGGTATCCAAAAACTCAGCGGTGTCATCATCAGCAGTGGATACCATGTTAAAATCATCATGAGTTATATCTGCTATGAAGGTAAAACCAAATTTCTTGCCATCCAAGCGGAAAAACTAAAATAATATATATTAAAAATATGTCTGTATGTTATTAAGGAACTAAACTATACTTTTAGATTTAAAAAAAATATTAAATATCAGTTACTTTAACGGTGAAGGAAAATATCGTGAGGAAATTTGTATTCATGAGAGTTCTCCATGTTCTCAAAGGCCAACCAGCACTGGGCCAGCGTGGTGGACTATGGCCTAACCCCTTCCTCATTTTGAGAAGTAGACCTGGCTCTGTTTTATATATGTCACCGTAATGAAAATAATTAAGAAAATATTTAATTGAATCAGGCGTTACTATGCAGAAATTCATGATTTAAAAGGAATCAAAAGGTTACCTTGCTATAATCCGCGGCAATCTGAACAACCAGACTCGTATGGCACAACCCAGAAGAGCATCCTCCATCAGATTGCCGCGGATTATAGCAAGGTAACCTTCTTATTCCTTTTTTTTTTAATTAAAAAATTAGATTGGACTAGACCAGGGAGTGGGACCTGGAACAAATACAATACACTTACTTGATCAGTAATATTCAACATCAACTTATATTGCGGTGTGTCTCCTACGCAGTATCTCAACTTCTTATTGGCCCACTTCTTTCCCGTGCTAGACTCTTCTAGGAAAAATGCTCGGAGATAGTGATCTGCTGGCTGCTGGAGGAAGCCGTTGAATCTATACTGGAATGTTCCAATCCAGGGCATATCTTCAAAATAGGCTGTGCGGAAACTGAAACAATTCATGATTGGAGATGGATGGATATCTATTGGATATGGATTAATGCTGCGGATCTAGTGGACTTTGGGCTCTGCCTCAGGGTCCGCTGAAACTGCAGCATTTTTCTTCAATCCACCTCCCCACTCAGATGTCCATGGGCGATGGTGGCCACTTAGCATCAGATGAACCATCTACTTGTTTGCACCTTATCTACCATAAAAAACCATTAATCGTTTTTCATAATAGACACCAAAAAAACTCAAAATGGCGGCTTTATCAAATCTAATCACGGTTTTATAATTACTTCAATCAAAATTTATTTATTTAAAAATTTACGACAGACTCAATATTTAACCTTTTTTTTTTTCTACCACATGGCAATATTATTAGTTTACTCTACTATTATTTTAGTATTTTTTTCTGGCAACACTAACCATGTCAAAGTCAAAGTCAAATTTTTTTATTCAATGTTGGAATTTACATTCTCTTATTGAACGTCGGAATCTACCACCCTTTCGGAAACGACCTAACCCAGACCTGAGAAGAATGGGCGCAAGAAACTCAGCGGGACTGTTTCTTTTGGATATTTTACTTTTTTATCTTTGATTTTTTAAACGCCAATTTTTATAACAAGTATATTTATACATTGAGAAAGCCTGGAGCGAACGCATCATTCCCAAGGCGTGACATCTTCCAAAAAATCTTTAATGTTATAATAGCCTTTGTCACACAAACGTTTATTAACTAACTTTTTAAATTTTCCTATAGAACAATTTTGAACGTTTTCTGGGATCCTGTTGTAAAAGCATACACATCGCCCAACAAAAGAATTACTAATTCTACTCAATCGAGTAGTAGGAGTAACAAGTTTGTGTTTGTTCCTAGTATTAATGTCATGCAAGTCACTATTTCTAATAAAATCATTAATGTTTTTACGTACATACATAACATTTTCAAAAATATATTGTGAAGCAATCAATATATTAATTTCTCTGAATTTATCTCTTAAAGAAATTTTAGGGCCGAGACCATAGATTGCGCGAATAGCCCTCTTCTGTAGTATGAAAATCGTGTTTATGTCGGCTGCGTTACCCCAAAGTAGAATGCCGTGAGACATTATACTATGGAAGTAGCTAAAGTAAACTAAACGAGCCGTGTCTATATCAGTTAAAACACATACCCGCTTGTCCTTTAGAATCTTAACTGCACAACGCTCATTGTTAGCTTTGACTCCCTCTGAAGACTCCCTCATAAAATGAGGGTAGTTTATATAATTTTTTTTTGTATTATCTAAATGAATCTAAATTTATTGGACAAGGACAAGATGTTAACATACAGGAACATAACTTATCCCTTTTAAGTTAGTCAAGAAGAATTAGTTACTAACTTACCCATAATCCTTTAACTTTTTAAATATAAACGGCATAGAGTCCAGGGTAGCGTTGTTAATTTTTTTTCTAGTATCAGGCAGTTCTAACTCAGTTTTCCCGGTCAATATAGGAAACAACGCCGCCGGCGTGCCATCCCCTACTATATTATAGCTGTAAATAAATTGTTATTTTATTATTTACTAGCCGACCCGCGCGACTTCGTGCGCGTGTAGCTCCGCTCCTATTGGTCTTAGCTGTTGATATATAGCCTATAGCCTTCTTCGATAAATGGGCTATCCAACACTGAAAGAATTTTTCAAATCGGACCAGTAGTTCCTGAGATTACCACGTTCAACCAAACAAACAAACACTTCAGCTTTATATATTAGTTTAGATTCTTTCCATACTAGATAAAAGGAAAAAAATTGACGTAGTGAAAAAAAATCAAATGGCGGCGTATTGCGTAAGGGAACAGATAACGGCGTATTCTTTAATTCCTTAACTCATCACATCCCAGTATCACTTGGAGGTGACAGAAGATTAATATTTTTTTCTACCGCATGGTAACATTGTTTCACTGTATTGCTATTGCTGCAAATGTAAATAACAACACTATTTATTATTTTTTTCTGGCAACACTAACCTAACGTTTTTTGTGGAATTCATTAAAGTAAAATAATAATCTTTCAGAATCTTAACCGCACAATGCCCACTGTAGAAGTACCCCCTAAAAACGTTTGGTTAGTGTTGCCAGAAAAAAAAGTGTTACTATTTAGCTTTACTATAGCAATAGTAGAGTGAACAAATAATATTTCCATGTGGTAGAAAAAAAATTAAAATTCTGTCACCTACAGGAGACACTGGAAATTAAGAACGTATTGAGGACCAGTATTGGGTTATAGGCCATCAAAATGGCGGCACTTCACCGCCGCGTGTGTTCTGACTATGGGAGGAGATCCAAATATTATAAGATTAAATAAACTTACCCATCCAAAACAGTAGCGCCAAGTTTTTCCGTCAATATTTTATAACTTTTCGGCATCCGTCTAATAAATCCATTTTTGGAAGTGGAATCAAAACCGAATATGAGTACGTTGGGAGCATTCTCCACTTCCATAGGCGGAATATTCGGTTTGGTAGTAGCACGGAAGCCAATTGCATGTCCAATCCATTTTGATACAAGATAACTAAAATAATTCAGAAATACGATAACATTCGTTAGCAGACATTACGTGTGAGGGGACTAGGAGGGGAGGTTAGAGTACAAGTCCTCTCTGCTGCTGGGAGAGCATCTGCTTGTTGGTAGGGGATCTGTTCACCGACTGGTTCCCCTCCTCACTTTATCTTCGAGGCAGCAACTCGCATCGATGTCCATGGGTCACGGTGCCCAATTACCATCAGGTGGACCGTCCACTCGTTTGCCTTTTATACCATAAAGTGACTGAAATAACTAGTCCGCCATCTTGGGTGGTTAGCCTTATTGAATATGGCATTATAGCTGTCATTTAATTTTTCCTATTTTTTTAGTTTAATTTCATTTGATACCCATACCATTGGCCTGCACAAAACCAAGTTCACCATTAAGCGGCGACAGCCATATTGGATTTAAATGACATCTCAATCGCTTGGGGATAACTAAAAGTTCACATCCAACCCTCTCTTAATTGATAAATATATTATGTTACCTGTCTTTGTGTTTCCCAACACATTTAACCTTGACATGATCGCTCTTAGCCAGCACATATACGTCATCTCCATGTACTTCGAAGGGTGGTCCTATTATATACTTGTGATCAGTTTGGTATATAATATCATAATATGTACAGGTTATTTTCTTCGTACTCTTTAGTATTTTTGGCACAACTCTACATTCGGAGTGCTGAAAACAAAAGAATATAGTGGTCACTTACCATCTGGTAAACCGTCTGCTCGTTATCTACAAAAAAAATTGCCAACGTTCCTCCATTTTTTGCAAATGGCATTTATAAAACAGTTTATTTATTATTAAGCAAAAATACTTACATAACATTTAACCCAGTCAACTCCTTCACAGACAACTTTAGGCATCACTTTGTCGAACTGGGTGACCTCCTTCGCAAAGGGGTCCAATTTTGGAATTACACATCCAGACCCCTTGTCTTGTTTTAATGTTAACTCTAACTTTCTTTCTATATACCTGAAACATAAAATTAATAAATTAAATTCATTTGATATTTAAAAATATTGATAATGTAAAAAAATAATAGTATTTATTTTTTTTTTCATAAAATCAAAACCATTTCACATACAACAAATCTAATGTCTAAGCGAAGCGAGAAAATACTTGATATATAATTAATCAAATCAAATACATTAGATATAGATATAAAATAAAAAAATATATAAAAATTCTACTCACTCAACAAGCGTATTTCTGAAAAAAAAAGAAAAAATATTATTTTATACATTCATGCTAAAAATATATACTTAAAGTACAATTTAAATAATATTTACAAAAAAATCATAGTAAGGCTAATTCCTGGGATTTCTAGAAGCCCCTTTTTTCATTTTTTTAAAATTAAATAATTAATGCATGGGAATCAAAAAAGAAACAATTATATATGTTTTAAAGATTTAAAAAAATATATATGTACAACTAACATTCCATGGAGTATATATATAAACATGATGCTATCTACATGCATGCATATTAATAATATTTTCATGGGTTCATTTCAATGGGTGTATTTAATTTTAAAAAAATATTTTGCTAAAATTAATTTAAATTACTCCTACATCAAAATTTACTCTAATTATTAGCACTAAACAATATAAATAATATTCATTTATAAATTATAATAAGAATAAAAAGCTATAACACGACTACGGATTAAAAAAAATGTCCAAAAGTGGACGAAATAAACCCAGAAATTCATAGGAACATAAATGGTCAGGAGAACTAGTCTTGGACCTAGTTGGTCATCAATGAGAGCGCTCAATTTAGTTCGTTATCCAATGGCGAACTAATTCACTCTTTTAGTTCGTTAGTTCTTTTTTTTAAATTATTTAATAACAATAATAAATAAAGGAAAAACAAATATTTAAAATTATTGAGTTTTTTTATTTTTATTAATAAAGGTACAAATAATGAAAAAATGAAATCATATTAAAAATTAGTTCACAATCCAATGACGAACTAGTTCGCTCTTTTAATTCTTTTTTAAATAATTTAGTAAAAATAATACATAAAGAAAAAAAATCGATATTCACAAAAGTGAAACATCGATGTTTAGGAACAGTATATTGATATTTCTATCACCATTTAAAATTATAAATTTAAATCGATTTTTTATTAGAAATAAACTACTATTTTTATTTATTACACTTATATTTTTATAGAAAACAAGTAGTCAAGTATAGATGAGACATAGGCATCCCGAGAAGTAAATAATTCGATTAAAAAAACATAAGAACTAAGAGCGAGATTGTCGACGAATTAGTTCGTATAGTTCACCTAAAGGAGCGCTCTTTTAAACTATTATAGGTCGTTCGCGAACTACCCAAGACTATCATATATGTTGTTAACGCGGTGTTAGTGAATGTACATTCTTTAGCATAAATATACAATGATTTTTTATACATTAATGTATATAAATAAATCATCAAAATACCTGTCAAAGTTAGTGGGTTCTTCCACTTTTATCACTTTAGGTACAGACACAGATTTGGGTGAAGTGCCAGGCAGATCTAGACTGATGCGCAAAATACACAATTTGTGTTAAGTATTGCCAGATACACTAACCACGGCCGAATCAAAATATTTTTAGACTGTACTCGATAAGGCAGATAAACATAGCTTTAGCAGAAGCCTTTAAATTTAAAAGATTATGTGCATGCGGCAAGTTCTGATATATTTTTCGGGCTACATTCCTTTTTCTCAATACATACATCAATAATTTGCTTTCATATTGTAGCCATTTAAATATGGCGAACAAAAATAGATAAAATAAAGACATCATTCTTTTTTTTAATTTCCAATATGTGTGAGTTAAAAAATTCCGATATGTAACCAAATTCAAATATGTATGAGCTAAGAAAATTCCAATATGTAACAAAGTTCAATATGTATGTGTTAAGAAAATTCCAATATGTAACAAAATTCAATATGTATGAGTTAAGAAATTTCCAATATGTAACAAAATTCAATATGTATGTGTTAAGAAAATTCCAATATGTAAGAAAATTTAATATGTATGTACAATTCTGAGCCTTGTACACCAAACAACCAATTTTTTGCCCTAAAGACATTATTGAATTGAATCAGGCGTTACTTTGCGGAAATTCATGGTTTAAAAGGAATAAAAATGTTACCTTGCTATAAACCGCGGATATGAATCCTCATGCGCCAAAGTTATACGGTTTACCAAAAATACATAAGGACCACATCCCCATACGTCCTGTTGTCTCATACATAGGTGCTCCAGCATATTTGTTAGCAAAGTTTTTAAATAACGAAATTGTGTCAAAAATCTCGTTTAAGCCACAATACTCTCTTAAAAATAGTATTCATTTAGTTGATTGCATAAAAAATATTAACTTGCCAAATCGTTGTAAGTTATTATCGCTCGATGTTGATAGTTTATTCACAAATGTCCCAGTCGATGAAACATTAGATATTATGACAGGGCTTCTTGAAAAGAGGAGATTGCATCCTCTTGAAATTTCCGAAATAGTAGAATTAACACAAATTTGTATAAAACAAAACTACTTTAAATTCAACGATGAAATTTATCTTCAAAGAGAAGGTCTTGCAATGGGTTCTCCTCTCAGTCCCTTAATGGCAGAATTATTTATGAATGATTTTGAAAACAAAAACATTGTCAATAATAATAACATTCTTTACTATTATCGATATGTTGATGATATAATTATTTGCTGGACTGGAACAGATAGGCAACTAGGACATTTCATATCAAACTTAAACACAATTCACCCCAAAATAAAATTTAAAGCTGAGTTTGAAGAACAAAATTCACTAAAATTTCTTGATCTTTCGATTACTCGCGTCAACAACAAACACCAGTTTGAAATCTATCGTAATCCTACTTACACAGACATAACAATACCTTCTATATCATGTCATCCCTGGCAACATAAGCTTGCAGCATTTCATAGTTACATCCAAAGATTAATGACTATTCCGCTTAATAAAGCAAACTATCAAAAGGAACTGAAAATAATATATCGAATTGCTTCTGCTAACGGTTACACTTTGGACACCATTAACAATATTATTAAAAAGAAACAGTCAGCACAAATTAATAAACAATTATATGCAGTCCCTCCCGAAAATCAAAATAAATATAAATCTAGTATAACTTATTTTGGACCGCCTTCTGAACGAATAGCGAAAATTCTTAAATCTCATAATGTAAATGTTGGTTTCAAGACCAATAATTCACTTAGACGTATTTGTAACGGTAAAGATAAACTGAGTAACAACCTAAAATCAGGAGTATATGAGCTTCAATGTTCTGACTGCAATGCCAAATATGTAGGTCAAACGGGTCGTAGTTTTGATATTCGGTATAAAGAACACTTAGCTGCTTTTAGAAACAATAAACCTGAGAAATCCCATTTTGCTAAACATCTCTTAGATAGCGGCCACAATATGGGCCATTCTCACAAAATACTACATATTTGCGATAAAGGTTTTAAACTTAATTTGTTAGAACAATTAGAAATAATTAAAAATACCAATCAAACATTTGAGCTGCTGAACGAACAAATAAACGTGTCTAAATCCACTCTACTCGATATCTTTAGTTGTAAGAACAAAACACGAGTACCGAGTTAAGTATCGAGTATCGAGTATTGCGTCTCGAATATCGAGTATTGAGTTAAGGTATAAAAGGCTGTTTTTTGAACAAAATTGTCACTTAGCAAGTGACGCTTGTAGAGTCAACACGTCCTGAAGATGCTTCGGTTACGGAGCGAAACGTACGTCGATTGTCGATCGCGATCTACTTGTGTGGTGTGTACTGGTTCGGGTTCGCGCGTTACACTTCTCTGTCAACGGTGTGCTCTTCCGGATTGTGCCGTACGAGTGTGGTTGTTAGATCGTCAAGCTACCTACTTGTGTGGTGTGTCTTAGTTCGGGTTCGCGCGTCTCACTTTTTTGTGTGGACAGGGTGCTCTTCTAGGTTGTACCATACGAGTTTGGTAGTTCAGATTTCCGCGGTTTATAGCAAGGTAACATTTTTATTCCTTTTAAGCCCTAAAGACACACCAACGAAACCAACCAAAGACAACCAAAGACAACCAAAGACAACCAAAGACAACCAAAGACAACCAACGACAACCAACGACAACCAACGACAAAACCTCAGACCAATCGACTCCAGACAAAATTCAATTCAATCAATTTGTATCGGGCATGAATTTTTTCCCACCACGATACAATTTTACGCCAGCGCCATCTAGTTGAGCAGATACACATTATTATTTAATAACTTTGTGATGGCGCTGGGATCGAATTAATGCTGAACAATGTATGAGCTAAGAAAATTCCAATATGTAACAAAATTCAATATGTATGAGCTAAGAAAATTCCAATATGTAACAAAATTTAATATGTATGAGCTAAGAAAATTCCAATATGTAACAAAATTCAATATGTATGAGCTAAGAAAATTCCAATATGTAACAAAATTCAATATGTATGAGCTAAGAAAATTCCAATATGTAACAAAATTCAATATGTATGAGCTAAGAAAATTAAAATATGTAACAAAATTCAATATGTATGAGCTAAGAAAATTCCAATATGTAACAAAATTCGATATGTATGAGCTAAGAAAATTCCAATATGTAACAAAATTCAATATGTATGAGCTAAGAAAATTCCAATATGTAACAAAATACAATATGTATGAGCTAAGAAAATTCCAATATGTAACAAAATTCAATATGTATGAGCTAAGAAAATTCCAATATGTAACAAAATTCAATATGTATGAGCTAAGAAAATTCTAATATGTAACAAAATTCAATATGTATGAGCTAAGAAAATTCCAATATGTAACAAAATTCGATATGTATGAGCTAAGAAAATTCCAATATGTAACAAAATTCAATATGTATGAGCTAAGAAAATTCCAATATGTAACAAAATTCAAATATGCATGAGTTAAGAAATTTCCAATATGTAACAAAATTCAATATGTATGAGCTAAGAAAATTCCAATATGTAACAAAGTTCAATATGTATGTGTTAAGAAAATTCCAATATGTAACAAAATTCAATATGTATGAGCTAAGAAAATTCCAATATGTAACAAAATTCAATATGTATGAGCTAAGAAAATTCCAATATGTTACGAAATTCAAATATCTATGAGTTAAGAAAATTCCAATATGTAACAAAATTCAATATGTAACAAAATTCAAATATGCATGAGTTAAGAAATTTCCAATATGTAACAAAATTCAATATGTATGAGCTAAGAAAATTCCAATATGTAACAAAGTTCAATATGCATGAGTTAAGAAATTTCCAATATGTAACAAAATTCAATATGCATGAGTTAAGAAATTTCCAATATGTAACAAAATTCAATATGTATGAGCTAAGAAAATTCCAATATGTAACAAAGTTCAATATGTATGTGTTAAGAAAATTCCAATATGTAACAAAATTCAATATGTATGAGCTAAGAAAATTCCAATATGTAACGAAATTCAAATATCTATGAGTTAAGAAAATTCCAATATGTAACGAAATTCAAATATCTATGAGTTAAGAAAATTCCAATATGTAACGAAATTCAAATATCTATGAGTTAAGAAAATTCCAATATGTAACAAAATTCAATATGTATGAGTTAAAAAAAATCCAATATGTCATGTGCATTTCATGTGACATTTAATTAGAAAGTGACATAATGTGTATCTACCCAAGAATCAATATAGACAAAACATAAATAGGACAGTGTCTAGTTTTTGGACCCATTGAACAAGGATGGAATGATAACGTTATCAAAATAGCTTCATTACTCCATATAGTATCATACGCCCACCATATGATACTATTTTAATTATCAACTGCATATTATTGTAGCTGATAACAACAGACGCCACCCTTAAATATTAATTTTATTCTAGCCTTTTATCCTAGCTACCACGGCTCATGAGATACAGCCTGGTGACAGACAGACGGACGGACGGACGGACAGTGGAGTCTCAGTAATAGGGTCACGTCTTACCCTTTGGATACGGAATCTAATAATTAACGTAATTCGTTAAAAATATTAATAGTTCGATCAAATAACTACATTCAAGATGGCGTCTCAAAATTCAATCGCAATTATCTATTTTTTTTCTAATACATGATAGTTAGGTTTTAATAATTATTATTATTATCCCGAAAAAAGAAATAATTCCTGTAGGATAATAATAATTGTATAATAATAAAATGACTGATTATTATTTTCTTTTTAAAATCTTATGGAATGTGAAACGCGAAAGTTTGCAAGAATGTATGGATGTTTTTTACTCTTTCACGCAAAAACTACTGAATGGATTTTGATGAAACTTTACAATAATATAGCTTACACATCAGAATAACATATAGGCTATAATTTATAATGATATAGTGTGAATTACCCAAAATATAGCGGATGAAACCGCGGGACGCACATAGTACATAATAATAAAGCCATTTGTATGCAAGTTTCGGACCGAAGTAATATAGTACCATATTAAATATTGTTTTATATATGATAGTATTTGTCTTTTGACCTTCACAAAAAGTATTTAAGTAAACAAAAATATAATGATAAAATATATATAATAACTAGTCAACCCGTCTCGGCTCCGCCCGGGTGCAATTTAACATCCCTGCATTTTAAATCTGTAATATCTTCGACTATATATTCATTCAAATTTCATACTGTGTAGGGCCATATTGATCTATATTAAATGCACAATGTACTTAAGGTACCTAATTGGATAAGGATTAATGCTGTATTGTTTAAAATCGCTTCGTAAATAACCCATTATTTCTCGTAAAAAGTAAAGGTTAAAATGGTTATTGTAGGTTATCCCTACGAGATAGATATATACTATCGCGGACTTATTTGTAGACCTTTTTAAGGTGTACAATACTGTAGTACATTATTTTGATCTATCTCGTAGGGTTCAGCCATCAATATCCGGTGCGTAGTTTTAAAGATCTAAGCATACATAGGGACAGACAGCGAGAAAAATATTAATCTAAAAATCACAGCTACAGCTAATGCAAGTAAAACAGACAGACAGATTAAAAATAAAATCTTACCTTCTAGTAATATCCAAATCAGGTTCTCTATCATTTAATGATATATAATATAGTATAAAGAATGCAATAATCATTATGATCATGAATAGATTCCTCCTCGACCGGTACCATCTTTTTAATATTGATCCTGTCATCTGAAATGATAATTATCTATATAAAATAAGTTTGTATTGTCTGTACTAATTAGTAATGTACCGGCGACTATACCTCATACAAGTTCGAAAGAGAATGTTTACCAACAACCAATGTCAGCTAAATTTTTTAACGATATTGATATTCCTGATAATACATATTATCACAAATAATCATATATATATATATATAATAATCGTGTCGCAGTGTTTGTTACCGCTCGACCGATTTTTATGAAATTTTCGTGTGCATATCGGATAGGTCTGAGAATAGTATAATATAATCTATTCTTTTATTTATATTTTTATTTATATTTACTTTAAATGTAAATGTGATTATATATATGTCGGGGATTTTAAAACAATGTGAAACGAAATGGAAGGAGGAAGATGGGGAATATTGGGGAACACTAAAAGGGGGTGATGGTAATGAGTGGAATATTAGGTAAACGCAACGTAGATACTCCTACTGAAACGATAAATGATCAAATATGATCTCTAACAATTACGAGAGAAACCTAAGCAGTGCCTTGGATTTGTGACCAAGGTGTAGGCTTAAGGACGTCCTTTAAATGATCATAACACTCGCCTCCACTGCTAGGCTCTCTATTTAAACCCAAGGTTAAACGCACATAAACCGAATCTAACACAAGGCTAACCTAACCTAAGGCTAACCTAACCTAACATTGTGTTTACTTAACCACGTGGCAATTACATTGTAAGGACTTACGTGACCTTAGTTGGACAGCACTTCCACACTACACTGCACTTGACACTATCACTATCACTACTTAGATGATGTTCACTTCTTGAGAGACCGCGCACGACTAAGACTTCAGTTAGACTGTCGATCGCATATAAAGGGTTGAGGGTAGATCCAATGAAAGACTGATTTTAGTGTAATGGCGTGTAAAAATAATTGTGATTACATACTTTTTAGGGGCCATTCATCTATTACGTAAGACGATTTAGAGAGGGATAAGCGACCATGTCTTATTTTTTCTTACAAGGGGGTAGGAGGGAGTCTCGATAGCTCATACGTAAGATACCAAAATTTACTATAACCCGACATATATGTTGACTTAAACAATAAGATATATATACATATTTGTAATGTGCTCGCCAAGACCTTTCTTTTGACACCAAACACGTGATAATCAGCTCAGTTTAATTTTTTCGAAGTTAAAATCTGATGTCATTAAAAAAAATCATAAAATTTTTATAGCCTACTTCACCGCGCCATTATTACGAATCTATTGACACCTCACTCATGAAAATTGGTTCAGTAGTGTAGGCGCTAGAGTGGAACATACATTCATAGACTGCCAAAATCATATCCCTTCCTTTTGGCTTCGCCGTAGTCGGGTAAAATTAAAACAAACCAAGCTTACATTTTTCCTTTAGATACTTACGTAATAAATATTAAACAGAGGGGAAGGGATACCCTCTACCCCTCTTATTTTTTCTTGCAATAGAGAGATGGTCAAAAACTAGCGAAAATAGTCTTACGTAATACGAATTAATTCTCCCTTGAATTTGGATGATGTATATAACTTTGTTGTCGAAAAGCTGTTGTCTTTAAAATAATAAAATTCGATACTTTTCTCGGCGATACGAGGGCTGGCCATAGTATAAAATAAATAGTGCTACCGGAGATAAATCTAGTTTTACCGCAATGAATATTTCATAATATTTTTCTAAGCTTGACCTTGGCAACATCACCTTAATGCTAATATTTAAACGCATAAAAACAATTTTAACATAACAACTTGTGAGTGGGTCTCTAGCAATATAATGGACTTTTTCCTGCTTATGTCTGTATAAAATTTCACGTACTTTATCCTCTTAGATAATTGTAATAGGCAAATACCTAAAAAAATGAACAGAGAATCATAAAACAACAGTCAGTTACTAAAAGTCTGTATTTAATATGGAGATATCTAACACCAATACAAGCTAATATAACACATTAAAAAAATTGTTTGTCTTTCTGTCTCACCGTATAAACACTTATATGACGTTAAAACTACTGCACAAAATTTGGTACTGTTTTCACAGAAAATATAGGATATTAGAAAGAAGATGTTGTCATTTAAATATCTCCAGTATTTTAATAAAAATTTAGTCTTTGGCTTTGCACAAACACACACTAGTCGACCCTTGCAACTTTGTTCAAGAGTAGCTCCGCTTCTATTGGTCTTAGCGTGATGATATATAGCCTATAGCCTACCTCGATAAATGGGCTATCTAACACTGAAAGAATTTTTCAAATCGGATCAGTAGTTTCTGAGATTAGCGCGTTCAAGCGAACAAACAAACTACTACCAAGTAACATGTAATAAATAAAATCATGTAAAAAATAAAAATATTCAATTGCGTACAACAGTAATCAATTTTTATTACTATCCCGCAGGAACTCCAATATTTTTCCGGGATAAAAAGTATTATAGCCTACATGTTAATGCAGTTTATAACCTAGTATCTGTGTGCCAAATTTTATTGAAATCCGTTTAGTCATTTTTAGAATTTTGTCTGTCTGTCTGTATAAGCATGACACTAAAACAACTGAAGTCTTGAATAAAATTTGACATATATTTTGAAGTTTTTTTTCTTATGTTACTTTTATTTGTCGTAGCGAGATGTTAAATAGCCTAAGTTACTCCTTGATACATCAGCTATCTACCAGTGAATGTCCCGTCAAAATCGGTACAGCCATTTCAGAGCATTAGCCAGAACAAACAGACAGACAGAAATTGTAAAAAAATGTTGTTGGTATATGTACCGAGTAAAAAGCGGTTATTTTAATATTACAAACAGACACTCCAATTCTATTTTTTTGTAATAATCACGGTATGTAAAACTAATTCATTTTAGTTGCATTAACATAATAATAAAATATGTCAGCGTAAATTCTATGGAAATGAATAGTTTCACTTCATTTTAAGAGACAAAGAAGTCTGGTGTTGCTATCGGCAAAGAACAATATGACAAAGATATAGAAATGTGAATAAATTATGTATCTCTAAAGCTACAAGGGCAAAATCTCCATATTTGCTTTTATTAAATAGCCATTTATGTAAACAATGTTCAACAATCAATAACAACAGAAAATCTCTATCACGCATTGAAAGTTTTTCTAAGAAAAGGGTGTATAAATAATTCTGACAAATATTCTGCCATCAGAGGCGTAGTCAGTATTTTTTTCTGGGGGGGGGGGGGGGGGGGCAGGAGGGGCCAGGGCATGTTATTTTTAATAAAATTTAAATAATAAAAAAGTTTGTGTGTTTGTGACGTTTTTGGGAATAATCTCTGGATCTACTGAACAGATTTTAAAAATTCTTTCACCAATAGAAAGCGACATTATTTGTGAGTGTCATATGCTATATTTGATCCCCATATTCCTACGGGAACGGGAACAGCGGGGGTGAAACCGCGCGGGACTGCTAGTCTATACTAATATTATAAAGAAGTAAGATTTGTATTTTTGTATTTTTGTATGTAACGAATAAACATAAAAACTACTGGACCGATTTCAAAAATTCTTTCACCATTAGGGAGCTACATTATCCCTGAGTAACATAGGCTATATTTATTACAAGAAAAAAATTAGAGATCCTTAGGAAATCTCACGAAAACCAACCCAAGGTGCCAAAAAATTTGCCATAAAATATCTTTCATCGCATGCGCTGCAAAAAGTATAGATGATAGAACAAAAAAATGTTCTACAATATTATAGAACGTATCAATATCTACAAAAAAGTCCGCGAGACCATATGTCCAACTATTATAGTTACGTCACTATAACTACTTTTTTACATTTTAAAAGTTGATAAAAATGCGTATCAAAATCAGACCATGTTTTCTATAACTTTGTATTAATCCTTATCCAAATAAATTATTTCGTATTCAAGACTATTTCAATACCTGTAAATTACTTTTTGAATTATTAAAATCGGACTTTCTATTCAAAAGATATTACGAAATTAAAAATATCAATATAAACAAAAAATACACGACGACGCGACGGGCCAGTGTAGCGACGCAGCGCAGCGAGTAAAGCGGCAAGAGAGGGGGCACCGAAATGCGGGAGGGCCAATATATTTTTAAAAATAATATTCCACCCGCGCGAAGCCGGGACGGGCCGCTAGTAATAAATAAACACGTAATAGACAAAATATGAATGCTTTGCTTTAATCACAAATAAATGTTTTATCGCGATTCGCGGCCTCTTTGTACTTCTCGTCCGTAAACATGTATCAACCATTTGCCGTCGACGCTTTTATTTCTTATTACTTTTTATATTCAAATATTTTGCATCGCTTTTTCTAGGAGGGGGCACCAGGCTTTCTGGAGGGGGCCGTGACCACCATTGCCCCCCCTAGCTACGCCAATGTCTGCCATTTATACTAGTTTTTTTTAAATAAAAACTTTTTTTTCTGTAGTAAAATGCAAAACAAGAATTTTAGATGGCAAGAGAAGTAAAGTTCAATCTTTTTTTAGTAGTAGACTAGTAGTAGTAGTTTTTTTTTAATACTTAGTGTCACTCGAATTTTTTTATTTTTTTTTATCTTTGAGACAATCATCAGTCATCTACTCATCGTTTATATAAAGCCCCCAAGACATTTGATGGACAGATCGTTGGGATGATTTTACAGTCGGCCCTGGTATTTTTGAATGCACTTATGGATTTCCTCCGATTCTGTATTTATCATAAGCTCCTTATGGATTTCCGCGTTTGTCACAAACCATGGGACATCACTAATTGTTCACAATATGGTGTTCTGCATTCTTTGTACAATGTTTATATTTTAAAATTGGGAAAATATTACCATTCAGAAATTTTGAATTTTACTATGAGAAAAAAATTATATCGAAAAGAACCTGAAAACCGTTTGATATAAATGGCAGAAAATTTGTTAAAATTATTTTTATTCATAGCCTTATTAACTCCTAAGTATGAGTAGAAAAGTGCAAATACCCCATAGAAACCCGGCTATACCCTTTATTGCAAGTGTCAATAATATCAATTTTTATATTCATTAAAAAAAATTATTTAAAAGACCATAAAGACTGAAACAAACTTTCAAAAACTTAACAGTTTATAATGATCATAAAAGATGCTACTAATATTATAAACGCGAAAGTTTGTAAGAAAATATGGTTGTTTGTTACTCTTTCACGCAAAAACTACTGAATTGATTTTGATGGAACTTTACAATAATACAGTTTATACATCAGAATAACACATAGGCTACAATTTATAATGATATAGTGTGAATTATCCAAAATATAGGGGGTGAAACTGCGGGACACAGCTTGTACCAAATATTTTAGTCTAAACTCAAGCAATAGAAAGAGCAAGTGTTGCCAGCTTATTGCCTAAGGGTGCCCCCCTTTGCAAAATGTATAAAGATATCAGAGTATCCAAACCAGTTAATGCTGGAAGGAACCAATTAATACCTACAGAGAATAATATTTGTTATTCTATTTACCTAAAATAATCATTACTAATATTATAAATGCGAAAATAACTGTCTGTCTGTTGCAATTTCACGCCAAACCTATTGAACCAATTTAAATGAAATTTGGTATACAGATAGTGTAGAGCCTGAGAACGGACATAGGCTAATTTTTAATGCAAAAAAAGGGTTGTAAGGGGTTGTGAGGAGAGGATTAAAAGTTGTATGGAAGTATCATCATTTTTAGAGTTATTTAGACTGTTAATTTGATATAAATAAATATGACATTCAAAGTTTGTAAAAATGTTACCCTCAAGGGTGTAAAATAACAATAGGGAATAGGGAATGAAAGTATGCAGACAATTTAATATTTCCACACTATTGTTGATACTCAGCTTAACGATAATACAGTTGTAAAACAAATTCATGTAAACAATGGCATTTTGAAAAGAGCGACTGTTGAGTTTCTTGCCAGTTCTTCTCATCAGGAAACTGCTTTCCGAACTGGTGGTAGCTTCAGACAAACTGACTGACCCATTTTAGAAGTATCAAAAGTACTAAGTAAAAATATAATATAATGGAGTTTGTGTTTATATTAACTATAAGTAATCTTTTTTTCTAAAACTCATATACTCAAATTCTGGTGATTGCAAGATAAAGGTGATAGATAATTTAAATGTTAATATTTATTTTACAATTTGTAATAATATTAATAATTTTTATTACTCTTCTTAAGTTCACACAAAATTTGATATTTTCTGAGGAATTTTCAAAAATTAATTTTTCGAAAAGTAAATTTTTTTGAATAATCCGATTTCAAAAATACATTGATGAAATTTTTTTGTTATTAATTTCTAAAATTTTAAAACAAGTTTTATGAATTTTCAAAAAATCATATCTCGAAAACTATGAACTTCCTCGCAAAATGGATTGTAGGTATACACTAAGTAAGGTATATATTGTCGAAAAAAAAAAAACAGGTGTATTCCCTATTCTAGAGAAGTGCCTAAATGTAGGTTTGGGGAATATAAGATTTGTGTTTTTTTAGTTAATATAGTTTTTATACTAGTAATCAAACTAGTGAGGAAAGATGCATGAAACAGCTTGTATGTGGGAATCAATGTAAAGAAGAATAATTTTTTTTTTTTACGTGTTCATAAAAAATTTAAAGCAAAAAGATGTTAAGGATATAAAAAAAAAGAAATTGCATGAGGCAACGCGTGATTATTTATAAAAATAGAACTAAAAAATAAACAAATAAAAAATATTACTTACTATTTCCACTGATTCCAAAACACCTCAATTTAAACTATAAAGCTGTATGTCTAATAATCTTTGCCTTATCCATAAAGGATAAGTTAAAAACAAAAATATTTGAAAATAGAACAATAACAATATTGCCGGCTATTGATTGGTTTGATGCCGCACCTCACTTTTAATCAAATCCATCGCACGAACTACTTACTATCGTTAATCTGTGCAGCGGACAGTCATTTAACTGCGACATTGATAAACAGTAGGCTTGTCGAAAAAGTATCGATATTTTTAGCCGATATATCGATACAAAATATCCAATATTGAAAATTGTACATGTAATAAGAAATCAAAAATCAAAGAAGAAATCAAAGAGTCCAGAGGATTACTGTTAATGGTGTAAAATCTTCTGGATCTTTGCTACAAATGGGCGTTCCACAGGGATCCATTTTAGGACCGTTCTTATTTTTGATTTATATTAATGATCTGCTATATTATGTGAAGAATTTCTGTGATATTGTACTTTTTGCTGATGATACATCTCTTATATTTAAAGTAAATAGAAATAAACATAATTACGACGAGGTAAATAGTGCTTTATCGCAGGTTCTTCAATGGTTTACGGTAAATAACTTAGTTCTTAATGCTAAAAAGACTAAATGCGTTGAGTTTGCTTTACCTAATGTTAAAAAACAAAAATTTAACCTACTGTTAAATAATGAAATTTTAGATGTGGCAGACTCGACGGTATTTCTGGGTATAACTTTAGATTCAAAACTCCAGTGGAATCCCCATTTATTATCTCTAGCGGGCAGACTCAGCTCAGCTGCCTACGCTGTGAGGTAAGTCAGACAAATGACTGATATCAATACTGCTAGGCTAGTTTACTTCAGTTACTTTCACAGTATTATGTCTTATGGCATTTTACTGTGGGGTAGGGCCGCGGACATTGAATGAATTTTTGTACTTCAAAAGAGAGCTGTTCGGGCCATTTATAATCTTAGAGCACGAGATTCACTTAAAGATGTTTATAAAAAAATAGACGTCCTTACAGTCCCATCACAATACATATATTGTAATATTTTGTACATTTACCAGAATATAGATTCGTATTCAAAACACAGTGACAAACATAATTTTAATACTAGAAACAGAAATAAACTTGTAACGCCTTACTTTCGTCTCCACAAAGTCAGTAATAGTTTCATGGGGCTTGGTGTTCGCATCTATAATAAGATCCCACAGCCTATATTAGACTTGCCACTTCAACAATTTAAAACTCGTATCAAGAAGTCAATAATATATAAAGCATACTATAATGTACAGGATTACTTAAATGATGAGAATGCTTGGAATCTAAGTGACGTTGACTCTCAAGCTAAATGATTTGTATATCAATAATTTATGTAAACATGGCTTTTTGAAAAGAGCGACTGTTGAGTTTCTCTTGGCCGGCTCTTCTCAACAGAAAACTGCTTTCCGAGCTGGTGGTAGCTTCAGACAAACTGACTGACCGACCAATTTTTGACGTATCAAAAGTACTTTTTATACAAAAGTCTAATTGAAATAAAATATTTTGAGTTTTGAGTTTTTGAGAAATAATAAAAAATACTATGTTTAAAAGAACCGACTTCAAAAACTAAAAAAAATGGACTAAAAAGTAAGAAACAATTCCGTTATTTATTAACCTCCCTTAATTAAGAAAATAATATACAATTATTGTTATTGTTGTAGTCGGTGCGAGCCAGGTGAACACACGTGTAGTGAAATAGAATAGTAATAGGTATTAGTGGTGTTCCGGATATCCGTATCTGTATCCGTATACGCGGATATCCGCGGGAGAAAAAATATCCGTATCTGTATCCGTATCCGTTACATTTTTGACGGATCTTTTACCTTATAAATGTTTAATACACAGATTCAATTCTACATGTAGGTGAATAGGTAGCAATAAATTACTATTAAATTTCAATCAATTAATTTTTTATTTTTATAATCTAATATTTAGTTACTTTTTATTGCAAACATTTAACGTTTGAAAAAGATGTTCCCGGATGTGACATTTTGACAGAACTTTTGTTGTCAGTCTTTTTTCAAGAATAAATCATATTGTTTTATATATTATCTTTATAAACTTTTGTTTCAAAGTCACGCGCACCGACACAAATTGAGTAAGATAGTTAAGATCCGTATCCGTATCCGCAGATCTTGACGCCATTGATCCGTATCTGAATCCGTATCCGCGGATATACTTTTATAACGATCTGACACATCCCTAATAGGTATATCTATTGAACGAACCTGTAACGAAATAGTGTGAAAGATTGTACTATTATAACTACT
Source organism: Limenitis camilla (assembly GCA_905147385.1). Taxonomy (NCBI): domain Eukaryota; kingdom Metazoa; phylum Arthropoda; class Insecta; order Lepidoptera; family Nymphalidae; genus Limenitis; species Limenitis camilla. The sequence goes on along the minus strand of LR990249.1, from coordinate 10,157,769 downwards.
ATGTACTATACTATTGCTGACAGGTTAATAAACAACGGACTCATTTCTTACATTTTAGTCCATTTTTTTAGTTTTTGAAGTCGGTCTTTTTGAACGTAGTTTTTTTTTACTTTTTAGTGTCTGTAATAATTTGTTCTGTAAACTACAATAGGATTTTTCTAGATTACATCAGGTAGACTGTAACACTTCTTTGCTTTTTATTATCAAATATTAAATACTTGACCATAGCTACTTAAAATTTTATTTATCTATGGGCAGGCCTACGAGAGGTGCCGCGCGCCTTAAACAATATAGATCCCATGAAACGGGAACGGAAAAACCAAATAACAACTATTCCGCATCAAATTAAAGAAGAATTACATTAATTACGGATCATAAATCTCAGCGTAATCGGTATACATCAATTAAAAAAAAACAGTATCAATCGAATTGAGAACCTTCTTCTTTTTGAAGTCGGTTAAAAACGATACGTTTTTGGGAAGAAGTTCCTTAGTTAGGGGCGTTACAGAGCATCCTTCCTTCCCTACCCTAGTCGGCAAAAACCGTTCGTAACGTTAAAAAAAAAGCATAAAAATTTTATCGAAGCAAATATATATAATACTTCTACAATATGGGAATCAAATGAAAGGGCTTGCTAAGAATGGACTAATTATTTTATGCCCTAGTTGGGCCTATTTTTTTATAATATTATATTACATATTCGTCCGGTAGGTGGCGCTGATGATGGTATAGTCGAGTGATTTCATACAGTCCACATTTTTAAATTTAGTACAAATGTTTTAGGTCTTCCTTAATAAAGATAACGTGATGCTTACTTTGCCAACACAATCTGGCAGGTGATTTCACACAGTCAACATTGTCTATAATAAGGAACTTCGTTCTTATCTAGTGTCCCACGATACCAAATTTTTTTATTTTTATAACTAAAGTCACTAGAATCAAAAACTGTTAAGGATAGAAACGAACGGAAAAAAGTAACTGTACTGGCTGACAGCGGAGCAAGTAAAGAGCGTTTTTTTATTTTCGCTGCCGGACAAATATTGGTTTGCCTGTTTTTTAGTTATTAAAATTTTTGTAATTATTTCCTAATAAAACGGAATACTGATAAAATACCTCCAAACTTATTGAGATTTTTATACATTTAAAAATTAGAATTGATATAACATTAACCTATACACATATTTATAATATTAGATATTTTTTTTCTCGATATATCAACGTTGATATTGATATTTAATAAATATCGATATATAGATAGTTTTTTTACTTCCGACATCCCTAATTAACAGCCTCTGCGAAAATGACACTTAACTGCCACAGTGCTGCCGGTTGATGGAAACCGAATTACCCGTTTTCCCAAAAGAAATAACCTGATTTTATTTTATATGTATGTTCTTTACCTAACTTATAAGACATAATTAATTGCTTACCAAAATATAGTATTTGTACGTTTTTTTGAAGTGAAACTTCTTTAGAATCCTTGTGATTTCAAACCGGATGCAACGGAAAAAACGACAGGTAAGAGACACAAATACAAAAATGTGTAGGAAAGAATGAGACAGAAATATACAAAACGACAGGTAAGAGACACAAATACAAAAATGTGTCGGAAAGAATGAGACAGAAATATACATACTATTTTATATTATTATATATATTCATCTCATTCTTTTGTCGATTTACTGAAGTTTCACTTCTATCGTGTGTGAATCGCACACACACCTTTTTTTTTATTTTATAAGAGCTTCAATTATATATTCTTAATATTATTAGATCTACTGAAATTAGATGTCTCATATTAAAGAGTCAGTAGATGAGGTGAGAGAGATTGGATTACCGACGTGGCCCTTAGCTTAGTTGGAGGGGTTAAAGAATACTAGTAGTATGTGATCTATAGGTACTCCTAGTATTCTTTTTTTTTAATTTTTCCTAACTAGTCAAGTCTGAAAATATGAAATTTATGCCTAATAAAAGAATTACTGTCTCGAATTACCCGAAAAATTGGTAAATTGCATGCTTATTGGCAACATTGGCCTGACAACTATTTACTCCGCGTGACAGCCCCACAATGTCGCCAACTTACGAAAATGAAATATTAATGGAAAACCTAAATAATATATTAATTATTAACCCCCGACGCTACAACGACGATGTGTTAAAAATATAATGTGTATATTTGTCTTTGGCATCGTAGCGTAGGAATAAATAGTTTAAATAATAATAAATTACTTCAAATGTTATATATGTCGGAGCTAAGTTAGGCTAAAAAATAAAAAAAATCCTAACCTAACGTTGTGTTTACATTACCATGTCAGGTACTCACGTGACCTTAATCGGACAGCACTCCCAGCACTAACACAATTACACTTTCACTAGCACTACTCAGATAATATACACTCCTTGAGAGACTGCAGTCCGACTGTCGAGGTTATGTAGAGGCGAGATTGTCAAAACGATGGCGATGTCGAATCGATTATTCGATAATCGTTTATAAATCATTGAAGCATAATTATTTAACTTATTGTTGTCGAAGTCATTGAATGTTCCATGCAAAATTCACATACATTAGCTATTGTATAGAAGAAAACCTTGCTTTGTTTTATTACAACTATCTTTTATACACGCCTCACTCGCTTTTCATTTGTTTTTCCTTTAATGAAAGTCTCGCCTCATATTAGCAGATTTATTTTCCGACTACTCGACTCGACTCAGCTTCCCATTAGTGCAATTTACCACGTGTATATATTGTGACATATTATAAGCTCTCTTAAGTTGGCGGGGACAAAAGATTGTTTTTAATTTTTTTTGCTAATTCGATTGTTCGTCATTTTAAAATTTAAATTTTTCGATAAAGCTCCTGTTGATGTGTATTTTATAAAACATTTCTCAACGAAGAAGGCTGCTGAAGTGATAGAGTGCAGTCCAACATAACAAATTCATCTCAACTGCATCACTTTAATCTGAAAATTTTTTACACAGAAATAAATTTTTTACCAGTTTATTTTACAACATTGCCCTAGGGCCCTATGTCACTGTAATTGACTCTATCACTTCAGTAGCCTTCTTCGTTGAGAAATGTTTTATAGAATACACATCAACAGGAGCTTAATTAAAATTTTAAAATATTAACAATAAGAAGCATAATATTAATTATTTTATAGATTTTAGTTTATATATTAAAAAAATGATTAGTTGATTTACCAAAATCGATTTTTTGGTGATTTAGATGAACATGCCTAAGGTGGGTGTAACGATATTGACAAAAAATTAATTATCAGCGTAAATAAGATGGAACAAACATTTTTTTTGATCGAACAAAAAAAAAAAAAAGAAAAAAGCTTAGTTACTATAATTGTCGGTGCTAAGTTCAGATTGAATTTTTAAAAATTATTTTGAAAAAAATGAGTAACGAACAAACGATAAATTTGATCGAACAAACGACGAACAAACGAATTAGCAAAAAAAAATTAAAAACAATCTTTTGTTCCCGCGAACTTAAGAGAGCTCATATTATAATCCCACAGGAACTCTACATTATTTCGGGATACAAAGTCTGGGATACAAAGAATGCCGACATTAAAAAAAAATGTAAAAATTCCTACTGATAAAAAAGTACCTTAAACGATTTTATTGTTTTTTATTTATAAAATATTCGCAAACTATATACAAAAATACGATTTAAATAAAAAAAATTATGTATAACTAACTGTGACCGCGACTTCGTCTGCGTTTCATCCCCTATTCCCTATTGTTATTTTACACCCTTGAGAGTAAAACTTTTACAAAATTTGAACGTCATATTAATTTATATCGAATCAACAGACTAAACAATAAGTTTCAAGCTTCTTTTTATCCCCTCCTATCAATCCCTTATAACCCTTTTTTCGTTTAAAAAAGTAGCCTACGCCCTTTCTCAGGTTCTAGACTATCTTTATACCAAATTTCATTTAAATCAATTCAGTAGTTTTGACATAAAAGCACGATGGAAAGACAGAGTTATTTTCGCATTTATAATATTAGTAAACACACGATAGAAGTGAAACTTCAGTAAATCGACAAAAGAATGAGATGAATATATATAATAATATAAAATAGTATGTATATTTCTGTCTCATTCTTTCCTACACATTTTTGTATTTGTGTCTCTTACCTGTCGTTTTGTATATTTCTGTCTCATTCTTTCCTACACATTTTTGTATTTGTGTCTCTTACCTGTCGTTTTGTATATTTCTGTCTCATTCTTTCCTACACATTTTTGTATTTGTGTCTTTTACCTGTCGTTTTTTCCGTTGCATCCGGTTTGAAATCACAACGATTCTAAAGAAGTTTCACTTCAAAAATTTTTAGTGACACGTAATGCTTATTGTCTCCTCGGATTCGAATTGCCACACGACCTTCAGCGCACATACGTACAGTATACAACTATTAGACCACGAAGGCTACAAACAACTTACAATAAATAATAGATACTAGCATCTGCCTACGATTTTGTATGCGAAAAAATTTTCCTTTAGTCTCGTCACATCTTTGTAGATTTATTTTCCGACTAGTTCCGAATAGTTGTGTTATAAAAATATTCAGGCCATCAATTAACACAGCAACCACCAGGAAATTATGACTTCCTTTATATGTACTGTGACGTCACTTGCATATAACTAAAGGAGGACGAACTGTAAAATTGTCGAAAAATTCTGGATAACAATCAAAATCTACACTAATATTATAAAGAGGAAATATTTGTATTTTTGTATGTAACTACTGGACCGATTTCAAAAATTCTTTCACCATTAGAAAGCTACATTATCCCTGAGTAACATAGGCTATATTTATTACAAGAAAACATTAGAGATTATTAGAAATTCTTACTAAAACCAACCCAAGGTGTAAAAAAATTAGCCATAAAATGTCTATCATCGCATGTGCTGCGGAAAGTATTGATGATAGAACAAAAAAATGTTCTACAATATTATAGACCATATCAGTATCTACAAAAAACTCCGCGAGACCATATGTCCAACTATTGTAGTTATGTCACTATAACTACTTTTTGATAGAAATGCCTATCAAAATCAGACCATGTTATCCATACCTTTGTATTGATTCTTATCCAAATTCAGGTAAATAAATTATAGTCTAGCAACGGAATACAAACACTTGTAACCTCGGAACCTCGACCTTATGTTACATAACAAATTGTGCAAAGTTTTATCGATACGTTTCACTTACACACACACATACACATAGACAACAGCTAAACTAAATCAGTGAACACTCGTATATTAGACGGTAGTGATGTGTTTTGTGTCTTACGTTCTAAAATATTAAAGGAATTCGAAAGGTACTGTTAATCTATCTATATAAAAAAATTGTAAATATTCTGTTTGTATAGAAGAATAATTACTAATTATTCTGTTTGTTTAAAAAATACTATTGTTTGTATTATAAATGCGAAAATATCTCTGTCTGTCTGTCGCTCTTTCATGCTAAAAGTACTGAACCTATTTAAATGAAATTTGGTATACAGATAGTCTAGAGCCTTAAAAAGGACATAGGCTACATAAAGTTGTATAGAAGTATCTTGAAACTTATTTTGTAGACTGTTGATTCGATATAAATAAATATGGCATTCAAAGTTTGTAAAAGTTCCACTCAAGGGTGGATTAGGTAATCATACTAACTTTGCAACCCCCTTAAACTCCCATAAGGAATGACTTTCGAAAAAAAATAATACACGTGTTTCATGACATTCGATGATGAACCTTCATATTGAATTTCATTTAAACTTCAAAAACGACAAAGTAACATACTAACTTTGCACCTCCATTTTACCCCCTTAGGGGGTGAATTTTCAAAAATCCTTTTTTAGTGCTCCTTTAAGTTATAAAAGGAACCTCTGTGCAAAATTTCAAGTTTCTAACCCTTATAGATTTGGCCCTGCGTTGATATGTCTGTCAGTCAGCTTCTCCTTTTATATATATAGATGTGTTGTTCAGTTCAGCTAATCTGTAACACGACAGTCATTGACTATTAGGCAGTGCGAAGTTCGCCGGGTAAGTAGTATATAATATTTATATACAGCATATAAATTATTAACATAATAACATCCGACAGAGCTCTAGACAATAATAACACTAGCTTAACCTCGCGGTTTCACCCGCGGGGTGATGTTAATTGTGATAATTACGACGTTAGGGTCGCGCACTCACCACTATTTTGGCGATTATAGCTTCCACATAAAATATAGATATATAGTGTCTCAGGCTTTTATGTAGGACTATTTAAGATAAACATTTCCATCATACATTATATACGTGTAACTGCAACTATTTTTGCAGCGCACGACAAAATAGCTCGCAGATGGCAGATTTTTTCCCACTTACTTTCCCACGTTATATTTTGGATAATTCACACTATATCATTATAAATTATATCCTATATGTTAATTTGATGTGTAAGCTACATTATTGTAAAGTTTCATCAAAATCCATTCAGTAGTTTTTGCGTAAAAGACTGTCACATGACAGAATGCGTAATTCAAATGTATTTGATCGTTAATATTTTTTTCTTAAATTTTCCAGAAAAAAAACACTACAATGAAGATTTTAGTAATCTTAACAACACTGATAGCCTTGACCGCAGCTGATAAACGGTGTCACGGCGGCTACATAGATAACAGATACTACAATTTGGACATTATTAAAGAAGGAGTAAACAACATTCACGACTTGGCCATAAACCGTAATGATGAATCTCTTTACTTCACCTATGATGATTTTAACGGAACCCTGAGCAGACGCCTCGCCCATTTTGATATAACAACGAGAAAAGCAACTGTAATTGATGGTATTAGAAATGCTACAGCAATAGCCATAGATCAATTCTATGGGAGGGTCTATGTAGGAGGATCTGATGGTTTGTACAAACTGAATGAATTTAGAGCGGAAAGACTTCCAATACAAGATGATATAAAATCCTTACATTTTAAAGAAGTATTATATTTCGTCAATAATAGACAAGAAGCGTTTAAATTTGAAGACGGTTACGCTACACCAGTACAAGAACTACGTGGAGTTAAAGTAGATAGTTTAGTTATAGATGAAGATAGTAATATAATTTTTACAGAAAAATCTAAAATATTTCGAGTTAAATTAGGTACTAGAGCAATAAACACACACGAAAGACATACAGCTAATAAAATAGCTATTGATGTGTATTCTAGAGCTATATTGTGTACTAAAGATGGTTTGTACATGTATAATAAATATAAATTTGTGTTCGATAAAATAGCAGAATTGAAGAATCTTAAAGCTATGACGTTTAATAAGATGAATGATCCGGTTTATGCTGTTAATGATTTACTTGTTAAGCTTAGTGTTAGCTCTATTGGTTGTTTTGAAGATTAAGTTATTAATACTGTTAAATTAATTGATTAAAATTACTGAAGAAAGAGCTGTACAGATATTTTAAAAGCAAAACTTTTCCTTACCAATCAATTGGACGTTTTCTATTCAACATTTGTATTTAAACCTTTCCTTACCAATCCATTGGAAGTTTTCTATTCAACATTTGTATTTAAAACCTTTCCTTACCAATCCATTGGAAGTTTTCTATTCAACATTTGTATTTAAACCTTTCCTTACCAATCCATTGGAAGTTTTCTATTCAACATTTGTATTTAAACCTTTCCTTACCAATCAATTGGAAGTTTTCTATTCAACATTTGTATTTAAACCTTTCCTTACCAATCCATTGGAAGTTTTCTATTCAACATTTGTATTTAAAACCTTTCCTTACCAATCCATTGGAAGTTTTCTATTCAACATTTGTATTTAAACCTTTCCTTACCAATCCATTGGAAGTTTTCTATTCAACATTTGTATTTAAACCTTTCCTTACCAATCCATTGGAAGTTTTCTATTCAACATTTGTATTTAAACCTTTCCTTACCAATCCATTGGAAGTTTTCTATTCAACATTTGTATTTAAACCTTTCCTTACCAATCCATTGGAAGTCTTCTATTCAACATTTGTATTTAAACCTTTCCTTACCAATCAATTGGAAGTTTTCTATTCAACATTTGTATTTAAACCTTTCCTTACCAATCCATTGGAAGTTTTCTATTCAACATTTGTATTTAAACCTTTCCTTACCAATCCATTGGAAGTTTTCTATTCAACATTTGTATTTAAACCTTTCCTTACCAATCAATTGGACGTTTTCTATTCAACATTTGTATTTAAACCGTTCCTTAACAATCAATTTGACGTTTTCTATTCAAATTTTGTATTTAAAACCTTTCCTTACCAATCCATTGGAAGTTTTCTATTCAACATTTGTATTTAAAACCTTTCCTTACCAATCCATTGGAAGTTTTCTATTCAACATTTGTATTTAAAACCTTTCCTTACCAATCCATTGGAAGTTTTCTATTCAACATTTGTATTTAAACCGTTCCTTAACAATCAATTTGACGTTTTCTATTCAAATTTTGTATTTAAAACCTTTCCTTACCAATCCATTGGAAGTTTTCTATTCAACATTTGTATTTAAAAGCTTTCGTTACCAATCAATTTGACGTTTTCTATTCAACATTTGTATTTAAAACCTTTCCTTACCAATCCATTGGAAGTTTTCTATTCAACATTTGTATTTAAAACCTTTCCTTACCAATCCATTGGACGTTTTCTATTCAACATTTGTATTTAAACCTTTCCTTACCAATCCATTGGACGTTTTCTATTCAACATTTGTATTTAAAACCTTTCCTTACCAATCCATTGGAAGTTTTCTATTCAACATTTGTATTTAAAACCTTTCCTTACCAATCCATTGGAAGTTTTCTATTCAACATTTGTATTTAAAACCTTTCCTTACCAATCCATTGGAAGTTTTCTATTCAACATTTGTATTTAAACCGTTCCTTAACAATCAATTTGACGTTTTCTATTCAAATTTTGTATTTAAAACCTTTCCTTACCAATCCATTGGAAGTTTTCTATTCAACATTTGTATTTAAAAGCTTTCGTTACCAATCAATTTGACGTTTTCTATTCAACATTTGTATTTAAAACCTTTCCTTACCAATCCATTGGAAGTTTTCTATTCAACATTTGTATTTAAAACCTTTCCTTACCAATCCATTGGACGTTTTCTATTCAACATTTGTATTTAAACCATTCCTTACCAATCCATTGGACGTTTTCTATTCAACATTTGTATTTAAACCTTTCCTTACCAATCCATTGGACGTTTTCTATTCAACATTTGTATTTAAAACCTTTCCTTACCAATCCATTGGACGTTTTCTATTCAACATTTGTATTTAAAACCTTTCCTTACCAATCCATTGGAAGTTTTCTATTCAACATTTGTATTTAAACATTTCCTTACCAATCAATTGGACGTTTTCTATTCAACATTTGTATTTAAACCTTTCCTTACCAATCAATTGGACGTTTTCTATTCAACATTTGTATTTAAACCGTTCCTTAACAATCAATTTGACGTTTTCTATTCAAATTTTGTATTTAAAACCTTTCCTTACCAATCCATTGGAAGTTTTCTATTCAACATTTGTATTTAAAACCTTTCCTTACCAATCCATTGGAAGTTTTCTATTCAACATTTGTATTTAAAAGCTTTCGTTACCAATCAATTTGACGTTTTCTATTCAACATTTGTATTTAAAACCTTTCCTTACCAATCCATTGGAAGTTTTCTATTCAACATTTGTATTTAAACCGTTCCTTACCAATCAATTGGACGTTTTCTATTCAACATTTGTATTTAAACATTTCCTTACCAATCAATTGGACGTTTTCTATTCAACATTTGTATTTAAACCTTTCCTTACCAATCAATTGGACGTTTTCTATTCAACATTTGTATTTAAACCGTTCCTTAACAATCAATTTGACGTTTTCTATTCAAATTTTGTATTTAAAACCTTTCCTTACCAATCCATTGGAAGTTTTCTATTCAACATTTGTATTTAAAACCTTTCCTTACCAATCCATTGGAAGTTTTCTATTCAACATTTGTATTTAAAACCTTTCCTTACCAATCCATTGGAAGTTTTCTATTCAACATTTGTATTTAAAAGCTTTCGTTACCAATCAATTTGACGTTTTCTATTCAACATTTGTATTTAAAACCTTTCCTTATCAATCCATTGGAAGTTTTCTATTCAACATTTGTATTTAAAACCTTTCCTTACCAATCCATTGGAAGTTTTCTATTCAACATTTGTATTTAAACCGTTCCTTACCAATCAATTGGACGTTTTCTATTCAACATTTGTATTTAAACATTTCCTTACCAATCAATTGGACGTTTTCTATTCAACATTTGTATTTAAACCTTTCCTTACCAATCAATTGGAAGTTTTCTATTCAACATTTGTATTTAAAAGCTTTCGTTACCAATCAATTTGACGTTTTCTATTCAACATTTGTATTTAAAACCTTTCCTTATCAATCCATTGGAAGTTTTCTATTCAACATTTGTATTTAAACCTTTCCTTACCAATTTATTGGAAGTTTTCTATTCAACATTTGTATTTAAAAGCTTTCGTTACCAATCAATTTGACGTTTTCTATTCAACATTTGTATTTAAAACCTTTCCTTATCAATCCATTGGAAGTTTTCTATTCAACATTTGTATTTAAACCTTTCCTTACCAATTTATTGGAAGTTTTCTATTCAACATTTGTATTTAAAAGCTTTCGTTACCAATCAATTTGACGTTTTCTATTCAACATTTGTATTTAAAACCTTTCCTTACCAATCAATTGGACGTTTTCTATTCAACATGGTAATTAGCCATTTTAAGGCTATTTCAAACGGTGACACACATGTAAATGTAATGCTCTCGTGCTCGCTCGTATCGTACCGTAAACCGTCACCGCGCGCGATTCCACTGGCTGAACAAGACTGCGAATGCGGTTGAAACTGTAGTACAAAGTTACCATAACAATACGTGAGATGGTGGTGATAACAACACCATAGAAATTGCTTGGTGTATGATTTCTTAAAGAAAGAGCTGTATGTTAAACCTTATCTTAACCCATTCCTTTATAAGCAGTTTGGATTAAAAAAAAATTCTTACACTTTCTTTATGTATCAATCTGTCGCATAAATAAAAATAAAAATAATAAAATAAAAGTTAAAAATAATTTCAATCATGGTGTCCTAAATATAGGACGATGGGAAGGAATGGTTTTCAGCGATTTCAAAGATATAAGATAAAATAATTAGAATTACTAATCGCAAGATATGTTTACTAATTGAATAAAATAATTGTATCAAAAATATAAAAATTGTAAATATTAATCGTAATTATAAGTTTATAGACAATAAAGAGTTAATTGTTTGAAACATGTTTTATTTCTTTTTTAATCTGTGACCATTATATTTCAAACAAACTGATTTTTATGGAAATTCATTTTAATATTTTTTAATAGCTATTTAATCTTTTATAATTATATTATTTAACTTATTAATGGTAAAAAGATCATATTAAAAATATACTTCGTGATGTCCCTTAGTCTGGCTGAAAAAAATGAAATTAAAAAAAATAATGTCAAAATTTTTCACTTGTCATATTGCGGATTATTTAATTAAATTAATTAATATTTTTAAAGTAATATGGAAATAAAATGGACATTGATGTCAGCTTTTTGGAAGGTAAATAACTTGTATTTGCGAACACTACATTTGTGTAAACAGTAAAATAATAAAAAAATACTGTTTCAGTGTTTAATAGGAATACACAGAGGTATCCGACGAGCTAAAAAGAATTACTATTGTATGGCAATACTATTTTTTATGGTAATATTGATGGGAGTTTACATGTGGAGTTGGTACATGTGCATCAAGATTGAAAATGAGATGCATCCGTATGTTGGTTTTTACTTAATTTATAATCAAGTAAAGTATATTTATTTAAAAAATAACAATACAAAGTTGCAGCTGTTATTCTATTATTTGTTACACTCTACTCACCAATAGATGGCGCTACAAGAACATATTAATTATTTAATAACAAATGTTTTACTATCTTTAAATTGATTAATCCCGTTAATCCAAACTTTTCAATTTTTTATAACCATCATTTCATTAAGTTTTTTTCAATAACTTTTCTGTTTGAGTGTATTTTTACTCTTTTAAATATGTAAGCATATTCTTTGCGGTTTTTATTCTTTTCACTTCGTTTCAATCTATTTGCCAATAGGTGGCGCTATAAGTACGTACATTTTTAAAATGAAATAAATTATTTAAACTATTTTTAAAACGATTATTTTTGTTAATCCAAACTTTTCAATTTTTTATAACCATAATTTCATTTAGTGATTAAATCTGAAGGGTTTTGAATAACTTTTCTGCTTATGTGTGTGTTCACTCCTCTGGATTGTAACGTTGATTGTTTATAACAAAAATAATTATTTAAACACAATGCCTGTTTTCTATTATTCTTATTTTTTATACATTTGGGTAACATATGCTTGTAATTGTATAAAGTACATTCAAGAAGCGTTTTGTGTAATTTAAATCCTCTTAATTTTTTTTCTAAAATAGCAATAAAATTTTGTGATCTTATAAAATACTAGTCGACCCGTGCCGGCTTCGCCCGGGTGCAATTTAACACTTGTACTTAGCCGTAACCGCTATGTCCCTGCATTTTAAATCTGTAATATCTTCGATAATATTCATTTTTATTTCATACTGTGAAGCACCATATTGATCTATATTAAATGCACAATGTATTTAAGGTACCTAATTGCATAAGGATTAATGCTGTATTGTTTAAAATCACTTTGTAAATAAGCCATTATTTACGGGTTTATTACTTCTTTAAATATACATTAACTAGTCGACTCTCGCCACTTATTCACGTGTAGCTTAGCTTCTATTGGTCTTAGCGTGACCTTCCTCGATAAATGGGCTATCTAACACTGAAAGAATTTTTCAAATCGGACCAGTAGTTCCTGAGATTAGCGTGTTCAAACATCTTCATATATTCGTACAAGTATAAGATTTATTTTCTCAACAAATTGTTTTTGACAGTTATCAAGTAAACACCCGCATAACATCAGACACAGAATGTGAGTTCCCTGATGTTGATCCATTTTCTGAAGTAGCTCAACGATATAACAGGAATATGCCCAAAATTGTCTGTGACGGCGTTGATTGGGTTGAGTGTAATGTAAGCAACATTTAGGTACTTATCTTAGCAACATCTGGGTATATTAGGCAGATTTTTTATTCTAATTTTCTTGGAGAAAAATTGTTCAATGTAGGTAAATTAATAAATATGTATAAACACGTATAAGTAAACCAAAATAATTTGTATATAAATAAATATTAAAAGGCTTCTCCCCTTCCTGATTTTGATGATGACAACTTCATCATCATCATTACAATTTTGTGAAACTTTTTCTATTTTTTTTAGATGACTGAATGTAAAATAACTCCATATATAAACGATACTATGAAAAACATTGAATGTCACTACAAAGATATAATATATGTTGACGAACATAGCTATACTATTGCTCCGCCTGTAAAAGTTCTCAACGATGATATTTATAGATTAAATAGAAGTGATTTCTTTAAAGTTTCCTGCTTTGGGTATAATAAAAATGGGTAAGTAATAAGTAGTAATACCTACACATGTTATTGATACGTGTACCAAATATTTTTTGTAATATATTATAGTCATAAAATTATATATTAAAATAATTAAACCAATGGATTTATTACTTCATTTACTGAGATTTTTAATTGTATTTTTGGAAACCAAAAAAAAATTTTTTTTCCTAAAAAAAATGCAAATTATTTTAAATTCATCATAACAATTCTTCGAGCTTCGATCTCTATGTAGTCTCACGTCGTAGGAATCCGCTATGTCGCACGTTAGTTTAGAGTAAATAAAAATATGTAGTTACGCCATCTATTGGCAACTTTGTGACCCGTCATTCTGTCCTACCCAATCGCTCCCGTCGACATGCTCTTCGACAATTTTGATTCGGCCCCACAAGCGCGTTGAGCTGAGACGTTGCTCTCCTGTATATCCCGATATATTGGTGAGGAACCGTCCTGTGCAGCTTAATCGGCGTCGTAGAAGACCGGAGGACGAGCAGCAAAAAGTAAGGAATAATTCACGTCTTCCCTATTTTTCCCATCGCGCGGCTTGTGAGGCAATGTCACTATCAACCAGATTCGGCACCAATTTTTTTTTATGGTAGATAAGGTGTAAACGAGCAGATGGTCCACCTGATGGTAAGTGGCCACCATCGCCCAAAGACATGTCGATGCGTTGCATCCTCGAAGTTAGAGTGGGGAGCCCAGAGTCCACTGAATCCGCAGAGATGGAAGAGGGAGGGGGAATATAATACTTCCTTTTAAATGTTTTGACCAGTAGTTTCGGACTGTTATCGAAACGGTGGCACGGATACAACTCGGGTATAAGACCCATAGAGCCCATAGAAGTCCCTCCTGGAAGAGAAAATACCATAAACATACTAATAATCGGCTTCGATTCCGCATCTCATAATGGTTTTATACGAAAATTGCCGAAAAGTTACAAATTTTTGATTGAACTTGGAGCTGTTATACTTAAAGGGTAAGTTATGTAAATTGAATAATTCTGTTTCCTGTCCGGACAAGGTTTGTGTGAAAGTAAAAGTGAGTGAGACAGAAGACAGTGAGTGAGATGGTGGTGTCCACTGCAAATCATTCACGTACTACGCATTATATAATAGAAATTTAATGCGTGTGTGTGATTTAAACGTTCAGAATACGCCTCAACGAAGCGTTAACTAAGTGACGTCATTGTAAATCCAACATGGCGGACCAATAGTAACCTTTTATGCACACGCCTATGATATGGGTATGGTTTCGTTAAGGAGAATACAAATAATAAAATAAGTTCACTCTAAATCCAACATGGCGAATAGCCCAAGATGGCGGACTAGTTATTTCAGGCACTACTCGGTATCCGATTAAAAAAAGGGAAGAAAGGCTAATTGTTTGTGTGAGTTGAACGTTCAGAATACGCCTCAACGAAGCGAGGGCGTGTCTGCTGTTATTCGTACAATTTTTTTTTTAAAGAATACTAGCAATATAAAAATACTTCATGGATATATATATATATATATATATATATGACGGAAACAATCGTCTGTGCACAACGGATGGCCTATTATATAAGCTACCTAAGGTCAGGGTATAGATAAACACTCGCCTCCACTGCTCAGGCTCTCCGTTTAAACCTAAGGTTAATAGCACATAAACCTAACCTAACACAAGACGAGGTAATTACATTGTAAGGTACTCACGTGACCTTGATCGGACAGCACTCCTAGCACTAACACAACACTATCACTCATTCAGACACTACTTCACTTCTTGAGAGACCGCGCACGACTAAGACTTCAGTCAGACTGTCGATGGCATATAAAAGGTCGAGACTGTCAAATCAACGGAAGTGATCACTACCCTATTCCAACGCCACAGATAGCGATAACGGTCATCGGTGCACACAGTCGGAGTGCATTCTTAAGCGAGGTCTCTCAAGGAGTGGATATTATCAGGGTAGCGCTAGTGAAAGTGTGTGATAAGACTATCTTACATTGTAGTTACCCCTTGGTAATGTAAGCTCAACGTAAGGTTAGGTTAGTTTATTCACAATTGTGTTTAATTTTCAGTTATAACATAGTGGGTGATGGGACTCCAGATGCGTTATTCCCTATTCTGTCAGGAAGAACTGAGTTACAGCATCCTTACGCGAGGCAAAGATATTCCAAGGAAATATTTCTAGATCCAGATCTTTTTATATTTCATACTGCCAAACAAGATGGGTAAGGAAGAAAACAAATATATTTTTTTTGATGATTTTTCCTAGTTTTTTTGCCTGATGAAAGCAATGTATCGAAAGTAAAAATGTTCCTTGATGAAACGCAGTTTCTGTTTCAATATTTTGAAGTTAACCTTTGATTGGATTGTCACAAACCAACAATGATCTAGTTCATAATAATTATTGAAATTGATTTTGAGGAGTTTTCTGGTATTTCTTCGAAAATAATAAGGAATACTTGAAGTATCATTGTGCCAACAAATGATCGTCGTTGTTTAAAAAATAAACCGGCCAATTGGGGCTTCGTACAACGGCTTCGACAAGCAACAGAACAGGGGCAATAGAAATACATCATATGTGAGAGTTTCAACTGTCTAACTTCTGCTCATGAGATACAGCCTGGTGACAGACAGACGGACAGCGGAGTCTTAGTAATAGGGTACCCTTTGGGTATGGAACCCTAAAAATACATAATATATAAATATAATTTCAGATACCAAACAGCATATTACGAGGATATGCCCTGGATTGGTTCGTTCCAGTACCGTTACAACGGGTTCAGTAGACGTCCAGCTGACCATTACCTAAGATCCTTCCTCATGGAGGAAACTAAAGATGGCTCCAAGTGGTGGAAGGGGAGGAAGCAGCGATACTGTATTGGAGCAACCCCACAGTACTTGTTCTTATTGAATTTAACTAAACAGGTATGTTGACTGTATGTATGTTCGCGGCAAGTTACACATACACGTTTAGAATGCATGGTTAACTAAGTGACGTCATTGTAAATCCAATATGGCGGACCTATAGTAACCTTTTGTGCGATTATCCGATTAAAAAAATGGAAGGAATACGGAAGGCTAATTTATCACAGACTGATATCGGATACTAGTCGACCCACGCGACTTTTTTCACGTGTAACTCCGCTTCTATTAGTCTTAGCATGATGATATATAGCCTATAGCCTTCCTCGATAAATGGGCTATCAAACACTGAAAGAATTTTTCAAATCGGACCAGTAGTTCCTGAGATTAGCGCGTTCAAGCAAATTAACTCTTCAAAATCCATTAGTAGCTCAATATTTAGACAGTTGGTATAATATGAATTGCGTTGGACCAAAACTTCTTAACCAGACGCTGAATATGTAATTAGTTGGTTTTAAACTAATACAATAATCTTTTCTCTTTCAGTTTATGAATTTAAAGACAAAACGATTTTGTTTTACATTCATAGCAGATATAAGTCACGATGAGTTCAATCTGATATCAACAGCTGATGATGATCTTGTTGATTTTCTTAACTACACCAAAAATAGTGGGATTTTAAACGATACCCTAGTTATTGTTATGGGAGACCATGGTCCTAGGTTAGTGATTAAAAAAAATTAAAAGGAGATCGGTCATTGCGTTAATGAACCGATTCCTGGCAAAAGTAAAGCTTCCCCTTTCTTAAATTTAAGTAAAATTAATAAAGGGTTTTTAGTCTGACCAGCACATTATTTAAATTTACCTAACGATAACGAAGGGGGGAAAGCTTTGTTTACTTTTGCTGACTATGACTGTTTAAATTCCCAAAAAAAGAACTTAAACCCCGTGGCGTAACTATACCGTTTGAGGCCTCTGGCAAATTCATTCCCCCAATATCCACGGCACTCTCGTATTTGCAGTCCCTTCCGGCTAGGGCCCCTTGGAATTTTGCCTTAATGCCACCCTATAGCTACGCCACTGCTGGAACGATTAACGAAATTTAGCGATTGATTGAAAACCATAAAATAATGAGGTTAGACTAACAAAAAATAATAAATTACAGATTTTCACCAATGAGAGCAACGTATCAAGGAAAACTGGAGGAAAGATTAGCTTTCATGTCGTTTATTCTACCACAAAAACTTATAAATTCACGTCCAGACGCTTTGTATTATTTAAAATTGAATACTGAACGATTGACGACGCCATTCGACATACACACAACTATTTTGGATGCGATGGGATTGAAAAAGTTTGCGAGTGACTTTTACGTACCTAATACTAATTTGAAACGAGGATTGAGTCTTTTGAAGCCTGTAAGTATTTTCAATTTTTTTTTAAAAACAATTGAACCCCTCCACATGCTTGAGTTAGGAGTCATGTCAATAGTCCAATGACTGGGATTTAACAGTAACTGACGGACACTCCAGAATTTCGCACACATAAGAAGTACTCATTATAATTTGGCTCTCATCAATGAGCTGGGTATTCGCCGACTTTGTACTCCCGTTTTACCCCCTTAAGGGATTATTTTCGAAAAAATTTTTTACTCCTATTTCATGACATCCAATGAAGAACTTTCATACTGAGTTTCATTTGAATAACTTCAAAAACGGCAGAGTTTCATACTAACTTTGCACCCCCGTTTTACCCCCTTAGGGGGTGAATTTTCAAAAATCCTTTCTTAGTGCTCCTTTACGTTATAAAAGGAACCCCTGTGCAAAATTTCAAGTTTCTAACCCTTATAGATTAGGCGCTGCGTTGATATGTTAGTCAGTCACCTTCTCCTTTTTATATATATAGATTGATGTGCGTACAATAGTTACAATACCATTTGTATGAGACAGATATATAGTCCGTCTCTTTCTATTAACATGTGCGACAGCTATGTCCTTTTCTATTTTTAATCTATTATAATATCTAATAATTTTTGGATTACACATAGAATATTGAATCCGAATATAAATTCGTGTCTAGAAAATTCTAATTTCAGAAATTTGATTAAGAAATCCATCCAAGAGTAAAAAAAAAAATAAAAAATGTAAAAAGGTTTTTGCGTAATAATGAAATGTCCTTGGGTTGTCCAACTTTAGAGTTTATAAAAAGTGTCCGCCCGAACAGGGACTTGAACCCTGGACCCTTGGATTAAAAGTCCAATGCTCTACCGACTGAGCTATCCGGGCTATACATAGTTGTATAAAATTGTATATTATATAATATAAATAATAAATATCTGTTGACTATACATTATAAGCGCACTAAAGGTTATTGTCTACAAAAAAAAAAGAAAAAAAACGTCCGTAACGTAGTTATTGGCCCCCCCTACACAGTAATTGGACATTTCACAAACAAGCTTCACCCTCAACAAATGGTACATTTTAAACAACATCAATGGCAACACTTTTATTATTTAATCGAATAGGCAAAGGTATTACACCGTACAGCCTTGTCATAGAGATAAGAAAATGTGTGTAATGGTAACGTACATTGGACCCATTTTATTTCTCTGTTTTTATTTAATCGAAAAGGCAAAGGTATTACACCGTACAGCCTTGTCATAGAGATAAGAGAATGTGTGTAATGGTAACGTACATTGGACACATTTTAATTCTCTGTTTTTATTTAATCGAACAGGCAAAGGTATTACACCGTACAGCCTTGTCATAGAGATAAGAGAATGTGTGTAATGGTAACGTACATTGGACACATTTTATTTCTCTGTTTTTATTTAATCGAAAAGGCAAAGGTATTACACCGTACAGCCTTGTCATAGAGATAAGAGAATGTGTGTAATGGTAACGTACATTGGACACATTTTATTTCTCTGTTTTTATTTAATCGAAAAGGCAAAGGTATTACACCGTACAGCCTTGTCATAGAGATAAGAGAATGTGTGTAATGGTAACGTACATTGGACACATTTTATTTCTCTGTTTTTATTTAATCGAAAAGGCAAAGGTATTACACCGTACAGCCTTGTCATTGAGATAAGAGAATGTGTGTAATGGTAACGTACATTGGACACAATTTTTTCTCTGTTTTTATTTAATCGAACAGGCAAAGGTATTACACCGTACAGCCTTGTCGTAGAGATAAGAGAATGTGTGTAATGGTAACGTACATTGGACACATTTTAATTCTCTGTTTTTATTTAATCGAACAGGCAAAGGTATTACACCGTACAGCCTTGTCGTAGAGATAAGAGAATGTGTGTAATGGTAACGTACATTGGACACATTTTAATTCTCTGTTTTTATTTAATCGAACAGGCAAAGGTATTACACCGTACAGCCTTGTCGTAGAGATAAGAGAATGTGTGTAATGGTAACGTACATTGGACACAATTTAATTCTCTGTTTTTATTTAATCGAACAGGCAAAGGTATTACACCGTACAGCCTTGTCGTAGAGATAAGAGAATGTGTGTAATGGTAACGTACATTGGACACATTTTAATTCTCTGTTTTTATTTAATCGAACAGGCAAAGGTATTACACCGTACAGCCTTGTCGTAGAGATAAGAGAATGTGTGTAATGGTAACGTACATTGGACACATTTTAATTCTCTGTTTTTATTTAATCGAACAGGCAAAGGTATTACACCGTACAGCCTTGTCATAGAGATAAGAGAATGTGTGTAATGGTAACGTACATTGGACACATTTTAATTCTCTGTTTTTATTTAATCGAACAGGCAAAGGTATTACACCGTACAGCCTTGTCATAGAGATAAGAGAATGTGTATAATGGTAATATTTTAATTCCATAACGGAAAGGCAAAGGTATTATACCGTACAGCCTTGTCATAAAGATAAAAAAATGTGTGTAATGGTAACGTACATTGGTCACATTTTAATTATCTGTTTTTATTTAATCGAAAAGGCAAAGGTATTACACCGTACAGCCTTGTCATAGAGATAAGAGAATGTGTGTAATGGTAACGTACATTGGACACATTTTAATTATCTGTTTTTATTTAATCGAACAGGCAAAGGTATTACACCGTACAGCCTTGTCATAGAGATAAGAGAATGTGTGTAATGGTAACGTACATTGGACACATTTTATTTCTCTGTTTTTATTTAATCGAACAGGCAAAGGTATTACACCGTACAGCCTTGTCATAGAGATAAGAGAATGTGTGTAATGGTAACGTACATTGGACACATTTTATTTCTCTGTTTTTATTTAATCGAACAGGCAAAGGTATTACACCGTACAGCCTTGTCATAGAGATAAGAGAATGTGTGTAATGGTAACGTACATTGGACACATTTTAATTCTCTGTTTTTATTTAATCGAACAGGCAAAGGTATTACACCGTACAGCCTTGTCATAGAGATAAGAGAATGTGTATAATGGTAATATTTTAATTCCATAACGGAAAGGCAAAGGTATTATACCGTACAGCCTTGTCATAAAGATAAAAAAATGTGTGTAATGGTAACGTACATTGGTCACATTTTAATTATCTGTTTTTATTTAATCGAAAAGGCAAAGGTATTACACCGTACAGCCTTGTCATAGAGATAAGAGAATGTGTGTAATGGTAACGTACATTGGACACATTTTAATTATCTGTTTTTATTTAATCGAACAGGCAAAGGTATTACACCGTACAGCCTTGTCATAGAGATAAGAGAATGTGTGTAATGGTAACGTACATTGGACACATTTTATTTCTCTGTTTTTATTTAATCGAACAGGCAAAGGTATTACACCGTACAGCCTTGTCATAGAGATAAGAGAATGTGTGTAATGTTTTTTCTATTCGTTCGGTCAGGCACATATCTATTTATAAAACTATTTTATTCTGTCCGATTGATTGGTCAACACAAACAGCTATAACTTTTGAAATAATAAATTATATTTTTTCAAATTTTCGTGACTTCAAGTCAAAACATTGTGTAATGCCATGTTATTAATTTTATAAAATAAAATGGTTTAATGGTAAAACATTGGTGTTACATTATAATTATCACTAGAAAGGGAAAATTATTTATTCATCACAGGTATAAAACAAAGTAGCTCCCCGACTACTGCTCTACGAGATCTTTTACGGTCAAAATTAATAACCAATCGCAACCTAAAATATTTAGATTATGTATTATAGATTGAATAAAGAATCTAAATTAATATTTCTGTCATATAAAATTCAAATTTGGAATGTATTTTCCATCTCAAATATGAAGATGGTTTTCGGAACGAATATAGATTCTATTCTCATTCCATAATCCAAAGATTTCGGATTGAGATTGATTATTAATTTCGGCTGTTTAACTACGCTACGGATTTTAAAGCGATTTTCATCAATTGCTATCTCTATCTATTTTAATCTATTGTTAAAAAATAACACTAACTACACAATCCAAACGGAAGTTGAGCAGTGCCTGGGGCTTGCGACCCAGGTGCAGGATTACTACCAGTAAACGCGATACACAGTTTTCTCTATCACCAACCCCAATCAACTTCCCGTTGGGGTGGTAAATACCCCTTGGTCTCCTGGTGGTAGTAAGGGTTTTGGTCGCGGTAGGTGGAAGTGGGTGGTTGTGGGGGGCGAAAATGTTATAACAGATATTTCTTTTTTTTCTACCACGTGAGGACTTCTGAAAAGATCTCAAAATTATAATTGATCTAAAATGTTCTAAAAATTTCTGGAATAATCTAAAAAATTCCTAAATGTATAAAACTATTATAATCGATTTAGATAGAATGTTCGAGAAAGTTCTAGAAATTTCTGGAACGATCGACATAATTCTAAAATGAATGCAAACTATAATAGGTATAGAATGTTCGAGAAAGTTCTGGAATGATGTAGAAGGTTGATTGACCCGAAATACGGTATGTTTACTGGCCGAACAAGTCTCTCAATATCGAAAATAGAAAGCTATAATATCTATGTTAAAAATATATATCCTTATTAACAACAACTTCGCTCATATCGATCATAAAACATCATCATCATTACCATCATCAATGACGTTACCATTATACACATTCTCTTATCTCTATGACAAGGCTGTACGGTGTAATGCCTTTGCCTTTTCGATTAAATAAAAACAGAGAAATAAAATGAGTCCAATGTGCGTTACCATTACACACATTTTTTTATCTTTATGACAAGGCTGTACGGTTTAATACCTTTGCCTTTCCGTTATGGAATTAAAATAGAAATAATGTGTCTAATATACGTAACATTACACAATTTTCTTTTATCTCTATGACAAGGCTGTACGGTGTAATACCTTTGCTTTTTCGATTAAATAAAAACAGAGAATTAAAATGTGTCCAATGTACGTTACCATTACACACATTCTCTTATCTCTTTGACAAGGCTGTACGGTGTAATACCTTTGCCTATTCGATTAAATAATAAAAGTGTTGCCATTGATGTTGTTTAAAATGTACCATTTGTTTAGGGTGAAGCTTGTTTGTGAAATGTCCAATTAAACTCTAAATGTGTGAAACTATTATAATCGATTAAGAATGTTCGAGAAAGTTCTAGAAATTTCTGGAATGATCAACATTCTAAAATGAATGCAAACTATAATAGGTTTAGAATGTTCGAGAAAGTTCTGGAATGATGTAGAAGGTTGATTGACCCGACACCGCATGTTTAATGGCCGAATAATATCGAAAATAGAAAGCTATAATATCTATGTTAAAAATATATATCCTTATTAACAACAACTTCGCTCATATCGATCATAACACATCATCATCATTACCATCATCAATGATGATAATGACGATGTAGTTGATATTCAGCTAAATCTGTATTCTAAGTCTGTATTCGTGTTGTAGGTGCCAAAATCCCGCACATGTGAAGAAGCAGGTATCCTACCACACTGGTGTGTCTGTTTGAACACTAAGTGGGTGTACGTGTCACGTGCCGACCTAATGCACGACAAAGTCACTCATGCTCTCACTGAGTATATTAATAATATTACTGGAGAGAAACGGTTAGTTTTTAATTACTTCCACACCCAGAAAGTAATAGGACACTAATACTAAGACTCGGCTGTCCGTCCGTCCATCTGTCTGTCACCAGGCTTGCCACTATAACAACAAATACTAAGAACAGAATAAATTTCAGCACAGAATGTGAGGAAAGAGTATTAACATCTGTTGAGTGGGTGATACGACAAGATTTGCATCCAAGATCTGATAAATCTCCACTATCTGTATACTATCAGGCTATGGTAAGTTTATAAAAGGGGGAAGTAAAGAACTTCATCATCATCATTATCCTTTTAATAGCCCACTGCTGAGCTCTCTCACCTTTGAGAACTTGGAGAACTCCCAGGAGTGCAGGTCTCCTCACGATGATTTCCTTCACCGTTAAAGCAAGATATTTAATTCTCCAACTCATTTCTAAGGTTACTCATTTTCTCAATCACCAGCTAACTTAATCAGTAGTTCATTCAATCACTGACCAGCTCACTCACTCACTCATTTACTTACCATATACTCGTCATTTATAATTTTTAGGAGAACTAAGACTTGCACTTAGCAACAAACAGCATTATATATGTGTGTTTATGGCATCGTAGCTCCCGAACGGATGAACCTATTTTGATTTTTTTTTGAGCTATGTTTCATGCAAATCGTTCCAATATGGCCGCCACCACAATATGGAGAATTACATTTTTTTTTCTCAACTCCCTCAATATGGGTATCAAATGAAAGGGCTTGACTAGTAAAATACTATACACTATGACAAATTTCAAATCCAAGATGGCCGCCACCACAATATGGGGGGTTAAGTATTTTTTCACAACTCCCTCAATATGGGTATCAAATGAAAGGGCTTGACTAGTAGAATACTATACACTATGACAAATTTCAAATCCAAGATGGCCGCCACCACAATATGGCGGGTTAAGTATTTTTTCACAACTCCCTCAATATGGGTATCAAATGAAAGGGCTTGACTAGTAGAATACTATACACTATGACAAATTTCAAATCCAAGATGGCCGCCACCACAATATGGCGGGTTAAGTATTTTTTCACAACTCCCTCAATATGGGTATCAAATGAAAGGGCTTGACTAGTAGAATACTATACACTATGACAAATTTCAAATCCAAGATGGCCGCCACCACAATATGGCGGGTTAAGTATTTTTTCACAACTCCCTCAATATGGGTATCAAATGAAAGGGCTTGACTAGTAGAATATTATACACTATGATAAATTTCAAATCCAAGATGACCGCCACCAACAAATGGCGAATTTTTAATTTAATTTAAAGTCAGTATTTTTTTAACCGATTTCAAAAAAGAGAAGGTTCTCAATTTGATTGGTATTTTTGTAGATAGTAATGAGTCCAGGTCGAGCCGTGTTCGAAGGATCAATGCAGTATAACCAAAAGTTAGATACATTCATTATATTTGATAAAGATGTATCTAGGATTTCTGCGTAAGTATAACCTACTTATATATCTCTCTCTCCCTCTGTTTATCAATAGATAACTCATAAATATAACATTTTTCAGATATGGCAATGAGCCTGCTTGTATAAGTGCAACACATCCACATTTAAATAAATACTGTTACTGTAGAAAAGTATTAAAGTTTCTGTTTAAGTAAATAAAATGTTTCTTCTTGTACTAATAGCTTATATGTTATATAACCCCATATAAATATAATCGTTGTAGTTGCTCGTAGAGATAACCTGTGACTTTGGTCTTGACTCCGATATATAAATTATAGAACAAATGCCTATAGAGTTGTTATTGATGTATAATACATAGTCTATATAAAAATGGGTGTTGGATGTCTTTCTGCCAGAAAATGTGTGATTTTAAAACCCTCATCTTCGTATCCTCATCCCGTAAATATTGTAATTTCCAAAAATACTCAAAATAAAGACCTCCTTACCGGATACTTACAATTAGGGCCGGCCTTAACCACTTAGATGCCTGGATGAGTAGTTTCTGGCGCCCTTTTCTGGAAATATGGACGATCAAAAAAAGTCATACAAGGATTTCGCTACGCCCATTCTGGAAATATTGATGGTTAAAAAATAAGTCTTCCAAGGATTTCGCTACTCCACTTCTGGAAATATTGACAATAAAAAAATAAGTCTTCCAAGGATTTCGCTACTCCACTTCTGGAAATATTGACAATAAAAAAATAAGTCTTCCAAGGATTTCGCTACTCCACTTCTGGAAATATTGACAATAAAAAAATAAGTCTTCCAAGGATTTCGCTACTTCACTTCTGGAAATATTGACAATCAAAAAATAAGTCTTCCAAGGATTTCGCTACTCCACTTCTGGAAATATTGACAATAAAAAAATAAGTCTTCCAAGGATTTCGCTACTCCACTTCTGGAAATATTGACAATAAAAAAATAAGTCTTCCAAGGATTTCGCTACTTCACTTCTGGAAATATTGACAATCAAAAAATTAGTCTTCCAAGGATTTCGTTACTCCAGTTCTGGAAATATTAACGATCAAAGTATAAGTCTTCCAAGGATTTCGCTACTCCACTTCTGGAAATATTGACAATCAAAAAATTAGTCTTCCAAGGATTTCGTTACTCCACTTCTGGAAATATTGACAATCAAAAAATTAGTCTTCCAAGGATTTCGTTACTCCAGTCCTGGAAATATTAACGATCAAAGTATAAGTCTTCCAAGGATTTCGTTACTCCACTTCTGGAAATATTGACAATCAAAAAATTAGTCTTCCAAGGATTTCGTTACTCCAGTCCTGGAAATATTAACGATCAAAGTATAAGTCTTCCAAGGATTTCGCTACTCCACTTCTGGAAATATTGATGATCAAAAAATAAGTCTTCCAAGGATTTCGCTACGCCCCTTCTGGAAATATTGATGATCAAAAAATAAGTCTTCCAAGGATTTTGCTACGCCCCTTCTGGAAATATTGACGATAAAAAAAAAGTCATCCAAGGATAATGCTGCTTCCCTGGTGCCTCGTGTCGGCGTCCCCAGCGGATGTGCGCTTCATCCACTTCAAGACTACTGGCTATGACATATCTCTTCGATATTGAAAGGAGGTCTGGCTTATATACAGCAAGAATAGTAAATAAATAACTATTCTACAGATGCCCGTGTTTATATTATATTGACAAAATTATCTTCATTTAGTAGTAACTATGTCGTCGTACTCTATACCGTATGTTAATAATAATTAAGTGATTTTTTTAATGCTAATTATTATTGTGGTAAGTACATTTTAACATTTTATTTAAAAAAATACTGTGCCATGGAAAGATAAAGGAATTCTCGTTTGTCTAGACTATCTATCTTCACTTCTAAAAAGATAGATTTGATAAACATAAGTTTCTTTACAGGAAAAAATGCAGTTAGCACTAATTTTGATTGGTGCTCTTCTCGTTGATGCTAGAGTTATCCAAGAAAAAAACTGTACAGGTGTTACAATAGACAATATATACTACGATTTAGAAGAACTTAAATCAGATCTCGACAGACCATATCAATTAGCTGTCGATTACAGTACAAATACACTATTCTTTAGTTACAGTCTAAACGAGGATGATGATGTTTTCAAAACTGCATACATTAATTTGAACTCAAAACACTTTGCTGACTTAACGGGAGTGAATAACGGATTTTCACAAAGTGTAGATCAAAAGAATCATGAAGTATACATCGGCGGGAGTGATGGTCTATACAAATATAATCACAAAACTAAAGCAGCTGAGTTTTTCGGTGCAAAAAATACCGATGTTTGGAGTGTATTTTTCAAAGATGTGCTATATTATTCAGTTCATCCATCTCAATTTTTATACACATTTAATGTAAATGGAGACACAGTAAGATTCAAAGACTTAGAAGATACTAAAGTTGATCAATTTATTATTGATAATGAAAATATTATGTTTTTTACAAATGCAACTGGACTTTATGGTCAGAAGAAAGGAACTAAAGACGCTATTCTTTATCAAGAATTTCCTTGTTATGGTGTGAGAGGATTCAATACAGATATTAATGGAAATGTATATGTATGTCTTCAAGATGGTATATATAAAATAGATAAAGTAAATCAAAGTTTAGATAAGGTTGTAAATGTGGATGACGCGTTCGGCCTGGCATTCGATAATGAAAATAATATAATTTACTCGGATGCCACTAAATTGATTCGACTTGTGCCTAATAAGGAAAAGACCTGTTAACGCTAACTACGTAAACTCGTGCTAAAATCTGTGGTTGTTTCAATTTTGATAGGATTTTGAGATAAGTGGTAAAAGCTACACTTTTAATGTGAAATGTAATAAATATGTAAATAAATAATTTTGTTTTTTTTCTTTACGAAAACTAATTAAATAAATGCAGCCTCTCGTAGCCACTATCCATCTCCCGGCTCCATCATCAGACCCTCTATCTCGATATCTAGTGCAATTTTATTTTTTTCTTTTTAGTACATAAGGTGCGAACGAGCAAATGGTCCACCTAATAGTAAGTGGCCACCATCACCCATGAACAGCGGCAAAACAAGAGAAAATGTATCCTCGAAGATAGAATGAGGAGGGGGAGGAAGAAAAAAAAATGATACGGATTCAACAGACCCTGAGCAAGAGCCCAAAGTCCACTAGATCCTCATCTATGACACTTGGTGGCCGGATTCTCATGCTGGTGTTCGTAAGCCAGTCGAGGAACATATCTCATACCACCAAGGGGATGCTGGGTTAATCGGCTCCTTCGAGATGCTCTCCCAGCGGCAGAGGGGAATAGTATTCTAACCCCCTCAAGAGGTACCACATGATGGTATTGCCATTTAACACACATACAAAGTAAGTGTCGTTTTGATTCAATGACGTCAATTATAAGTAGGTTACAATTTACTCCCGACATGTGATTACTTTGTTTGTTACATAAAAACGTGATAAAATAACTAATCACAAACAAGTGTAGCAAGTCTCTTAACTAGTTTAATGATGAGCTGTTCAAAACGACCTCTACGCTTGTTTACACCAATTTTCTCGCACATCCGCAATGACAAATACCACGTAGAAT
This sequence comes from Limenitis camilla, assembly GCA_905147385.1. Classification (NCBI taxonomy): domain Eukaryota; kingdom Metazoa; phylum Arthropoda; class Insecta; order Lepidoptera; family Nymphalidae; genus Limenitis; species Limenitis camilla. The sequence goes on along the minus strand of LR990249.1, from coordinate 10,129,160 downwards.
TGAAAAAAATATAACAAAAACATTTCAACTCTATCTCATAACCATTAAGGTCTAAAATGCAATAACAAAATAAAACCAACCGCACAAGATAATTGGTTCTGAAAGATTAAAACATTTATTGAAGTCAGTTTTAAACGTAAACTCGTTGTATTGTGCACGTGTCAAATATTTTAAGTGAGCATTAAAAAAAAATTAAAGTGCATAAAAGACAAAATGATTCCGATATTAATTCTAGCAGTTGTAATATTGAATTCCGAAGCAAAATTCAATATATACATAACAGATACACCAATACAGAAGATAGGCTCTCGATTATATAAACAAGAACTTCTTACAAGCAATTTCCACGACGTAAAAGAACTATCATACGATTCTGAAGGCAAAAATCTATATTTCATGTACATGGATGATGTTATACAAAATTCTGGACGAGCTTCAATAAACATAGTTACTAAGAAAACAACAAAAATAGCTGGAATTCAAAACAACAAAGCAACAGCAGTAGATCCTGATACTGGTGAAGTGTATTTTGGATCTGAAGATGGACTTTACAAATACAACGCAATAAGTGAACGAGCAGAATACATTGGTCTATACAACATGAATATATTTAAAATTGTTATAAGAAATAATGCAATGTATGTTGTAGATGCTAACAATCACAAGATATATAAAGTACACGATCGTGGTACTAGAGCTGTTAAATTAGATATAGCGACAAGTGTTTTGGAATTTGACGTTGATTATCATAGAAATATACATTTCGTGACTATGTGTGGTGTTTATTGTGCTGTTAATGGTGAAGAAGTGGTTAAAAATAAGGATTTGGATGTTGTTTATCAATATATTTCAGATGAATATAAAACTTTTGGTGTAACTGAGAATGGATTGTACGAAATTGATTGTGTTAATGGCACAGCGAAGCATGTTGCTAATTTAGACTTTATGCCGCGGAGTATCATTTTTGGCGATTATGGAGATATATTTTATTCTGTTGATAATAGTATTTATAGATTGAAACCTATTAGTTCGTATTATATTTATAGAATACGTAAAAATGAGGCGTAAAATTTACTTATAATGTTTATCAAAGAAAATTGTTATACTCGTCTATTTATTAATAAATATATTTAAATAAATAATAACGTTAGTAGTCATTAAAATCTTTTTAACCTTTTTGTCCTTCTATACATTTATTTCTTCGTACACTTATACTTCAATATTTATACACATTTCCAAGTTTCTAACCTAAAGTTTCCTCTCACTCACTCATCGATGCGCTCGTTTTATTCCCTACTTATCAACATATTTACTTTCTCATTCACTCAAAAACTCACTCGCTTATCCACGCGCTTCTACTGCCCACCCACGATCTAAAAAGATGGCGGGTGGGGAATTCATAATAATCTCTTCACTCATTCGTTAATTTGCACCTTCATTCTCTCATCTTATTCAATCATCCCATCAACCAATCCCCTACTTACTCAACCACCAATTCACTCACCCAATCAACCAAAAATTAAAAAAAAAAATTAATTGTAGTGTCTGTTTGTAATATTAAATTAATTGCTTTTAGGTATATCTGTTTGTTTCGGCTAATCTCTGAAATAGCTAGACCGATTTTGACGGGACTTTCACTTGCAGATAGCTGATGTAACAAGGAGTAACTTAAGCTATTTAACATCTCGCTACGACCCATAGGAGCGGAGCAACACGCGAACGAAGTCACGCGGGTCGGCTAATTATATTTTTTCATTATAAAATTTCACCCTCATCCCTTTATATTGCACTAGTCGACCTGCGCGACTTCGTCCGCGCGTAGCTCCGCTCCTATGGGTCGTAGCGTAACGATATATGGCCTATAACCTTCCTCGATAAATGGGCTGAAAGAATTTTTCAAATCAGACCAGTAGTTCCTGAGATTAGCGCGTTCAAACAAACAAATTCTTCAGCCTTATATATTAGTATAAGATAAAATTCCTTTAAGCTGTTACTGTGTAACTGTCACCTGTCGTTCCCACAGGAGCTGTGCTTTATTCCGGGATAAGTATTTTATGTCATCAATCAGGTTACAAACTGTATGTGTACAAAATTTTATTCATACTCTCCCACAGCAACTGTACTATTTTATAAATCAGGCTTTAAACTATTTGTATATCAAATTTCATTCAAATCGGTCCAGCTATATTTACGTGATGTGCGGACAAAGAGTGGGAGGTCTCACATTAAGTTCTCTTAAAGATTTTTATTAATATGTCCTCTTAATCTATATGTATACTAAATATAGATTAAGAGGAGAAAGAGAAATTTCTCTCTCTCTCTCTCCTCCTCCTCCTCTCTGCTTACCAATAGAAAACTCAGAAATCAATATTTGAAAATAATGTTGATAGCATTCACTACTTTCGCCTACTTGTCAATTTTAATGTCAACGCATCTGAGACAGTATGACGAGTATTTAAATACTGACTTATTAAGTACCTTATAAAGGAACTCGTGAGTCTTTGAAATGTTATGTTAGTTCAATGTCGAGTGACGTGGTCTAGCAGTGTAGGCGAGAGTTTATTTATACACGTGAAACATAATATTAATAATTAATAAATAAAACAATATTTACTAATTTTATTTTATTTTCTTAAAAAATATTACAAAATAATTAATCTAATAATACTCGTTAAGGTACATCGGTTTGTTATTTATAAAATTGTATTATCGCCTCAGTGGTATCCAGGGGGGCCGTAAACTGGCTTGTAAGAATTCCCGTTGCTATGGAAACCATTTAGAGACCCTGAATACTCTGGTACGTTGTAGTTGTAACCTGGAAAACAAATACATTAAACTAAAAAAAAAATAATTAAATATGACTAATTCCCAAAGACATACACAGTCACACAGCTCAACATGAACTTCATCCCCTATTTCAACCCCTTCAAAAATTTTTTTCGATAAAACATAGCCTTTGTCCTTTCTTAAGGTCTAGTCTATCTTTGTACCAAATTTCATTGAAATCGGGTTAGTGGTTTGAGCGTGAAAGCGTAACAGACAAAGTTAGAGTACTGTTAGGCTACTATTACACATGCATAGCATGCTAAAAAGCGTACAATAAGTATGCTTATGAACTGTTTACATTTGCTAGAAATAAGCATGCTAGCTTTAAGTATACTCCTGAATAAACATAATCAAAATAAACCATCATGGATGGAGATTAAAAAAATTATACTTTTGTTGACCATGCAATGCATTCAAAAACTTGGTCGGTACTAACCAATATTTTACACTGATCGGGATCGGGATCGGGATTCCCTAAACAATGTCGAATCAAGCTGTGTTCATATAATTACGATCGAACTTCACTTAGTAAGTTCGTTTGATCATTAATTATATTTCACACAGCATTCATTCTAATAGTTCAGGTTTTACTTAATGTAGATATAATAATTGTTTAAAGAAGAATATTTACTCAGTCTCTCAGCTAGAAAGAGGAAAACAAGGAATAGGATGCGCGTGCACCTTGCTAACAAGATCGATATTAGCATGCTCACTAAGCAAAGTTCAAAATTGTTATTACCTTCACCCTTCCACCCCCGCATCAACTGGCATGCTTAAAGATAGCACGGCGTTCGTGATCTGTACACACACGCTAGTAGGTAGCATTAGCTTAACAATAGCATGCTTTTGTGCTAGTAATTAGCATTTTATGCGGGGGTGGAAGGGGGAAGAGTAATAGCAAGTGTGAACGCGTTTGCTTAATGAGCATAGATAATAATTTTTATAACTAGCAATATCTTCTTCTCGCATTTATTCTTCGAGTACTTGCTTCAAATTCTTGTTTTCTAGTCAACCAATCACGGACCCAAATTCCTTTGTTTCCACTTTCTCAAGGTTTGGTCTGGCCAGCAAAAGGATAATTTAATTCAGCTCCATGCGGATGACTGTTTAATTTTCCATAGTTTTGTTTGAACTAGCAGAGAGCATACTTAAAACTAGCATGCTTATTGCATGCTCATAATAAGCAGACTTACAGCACGTTTTTAGGATGCTATTTTAGAGCATGTGTAACAGTACCCTTACTTTCGTATTTATCATATTAAATTAGGATAGATACCTCTAGAGATGACGAAAATCCTTTACGATTTTAGGTTGGTCTTTGATCTCGAATAACTTCTAAACGAGTCAACATAGCGAAAAATCATTTCAGACTATTTTTGTAGATCGTTAAATTTCCTACAAGAATATGTTTTGATTTTCACGAGACATTCATTCGTTTAAGTGCACCTCTTAACATTAATATTAAAGGCTCAAAATTTACTAGAATTTTTTTTTCGTCATCTCAGACGATATTTTCATGGTAACTAAGGAAAAAAATTAAAAGTTTTTTTTGGCCTAATATACCTTGATTGTTATCAGGATACCTCGCTTCTCCTTCATACCGGACATCCGCATGGAAACCAGTCTGCCAATCCGCGTGGTAGCTTACTGTAAACAGAAAAAACTATTAAGAATTATAATACTATATCTGTGTATATAGTTCTCACTTCAAAACTTATAAAGTTTAACCTATTTGTGTCCGTCCATCAGGCAGCTGCACTCTGTACTCTCCACGAACAACATTACCATCCGACATTTCTCGTCGATCGTAATCATTGCCAGACTTCGCGTCTTTCACGGAATATCCGAATTCGTAGGATTTTGGCTGAAACAAAAATGTAATTTAACTTGTCCCTGCATTTTATATCTGCAATATCTTTGAAAATATTTATTTAAATTTCATGCTGTATTGATATATTGATTTATATTAAATGCACAATGTATTTAAGGTACGCAATTGGATAAAGATTAATGCTGTATTGCTTAAAATCGCTTCGTAAATAAGCCATTATTTCTCGTAAAAAGTAAAGGATAAAAAATGGTTATTGTGGGTTATCCCTAAGAGATAGACATATACCATCCAGGACTATTTTATAGACCTTTTTAAGGTGTACAATACTGTAGTACATTATTTTGATCTGTCTCGTAGGGTTCAACCAGCGTTTGCAATGTAAGCGCAAAAAAATGTGTTTATTTACGACATCACATTAGAAACCTCTAAAATTATCAGTGTTTATCTATTATATTATGTATGTATTATACATATAAACCGTCCTCTTGAATCACTCTATCTATTAAAAAAAACCGCATCAAAATCTGTTGCGTAGTTTTAAAGATCTATCATACATAGGAACAGACAGATAGCGGGAAGCGACCTAGTTTTACAGATTGCAAATAAAATTCAGGAACTCATATTTAAAATAAAAGATATCCTTACTACTTCATTTTCGTGTTCATGATGATGTCTATGTTGACCATGATTATGACCATTATAATTATTATGACCAGATCCAGTGAATGAGTTGGGTGGTAAGTAACTGCTTGGCAGATTTAGACCTTAAATAAAATATTAATCTCTTATTTTTATTAACTGCTGTTATTAAATTAATATTATTTTGTTTATTCTTTATCTTCAAGAAAAGTTTTCAAAATAGTTACCAGTTTTTGGAGGTAGATAGTTACTACTTGGGGGGTTATAAGAGTTAAAGTTGTTAGGTTCATAGTTGTATCCCTGGACAGGAGGCTCGCAGTGCACCAACGCGAGAAGACTTAACACGACGAGCACCTAGAAATATAAGCAATAAATAAATGCGAAAGTAACTCTATCTGTCTGTCGCTCATTCACGCCAAAACTACTGAACAGATTTAAATGAAATTTTGTATACAGATAGTCTAGAGCCTGAGAAAGGGCATAGACTACTTTTTAATGCGAAAAAATGGTTGTAATCGGTTGGAAAGGGGGGTTGAAAAGTTGTATGGAAGTATCGTCAATCGTAACTTATTTTTTAGGCTGTTGATTCGATATACATAAATATACCCTCAATGATGTAAAATAATAAAGTAGTTACAAAATGGCGGCGCTATGATTCTCATTCATTTCATTCATCATTATCTGTTTAGTAATCCATACAAATAAGTAAATTGGAGTTTTTGTCTGCTGCCTGTCTGTTTGTTCCGGCTTATCTCTGAAATGACTGGACCGATTTTGACGAGACTTTCACTGGCAGATAGCTGATGTAACAAGGAGTAACTTAAACTATTTAACGTCTCGCTACGACCCATAGGAGCGGAGCAACACGTGAATGAACTCGCGCGGGTCGGCTAGTTTCACATATAATTTTACAAAAGTATAGTAACACCGTCTGTCAGAACTCTTTTTTTTTTATACTTGCATATTAGTTGTTATATTTACAATATTCTTAATCTAAATTTTAATATACACAATATATATATATATCTTATAACAGAAATCATTATTACAGTCTAATTAAGTGTATGTTCTATGTAGTACAAAAGATTATTTATTCATAGTAAATTTTTTTTTTTATTATTTTTTTGAGCGTCAATGGCCGACGTTTCTATAAAAATTATGGCTTTGATAAATTTAGCTAATGTTTAAGTAGCAAAATGTTCTCATGTAATAACAAAAGCAATGTGGATCATCTGATGGCTGTATGGGAGCACCAGCAGAGAGCAGACCATGGGAAGCTTCCGTGTCTAACAATGGTCCGTGTAATGGCTCCATTACTAAACTGACGTAGCGATGACCTAACAATGAATAATTAAGACCTTAAGTTCTTTATGTACTTAATAAATGAATTCGTTCGAGTGTTGCTGCGCTCCTATGGGTCGTAGCGAGATGTTAAATAGCCTAAGTTACTCCTTGTTACATCACCTATCTGCCAGTGAAAGTCCCGACAAAATCGGTTCAGTCATTTCAGAGATTAGCCGGATTAAGCAGACAGACAGATAAAAATAAAAAGTTTGTTTGCTTGAACGCGCTAATCTCAGGAAATACTGGTCCGATTTGAAATATTCTTTCAGTGTTAGATAGCCCATTTATCGAGGAAGGCTATAGGATATATAACATCACGCTACGACCAATAGAAGCGGAGCAACACGTGAATAATGTAAAACTCCACCACTCCACTCTCTATACAAAGTCGCGCGAATCTAACAATGCAGAGATATGGAGAGTCGAAATTATTAAAATTCTGTTTACATAATTCCTCTTTGACCCTAAAACATAAAATAAAGAGTAATTGTCTATAGAAGTATTAAATGTTAATGACTAGTCGTCATAAAGTAATTAAGTATTAAAGAAAGTTCTTTAACAAAAAAATTATATTTTCTGTTCGTCAAAGTTGATTTATATTTGTTTGACGTGTCGTGTCGTGACGCGTCAGAGTCCCCTGTTTTCATGTTGGTATCACTTTCAAGTATGACGACTTAATTAAGCGTCAGTAGCTCAGTGGTTCGGGCGTTGGATTCACGATCGATAAGTCGTGGGACATCGGACTACTGGCGTGGCTACTCCTGACACAAGCATACAAGCTTAATAGGAGGGGTAAAGTTTATGTAAGTGATCCATACTGCTAGTAATCTTTATAAAAAAAAAGGTGTGTGTGCGATTCACACACGATAGAAGTGAAACTTCAGTAAATCGACAAAAGAATGAGATGAATATATATAATAATATAAAATAGTATGTATATTTCTGTCTCATTCTTTCCTACACATTTTTGTATTTGTGTCTCTTACCTGTCGTTTTTTCCGTTGCATCCGGTTTGAAATCACAACGATTCTAAAGAAGTTTCACTTAAAAAAAAAAATTTAATATCTTCTTCATAATCTGATTCAGAATCGAATAACTCATAGGGGAAGCATTGAAAACATGTCACCTTTCCTAGAGCTGCGGTTTTATTAATTCCAAATATCGTCAAGAGGCGTCACGTCACGACACGACACGTCACGACAAATTAGACAAATATAAATCCACCTCCAGTCATCATGCCACTTTAATAAAACGTTAATATTTTACGTTACTGTAAATATCGTTTCGTTTATCGTTATCGTTAAAGTTATTGTTTGAATGTGTAAAAAATTAGGAGCAAAAAAGTTCTTCGCCCGAACAGGGACTTGAACCCTGGACCCTTGGATTAAAAGTCCAATGCTCTACCGACTGAGCTATCCGGGCTACGCTAAATATGATAAAAAAAGTTCACCATATTTTTTTCATTTTATGAAAAAAAAAATCATTTTCTGTATCTCACAAACCGTGATAGCTAGACAGTTGAAATGTTCACAAATGATTTATTTCTGTTGTCCCTATAACAACAAATACTAAAAACAGAATAAAATAATTTAAGGGGGGGCTCCCATATAACAAACGTAATTAACCCCTAATGCGCGAGTCTGACTTTCTTTTTATATAAAAATTTCAAACAATTTAAGTAATTACTATTGTAATGTCAAAATTTCACTTTCATTTGTCTTCGCGCTCAATTAAACTCTTTTCATGTAATGTTTTTATACTAGCCGACCCTCGCGACTTCGTTCGCGTATTGCTCCGCTCCTATGGGTCTTAGCGAGATGTTAAATAGCCTAAGCTACTCCTTGTTACATCAGCTATCTGCCAGTGAAAGTCCCGTCAAAATCGGTCCTGCCGTTGAGTTGTGCCCGCGACTTCGTCCGTGTGGAATAGTCTTTTTCCATTTTGTTATTTTACACCCTTGAGGGTAAAACTTTTACACTTTGAATGTTATATTTATTTATATCGAATCAACAGCCTAAACAAATGTTTCCACCTGATGGAAAGTGACCACCGTCGCCCATGGACATCGACAAAACTAGAGGGTATCTCTTGTTCTGTCGATGCGTTGCCGCCTCGAAGATAGAGGAAGGAGGGGGAGCGAAGAGAAGACTGCTGCGGTTTCAATGGACCCCGGGCAAGAACCCGGTGTTCATTGGAATCGCAGCAGTAATGGGATGGGAGAGGGGGGGGTAGATCTTAGAGACACTTAGCGGTCGGATTCGCATGCTGGTGGTCGCAAGCCAGTCGGGGAACAGATCCCCTACTACCAAGGGGGTGCTGGGCCACTCGGCTTTTACGAGATGCTCTCCTATCGGCAGAGGGGAATTGTATTCTAACCAGTCACCCAAACACTATTGATAACTTTGATTGACAAAAGCCAGTCCAAGACCTGCTCCTGGGTTACAAGCCCAGGCGCTGTTTATACGTAATGCTGTGTAATAGTAGGAAGATTACTACATCATCCATATCATCATCATCATCCGTTAATGGCCCTCTGCTGAGCTGGGTCTCCTCAGAATGAGCTCTCTCACCTTTGAGAACATGGAGAACTCTCAGGAGTGCAGGTTTCCTCACGATGTTTTCCTTCACCGTTATAGCAAGTGATATTTAATAGCTTAAAACACACATAACTGAGAAAAGTCAGAGGGGTGTGCCCAGATCAATAAATTTTGAAAATGTTTTCCCTGATGTCGTAAACAATTTATAACAACCATTCTCATATATTGTTTAGAAATATTGACAGCGTGTGATTTGCATACAAATTGTATGTCTGCCCTCTTCCATGGGAACCATTCACCATCACATTGTTTCTATATTACATAAGTTTGTTCTTTGAAAGTAAAATATCTACAAAACTTTAAAGGCGTGACGTCGTCTACGTCACATAAGAGATGCTCCGCTCCTATTGGTCTTAGTCTTCCACTGTAAGACTAATACCAAACAGCATATTACGAGGATATGCCCTGGATTGGTTCGTTCCAGTACCGTTACAACGGGTTCAGCAGACGTCCAGCTGACCATTACCTAAGATCCTTCCTCATGGAGGAAACTAAAGATCTCTCCAAGTGGTGGAAGGGGAGGAAGCAGCGATATTGTATTGGAGCAACCCCACAGTACTTGTTTTTATTGAATTTAACTAAACAGGTGTGTTGACTGTATGTATGTTCGCGGCAAGTTACACATACACGTTTAGAATGCATAGTTAGCTAAGTGACGTCATTGTAAATCCAATATGGCGGATCTATAGTAACCTTTTATGCACACGCCTATGATATGGGTATGGTTTCGTTAAGGAGAATACAAATAATAAAATAAGTTCACTCTAAATCCAACATGGCGAGTAGTCCAAGATGGCGGATTAGTTATTTCAGGTACTACTCGGTATCCGATTAAAAAAATGGAAGGACTACTAGTCGACCCGCGCGACTTTGTTCACGTGTAACTCCGCTTCTATTGGTTTTAGCGTGATGTTATATAGCTTATAGTCTTCCTCGATAAATTGGCTATCTAGCACTGAAAGAATATTTCAAATCGGATCAGTAGTTCCTGAGATTAGCGCGTTCAAGCAAACAAACAAACTCTTCAGCTTTATATATTAGTAAGTATAGATATGTATTTGTAAAGCTTCAGCCAACAGTCCCACAATGATCTAAGATAACTACTAGTGTACTAATAGACAAATAGGGTCTACAAGCGAATAATATGCTAGGTGTTCTAAGTGTTGACATTTTTTTTTTTATAATAGATAAGGTGCAAACGAGCAGATGGTCCACCTGATGGTAAGTGGCCACCATCGCCCATCGACATCGGCAAAACAAGAAACACTCTCTCGTCTTGTCGACTCGTTGCATCCCCGAAGATAGAGTGGGAAGAGGGAATGAAGAAGAAAAATGATGCGGATTCAGCGGACCCTAGGCAAGAGCCCAGTGTCCACTAGACCCACAGCATTAATGGGATGCGAGAGGGAGGGGGTAAGTCAGGCCCACATGCGGCTCAACCGGAACGCGTCTATGTCACTTGGCGATCGGATTCGCATGCTGGTGGTCGCAAGCCAGTCGGGGAACAGATCCCCTACCACCAAGGGGATGCTGGGTTACTTGGCTCTTACGAGATACTCTCCCAGAGCAATAGTATTCTAAACTATTTTCACTATTGCAATACTGAATTGAATGGTAATAAATATTTTATAATCCATCTAAAATAGCTTGATACGGATGTCAGCTATTAGAAAATCCGATGATATCTTCTAACCAGCTTCTTTGGTGCTTTCGCTTGACAATACAATCTTTGTTTTTCGTACGTAAAAATATAGTAGTGGAATTAGTGATAGACAAACAAACAAATTGTAGAATCAGTTCTAATATCAGTGTTTAATTTACTTTTATAATTACTTGTAGTGTATGTATGTAGGTAATACTTGATACTATATGACGTGAAATGAACGTGATTGTGTCAAAAAAACTTAGTAATAAAATTAGAGCAAATTCTCTCAAACCCGTAAAAGTATTTTATTTGAATAAAGTATTTTGAAAATATGTATTTTACATTTTCTATTTAAAATATAAACTACGAAAAGTACTTTTTATAAACAACTAGGGGCCCGTCCCGGCTTCGCACGGGTGGATAATTTTTTTTTAACACTGGCTCCCGCATTCTGTCGCTCCTCTATCGCCGCGTTACTCGCTGCGCTGCGAGGCACGCCACACCGCGCCGGCGGCCCGTCTGGGATTATTTTTTATTTATCTTGATATTTTTATTTCGTAATATCTTTTGACTGGAATGTCCGATTTCAATAATTCAAAAAGTAATGAACAGGTATTGAAACAGTCTTCATCACGAAATAATTTATTTGGATAAGAATTAATACAAAGTTATGGAAAACATGGTCTGATTTTGATAGGCATTTTTATCAACTTTTAAAATGTAAAAAAGTAGTTATAGTGACATAACTACAATAGTTGGACATATGGTCTCGCGGAGTTTTTTGTAGATATTGATACGTTCTATAATATTGTAGAACATTTTTTTGTTCTATCATCAATACTTTTCGCAGCGCATGCGATGAAAGATATTTTATGGCTAATTTTTTTGCACCTTGGGTTGGTTTTAGTGAGATTTCCTGAGGATCTCTAATTTTTTCTTTTAATAAATATAGCCTATGTTACTCAGGGATAATGTAGCTTTCTAATGGTGAAAGAATTTTTGAAATCGGTCCAGTAGTTTTTATGTTTATTCGTTACATACAAAAATACAAAAATACAAATCTTACTTCTTTATAATATTAGTATAGATTCACTCATAGTAATTTACATCCAATATTATAAAGAGGTAAAGTTTGTGAGGTTGTGGGGGGTAATCTACTGAACCGATTTTGAAAATTCTTTTACCTATAGATAGGCGCATTATCTGTAAGTGTCATAGGCTAGAGATTAACTCGAAAAATGAAAAGAGTTTTTCGTGAACCTCAGCGAAACGAGAGCGGGTCGGCTAGTATAATTTTGTGTCGTAATTTAGAAACGAGAGCATAATATCGTTTTAATTTTAGTTTAATATGCGTTACAAATTACTTGATGGTATTGTTAAAGTACCGTAACGATATCAACCTCAAGTTACACATAAAAAAAAAATTACAAACTTACTAAAACGGAATGTCCTGTTTCGGTCTGTCTGTCTGTCATCACGATTTAATATAATTTTTGCATCCTTCTTTTGTTGTAATGTAATCTCTACTATAATATGAATGTATTAATCATATAAACCCTTCTCTTGATTCCCTATCTATTAGTGAAAACCGTACATAGGGTTCCGTACCTAAAGGATAGAAACGGGACCCTATTACTGAGACTCCACTGTCCGTCCAGTCACCAAGCTGTATCTCATGAACTGTGATAGCTAGACAGTTCACAAATGATGTATTTCTGTTGCCCCTATAACACCAAATACTATTTTGTCAAATATTGGTATGGAACCCTTTGTATGCAAGTCCGACTCGCACTTGGCCGGTTTTTTAAATCTCGATTTTTGTGTAAAATACAATAAAATCCGTTCGTTCTGTCCTAATATAAATATTTTTATTTTCTTACCTTAAAATGAAGCATAGTGTTGTAGTTTATCTGTAACAAAATAATATTATTAAGAGACATATAGAAATTCCAAGATAGTCTAATAACTGTCCTATCCTATCCTGGGAGAAGATATATTCCAGGAAAATAAAATATTGTAGGTCAAAGGACTCATTATCATGATAGTTGAAGCCAGAGACCCACTCAACCTTCACGCCTTAAAATATCCTGAATTTTCTTAGAATATTTAAAAAATATCTATCCCTGAAAATGAATCCCTATTTCCCTAAGTTAGGGTTAAGACATTTTATTCCGCTGATACTTTGTTTCTTGTGTTTTTTATTGTCAGGAGAAGGTTCTTATGAAAGAAAACTATTAGAAAGTTGCGCGCAAAATTAGACAATTTAAAAAAACTCAACGGCCTGTCCTCGCTTAGGGGGGTGAAAAATAGATGGTAGCCGATTCTCAGACCTGCTGCATATGCACATAAAATTTCATAAAAATCGGTCGAGCCGTTTCGGAGGAGTATGGTTACTAACATTGTGACACGAGAATTTTATATATAAGACTAGCTGACCCAGCAAACGTTGTTTTGCCATATAAATTTGGGGTGGGTCACCCTTATCACTTAGGGGGATGAAAAATAGATAGTAGCCGATTCTCAGACCTGCTGCATATGCACATAAAATTTCATAAAAATCGGTCGAGCCCTTTCGGAGGAGTATGGTTACTAACATTGTGACACGAGAATTTTATATAATAAGATTAGTCGACCCGTGTGACTTCGACCGCGTGATGCTCCGCTCCTATTGATCTTAGCGTGATGATATATAGCCTATAGCCTTTCTCGATAAATGGGCTATCTAACACTAAAAGAATATTTCAAATCGGACTAGTAGTTCCTGAGATTAGCGCGTTCAAGCAAACAAACTCTTCAGCTTTATATATTAGTATAAGATATATTTGATGTACAATTTTTGTTTATGATAATAATATGATGGAAGGTTATGGATGTTATTTTTAGTCGCTCTGGGGATGGCAGGACAAAATATTGACTTATTTCTTTTATTTTATTTATTTATTTCTTTTATTGGGAAACAAATAGCTTTTTTGCATACATTAAAAAGAAGCCAACAAAGTTTCCACCTATGATTAAGCTAACATGTAGGAGTGAATTTACTTACAAATTAAGTGATACAGCCAAAAATATCATAGAATTAATATAAAACTAATTGATAAAGCAAAAATAAAATACTTATCGTTATTAGTATAGTAAAATACAATTTTTTTTTCTAAAAATATAACAAAATACATACATAAATCAAAACAGAAAAGTTAAGTTGAATACTGTATTTTAGGAGTGGTTAAGATTTTCTTTAATTTTTTTAACAAACTTATGATGGGTAACGGTAAACTAGGAGGGGTAACGGGAATACTAGTAGTATGTGATCCATACTGCTAGTAATCTTTAAAAAAAAAAATAAGGTGTGTGTGCGATTCACACACGATAGAAGTGAAACTTCAGTAAATCGACAAAAGAATGAGATGAATATATATAATAATATAAAATAGTATGTATATTTCTGTCTCATTCTTTCCTACACATTTTTGTATTTGTGTCTCTTACCTGTCGTTTTTTCCGTTGCAAACCGGATGTTTGAAATCACAACGATTCTAAAGAAGTTTCACATCAAAAAAAAATTAGTAAAAATTAGTAAAAATTAATGTAAAGAGAGCTTTTTCGTCACTTATGCCATAGTGGATGGAAAATCGTTGCTACTCCTTTATCTATCGATATAGGCTATTTTATTGCAGGTTTTTGTGAAGATAAAAACAGTATTAAATTGATAAATAATATCTTTTAATACTAATCTGTTGAAGCGTATCCGATCGTGTCAAGTTAGTTACGGGACAATGTTAACGTAATAGGACGTGACAAACAAACTGTTGAGTCATAGCTATTATATAGGGCTTAGATAGGTAATGTTAATTGTTATAATTACTGATAACTGTGCTAAATATAGTCTAGTCTAGTTTAGACCGTAATGATTGCGTACTATTACGTAAAAGTAAAATTAAGAATTGTTATTTCATACATTACTTTTTATGGTCTTTAAGTCTATAATTATTGTTTAGTTCGGGTTTTAGATCATACAGTAATTTACAAAAAAACAAAAGAATTGTCTTTATATTTTACTACTGCGGGTAATCAGAAAAAACAGTGTTTCTATAATAGGGGCGTTCCACTAAGCGATCTCAACGCCCCAAACGCTTCACTTAACGATCGCCGGTGTTGTGGTCGCGGCGAAAACGTCATCATCGACGTCATAACTTGTGTTCACTCGAAGCTCACGACAACCCATATCAAATCGTGGGTCGTTGTGAGCGTTGTAAATTTAGTGATCTGTGGTTGCAAAATTTGGCGGCATTTTTAAAACAACAAAAATAGCGACGATTTAAATAACTTTATTTGATACGGATAGAGATTTATTAGTGGACTTGAATGTTTCTGCATCACGCCTAAACGGATGGACCGATTTCGCTAATACTTTTTTTATTGTGTTTGTTATTATCAGGAGAAGGTTCTTAAGTATGTAAGAAAAAATTAAGAAACGTGTGCGGAAAATTAGAAAATTAAAAAAAACTTAACGACCAAATAAAGTTTTGTGTAAATGTAATGCTTGTGGCGTTTGACAACTGTCAGTCATTTGAATTATATTCATAGACGAGCGGCCTGCCCTCGCTTCGCTCCGGGTATTTAAAGCAATATTATAATTGATGTCCTTAAATTGTCACTCTGCAATTATGTAGTTTTTCATTATTTGAACAAAGAGAGAGTAAGAAAAAGTTATAAAAAAAAATAATAGAAACAAAAATAAAAGAAAAGCGTAAGATGATAAAAGAGGTAGGGCAGAGCAAAAATAAAATTGAATAGGTAAAGGAGAGAGAGAGAGAAAGAGCGAGCAAGATAGAGAGAGATAATCGAAAGAAAGAAAGCGAAGAGAGACTGATCATTCTGAACAGATAAAAATAATAATTAAAGAGAGAAAAAAGAAAGAGGTTGAGAGACAATGATAGTATTATAAGAAGAAGAGAGACGGAAATACTATAGACTTCTCTCAGTGAACACATAACCTATGTTACCCGGAAAGGATGTTGCTTCCTATCGGTGAAAGAATTTTCAAAATCGGTTCAGTACTTTTCGAGCCTATACGCACCAAACAAACAATCAAATCTTTCCTCTTTGTATAATAGTGTAGATAAGACAGGACAACGTCTGTCGGGTCAGTTAGTTTAACCAATAATTATAAACTTAACCTCTTCAAAATAATGCTTTATAACTCGCCATTTGAATTATTTACGTTAACGCTCAAAACGCTCAATAACCCGTTCCACTTGGGTAAACGATCGTAACGCTCGCGGACAAGTGGAATAGGTAAAACCGCGGTCGTGAGCGTGGGCGTTGAGATCGCTTAGTGGAACGCAGGGAATATAATAGTGAACGTAAGTTCAGCACACAGAATATTAATTCCAACTATAATATTGTAAATGCGACAGAAACTCTGTCGCATTTACAATATGTCTGTATGGCTGTTACGCTTAAAACACTAATCCGATTTTGTTGCAGTTTGGTGCAGAGATAGACTAGAGCTTAAGAAAAGACATAGGCTATGTTCTGTTGAGAAAAATATTGTTAAAAGGGGTTGAAATAGGGGATGGAGTCACAGAATAAATAATAGTAGAATGCACTGTGACTTTGAGAGTTTATGTCTTTAAGAGTTGGTCAAATATAAGGAAGGACTTGCCAAGTGCTGACGTAACGGTTTCGCTCCAAAATTTTATCGGAGATAAGTCTAGGTCTACTAGACTCACTCACTCACAAGATCTTGAATTGCGGAAATCAATAGGTTCCGCAATATAACATTTTAAAATTTTACAACTAATATTGTTTACAATAGCCAAATGTCACTTGTGATTGCTTGTGATCAACTTGTGATTAATTCCACAGACTACAGAGTAAATATTTAGTGTTGCCAACTTCCAGGATTTTTTTTAATTTTTAGTATCAAACATTTATTAATCTATACT
Source organism: Limenitis camilla (assembly GCA_905147385.1). Lineage (NCBI taxonomy): Eukaryota > Metazoa > Arthropoda > Insecta > Lepidoptera > Nymphalidae > Limenitis > Limenitis camilla. Next base: position 10,112,330 of record LR990249.1, on the reverse strand, counting down.
AATATTATAAAGAAGTAAGATTTGTATTTTTGTATGTAACGAATAAACTTAAAACCACTGGACCGATTAAAAAAATTCTTTCACCATTGGAAAGCTACATTATCCCTGAGTAACATAGGCTACATTTATTACAAGAAAAAATTAGAGATCCCCAGAAATTCTCACTAAAACCAACACAAGGTGCAAAAAAATTAGCCATAAAATATCTTTCATCGCATGCGCTGCGAAAAGTATTGATGATAGAACAAAAAAATGTTTTACAATATTATAGAACGTATCAATATCTACAAAAAACTCCGCGAGACGGTCGTCCAACTATTGTAGTTAAGTCACTATAACTACTTTTTTACATTTTAAAAGTTGATAAAAATGCCTATCAAAATCAGACCATGTTTTCCATAACTTTGTATTAATTCTTATCCAAATAAATTATTTCGTAATGAAGACTGTTTCAATACCTGTTAATTACTTTTTGAATTATTGAAATCGGACATTCCAGTCAAAAGATATTACGAAATAAAAATATCAAGATAATTAAAAAATAATCCAAGACGGGCCGCCGGCGCGGTGTGGAGTGCCTTGCAGCGCAGCGAGTAACGCGGCGATAGAGGGAGCGACAGAATGCCGGAGCCAAAATGTTAAAAAAAAATTATCCACCCGTGCGAAGCCGGGACGGGCCCCTAGTTATCAATAATAAAACTATAACTATTAAGTTTTATCATATTAGGCCATACTTTATTGACTATCAATTTCTAATATCCCGAAATTGGGGAGAAATCGGCAACACTATTAAATATTAACTCTGTGGAATAAATCACAAAGATCACAAGTTGATCACAAATGAGATTTGGCTATTGTAAAACAATGATTCTAGTGAGTGATTCTAGACCTAGATCTATCCCCAAAAAAATTTTGGAGCGAATCCGTTACGTCAGCACTTGGAAAGTTCAGCTAAATATAAATATCTACTTTGCTTAAAAAATTTGGTGCTACTATGTTACAAACAAATTCAAATTTTCTTTCTGAAAAGATTTATTTTCTGAGGTCCGGTAAGGGGACGTTTGGTCACCTTATTTACTTAATATAACTAAGAAACTTCCCACGGACAGATAATATCTTTAATTACATTACATAAATAAGAAATGTTTAATTGAGCGCTCGTTTTCTTTTCTATTCAGTTACGAACTTTAAAAATGGATTTGATTTTAATAATTCTTGCATTAAATGAAAAACTACATATACATACAAATATATTCAAGAAACAAGGTTATATAAAATGTAGAAACAATCCTATATAACGATTAACGACAGTGATGGTGGGTGGTGTAATCAGATAACCAACTCATAACGTAAACTTTGATTTTTTAAAATATAATTCTATTTTTAATAATATATATTTTATAAAAATTAAAGATAAATACATAATTATGTTTTTCAGATAAAATAGATTAAAAATCCTACATAATAAATTGTATAAAAATTAATGACAAATTCATCTTTAACCGATGAAATAGATTGAAAAACCTACAAAATGAATTGTATAAAAATTAATGACAAATTCATCTTTAACCGATGAAATAGATTGAAAAACCTACAAAATGAATTGTATAAAAATTAATGACAAATTCATCTTTTTCCGATGAAATAGATTAAATAACCTACAAAATGAATTGTATAAAAATTATTGACAAATTCATCTTTAACAGATGAAATAGATTGAATAACCTACAAAATGAATTATATAAAAATTAATGACAAATTCATCTTTTTCCGATAAAATAGATTAAAAAACCTACAAAATAAATTGTATAAAAATTAATGACAAAATCATCTTTTTCCGATAAAATAGATTAAAAACCTACAAAATAAATTGTATAAAAATTAATGGCAAATTCTTCTTTTTCCGATGAAATAGATTAAATTACCTACAAAAAAAATTGTATGAAAATTAATGACAAATTCATCTTTTTCCGATAAAATAGATTAAAAAAACCTACAAAATAAACTGTATAAAAATTAATGACAAATTCATCTTTTTCCGATAAAATAGATTAAAAAAACCTACAAAATAAATTGTATAAAAATTAATGACAAATTCATATTTTTCCGATAAAATAGATTAAAAAACCTACAAAATAAATTGTATAAAAATTAATGACAAATTCATCTTTTTCCGATAAAATAGATTAAAAAAACCTACAAAATAAATTGTATAAAAATTAATGACAAATTCATATTTTTCCGATAAAATAGATTAAAAAAACCTACAAAATAAATTATATAAAAATTAATGACAAATTCATCTTTTTCCGATAAAATAGATTAAAAAACCTACAAAATAAATTGTATAAAAATTAATGACAAAATCATCTTTTTCCGATAAAATAGATTAAAAACCTACAAAATAAATTGTATAAAAATTAATGGCAAATTCTTCTTTTTCCGATGAAATAGATTAAATTACCTACAAAAAAAATTGTATGAAAATTAATGACAAATTCATCTTTTTCCGATAAAATAGATTAAAAAAACCTACAAAATAAATTGTATAAAAATTAATGACAAATTCATCTTTTTCTGATGAAATAGATTAAATAACCTACAAAATAAACTGTATAAAAATTAATGACAAATTCATCTTTTTCCGATAAAATAGATTAAAAAAACCTACAAAATAAATTGTATAAAAATCAATGACAAATTCATATTTTTCCGATGAAATAGATCGAATAACCTACAAAATGAATTGTATAAAAATAATGACAAATTCATCTTTAACCGATGAAATAGATTGAATAACCTACAAAATGAATTGTATAAAAATAATGACAAATTCATCTTTAACCGATGAAATAGATTGACCTATTAACCTACAAAATGAATTGTATAAAAATTATTGACGAATTCATCTTTAACCGATGAAATAGATTTAAAATCCTACATAATAAATTGTATAAAAATTAATGACGAATTCATCTTTAACCGATGAAATAGATTGAATAACTTACAAAACAAATTGTATAAAAATTAATGACAAATTCATCTTTTTCCGATAAAATAGATTAAATAACCTACAAAATGAATTGTATAAAAATTAATGACAAATTCATCTTTTTCCGATAAAATAGATTAAATAACCTACAAAATGAATTGTATAAAAATTAATGACAAATTCATCTTTTTCCGATAAATAGATTAAATAACCTACAAAATAAATTGTATAAAATTAAAGACAAACACATATTTTTTCTGATAAAATAGATTACCTACAAAATAAGCACGAAATATTTAATTTGTGTAACTCGAAATAATGTTAGGATTCTAGCGATCCTTCTAATAAAATAATATGAGTTTAAATTTAAAATCTTTCTTAGACTATAAATATGTTTTTATGACTTGTTAAAAAATTCAGAAAATTTAATATTTAAATATTTAAATCTATTCAGGCAAATACAAAATGTATAAGTTTAAAAAATTAAAAGAAAATAAATAAATAATAAAGAAAATAAACATATATTATAATTTGGTTTTTCTATGTTTAATGTTATGTATTTCTTTTTGTTTTGTATTTCAAATGTACACAAACGTTTTTGTGTAGTATTCACGATCCTACCCTGATTAATATTGTTATTCCTTTCAATCAATTCAAGGTTGACTGGAAGAGATTCTTAATTGGAATAAGTCCGCCATTGTACTCCTCTTAGTTTAGTTTTATTTCAGTGTATTTTTTTGTGTTTTATTTGTGTACAATAAAAAAAATAATTATCATATTATTTATTAAAAGGTGGAAAGTAGAACCTAAAATGAAACACATACCCTAAAACATCGCACTTCTTTTTTGTGTAGTCGTGTAAATACTACTCAACACGGATTTTTGATCTTGACAATAAGAAGTTAAATTATTGGTTAATTTAATCCAAAATCTTTGGATTAAAAATTCAAAATAAATTCAAAATATAAATTTTATATACACAATACTATTTTCAATCCATAATCCAATGATTTTGGATTTATTTTTATCATAATTTAATTAAAGTTTAATAACTCAATGAAGAATATCCTAATTATTTTTTATAGTAAGTATGTTATGTAGAGTATATATACATAACTAAGGTAATTACTAGTAATATTAGTATATAGAACAAACCTTTATATATCACTAAACAACAAACAAATTCACAAACACTACAAGTACAATCAAGACATCAGTGCAAACGAGACTGCGGTACAATTTCGCGAGATTGTTTATATATAGAGTTCATCTTTGTTTAGTAATGGGGGGTTCATGTTATTAGGTTACTATTACTATTACTAAAGTACTAATATAATTACTAGAACTAAAAAAAATAAAATATTATTTTTTTTTAATAATATATTGGAATTATTGGAATTAAAAAAAATACTTCTAATATATAAAATTCTCGTGTCGCAGTGTTTGTTATCAAATTCTTCAGAAACGGCTCGACCGATTTGTATAAAATTTTGTGTGCATATCGGGTAGGTCTTAGAATCGGTTAACGACTATTTTTTATACCGCTAAGTAATAAGGGTGGCCCACCACATTTTTAAAAAAATTTAAATGGCACAAAAAGATTAACGGGTCAGCTAGTAGCTTCAAAAAAGGTTTTATTAAATTTTTCTTAATAAAAATGGTCTTTTTAAATGTATTTCAAAATTCACTTTTCGAAAAGTAATTGAGGTTTGATATTGAAGTCAAAATAAAAAAAAAATACTTCTACTTTTTTTTTCCAAAAAAAATTGATTCATGGCGTTTCTACAAATTTATCACCCGCTATATTTTGGATAATTCACACTATATCATTATAAATTATAGCCTATGTGTTATTCTGATGTGTAAGCTATATTATTGTAAAGTTTCATCAAAATCCATTCAGTAATTTTTGCGTGAAAGAGCATCAAAAACATACATTCTTTCAAACTTTCGTGTTTACAATATTAGTATGATTGATATTATTAGAATAATAAATATGTTGTCAAGTTGTTTGATATTCTATTTCAAAAACTGCTTAGCTGATTTTAATGAAACTTATACAATAATATATAATCAATCATAATTATAATTTAATATATATCATCAAAGGGAGACTAAGATCAGGCTGTATATCATGAACCGTGATAGCTAGACAGTTGAAATGTTCACAAATGATGTATTTCTGTTGCCCCTATAACAACAAACACTAAAAACAGAATAAAATAAATATTTAAGGGGGGCTCCCATAAAAACTTAAAATTCGAGGCGAAGCGTGGGCAGGTTAACTCTGTATATATGTATTTACAAGGAAGACCATATTAAAAGCGGAAACTTCAAAGAAACTATTCAGTAAAAAGACAACAGATAATATCTATGTGATTCTCATGCAGCCATTGACCTTACAAGTATATTGTTACGTCATTTTTTTCATTAAACAGAGTTTCTCAAACTTTTCGAATACATTTTAGGATTATTTATAAACTAATAGGCAGATAGGAGGACTCACCTACACTATTTAGGCTCTCTGGTTAAATTTATTATTTAAAAACAGACGATCCGAAAAATTGAAAAAATAATTAACTTGCGCGACTTCGTTCGCGTGTTGCTCCGCTCCTATGGGTCGTAGCGAAATGTTAAATAGCCTAAGTTACTCCTTGTTACATCAGCTATCTGCCAGTGAATGCCCCGTCAAAATCGGTTCAGCCATTTCAGAGATTAGCCGGAACAAACAGACAGACAGACAAAAATTGTAAAAAAAAAAAAAAAAAAAAATGTTGTTGGTATATGTACCGTGTGCGTGTATACATCCATATGTACTAAAAAGCGGTTATTTTAATATTACAAACAGACACTACAATTTTATTTATTTGTATAGATGAATCGAAATATTTGAGTTCTAACATCATAATTAAAAAAAATCTTAACCCCTTATTGCATGAATTATGAAAGAGATGATGAAAAATGTTTCTGTTACTGAAAACATCATTTATTTCTTATTATATATATATATATATGTCGGAGAATAAGTAAAAGATTATCGATTAATCGAATCGTTATCGCTATCTATGGCGTTGGAGTGGGGTAGTGGTCACTTCCGTTGTTTTGACAGTCTCGACCCTCGACCCTTTATATGCCATCGACAGTCTGACTGAAGTCTTAGTCGTACGCGGTCTCTCAAGAAGTGAAGTAGTGTCTGAATAGTGATAGTGTTGTGCAGTGTTGTGTTGGTGCTAGGAGTGCTGTCCGATCAAGGTCACGTGAGTACCTTACAATGTAATTACCTCGTCTTGTGTTAGGATAGGTTTATGTGCGTTTAACCTTGGGTTTAAACAGAGAGCCTAGCAGTGGAGGCGAGTGTCGTGATCACTTAAAGGAATTCCTTAAGCCTATACGAAGAAATGATGTATAAGAATTCAACGTTGGTTGCGGAAAAGCAATAATTTACCCAACTCAAAAAAAATTATAACTTTTAGAGCTGGTTCATGGCGATAATCTCGTGATTGTCCGCTCGTGCGGTTTAAACCGCAAAATTTTCGACTGTTCAAACATCGGCGGTTAGTTGGCGATGCGATCAGTATTGAAGTCCAAGAGGAACTAGTGTGAGGACTATACCCCAATTTAAGAATGTTTGAGAGAAATTTTTTTTTCAACGTGTCTTCACCATTTCCAAATATCTCCACCAACTCTTGCCATGCTCGGTTCTTTGCAATTTTATCCGAATAATCCGCACACGGTAGATTCCATATTGCAGGTCTTTTCTCCACTTCATCAATAAATAGCTCAGTGTCGAAGCGATCTATAGCAAGCTGTTGTGACGTGTTAATCGCGCGGTGCCCGCAACACTACTGAATCCTGAGGAAGATCTCCATAGTAATAGAATCGCGCGGGGGCCGCACGATTCTAGCGGTTGAGTGGAGGTAAATCTGAATAATGATATAAATACCTTCGTAAAGAAGACCGATCCAAACCGTGTGGTTCCCGCCGTGTCTGAACTAGCACTTAAATCCATTTAAGGGGTTGTATGCAGTAAGGGGTTAATAATTTTCAGAAGTTAATAAAAATAGAAAATCTGAGATCGATAATTCGATAATCGATAGTAATGCAATTTGTTTTACCAAAAATCTGAGTAGTTTGAGAAACACTGTTATAATACACATTTAAAATGGATTTATTTACTTTAAAGTTAGTCATCAGGATTATTTTTTAAAATTTAATTTCGTGTAGTTCTGTTCTGAGAAAATCGCAATAACTTTATAAACACTTAGTTCTAGTTCAACGAACTTACAATTGTCCTTAAGAAACATATAAAAATCGTAAAAACAATTCTAGGAACAAATATAACTTAGGAAAAAATCTATGTTTGTCACACCGTGTGCAATTTGATCCAACTTAAGAGATGGGATAGCTTTTATCTCTATACTAGCTAACACTGTTGACAAACAATATATATGTCAATCCTCACATTATCGTATCGACGGGATGAACATTCCACGTTTAACAGTTACGGGTCGGAGTTATAAGTGTTGGAACAAACCCGACTTGTTTTATATATGTCGGGGATTTTAAAACGATGTGAAAGGAGATGGGAGGACGGAGATGGGGAATATTGGGGAACACTAAAAGGGGGTGATGGTATTGAATGGAATATTGGGTAAACGCAACGTAGATACTTCTACTGAACCGATAAATGATCAAATATGATCTCTAACAATTACGAGAGAAACCTAAGCAGTGCCTTGGACTTGTGACCAAGGTGTAGGCTTAAGAAGCTCCTTTAAGTGATCACGACACTCGCCTCCACTGCTAGGTTCTCTATTTAAACTCAAGGTTAAACGCACATAAACCGAATCTAACACAAGGCTAACCTAACCTAAGGCTAACCTAACCTAATATTGTGTTTACTTAACCACGTGGCAATTACATTGTAAGGACTTACGTGACCTTAGTTGGACAGCACTTCCACACTACACTGCACTTGACACTATCACTATCACTAACTAGCACTACTTAGATGATGTTTACTTCTTGAGAGACCGCGCACGACTAAGACTTCAGTTAGACTGAAGACTGAAGTCTTAGTCGTGCACGGTCTCTCAAGAAGTGAAGTAGGCTCTGAATAGTGTTAGTGGAGTGCTGTCCAATCAAGGTCATGTGAGTACCTTACAATCTAATTGCCACGTCTTGTGTTAGGTTAGGTTTATGTAAGATTAACCTGAAGTTTAAACAGAGATCCTGAGCAGTGGAGGTGAGTTTCGTAATTACTTAAAGGATGTCCTTAAGCCTACACCTTGGTCACAAGTCTTAGGTTTCTCTCGTAATTGTTAGAGATCATATTTGTTCAATAGAAGTATCTACGTTGCGTTTACCCAATAGTCCGTTCAATATTAACACCCCCTTTTAGTGTTCTCCAATATTCCCCATCTTCCTCCTTCCATTTCCTTCAGTGTAAAATAGTTTATTGATACAACACTTAAACATGTAGTTATCTAGATTAGGAGGCATTTATAGATGGCGCTGTGTTTTAATTTCACGCGTTTTATTTAACACATTGAAACTATATATACTATTACTATGTTCTGGGGTCTATATAGGCTAATTTAGGAATCATTTTTCTAGATAATTAAGGTCAAAGGGATGAAGAAAGAAGAAGAATCCAGGTCTTCCTATTTATGATCAAATTTAAAAGGTTAAAACTTTGAACGAATTTGAATTTATTTATAGACCTCCATACAACTTTTCATCCAACCCTTTCAAGCCCTTACAACCTTTTTTTCGCATTAAAAAGAAGCCTATGTCCTTTCTCAGGCTTTAGATTATCTGTATACCAAATTTCATTTAAATCGGTTCAGTAATTTGGCGTGAAAGCGCGACAGACAGAAAGAGTTATTTTCGGATTTATTAATTAGTAAGGATATACCGTATAGCCCGGATAGCTCAATCGGTAGAGCATTGGATTTTTAATCCAAGGGTCCAGGGTTCAAGTCCCCGTCCGGGCGAGTAATCTTTTTTTAAATACTAAATGGTGTAAAAATGATAATAAATCTTGTACACGACTCAGATTTATATCTTAAAAACACTTGACGTGTTAGATATATTTATATGAAGGTTTTAAAGGTCATGGGTAGTTCCTGAACGACGTAGTTCAGAAGGACGCTACTGTAGGTGAACTATACGAACTAGTTCGTCGACGATCTCGCTCTTAGTTCTTTTAGTTCTTATAGTCTAGGTCGCGTATGTTTCATCCACACTTTTTTCTGCAATGTTTTATTTTTAATAAAAAAAAGGTGTGTGTGCGATTCACACACGATAGAAGTGAAACTTCAGTAAATCGACAAAAGAATGAGATGAATATATATAATAATATAAAATAGTATGTATATTTCTGTCTCATTCTTTGCTACACATTTTTGTATTTGTGTCTCTTACCTGTCGTTTTTTCCGTTGCATCCGGTTTGAAATCACAACGATTCTAAAGAAGTTTCACTTCAAAAATCGATAATACATTACATTAAAATGGTGATAAAAATATTAATATATCGTTCATTAACATCGATATTTCTAACACTGATGTTCCACTTGAGAAAATATCGATGTTTTTTATGAGCGATGTTAAATCCCTAATCCCTATTTACATGTTAGTTTCTGAAGTTGACTATAATGCATACATACATATAAATAAAATTGTAGTGTCTGTTTGTAATATTAAAATAACCGCGTTCTACTAAATGCATATGGTTGTATATGTTTTGTCTGTCTGTTTGTTCCGTTGTCTCTGAAATAGCTGGACCGATTTTGACGTGACTTTCACTGGCAGATAGCTGATGTAACAAGGAGTAATTTATGCAATTTAACATCTCGCTACGACCCATAGGAGCGGACCAACACGCGAACGAAGTCGCGCGGGTCGGTTAGTTTTTTATATAAGTTATTTCATTTTGTACTTTTTTAATAAAAAAAACTAGCAATAATTTTAAATATTTGTTTGTCCTTTATTTATTATTGATACTAAATTATTTTAAAAAAGGCACTAGCGAACTAAAAGAGCGAACAAGTTCGCCATTGGATTGCGAACTAAATTGAGCGCTCTCATTCTTTACTGTGATATTGAAAGTTGAAGTTTTGCTTATCCCACTTATTAATATTTAAATGACTTTTCTAATTCATTTATACAAAATCAACTAAACGAATTTTGATGAAACTTTCATTAAATTTTAGAATGATTTATTAAGATATTGGGTTTTGTAAAAGAATATTATTTACTAAAGTGAATTGCTTGAACTATTTAATATACTACTCTAGCTGCGCCCCGCGGTTTCACCCGCTATATTTTGGATAATTCACACTATATCATTATAAATTATAGCCTATATGTTATTCTGATGTATAAGCTATATTATTGTAAAGTTTCATCAAAATTCATTCAGTAGTTTCTGCGTGAAAGAGTAACAAACATCCATACATTCTTACAAACTTTCGCGTTTATAATATTAGTAGGATAGCTAGTAATTACAGACTGCATAATAACACACCAAAGGCATTAATTACATACACGTTAGATAGGTGTCTGGGCCTTGAGACCCAAGAGCTGGTCTCTTTCAAGTGTCTAGATGAGCTCTTTGACTTTATCTAAGTTAGCAATGTCTAAAATACACGTGAGTTACCTCAGTTAGTTTCACTTTTATAACTTTACTAAGATAAGTCAATTTGTCATGAAATTACTCGTCAAACTGCCGCTGAACTGAGTAATACTAATTAATATATATAAGTGTGCTAATTTACTTGATAAGCCATAAAGATAAAGAATCATGTAAAGTGAAAAGTTTAATCAGTTTCGGACCTTGAAACTTTCAACACCATACGATTTGCATACATTTGCAATTATTACTCAATTACATGAGATATTTGTTGAAGTGAAACTTCTTTAGAATCGTGATTTCAAACCGGATGCAACGGAAAAAACGACAGGTAAGAGACACAAATACAAAAATGTGTAGCAAAGAATGAGACAGAAATATACATACTATTTTATATTATTATATATATTCATCTCATTCTTTTGTCGATTTACTGAAGTTTCACTTCTATCGTGTGTGAATCGCACACACACCTTTGTTTTTTTTTTTCATTTTAAAGCTTTATTTAAATTAAGTCTTGAGTTAGTTAGTTCTCTGCCTCTCTGTCTCACGTCTCAGTGTATTATTCTTTCATCAAGACACATCGGCAGCGTGTCAAAGCCAAGAGAAGAGGCACAGCTGCTCGTAAGCTAAATTATTTTATCTGTTTGTTGATATAAACTAGCCAAGTTAAATTTTGAGCTTAAATTACTCATGTGAAATATTTTCATTTTTTAAAATAAACATAGTGACACACACAGTATAAATACTAGAAATAAAAATAAACTTGTAACGCCTTACTATCGTCTCCACAAAGTCAGTAATAGCTTCATGGAGCTTGGTGTTCGCATCTAAAATAAGATCCCACAGACTATATTAGATTTGCCTCTGAGGCGATTCAAAACTTACATTATAGTGTTTACTTACTCTATACTTCCTTCCTTCTTCTTTTAATGGCTTCTAGTTGTGCACAATAGACATGCGCCTTGACAAAACACACTTGTGAAGTTTGACCGGTGAATCGTAGATTTTATTTTAAGAGACTTCCTTTATAATCAGAGGACTCCACCATGTTGATATCGATCTACAACAACACAGTATTCGTTATTATCCAACACAAAAAAAAATTTACTTTCAATCCTAATAAATAATATATACAGTTAGTATACTATTGACAGTTAAATTTTGTTAGACTTAATAAATTTACACACAAATCTTACAAAACGCGGACAAAACACTAATTGAAGGAAACATTTATCATTCATAGGGCGAGGGATAGAAGAAGGGAGAGCATCATATAGTTTACAGAAAAGCTTAAGGCATGAAAACAACAAATGTGAAATTGTGCCTTCGTCCAGGCCACATTCACACAGTGCACGATCTCGGATTCTCAATTTATAAAGATGTACTGGAGTGCAGTAGTGTCCAATTCGAAGACGGCTGTTCGTAGAGATGACCCAACGAACCTTATTTAGATGGAGGAAAAACCAAGGTCTTCGTGGAATGTCCTGTTGAATTGCTGCATAATGTTTTCCCTTGACACATTTTACTGAACATTGAGTTCCAGGCCTTAATAAGATCGAATTTTGCTAAGAGATCATGTAGATCATGAGCGTGGTTTGCATAGTGAGATAAAGTGCCAATTTCCACCGCCTGCTTGGCAAAAGCATCAGCAGTCTCATTACCGACGATACCTGAGTGACCGGGAATCCAAGAACGATGACAAAGCTTGGAATCAAAATGCGACTGTTGAGTTTCTTGCCAGTTCTTCTCATCAGGAAACTGCTTTCTGAATTGGTGTTAGCTTCAGACAAACTGACTGAAAAAGAAATTGTCTGTTGAAAAGAACTTTTATTACCTCTGAATTTGGTGGAATGTTGTATATTCTTTAACAAGAATGTAACATTTTTCACATTGATCTTGGCAGACATGTGGATATCAATTCTTTATCTGCGAATACGATGCATATTCTTCATACTGAACTTGGGTCTTATATCACATTTATGTTTTTGTTGGTTATTATACGTTTTTACTAACAGATCCTTGCGACTTTGTCCACGTAATACTCCACTCCTATGGGTCGTAGCGTTATGTTATATAGCCTATATATCATTAAAATTAGATATTTTTAAATAAATCTAATAACAAGAATAGAAGGTCGTAAAGAACACGACAACAATATGTTGTAACAATATTAGGTTATTAGATACAGATCGGGTTTTCTATTGGAAATTGTGTAATATAGTCACGATTTTTTATAATTACTGTCTGTTTATTGTGATTTATGGTGTACACTGTACAGATATATAAAAAAATATTTTATTAATTCAGCGCCATCTATTGAATGCTTACGCAACCTAGAAAAGAAAACAAATTAAATATTGTGTCAATAAACTTATCAACAGCGCCATCTATTATGAACTTATGGGACTTTCAAAATATGTGAGTGAGACAGAAGAAAGTGTGTGAGCAATTTTAATATACCTCAGCTAAGCAAGGGCAGGTTGACCTCGAAATATTGTTAAGACGAGGTATGTGTTTTGTATGGTATAAACTATTAGCCAATACGCTGAACTTATTTGATGCTACCCACAGATAATAACTGAGTTACAGAACAAATAAAGCAACTGGAGCACAGATAAAATATATCCGTACATCATTTCGTAAATGTACTTTTACCTAATTAAGTATTCAGTTTAGATTGATCTAACTGAGGAATCTTGGACTTAGGTAATAGTATAGTGCATTAATGTTATATATATGTATGTATGTTTGCTAGTTTGGAATAAAATTTTATTTCTAAGTGTAAGTATTTTTTCTTTACAATTCTTCGAATCTAACTACTTCGTCCGCGTGTAGCTCCGCTCCTATGGGTCTCAGCGTGATGATATATAGCCTATAGCCTTCCTCGATAAATGGCTTTCTAACACTGAAAGAATTTTTCAAATCGGACCAGTAGTTCCTGAGATTAGCGCTTTCAAGCAAACAAACTCTTCAGCTTTATATATTAGTATAAGATTCAATATTTTGTGGCGCTTAATACGAGCAACCTGCCCTCGCATCGCTCAGGGTATTTGAAGCAATATTATAATTTTTTGATGTCCTTAAATTATCAGTCGCCGGGTAAAGAAGTGAAGGAATGAAAGTTTAAAAGAGGAAGAGAGACCGGAATACTATAGACTTCTTTGAGTAAAAGATTTTTCAAAATCGGATCAGTAGAATTAGAATTGTCATATTCTATTAATAAAAAAAATTATGGCAACACTACATCATCTGCTCAGGAATAGTGTAGTTTTCTATCAGTGAAAGAAATTTCAATATCGGATCAGCATTTCCTGAGAAAACCTTCACAGTCCTCAACTCAAAATCCATTCATTAGTTTTTGTGTGAAAGAGTATCAAACGTGAATACATACATTCATACATTCATGCATCCATACATCCACACATCCATACATCCATAAAAACACACATAGATACATCCATACATTCATTAATCTATGCATCTATATATCCATACATCAATACATCCATACATTCAGACATCCATTCATCCATACATTCATAGATCTATATACCATACAACCATACATAGATACATCCATACATTCATTAATCCATGCATCTATGTATCCATACATCAATACATCCATACATTGAGACATCCATTCATCCATACATTCATAGATCTATATACCGTACAACCATATATCCATGCATCCATGTATCCATACATCAATACATCCATACATCCACACATCCATAAAACCACACATAGATACATCCATACATTCATTAATCTATGCATCTATATATCCATACATCAATACATCCATACATTCAGACATCCATTCATCCATATATTCATAGATCTATATACCATACAACCATACATAGATACATCCATACATTCATTAATCCATGCATCTATGTATCCATACATCAATACATCCATACATTGAGACATCCATTCATCTTTACATTCATAGATCTATATACCGTACAACCATACATAGATACATCCATACATTCATTCATCCATGCATCCATGTATCCATACATCAATACATCCATACATCCACACATTCACACATCCATAAAACCACACATAGATACATCCATACATAGATACATCTATGCACCATACATTCAGACATCCATACATCCATTCATCCATAGATACATAAATTCATAGATCTATACACCATACAACCATACATAGATACATCCATACATTCAGACATCCATTAATCCATACATTCATAGATCTATGCACCATACAACCATACATAGATATATCCATACATTCATTCATCCATGCATCCATGTATCCATACATCAATACATCCATACATTCAGACATCCATTCATCTATACATTCATAGATCTATATACCATACAACCATACATAGATACATCCATACATTCATTCCTCCATGCATCCATGTATCCATACATCAATACATCCATACATCCACACATCCATAAAACCACACATAGATACATCCATACATAGATACATCCATACATAGATACATCTATACACCATACATTCAGACATCCATATATCCATTCATTCATACATACATACATCCATGCATCCATACATCCATATATCATAACATCCATACATCCATACACCCATACACACATACATCCATACAAAGGTACATCCATCCATTCATTCATACATAAAACCACACATAGATACATCCATACACACATACATCCATACAAAGGTACATCCATCCATTCATTCATTCATCCATGCATCCATGTATCCATGTATCCATACATCAATACATCCATACATCCATACACCCTACACACATACATCCATACAAAGGTACATCCATCCATTCATTCATTCATCCATGCATCCATGTATCCATACATCAATACATCCATACATCCATACATCCATACACCCATACACACATACATACATACATACAAAGGTACATCCATCCATTCATTCATTCATCCATGCATCCATGTATCCATACATCAATACATCCATATATCAATACATCCATACATTCAGACATCCATACATCCATTCATTCATACATACATACATCTATACATCAATACATTCAGACATCCATACATCCATTCATTCATACATACATCCATGCATCCATACATCAATACATCCATACATCCATTCATTCATACATACATCCATGCATCCATACATCAATACATCCATACATCCATTCATTCATACATACATCCATGCATCCATACATCAATACATCCATACATCCATTCATTCATACATACATCCATGCATCCATACATCAATACATCCATACATCCATTCATTCATACATACATCCATGCATCCATACATCAATACATCCATACATCCATTCATTCATACATACATCCATGCATCCATACATCAATACATCCATACATCCATTCATTCATACATACATCCATGCATCCATACATCAATACATCCATACATCCATTCATTCATACATACATCCATGCATCCATACATCAATACATCCATACATCCATTCATTCATACATACATCCATGCATCCATACATCAATACATCCATACATCCATTCATTCATACATACATCCATGCATCCATACATCAATACATCAAATATGGTATAAAGTAAACAATGTAATTAACCATTTATTATACGTTTTGGTATATTACTTATTTAATTTTATAAAAAAAATATAAGTATTTATTAAAACGTTAATATTTAAGCTAAAAGTACATAATATATCTGGTCAATCAAAGATATACAAACACGACAAAAGCTTTTGTTCTTCATCTCCGTCGTATATTACAACATCACCATTGTATTATAATGAACTAATTCTTCTTAAGCAGCTGACCTTGCTTTCTTTGTAATGAAAGTATCGTCAAATATGGATAAGTTACAATAAACAAAACCATGGTACATATTGCGAACTTATTGCGGCTTAATGCCATACTAGCTGTGCCGGCGACTTCGTCCGCTTTACATCCCCTATTCCCTAAAACTATTAAAAACTTTAATGTCATATTTATTTATATCGAATCGACTAAACAATAAGTTCTAAAAATGACGACTTTTCATCCCCCTTTTCAACCCCTTGCATCCCTTTTTTCGCATTAAAAAGTAGCCTATATCCTTTCTCAGGCTCTGGACTATCTGTATACCGAATTTCATTTAAATAGGTTCAGTAGTTTTAGCGTGAAAGCGCTACAGACAGACAGAGTTATATTTATAGTAAAGATAATAAAATTGTTTGTTTGAACGCGCTAATCTCAGGAACTACTGATCGGATTTGAAAAATTCTTTCAGTGTCAGATAGCCCATTTATCGAGGAAGGTTATAGGCTATATACCATCACGCTACGACCCATAGGAGCGAAGCATCACGTGGACGAATTCAACAAGGCACTGCTTAGGTATATATATATATTTATTATGTTGCGTTTACCTAATAGTCCTAATCACTCTTAGAGTTTATCAATATACCCCCTTCTTCCTTCTCATCATATTCTCTGAGTTACATATACTTCTTCTTCTAAAAAACTAAACTTTTTTCAATATAGAAATGTAGTTGAGAGATATTATCGCTAATTTATATAAATTAGCTCCGCTATATCTTATGACTGTACCACACAAACAAACCCACAAACAATCAGCTCACATCGACCTTGCTCCATATCCACGATACCATAACTCCGAACTCGCCATGAGATTAATAAGCTAATTTTGGACAAGATACAAACAGATAAAGATGCTTTTCCGACCGCCATGTTGTTACTAAATTGTCTGTTTGTCCTACATTCCATTTGTACATTCGAAAATAAATAAATCCTTATTATTGATTGTTTGTATGTTTGTTGCGTGCTCTGCTATTTTAAAAATTCTTTCACCGATAGAATGTTACATCCCTTCCGGGTAATATAGGCTATGTGGTGTTGCCATAAATACTCTAATTAAAAAGATATGGCCAATTAAGTGCCACAACGTGGTCATTTTGTAAATTGAAGGGTTTCTCAGGAACTACTAAAAATATTTTAAAAATTCCTTCACAGATAGAAAACTACACTATTCGTGAGTGACAAAGGTGATTTAGTGTTGCCATATACAATTTTTATTTAATTGAATATGGCCGTTTTGTTGCTACTGATCCGATACTAAAACTTCTTTCACTGAGAGTATTTCCGTCTCTCTTCCGCTTATATACTATTAATCTCTCTCACTCTCTCTCTTTTTTCAAATAATTAAAAACTACACAATTACAGTCACAATTTAAAGACATGAATTATAATATTGCTTTAAATTCCCGGAGCCAAGCGAGGGCAGCATGTAATATTATAAATGCAAAAGTAACTCTATTTGATGTGACAAAAAGGTTGTAAAAGGGGGATGAAAAGTTGTATGTATGTATGTTGTATGTACGTCACTTTTGAAGCTAGAAGCTTGATTTTTTACCCGACTACGGCGAAGTCAAAAGAAAGGGTTATGATTTTTGAAATTAAACTATCGTTTTGTAAAGACAATATGAGTTTCATCAAAATTAATCTGTCCATCAAATTGCATAAAACATAACCTAAATAGAAAGGCATTCACATATAAATCACTCTGATCTTTATCTAGATGGGAACTGTAGTCTTCCGCGAAAACGCTTTATGTGCGAAGTTTTGGGAGAACTATTGTATCACTACTGTATTCAGGGCTGCCAGTATTTGAATTTAGTCGTGGGCTTAGTCGAAAAGAGCGCTCTTTTTAGTTTTAGTTCTCAATCCAATGGCGAACTAGTTCGCTCTTTAAGTTCTTTTTTTTAAAGATTACTAACAGTATGGATCACATACTACTAGTATTCCCTTTACCCCTCCTAGTAAGCTTGCATGCTTGTGTCAGGAGTGGGCCACGCCAGTAGTCCAATGTCCGGGATTTGAACCCTCGACTTGTTGGTCGTGAATCCAACGCTGACGCTTTTTTTAAATAATTTAGTAAAAATAATAAAGAAAAAAATATTTAGTTCGCAATCCCATAGCGAACTAGTTCGCTCTTTTATTTCGTCAGTTCTTTTTTTAAATAATTTATTAAAAATAATAAATTTAAAAAAATCTATCTCAAAAGTGAAACATCGATGTTTATGAACAATATATTTATATTTCTATCACCATTTAAATATATAAGTATACTAGCTGACCGAAACGTTGTTTTGCCAAATTTTAGGGTGGGTTACCCTTATCACTTAGGGGGATGAAAAATAGATAGTAGCCGATTCTCAGACCTACTGAATATGCATATAAAATTCCATAAAAATCGTTAGAGCCGTTTCAGAGGAGCATGGTGACACTGTGACACGACAATTTTATATATAAGAAGATATCAATACTAATATTATAAAGAGGAAAGATTTGTATTTTTGTATGTAACGAATAAACATATACATAATAAACATACATTATCCCTGAGTAACAAAGGCTATATTTATTACTAGAAAAAATTAGAGATCTTCAGAAATTTTCACTAAAAGCAAACCAAGGTGGAAAAAAATTAGCATTAAAATATGTTTCATCGCATGCGCTGCTGAAGGTATTGATGATAGAACAAAAAATTTTTCTACAATATTATAGAACGTATCAATATCTACAAAAAACTCCGCGAGACCATATGTCCAACTATTGTAGTTATGTCACTATAACTACTTTTTTATATTTTAAAAGTTGATAAAAATGAATGAATATAGTTTTATTTTTTGGCACCCTGCAAATGTGCCTCAAAGTTACAATCAAAACCTAAAATGAGTCGGCGTCAATTTTTTTAATTTTCAAATGATTTTTTATCGAATTTGATTTTATATATTTTATATTTTAAATACATAACTTGAAAGTATTTTGCATTTCAATTAAAGCAAATTATGTATTTTGCCCAGCACTGACTGTTGCACTAATATTCTTAACGTGATAGTTTGTGAGAATGTTTGTTGAGCCCTTCGATCAACAATAGCTGTATATCTGTGTCCATGTAACAATATTATTTGCTGCAAAGAAAAATTGTTAAATAAAATAATAAGTAAGACCAGTAACGCCATCTATTATCGAATAGCTAAATATGTTACACGTGCAACGCGGTGTTTATAAACAAAGCGGCTTCTCTTTGAAGAAAATGTAGCTTCATCATAAAATATTTATTTATTTTTTTAATTTTAACTACAAATATATTAATTCAGTGTGGCTGCTTATCTTCTTCAATACAGTATCATTTTTTTTTATTTTTGAAGCAAAGCGCGATCACTTTCTTATTAATAAAATACATAGTGAAGAAAATTGCTGAATCGCATATATTTCTCTTTAAAGATATTAAGTTTATGCTTCATTAACAGTAAAAAAAATATGAAAATTAAAATTAATTTAATATGAAAAAGGAATCAAACCTATACTTATTGATAACTTTAACTAATGAACAAGGCTGTTTGTCGGCGCCTTTGATGTCGCCGAAAGTTCGACTATCGAAGGACAAAAATAATCATTCGTATAAAAATTGTGGAAGGATTAACATCGCTGAGCTCATGACGAAATTTATATCAAATATAAATTCTTATGTAAGTAATCTCTCTTTTTTTTTAAATGAAGTTTAGTTTGCAATTTAAGGAAATAATTTAGGTTGGTACTATAGGTTGATGTATTTATTAAATTGGTGTGGCACTTCTTTAGGGCCACCCTGATTTTTTGAAATATTTTTTTTTCAATAATAGCAACAATCCTGATTGTATTTCTGAAATCCGTTTTTTTCAGGAAATCATAGTTTTCGAGATATGATTTTTTGAATATCAAATTATGTATGGAAAATTTCTAAAGAAATGCCAAAGAAATAATTTACTATAAGTTCATGCACTTAATTTGTTAGTAGTAAATTCATTATTACTATTTATTGAAATAATAGTTAAACTAAGTTAGTTTTAAATTCGAAATTCAAATAAAATTTAACAAAATTATAATAAGTTAGTACCAATAGATTTAATTAAAATAAGCTATATATTTATAGAAATTAATTTGTTTATATTATTTAAAAATTTACAGTACTATTTTCGAATAATTTATTAATTTCGTTTTAATGTATTATTTAAAAAGTAATAATATTGCTGCAGTTTAATACTTTCTGTACAATTTTCTTTTTTATTTCATTATTTAATTTGATTCGTAATATAAAGTAAAAAAATATTAATAATATCCAAATTATTTAATAAATAATGTAAAAAATGTTTTTAAAATTATAATTTTTAATAAGTTCTTAACTGTTGTTGTACTATTGAATCAAGGTTGCTCAGCTGTACGATAATTGTAATACACAAGATTATCGTATAACGATATGTTATTCGATAATTTCATGCTATTGCGATTATTAATGAGTAATTATGGTAATTTTAAAATTAAATTAGAATTAATTTACTCCTATTGATGAATAAATATAATTTTCAGATTTTTTAAATATCTTAAATAGATATTTATTTAAATAATTAATTTTGTATAATATACGATAATTACATGTCGTAAATCTTTTTTTGAACATCCCTATTATTTGTAAATAAAAACAAAAAATGGCAACTTTTATATAATTACAAGTAAATAAGGATAAATATTAAATATATAAAAATGTTACCAATATGACGATTATGTTTCAGAACACAATGCTCCCATTCAGAAACATGGAAGACAATGTAGGGGATTTGCTTAAACTTTTCCCAAATTCTAGAAGTAATGGTAAGTTATACAAACTTTTTTAATTGTTAAATATGATACATATTATAATTATATAAATATAATTGTTATAGTAGGTACTATTCAATGTAAATAGGTCACTTAAGCGTCAGTAGGTCAGTGGTTCGTGCGTTGGATTCGCGATCGATGGGTAGTGGGTTCAAATCCCGGACATTGGTCTACTGGCGTGGCCCACTCCTGACACAAGCATGCAAGCTTACTAGGAGGGGTAAAGGGAATACTAGTAGTATGTGATCCATACTGCTAAAAAAATGTAAATAGGTTTTATACCTATATAAATTTTAAGGATTTTTACGATGCCTTTTTCAAACAAACATTTAAATATAGAAATAATCTAAGTATACAAAAAAAAAATTAGAAAAAAAATAAAAATGAATAATGTGCTTAATATTTCAGGTAAAAATAGGTTTTATTGCAATATTTAAAAAAAATTGCTAATGAAATAATTTCTATTGAATATTTAATACCTACAATAATAAATATTAGAATTTATCTTTCATGGATTCAGTATTTACTTTCTATTTTTCCAGTGTAATGTGGAAGTTAGTCTTAATTTGAAAGTTTAATGGAAGCTTTCTAAAAAGAAATGAACGTAAATACTCTGCATTTTAAATAATGGAAAACTATCTTAACTGACCCTGACACTGATTTAAGTTACTCTAGAATTTTCTATTTAATTATAATCATAGGACTTAAACAACTTAAAAAAAAATAACTTTTGCATTAGATATATCGAGATTAGTGTAAACTTTTGTTTGTTTTTACAAGGGGTTACCATCTTGTTTTTTTACCAGCCAGCTCTATATCATCACTATATGCCTGGGTTGGTTCTCCTCCGAGTGAGGAGGTTGTTATACCATAGCCCACCATACTACTCCACTGTGGGTTTAGAATAAGACATCATAGTCTTAACTACTGAACTATAATTATATAAATAACTAAATTAGTATTTAATATATTATAAAAATATTTTCTAAATTAGTTGGGATATAATTGGTAAAGAGCTTTCTTTATGTGCATGGATTAGAGCAGTGGCTGCTGAACTTAATTTACCAGTAGGCCATTGGCTATGTTAATAAGACACCACTTATTAATAGCCTCTGCTGAATTTTTAATAAATATATAGTAAATATGTAGTAGTAGAGACTTCAATGTCATACTCGGGAGGTCTGAGTTGCATCCTGGGCACTCGCTTCTGACTTTTTTGAGTTATGTGTTTTAAGCAATTAAATATCACTTGCCATAACGGTGAAAGAAAACATCGTGAGGAAACATGCACTCATGAGAGTTCTCCATCTTCTCAAAGGTGTGTGAAGTCTGCCAAACCCTCAGGCCAAAGTGGTGGACTATGGCCTAATCCCTTTACGTTCTGAAGAGGAGACCTGGCTTAGCAGTGGGCCATAAAAGGGAGATGATACCACATCTCATAGATCTCCAATTATTTTTTTCCTCTCTTGTAAACCCAATTAATTAATCATCAACCCCTGAGGATCATCGTAGACCACTCAATTTCAAATCAAATTCTCATATTTTCAGATGATGTTTACAACTTTAATTCACCATTTCCAACACTGGCTAATAGATCGTCAAGCTCTGCAGATTCAATGTCTCCGGAGTCCTATTTTGATTCTTTCCATCTATCTGAAACACCAAGACGTCTTGACCCGTTTGCATATGATAGAGAACACTATGATTCTACACCACAATATAATTTGAGTCCACAATATGAAAGGAATCCTCTACATAGAAGGATATCACAATCTCACCTACCTAACATCTTTAACCAAACCTATGATGTACGATTAAATGCACAAGCTCAGGATTTTGTACCTTCAACATATACAAATGAGCCAAGTTTCCAAATAAGACGACAAAGGGCTATTGTTGGACGGAAAATTGATTGCAAACCGAAACCTATAGATGAAATTGAAAATATATGGCATAGGCAAAGCCCTATACAGAAGACATACGAGCTATTTCCTTCTGATAGTACCGACAGACATGTGCTCGGATTCCAAACTCCAGTCAAAACTACTTCAAATGTTTCCAATGTTTCTCCGACATCTAGTACTTCTATTATGACTCCAAAGATCCCAAGTTTTAATCTGTTTAATCCATCATCGTCAAGGGATGTTGGTTCAAAATTGTGTACGTTTTGCAAGAAAAATGGTGAAAGGTCCAACGTGTATTTGACACACTGTGTTAAGGAGAAAAAAGGAAACCGACATGTGGTCACTTGTCCAATTTTGAGGTCTCATGTGTGCGAGACTTGTGGAGCAACTAACGATGATGCCCATACTATGTAAGTATTCTATTATATATAAGGGTTATATTTTTTTTTGATAGACAAGAGACAAACGAGCAGACAGTCCACCTGATGGAAAGTGGCTACCGTCGCCCATGGACATCGACAAAACTAGAGGGTATCTCTTGTTTTTTCGATGCGTTGCCGCCTCGGAGATAGAGTGAGGAGGGGGAGCGAAGAGAAGAGAAGACTGCTGCGGTTTCAATGGACCCCGAACAAGAACCCGGTGTTCATTGAAATTGCAGAAGAAATGGGATGAGAGAGGGAGAAGTAGATCTGGCCCACATGCGGCTCGGCTGGAACGCGTCGTAGAAACTTGGCGGTCGGATTCGCATGCTGGTGGTCGCAAGCCAGTCGGGGAACAGATCCCCTACCTCCAAGAGGGTACTGGGGTACTCTCCCAGTGGCAGAGAGGAATTGTATTCTAACCCACCTCCTCACGAGTACGGTCAAGCCGGTTCGGAGGAGTTTAATAACAAACAGAACATGAGAATTTTATATATAAGATTTTTTTTTTACTGTTTTTTATTTTCACTAAAAATTTTAAAAAACACGCATCACATGAAAAAACTCGTTTTTTTTTTTAAATATTTGGATCACAATGATCATTTTAAAGAAATTTTTTTTTTATATCAGGTCATATTTTTTTTTTTATTTGTCATGACTAAATATTATATTTATGAGTTTTTAGGGTTCTTTATATACATAGGAGTTTAGTTATAATCATTATTTACATTTTCAGTACATACTGCCCAGTTCTACGGAGCAGCAACAACGGCAGGCCGCTGCAGTCAACGACAATAACATTGAAGAATACTCGTATTAAAAGCAATGGTAGGAGACGTTACTAAATAACATTTTGAAATCAGTGTTGCCAACATAGATATACCCTAAATATACATAGACAACTAATGATTTATAGTATATATAGACTTCAACAAAAATTGTCTCGTTTTTTTGAGAAAGTATGAAATAGAATAAGTTTTAATTTAGTAACACTGATTGTTAGACTTCTAAGTAAGTCAGTGCTGCCAACGCCAAAAACATTCCCTAAATAAGAATATTGTTGTTTTCCGAAGATTTTTTTTTCAACCTTAAAGTGAAAAAACAAGAAATACAAAGAAAAAAAATTGCCATAATTTATACATTTAAAATGGAAAAAGATTTAGGTTAGCAACACTGATTTCGTTACTTTATAGTAATTTAGAATTTCCAATAATATACTTATATACTTTTTAAGTATGAAGAAGAAAACAAAATGTAATATCATTAAGTTAATGATTTACTTTAAAAAAAATTCTGATAATTTTAGGAATTTTATGAAAAAAAAAATAGTTTTTAGGATTTTTACAATATTATTTTTTTTAATTTTTTGACTGAGATTTTATTAGCATTGATGAGACTATTATGATTTGCCTGTTTTTCCCAAGATATCATAATGTTGCCATAATTGTTATTGCAAATTAAAAAAAGATTTTGATAATTTTAGGAATTTTATGAAAAAAAAATTGTTTTTAGGAATTTTAAATATTACAATATTATTGTTTTTAATTTTTTGACTGAGATTTTATTAGCATTGATGAGATTATCATGACTTGACTGATTTACCCAAAATATCATAATGTTGCCATGCTTATGATTCCAATTACGTTTTTAAGATAAAAAATAATTTATCGTTTTTATGACTAAATAATTTGACAATAAAAGCAATTATAATACATGACCATATTTTTTTTAGTATTTGACAAAAAAAATCAATCGAAAAAAATTTGACGAACAGTTTTTTTTAGTTTTTATCATTATTTCACACTCGTATTAAAATCATGACTTTTTATAAATAACGACAACAAAAATATACCATTTATAGAAAATTTTTTGACTGATCATTGTGACTTAATTATGCGTTAATTTTTTTTTTTTTAAAGAAAAAAACCATGTTAATTTGTAAAAAAACAAATAACTGTTTAGTAACATAAAACTTTGAATAGCGAGATTTTTTACTATTTTTTTTTATCCTGCTGTCTATTTAATACAAAGAAAGATAGATTGTAATTATTATTTTTTTTGAAGTTAAAAAGAAATAATTTTTTATTGACCTAACTTGACATCATTGAACTTGACAAAGAAAACAAATCATGATTACATTTTTTTTTATTTATCTGCAACTTTATTTTTTTATTTCTTAACATTGACTTGACATTTTAACTATAAATTGACGAAAAAAAATATGACGATTAATATTTTTATTTTGAAATAATTATATAACCATTCTTTTTGAAAAAGAGAGAGATTATAGAAGAGTAAAGTCTAAAGTATTGTCAAAAAAAATCATGTATTTATTGTAAAACCATCACAACAATCATTTGAAACAAAAAAAAAAAGGAATAAATATTTCTGAATATTCAGGAAACTTTTTTAAGATAGAAAAGAGTTTATATCATTTTGTTTTTTTTTTTAAATTACTTGAAAAATATTTTTTTTATTGCCTGACATTATAATTACCGTATGACTTGACGAAGAAAAAAATATCATGATTAATATTTTTTTTTTAATTATACTTTTCACTGACCCGTCTTTTGAGACTTGATCATTCTATTTGACAATAAAACTGTTAATATTTTCTTCAAATGACGAAAAAGTATATATAGAAATTGATATTCGATAATAAGGATAAGCTTTGGGTAAGAAAAATTGATATTTAAAAAAAATTATAAAAGTAAAACGTCGATAATTTAAATCTCAAAATGTCGATAATAGATATTTATTTCGAAGTATCATATTCGGTATTTTTTTAAGAGTTAAGCGACACTATCGTCGCATATATTCTATCGCGAACTGCGCCAAGCTCCGATCACATCACCTTAAATATAGTCACGATAAAATATCGATATTTTTTTACATATATCGACGTATTTTAAAAATATCGATAAGATATATATCGATGTATTTTTTTCAGTTGTTCATCTCTAATTAAGGAGTTATGATTTTGAAAATTTTAATGTTTTTAATTTTTTTCTTCTTCTGCAATCAGTTGTCTACTATAAGCAGATATGATCTGAAATATTGTTTTTTTTTTTTGAGGATTTTTTTTAATGGCAGGAAGCAAGTTTATGTTTTAATAATTTTAATTTTTGTTAATTTTTATTTTAAATAAAATTTTAAGTGCATGATCTCAACTATAATAAATGTATGTATTAGTAGTTACGTTATTATTACGGTTAAACTACGTTATTAACGTAGATGTTCAACCACTTACAGTATTTATACTTACGTTTAAAATAATTAAACTGTGGAATTGTGGATCTGGCAACATTTATAAGGAAAAGGTGAAGCGATTACGAATAATCCATTAAAAGATTCCAAATTCAAATTTGTGTATAGAAAATTCAAATATGGAATCTTAACTTTGGCTGTAAAAGACATTCATATCTATCATCTAGTTTTGATATAATTAAAACCTTTTTAAATTTTGCATTTTAAAAAACGTTCCGAAGAGTACAGCCACTATAGGGGATTGCATCTCTTTCTACTCGTATGAACATAGAAGGATTAGAGAAGAATTAAATATTGTGTTACTAATAACATCAACTTCTGTCTATTTAACTCCTTAACATTATTTGTATGGCACATTGTCACAAACAGCCTAAGAAAGAGACCCTTTAGTCCGGTCCTGCTCGGAACGATTTTTCCTCCTTGCATGTTGGAAACAAATATCAACCTTATGCTATTTATTTCAAGGTGCATATTTGAATGTACTTTACCAGCACATTCATGACCTACATATATATGAAATTTCTCTATGAAATTAGATGTAAATTGTGTGTTAATTGTCATAGAATGACTTTATGTTAATTTTTGATTTTGTGTTCAATTTTACCTGTAAGGTATTACTGTTTTAATAGTACTTTGTGTACTTTTTTGTACTTTTAATATATTTTTTTAAATACTAAATGATTTTTATTTTTATAATCTATCGTATTTAAAATCTTACCGCAAATATGTATATAGATTGGAATATAAATACAGCGCCATTTTGATTTATGGGATACTTACCCAAACTAGATACTGATATCCGGTAACTATCGGGTATCCGGCCTTGATTTTCAATATCCCTCCGGATACTTATTCTGTATCCGGCCTGATAATAAAATTTAAAAAGAAACTAATTATTTTACGCATTTGTTGGTAAAAGGTGACTCCGCTTGGCTTCGTATACCAGCCTTTCGCTGTAAACGCTACTGCCAAGTACTGAAAGATAAATTTCTAGCAAACCTTGATGACTGGGTATTGATTCAAATTAATTGACCACCAAATGTGGGTCGTGATTGCCATCTATTCGAGATATCTAAGAAAAAGTGAATCTTCTTATTGATTGGATTTTGTTTTTTCTTGATCCTTACAAATAAATTAGTATTAAAATAACCGGTTTTTACTAAATGTATATGGATATATACACGGTACATATACCAAAACATTTTTTATTATTTTTGTCTATCTGTCTGTTCCGGCTAGTCTCTAAAATGGCTGGACCGATTTTGACGAGATTTTTACTGGCAGATAGCTGATGCAACAAGGAGTAACTTAGGCCATTAAACATATCGCTACGACCCATAGGAGCGGAGCAACACGCGAGCGAATTTGCGCGGGTCGGCTAGTAATGAATATAGGCGCTGAGGAGACAAATCTGATCGCGTCGGGTAACGCGATAGAGGGTCTAACATCCGGTAGCCGGATATCCGGCGCTCTGGCCTCGTAGCTTACCAGATATCACTAGTTTCAACTAAATAAATAAAATGCAAGACATTATCATATCTTTAAAGTTAGAATATATTACATAAATTCATCTTGATTGGTCAAACATTACGAGATTTTTATATAAAGAAATAACGTTTCTATAATAGAAACGAGTATCCTAAATATTGTTAAAGACGAAAGCAATCATCGCCTCTATTTTTAGTTCCACGGTCAAAACTATTCAGTACATTTTCTGATCCACACGCACGTCTTTACTTGAATTTAATTTTTTTGTGATATTAAATAAAAATGGCGTACGATTGGCCTATAGATACTGAGAACTATCCGGTGATTCGTATAGTTACACCTCGGAATGTCGTTATGTGTGGAACATATGGAATGTAAGTTATTTCATCTAATCTCTATTAATAGTGGATATATTTTAAAACCGAAACCTAAAATTTAAATAGATATCGCATTTGTGAAGACCATTTATAAATAATCATTTTATATTAAAATAAAAAGAATAAATATTCCCTTTTTTTAATGTGTATTGTTAAATATTTAATTTATTATTTAATATTAATTGATAAATTTACTATATATCTAACGTACTTCGTAAATGCACATAAATGTCATACTCAAACTAGGGAGAAATAAAAAAAATTATATACCTATCGATATAGTTCAGAATTAATAATGAGTAAATTGACTAACTCTTTTCCAAAAAAGAGCTACCTTATCATAATTTGTTAAACAATTTGCAAATATAAAAAAATACTTAATATACCTTTTCAAATATCAAACATTGGTCAATAAATTTATTTTGTTTCTCGTTTTCAAGACTGTTCAGTTCTGAATATCGATACTACACTAATATCGATAAACATGTAGTATCTAATATAGTAATATGTATGTTTCTAAAACAACAAACGTCTTTACTAAGAAAGGCTGTACGGTGTAATACCTTTGCCTTTTTTCCATTATAGATTAAAAACAGAAAAAAAGTGTCTATTAAGAAAGGCTGAACGTTGAAATACCTTTGCCTTGTCCATTGTAGAATAAAAACAGAAAAAAACAATAAACGTCAATTTGAAAAATCAAAACATGAAATCCTAAATTCTATTTTTGTTTTTAAATAAATATTAATTACTAGTAATATTACAAAACATGAGTAAGCCATCATCCGTACGTGTATCTAACGCTATCCCTACCGCTGCTCGTGTAATAAGTCGGGAAGAAGAGTCGACTACACCAGACTTTATATACGGAGGCCCTTTTATTAAAGTAGAAACACCAAGTCCCTTTCTAAACACAGCGACTCCTGTAATCATTCAGTTACAGGGCACCTTCAAAAAGTAAGTAAAAGAGAATGCTAATTTCATTTATAAGATGAATAGCTGACCCTTCCTCTCTTCTCTGAGGTGTATTACTATACTTAATATATAAAGCTGAAGAATTTATTTGTTTGTTTGTCCGCGCTAATCTCAGGAACTATTGGTCCGATTTGAAAAATTCTTTCAGTGTTAGATAGCCCATTTATCGAGGAAGGCTATAGGATATACATCGTCACGCTATGACCAATAGGAGCGGAGCTAAACGTGAACAAAGTAGTCTATAAAATAGCTGAAATGCATCCAGCCGGAGTCAATACCAAGCTGGTATGAGGGGCTCACTGACAGACTGTAGACACTCAAGATTATCTACTGAGGAAACTGTGCATAGTGCCCCCCTCTCGACCCTAGGTGGAGTATGCTGTTTGATTCCATGGATAAATCTAGCTTTCATAACGGATTGCAGAAATTTATGAATTTTTCTAGGCTATGGGTATCATTTGAAATGACAAATAATTCAAACAGTTTTAGATTCTAACAAGAATCTTGTAAGAATATTTTTAAGTAAATAACTATTGTATTTTACTTACTGTATATAAAAGTCTCCCCTCAGTTCAAAACTCTACAAGAGACATATATGTTATTATATCTAATACTAAAGATTTCTCCGAGAGAAAGAATTTTTAAAATTGGATCAGTATCATCAAAATTGCCATATTCTATTTATTAAAAAATATATATGTGGTAACACTACATCACTTTTGTCAATTAGGAATAGTGTAGATTTATATTTTAGTGAAAGAATTTTCAAAATCGGATCAGTAATTCCCGGTAAAACCTTCACTGTTTAAAATGGCCATGTTATGGCATTTGAATGGCCGTATCTTTTTAATTATAGTATTCATGGCAACACCACATACCCTATGTTACCCGGAAAGCATGTAGCTTTATATCGGTGAAAGAATTTTCAAAATCGGATCTGTTATTCTCGGTAAAACCTTCACTGTATAAAATGACGATGTTATGGCATTTAAATGGCTGTATCTTTTTAATTATAATATTCATGGCAAGACCACATAGCCTATGTTAGCCGGAAAGCATGTAGCTTTCTACCTGTGAAAAAAAATTTCAAAATCGGTTTAGTCGTTTTTGAGCCTATTCGCAACAAAATTATTTACACCGAATTTCAAAATGGCGTCCTACCGCGATTTGATACTCTATGCCATAATCTATAGATTTCACTTTTAGCTGTCACAAGGCTGTATGGTATGATACTTTTTAATTATGCAATAAAAAACAGAACATAAAATTTTACCTGTCAAATCTGATGTTGAAATCATTAGCTTAAAATATATTACTTTTTACGAGTTTTTTTAAATTTTTTTTTAGGAGAATAAAATAAGTGGTAAGAAAATATAATATATAATTTTCTTTTTATAGTCTGGCTCACTATTTCGTTATGCTTGTCGTAGCCCGGATAGCTCAGTCGGTAGAGCATTGGACTTTTAATCCAAGGGTCCAGGGTTCAAGTCCCTGTTCGGGCGGTCACACTTTTTTTCTAATTCTTGTTTTTTTTTTTTCATTAATATAATATTTTTTTATAAAACAAAACAAAATTTGTTAGAAACTATTTTTATTTACTTTATTAAGAATTTAGTTCAAATATGTTATTGAGATGTTGCCAGAAATCCTATTTTATTGCCTTTAGTCATTAACCTATTTTTTTAATAATAGAATGTAACTAATTAAGTTTTTAATACTATACAGCGCCATCTATAGTTAAATATTTTTCAAAGTAAACAAAATTCAATATGGCGGCTACTGGCTCTGTGTATATTTAATATTTATATTAGATTAAAATTATTAATAAGGAATGTATAATAACTGCCATATTTGATCAATAGATGGCGTGACTTGTATAATAATTATTTGTTTTACCTTTCAGGAGTTTTGCGTATTATTCTCTAAAGGAAAGACTACCAGTAATATTAACCAAAATTATAGATTACTTATCCAGAGAAAGCGGGAAGATTAGATCCTCAAACAATGCTGTAAGTATTCAGAAAAGGTTATCCAGGAAAAAAGATTCCTCAAAGCCCCATGGACGGCCTGGTCCCTGGCTGTTGTTAAGTTTTCTGCTTCTCCCACCCCTGAAGCCGCTTTTGAGGTTGCCCCCTAACGCAGCTACTGCTTTTTATTTGTACTAGTGTTGCCTCCCTTTCGTTTGAGAAGAATAACTCTGTCTGTCTGTCGCGCTTTCATGCCAGAACTACTGAACTGATTTAAATGAAATTTGGTATACATATAGTCTAGAGTCTGAGAAAGGATATTGGCTACATTTTAATGCGAAAAAAGGGTCGTAAGGGATTGAAAAGGGGGAAGAAAAGTTGTGTGGAAGTATCGTCATTTTTAGAGCTAGAAGCTTGAAACTTATTTTTTAGGCTGTTGATTCAAAAAGTTTGTAAAAGTGTAAAATAACAATAGGGGATGAAATGTGGACGGAGTCGCGGGCACAGCTAGTTTAAGAATAAATATAAGACATATGTATGATTAATCTTAATTTGTAAACTATTTAATTATATAATTTACAGTCAGATGAAGATATACGTGGTTTCATACAATATATATCAAAGTTAAAAAATGAGTTAGTAACAAACAAGAAGTATGAACTGCTTACTGTGGACACGCCTGAAGCCAAGAGATGGAACCAGTGGATAGAGACTGCGGAATGTCCATACTACTTCACTAATGTATGGGTGTTTTCTGAGTGTTATGTTTATAGGAGATTATGGGAGGGATGTGAATTAAGGTAAGTTAATAAATCTTAGCTCTAAAATCAAAATGGCCGATCACATCTTAAAGGTGTTCCATTTTTCTTCTACTAACAATTTTATTCCATTTTTAATTTAATAACGTTTTCAATATGGCGGACTTGCTAAGATGGCGGACCAAGTACACTATCATATTAGTATCAAATTAAAGGATTTTTTGAGAAATATAAAATATTGTATTTTCATTTTTATAATTTTTTTTTAGTAAAGGTCTTCAAAATTTTGATTACTTTGGAGAACAGAAACAAGAAGCGTTTGCGAACAGTTTAGAGCCAATGTGCGTAGTTGCAGACAAACTAGTCGACATGTTGCCCGAGAGTGACAAGGACAAACGGAAAAGTGATTTTATTTCATTATTAAAGGTTTGTTGGACATTTTTTACCGAATTTTTGATAATGATATTGATGAAAAAATACTTAACTGCCTTGATATCTTTTAGGGAAAAATACTTAACTGCCTCGATTACTTTTAGGGAAAAATACTTTACTGCCTCGATAACTTTTAGTAAAAAATACTTAACTGCCTCGATTACTTTTAAGGAAAAATACTTTACTGCCTCGATAACTTTTAGTAAAAAATACTTTACTGCCTCGATTACTTTTAGGGAAAAATACTTTACTGCCTCGATAACTTTTAGTAAAAAATACTTTACTGCCTTGATAACTTTTAGGGAAAAATACTTTACTGCCTTGATAACTTTTAGGGAAAAATACTTTACTGCCTCGATATCTTTTAGGGAAAAATACTTTACTGCCTCGATAACTTTTAGTAAAAAATACTTTACTGCCTCGATAAGTTTTAGTAAAAAATACTTTACTGCCTCGATAAGTTTTAGTAAAAAATATTTTACTGCCTAAATAACTTTTAGGGAAAAATACTTTACTGCCTTGATAACTTTTAGGGAAAAATACTTTACTGCCTTGATAACTTTTAGGGAAAAATACTTTACTGCCTCGATAACTTTTAGCAAAAAATACTTTACTTTAGGGAAAAATACTTTACTGCCTCGATAACTTTTAGTAAAAAATACTTTACTGCCTCAATATCTAATTTTTTTATTTATTTATATTATTAGTTTATATTAATTATTTGTTAGATTTAATTCATATATCGGTTGATAGAGGCCTCAGTTGTATGTTAAATAAAAAATGAGTTTTTCTGTAGCTGTGATTCATCTTGTTT
Source organism: Limenitis camilla (assembly GCA_905147385.1). Classification (NCBI taxonomy): domain Eukaryota; kingdom Metazoa; phylum Arthropoda; class Insecta; order Lepidoptera; family Nymphalidae; genus Limenitis; species Limenitis camilla. The sequence goes on along the minus strand of LR990249.1, from coordinate 10,078,578 downwards.
CAGATTTGTCTATGGTCCAACAAATGTGATTTGTCGCTGTCTATGGGAGAACAAGTGACGTTAAATTCAGATAGCAAAGCTGTTAAATTAGTTGATCCTTTTCAAATGATTTTGGATTTTAAAGACAAGGTAATCAATTGGAAAAAAATTACCTTTATTTAAGATTTATTTATTTGATTTTTTTTTCAAAAACAATCGTTTACTGTAACATATAGACATTTTCTAATAAATTAAAAAAAATCGATTTTCATAGATAAAAATCTTAAAAATCGATTCTCTATTTTAATGCATAAGTTTTTGATTATAATAAAAATCAAATATCATCAAATATTTTTTTTTTATTATCAAGTTTAATTAATAATACCACATATACGTACGAGGTAGTTTCTGAAACAAAATGGCGGCATGTTGAGTAGCGCACTTTATTGTTTATGTATTACAGTTGTAGCAACAACTTTTTTATATCATTTAATCACAAAATGGCGTTCAGACATTGCTGATCAACTACTATTTAATTATATATACTTGTTTGGTTCATTAGGAGGTGTTCTATGGGGGAAGGGATCAAGCTAAATCTTTCCAAATCTAACTTAGAAGGGGGGATAAATTATTTTTAGAATAAAATATGGCCAAATTTGATTTCTCCATGGAGTTGAATTAGAATAAATCTTTTCTAAATTTTCGTTTTTATATTAATTATTTAATTCTCTTGTGTGTCTCTCCCCTCTCCCCTAATCTCACGCGAGAAGGAAGTTGAGAAAAATCTTTCGAAATCTCACCAAGAGAGTGAGAAATTTATTCATTCATTAATTCTTTAATTTTCAGTTAATAGTAGACGATAGTGGAAAGATAGCTGATCAAGTTGTGGCTAAAGCTGAAAATATGGCTAAAAATATTGAAGGGGTATGTTTAAAAACGTCTTATAAAATATTAAATACAACAAACATCATATAATGGTCATTATTTAATATTCCAGAATACAACTGTTAAAGGGAAGTGCAGCTGTCATAGACTGGCAACACTGGCTGGAGTGCCACATTGTAAAGTACAGGTATCCTAAAAGATTACTATAGTAATGAGATTAATCTTCATTGAATATGAACTGACTCGCCCTCGCTTCGCTGAGGTGTATTCAAACCGTTCACTCATTGATATGCAGTGGACATAGATATTGTGTTTTTATTTATATAGAAGACTAGCCGACCCGCGCGACTTCGTTCGCGTGTTGCTCCGCTCCTAAGGGTTGTAGAGAGATTTTAAATAGTCTAAGTTACTCCTTGTTACATCAGCTATCTGCTAGTAACAGTCCCGTCAAAATCGGTCCACCCGTTTCAGAGATTAGTCAAAACAAACAGACTGACAAAAATTGTAAAAAAAAAAAAATTTAGTTGTTGGTATATGTACCGTATATACGCACTTAGTAAAAAGCGGTTATTTTAATATTACAAACAGACACTACAATTTTATTTATTTGTATGGATTTCTTCTTTCCTATATTTTTAGGTAGTAGAAGAACCAAAAGTAGAGAGAGCAGAAAACCCAGAAGGAACAGAGGAGAGTGAGGAAAAAGAACAAATTCCTTGTCCAGCTAAAATGACTGTACCACAAAGTGTTATGTTTGGTAAATATTTAATATCACACAGTTTTTGAGGTTGTGGGGGGTAGTCTACTGAGCCGATTTTGAAAATTCTTATACCAATAGAAAGCCACATTATATGTGAGTGTCAAACTGAAAAGACTGTGGTAGTCGGATTTGCAAAGTAAGTCGGAGAAACACTGCCTAACGATGAGAGATATATGATTGAGTTCTAGAGAAAAGTTGTACAGCTTGATAATGGCTACAGAAAAGTCAGCGACGGAATATGTCTAACTTTTATATTTAAGTCACAAAAAGTAGTTATTTATATTAAAAAAATAATTCAATCAGGTCATTGTCAATTGTTTAAAACAATAGAATTTTCCCTTTACCTCGGCGGAGCGAAGCGTGGTTGGCTAGTTTAAGCGTCAATGCACATTATTAAGTGATCGCTTAAACCTACACCTAAGTCACAAGTTCCAAATATTAATATATATTTACAGATATAGTATGCGACAACGCCGGCTACGAGCTGTTTAGTGATTTGTGTCTCGCACACTTTCTCATATCACAGAATATTGTTCAAAAGGTATGTAATATTATTAGAGCCAAAATGGCTGTTTTTACTAAGACTTCGCTGTCCGTCCATCCGTCTGTCTCTCACCAGGCTGTATCTCATAAACCGTGATAGCTATACAGTTGAAATGTTCACAAATGATGTATTTCTGTTGCCTCTATAACAACGAATACTATAAACAGATATTTAAAAGAGGGTTCCTATACAATAAATATTCTTGCGCGAGTCCGACTCACACTTGGCCGGTTTTTTTATTGACATATAAAACAATTTTTCAGGTTAGATTTCATGTGAAGAAAATCCCATGGTTTATATCTGATGTTACTCCAAGAGACTTTGTGTAAGTTGGGTTTGTTCTATACTAATATTTAAAGCTGAAGAGTTTGTTTGTTTGAACGCGCTAATCTCAGGAACGACTGGTCCGATTTGAAAAATGCTAAGACCAATAGGAGCGGAGCTTTAACCAACATTTCAATACGATTCATTCTAAATTAATTATTATTTATGAATATTTTTAGGTATGTAATAAACGCATGCGCACAAGCTAGCTTCAATAAAGAAATACCACCAGAACCTAAACCAGGTAAAAGTTATTTTTTTTAAATGACCCATAAGGGTCCGATCTGTTCCCCGACTGGCTTGCGAATCCGACCGCCAAGTGTCTCTGACGCGTCACCCCCTCTCCCGTCCCATTAATACTGCGGTTAAAGTAAACACCAGGTTCTTGCTCAGGGTCCACTGAAACCAAATCATTCTTCTCTACGCTCCCCCTTCTCACTCTATCTTCGAGGCGGCAGAGCATCGATAAAACTAGAGATACCCTCTAGTTTTGTCGATGTCCATGGGCGACGGTGGCCACTTTCCATCAGGTGGACCGTCTGCTCGTTTGTCCCTTATCTGACATTAAAAAAAATAATTAAAAGAATTAAAGTGGTATTTTAAGTTGCTTCGTAATGTCTAGTAGAGTTTTGTATAGTAGTCGGCAGCTGAGAATAAATAGTGGGGGTACGATGCGCAATGTGAGCTTGCTGCATTCCATCCGTGACGTAACTCGCCCCTAATAGTGATTTCACCGAATTCAATGTCAAACCTATACTTACGTGCCGGCTATAGTTTTAATATACTATAGTAAAAAAAGCAGTAGATAGAATAAAAAATATTTTTGTCAAAAATCGCTTTTATTTATAATGCATTAAGAGGGAGTGGAGGTCCTTGTTTAGCTTATTTTTGATGACATGTGGAATTGGGGGTCTGTATAATGATTACGTCAGCGACCAAATAGTAAACACGTTCATCAAAACGTGAATATTTGTGCTCAGATTGAGGAGGGATTAGGCCATAGTCCACCTTTGAGAAGTTTAGGGAACTCTCAGGAGTGCAGGTTTCCTCACGATGTTTTCCTTCACCGTTAAAGCAAGTGATATTTAATTGCTTAAAACACACATAACTCAGAAAAATCAGAGGTGATTAGATTATATTAGATAAATTAGAAAGAGAGAGATATACAATATATTATATTTTAGAACCAGCTGAAGGAGAAGTCCCAGAACCAGAAGGTCCTATAGTAATAAATTCGAAAAATTTACAACAATTAGGTGAAACTTGGAAAAAGTTTTATGAAGATGGAACTTTTACTGTTATGGTATGTATTGCGTCACGACACTCACTCACACAACAACAGATCTGACGAGTGGATTATTTTTTTTAGAGTGATGATTTCTGGACATCTCCTCACGTATACAAAGATATGAAGAAACACGACCCACAGTTGTACAGGAAGTTACAGTTTGCAGTCGCCATTTTGTTTAAAGGAGATTTGAATTATAGGAAATTATTGGGAGAGAGGAACTGTAATCCTGTTTTAGGGTTTGAAGCTGCTTTACAAGGTATAGTTTATTTCTTAAACGACCCACAGGACTTTGTTCATGTGTAGCTCCGCTCCTATTGGTCTTACAGTGATGATATATAGCTTATAGTCTTCCTCGATAAATGGGCTATTTAACACTGAAACTTTTCAAATCGGACCAGTAGTTCCTGAGATTAGCGCGTTCAAGCAAACAAACAAACTCTTCAGCTTTAAATATTCTTCTCGAACCGTCCCAGCCAGGAACATCATGGTGCAAATTAAGTGTCATTTTAATTTTTTAGCAGATAGCTGATGTAACGAGGAGTAACTTAGGGTATTTAACATCTCGCTACGACCCATAGGAGCGGAGCAACACGCGAACGAAGTCGCGCGGGTCGGCTAGTCATATATTTATATGAATAACTCACAAAGATAGTCACACTGTTCAACATGCACTTCATCCCCTATTTCAATCCTTTCAAATCCTTTTTGAGCCTTAAAACGTAGCGTTGTCCTCTATCAAGTCTTACTCTATCTCTATACCAAATTTCATCAAAATCGATTTAGTAATTTAAGCGTGAAAGCGTAACAGACAGTATTATGTAATCGTAGGTTTTACGCCAGCGCCAGTGATAGCTCTGCGCACAATAAAGGCAGACCTGGTCTGTGGCCTACCCAAGGGTAAATGGGAACAGTTGAATAAAATAGATGACAAATGGATGGAGAAGGGGGATTATGGGTAATGTATATTATAATTATTTTGATGACAGTAGTTCTAAATATCACATTCTATAGAAAACATATACATATATGTCGGGGTATAGTTGGGGTAGGATAATAGTGAAGGCCGTGTCGGGCTATAATTAGAGTAGGATAATGATAAAGAAAATTAATCATCACATCAGTCGCGTCATTTTAATGTTCAACGATTTTTAACAGTCTCAAACGAGTAAAAGATTATCGATTAATCGGGATGCCAGCGCCCTATTTCCGTTTTGTTGATTTACTTCTCCCCGCTAGTGGAGGGGCATTGCTACCATTGTCTAGTCCCTTTATATTCCCCGACTGACGCAGTACACTTTAGTCTCTCGACAAGTCTCTTTGAGTGAACATCGCTTGGAGTTGAAGTGTAACAAATAGTGTGTCGCATCACGGATATCGGCCATATCGGACTAAGGATCATGTGAGTTCTTACGTCTTATTTATTATGAGTCCCTACATTGTGTTTATATGTGTTAACACAACCTTAGGTCAGGTTTAGGTTAGGTTAGCCTTAGGTTAGGTTTATGTTAGGTTGGGTTAGCCTTATGTTAACCTAACCTCAGACAAACAGTGAGACCAGGCAGTGGAGGCGAGTGTCGTAATTACATAAAGGAGCTCCTTAAGCCTACACCTTGGTCACAAGTCCAAGGCACTGCCTGGAATCCTGTTCAAAAACTACGGAATCGTGATATTCGATTATTAATTCATTCAAATATGGCCTTCTCCGTTAGATTCGATCACTTCATTCATTCAATTCGTCTCTCTGTTCTGACATATATAATGTATGCGTTATTACCCAAATAAAACAAGTAGAAACTGAGCGGGATACCGAGATTTTACATGTCAAAAGATTTTTTATAGCACACAAGAAAAGACCAGTTCTTACATGTCAAAAGACTTTTTATGGCACAGAAGAAAAGACCAGTTCTTGCATGTCAAAAGATTGTTTATAGCATGCAAGAAAAGACCAGTTCTTATATGTATAAGACTTTTTATGGCACAGAAGAAAAGACCAGTTCTTGCATGTCAAAAGATTGTTTATAGCATGCAAGAAAAGACCAGTTCTTACATGTCAAAGGATTGTTTATAGCACGCAAGAAAAGACCAGTTCTTACATGTCAAAAGCTTTTTATGACACAGAAGAAAAGACCAGTTCTTGCATGTCAAAAGATTGTTTATAGCATGCAAGAAAAGACCAGTTCTTACATGTCAAAAGACTTTTTATGGCACAGAAGAAAAGACCAGTTCTTGCATTTCAAAAGATTGTTTATAGCATGCAAGAAAAGACCAGTTCTTACATGTCAAAAGACTTTTTATGGCACATAAGAAAAGACCAGTTCTTGCATGTCAAAAGATTGTTTATAGCATGCAAGAAATGACCAGTTCTTATATGTTAAAAGACTTTTTATGGCACAGAAGAAAAGACCAGTTCTTGCATGTCAAAAGATTGTTTATAGCATGCAAGAAATGACCAGTTCTTACATGTCAAAAGCTTTTTATGACACAGAAGAAAAGACCAGTTCTTACATGTCAAAAGACTTTTTATGGCACAGAAGAAAAGACCAGTTCTTGCATGTCAAAAGATTGTTTATAGCATGCAAGAAAAGACCAGTTCTTAAATGTCAAAGGATTGTTTATAGCACGCAAGAAAAGACCAGTTCTTACATGTCAAAAGCTTTTTATGACACAGAAGAAAAGACCAGTTCTTGCATGTCAAGATTGTTTATACCATGCAAGAAAAGACCAGTTCTTGCATGTCAAAGGATTGTTTATAGCATGCAAGAAAAGACCAGTTCTTGCATTTCAAAGGATTGTTTATAGCATGCAAGAAAAGACCAGTTCTTGCATGTCAAAAGATTGTTTATAGCATGTAAGAAAAGACCAGTTCTTGCATGTCAAAGGATTGTTTATAGCATGCAAGAAAAGACCAGTTCTTGCATGTCAAAAGATTGTTTATAGCATGTAAGAAAAGACCAGTTCTTGCATGTCAAAGGATTGTTTATAGCATGCAAGAAAAGACCAGTTCTTGCATGTCAAAAGATTGTTTATAGCATGTAAGAAAAGACCAGTTCTTGCATGTCAAAAGATTGTTTATAGCATGTAAGAAAAGACCAGTTCTTGCATGTCAAAGGATTATTTATAGCACGCAAGAAAATACCAGTTCTTACATGTCAAAGGATTATTTATAGCACGCAAGAAAAGACCAGTTCTTGCATGTCAAAGGATTATTTATAGCACGCAAGAAAATACCAGTTCTTACATGTCAAAGGATTATTTATAGCACGCAAGAAAAGACCAGTTCTTGCATGTCAAAGGATTGTTTATAGCATGCAAGAAAAGACCAGTTCTTGCATGTCAAAAGATTGTTTATAGCATGTAAGAAAAGACCAGTTCTTGCATGTCAAAAGATTGTTTATAGCATGTAAGAAAAGACCAGTTCTTGCATGTCAAAGGATTATTTATAGCACGCAAGAAAAGACCAGTTCTTACATGTCAAAGACTTTTTATGACACACATTCTTTTACAGATACATAATTATCTATTTTATCAAAATTGCCACAGATTAAATATCATATTTTTGAAACATTATAATATAAAGTTTACATAAGTGTGCTATATTTGATTGGTAACACCCATAGTATTATGGTTCGCTACACATATTTATTATTTTTTTCAGTGTAATACAATTCTGCGCAAAGGCAGAGGCTCTCAAAGTATCAGAACGTCCCTGTATAGAGTACGGTGAAACGTGTACTGGCCAGCAGTGCGGGGTGCAGTCATTATAACAAAAATACATTTTAAAAATATTCAATTTTTTACTAACTAGTAATTTAAAAATGACTTCTGTGAGATTATTATTGTATTAAATACGGGTTTGTGCAATTTACAATAGTTGCCAGTACTCACAATAGTTGTTGGTACCCTCAATCGTTACAATATTTGTGTGCTTGATTATTTAAAATATTTGTCTGTACCTTCAATAGTTGAGATATGAATGGTTGTCTGTACCTACAATAATTACAATAGTCAGTATTTACAATAGTTGTCTGTATATGCAATAGTTGTCAATACTCTCAATAGTTGTTGGTACTCGAAACAGTTTATGATGTCAACGAAACTTTGTTAGTATTTACAATAGTTGTCTATATATGCAATAGTTGTCAATACTCTCAATAGTTGTTGGTACTCGAAACAGTTTATGATGTCAACGAAACTTTGTTAGTATTTACAATAGTTGTCTGTATATGCAATAGTTTTCAATACTCTCAATAGTTGTTGGTACTCGAAACAGTTTATGATGTCAAAGAAACTTTGTTAGTATTTACAATAGTTGTCTGTATATGCAATAGTTGTCAATACTCTCAATAGTTGTTGGTACTCGAGACAGTTTATGATGTCAACGAAACTTTGTTAGTATTTACAATAGTTGTCTGTATATGCAATAGTTGTCAATACTCTCAATAGTTGTTGGTACTCGAGACAGTTTATGATGTCAACGAAACTTTGTTAGTATTTACAATAGTTGTCTGTATATGCAATAGTTGTCAATACTCTCAATAGTTGTTGGTACTCGAAACAGTTTATGATGTCAACGAAACTTTGTTAGTATTTACAATAGTTGTCTGTATATGCAATAGTTGTCAATACTCTCAATAGTTGTTGGTACTCGAAACAGTTTATGATGTCAACGAAACTTTGTTAGTATTTACAATAGTTGTCTGTATATGCAATAGTTGTCAATACTCTTAATAGTTGTTGGTACTCATAACAGTTCTTGGTGTCAACAATAATTACAATGGTCAGTATTAACAATAGGTCTGTATACACAATTGTTGTGATACCAGTGAGTTGTAAAATTTAAAATTCTTATTGCATTTAAATAATAACATTTTTAAAGAAATACAAAACAGAATTTTACTAAAAACTAAATGTACTATTGCTACTTTGTAATACGCTTTTTTAATATTACGGGTAATTTCAATAAATATGTCTTTATATTTTTCTTTAAGCACTTCACTCTTTTTGTTATCTTTACACTGTTGAAAATAAAATATGTAATAAAATATTTGTTTTATTAATCAAAAACAAAATGGCATTGAGTCGCGGATATAATAATTAGTCGTGACGTCAGAAATTAATTTTTCACTAATAACAAATTGCTTGGTTTATTGTTTCTAATTATAAATGAAGAGACGTACATAAAACAAAACCAGTCTATTTTTCATAAAAGTTAAACATTCATATTTTTAGAAAATAAATTCGAAAAAAATAGACATTAAGTCACGTGACAGTCTCAGATCAAATAAAAAGTTAAGATGGAGTCTATGCGAACATCATAGTGAAGCATGACAAAAGTGCGCCGAACCGTGTACGTACACGATTTCACGCACACAGATACAATGAAACTACGCCAAGCCTCGTCAGTGGAGTTCTGGCGCCGCGACGAGCGAAACTATAGAAATAAATACGTTTTTTTCGAGTAAAATGCCGAAATGTGTTGTGAAAGAGTGTAACCTAACCAAACATCGAAAGATAAAAAACACGATGGAATAAGTTTCATACGTAAGTAAATGTGAAAACCAATATTTTTAATAAATTAAAATGTAATTGAGGTTATTGCTAGGTAAACAACAAGTGTTGTCATTATAAAGCATTATCATTTTCCCCTATAATTGGGTAAAGTAATACGTGCAAGTACTTCCTTAGAGAATTGAACATTTACATTTTACACGTTTTATTTATTGAGTGATTTTATATTAGAAATATTTCCCATTTCCTTTCCACTACGTTTTACCTACACCTCGCCCATCAATATATAATAAATATTGTATAACGGAAATTGTTACCAAAAATAGGAGTTTGTTAATTTGACCTGTATGTATGTAATAATTCTAACAGAATTGTATTGTTTTTGTATAATGTAAATCTATACCAGTTTCTAAATATGTGTGCCAAATTTTAAAATTGTATGTACCTATATTTGTATATTTGCACCGACTTCAAAAGAATTGACGGCATATTAAAGTATTTCAAATTTTTAAAAAGATTAAGATTTTCTCTCTTTTTAGTTACAATATTAAAGTCGGTTTAATTATTTATTGTAATTTATCTAATGATAAGTACCTTATTTGATTTAATTTTTGTAACATTAGGGTAATTTGAAATGATAGCAACACCGGCACCCGCACCACATATATACAAAACCTGCTTCATTACGCTGTTCGTAGGACTCAATCTTAACTTTTTATTTGATCTGAGGTGACAGCGAACACCAATCAGAAAGTGTTACGTCACGCAGAACATCATTGTTGTTGCTGACGTTTTCACACGTCTTGACAGTGACGTCATTCAAGACGCCATGACACTATACAGCGTTTTCAAGGGAAATCCAAATTGCTTTTTTAAATACAAAATACGTAATGTAAGTATTACTTTTTCTTTAAAATATAAGTTTTTTTGGAAAAAATAAATATTTAAGTATATAATTAACCAAGTTTTCAAATTTAGTTAACTACCCTATTTTGGAAAAAAAGAAAATATTTTAATTTGTGTTAAAAGTTTTAAAATATTTAATTATTTATTATGATTATTTTAACTTGGAATCATTTTTTTCCAATAATAAATCCAATTATTTTGTTTATTTATCATACTTCGTAAATGCTCTCAAATGTCCTTATGTTGACATTGATTATGGAGGTTATAAGTACTTGGAAGTACTACATAATTCATCGAGCATTAATCTATCGATTTTTTTTATCTATTCATAGTTAATTTATAATCCAATATATTTATTAAACAAATTAAATTATAAATGAATGAGTGAATATAATTTGTTTTTATTCCATAATAGAAAAAGCAAAGGTATTACACCGTCTTGTAGACAAATAACAGCTATTTTAAAATAAATCGACCATCGACCGACTTCGATATATGGCCAACAAAATATTAGTAATAAATATCGATATTTTATCAACAGTCCTTGTATTTTAGTCGAACTATTTAGTATTTATCATTAGCGTATATAATCTTTGGTCATTAGTTTCAAAATGAAAACTTAGTACTTGTATTTACCAATTTATCTATTTTTTATTGTTTAAATATAATTAATATTTATTTTATTATCAATTTGAAAACCAATTAATAACCGGCCAGTTTTAAATTTAGTTCTTAATTTGAAATTAAGAAGAAAGGTCAAAGGTATAGATATAGATTAGGTAATCGTTGATTAATTCATTATCAGAAAGGTCATTAACCATACAGTTTTAACTTCTGAATAAGATAATAATTTTCACTTCTAGATTATATTAATACTCACTCGTTGTATTGCAATTTAATTTACTACAATGGAAAACGAGGTTAAAAGTTTGGGAGAAGAAGACCCTCTATTAGATACGACGACTCCATTAAATGCCTATTTACGAGGTGCATATAAGAAGTAAGTACATAGAACAAACTCGAGTTAGTTACACTATTTATAACTCAAGAATTGCTGGACCAATTTCTACAGAATTTAGTTCAAAGATAGACTAGAGGAGGGCTTCTCAAACTTATTTGTCCGAATGACAGAAAAACTATTTAGACATTTATAATTTTTATTAGAAAATAAGAAGGAAATCAAAACATAAGCATAAAAAGATAAAAATATTTATGTAACTGGCTGGCTAATGTGAAGGATGTGCTTGCTTTCCAGGGCATTTCTGAAACCGGGGCTCCAGTTTAGAAATTGCCTCTCATTTCTTTTTCTATTACTTAATCTATTCTTGACATGTACTTGTTGTTTATTACTGTAACTGCAGAAACACCTGTTTCCCTCAAGTACATAATTGCAGCATGATGTTCATAAGAAACTGAGCTCCAAAATTCAAACCTTTGCCCTTATCATATTGTAGCTTTTGGCTGGAATCTCAGGACAATTCTATTAGTTGTTCTTCTTCTTTGTTGAAAGTGTCGATAGTGTGGGCAACTGGATAGGGTTTCTGACCAAGTCATATTACTCCAATTATCGGGCCAGCTGGGGCGGGTCAACTTGTTGTTGACATTCAACATTGTTTGTGGTCTGGTTGCCATAAATATTATAATTAAAAAGATATATTAACTTGTAAATTTTGTAAGGCGGACATATTGCAAGTAGGAATTAAATTGCAATTACTTAATCCGATGAAAGCTACCTTCTTCTTTTTCTCTCTCAATCATACTTAATACTTCTCTTTATATGAGTATTAAACATTCAGTTTTTTTTGACAATGAACAGGAGGGTCTCAAGGAAGTTTTGATGTGCGTATTACAGGACTTTCCCTTAGATCTAAAGTCGTGTTTATAAATCATGTTTTTTGATGTTCAAAGAGATAAATTTTGTATTACCTTTATTTTTATCCTTTTTGACCTTTCTCGAGCATGACCTTATCAATCTTGAATCAAATAGTCTTTTTAAGTCCTGTAGTTAATTGAAAATAATATTTTGCAGGAGTTTCGCATGTTATACACTAAAGGAAAGAGTACCGATCATATTAACTAAAACTATTGATTACTTGTCTAGAGAAAGTGAGAAGATTAAATCTACTTATGGTGCTGTAAGTATTTTAAATTGATTTTTAGTAGTAACTCCATTTTATTGGGATATCTCTCTTCGTGCTATCTATATCCTTAGATCTTATTGTATTAATGCAATGGATTGATTTTAATGATGAGAAGGACGGAGGAGAGGGAAATATTAGAAAACACTACCCCCCCTGGATGATATTGGATGGACTATTAGGTAAATGCAACGTAGACACTGCTACTAAACCGATAAATAATCAAATATGATCTCTAACAATCACGAGAGAAGCCTAAACAGTGCCTTGGACTTATGACCAAGCTCGAGCTCTTTTAACAGAATTCGTACACTCACCTCCACTGCTCAGGCTCTCCGTTTAAACCAAAGGTTAAACACATTAACTTAACCCAACACAAGACGTGGCAACTTAATTCTAAGGTACTCACGTGACCTTAATCGGACAGCACTCCTAGCACTAATATTGCACTGCACAACACTAACACTATCCAGAGACTACTTCACTCCTTGAGAGACCACACACGACTAAGACTACAGTCAGACTGTCGAGAACATATACCCTACACCAACGCCATAGATAGCAGTGATGATCGATTATTCGATAATCTTTTACTATTCTCCAACATATATTTATTTTTTATTTATTTCCAGACAGATGAGGATGTAATTGGATTAATTCAATGTATATCAAAGTTAAAAAATGAGTTGGTAACAAACAAGAAGTATGAACTGCTAACTGTGGACACGCCTGAAGCCAAGAGATGGAACCAGTGGATAGAGACTGCGGAATGTCCATACTATTTCACTAATGTATGGTTATTTTCAGAATGCTATATTTATAGGAGACTTTGGGAAGGGTGTGAGTTAAGGTAAGATATATTATCTTTATCTTTCAGTATTAATATATATATATATTATATATCTATATATATAAAAGGAGAAGCTGACTGACTGACTGACATATCAAAGCAGGGCCTAATCTATAAGGGTTAGAAACTTGAAATTTTGCACAGGGCTTCCTTTTATAACGTAGGGGAGCACTAAAAAAGGATTTTTGAAAATTTACCCCCTAAGGGGGTAAAACGGGAGCAAATTTAGTATGAAACTTTGCCGTTTTTGAAGTTATTCAAATGAAATTCAGTATGAAGGTTCTTCATTGGATGTCATGAAACAGGGGTAAAATATTTTTTGAAAATAATCCCTTAAGGGGTTTAAAGGGGGGTGCAATGTTAGTATGACTACATCATGAAATTATTAAATATGTCTCGAGACAATCTCCTGTAGGCTAATTATCCTAATATCGCAAACGAAGTTGCGGGTAAAAGCTACTCTATATATATATAGTTGCTTGTGCTGATTCACTGATTAATTGATCACCTCTGCTGTAAAATTTTGTATGAAAAAAAATCTATTCACTCATAGTTTCATGTAGAGGACGAACATTCATTCAGAGGAAAAATATGGAGTGGGCTGATAATTGAAGGTTTTGGAGACGGGGGAAGAGCACAGCCAGGATATTTAAGATAGGTGAGAGGTGCTCGAACAAATATCATTTGAAACCTCATCCAATTGGCAATGAGTTGAAAAAAAATTCCAAAATGGATTTAAGATGGCGGCCATACAAATTTCGTCGGCGTTTATCTCAGAAAGTATACAAGATGGAAGAGTGGTTTTTTGGAAAAAGATGATCAGGGCCTTAAGGTCTTTTTTATGAATAAAAAAAATTCCAAGATGGCGGAATTTATTTTTCCATATAAAATATATGCGGTATATTGGAGATATTACAAGTTGGAAACTATGCAAGACTGTGATACGGTTCTCTACGCGGTCCGATTTAGCGAATTGCTGCTGAAAAGCAACAGAAATGACAGTAAAGACCATAATCAGACCAACAAGTATTTAATCCAGATTACTTAAAATTATAACTAAAAAAAGGTTTACTAAGTAATACAAGAAAACTAAGTCATATAATAAAACTAAAGAATAAAGAAACTTAAAAGATAACTTAATCTGACAAAATTTTGGAGTACTACAAACTGCATTCAGGGTTTCAAAGATATACTAGATGGCTCGATGGATTTTTCTAAATACTTAAATATACATTTCATCTTTACTAATCTACCATTTTTTTTTATAGTAAAAACCTTCAAAATTTCGATTATTTTGAAGAACAAAAGCAACAGGCGTTTATAAACAGTTTAGAGCCTATGTGTGTAGTTGCAGACAAACTAGTCGACATGTTGCAAGAAACCGATGTGGATAAACAAAAAAGGGATTTTATCACATTATTAAAGGTAAATAATCCCTTCTTTATTGTCTGCTTTTTTAGCGAATAATAATTAGCTTATATGTCTGTCGGGGATTTTAAATGATGAGAAGGAAATGGAAGGAGGAATATGGGGAATATTGGAGAACACTAACAGGGGGGATGGTATTAAATGTAATACTAGGTAAACGCAACGTAAATACTTCTACTGAACCGATAAATAATCAAATATGATCTCTAACAATTACGAGAGAAACCTAAGCAGTGCCTTGGACTTGTGACCAAGGTGTAGGCTTAAGGACGTCTTTTAAGTGATCACGACACTCGCCTCCACTGCTCAGGCTCTCTGTTTAAACCTAAGGTTAATCTCACAAACCTAACACAACAAAGGACGTGGCAATTAAATTGTACGGTACTCACGTGTTCTTGATCAGACAGCACTCCTAACACCAACACTATTCAGAGACTACTTCACTTCTTGAAAGACTGTGCACGACTAAGACTTCAGTCAGACTGTCAATGGCATATAAAGGGTCGAGGGTCGAGACTGTCAAAACAACGGACTACTACCCCACTCCAACGCCATAGATACCGATGACGATTCGATTATTCGATAGTCTTTTACTATTCTCCGACATGTATTATTCAAGTTATGAAATTTAGCACTATATTACCTGGACAGACAAGACAATGTACACCAGCAACCCTATATTATATCTGTGTGCCCAAAGGCATAGGTCTCCTCCATTTCAGACGCTCCAATGTGAGTCTTGTCCACAGTTTCGCTGCTGTTTTCACAATATCGTCTATCCATCTTCTGTACTGACTTTCCCCGGCTTCTTTTTCCATTTCCTGGATGCCAGACTCTAACCTTTCTACTCCATTTATCTATTCCTTTTCATAAGTAGCCGGTCCATCTCCACTTAGGTGTTCTAGTTTGGACCGTTATATCTTTTACTTTGGTTCCTTGTCTTATTTCCTCATTTTTTCCAGTCTTCGGATACTCAACGTGTTTCTTTCCATCGCACTCTGGCACACAGTGAGCTGGATTAAAATATAGTCTACTTATTATCCCGGAAAAATTCAATTCCTATGGGATACAAATATAATAAGTTTACTGACTACCCCGGTAAACATTGTTTTGCTATTAAATAAATTGAAAAAAATTGAGGTGAGCCACCCTTACCACTTAGGGATATAAAAAATATATATTGACCGATTCTTTGCACACAAAATTTCGATTATCGATTATGCACACAAATTTTAATTAAAATCGTTCGAGCCGTTTTGGAGGAGTTTGGTAACAAACACTGCGACACAATAATTTTATTACTATATTGAACGCCTGAATAAATTTATATAGTAAAGATATATTCAAAAATAAAATGTTTTATGGTAAACTTAAGTATATGTGGTAAATTGTATCCATGCGAAGTCGGGCAGTTCGACTAGTATATTATAATTTTTTATGTATTATTTCAGATCAGCCTTTGGTCAAACAAGAACGACTTATCGTTATCTTTGGGAGAGCAAGTCTCTGTGGATTTACAAAACAAATTAGTGGATCCGTTTCAAATAATTTTGGACTTAGAGGACAAGGTTATAAAGTTTAATTTTGTTTTACATAGAGATTAACAGATGTAAATCAATTTTATTTATATATATAACATTTGCAGGTACTTGCAGACGATACAGTGAATATTGCTGAGCAAGTTGTAATTAAAGCTAAAAATGTAGACAATATTAAAGTAAGTAACAGTTTTCAAGTTTTAACTGACTACTACTCCGGGCTCTGGCTACAGTCCACTGCTAAGCCGGATCTCCTCAGAATGAGGAGAGGTTAGGCCATAGCCCACCACGCTGGCCCAGTGCGAGGCAGACTTCACACACTTTTGAGAACACGGAGAACTCTCAGGTGTGCAGGTTTCCTCACGATGTTTTCCTTCACCATTAAAGCAAGTCATATTTAATTGCTTAAACCACACATAACTCAGAAAAGTCAGAGGTGTGGCTGTGTGGGGGATCGAACCCGGACCTCCTGAGCAAACATCAATGTTTTAACCACTTTTTTGTTGATATCGCTATAATATTATAAATAAAATTAATTATTTAATTAATATTTTGAAAAATTCTGAATTATTTATATACTCTAAACATTGTTTTAAATTTTAGGAAGCAAATTGTACAGACAATAAAGATCTAATTTCACAAGATGTTCTATTTGGTAAATATCATATTATATCTATAACTTGAGTTTATTAGTGTTTTTTAAATATTATAGTTTTTAATTGATTTTGCAGATATAGTATGTGACAACTCCGGCTACGAACTGTTCACTGACTTGTGTCTCGCACACTTCCTGATATCAAAAAATATTGCTCACCAGGTATTTCAAAACTTATTCTCAAGAAATATATTTTACTATTTAACCTTCGTATACTCGCGCGCAAAACCATTACATATTATACTAGCGCAAGGTATCGCTTTTTCATTATTCGCGGATTAAAAAAATGCGACTAAATTCCTATATTCGCGGCTAAAGATCTCTTTATTCGCGGATCTTATCGGTACAGTGGACTAATAAAAAAATAAAATACACCTCATTACAACTACGCCTAAAATATGACGCTGTTGTTTGATTGGGTCGGCGGTTAAATAAATATTTAATAAAGCAACTTGATTACACAATATATAAAGTATATAATTAAATGCTGCCACATATCAGATGTTCCGTCCTTTGGTTTTGCGTATTTTGTTGTTTCACCTTTCCTTTCTTTGTTACAAAAATTGTGATCTTGTAAAAATTTTAGTTAGCTTTGTGAAGTTTAAGAATGACAAACGAACTTTGTGATTTCTTTATGAAAGTTGATCTATGGAACGAAGTCTTATTTTTAAGAGGCAAATTGGTAATGGCACTGCTGAATTGAAGGAAAAAAAATCACAAAATTATTGCCTAAACCTGAAGATAATATGTAATTACATAATTAATATTGCCAAAAACTTCAATTAAATTGTTTTTTTTGTACATTTGTACATTTTATTTTGTCACTTAGGACCGTATCGTATAACGCGAATGAAGAAAGCGCGAATAAGGAGCTTTTACTTTATAAAAGTAAGGTAGAAACCTCAGTAAAAGCTGTTATCCTGTGGAATGAGCTTTTCGTCGTCTTATTGAATAATATTTAAATATTATTAGTTTATGTATCAAGTACCGGTACACAGTTGGCACATTGGAAACTGTTGTTGGGATTGCCAGAAGGACTGGCAGGGGATTTCTTGCCAGTGACCGAAGAGAAACTAATGTTCTTCCTAGTTGACTTCTTTATTTTCCTTTAGGTACTACTACCGCAGGTGAACTGAACTATGTCCGATACAATTTCTGTCTGATATTTATATAAGAATTTGAACAAAAATTCTTTGGATTGGTTACAAAACCATGACCAATGAGCATTAACAAATTTCAACCTATAGAAGCTAGGGCTTACGTTAGAGCAGGACAGGTTTATGTATTTTACATATGTATGCTTTAAATTAATATATGTAGTATAAGTAACTAAATCCATAAATGTTTATAATTTTTCTATAGATATATTTGTTTAATTTTAAAATTGGTTTGCACCAGCCTGTTTAAGTACATGAATTCCTCTCTCCAAAGGTTCTATCTATTTTCATAATTTGAATCGGAATCTTCACATTCTAACAGCGCCCTTATTCTTCGTTCTGTTATAACCCTACATAGTATGTAGTTAGTGCCGCGTTAGCATTTCTATTGTTAACTTTCTTTCTACATTTATTTTATTACTATTTTTCATATTTTCAAGTCAGTTGGGTTTTGGTCGCGCTAAAGGGCAGTAGTTCCCTAACACTTATGTAGAGTGCATAGACAATTACCATCTTGTATTATTCTGCTAATAAAAGTATTAAGTGTTAAGTTAAGTTTTTTTTAAAAACTGAATGTGACGGCGCCGTGAAACAGCTCTTTGTGGTGACAAAAATTACTGAAAATAAATAAAGAGATAAATTAAAAATTAAAAAAAGTGTTGCAACACCTAAAATCCAAGAGGCCAACGCGCGAGTATACGAAGGTTAATATTATAAATGCAAAAGTTCTCTGTCTATTCGTCTATTACGTTTTCTTTGGATAAATAAAAATGTAATGTTAGTTAATATTAGCTGAGCGTGTTTAACTAGTCTTATATATAAAATTCTCGTGTCACAATGTTAGTAACCATACTCCTCCGAAACGGCTCAACCGATTTTTATTAAATATTATATGCATATTCAGTAGGTCTGAGAATCGGCTAACTATCTATTTTTCATCCCTAAGTAATAAGGGTATCTCACTCCAAATTTATATGGCAAAACAACGTTTGCCGGGTCAGCTAGTATTAATATAGATATATTGATTTCTAGATCAGATTCCATGTGAAGAGAATCCCATGGTTCGTCTCGGATGTTACTCCAAATGATTTTAAGTGAGTTTTATTTTAATAATAAATAAAAAATTAAACAAATGTACAACATTTTAATTTTATCAGTAGTGTTGGAGTTCATTGTAGATAAACAATTTAAAAATATGTTTTATGTTATTTTTTAGATACGTAATAAATGCCTGTGCGCAGGCGAAGTTCAGTAAAGTTATTACAGGTAATTATTCTATATATATTTTTATATCTTATTTAAAGACATTACCATAGTAATTCTTTCAAAACAGATTTTTAGAAAAATGTAATAACTTTCAGAACTATAAGCTCTCTCTCCGTGTAAAAACGGGACCCTTATACTAAGACTCCGCTGTCCGTCCTTCTGTATTTCACTAGGCTGTATCTCATGAGCCGTGATAGCTAGACAGTTGAAATGTTCACAAATGATGTATTTCTGTTGCCCCTATAACAGCTAATACTAAAAACAAAAAATATATATTTAAGGGGGGGGCTCCCTTACAAAAAACGTGATTTTATAGCAAATATTGGTACGAAACCCTTCGTGCGCGACTTCGACTCGCACTTGGCTGGTTTTATAAATTAATATGTTCAATTCCAGGTGATGGATCAAAAATAGTAAATTCTGATAATTTAAGAAAGCTAGGTGAGAAGTGGAAAGAATTTCATGACAATGGAACTTTTTCTATCATGGTGGGTATTGCATGAACAGTTTAAATAATATATTAAATCTGAAGAGTTTGTTTGGTTGAATGCGCTTATCTCAGGAACTACTGGTCTGAAATGAAAAGTTTTAACTCCTTTAGAATTGTATTATAGGCGCTCTTTCGCTTTTGTGATGCAGACGAAGTTGCGCGGGTCTATTATATGTACTGACGAGTGACAATACTAACAATTGCTACTAAGAGCAAATCTCGTGATGGAAGTAGGTAGTTTTGAGAAGCCTTTATAAGCAATGGCTGGCTTAAAACAATCTGAGCTCTTAGCGCATCATGCTACGACAAAGATATACAGCAAACCTAAGGCCGCAATTTTGCATTTGGCCGCAGATGGTAAGATGGTAAGAAAGACATTGATCTCCATCCACTGCTCATCATGCTGCTGTAGATATGGTATTTAAATGTTTATCACTTGATACAACACAGGTGTGTCTTGATACGACACAGTCATTGACGTTCTGGTCGAACCCCACGTGGGCCAGACTTATACCTCCCCCTCTCTTCCCATAAATGCTGCCGTTCTAGTGAACTCTGGGTTCTTATTCAGGGTCCGCTAAAACCGTAGTATTCTACCCTTTATTCCTCTTCCTCACTTTGTCTATGAGGTGGCAACGCATCGGTAAAACAAGAGTCAACTTTTGTATGTCGTCTGCCTTATCTGTCATAAAAAAAAAATCTTGTCAGGAATCTTCCAAACGATACATCAAAATAACGACGCAACTGTAAAATTAATATTTTTCTAAGTTTTTGCATTACTGACGTTCCATTTTTTCAGAGTGATGATTTCTGGACTTCACCCCACCCATACAAGGACATGAAGAAGTACGACATGGATTTGTATAAAAAGTTACAATCACCCGTCGCCATTTTGTTTAAAGGCGATTTAAATTACAGAAAATTATTGGCTGATGTAAATTGGGATCCTGTATTGGATTTTTCGCATGCTCTACAAGGTAAATATTGAGTTCAACTAATCCACGTCCAGTTTGATATTTTACCATAGCAACCTGCTCTCACTTCGCTGAGGTACATGAGAATTTTTAAAAATTGTTCCGAAAACAAAATTAGTGTCCTAAACAAAATATAATTTTTTAATTCCCACACATCGGTTTAGAAAGTGTCAGTAGCTCAGTGGTTCGGGCGTTGGATTCACGATCAACAAGTCGTGGGTTCAAATCCCGGACATTGGACTACTGGCATGGCCCACTCCTGACACAAGCTATTTATTAGCTTACTAGGAGGGGTAACGGGAATACTAGTAGTATGTGATCCATACTGCTAGTAATCTTTAAAAAAAAAAAAAAAAAGATTATTTCTTACTTTTAAATTAATGATCGTAGGTTTTATGCCAGCGCCAGTGATAGCCCTGCGCACAATAAAGGCAGACCTGATCTGTGGCCTGCCCAAGGGTAAATGGGAACAGTTAAACGAAATAGACGACAAGTGGATGGGGACTGGTGACTATGGGTAATGTTTTTTGAATATGACAAGTGTCCATATTAAGTCCGGAACCTTTAAGTAATATTAAATTTTTGTTTTAGAGTAATTCAATTTTGCTCTACTTCAGAACCTGTCGAAGAAGCCAAGTCATAATATTTTACAAATGACTACCTGATTAGTTTTATATCCAGGGACCTTTGAATACGTATGTGGAATATCTCACAGGATTTATTGTGTTATTATATTTTATTTAATAAGAGTATTAAGCCAGTTAATGGAATATATGTCGGAAGTGTAAGAGAGAGTACGAAGAGATGAGGGCTAAGAGCTCCCCCACGAAGCAGGCCGCACCCCTGTCATCTGGCGTGGAGGCGAATGCAGCGGAGCACTCAAAGCATCGATCGCCTCTATGGTGGGCGACATGCTGAACACTCAAAACCAAAGAAAGTCGCCAAGCTAGCAAAAATCTTAGAAAAATCTGAGAGGAGCATAGATCTTGCGGAGTTGGGCATTTGCTGACCTACCGGCTGACGCAGGTGCTTACCGGGCAGCGATGCTTCGGTAAGTACCTGCACCGGGTCGCCCGGAGAGAGGCTTGCCATGGATGTGGTGCGGCGATGGACACGTCGAGGCCGCGGAGCGGGAACGCGAGGGTGACGCCTCTGCGGACCCGTGTCGTCGAGCCCGAACGAGGAGGAGGTCCCCACCTTCTGCCTCCGCTGTAGATGGAGTCGCTAGACGGAGAGGGGCAACTCCCAGTACCCTGGGAGCCCCTCTGTGCGTGCAGGCCCGCGTGGATCGGGCCGACCGCCGAGGCGTTACGGTTGATTGCGAAAGCGTTCCCGCGGCGCTTCACTAGGGCGGAGGAGGGTACCGCTGGTTTTAGTGGCTATTCATCTGCAGCTGCAGTTGCGGTAGCTCAGGGCTGAGCCCCACATAACTCACCGTTGTCAACGGGGGGTATGCGTAAATGCATTTCCAGCGTCAAAAAAAAAGGATGACCTGTCTCTCCTAAGTATTTTTGGTTGGGGCCATGCAAGGCAAGTTGGATGGCAGTGGCCTCCTTCTGCAAGATAGTGATCTCGCTAAAGGAGGCTGCGGAGCGCGCCCGGAAGGTAGATACTCGTGCGATCCGTAGAGCTCGACTCATACGGAGACAGCGTTGCTACGTCCACCTCCTTCTGCACGACATCGGGGTACCGAGGGTGTCCCCGTTACTCGGGGCATCCTCGAATTAGGAAAGTAGGCCTGCTATAACGCGGGCCGCCCATTGAGATGTTCTTGTCGAATGTAAAAGCGATCCTGCAGCGTCTCACTATGACGGAGAGGGTAACCGCGAAGGTTTAGTGGGTAGGGCGGTGTTTCTTACCGGTGAGTCTCACTTAACTCAGCTAGCCTACACCTTGGTCAGAAGTCCAAGACACTGCTTGGGTTCCCGTCAGAATAGTACGAGAACGTAATGTTTAGTTATCTCCTGACCGCATCGTGCTCGTAGCTTTCATGATATGCCATCCATCCATTGTGCACATACGATGCTTATAAAAGATTGTATATTCTAACTATATCTCCGACATATATATTTGATGCTAATACCTCCATCATAATTGTCAACTTTAACAATCAAATTATTGAGTACAAAGTAATGGGTCAATTGAAAGCTATTACAAGTCCAGTCAAGCTCCAGTCTTGACACAAAAAAACATCCTTTTATGTCATAATCGTATGAACGGTTTTGTCTGTTTACTTGCAAGTTTAAGTTGTTAATAAATAAAAAGTTTAAAAGCACTGTTTTGTTTAATTTTTCGCTCAATAAAGAAGTTTTACTGTCGTCAGAGCTAACTTACACTGTTAATCTATGGAGAGTTGTTGTGACATACTTAAGATTGTAATAAGTGTAAAGTATAATTCTTCTAGACTTCCCTCCTTTAAAAGTGGCAGCTGGTGGAACGTAAATACCTCTAAGTATTACTAAACTAAGTTTTAATGAATGAGGAAAATAAAAAAATTGAAGAAATGCAAGTGGAAAGAACACATATCGAATCTGTGCAATAGAATAGAAAAAATTATTTATCTGTTGAACCGGATTAAGAAAACTGTTTCAATGGAAGCTGCATTAATAGCATATCATGGTTTTGTCTCATCCAATTTGTGATATGGTATAATTATTTGAGGAAATTCGACAGATTTTTATAAGGCTTTTATAACCTAAAAGAAATGTATACGAATCATAAACAGCGCAAAATATACAAGTAACTGCAAGCCATTGTTCAAGCAAAATAAAATTCTCCCCTTACCGTGTCTATATATTTACGAAATGAGCTTATTCGTTCGTAAGCATATTTCATTGTTTGAAAATTTTTGTCCAATGAAATTTAAAAGTCAAAGACAAAGATAAATTGAAGGCACCAATACAAAAATTATTAATTGTAAGCAACAACTGCTATTGTATGGCGATCAAAATTTATAATAAGATACCAACTGACATCAAAAATTGTGATTCAAATATATTTAAAAAGAAAATGTTTGACTTTTTTTTTTTTTTTTTTTTTAATTATATGGCTTTGAATGTGCTTATGCACAAAGCATTCTGCCAGTGTCACGTATAATGAAACAAACACAGAGGAGACTGCGCGGTAAATCGTGCCAAAAAGTTAATGAGTGATTATGATAAAATGTTGATGGATGCTACGACACAGGAACAACCTAAAACAATAAAGTGAAATAAAGCAGTTATACACAAGATAAACAATAGGTGACAGAAATGTTGTATTTATGCAAATAGGTACAATAAACAATTACTCAAACTTTAATTTAATTATCTATAATAAATTTTACTAGATTCCTAACAAATGGGGTGAAAACTAACATTAATAGGCATTTGATATTAACCGACCTTTGAAGGTCAGAGGGAATCATGTTGTACAAAGAATAACTTAATTTAATAAATACTGTTAAAGAATATTTAGATGAGTAATAACATTGACATTGTATTCATATTGACATGTCTTAATTATCTATCACCTGACATTTGTATCAATTAATTTTAATATTCATCAATTTTACTTTTCTTAACATGATTCTAAATACATAAATACAAATATAATATATATACTAATATTTGCACGCCTAAGGGGCAGAATATTTTAGAACTTAATTGTTATCTACTAACACCAATTATTGTACTATATAAATGAATAAATGAGGTGTTAATAGATTCGTAATAACGGACCGGGTATAGGCTATATACATTTTATAAAAACTATAAGCTGACTATGTTATTACATACATAGTTAGGTAAATAATAGTCTATAATGTTTGGAAAATGTTTATTGTTAAACACACACACACGCTTTGTTGTTACCGTAAAGTAGGTATAGCTAATGATACATTATAAAATCAAAATCAGTTAACAATAATTTGACAAATTTTATTGAGTAAATTTATAAATAGCACCTTTCCTTGAAATATATATTTCATCGTTCTTGAAAACGACACCACTTGGATAAAAATCTAGTTTCATAAGTTTCACAGGAATTGAAGAGTCCGTCTTCAACCAATATAGACCACCAGTAGCAGCCACGATAACTCTATTCTTATGGTCTAGAGTAAGCGCAGAAACTTTCTCATATGTACCAATAAACCTAGAGGGTTCGTTTAAACCTTTTAACAAAACGTAAAGACTGTCTTTATTATAGTAGAAAATGTTTCCTTCTCTGTCTGTTACCATTATATCAGCTGGAGATGTTAAATCCACTCTGGTCTCTTCGAGCGTTTCTAGATCCATTTCGTAAACTGTATGGTCACGTGATATAATCGCAAACAATGTGTTATTTTCGAGTGGTTTAAACAAATACGAAATGCTTTGGTTTGCGAGACCTACAAGCTCCGCCTCCGCGCCATCTAAAATTATGACACCGTCAGTGGTACCAATGTACAATTTGTCCTTCGCGACATCAACAGCAGCGACTTCAAGCATTATACTCGAAACGTCATATTCAAATAGCTTTTTATCTTTCAATGTGTGCAATCTCCTAGTATCATTTACTGCATTCACTAAGTTAAAGTATAACTGGTCTGTTTTTGGATTTATTGACAGAAACACTGGTTCTTCGTTGACGTTAGTGGTAAGTATAGTTTGTCGTGTGTATTGCACGCCGTCGAAGACATAGGAATTCTGAGAGTAAGCTGATGGCAGGACCAGCAGTAATAGTAACGGCAGCATCTGAAAATTGTTACATTATTTTATAATTCAATTAAATAAATAAATTCTTAATATTGGCATCGGGCACTTGGTCGCAAGTCAATCGGGGAACAGATCCCTTACCACCAAGGGGAGCTGAGTTACTCTCCGCTTACGAGATGATCTCCAGCGGCAGAGGATTATTAAGCTGTATAAGTATTAAATAAAAATAAACACTTACTGTTGGTTACTCGTGAGTTGTGATTAGCAGATGTGTTGGGATAAGAAGCAGAGTCGACTCTTGCTGAGGAGCACACTCAACTGATAGCAGGTGAAGTCTGGGAACAGGTTTATATAGCGACTAGTTCGACCTGTCATCCATTATCAGCAGCCAAATGATAACAAGTGCAACTGTGGAGGAAATATTTTTTTTTATAAATATATTTAATAGTAAGCAGAATGTCTGTGTGTCTGTCATCATCATTGTAATTATTAAATTATTATTTTCATAATTTATTTTACAGAAAATTAAACTATATAAGTTAAAATGTGAAATTAGAAATTTAATTTTATAAACTTAATCTCGTTAACCAGAGTTAAAAAGTAAAATATTTTTTTTATAGGGGAGGGGGTTAAAACGTTTATTGATTCTATTCCAACAAAATAGGAAATATAAAATACAATTTAATCTAACTAAAATCCTAACTTCCACGGACGCTTTCCACCATTAAGGTGCCGGACACTAGAGCCGAAATGAAATCATTTAGCTACTTAGGAGTTTGTCATTTATAAAATCATTAATATTTTAGTAGCATTTCTGGCGTAGCAATGCCATTAGTGCTAATTTAAATTCCACGTTGTCCCTTTTTCTTCTTATCGTTTCAGGTAGTTTATTGTATAAAAAGACGGCAATAAAAAATACACTTCTTCTAAACTGCATGCAAGTAGAAATTGGCAGAGCTAATTTATATTCAATATTACGAATATCTCTCACATCTTTTAGCGGATGGCTTTTAAATCTATCTGGATATTTCCTCACAAATATAATTGGTTTATAACCAGACGATATATCGCATCCTTAAAATTAAAGTGACTTAATTCAAAATTGCAATTTGTAGGAATTGAGCAAAAAATTCTTTAAAAAAAGGATATTGTGAAGTAAATTTTAGTGTTTATTAGGATAGTATTTAACTGCAAATCAAAAAATCATTCTTTTGTATTAAAAAAAAAATCGAATCCTATTCGTAATTTTATTATGAATATCTACTAATAAATAGTGCATAATAAATCTATTAGATCTTTTTTTTTTAGAACAGGGGCCAGTCTACGTCGTCACTCCTCCTTCTGGGTGGATTAGCCTAACCTAACCAATATTTTAAGACACAACAGGGGACAGTCTATTATTGTTAAGCAAGTTTTAAAATGCTTATTAGGAAACATGTTGCAAGAAAAGTTAAATTGTTTATAAATTTAACTTTTCTTGCAATTAGTATAGTTTATATGAAAATCATATTTCTGCACATAAAACAACTTTTTTGTGGCGCATTTGAGGAAAAAATATAATTAACTGTTGATGTATATTTTCTAATTATTTCTAGAACTAGTTTTTTTAATCAATTGGTTTATTTGCAGTGAAATAATTTATTTAATGAAAACTTTATTTAATTGATGAATATAATTTGATGTGCGTTTAAATATATCCCGTTATATTATAATTACTCATTATAACACATGATTCTGTTTTTTCTCTCTTTATTATAGGTAGGTAGGATAGGAGATTTAAGGTCATTTAATTTTCTTTCGAAGGGAGGTAGTCTGTCCCTTTTCAATAGCGATTATGTTTAAGATGAATAATCTTATTCTGGACTGTGTATAGTAATTACGAATATGCAGTAGGTAACTTAAGCGATAACCTTAATGTCCAGGAATTTTATGATATGAAAAAACTTGCATTGTGAAAAACCCAGTAAGTTCAATATACGGAGTACTTTGTGACGCAGACGAAGTTGCGCGGTTCAGCTAGCTTGTGATATTTGATGATTCTAGCTGAACGGGAAATAGGTTTTGATTCCTTTCTATGTGTCAAAATGATAAAATGATTGGCGTACATATAGACTACCTTTGCAAGCAATATACAGTTAATTTTTTTTTTTATGTAGATAAAAAAACTACGTTTAAAAAACCGACTTCAAACTAAAAATGTACTAAAAGTAAGAAATAATTCCGTTATTTATTATTCTCTCATTATTAGGACAAACTTTACAATAATATACCTTATACATCAGATAACTGTTTCTTGGAGATGTTCCTCTAATCATATAAATAATCATAATAGGTATACATGGGTGCGACCACAGTTCTACCTTGACCATTTATATACATATGCATTCCTAGGTTTCTGTCTGAATAATTTTCTTGTTTCATCCTTTTTAGACCACTTTTTTACGTAGTCGGGTTATAGTTTTTAAAGTTTATAAGTTTTCTGTTTCTCGATCTAGATAACCTTTATGATCTTATATTGTAACGTAATGTAGGTTTTTATTTGCTTAAACGAGAATAACTGCAACGACTGGACCGCGCGGACTATACGACCGCATTTTAAATATATATGTTTTAAACATATAACATGTATTTATATGTCGGAGCATAGTAAAAGATTATCGATTAATCGAATCGTTATCGTTGTCTATGGCGTTGGAGTGGGGTAGTAGTCACTTCCGTTGTTTTGACAGTCTCTACCCTCGACCCTTCATATGCGATAGTCTCAAGAAGTGAACATCATCTAAGTAGTGCTAGTGATAGTGATAGTGTCAAGTGCAGTGTAGTGTGGAAATGCTGTCCAACTAAGGTCACGTAAGTCCTTACAATGTAATTTCCACGTGGTTAAGTAAACACAATGTTAGGTTAGGTTAGCCTTAGGTTAGGTTAGCCTTGTATTAGATTCGGTTTATGTGCGTTTAACCTTGGGTTTAAACAGAGAGCCTGAGCAGTGGAGGCGAGTGTCGTGATCACTTAAAGGATATCCTTAAGCCTACACCTTGGTCACAAGTACAAGGCACTGCTTAGGTTTCTCTCGTAATTGTTAGAGATCATATTTGATCATTTATCGGTTCAATAGGAGTATCTACGTTGCGTTTACCCAATATTCCACTCATTACCATCACCCCCTTTTAGTGTTCCCCAATATTCCCCATCTTCCTCTTTCCATCTCCTTTCACATCGTTTTAAAATCCCCGACATATATATTTATTTATTTGTAATGTACTCGCCAAGACCTTTCTTTTGATACCAAACACGTGAAAAAAAAACATACCTTTTTTTAAAGCCTATGTCACCCGCGCCATTATTACGAATATATTGACATCTCATTCATGAAAATTGATTCAGTAGTTTAGGCGCTAGAGTGGAACATACAAACATAACCCTTCCTTTTGGCTTGGCGTGTCTATTGCCTTTTTATTTGTTGGTTTGTGTCTACTTTCATTTCGAAACGGAACGACCGATTGATGATGACCGATTTTTTACAGGACAGATATATTATGAACTACGCGGAGAAATATATCGAACCGAGTTTGAGCAATCTCTTCATTAATATTAGTTGATATACACAAGGTACAGTCGAGAGTCGAGAGCTCAGTTGGTGTCTAAGAGTCCTCCTAGCTAGATGAAATTACAAATCACCCCCCAAGCCTCTACACAACGCCCCCATTATTTTCTGGGTCTCTTTCCGCCCCTCTTTAGGCCTGAAGCGTCCACAAGGATATATATCATATCTATTTGTATGTGTATGTGTGTGTGTTGGTGTATACAATATACTTTATATATGGATACAACAAAAATTAAATTTAAATACTTTGCCTGTCGTTGCCATTAGATGACGTCGATCGATCGATAGAGGTTACCTCTGAAAATCAGTGTTGGTAGATGCACCAACGATAGCTGAGAGATGTTACCTTTTTGGAGAGCTACAGTGAACATTCAACATTCGACTCTGCTTATACGCTAAATGGATGTTAAGCTTAAAACCTAATTTACTGTAATAATTGCAACTCATCTGGGTGCACGGTTGTGCAGCACCAAGATCCTTGAAGCGCTCTTTTTATTCTATTTATCTATTTTTTTTTCTTTAAACACATAACTTGGGTCATTATTAACAGATTGTGAAGACATACATGTATCTCATTCTTATAAATGTGAGCCAGACGGGTGTAAATTTATTCTTATGACCCACAACTCTGATAATCGCACCACAACTAAATATTCCAACTCAAAACATAAGAAGTATTTTGAAATATTTCCACTCACTACAAGTATTGATTAATATGATCGATGTTGATAGTGATATCATAATATTGACGGAATGCTGGTTCATGCACGACAGGCCCACCCCCCAATTAAGTACAAATACGCAGACTTACTTGCCTCTCATGGTGTGCTCGCTGCCCATGAATACCCAACAAGAGACAGTAAATGTTATGATCATATTATAATTAAACCCGCCTGCCCTGCGACTACACTTAACGTTACCAGCTTTGATACAGTATTCTCATTACATGGTACTAACTCAGCTACTGAACAACTTTTTTTTTTATTTCTCTTTTTAAGAATTTCTTCTTTAAAAAAAAAAAAAGAAAAAAAAACAAATTACATACAAATTCCGTCAAACTGCGTAACAGTTTGTTGACGGGACTAGGCTCTCTAATTAGAAAGTTCTTCAGTTTCTTCAAAACTATACTAATGCGAACATGCACACACACATATATATGTGTACATATATACATATACATATAATCACATACTTTATACTACACGACACTATATAATGTATAAATCATACATTCAACAGTAGTTATACAACACAAATTATACCTTTTTTATTTATTTATTTTTTTCAGACATATAATGACAATCAATTAAGACGTATTTCGTCCAAGTAATCCTTAAGCCTTTTTTTGTATACAGGATATGACATGGAAACATTTCTTAAATCAGTAGATAAAGCATTTAATAGCATTTAAAAAATGAAGTTCCGCTTGCAAAAATTGCAAAAGTTATTAAAAATTTTTCAAATTAAAATTTTTTTAAATATAAATTCTCTCTAATTTCGTCATGCTTACTTGGTTTTTTATCCTTAAAGTTATTATAATTTATTAACTAATGGAGATACGATGAAAAAATAGAAATAAAAAAAAAAAATACATAAAAAAAATCATATCTATTTTTGTGACATAGAATAGGAAAAAAAATATAAAGTAAACAATGAAAAATTAAATAAATCAAAATATTTTTTATATTAAAAAGAAACAATATTGATTTAAAAAAAATGGTTTCTTAATATTAATTAGAAGTGGGAGAAAATGATTCTTTATTATCAAATGCGTTTTTAAGCAATAAAAAAGAAAATTTAAGTAACAATTTTTCTTTTAAAAATCATTATTTGTATCAAAGATTGAAATTCCATAACAAAATTTTCAATTGTCTTATAAGCAACGTTAAACGACAAATTTGTTTATAACAATTTTTTAAACAATAGGAGATAAAAATTAAAAAAAAATATATCTTCTTCTTACAACATAAAAACCGGATCATCTATACTAATATTATAAAGAGGAAAGATTTGTATTTTTGGATTTTTGTATGTAACGAATAAACATAAAAACTACTGGACCGATTTCAAAAATTCTTTCACCATTAGAAACCTACATTATCCCTGAGTAACATAGGCTATATTTATTACAAGAAAAAATTAGAGATCCCCAGAAAATCTCACTAAAACCAACACAAGGTGCAAAAAAATTAGCCATAAAATATCTTTCATCGCATGCGCTGCGAACAGTATTGATGATAGAACAAACAAATGTTTTACAATATTATAAAACGTATCAATATCTACAAAAAACTCCGCAAGACCATATGTCCAACTATTGTAGTTAAGTCACTATAACTACATTTTACATTTTAAAAGTTGATAAAAATGCCTATCAAAATCAGACCATGTTTTCTATAACTTTGTATTAATTCTTATCCAAATAAATTATTTCGTATTAAAGACTGTTTCAATACCTGTTAATTACTTTTTGAATTATTGAAATCGGACATTCCAGTCACAAGATATTACGAAATAAAAATATCAAGATAAATAAAAAATAATCCCAGACGGGCCGCCGACGCGGTGTGGCGTGCCTCGCAGCGCAGCGAGTAACGCGGCGATAGAGGAGCGACAGAAAGCGGGAGCCAAAATGTTAAAAAAAAATTATCCACCCGTGCGAAGCCGGGACGGGCCCTTAGTTAATAATATTTTGAAAAAAAAAAAATTTTTCGATTATTAATTTTCGTTTTTAATTTTGCAACCACGAAAATAGTGAATAAAAAACTGAAAAATATATTTTTTTTAATTTTTCCAACGGGGATCTATTCTGAAGTTTACCAAGAATTCCTCCAAGAGAGGAAAAAATCTCAAATTTAAAATTTTAGATTTTTTATTTAACAATTATCACACTTGCAATGTTCATGTTCAAGCAGAAAAAAAATATAAATTAACTATTGCATAACTAATCGAAAAATTGTGATAAAAAAAAATTTCAGGCGGATTATTGTAAATTTATCTATCCAGTAACCCCCTGATTTTTTTCATTTCTTAAATTTAATATTTACTATGTTAAAATAATTTAATAGAGATAATATTAAAAAAGAGGCCAAAGTAGGCGTGCCTTACGTAAGCCAGAGCACCCGTTTTCGGCCGTATTTTCATCCCTCTGGGAAAATTTTATATAAATATTGGTGCTACAATTCCGGGAGTCGAGACGTTTTTTAGGAAATTTCCTCCTCTTTTTGTTTGTATTTTTTGTGTTGAAAAGATTTTTTAATCTTTATTAGTTTTTGGGATATTCGCAAAAAACTAAACCCCCTTTCTTTTAGTTAATTGTTAATAACTTTTACAAGCGGAACTTCTTTTTTTTAAAAATCATCTAGATGCCATTCTGAATCGAATGATACCTCGATCATAATTTTCGGAGACTGCTGAAAAAAGTTGACCAAAAAGGCACTTGTTGACTAGACTATAAATAAAAATATAAAGTTTAGAATCTAAAACCCGACTACGTAATACTTAATTAAGTAAATAATAGTTTATAATGTTTGGAAAACGTTTATTGTTAAACACACACACACATACAATAATTTGACAAAATATTAATGAGTAAATTTATAAATAGCACCCATCCTTGAAATATATATTTCATCGTTATTGAAAACGATACCACTTGGATTGAAATCTAGGTTCATTAATTTTACAGGATTTGAAGAGTTTGTCTTCACCCAATATAGACCATCAGCTGCTGTCAAGATAACTCTGTGCTTATGGTCTACAGAAAGCGCTGCATATGTTTGCTTCGGTATATCAACAAACCGTGGTTCCTTCAAACCTTTTAACAAAACATGAAAACCGTCAATTCCTACGTAGAAAATGTTTCCTTCTCTGTCTGTTATTATTCTATTTGCTGGAGATATTAAATCCAATCTCGTCTCCTTGAACGTATTTGTGTCTAGTTCGTAAACGGTACCGCTAGGAAATGTAATGGCAAACAATTTGTCATCTTCGAGTGGTTTAAACAAATAGACAATGCTTTCATTTGCGAGGCCTACTAAACCTGCCCTCTCGCCATCTAAAATTCTGACACCGTCAGTGGTACCAAGGTACACTTCGTCCTTCGCGACATCAACAGCAGCGACTTTATAAGTACTGTTTAATTTGGATAGCTTGCCATCCTTTAATGTGTGCAATGTCTGAAATTCCATAGTGTTTACTTTTACTAAGTTAAAGTATAACTGGTCTGTTTTTGGATTTATTGACAGAAACACTGGTGCGTAGTTGTCGTCAGTAGTAAATATAGTTTGTCGTGTGTATGGCACGCCGTCGAAGACATAGGAATTCTGAGAGTAAGCTGATGGCAGGACCAGCAGTAATAGTAACGGCAGCATCTGAAAATTGTTACATTATTTTTTAATTCAATTAAATAAATTCTTAATATTGGCATCGGATACTTGGTCGCAAGCCAATCGGGGAACAGATCCCTTACCACCAAGGGGAGCTGGGTTACTCTCCTCTTACGAGATGATCTCCAGCGGCAGAGGATTATTAAGCTGTATAAGTATTAATTAAAAATAAACACTTACTGTTGGTTACTCGTGAGTTGTGATTAGCAGATGTGTTGGGATAAGAAGCAGAGTCGTCTCTTGCTGAGGAGCACACTCAACTGATAGCAGGTGAAGTCTGGGAACAGGTTTATATAGCGACTAGTTTGACCTGTCATCCATTATCAGCATTATCAGCAGCCAAATGATAACAAGTGCTAATAAAATATTTTTTTTAATAAATATATTAAATAGTAGGTAAGCAGAATGTCTGTGTGTCTGTCAGGGGTAGGTGCTACATTATATCATTGTAATTATTAAGTTATTATTTTCATAATTTATTTTACAGAAAATTCAACTAAAAAAGTTAGGAACTGCTAGGCCGAATTTTAATGAAATTTAGTACAAAGATAGATAATATATTAGAGCTTGGGAAATGACATTGACAGGCAACCTTTTATCTCGAAAGGAGGCTTGAAGGGCTTTTGAAATTGAGGATTTGTATGGGAGTTCGTCATATATTATAACATATAGAGAAACATGTTGAAATTAATATGTGAAATTAAAAATTAAACATAAATACACGTAAAAAAAATCACCCGAGCGAAAGGGAGACGGGGAGAGGGGGAGAGGGGGTTGGTGTTTGACTAGTAATAAAATATAGTAATGCGATTACTGTATAATATACTAGGGGCCCGTCCCGGCTTCGCACGGGTGGATAATTTTTTTTAACATTTTGGCTCCCGCATTCTGTCGCTCCCTCTATCGCCGCGTTACTCGCTGCGCTGCGAGGCACGCCACACAGCGCCGGCGGCCCGTCTGGGATTATTTTTTATTTATCTTGATATTTTTATTTCGTAATATCTTTTGACTGGAATGTCCGATTTCAATAATTCAAAAAGTAATTAACAGGTATTGAAACAGTCTTCATTACGAATAATTTATTTGGATTTAATTAATACAAAGTTACAGAAAACATGGTCTGATTTTGATTGGCATTTTTATCAACTTTTAAAATGTAAAAAAGTAGTTATAGTGACTTAACTACAATAGTTGGACATATGATCTCGCAGAGTTTTTTGTAGATATTGATACGTTCTATAATATTGTAAAACATTTTTTTGTTCTATCATCAATACTTTTCGCAGCGCATGCGATGAAAGATATTTTATGGCAAATTTTTTTGCACCTTGTGTTGGTTTTAGTGAGAATTTCTGGGGATCTCTAATTTTTTCTTGTAATAAATATAGCCTATGTTACTCAGGGATAATGTAGCTTTCTAATGGAGAAAGATTTTTTCAAATTGGTCCAGTAGTTTTTATGTTTATTCGTTACATACAAAAATACAAATCTTTCCTCTTTATAATATTAGTATAGACTAGCGGCCCATCCCGGCTTCGCGCGGGTGGAATATTATTTTTAAAAATATATTGGCCCTCCTCCGCATTTCGGTGCCCCCTCTCTTGCCGCTTTACTCGCTGCGCTGCGTCGCTATACTGGCCCGTCGCGTCGTCGTGTATTTTTTGTTTATATTGATATTTTTAATTTCGTAATATCTTTTGAATGGAAAGTCCGATTTTAATAATTCAAAAAGTAATTTACAGTTATTGAAATAGTCTTGAATACGAAATAATTTGTTTGGATAAGAATTAATACAAAGTTATAGAAAACATGGTCTGATTTTGATAGGCATTTTTATCAACTTTTAAAATGTAAAAAAGTAGTTATAGTGACGTAACTATAATAGTTGAACATATGGTCTCGCGGACTTTTTTGTAGATATTATTACGTTCTATAATATTGTAGAACATTTTTTTGTTCTATCATCAATACTTTTTGCAGCGCATGCGATGAAAGATATTTTATGGCTAATTTTTTGGCACCTTGGGTTGGTTTTCGTAAGATTTCCTAAGGATCTCTAATTTTTTTCTTGTAATAAATATAGCCTATGTTACTCAGGGATAATGTAGCTTTCTAATGGTGAAAGAATTTTTGAAATCGGTCCAGTAGTTTTTATGTTTATTCGTTACATACAAAAATACAAAAATACAAATCTTTCCTCTTTATAATATTAGTATAGATATAGATAAATAGTTGAACGTAAGTTTGTAGGAATTGAGCGAAAAAATCTTAAAAATAAGCATAAAGTGTTAATTGTTAATACATACTTACTCATACCACATGATTCTGTTTTTTTCTTTACAGATAGGTAGGTAGGATAGGAGATATAAAATCATTTTGTTATTAAAATTAACAAGAATTTTGTGTTAGCTTAAATAAGCTTCTGTATTTGTTAATATGTTCATAAAAAAATATTTTCATTCGAAGTGAGGTAATTCGTCCCTTTTCAATAGTGATTATGTTTAAGATGCTGATGATGATGATCTTTCTGCTTAGTTTACCAGTTTTTATTCCATTATCATTGTCCCAAGAGCAAGCAAACCCGCGGGCTGTACTTTAGCTATATTAACTACGAATATGCAGTGGGTAACTTAAGCGATAACCTTAATGTCTGGGAATTGTATGATATGAAAAAACTTGCATTGTGAAAAACCCAGAAGTTCAATATACGGAGTACTTTGTGACGCAGGCGAAGTTGAGCAGTTCAGCTAGCTTGTGATATTTGATGATTCTAGCTGAACGGGAAATAGGTTTTGATTCCTTTCTATGTGTCAAAATGATAAAAAAAAAGCCGACTTCAAACTAAAAATGCACTAAAAAGTAAGAAATAAGTCCGTTATTTATTATTCTCTATTAAGACAACAATAATATATAATAATTGTTATTTTTGAAGTCGCGCGACACTTTTATTTATGTATGTATACCAATTGCGCTGAGATTTATGATCCGATTTACGTGATTCTTTTTTAATTTGATGCGGAATAGTTACTATTTGGTCCCACAAAAATTTCACATAGTTTGACCCAGTGGTTTTAATTTTATGAACCTTCAAAAAGGACGAGGTTCTCAATTCGATTGGTATGTTTTTATAAATTTATGTACGCCGATTACGCCGAGATTTATGAACCTATTTAAGTAATTCTGCTTTAGTTAGAAGTGGAATAGTTGCCATTTGGTCCCATAAAAATTTCACATAGTTTGACCCAGTGGTTTTAATTTTATGAACCTTCTTCCCGTTTCTGTTTCTCGGGATCTATATAGTTTAAGGCGCGCGGCACCTTTCGTAGGCCTACCCATAGCTACTTATAATAAAATTACTATTCAATACATGACAATAAAAAGCAACGACATGATATAGTCATCCTGATTTACAGAACAACCTATTACAGACACTAAAAAGTAAAAAAAAAAAAAAAAACTACGTTCAAGGAACAAAATAACATTATGAACAAGAATTAAACTCTATTTCTTTGCTTTATTGGATACCTATAACAATCGCTGTTATTTAAAAATAATGTGAGATCTCAAAGTAGGTTAGTTTTGACTTGGCCAGTTTTTTTTAGAATTAAAAAACATATATATGTTGAATAACTTTATAAAATGAATGATGTAATGACAACTGGCCAAGTTATTATTTTTATATTTATGTTTTTGGTGGGATATCATTACTTTTTGTAAAGAAAACTAGCCAAGTATTGAGATTTAATGTTTTTTTTTGCGTTTCCGGTGGTTTCTGTTGAATGTTAGAGATAACAGTGCGCATTGCCCATTCATTATTATCTGCTACCTTTTTAATACGCTTCCTGTTTATGCTTAACAAACTAACCTAAAACAGCTACAAACAAATGAGCTAAGTAATATTAAATAACTCATAAATGCTGTTATTAAAGTACAATACTAAAAATCATTCTAAACATATCACAACCTCTTATCCATTAACCTCATACATGTAAGTATAATATAAAAATATCTTATGAAAAAACTTAAGTTTTGGAATGAAGTTCCTTATCGCGCGTTGCGAGAGGGGGCTGGACGTTTTCGTCTAAGTAAATTAAGAGCAAAAGTTGTAACGACACTTTGAATACCACACCGCGTTGAGTACTCCGGTTCTCGTCCGATCACCGAAGTTAAGTAACGTCGGGCGCGGTCAGTACTTGGATGGGTGACCGCCTGGGAACACCGCGTGACGCTGGCTTTTTGATTTTGCTAGTTTATATTTTTATCAATAAAAAATCATAATAAAAAATGTATACCCGAATAATTATTTTCTTTATACTTCGTATAGAACTTAAAATTAATATTTTTTTATCTAATAAAAAAGGCAAAGGTACAGCCTTGTCATAGAGATAAGAAAATGTGTGTAATTGTAACGTACATTGGACATACTTTAATTCTCTGTTTTTTTTAATCGAAAGGGCAAAGGCATTACACCGTACATCGATGACGCAGTATAATATTATATCTTGTTTTAATTATAACAAACTGTCGGCTAGACGTTTTCGTCTCAGTAAATTAAGACCAAAAGTGGTAATGACATTTTGAATACCACACCGCGTTGAGTACTCCGGATCTCGTCCGATCACCGAAGTTAAGTAACGTGGGGCGCGGTCAGTACTTGGATGGGTGACCGCCTGGGAACACTGTGTGATGCTGGCTTTTTATTTTTATCAATAAAAAATCATAATAAAAAATGTATACCCGAATAATTATTTTCTTTATACTTCGTATAGAACTTAAAATTATTATTTTTTTATCTAATAAAAAAGGCAAAGGTACAGCCTTGTCATAGAGATAAGAAAATGTGTGTAATTATAACGTACATTGGACATACTTTAATTCTCTGTTTTTTTTAATCGAAAGGGCAAAGGCATTACACCGTACATCGATGACGCAGTATAATATTATATCTTGTTTTAATTATAACAAACTGTCGGCTGGACGTTTTCGTCTAAGTAAATTAAGAGCAAAAGTTGTAACGACACTTTGAATACCACACCGCGTTGAGTACTCCGGTTCTCGTCCGATCACCGAAGTTAAGTAACGTGGGGCGCGGTCAGTACTTGGATGGGTGACCGCCTGGGAACACTGTGTGATGCTGGCTTTTTATTTTTATCAATAAAAAATCATAATAAAAAATGTATACCCGAATAATTATTTTCTTTATACTTCGTATAGAACTTAAAATTATTATTTTTTTATCTAATAAAAAAGGCAAAGGTACAGCCTTGTCATAGAGATAAGAAAATGTGTGTAATTATAACGTACATTGGACATACTTTAATTCTCTGTTTTTTTTAATCGAAAGGGCAAAGGCATTACACCGTACATCGATGACGCAGTATAATATTATATCTTGTTTTAATTATAACAAACTGTCGGCTAGACGTTTTCGTCTCAGTAAATTAAGACCAAAAGTGGTAATGACATTTTGAATACCACACCGCGTTGAGTACTCCGGATCTCGTCCGATCACCGAAGTTAAGTAACGTGGGGCGCGGTCAGTACTTGGATGGGTGACCGCCTGGGAACACTGTGTGATGCTGGCTTTTTATTTTTATCAATAAAAAATCATAATAAAAAATGTATACCCGAATAATTATTTTCTTTATACTTCGTATAGAACTTAAAATTATTATTTTTTTATCTAATAAAAAAGGCAAAGGTACAGCCTTGTCATAGAGATAAGAAAATGTGTGTAATTATAACGTACATTGGACATACTTTAATTCTCTGTTTTTTTTAATCGAAAGGGCAAAGGCATTACACCGTACATCGATGACGCAGTATAATATTATATCTTGTTTTAATTATAACAAACTGTCGGCTAGACGTTTTCGTCTCAGTAAATTAAGACCAAAAGTGGTAATGACATTTTGAATACCACACCGCGTTGAGTACTCCGGTTCTCGTCCGATCACCGAAGTTAAGTAACGTGGGGCGCGGTCAGTACTTGGATGGGTGACCGCCTGGGAACACTGTGTGATGCTGACTTTTTGATTTTGCTATTTTTTAATATATTTTTTTTATTTTTATCATTAAAAAAAACATAATAAAAAATGTATACCTGAATTATTTTCT
Organism: Limenitis camilla; assembly: GCA_905147385.1. NCBI lineage: Eukaryota > Metazoa > Arthropoda > Insecta > Lepidoptera > Nymphalidae > Limenitis > Limenitis camilla. Next base: position 10,039,103 of record LR990249.1, on the reverse strand, counting down.
TTATACGTCGAATAGAACTTAAAATTAATATTTTTATAATAAGGGTTTTATAATAACTTCGTTCCTATCCGGTGCCCCACGACACCGATTTTATAATCCCAACTTAATTTTTACTAAATTTAGGTTCTCCTCCTCAACATTTTTATTTGATTTAAACAGAAACAATCACAATGGATAACATAAAATTAGAATATAAAAATATATCTACGAAAAAATATAATAAGTCTTTGATTCAACATAAAAATAATTAAACATACAAATGATTCCTGCGAGTTGATATGTCCGGACTCCGCTCACTTATTATCGTAATCGTAACAGATTAACTTTTTTGTAAAACAGTTTTTGTAATATGGTTATAAATAATTTTTGATTTATAAAAATTGTCATTTGTCATTTCGGAGAAGTATATTAAATTAATATTAAAAAAAACATAATATTAATGTTCTTAAGACTTAAGCATAATATTAACTCTTCCTATTCAATACATACATACATCGGTAACAATAACACATAGCTATTGTTTTGACCTTGGTATGCATACACATTGGACTTTTTTTAAGGTACAAAGATTCCCAACTAACAAATTTATACCTAAAAATATTATTTCTTATTTTCAAAAGAAATCAGAGAAGCGAACCGTAGGCACTGATCTTTGTTATTTTAGTGAGTCGTGGACTATAAAATCACTACCATGCAGGTATAAACCAACCGACCCGCTAGTTTTTACCAAATCGCTACCACTTATAATTTTGTACCATTCCTCAGAGCGTGACGTCAGTATAGCGTTTTCTCACTGGAACTACAACTGAGTGAGTGAGACAACGCTATACGCGTAACAGACTTTGTAGGACTTTGTAGGTAGGAGCCCCCTCCTATTTTTTAACTTTTTTTTATTTTTAGATTTTTTCCTTCGCTTACACACTATTACCGAGCTGGATTCCAAATTTCATCCTTCTAAGTCATCTGGAAGTAGGTTAGGTTTAGCTACTATATGTCAGTCAGTCAGTGCTAATATTTACGACTTTTGGACCTTCATATCTTTATAACCGTTTGAACTAGCTTCATGAAATTTGGGCTTCTAGGTGTCCTTAAGGATCCTTTTGAGTTATAGAAGGGTCAAAAGTGGCAACAAATGGTTCGTGTAATATTACACTTGGCGCTGTCTAGCCAGTTTTGAACTAGGCTGACCCACTGCCGTGTGTTTAGATTACTAGCTTACCCAGCGAACGCTGTTTTGCCACCGTGGGCTACCGTTATCACTTAGGGGTATAAAAATATATGTTGACCGATTCTCAGACCTACCCGACATGTACACAAAATTTCATAGAAATCGGTCGAGCCGTTTCGGAGGAGTATGGTAACTAACATTGTGACACGAGAATTTTATATATTAGATGTCTTAATAGAGAATAATAAATAACGGATTTATTTCTTACTTTTTAGTGCATTTTTAGTTTGAAGTCGGTTTTTTTAAACGTAGTTTTTTTTAATAATATTAATATAGATATAGATTTATGATAGCTTCAAACTAGTCATTCGATAATCGTTCACTGGCTATCTAAAATCGTCGAATATTAAAATATATAATATATATAATAATAATAATCTTTATTGTTCATAAAAGAAATTTACAACAAACTATTTAAAAACATAACAAATTAACACTTGTCTTAAAGTAATTTATAAATAATAATGTAGGTAGAACTCAAACATAATATCAACGGTGCATAGAATGAACAACTAAGTAGTTTGACCACATAAACTGTGAACTTAAAATATATTATTATTTTTATAGAACAATCAATTTTGTAGTTATTTACAAGTTCAGCCTAGTATCTAAACTAGGCCTAGCCTGTATTTTAGAATACTAGTTTCTTCCTTATGTATTATTATAGTTATTATAGTTACATGTTAAATAAGTGAAAATGACGCGACGAAAGTGACAACAAGTCCTCTTATTATTATTATCCTACCTTAACTAAAATAATTCTGTTCAAATTATCACGTCGTCTAAATTGGATAGATATTATATATACTAGCTAGATAGTATATATAATTTTTCGATTTATCACTTTCGCTGTAACATATATATCATACTAGCAGCAGCCCGCGGTTTCACCCGCTATATTTTGGATAATTATGATTCACTATTTTGGCGATAATGGTTTACACATAAAAGATAGATATATGCTCTCGCGGGCTTTTTGGTAGGACTATTTATGATAAACATTTCCATTGTACATTATATATGTGTAACTCCAACGGTTTTTGCGTCGCACGCCAGAATAGCTCGCGGATGGCAGATTTTTACCTACTTACTTGACACTTATCGTTATATTTTGGATAATTCACATTATATCATTATAAATTATAGCCTATGTGTCATTCTGATGTGTAAGCTATATTATTGTAAAGTTTCATCAAAATCCATTCTGTAGATTTTGCGTGAAAGAGGAGCAAACATATATCCAGACATCCATACATTCTTACAAACTTTCGCGTTTATAATATTAGTAGGATAGTTTAAGTCAAATGTTTAATGTCCAGTCGTTTCAGTTACTTACTCGTTTAAGTAAATAACAAACCAACACTACAACAGAATATTAGTACTATGTAATAATTTGGTAAATAATAGTATATAAATGTTTGGAAAAGGTTTATTGTTAAAAACACACATACACATGCTTTGTTGTTACCATAATCAGTTGCATTGATTTAACAAAATATTAATGAGTAAATTTATAAATAGCACCTCTCCCTGAAATATATATTTCATCGTTCTTAAATACGATACCAGTTGAAGTAAAATGTAGGTTCATTAGTTTTACAGGAATTGTAGAGTTTGTCTTCAACCAATATAGACCGCTGGTAGCAGCCACGATTACTCTATTCTTATCGTCTATAGTAAGCGCAGAAACTTCTTCATCTATATCAACAAACTTTAAGGGATCGTTTAAATCTTTTAACAAAACGTAAAGACCGTCTTCTTTTAAGTAGAAAATGTTTCCTTCTCTGTCTGTTACTACTATATAAGCTGGAGATATTAAATCCAACCTTTTCTCCTTTAACGTACTTGTGTCCACTTCGTAAACGGTATGATTAGAAGCTGTAATGGCAAACAATTTATCATCTTCGAGTGGTTTAAATAGATAGACAATGCTTTCATTTGCGAGACCTACAAAATCTGCTCTCTCGCCATCTAAATTTATGACACCGTCATTGGTACCAATATACAATCGGTCCTTCGCGACATCAACAGCAGCGACTTTATAAGTTGTACTCGTATTGTCAAATTCAAATAGCTCGTATACCCTGTCTTTAAATGTGTACAACTCCAAATATATATTTTTTTCTGCATTTGCTAAATTAAAGTATAACTCGTCTTTATTTGGATTTATTGACAGAAACACTGGTTCTTCGTTGTCGTCAATGGTAAGTATAGTTTGTTTTGTGTATGGCACGCCGTCGAAGACATAGGAATTCTGAGAGTAAGCTGATGGCAGGACCAGCAGTAATAGTAACAGCAGCATCTGAAAATTATTATTTCAATTAAATAAAGTACTTGGTTGCAAGCCCACCATTTCCAGATCCATTACCACCAAGAGATTTCTCTTCTCCTACGAGATGGTTTCAAAGCTCAGCTATATAAGTATTAAATTAAAATAACCACTTACTGTTAGTTACTCGTGATTAGTAGATGTATAAGGATAAGAAGCAGAGTCGTCTCTTGCTGAGGACCACACTCAACGGATAGCAGGTAAAGTCTGGGAACGGGTATATAAAGCGACTAGTTTGACCTGTCATCCATTATCAGCCTACATGATAACAATTGTAACTGTGAACGAAATATTTTTTCATAAATATTATATTATTAGTAAGCAGAATGTCTGTCTGAATTAAGTGCGATATTATATCATTTTCATAATTTTACAAAAAATAGTTATAAAATATGGCAATAGGCGTGACGAAAGATTTTGAAATCCTCTTCCGTAATGTGGGTACACATTTACTATTTACGAAAACTACTTATTCGCGAATGTATAAACGATGTTGCTAACCTAAAAAAACATTTGTAAGATATAAATAAACTATCGTGAAGTGAAACTTCAGTAAATCGACAAAAGAATGAGATGAATATATATAATAATATAAAATAGTATGTATATTTCTGTCTCATTCTTTCCTACACATTTTTGTATTTGTGTCTCTTACCTGTCGTTTTGTATATTTCTGTCTCATTCTTTCCTACACATTTTTGTATTTGTGTCTCTTACCTGTCGTTTTGTATATTTCTGTCTCATTCTTTCCTACACATTTTTGTATTTGTGTCTCTTACCTGTCGTTTTGTATATGTCTGTCTCATTCTTTCCTACACATTTTTGTATTTGTGTCTCTTACCTGTCGTTTTGTATATTTCTGTCTCATTCTTTCCTACACATTTTTGTATTTGTGTCTCTTACCTGTCGTTTTTTCCGTTGCATCCGGTTTGAAATCACAACGATTCTAAAGAAGTTTCACTTCAAAAATACCTTTATTTCGGTAATTTACTTCAGTTTAACGAACCTTTTCAATAGGGCGCGAAACAGCTCGCTAGTGTCATGGCGTCGGCTCTGACGTCACGCTTAGCTAAACGTGTCTATGCGTAGCGAAGAAAGTAAACAAAATATTAAATTAATTCAGTGTGTGCAGTACCTCAGTGTAAAAACACATCAATAAGAATACCCAACAAAGTGTTTGTAGATGTTCCAAACAAGAAAATAATAAGAGATGAGTGGTTAAAGCTCGCATGGCGAAACCCGAACGAAGTTAGTAGTCACGAATTCCCCACTTTATTTATATAAAAACAGTCTATGAAAGTAAATAAATAAACTCGCATGAGTTTAAAACCAGTTTTATTATATCTAAGTTAGTCGTATCTAGGATAAAGATAGGTAAATACCAAATTTACTTACAAGGAAGTCTTCACGTTTCTGAACTCAGACGAGACAAATTCTTTATTTGTTGCGAGGAATTTGCCTTAATAAAGCTTGGTTCCATTGTTGGAATCGATAAATCACACTTAAAAGAATAAAAAATCAATCGAAACGCGTATTCATAACAATAAAACACAGTGAATGATAGTATTGACAGCAGCTTACCTAAGGTGTTTTAGTCAAAATGGCCGATGGCAGTATTTTAATGTTTTATTTTATTGAAAATCTTAATAATCTGAATTTTTTTAATAAAACTAAACCAGTGTATTAAATTTTTTGAATATAAATTTTCTCCTCAAAACATTATTTCGACCATTTCTTGATACCGTCGTCATGCCTATTGCAATGTGATTACAAAATACCTACTTGAACAGATCCATACAAAAAATGAAAATGGAGTGTCTGTTTGTAATAATTAAATAACCGCTTTTTACTAAGTGCACACGAACAACATTTTTTACTATTTTTGTCCGTCTGTTTGTTCCGGCTAATCTGTGAACAGCTGGACCAATTTTGACGGGTAGATAGCTGGTGTAACAAGGAGTAACTTAGGCTATTTAACATCTCGCTGCGACCCATAGGAGCGGAGCAACACGCGAACGTTGCGCTCCTACGGTGTTTTATTATAATACTCGTTATAATATTCTGTATTTTTCTTTTTTTGAAGTGATAACTTCTTATGGCGCCACTATGTCTGGCTTCCCTTTCTCTCACGCCCACGACAGCATTAGGCAGGCTGCTCCTCTCTCACTTTAATTAAAGAGTGAACTGAAAAATTTTGTTGTTCACACGGAGACCATTTCCAAACCAGTAAATTACAGATGTTATTACATAATTCTTATAAGGACTTATTTCTTTTCGCGAGTAATAAAAATCCAGTTAAAAAGATTATGTTACGATTTCACGCTTAAACTACTGACCCAATTTTGATGAAATTTCGTACAGAGATAGACTAGTGTTTAGGAAAGAACGGCTACGTTTTATAGCAAAAAAAGGTTTGAAGTTCAAATAGGAGATGAAGTGCATGTTAAGCATATATAAATGTATGTTATTGAATATTAAAATGTCACTACTCCAAAGCACTACTTGAGTTCCTGTAAATAGTAAGTTAGTGATAGTTACTGATGCAAAATAACAATATTTAACAGCCAACACGCATGTACGCACTTGTACTTCTTCTAAAACGGCAACCTCCTGACTGTACCCATGCCATGGTCACGATATCGACTATCCTTGTAACACATTATCAACAAGGAGTCTATTATATTATTTTATTTCTTAGTTTTTCTTTTCTGAAATACCATGAATTTTAATGACCATCTTAAGCGGTAACATCCTGACTATACCACGGTCTCTTAGTTACACATCCACGCGACATTATCAACACGTTATCTATATATAATTTTATTAATAAGTCTATATCAGAAGTGGAATAGCTATGCCTTTTTTTTATGGTACAAAAGGTGCAAACGAGCAGATGGTCCACCTGATGGTAAGTGGCCACCATCGCCCATGGACATCGACAAAACAATGATGCCCTCTTCTTTTGTCGATGCGTTGCAACCTCGAAGATAGAGTGGAGACGCTTCCCCCTCTCTCTCTCTACAGTGTACAATTTCAATATTAAATAGTTCAACTTAGATTAGTTGAAGTTATCACTTCTGTCGAGCGTCCCGAGACGCACACGATTTTTTTAGAAATAGCTCCTTTAAGGTCTTTTTGTTAGATCAGTTTAATTCTCTGTACTTTCATTCGAAGTGAAGTACCTAATCCTTCCTTATTTATTAGCGCAAGCAAAGCCGCATGCTGTACAGTAGCTATAGTACGAATATGTAGAAGCGATAACCTTAATGTCTGGGAATTTAATGATATGAAAAGATCTGCTAATGTGGAAAACCCAGTTTAATATACAGAGTACTTTGTGACGCAGACGAAGTTGGTTTGATTACCTTGTATACCAAATAGTGTCCGTTCCACCGTACCGCCTAAACTACTGGATTGATTTAAATGAATGAGGTATCAATAGATATGACGGAATTTAAACCTCAGATTCTAACCTCGAAAAAAATTAAAACTGAGCGTTCAGTTATGTACTCGCTTAAGTAAATAACAAACCAACATAACCTTACAATATGTTTATTAAATAAAAAAAAAATAGAAACTATAACCCGACTACTTAATAGTTAGATGATGTCAATTAATAAGAGAAGAGACAAAATGTCGGGGGTTTCCTCTCGCAGTGGTTGATGATCCATCTGCGGGGCGACATGATCGGGGCATTATTGCCCCACGCATGTGGTCTCTGTCGCTAGGTCGCGTGGGTACTTGCGCTTGTCGGGCGGTCGTGCATGATAGGGAGCAATGTTCTGGATTGCGGGCTCATTGGATACACTGGCGCGTGCGAACATCATCTCCGTCAGCCTTCGGATGTGGGCTTCCAATGTTTCCATCTTTGTATCCCTGTGGATGTAATCGTTCCTCACAACGTACGGCGCTTTTAGGATGTACCGCAGCGTCCTGTTCTGCACTGCGGCGAGGCGGGCCCTATTCGATCTACTGGTATATCCGTACCAGGCCGGTGCTGCATAGGTCAGCCTGGGTCGCACGTAGGTCTTGAACAGCTGCAGCTTGCTGCGCAGGCTAAGGCTGGACGTGAGCAGCGGTCTGAGTTGCGCTCTCGCGGCTTTGGCGCTCTTTATTGCCTCTGTGACGTGCGTTTGGAAGCAGATCCTGCTGTCGATGTGCACGCCGAGGTACTTCACTGAGGATGTCCACCCTATTTCTTCTCCCTGGAGCCTCAGTTTTGCAGTGGGGTTTCTAGTTAGCTCAAAACTTATCGCCTGGGATTTTGGGACATTTATGGCCAGGCGCCATTTGGTCAGCCAAGTCGGAAGCTCGTCTAGCGCGGCCTGCAGTTTCCGGGCCGCGTGGTGGCGGTTGAGAGACAAAATGTTGTCGTAGTCTACACTATATATACTATAATTATTCTGTCGTGACGGCGTACTTATTTGCAATCCCCACTTTCTTCATTTGTGTTTATCAGTTGACCAACATTCAAGTAACAGGATGCTACTCAAATTATAAGTGTTGCCAACATCATAATTATCAAGTAAATAATAGTACGCGATTTTAATAATATTCGAATATGTTGTACAATATACTTCCCCTCGATACAGATACAAAATATTTTTACTGTTTGAACACTAGTTAACGAGTTTAATTTTCTGATATTTAAATTTAAAAACTTTAAATAAATTTATTCCAAGGAAGAAAGAAATAATTTGAAATCCAAAAATGTATTTAAAAATATTATTTGGTAAAATATACATTTTATTAATTTATTTATTGAATTTTTAATTTTTAGACAGGTCAATAAGGTTTAGTAAGGCATCTCTGGTGAAATGAATCTAAAGCTATATCAACGCGAATCTTAGCAACGGCTGTTGACGATATGACATGTTGTTAAATGACAACTAGTTAAAATATTTTATCTACTCCTATACTTTAAATCCTCTTTGAAATATTCTAATGCTCCTGAATGACTGTTTTTTTTTTAAATTACCCCCAGGCCAGTAAGAATGTGGCTGACTGTTGAGTAAACCCTTTGCGCAGAAGGAATTTGATATAGAGGATTTAATCATGGGTGTAGGTACCTCAACCCTTATTAGGTTTTAATACCCCTTATCATACAACAGTTGCATTAATTGACTCCAAAAAAAGAGGAGATTCTATTGTATATAAAATTTTTTATTATGGTTTGTGCATTTTTTCAAAATTATATTGCGTTTTTTACAAGAGACGGCGCTTAAGACGGCCCTGACTGACTGACTTTTTATTTTGTAAGTTTCTTTTAGTTATGTGCCTGTAAGAACTATGATGTTATAAATAAATAGCTCCCGGACAAATTTATTCGTGTATTATTTTATTAGTTTCACCAACGACAGCAATGAATTATAATTAATTATTAATAATTTTTGATTAATCACATTTACCGTAACATAAACACTGTACATGCATAAGCCAACATTTTTAGCGTGTAGCTCCGCTCCTATGGGTCGTAGCGTGCTGATATACAGCCTATAGCCTTCCTCGGTAAACGGGCTATCTAACACTGAAAGAATTTTTCAAATCGGACCAGTAGTTCCTGAGATTAGCGCGTTCAAACAAACGAACTGTTCAGCTTTATATATTAGTATAAGATTATAATAACAGTTAACGTCCTTACATTAGTTCTGCTCTTGATATTCTAAGTTAATCTATAAAGAAACTATTACAAGGTAGTAACGTGTATGAATATTAATCTTATATAAAGATGTGTTAGAATGTTTGTCGTATATCAGTCGTAACCATGTCGTGTGGTGTAAGGTGGCTGTCGTCCCTCGCTATCATATTGCCAATTCTACTGATGGTAAATATTCAAATTATCAATTTACTTTGAGTTATAACAAATATATTAAACATTAATTTTTATTAAAAAAAAGTTCAGGTTATAGGACTGTTGATAAAATATCGAAATATCGATGTTTATTACTAATATGTTTTTGGCGATACATCGATAGTTTGATATTGAAATGAAGATATCGATATATTTTGAGGTCATCAAAAACTTAATCTTTATTACTTACGCTGTTGTATTTTTCTTAAAATACTTGTTATTTGTCAACAAGGCTGTACGGTGTAATACCTGTGCCTTTTCTATTATGGAATAATAACAGAGAAAAAAAAGGTGTGTGTGCGATTCACACACGATGGAAGTGAAACTTCAGTAAATTGACAAAAGAATGAGATGAATATATATAATAATATAAAATAGTATGTATATTTCTGTCTCATTCTTTCCTACACATTTTTGTATTTGTGTCTCTTACCTGTCGTTTTGTATATTTCTGTCTCATTCTTTCCTACACATTTTTGTATTTGTGTCTCTTACCTGTCGTTTTTTCCGTTGCATCCGGTTTGAAATCACAACGATTCTAAAGAAGTTTCACTTCAAAAATTATTTGCAGCTCATAATAATTATTAATAATTGTGTTTGTAACTTTTAAATTGTGTAAAACATTTTTTAACTTACTATTTTTTTTAATATATCCGATATATCGATTTTCTTTCGATATATCAAACTCGAGAGGAAAACTATCCAATCTCTCAAGTTCGTTTAATCACTAGTTCAGTTATTTTAATCTATGTATTCTATGGTCTGTCTAATATTAGGTTATTGTTTCAGTTGTCTACTAGTACAGTTGACGCCCAATTGTTGTGAGTATAAACTTCATAGTAGCGCCATCTATCAGAAGTCGCACGAACGATTACAGAGCCACAATGGTCGTAACCTCTATGAATATAAGAATACGAATACTAAGCTAAATGCTTGTGTTGGGAGTGGGCTAAGTCAGTAGTCCAATGACTGGGATTTAAACCCACGACTTATTGATCGTGAATGCAACGCCTGAACCACTGAGCTACTGACGCTTCAAATCTTCTACACTCTGTCCATCATAGCTTGATCGATGACAGCTTGTCACTTAGGATAAGATCGATATAAAATATCGATATTCCAATTAAAATTACTGAATATTTCAAACAAACGTTTTTATTCTTGTCAAAATGGTTCACAGCCATCATCATCAAAGTCTGATTCGGACTCGCTGGAGCACTCTTGTAGATTTATAATCAGTTCCCGATTTTCTTCCATAATTTTTCTTGTTTTGTCGATTAATTTAGTCGAACCGATAATTGTCACTATATATTTGTTTTGCGATGACAGCTGTCATCGATCAAGCTATATTGGACAGTGTAATCTTTATTAAAAATAAGTGGCCCTAAATGACTACTGTCCAATTTATTGCGGCTGGAGGACAGATTGTTTATGGTAATTGTTTTTTCAGTAACGGCACGTCACTACTTGGAGCGCTCATAGTGAACAAGATAGAGAGGACCATAGACAAGTTAACCGCGATTGGACAGATACTAGAAATTGGTTTTGGTGGTACGTATTGGTATTGGTTATGTTTTTTTTTATGTTTGTAAAAAATAATAACAGTTTCTTAATTAGTAATTTTGTTTCAGGAGCAACATATTATTGAGAAAATTATATTATCTATCTTTTTTATTTATATATAGACAATGTTATTATTTATTTTATAATAAAAAAAATAATAAGCTGTTTTTTTTTCTTTAAACAAAAATGATGTAAATGTTAAAAAATATATTTTTTCTATATGTAATGTGATTTTTTAAAAATATTAGTAATAAAAAATATATCTTATTTCTCTTTTCATTATTTTTACATAAAGTTTACCTTTTCTGGCTATAGCGCCATCTAGCGGCAAGTTTTAGCGAATTTAACAAAGTACAAATAAATTTGTTTTATATACGGATCTAGCTTTTTTTATTGTTTTTCATCTAAAATAGTTATACACTTCATTTCACTCCCTTAACCCCAATAGAAAGGGAATAATAAAGGTAAACGAACGTAATTTTATTTTCTAGGTAGCTCTTTAAAGATATTATGAATATATCTTCATAAAAAAGTTTTTGGAGGTGGTTTTTTATACCAACCCCCAAAGTGACCAACATTTTTTACAATTTTGCCTGTTTGTTTCGGTTAATCTCTGAAATGGCTATTTAACATCTCACTACGACCCATAGGAGCAGAGCAACACGCGTGGGTCGGCTAGAACAAAATATAAACATAATTCTGAATATTCAATCCCGCTAGATCCTTTGAAAGATTTCCTACTATGTAATAAAATAACTTAAAATTTAAATTAGAATTATGAACGAAGTTATCTAGTTGTGAAGACTTTCCTTCTTATTTATTTTTCAATTGAGATAACTTCAAGTTCGCGTAAAAGGGAGGCTTATTTTACAGCGAACGAGAATTATTCATTGACGCAACTCATCTAAAAGAGACCGATTTAAGAGTGTTAGCAGATAGACGGGACTGCACAAACAACATCCATAAAATGTAAAAAGTCTGACATTTTAAATTTTCTAGATCGTCAAACCACTCATTAAAGAGGTAAAGGTTTTGCTAGAATTAAGTTATATTAATTAAAGGGTGGTAAGTGATCATTAACTGACTTTAGGAATGATTCATTATAAATGTATAGGGGGTAGAGATGCGATGGATAGTGATGTCATGTAGTTGGTGATTTATAAGTAATAAAGCTTGTCTTTGGTTTGACGTTAGTCTAGGTATTGTTTATCTTTAGTTAGTATATATATAGAAACTTAGGTTTTACTAATTACATGTGTGCCTTTATAACAAGTGAGTCGGTGTTTTGTTAGGAAATAGTTTATTGTTAATAGTGCATTAGATTCATTAGTCGTAGCTAGAAACAGTAATATAACAAGTGATTTGGTCTAATAACGAATATACAGCGAGTCTCTTGGCCGAAGCACCGAATATTCGGCAACGCTTAGAATATTTACGTACGTCTAATGACGATGCGTCGTGGACGCTTTGTTTGTTGATGATAGCAGACCCTTATAAGTGGTGGTCAGCAAACGCAAAACAATATCTTAATCTTGCGGTAGCAGTGTATACCTACAGTAAGCAGCTATTTTCGGGAGCAACAACTGCTAAAAAGATTGTTTTCATTCATCATAACTGACCACTGGTAGATTTTAAGTATTAAAAATATTTGTGAGTAATATTATGGATTCTTTTTCCTGTAATTTACTGTTCCGTGCCAAATATTGACTATTCGGCCGAATACCGAATATTTGCCAAATTAAGCATTTGATGTTTCTAAGTGCGCAATATATTGTTTTAGCAATTGTCTTATAAGAAATGGAATTATAAACCCGTAGGTTGGATAAAAAAACAGTCAAAATATTTTTTTCTATGTTATTCTATTTAATTATGTTGGCTGTCCCAGAACCCAGAAACAAGCTTTCTACCTTTAATTAATAATTAAATAATAACCAACTTAATAGCATGTTCGAAATATATCAGTAGACCCGCCCCGGCTTCGCACGGTTGAATGCTGATACTAAATATATTACAGATTGTATTTATATACAACTTTTACAGCTTTTTTGTCTCATTAGACAATACATACATGTTTTCATAGGCACGCGCCGCGTAACCATTATGTCCCTGCATTTTAAACCTGTAATATCTTCGAAAATATACATTTAAATTTCATGCTGTAAAGGGCCATATTGGTCTATATTAAATGCACAATGTATTTAAGGTACCTAATTGGATAAGGATTAATGCTGTATTGCTTAAAATCGCTTCGTAAATAAACCATTATTTCTCGTTAAAAGTAAAGGATAAAAATGGTTATTGTGGGTTATCCCTAAGAGATAGATATATACCATCCAGGGCTTTTTTGTAGACCTTTTTAAGGTGTACAATACTGTAGTACATTAATTTGATCTATCTCGAAGGGTTCAGCCAGCGTATGAAAAGTAAGCGCAAAAAAATATGTTTATTTACGACATCATATTAGAAACTTCTAAAATGATCAGTGTTTCTCTACTATATTATGTATGTATTATACATATAAACCTTCCTCTTGAATCACTCTATCTATTAAAAAAAACCGTATCAAAATCCGTTGCTTAGTTTTAAAAATCTAAACACACATATGGACAGACAGCGGGAAGCGACTTTGTTTTATACTATGTAGTGATTGCATTAAATAACGTAAGAACTTAATTTGCGTTCACATGGTCTACGATTTTTCTAATTTCCGTTCGCTCATTTAATGATAGATAAGGGACAAACGAGCAGACGGTCCATCTGATAGAAAATGGCCACCCATGGAAATACTAGAGAGTATCTCTTGTTGTACCTATGCGTTGCCGCCTGCTGAGGTGGACTCTGAGAGCAGCATTAATGGGATGAGTAGTTATTGTAAAACAATAAATTCAACAATTTAGGTTTTAACAAATTCTTTATTTACAGTAAAGATTTTTTAAATAAAAAATTGCCATGGAGAGTGATGTTTTAATGTGCTCCTTCCTGCGTTACTATGTGTAGTAATCGGTCGCTGAAACAAAAATATAATTACATACTTATTCATCGAACTGTATCATTATTTTCCACTAGATAGCGTTAAAACTAAAAATTATAAGGATACAGTTTGAAAATCGGTCAATTGTTTTCTCTCGAGTGAAAATTCATATACTACATAAGGAATATATATTAAAGGTGGTGCGAGTAGTGGCAGCCTCCCAAACATTTAGAATTTTTTTTTCAGTCATTTCCTCCCGTTTGAAAATTTGTCGGATTATAGTTTACCTAGCATCTTAAAGGAAAGATAAAGTCAGCTAACCATAACGTGGTGGAATATACGTTAGCTGGCTGCTTGACCGTGTAACATTTTGATTTTTTATAGCAAAATGACAGTTACCATTTAAGTAGCCTCGCGTTAGTACATGCTTTTCGGTGAAAATAGTTATCTACAATTATTTTTATTGATAATGTAGTGACTTACCTCCTAAACCTAATAATGTAAGTATTGCGTTTATTTTGTCAATACATCTCTCAATCTTATTCACGATGAGTGCTCCGCTGAAATGCAAAAAACATATAGATTATACTTTTTTTTAATAATTATATGGCTTTGAATGTGCTTATCACAAAGCATTCTGCCAGTGTCACGTGTAATGAAAAAAACACGGAGGAGACTGCGCGGTAAATCGTGCCAAAAAGTTAATGAGATTATAGGTGATTATGATAAAATGTTGATGGATGCTACGATACAGGAACAACCTAAAACAATAAAGTGAAATAAAGCAGTTATACACAAGATAAACAATAAGAGACAGAAACGTAGTATTTATGCAAATAGGTACAATAAACAATTACTTAAACTTTAAATTTATTATCCATAATAAATTTGACCAGGTTCCTAACAAATGGGGTTAGGAACCTGGTCAAGAATGTCCAAGTCCGTGCTCCGCTAAAATGCAAAAAAACATATAGATCTTATCTCAAAATAAAAGGCCCGTTTTGACATTTGTCTTCATGACTTAACTAGTAATGAACCATACGATTCGGTACTCGATACTCACGATAAATCGATTCGAGTTTGCATGAGTATTTGATCGATTTGAATATGTATTGTAACATTACAAGTACATTGGATTAAAGTTCTCTTAAAAATTTAACTTTGATATTGTAGATAAGTATTTTGAAATGATACAATGTTACGAAAGGTCAGTTTTGTACTTTTAGTCTCAAATGCGAGCAAATTAAAAGTAAAACCCCCCAAGTGCGAGTCAGGCTTAAAAAAATATCTTGATCGATTTAGTTATTTCCTTAACCGATTATTAATAGTCTGTGGACAATATAAAAAAATCATTATGCACAGCACTTAGCCGAGTGAGCGGTACCTACCCATCTATGAAAAATGTAATTATCTTCAGAACATTTCGATCGGTTAAAAATAGAGAACTTCATGGGCGTGAACTGTCAATACGGGCCTTTTATTTTGTGATAAGATTGTAAATAAATTGATTTTCCAAATAAAATGATCCTATTTTGTATTTTATTAAATATTACGTATTATTAAAAGTATCCTAAAAGTTAAACTAGCTGCTGTTCTTTGAGAGCCATGACAAAATTTATTTTAACTAAACTGTAAGCAGGAGGCGCAGAATAAATTACAGGATTTTTTAAATTGGATGTTTTTTTAAGTATACTGCTAGTATTCTTTAAAAAAAATTATGCTAATTCTCAATCTCAGCTCAACTGTTTTGGAGATAAAACGAACAAAGATTTAGATCTTTTAAATTTATTATACTTACATTATCTGACCATTGACAGGGTTACTGCAAAGCTAAAAAAAATTACAAAATATTAATTTGGCTTGTAGGACTAAAAAAAAATATAAGTTAAAATTGTATGAAATGTTTTACCATTAGCAGTGTAGCCAGTAAAAGAATTACATAAGTCAGCTCCATATCGTACGACTTCCTCACGACCAACACGACTGATGTCAGACAACCACACGATTTCTTTATATACAAATTACACAATCAAACCGCCGACCCTCGGCATTATTTTGTGTTCCTTCCTCATCGTTTACATACTAACTTTTACCCGCAACTTCGTATGCGATAGTTAGTTATATTAGCCTACAGTAGATCGTCTGTACACATATTTAATAATTTTATGAGGTAACACCCCCCCTTTTACACCCTTAAGGGATGATTTTGAGAGGATGATGATGAGTTTCATGACTTTCAATGAAGAACCTTCATACTAAATTTCATTTAAATAACTTCAAAAACGACAAATTTTCATACTAACTTTGCACCCCCGTTTTACCTCCTGAGGGGGTGAATTTTCAAAAATGCTTTCTTAGTGCTCCCCTACGTTATAAAAGGAATCTGTGCAAAATTTCAAATTACTAACCCTTATAGTTTAGGCCCTGCGTTGATATGTCAGTCAGTCAGTTTCTCCTTTTATATATAACCATGGTAATGTGTTTAAACAGTTGCTAAATATTATTGACTATATAGTAGAGATGCCACGAATATTCAGTCATTTTTTCAAAGTACATCACTATAAAAAAGAATGCATAATATTACTCACCAATCTTTTTATTTTATCAAAAATTAAATGGTGTCGTGGGACTCCGGATAGGAACGAAGTTCCTTATTATAATAATATTAATTTTAAGTTCTATTCGAGGTATAAAGAAAACTAATTATTCAGATATACATTTTTTATTGATATTTACAATGTTTTATAAAAATAATAACAGTCATCACGTAGACTATATATTAGACACTGTATAGTCATCATACAAAGACTATACATAAATAAAACAGAAACTCTTACTAAAACCAATCTAAGGTGTAAAAAAGTTATGTCACTATAACTACTTTTTTACATTTTAAAAGTTGATAGAAACGCCTATCAAAATCAGACAATGTTGTGACCTTTGTATTAATTCTTATCCAAATAAATTATTGCGTATTCAAGACTGTTTCAATATCTATTAAATACTTTTTGAATTTTTAAAATCAGACATTTCATTCAAAAGATATTACGAAATAAAAAATGTCAATATAAACAAAATAATCTTACATTACGGACGTTTTTTGCACGCTTTTTATTAGCTTCACTTGTATGTCAGTATGTCAGTATGTAACTCTCCGTGGGTAATTTGCGCGCCTGCGGCCTTCCTTGGTTCTGGTAGCCGTTTCTCAAGCGTGATTTTTTTTAGTTTAAAAAAAAAACTAAAAAAAAAATCACGCTTTTATAAATAAATCAAACTAAAAAGTAAAAAATGAATAATAGTTTAAAAAAACTAAAAACACGCTTTTTATTATAGAAAACCAAACTAAAAAATAGAAAATAAATTTTAATAAATTTAAAATAAGAATAGTGTTAAAAATTTCAATAAATATAAATTAATAATAGTGTAAATAAAAAAAATGTATTTTATTTAAAAAAAAAGCGTGGGGTGCTTTTTAAGATATTATCAAAATGATAATCACTCTACTCATATCTGTCAATAAAATATTTATAACTATTGACACCAAGCACCCCACGCGTTTTTTAAATAAAATACATTTTTTTTATTTACACTATTATTAATTTATATTCATTGAAATTTTTAACACTATTCTTATTTTAAATTTATTAAAATTTATTTTCTATTTTTTAGTTTGGTTTTCTATAATTCCCGGTTAGGTTACCCCTCCACATCGTCCCATAAGGAACTAAGTTCCAATAACTTGACATATTAATACTTAAAATCTACCAGTGGTGAGTTATGAAGAATGAAAACAAGCATTTGTTGATAGCAAACGATTGCGCTTTTTATCATAAATTATACCTGCTCCCGAAAGATAATAAATTAATCTTATCATCAAATATTCGGCGCTTCGCCCAAGAGACTCGTCGAATATTCGTTTTTCGTTATTCGGCCAAATTACTATTCGTGGCATTTCTAGTATATAGTGATAGTTATCTGAAAGAAAACCACTACAAAATAATATATTAATCAGCACTGAAAACAAGTTGAACTAAATTATCAATAGGTGTAGTAAAGTTATTCATAAATAAACTTTGAATTTGAAGTCGACCGCCAAGTGTCATTGACGCGTTCAGGTCGAGCCGCATGTAGGCCAGACTTAACTCATCCCTCTCCCATCCCATTTAATGCTGCGGATCTGGTGGACCCTCCCCCTCCCCACTTTATCTTCGAGGATGCAACACATCGACAAAACGAGAGGATATTACCATCAGGTGGGCCATCTGCTCGTTTGCATCTTATTTATCACTAGTCGACTACCGTGACTTCGTCTACGTTAAAGTATATGTTAAATTAAGAATATATGTACAAAAATAAAAATAAAGGAGAGAGAAAACCGAATAGAAAAAAAACCGAACAGAGCCTGAGCATTCTGAACAGAGATAAAGATAAAAATTAAAGAGAGAAAAAAGAGACAGGTTGAGAGAGAATGATAGTATATAAGAGGAAGAGAGACAGAAATACTATAGACTTCCTCAGTGAAACAATTTATAAATTTGGATCAGTGGTAACAAAACGGCCGTGTTCTATTAATTAAAAAAGTGTTTATGGCAACACTGAATCACCTTTGTCACTCACGAAAAGTATAGTTTTCTATTAGCGAAAGACTTTTTAAAATCGGGTTAGTTACGTCAAAATGGCCAAATTCGTAAATTATAAAATGTATATGGCAACACTGAATCACCTTTGTCACTCACGAAAAGTAGTTTTCTATTAGCGAAAGAGTTTTTAAAATCGGGTTAGTTACGTCAAAATGGCCAAATTCGTAAATTAAAAAATGTATATGGCAACACTGAATCACCGTTGTCACTCACTAAAAGTATAGTTTTCAATTAGCGAAAGAGTTTTTAAAATCGGGTTAGTTACGGCAAAATGGCCAAATTCGTAAATTATAAAATGTATATGGCAACACTGAATCACCTTTGTCACTCACGAAAAGTAGTTTTCTATTAGCGAAAGAGTTTTTAAAATCGGGTTAGTTACGTCAAAATGGCCAAATTCGTAAATTAAAAAATGTATATGGCAACACTGAATCACCGTTGTCACTCACTAAAAGTATAGTTTTCAATTAGCGAAAGAGTTTTTAAAATCGGGTTAGTTACGGCAAAATGGCCAAATTCGTAAATTAAAAAATGTATATGGCAACACTGAATCACCTTTGTCACTCACGAAAAGTAGTTTTCTATTAGCGAAAGAATTTTTAAAATCGGGTTAGTTACGACAAAATGGCCATATTCTATTTATTAAAAAATGCATATGGCAACACTAAATCACCTTTGTCACTCACGAAAAGTGCATTTTTCTATCAGTGAAAAAAAATTAAAATCGGATTAGTAGTTCCTGAGAAACCCTTCATTTTACAAAATGGCCACCTTATGGCACTTAAATGGCCATATCTTTTTAATTAGAGTATTTATGGCAACACCACATAGCCTATGTTACCCGGAAAGGATGTAGCTTCCTATCGGTGAAAGAATTTTCAAAATCGGTTCTGTACTTTTCGAGCCTATTCGCAACAAACAAACAAACATACAAACAAACAAATCTTTCCTCTTTATATAATAGTATAGATAAAAAAATATGAAAAAACTATTTGTAATGAAAATTATTAACAGAATAATTTTCATATAAAAAGTTCAACTATTCAATACTAGATGGCGGTTACATGTATTTGTAAATATTTTTTTAAAAACAAAATTCGATAATAACAATTTCTATTCATCTTATATGCTGATTGTGATTCTCAAATAAAGATAAAATATAAAAAAAAATACATGTATGAAATTGGGAATCTATTAATCAGTTTTTTTGTTTGGAATTAATATACAACTAAATTCTGTGAATATTTCAAGCGGATACCCGTTGCCGTTATTAACATCGAGTAAAAAATGGCGTTAAAATAACGTTTGTTGTATGGGGTTTTTAGTATTTGTTATTATAGGGACAACAGAAATACATCATTTGTGAACATTTCAACTGTCTAGCTATCACGGTTTTACGGGATAATAAAGTAAAACGATTATAAACACAAATAACCTTAAATTAGATTCGCACCGCATCAAACAATAGACAATGTAGACCAAGGTGGTGCATTTTAATAATAATGTTGCCAGTATGTAAACAGTAAACACCCATCCTTTTATGTTCTTAATAATTATTTTTATATAATGAAGGTGCTGGTTTTTATATAAAAAGAAGCGGTTAGTTCGTTAGTCAATAATCACAAACTAGTCGCCAAGATGTCTACTCGCATATTTAGATTTTCCTCAGCCATTTTATTAGTTTATGCAATATTAATGGTAAGTCATTTGCTTTTAACTACTCCTTACTTAATATTATAAATGCAAAAGCAACTCTGTTTATCGCGCTTTCACGCCAAAACTACTAAACCGATTTAAATGAAATTTGGTATTCAGATAGTCTAGAGCCTGAGAAAGGACATAGGCTACATTTTAATGCGAAATAAGGCTTGTAAAGGGGTTGAAAAGGGGGGTGAAAAGTTGTATAAAAGTTTCCTCATTTTTAAAGCTAGAAGTTTGAAACTTATTTGATTAAATAGTTGATTCGATATAAATAAATATAACATTGAAAGTTTGTAAAAGTTTTACCCTCAAGGGTGTAAAATAACAATAGGGAATAGGGGATGAAACGCAGACATAGTCGCGGGCACAGCTTGTATAATTATATAGAATATTTTTGTTTCAGATGTCTTCAAACGTGAACTGTCAGTAAGTAAAAAAATATGTCAAAAAATCTATATTTCGATTTATCGATTATCGATATTATTTTAAAATGTAAATCGATATTTTATACTATATGGTCGTATTCTAAACTACTTGCCACATGTTTACTTCTAATCCCTACTTAATATTATAAATGCGATAATAACTCTGTCTGTCTGTCGCGCTTTCACGCCAATACTACTGAACCGATTTAAATGAAATTTTGTATACAGATAGTCTAGACCCTGAGAAAGGATATAGGCTACTTTTTAATGCGAAAAAAAGGGTTGTAAGATGCTGACAGGGGGGGGGGGATGAAAAGTTGTATGGAAGTATCGCCATTTTTAGAGCTAGAAGCTTGAAACTTATTGTTTAGTCTGTTGATTCGATATAAATAAATATGACATGCAAAGTTTGTAAAAGTTTTACCCTCAAAGGGTGTAAAATTATATTATATTTGTACATTTCAGAATTAATTCAACCAGTGTATCGGAGTTGTCGTCTCTAATTCTAACACATCTTGGACACACGCTCGACAGTCTCGGAGGTTTCGCGAGGATGGCTGAAATACTTGGAAGTGGTAAATAAATCTATTAATATTCAAATAAAGTCGGGTTACACTACTAATACGGACGAAATAGGGGATGAAAGTTCGTATGGATGTTCATAATATACCCGAGATAAAATTTAATTATTTTATTCTTCTTTTTGTTCACAGGTATAGATATTACGGGCTAAGACTGCTAATTTTTTTATCATGTTATCAATAAAGTAATCACATATTTTTATGAATGTTTTTCTTTTATCTTTTACTATGAAACATTTAATTTAAAAAAATACTTCTACTTTTTCTTTCCTCATTCAGAAATTATTCACCTTTTCTGTACATTCAAACAATTTAGGTTAGGTTAGCCTTGTGTTAGGTTAGGTTAATGTTAGTCTAATCTTAGGTTTTAGGTTGGAATTCTATTAAAAGACGTCTTTACGCCTACACCTTGGTCACAAGTCCAAGGCACTGCTTGGGTTCTTGTCTGAATAAATGAATACATGAATTTTTTATTGCACACCAAATTAACAAGAATAAAAACTACATAAAGCCAGTGCGTAAGATAAAGCGCATACAAAGGCGGCCTTATCACTTGTAGTGATCTCTTACAGGCAACCTTTAGGTGTATAAGAGAAGTTATATTAATAGAGTTATATTAGTATAAGGTATAATATGATATCGTTATGTTTAGTTATATCCTGACCGTGTTGCGCTCGTAGCTTGTATTATAGGCCATCCATCGAGCTCATACAATGCTTATTAAAAGATTGTATATCCATTTTTAATTAGTTTCTGACATCAGAAGTGGGATAAAGAACTTGCCTCGCAGACCCACAAGTTCGCGTTGAAGGTTATTTGCTTATCATCCTGACAATAAGTTATCTTGGTTACGGTGCGAGTAAAAATAGTTTTTGAAAAAGTACAGAATGAAAATTCAAAAATAGTTGCGAAGGTAGTTTGAATTCCTGATAAATGTTTTCCTGATAAAGGCTGAAATTCAAACACACACCAAGTACACAAAATACCAACCTAGACTGGATTCTTCTTAGATGCATATGACATCAAGAATGTCAAAAAACTGAAAAGATGATAAGTTTACCCGCAAATTTGGGAACAAGATTCATCATCATCACGACCCTTCAATAGCCCACTGCTGAGCCGGGTCTCCTCCTCAGAATGAGGAGGGTATTAGGCCATAGTCCACCACGTTGGCCCAGTGCGGGTTGGCAGACTTCACACACCTTTGAGAACTTTTAGGGAACTCTCAGGACTGCGGGTTTCCTCACGATGTTTGCCTTCACCGATAAAGCAAGTGATATTTAATTGCTTAAAACACACATAACTCAGAGTCAGAGGTGTGTGCCTGTGTGGGGGATCGAACCTCGGACCTCCCGAGTAAGACTTGAAGTCTCAACCACTGGGCCATCACTGCTTTTGGGAACAAGATGTTGACATGAAGTTGATTCCTGTGATCAAAACACTACCACTAAACCAGACGATGATAGAAAAGTTACTAATGAGGCATTCCACGCGAAGCGGGCAAGTAAAAATAGTTGATATTTTAAATTTTACCAATATTTGATTACCTATGTTCTTTTATTTATTTTAAAGTTTATAGGTAAAGATAAATAAACAATAAAATATAGATGGATAAAAATTAAACAATAACTAAAACCTTAACCTTAAGGTCTCGTCATATTTGAATGGGAAGGTGCCGAAGATGCTGACTGACTTCAAAGCGGTTGAATAGTAAGGCTAATTTTTTGGTCAAAATGCGAGCCAGCTCTCCGGTCCCAGGTTACACCTTACAGGCGCGCCAGTGGTCCTCATAGGCCCGTCGCACAATTATGTAGCCTTCGCCAAGACCAGCATATTTGCGCCGCTTTGCACGTTCAGCTTTTCCTGCTGCCGCACCAGCGGAAGATGAAGTAGCTGGAATATGGAAAGGTGTCAGAGTATCTAACACGTAGCGTCACACACCAGCGACCTTCCATGTACCACGGAGTGAGCGTCACGCCGTCCAAGCGCTTACCATCATCACGAGCCATTTGGCTCTAGAGTGTCCGGAACGTTAATTTAACTTAAGTTGGCGTGTCGATAAATGCGACCGGCACTACGCTAGCTACCAACAACCATGTGGCTCATTTACTTTAAGACCAAGGCTCAGGCTTATGGCAAAAGATAATGTTCTTCATGATAGATATCCTCGATACGAATACAATATATTTTTACGGTTTCAACACTGGTGGAGTTAGAAGGTTTTAAGAGTTTGAATAACATATAAACCAATCCAATTTATACTTAATTCAATAAGCTATTTAAATATATATTTTGGGAAATTAAATTTATGTGACTTGCATGACATCAATACTAGGAACAAACACAAACTTGTTACTCCTACTACTCGATTGAGTAGAATTAGTAATTCTTTTGTTGGGCGATGTGTATGCTTTTACAACAGGATCCCAGAAAACGTTCAAAATTGTTCTATAGGAAAATTTAAAAAGTTAGTTAAAAAACGTTTGTGTGACAAAGGCTATTATAACATTAAAGATTTTTTGGAAGATGTCACGCCTTGGGAATGATGCGTTCGCTCCAGGCTTTCTCAATGTATAAATATACTTGTTATAAAAATTGGCGTTTAAAAAATCAAAGATAAAAAAGGAAAATATCCAAAAGAAACAGTCCCGCTGAGTTTCTTGCGCCCATTCTTCTCAGGTCTGGGTTAGGTCGTTTCCGAAAGGGTGGTAGATTCCGACGTTCAATAAGAGAATGTAAATTCCAACATTGAATAAAAAATTTTGACTTTGACTTTGACATTTTTTCAGTCTGAAAATATTAAATATAAAAAATTGTTAAGATATGTAAATAAATATTATTTTGTTGTAAGGTTTGAATATTTATAAAAATGACTTTTTTTATAAGAATAAACCTCACTAACGAAGCTGTTCAGCACAACGAACAAGTTACGACTAAACTATAACAAAAACATTAAACCAACGCAACGCCTTCTAGTGCTATTGTAGTCTATACAATTCTGTAGTAGTCACTTCTAGTAGTAATTATTACATCATTCTTTTCTATTAAATCTTATACAATATGTACATGGTGTTTCAAAGGTATTGTGCTTCAGTCTGAGATTACTACAAGCTTTTATTTAACTGTTAATCCTTACTATAATATTATAAATGCGAAAGTAACTCTGTCTGTCTGTCGCTCTTTCACGCAAAAACTACTGAAGCTATTTAAATGAAATTTGGTATATAGATAGTATGAATCCTAAAAAAGGACATAGGCTACTTTTTATTGCAAAAAAAGGGTTGTAAGATGCTGAAAGGGGGGGGGGGGGATGGAACTTATTTTTTAGGCTCTTGATTCGATATAAATAAATATAAAATTAAAAGTTTCTAAAATGTTTACCCTTAAAGGGTGTAAATGACGTTTCGAATATTCGATAATAGTTTACTCATCATGACCCGTCAATGGCCCACTGCTGAGCCGGGTCTCCTCCTCAGAATGAGGAGGGTATTAGGCCATAGTCCACCACACACACACCTTTTGAGAACTCTCAGGAGTGCATGTCTCCTCACGATGTTTTCCTTCACCGTTACAGCAAGTCATATTTAATTGCTTAAAACACATAACTCAGAGTTAGAGGTCTGTGCCAGTGTGGGGGATTGAACTCAGACCTTCCGAGTAAGACATTGAAGTCTCAACCACTGGGCCATCACTGCTATGAATGTTTAATAGTTTTCTCGTTCCCCTAATATATCAGTAAACAATTCATTATAAATCTAATAGGCGGGATGGCCTAAGATGGCGGAACTTATTCCAGTTACTCCCTGGTACGAAGTTCGGGGGAAGAATGAATTATATAATATACATTTTTGTATATAACAATTTCAGGATTTATCTATAGTTCCTTAATTCCCCATTCTCTTGAGGGGGCGGCTGCTTCTAAGTCCCTCGCTCCGCCTTGGCGATGCCCTTGTTTATAGGTACTATTGATTATATCAACAAATATCAAAAATAGTCATAAATAGTTTAAAGATAAGCTTTTTTCCATAAATTACAACAATTAATAATATAAATATGATTTATCCGACGTCTGTATGTATAGAAAGGCTTCACGATATTAGAGTTTACTTTTCTCATGCAAAGTTGAACATATATAAGGGTCGACTAATTTAACATAATTATTATTTAAAAAAAATTATATATTGAAAATTGTGAGAATAAGGAGTTACGCTGTATAAGCAGCTAGTTATACGACGTACGAGTATGTTTACAAACGGACAGACATATGACACAATCGATGTGTTTTATAAAGACTCGATCAAGTTCATTTCAGTACTTGTGGAGTGCACCTATTCACTTTCAGGTAATTGTTTCATTTTTTTATTAAAAAAAAAAAACATTTATATTAATTATAAATTAAAAAAAATATTAGCATTCTTCACTCCTTCTCTATATAAACCCGCGTGACTTTGTCCGCGTGTAGCTCCGCTCCTATGGGTCGTAGCGTGATGATATATAGTCTTTAGCCTTCCTCAATAAATGAGCTATCTAACACTGAAAGAATTTTTTAAATCGGACCAATAGTTCCTGAGATTAGCGCGTTTAAACAAAATAACTCTTCTGCTTTATATATATTAGTATAAGATAAGTGTGGAAACTTCATACTTCTCCATCCGCGCAAAGTTTTAATATACTACAGTAATACCCCGGACTTACGCGATCGGAATACCAACATATAAATAAGTATAAGGTTGTGTAATCGGCACTAGTTAATAAGAAAATAATAATTTAGAAGAAACATGTTTAAAACAACGTTATTTTGATGTCAAAGGCTAAAAAGTCTAAGTGAAGGGTGCTTGTGTTACATTAATTTGAATTTTTATTATTATTTTGTCTCACTATTGTATTGTCACCTCACAAGTTATGTTTTTCTTCTTCTCACGTTAACTTTTTTCGTAGCATGCGTTACCAGACCACCATCGACGTAAAGGAGCTGAGTCAAGGAATTTAGATTACAAAAGATGTTTTTATATAATATTCCTTGTTAGTAATTCAGTACATAAAATTTGTTACGGTTAAGACGTTCCTATATTTTATTTTAAAAGACTTTTACCATTCGTCCGAACATAACTCATGTTAGTAACTTTTTTATGTCCCGTTTTGTAGTAGACGCTCTTCAGTGGAAGCTATTTTTTTAATTTGTATAATAACCCTGCGTACGTAAAATAATTCCTTCTTAATCTTTTACGGAATTGTTATTCCACACGGAACACGTTCAAACTTGTCGTAAACCAAGCACGCGGATGCGCGCGATGATCAAGAACCGCGTACCTCCGAATTCGCGTAAAACAGGGTAGCGTAAGTCGGGTTATTACTGTATCTTCTATATATTAATACGTTATTAGAGTTAGTATTATAAAACAAATTGATTAATTTGACTCTAATAATTTATTTCAGAGGAACGCTTGTCATGAATCAGAAATGTTTGGGACAAAACTCACCATCTGTATTTTAATTGCTGTAGCAACGGCCGACAAATGTGACAGAACTAAAATAGCAAATGAATTTTACAAACGACAACTCATCGCTACGATAGACGGATACCCTACAGGGATAGCAATCGACCCTACAACGGAGCACATATTCTTTATCCTGCACAAAAAAAACTACACCAAAGGTCTGCATATCCTCAAACATGGTTCCTTAGGTGCTAAAGAAATTCCACTCCCTGATGAAATAACTGGACAGTGTGTGGGTATAGATAAACATAACATATATATAGGAACTAATCAAGGATTGATTCTATACGACTATTCCCACATTACAGAAAGACCAATAGGTGATGATGATGTTAAAAGTATTTTTATAGATAAATCTAATCAAATGTATATAATAGTTGGGAAAAATCGTGAAATATTCAAATTTATTAACGGATCAGCTGCTGTTAAACGATTTGATAAAATACCAAAGGCCTACAACTTTGTAATAGATACTAATGGTAATGTTTTTTATGAATACGTTGATGGGAAATTATATTTCTTTGCATCGGATTTGTTTGAACCCGTTCAATATAAGGGGTTTAGTCGGGAATTGAAATACGTGTTGAAGTTAAACAATAATGATGAAGCTATTGTTGCTGTTAAGGGGTCTCTGTACAGGTTATCAACTACCAGTATTTTGCCGATCAAAATTGGTCAACTAGGCTTCAAGATTACAGGTATGGAGTTTGATTCCAAAAATAATATCATCATTGGTACTAAAGGAAAGCTCTATAGATACAAACCTCTGAATGGAAACGATCCTTGTCCGTCTGAAGATTATTTTATGAGTAGTATTTAATTATTTTAATATTAAAATTAGATGAAATAAAGTTTTACATAATTTTTTTTTTATTTCACAATAAATTACCTATGAAACTTTATCAAGTTAAATTCATAAACAAATTGTAAATTTATTTATATCTATATCAAAAATGTTATTGTTTTTTTATATTACTTATTCATTATTTGGGGGGTAGTTAAAAAAAATTACATACTAGTTATTGGATTCTTCAGTATTGAAACTACAATCTCTCGATTGTGCATTACATTGGACAAAGAGTATTCTTTTTTAAATAACGCCATCTATTATACATACTGAAAACTACTGCAGTAAACCCTAAAGCAAATTAGAGAAATATAGGAAATAGAGTAATCTCTACATTTTTTATTTGGTAAACTTTATAATAGATGGCGTTACTAACAATATTTACAAATCTAAGAATAATTAAATTTGAAACACGTAGTCCATAATCCATATATCTTGTACTAGTCGACCTGCGCGACTTCGTCCGCGTGTAGCTCCGCTCCTATCGGTCGTAGCGTGATTATATATAGCCTATAGCCTTCCTCGATAAATCAACTATCTAACACTGAAAGATGGCTAGATGGCGCTGTATAGAATTTATATTTTATATAGCCAACTACATATTTATTGTTAATGCAGACGACCATACAAAATAATATGTATATTGGAAAATTAACAAATAATTGTTTAATAAAAAAAAACATTTAACAAATAAAATTAATATTTAATGGTCATAATTATAATTTATTGTTTGTTTATCAAATTTAATATCAATATACTCAAGACTCATAATTGATTTATATTTTATTGCTAATAACAGAGAGAAAATTAAAAAAAGGTTGCTTTTGACCTTAAAAATCTAAATAATCTAAAATAATTATTTTGGAAATCCCTCTGCGAAGCGAAGGCTAGCAGCCATGATATATTTATATTATAAAAAATACAAATTGCATTTGTTTTCATAAAATCTAAATTACTCAAAAGATTTTTCATATTTGTTCCAAAATAACTTTCCCATTTTATAAATAAAATATTACTTACTTAATAAATAAAGAATTAATAAGAAAACCTTTATTTTAAATAATAACCATGAGAAAACTTAGATAAAAAAAACTAATTGGGCTCGTCCGGGATTTGAACCCGGGACCTCTCGCACCCTAAGCGAAAATCATACCCCTAGACCAACGAGCCAACTACAACATGAATCGAATTTGTGTAACAGATGCTAACAGCTGATTAGCTTTATAGTAACGCCACCTAGCGACAAGATGGTGTAAACAAACTTATTATAATTAAATATTCGATCTCTCTTTTTTGTTATTTTTGGCTAGTAAAGCTATTTATAAGTTTCTTAATAGCGAAGTGGGGTTAGTTACACCATTAATAACTCAATAACGGCTAAACCGATTTTGATGAAATTTTGTGCAGAGATACAATAGAACTTGGGAAATCACATGTAGCTTTTATTGAGATAAAACAGCTTGAAGGGGTTGATATAGGGGATGAAAATCCAGTCAGTGGCCTTCCATATTATTAGCAGTGAAGAGAAAGGTTTAGCGGGTTGGGCTGTCTCCTTCTGAAGCTGATCCCAACCCCCCATTACCATCCCGAGTCCCCACTTGGGATGGTATCTGTTGAGCAGATTCCTACCGGGTAAAAAAAGGGGGATGAAAGTTTGTATAATAATTTAATAGTTTTTTTACAACGAATTTATTAATTTAGATTGAGTAAGTATATATAGATGGTGCTGCGTTAATATTTCAAAGGTTTGTAATTGTATCTATCGCAGTGAGAAAGAAGGACAAACAAACAAAAATCGAAAACTTGCACTAATTACGCAATTACGTTACATCTATTGTTATATAAGAGAAAATGTCAACAAAAAGGTATCTCTCGCCTTCGTAAGATCAATGAACGTGAGAAACATACTTAATCTAGATCTAATTTTTTATATGGTATAATTATGTATTTCTAACTAGCTGTGCCCGCGACTTCGTCTGCGTACTTTCATACCCTTTGTTATTTTACACCTTTGAATGTCTAAACAATAACTTTCAAACTCTCTAAAAAGGGCAATATTTCTATACAACTTTTCATCCCCCCTTTCAGCACCTTACAACCCTTTTTTTGCATTAAAAAGTAGCCTATGACCTTCCTCAGGCTCTAGACTAGCTGTATACCAAATTTGATTTAAATCGGTTCAGTAGTTTTAGCGTGAAAGCGCGATAGACAGACAGAGCCCGAAAATTAAAACGTAGAAGTTTTAAATGTGTGCAAAAAAATTAAGAGAATAGTTTTATGTTTTATTAATATTTATTTTCTTATGATTTTTATGTTATAGCAATTTATTTATATTTAATCGTATATCTTCTTTTTCATAATTTTTTTTATTATTTCTCATGACAATGATAATTTAATGATGTTATATGATGAGTCTCTTAATTTCTTCTATTTTATCATTGTACAAGGCGACCCGCGCAACTTCGTCCGCATGATGCTCCGCTCCTATTGGTCTTAGCGTGATGATATATAGCCTATAGGCTTCCTCGATAAATGGGCTATCTAACACTGAAAGAATTTTTCAAATCCAACCAGTAGTTCCTGAGATTAGGACGTTCAAACAAACAAACTCAAACAAAAAAAAGTTTCAACGAGTCAAGTTCAAACTTTACCAGAATTCAAATAATACTTTTGTGGTATCTATATATATATATATATAAGTTCAAAGTTTCTTTAAGTATGAACCCCCCAAAAGCTTTCCATATCACAACATAGCCACAGCCTCCGCAGTAACACGCGACCTGCGCACGCGCATACACCACTGTCACATACAATACAAATATTCGTGTACTACTTGTGTTTATGTGTTCATTTTATATCAATTGGATGTTAATAAATGTAAGTAAATTTAATTTTTTTTTAAACGGTTAGAAGTACTTAACTTCGCGAAGCTAGGACGGTTTCACATTAGGCTTTTTAAATATCTTCTACTATACATACCGTCAGTTATTGATTGATTAATATCAAACCCGATAGATGGCGCTATAATCGCGTCACAATAAAACAATACATACATACAAAGATTTGAAAATATCGAGTGTAGTTTACCTCATCGAAGCGAATGGTTCGCTAATTGTTTGTAAAGGAAAGTAGTGTGCCTTGAACAGTATGTCGCATACCTTTGGGCTTTACTCACGATTTTGTATTAATTAAGTATTATTATTTATTACTTAAAGCGGATACGGACAGACAGAAACATGGAAAATTCATTACATATATTAAAATTGTAATCGAAAAAATATTTAAGCAATAGAAACCAAACAGTTTTTATTTGAATTTTCATCTTATACTAATAATAATATATGAAGCCGAAGAGTTTGTTTGTTTGAACGCGCTAATCTCAGGAACTACTGATCCGATTTGAAAAATTCTTTCAGTGTTAGATAGACCATTTATCGAGAAAGGCTATAGGCTATATATCATCACGCTAAGACTAAAATAAACTGAGCATCACGCGGACGAAGTCGCGCAGGTCGACTAGTCTCCTATATATATATAAAAGTAGAAGCTGACTTAATCACAGATATATTAATACAGGGCCTAATCTATAAGGGTTACAAACTTGAAATTTTGCGCAGAGACTCCTTTTATAACGTAGGGGAGCACTAAGTAAGGATTTTTGAAAATTCGCCTCCTAAGGGGGTAAAATGGGGGTGCAAAGTTAGTATGAAACTTTGCCGTTTTTGAAGTTATTCAAATGAAATTCAGTATGTAGGTTCTTCATTGAAAGTCATGAAACACGTGTTAAATATTGTTTCGAAAATTATCCCTTAAGAGGGTAAAGGGGGGGTGCAAAGTTAATCTTTTCGATTTCAGACCTACCCAATATGCACACAAAGTTTCATAAAAATCGATCGAGCCGTTTCGGAGGAGTTTAGTAATAGACATCGCAATACGAGAAGAAGCCAAACTTTCTTCAAAAAAAAATTTTTTCTTTCATTTATAGCAATAAATAGTT
Organism: Limenitis camilla; assembly: GCA_905147385.1. NCBI lineage: Eukaryota > Metazoa > Arthropoda > Insecta > Lepidoptera > Nymphalidae > Limenitis > Limenitis camilla. The sequence goes on along the minus strand of LR990249.1, from coordinate 10,007,472 downwards.
TCATTAATTTCGAACAGACAAACATACATTTATATATAATATATTACTTTAACCGGAAACGCGTTACGTAAGCGGAAAGTGTTATATAACAAAATGTGTGTCAAGTGTCATCCGGACAGAGAAGAATTAAGTATCACGTCGGTCTAAAACTTACAAAAGAAACGAGGACGACAGACAATAGACATCTATTATTTATCTATACCGTCCTCTCTTCGCTGAGGTTATGTTAAGCTGTGTAATTTTATTACTTTTATCCGTAAAATACTGACACAAAAATACTGCAAATGTTCCTTCATAGTTATACACAAAATAATTTATAATATTTTTTTATAAATATAATATAATTCCTGAAAAAAAGACTCAGGTGGGATTTACTATAATTGCGACATAATAAAAAAAAAACAAAAATCAACGCAACGTAGATACTGCTACAGATCTCTAACAATTACGAGAGAAACCTAAGCTCCTGACTTGGACTTGTGGCCAACGTGTAGCCCAATTAAAATACTCGCCTGCGCTGACCAGGTTCTCTGTTTAAACCTAAGGTTAGGTTAACCCAAGCCTAACTTATATATGTCACAAAGCTCGACATGCATTTCATCCCCTATTTCATCCCCTTTATTCGCGATCAATGGTAGTTTATATCCTTTCCCAAGTTCTAGTCTATCTCTATATCAAAATTCAATAATAGTGCGGCGCACGACGGCGCCAGTGAGTAAAAGGCGCCGCGAAGTATTCAGGGAGGACTCACCTCTTTTATTCATCATCACGACCCTTCAATGGCCCACTGCTGAGCCGGGTCTCCTCCTTAGAATGAGGAGGGTATTAAGCCATAATCCATCACGCTGGCCCAGTGCGGCTTGGCAGACTTCACACACCTTTGAGAACTTTTTGGGAACTTTTAGGAGTGCAAGTTTCCTCACGATGTTTTCGTTCACCGTTAAAGCAAGTGATATTTAATTGCTTAAAACACACATAACTCAGAGTCAGAGGTGCGTGCCCGGGATCGAACTCGGACCTCCCGTCAGACTTGAAGTCACAACCACTGGGCCATCACTGCTTACTTATCTCATATTTTTGATTTAAAGTAAGTCTAGATAAAGTAAGTCAAAAACTACTGGAGGTGTCCAATCAAATTATTGTAGGAGGGCCAAGACAGAATTCCTTTTTTTTGATCTTCAACTTATGTGCGATAAGTATTTCGCACGACGGCGCAGAAGATGAATATCGGTCCAGTATTTTAAGCGTGAAAACGTTGAGATTGCATAGAAATTATAAGAATTTTTATATATAAATACTAGCCGACATGCGCGACTTCGTCCGCGTGTAGCTCCGCTCCTATGGGTCGTAGCGTGATGATATATAACCTATAACCTTCCTCGATAAATGGACTATCTAACACTGTAAGAATTTTTCGAATCGGACTTATAGTTCCTGAGATTAGCGCGTTCAAACAAACAAATTCTTCAGCTTTATATATTAGTATATAAGTTTATAACGTTAATTTGAAGAAGAAACTAATAATAACAGCAGTTATTATATTAGAAGGATATAAGTTTTAAATGACTTAAAGGTTACGTTTAAGAGGATGAGGAGTTCGTCCTTAGTCTGTGAATGTTGTTATGTTGTAATATTGAGGAATCTTAATGTACCGTTTGACCTATACAGATAATAATCTTACATTTTAACTATTTATGCAGATTATTATTATAAACTCACACACCAGTTGAATTATCATCTCACTGACTCTCTCACTCTTCTGCCTCTCTCACTTTTTCCACACGACTCAAAAGAATTATCCAATTTGTTGAAGTCGTTCTGAAGTTATGTGTTTACATATATAACTCGGAGTTTTATGATGAGAAGGAGGAGGAGAGGGGATATATTGAAAAACACTACAATATTGAATGGACAATTGGGTAAACGCAACGTAAATACTTCTACTGAACCGATAAATAATCAAATCTAACAATTACGAGAGAAACCTAAGCAGTGCATTGAACTTGTGACCAAGGTGTAGGCTTAAAGACGTCTTTTAGCAAAATTCCATCACTAGCCTCCACTGCTCAGTCTCACTTTTTAAACGAGATTTTTGGAATATAGTGAGTAACAAATCTTCAATGACCCAAAAAAGACTGAGCAGAGAATAAGTTAGTTTCTTCTAGTATCTTATACTAATATATAAATCTGAAGAGTTTGTTTGCTTGAACGCGTTAATCTCAGGAACTACTGATCCGATGTAAAAAAATCTTTCAGTGTTGGATAGCCCATTTATCGAGGAAGGCTATAGGCTATATATCATCACGCTACGACCAATAGGAGCGGAGATATATGCAGACGAAATCACGCGGGTCGGCTAGTAAATTAATAAGAGAATAAGTGAGTTTTAATATTTAAATCATTCGTATAGATAAAAGGTTAATTACGCTTTCAAGCTTAAACCACTTAACTGATTTTGATGAAATTTGCAATAGAGATAGACTAGAGCTTGAGAAGGGGATTAGGCTACGTTTTATAGTGAAAAAAGGTTTTGAGTGGTTTAAATTGAAGATGAAGTACATATCCAGCTGTACGATCGTTGAATAAAAATTCTGATAGACTTTCGCGTTTACATTTGAGTACAAGTAAGTTGCGCTATTAACAAGCATTACCGTGAAAATTGCTTTATTCAATTACTTTTTTACACAACATTCACGAACAATACAGTCTGTACTCTGTGGGAAACATTAAATTGTTCACTAGAGTCATTTTGTTGTATATAAGTTCTGTATATGAGGTTATTTTGTCTATACCGTTAGATCTTTTAAACTAAGCGACGGATTTTAATGCGGTTTTCTTCAATAGATAGAGTAAATCAAGAGGAAGATTTATATGTGTAATACATAGTTGAGAAACGTGCAAAGCCTGGTCGCATGGTCACAATATATACTAACCTACAAAACTGAAGAGGTTTTTTTTATTTGTTTGCTTGAACGCGTTAATCTCAGGAACCATTGGTCCGATTTGAAAAACTCTTTCAGTGTTATATAACCCATTTAACGAGGAAGGCTATAGGCTATATATCATCACGCTAAGACCAATAGGAGCTGAGCTACACGCGGACGAAGTTGCAAGGGTCGACTAGTCATAGTATAAAGCAGAAGAGTTTGTTTGTTTGAACGCACTAATCTCAAGAACTACTGATCCGATTTGAAAAATTCTTTCAGTGTTAGATAGTCCATTTATCGAGAAAGGTTATAGGCTATATATCATTACGCTAAGACCAATAGGAGCTGAGCTACACGCGGACGAAGTTGCAAGGGTCGACTAGTCATAGTATAAAGCAGAAGAGTTTGTTTGTTTGAACGCACTAATCTCAAGAACTACTGATCCGATTTGAAAAATTCTTTTAGTGTTAGATAGTCCATATATCGAGGAAGGTTATAAGCTACATATCATTACGCTAAGACCAATACGAGCGGAGCTACAGGCGGACGAAGTTGGAAGGGTCGACTAGTCATAGTATAAAGCTGAAGAGTTTGTTTGTTTGGACGCGCTAATCTCAAGAACCACTGATCCGATTTGAAAAATTCTTTTAGTGTTAGATAGTCCATTTATCGAGGAAGGTTATAGGCTACATATCATTACGCTAAGACCAATACGAGCGGAGCTACAGGCGGACGAAGTTGGAAGGGTCGACTAGTCATAGTATAAAGCTGAAGAGTTTGTTTGTTTGGACGCGCTAATCTCAAGAACTACTGATCCGATTTGAAAAATTCTTTCAGTGTTAGATAGTCCATTTATCGAGGAAGGCTATAGGCTATATATCATCACGCTAAGACCAATAGGAGCTGAGCTACACGCGGACGAAGTCGCGTGGGTCGACTATTTTATAAAGCTTCAAACGATACAGTTATTTAGAGTTGAAACGAATGAACCCTAAAATTACGAGTATTGCAGTTATGTGCCAATGACAAATGACATGTTTCGTATGTTACATTATGTTTTGGAAATCGATCAATCATATAAATAAAATTGTCAACTTCGTTATATTTTGAATACACTAGTCTACACGACCCGGCTTCGCTCTTGTGAATTTTCAACACATTTTTCTCTATGTATATGAAGAACTCCCATACAAACTTTCATCTCCTATTTCAACCCCTTCGAGCCTCTTTTTCGGGATAAAAGGTACTCTATATCGCATTTCAAACTCTACTCTATCTCTGTGTTCTTCGAGACAGGTTAACCTATTTATATTATTGGTAAATATTTATAATATAACACACAACATACAACATCTTCATAAATGTTGTGCTATATATGTATCTTGTCACTAGGTGGCGTTGCATCCATTTATCTACACTATTATATAAAGAGGAAAGATTTGATTGTTTGTTTGTTGCGAATAGGCTCGAAAAGTACTGAACCGATTTTGAAAATTCTTTCACCGATAGGTAGCTACATCCTTTCCGGGTAACGTAGGCTATGTAGTGTTGCCATAAATATTCTAGTTAAAAAGATATGGCCATTTAAGTGCCATAACGTGGCCATTTTGTAAATTGAAGGGTTTGTCGGGAACTACTAAACCGATTTTTTTTTTCATAGATAGAAAACTACACTTTTCGCGAGTGACAAAAGTGATTTAGTGTTGCCATATACATTTTTTATTAAACGAATATGGCCATTTTGTTGTTAGTAATCCGATTTTAAAACTTCTTTCACTGAGAGAAGTCTATAGTATTTCTCGCTCATCATCGCTCTTTTTTATCTCTTTAATATTTATTTTTATCTCTGTTCAGAATGGTCCGTCTTTGTTCGATTATCTCTCTCTCTCCTTTATCTACTCAATTTTATTTTTGCTCTCATCTCATATTTTACTCTATCTCATATGACAAATTGAGGACATCAATTATAATTTTGCTTTAAATACCCGGAGCGAAGCGAGGGCATTATATAAATAGAGATGGATCGCCTCTTTGTATGTACGCGTATATCTTTAGAAGTTGCAACAAATCGAATAATTGTTTTTTGTTGTGTTATTAACAATGAAAAGTGATTAAGACTGAGACAGAAAAATGAGCGAATCAGTAGTAACATAAAGCGCAAAGTATGAATGAATGTGTGAGTGAACGGTTTGACTATACCTCAGCGAGGCGACGGCGGGGTAAATAACATCTGTCTGTAAACGCTCAATAGTTTATATAAAAACTGAACCCACATACATTTGGCACATACACTTTATAACCTGAATCAACATATAGGATACTTTTTATCCCAAAATAATTTTATGGACACTTTGTACTAGCCGACCTACGTGACTTCGTTCGCGTGTTGCTCCGCTCCTACGGGTCGTAGAGAGTAAATAGCTTAATTTACTCCTTGTTACATCAGCTATCTGCTAGTAAAAGTCCCGTCAAAATCGGTCTAGCCATTTCAGAGATTAGCCGGAACAAACAGAAAGAAAAAAATTGTAAAAAAAAAATGTTGTTTTGGTATATGTACCGAGTATATGCACTTAGTAAAAAGCGGTTATTTTAATATTACAAACAGACACTCCAATTTTATTTATTTGTATGGATAGATGAAATAAATTACCTCATAGGATGATTTTATCCTGAAATAAAGAAAAATTCTTGTGGGATAGAGGAGTATTATTCACCCAAAAAATATGGAATGATGTAGGCGGTGGAACGTATTTTTTTACTTTATCGAAGCGAGGCCGACTAATAAACGAATAAAAAATCTAATTACATATATTATCTGTAACATTTCTTAGATTGTAATCAATAAGAACAAAGGTGCAAGGACAAAAAAAACTACAATATGACTCGTGAGATATATTTTATCAAACCATTGTCAATATGTTCTCACGTCACGGCTATTTGTTTGATACTGTATACTTTTGAATAAAAATAAAAGTTGCACTTTCATGAAATTCACTGAAACACTTTCAATATTAAAAGGTTTAACTAAATAGAAGGTTTCCGTACAATTCCTATATGTTCGGATATGTTTTCGAAACTTTAAAATAATTCTTTCAATTTTTAAATAATATAAAACAGAATATATAAATTAAAATTGAGAATACTGTCAGATTAAATGTGTCAGAATAAATAAATTAAAATTGAGAATACTGTCAGATTAAATATGTCAGAATAAATAAATTAAAATTGAGAATACTGTCAGATTAAATATGTCAGAATAAATAAATTAAAATTGATAATACTGTCAGATTAAATGTGTCAGAATAAATAAATTAAAATTGAGAATACTGTCAGATTAAATATGTCAGAATAAATAAATTAAAATTGAGAATACTGTCAGATTAAATTTGTCAGAATTAATAAATTGAATTGAGAATACTGTCAGATTAAATTTGTCAGAATTAATAAATTGAATTGAGAATACTGTCAGATTAAATTTGTCAGAATAAATAAATTAAAATTGAGAATAGTGTCAGATTAAATGTGTCAGAATAAATAAATTAAAATTGAGAATACTGTCAGATTAAATATGTCAGAATAAATAAATTAAAATTGAGAATACTGTCAGATTAAATTTGTCAGAATTAATAAATTGAATTGAGAATACTGTCAGATTAAATTTGTCAGAATTAATAAATTGAATTGAGAATACTGTCAGATTAAATTTGTCAGAATAAATAAATTAAAATTGAGAATAGTGTCAGATTAAATATGTCAGAATAAATAAATTAAAATTGAGAATACTGTCAGATTGAATTTGTCAGAACAAATAAATTAAATTGAGAATACTGTCAGATTAAATTTGTCAGAATTAATAAATTGAATTGAGAATACTGTCAGATTAAATTTGTCAGAATTAATAAATTGAATTGAGAATACTGTCAGATTAAATATGTCAGAATAAATAAATTAAAATTGAGAATACTGTCAGATTAAATATGTCAGAATACATAAATTAAATTACATTTTACTAATAGATTAAACAAGTAAGAATAGATACATTAAAATACAGAATAATGTGTCAGACAATAATCACAGCCTAAAATGATACATTTTAATTGAACTTTTAACTTATAAAAAAAAAATTAACTTTTCGAAATACGAATTAAATTATCAATGACATTGGATAATTTGTGTCAATTTTCAAAATTAAGTTTTAAAGTAAGTAGATCAAGGAGGAGAGAAAGTAGTAATTTTAAAGAGCAAAGGGTAAACCTGATAGTCACTCCGACCATAAAAAAGTTAAAATTCTAGGATTTTGTTTAAGTTAAAAAATTATCAAAAATTTCTTTTTATTTCAGTTCATAAAATTCTTTTTTGTTAATTTTTTTGGAAGTCGCCGAAAATAATATGGTTTGTATGTCTGACTATATATCCCGCACTCTTAAGTTATATAGGAAGGGTTTTATATACCTTGGAATGTTAATTATACTAGGTGAGTGATCAATTGTATTGAAAATGTGAGCAATAACTTAAGGTTCATATTCACTTTGCCTTAAATCTCCTTACTTTGGTTTGTAAAATTTCAACAATTTTTTAGCAGCGGAGGGGAGTTAGAAAAGAGGAGGGGCTCTTTTATCCCTTTGACGAACGAAGTAAATTGACAAACAATTCGGTTACGACTTGGTTCAAAGACATTTATCATTCAAAAAAACTCAAATGGCTCACTTTGTTATTATCTACTTAATTAAAGTTAGATTATGTCATAATACAAGGTACAATTTACTTGTAATTTTAAAGAAACAATGAGCTTACCTTTCACAAAAACTTTTTTAGGGCTGGCAGGTTGAGGTTCTGGTTCCATTTTTATGGATGTATTTGTTCACCTAGAAGAATTGAATTGCCCTTAATGAATATTCATACTTTTCAATTAGACAAGATTAATACTTACATTTCAATTAAAATACTGACCTGATTTTATTTTTATAACTATTAAGAAGTATTTTGGTTCTAAATAACCTTTCTCGTTCCCCTCTGTCAGAATGACACCATTTTCCGACTCATAAAATTTAAGCCCATCAGATAAAGCTTTTGCCAGATCTATGTAGATTAAAATTTGAATGAAATGAAATTTGTTTTTTCGTATTCCACTTAATTAATTTTTATTTAAACCATTAGCAAAATGTATATGTTTACTGTTCATACGACTCAGGCCATCCTTTTTTATATAAGCCCAATTTAAAAAATGTGCCTAAAAATGTAAAAAAGGTAAATTTAACATATGAGTTTCAAAGTCAGCACGAAGTGAATTAGTTTTGCCAACAAAAAGATCATAGGTAACCAATCAAATATGCCCCCATGACAGATTATTATTACATAGCGAGTATTCTAGCTGTAATGCTGCAGCTCTGTGTTTAAAGTATAACCCTCGTAAGTAATCAAGTGTCTGCGTGTATACAATAAGTCTATTATACCATATTAAATGCATGTATAGTTATAGTTTTACTTGTTTAGGTTTCTTGTTAAGTTTTTTTTGTGTTTATATTTTTTGTTACTATGCTTTGGCGGATATACAAAATGTTACAGTGAACACAAGTAGTGGTCACAAGTATGTAATTTCGAAACACGCAATCTCGATACTGGTAGTGAAGTAACATCAAGTAATTGCTTAACGGAAATCCGGTATAAACATATTGATAACGTGACTTATCTGTACAGATTTCTTAGGATTATATTTAGGCTTAATCAAACTCTCGCTCTCTCTTCCATTATATAATATAATAATTACATTATAATCTGTGTCATTTAGTGGCCATATCTTTTTAAATATCCCATATAAGCTTTCTATCAGGAAAAAATTTATCAAAATTGGATTTATACCAGCAGACCCGCGCGACTTCGTTTGCGTGTTGCTCTGCTCCTATGGGTCGTAGCGAGATGTGAAATAGCCTAAGTTACTCCTTGATACATCAGCTATCTACCAGTGAAAGTTCCGCCAAAATTGGTCCACCCATTTCAGAGATTAGCCGAAACAAAAAAATTGTCTGAAAATGTAGTTGTTGGTATATCTACCGTGTATACGTTTTAATATTACAAACAGACTTGAATAGAAAAATGCGTATTATTTACTCCGCTGTCTGTCTGTCGGCTATATCTCATGAACCGAGACAGCTAGTCATGTAAAATGTTCACAAATAATGTATTTCTATTTCCTCTATAACAACAAATACTACAAACAGAATAAAATAAACATTTAACAACAAACATGATTTTAACAAGTTGTTTAGCCAAATATTAGTATGGAACCCCTAATGCGCGAGTCCGACTCGCACTTGGCCGGTTTTTTTTCCATCTACAAACCTTGTCCTGATAACTAACACAACAAAAAATAATTATCTGATTTGGCGCAGTTGTTTTAAAGCTTATTAGATTTCTTTTGGGCTTAGTCGGATGCGAAAGTTACAGAAGTTTTAGTAGATACTAGCCGACCCTCGCGATTTCATCCGCGTGTAGTTCCGCTCCTATTGGTCTTAGCGTGATGATATATAGCCTATAGTCTTCCTCGATAAATGGGCTATCTAACACTGGAAGAGTTTTTCAAATCGGTCCAGTAGTTCCTGAGATTAGCGCGTTCAAACAAACAAACTCTTCAGCTTTATATATTAGTATAAGATTTAAATATTATTAGAATGACCACTCTATTGAACTTCACTTTTGACTTGTGGGCGTGTGGCGAGTTCTTTATTCCACTTCTGATGTCATCTACATGGGATCGATATCGCTCAGTAACAGCCATAATCTTCACCAGGCGAGCTCCGTTTGACAACCGGCTAAAGTCTATCAGGACAGTGGTTATATAGATTTATCAACGGTGTTGCTAACTCGACCATCCTACGGACCCATTCGCCCCGAAATGCGTAATTATTACACCTAGAATGACCACTCTATTGAACTTTACTTTTGACTTGTGGGCGTGTAGCGAGTTCTTTATCCCACTTCTGATGTCATCTACATGTCAGTCAGTATAGATTTATCAACGGTGTTGCTGACTATACAATACGGAAACAATTATAATGTATACAGCAGCCATATCATTCGCTTTATTAACTTTTAAATTATATCGATTGGCATTGTTGACTATTGTTAATAATAAAATAATTACATTTTTAGAAACTGTTAATAACAGCGTTTATAAAGTAGTAGTAGCGTAGGTCATTTTATATTATGTCAGTTATACCTGTAGATTATATAATACATAGATTAGAGTCAGCGTCTATGGTGTTGTCGCGGAGTGTACATGGAAGTTAGTGTTATATGGTTAAGGTTACCCCACTTGAGATCTACACTACACACGTAAGTTTACTTTATTATCTACTAGCTGCTTTCGCGACTTATTGTTATTTTACACCCTTGAGAGTAAAACTTTTACAAACTTTGATTGTCATATTTATTTATATCGAAGCAACAGCATAAAAAATAAGTTTCAAGCTTCTAGACTATACAACTTTTTATCCCCCTTTTTCAACCCTTTACAACTCTTTTTTCGCAATAAAAAGTAGCCTATGTCCTTTCTCAGGCTCTAAACTATCTGTATACCAAATTTCATTTAAATCAGTTCAGTAGTTTTGGCGTGAAAGAGCGACAGACAGACATAGTTACTTTCGCATTTATAATAATAGTAAGGATTGTAAAGGTGAGAGTTTAGGGTTATAAAAGACATCTTTAAACCTGCTCCTGGGTCTTGAGTATAATTTCGACTTCCAATTAAAGACAATAAGCTTACCGACCTTGCTTTTTTTCTAATAATCCCTAACAATCTGCCCTCGCTTCGGTTCAGGATTAATTCTTTTGTAAGTTAATAATTTATGTCCATATTAAACATTAGGAATAAGTTCGTTTGTTGTTTTGTCATTTTTCTATTTTGCTTACAGTCTTCAGCGAAGCGAGGATGGATTAGTTAGTGCATTATTAAATAACGCAATACATTAACATAATGTCGTAATCGTATCGTTGCCGTGAATACTAAATGAGAACTAGATCTAGGCTAAACAATTCACATTGAATTCAATGCCACGGTACAGTTCCGGTCAAGCCTGTTTTGTATATAAATAAATAAATGGCCAAGTTCGAGTTGGATATATACGAGCTTTTAAGCTTTTGTTATTTTTAAATAATTTAAAAAAATTAATAAATATTTTTTTTATGAATTTTGTCGGAAGATATAAACGGTGAGGCAGTCAAGTCAGTCAGTCTCAAGTTAGAAATGAGCTGATAGTCTTCAGACAGCTGAACAAATCTTCACAAATTTTTTGCTAGAACCCATCTCAGTTAAATTATCTTTCAAACAAATAAAACCGCATCAAAATTGGTCCATTATTTTGGGCGCTACGATGCTTCAAACATATAGACTTTGGCTGCTTGTTTCATCTAGGTTTGAAAGATAAAGCAGATTTAATTTTAGACAAATAGACAAACTCTTAATTTTAGTTTTAAATTTAATAAATACGTCTCTCAAATTTAAAATATTCTTATAGTACTCATAAATATAATATTTAATATACTAATTGACAGGTGTTGCAATTATTTTAAAATATCTAATGATATTTAATAAACTAATATATAAAATAAAAACATACTAAAAATGACTTGTGACGTCACTTGTTTAGAAATCAAACAAGTTTACAAACATGTAATATAATCCTTACTATTATACTATATTTTACTATGTATAATACTAGTCGACTTCGTCCGCGTGTAGCTCCGCTCCTATTGGTCTTGGCGTGATGATATATAGTCTATAGCCTTCCTTGATTAATGGCCTATCTAACACTGAAAGAATTTTTCAAATCAGGCCAGTAGTTCCTGAGATAAGCGTGTTCAAACAAAGAAACTCTTCAGCTTTATATATTAAGTATAAGATTTTAAATGCGAAAGTAACTCTGTCTGTCGCGCTTTCACGCCAATACTACTGAACCGATTTAAATGAAATTTGGTATAGAGATAGTCTAGAGCCTGAGGAAGCATCTGCTACTTTTAATGCATAAAAAGGATTGAAAGGGTCCCCCCCTCCGTATCTCCTTAGTATCGCTATTCCACGCGGACGAAATCACGGGCACCTATTTTCGTATATTTTTATTAAATAGTTCGTTTATTTTATACTAGTGACTCGCCTTTGCTTCTCTATATCATTTTTGATACAATTACAGCAGTGCAGGCGAGTGTTTCAATTAAGCCTACACCTTGGTCACAAGTCCAAGGCACTGCTTAGGTTTGTCTGGTAATTGTTAGAGATCATATTTGATTATTTATCGGTTCAGTAGAAGTATCTCCGTTGCGTTTACCCAATAGTCCAATATCACACCTCCCTCTTAATGTTTTCAACATACCCTCCCTCCTCCTCATTATCTCAGAGTTATATTTTTGCAATTTTATTTAATTCCTATGTAAATAATATTCAGGCGTTTCCAGTTTAATAAACATATTTCACTAGCAGCGAAACCCGGCGCTGCTCGGGTTAAAATACATCGCATGTTTAATGAAATAAGAAATATATAAGGATATATTTTTATTCCTCAAACATATTTCGATTATAATAGTTTGCACTCATTTTAGAATTATGTCGATCATTCCAGAAATTTCTAGAACTTTCTCGAACAATCTAAATAGATTATAATAGTTTTACACATTTCGGAACTTTAGAATATTCTAGAAATTTCTAGAATTTTCTCGAACATTCTAAATAGATTATAATAGTTTTACACATTTCAGAACTTTAGGTTATTTCAGACATTTCTAGAACTTTCTCGAATATTCTAAATAGATTATAATAGTTTTACACATTTCAGAACTTTAGGTTATTTCAGACATTTCTAGAACTTTCTCGAATATTCTAAATAGATTATAATAGTTTTACACATTTCGGAACTTTAGGTTATTTCAGACATTTCTAGAACTTTCTCGAATATTCTAGATCTATTATAATTTTGAGATCTTTTCATAAGTCCTCATGCGTTAGGAAAGGATAGAAATATACGCCACCCACAACCATCCACTTCCACCCACCGCGATCAAACTCCCTTACTACCACCACCTGGAGACCAAGGGGTATTTACCACCCCAAGCGGTAGTTGATTGAGGTTGGTTGTGATAGAGAAAACTGTGTATTTACGTACTAACAAAGCACCTTGAAAACTAAAAGAAACTGATAACATGAGACACACATGTATTTTCTTACAAGTCGTCATAAAAAGAAACTTACACTATAAAATTCAACTAATTACACTTCAACTAATTTGAAATCGAAAGTTGTTTTTGCAAAAGTATTTAACGCTTGTCCTTTAGAAAAACCTTAACTGGTCTTACTTGATGGAGGAGGTGGAGGAAGTGGAGGAAGTGATTTAATTCAATGTCTCTATCCACATGGACGGACATGCAAACTCGTTGTGAAAGTCAAGTCAATGTACGGAAAAACGTTTGATCATCTTTATTATGTAATTGTTACACTAACGTGAGACGGAGTGATCTATTTGTTTGGTCAACTAATCGTGTGTTTACAGCATACTAGTGACACGCCCCGGCTTCGCATGATTTCTCTACTATAACATGCATCTTATACTAATATATAGAGCTGAAGAGTTTGTTTGTTTGAACGCGTTAATCTCAGGCACTACTGGTCCGATTTGAAAAATTCTTTCAGTGTTAGATAGCCCATTTATCGAGAAAGGCTATAAGCTATGTATCATCACACTAAGACCAATAGAAGCGGAGCTACATGCGGACGAAGTCCTTATATAAACCTTCCTCGTGAATCATTGTTTATTGATGAAAACCGCATCAGCAATCCGTTGTGTAGAATACTTTTTAGGGTTTCGTACCCAAAGGGTTATTAAGACTTTGCTGTCCGTCCGTCTGTCTGTCTGTCACCAGAGTGTATCTCATGAGCCGTGATAGCTAGACAGTTGAAATGTTCACAAATGATGTATTTCTGTTGCCCCTATAACAACAAACACTAAAAACAGAATAAAACAACATACAACAAATGAGATTTTTTTGCCAAATATTGGTACGGCACCCTTCGATAATCCGACTCGCACTTGGCCGGTTTTTTACTTAATCATTAATGTAAATGATATGCAATGTAATTACACGTCCAATTAATCATGTAACACGATCTTTATCGTTTTAAAGAAAGAGAAAGTGTTTAGCACACTAAATTTATGGTGTGCTTGACCTTTTATGTAAGTTAATGTTAAAATAGAAAAGACTGATTGTTCTTGTACATTGTTAACTAACCTCTACAACTGTGGTCTATAACAAATTGGCCATATTCTATTAATTAATCAGTAATTTTTTTTTAAAAATAGGATTAGTAGATCCTGAGAAACCCTTCAATTTACAAAATTACCACCTAATGGCACATAAATGGCCATATCTTTTTAATTATAATATTTATGGCAACACCACATAACCTATGTTACCCGGATAGGATGTAACTTTCTATCAGTGAAAGAATTTTCAAAATCGGTTCAGTAGTTTTCGAGCCTATTCGCAACAAACAAACATAGAAACAATCAAATCTTTCCTCTTTATATAATAGTGTAGATCACTGATAAAGAAAGAAATAAGTAAAATATGTATGCATACACAATCCTGGTCATTATCTTTACCCATGAAACAAATTAAAAATAACTATCCATTGTACAGCGACATATTGTACAAATATTCACATAACTACAAAACATAATTGTGATTATTCTCGTCAGAAACTCGTAACAGTGACATAAACCTCAAGGTGTTACTCACGCGTTTAATATAATTAACTCTATGCTAATTATGTGAGTAATGAACATTTAGCGCAGTTTTGAGACAACTTTTTAATTTATGCATATTTGCTTACAAGTTACGACCCGCTCTCGTTTCACTTTGTGAACTTAACGGACAACAAGACCCGCGCGACTTCGTTCGCGTGTTGCTCCGCTCCTATGGGTCGTAGCGAGGTGTTAAATAGCTTAAGTTACTCCTTATTATATCAGCTATCTGCCAGTGAAAGTCCCGTCAAAATCGGTCTAGCCATTTCAGAGATTAGCCGCAACAAACAGACAGACAAAAATTATAAAAAATGTTGCTTTGGTATATGTAGCGTGTGCACTTAGTATAAAGCGGTTTCTCAAATTTTATTTATTTGTATGGATTAACATTTTAATTATTTTATTTCCAGACACGATGCATCCGAAGTACATCCAATCAAGTTTCATCCTCATAATAACTCTAAAATTGACCTCGTCGGTTGAAACAAATGCGCCAGTGTACGAAGTTATCAATGAACAAGCCAGAATAGACGATAAAATAAGATTATCGAGCAATCCAGGAGTATTACCATATGGAAATCCTCTGGCTGGTAATTCTAAACAAAATGCGAGAATTCACATAAGTAACCAACAAGCCATGTTTAATGCGGAAAGAATAAGACAACACAAGGCACAATTACAAAGATGGAATCAAAGTCCTAAAATAAAAGACAGTTATATGAAAGCATATCATGAATTACAAGAAAATCATCAACTAGAACTTGAGCAGCAACAGGCGACGTTAAATGATAGCCCTGTCACTTCTCCAAGACCAACTAGAACGAGACAGCGAGGTCAAAATATAAAAGTACAAAATAATGAAGAAAATCCAACAGAAAAACAAACTAACCTAAACAGATTACAAAGCCAAAGAAAACAACTACCTAGAAGAGGTCCTCAACGAATTGATCCTCTAAAACAGTCAAACACGGACTCGATTAAGGATTCAAGAAACAGAAACCACAGATCCTATGGTTCTATCAACTATAACCAACAGTTAGAACCAAAAGGATATAATTCAGTATATATTTCTCAAGAATCTATCTACGGACAAGGTATCACCATAAAACCGAATGGGAACATCGGTTTTAAACAGCAAATAAAGGAATCTCCAAAGTTGTATACAGAAACAATACCAAGCATCACAAAATCTTCATTGCCACATTTAGATCATAAATTTACATCAGTACAAGAAATAGAAGCACTCAATTCATTATTAGCCAAGAATCCAGAACAGCAGTTGTCAGAATTTACGACACTCATAAATTCGGGTAATAACGACGAACTCAATAAAGATGTGCCAGTTGATTTTTATTTCTATCTTAAAAATCCATCACAGCAAAATGTTGAAAAAACAAAATACACGTCCTACGCTAATGCCTATGTTCCTGTCATCAAAGATCATACGCCAATCACAGAAGAAGTCGACGATATAGAGGATCCTAGTATAAAACAACCAATAAATCAACTACAACCAACAGAAGCACCAAAAGTAGAAACAGCAACTACAAAAAGCAATAATTACTACAAAGTTGAAGTTGCAAGTCAAACCATACGCGATGATCATAAAAAACCATTCTTGCATTATGGTTACCATGACAGCGATAAAAGCGAAAGATATTTACATCACAACGCTCAAACTACAGGCGTGCAGCATCTACTAGAAGATGGAACAGAAACATCAGCATTCGAAGATAATGTAAGTACTAACGTTCGTAATAAGCGTTCTAACTTAGAAACAGAACCATTTCTTTTACCAGATAATTCTACAAATGTGACAGACACACCTACATCCGAAGCCCTTATAAGACTAAATCCGTTTGCTAAGAAACGTGATAGCGATCTTAATGTTTTTCTATCCAACTTTCCGATAGGTGAGGCGTCGTACAACGATTATGATTACGATTATAAATCTAGACAGAAATTGCAATCGTTTTACGATGACGAAGAGTATTATGACGATTTCAGTCCATCTGATTACGACTTTGGTTCTAAATCACAAAGTTATCGTCCAGCTTATGAAATAGAATCGAAAGGCAGTTTTTCGAATAAATTACGTCATTTTCGAAGGCCTTTGCCTAATTTATATGGGACGCCGCCTTCGACTTCTTATGGTGTTCCTATTTACGGTTCATCCTTTACTACTCCTCAAAGTTATTTTCCCACTAAATTAGAAACGATTAGGACTTTTCAAAACATTGAACCTGTTTACATGTTAACGCAATCACAATTAAAAGACCTAGTGGGACATCATAATCTAAATATTGAACATCTAGACGTATATCAATTAGGTAAGGAGAATAAAGCTAAAAAAAACTTGATTTATCCTAGAAAGTTTAAAAAGCGATATCCTTTTAGACACGTCAGAAACAACTTGTTCAAGTTACATAAGTTTCATTCATAATTAATGTTATATATGTATTTATTATTAGTGTTAAGTTATTTATTTGTCTTGATTGTTTATTGTAATAAAGTTATTTATTTTTAAGTGCTTTTTTAATTTTCTATATAGATGGCTTCATTTTATTATTTATCTATACCTACTAATATATAAAGCTGAAGAGTTTTTTCGTTTGAAAGCGCTAATCTCAGGAGCTACTGGTCCGATGTAAAAAATTCTTTCAGTGTTAGATAGCCCATTTATCGAGGAAGGCTATAGGATATACATCATCGAGCTACGACCAATAGGAGCGGAGTATCACGCGGACGAAGTCGCAAGGGTCGAGTAGTTAAAAAATAAAATTGTAGTGGGTAAAACAGTTTACATAATGTACTCAGAAAATTATGAGGAAAGTTAAAGTAATCAATGTATTAAGTACATTAAATTTTTTTTATGATTGATAAGGTACAAACGAACAGATGGTCCATCTCATGGTAAGAGGCCACCATCGCCACCAGTAGAAAAAAACGCTGCAGTTTCAATGGACCCTGAGCAAGAGCCCAGAGTCCACTAGATTCTCAGCATTAATGGGATGGGAGAGGCAGGGAGTAAGTCTGGTCCACATGTGACTCTCCTGGAACGCTTCAATAACACTTGAAGAGCAGATCCCTTACTTTTTTAATAAAATTATATAGTAAACAATTATATACTTACACAGTAAAACTAAATCTTAGGATAAATTTAAGCTTTTTTAATACAATGATTAAAAAGTTAATTTTTACAGTATTTATCTGTTGGTTTGGAAGCTAAAAACAATAAAATATGTGTAAGGAACTTCAAGTCAGTTTAAAGCCTTATTCCATGAATTTCGCATATAAATATAATTGGAACCAATCGACAAAGCTATTTTGATTGGATTCCGTTGTGCAACGATAACACAGTATAACATTTTATAGCCATATAAATATTAATATGTATAATATGATATCAATCAAAATTTATTTTTTATGTAAAAATCACAATAAATTCAAGTTAAAATTTTGTGAAATACGAGTGCTAATATTTATAGAGAAATATTTTTTATAGATTAATTAATAATTTAATTTTATATAAAGCGTACGAAATTAATTTAATATTAAAAAATAATCATGTAATTGACTTCTAAGTTCTGAATATACAGAATGGATTTTTGAGACGGGTCAGTAAGGGCAGGTACCTTAACCGTTATAGTTACAGGAAAACGTTCCTAAGAGACTATCCATCACTTTTTAAGATATTCTGAACTGCATCTACAGATTTTTGAGAAAATGTACGGTTAGCGAGAAAAGTGCTAAAATCCAAAAAAAAATTATTTTTTATGCCTATCGATCCTACTTCGTATGGGGATCAAGAGACTCTATGAGACCATTTAAGGTTTGAGTACTAGAAATGTCAGAAATGGCCAAATACATTTTCCATACATTTCGTACTGAAAAACGATAAATTAACTCGTAATATTGTTATTGCTAAACAATCCTATTTGTTACTGTGATTAAAAGATTATTTAAGGCTTGTATTTTATAGCATTATACATATAAAGTAGCCTATGTTACTTTTAGACCTATAAGCTATAAATAAATAATAATATAACATACAAAAAGTATGCAACAAACACTTTTTCGCGTTGTATCTATGTGTATGAAAACATTGATTAAAAAAAAGTTTTCTCAACTTCTAATAGAACAATTTATTAGAAGAGAAAAGTCAGCACACACATGGTTAAGTCGACAAATATCTCAGAGAAGCGAGATTACGTCTCCAAATGTAATCCTACTAATATTATAAACGCGAAAGTTTATAAGAATATATGGATGTCTCGATGTTTGTTACTCTTTCACGCAAAAACTACTGAATGGATTTTCATGAAACTTTACAATAATATAGCTTACACATCAGAATAACATACAGGCTATAATTTATAATGATATAGTGTGATTTATCAGAAATATAGCTGGTTAAACCGCGGGGCGCAGCTAATATTATCTAATGCATAGATAACAGTGAGAGTGAATCCTATTATTAGTCTGTTGGTGTTGGTGATGCTTCATGACACAGCATGACCATCGATTTCAACTTCCTGATAGATGTTTAGTTTGATAGGAGTCCAATTGTTATTAGATTCTTACATAAAACTGATAAATCATCCGAATAATATACTAGCTGCACCCCGCGGTCTGATGTTTCATGTTGCAATTAATCAAAAGATTTATCGTTAACATTAGTTTAAAAAACATTTATCTATATTTAGACTACATCTCGGATAGTTTTCTAGTGATTTTTGTACAACGACCCGCCGAAAACGTGTATTAAGAAAATTTTTAACCAAAAGAAATATTTAAACAAATTCATATTTTTTTAAATTGTAATTTTTCATCTACCATCCCCAAAACACTAATTTATTTTTATAGAAAATCTATGTTTTACCATATTAATTTTTAAAATTTGGTGTGACCTACCTTTATGAGTTAGGTGTATGAAAAACAGATGTTGACTGATACTAAGACCTACCCGATATGAATACAATATTTCATTAAAATCGGTCGAGCCGTTTCAGAGGAGTTTGGTAACAAACACCGTACACGAGAATTGTATATATCTATACTAATATATAAAGATAAAAAGTTTGTTCGTTTGAACGCGCTAATCTCAGGAACTACTAGTCCCATTTGAAAAATTTTACCAGTGTTAGATAGGCCATTTATCGAGGAAAGCTGTAGGCTATATATCATCACGCTAAAACCAATAGGAGCGGAGCTACACGCGGACGAAGTCGCGCAGGTCGACTAGTTACGTTAATTAACTAACTGTAACGATATTAAACTTTCTATACAGAACATTTAGAACATAAATAAAGGACACGAGACACAAATCGTGAGTACTTTCTAAATGACGTTTCCAGAATTTAGAATTACAGAAAGTCCATTCGAGATGAGTTACCTAATGTTCTTATGTAATATATAAGTAACTATTGTCTGTTCAATAAAAGTATTTGTCATATAACTTATGTGGTTTAGTTACAGTCATTAAATAAAAAAAGTACATTCTGACTTATTATTTAGTAATATTAGCAAATTATTGGATTTATTAAAACATTTAGTATAAACATATAACTAACTGACCGGGCTGATGATGTTTTACCATAAGCATTATTTCTAGTAGACTACACTTATCACTTAGGGATTTAAAAAATAGTAGACCAATTATCAGACCTATATATATATAATAACATACACAAAAAAAATCAAATTTTGTCAAGCTGTTTTGGTGGAGTTTGGTTACAAACACTGTGAAACGTTGTTTTGCCATATAAGTTGTAAAAAATTGGGGTGGTCCACCCTTATCACTTAGGGGTTTAAAAAAATAGATGTTAACCAATTCTCAAATCTACCCGATATGCACAAAAATTTCATAATAATCGGAGGAGTTTAAAAACAGTGTGACACAAGATTTTTATATATATATTAGTCGACTTCGTCCGCGTGATGCTCCGCTCCTATTGGTCGTAGCGTGATGATATATAGCCTATAGCCTTCCTCAATAAATGGGCTATCAAACACTGAAAGAATTTTTCATATCAGACCAGTAGTTCCTGAGATTAGCGCGTTTAAACAAACAAACTTTTCAGCTTTATATATTAGTACTAGTCGACCCGCGTGACTTCATCCTCGTGTAACTCAGCTTCTATTGGTTTTAGCGTGATGCTAAATAGCATATAGCCTTCCTCGATAAATGGGGTAACTAATAATGAAAAATTTTTTAAAACAGACTAGTAGTTCCTGAGATTAGCGCGTTCAAACAAACAAACTCTTCAGCATTATATATTAAGTATAAGATTAGATAACATGTAGTCTAACATATTTTTAACTTCTTTCAAATCAATTTTGTACTTTCCTCAGTCATCGTGGAGAGATATTAGTATTAAATAATAATATCTTAATATTTAAAATAATAATAAAATAAATTTGCGAAGAAATATTTGTCTTATTTTTTAACTAAAGATAATATTTACACTATATCAATTCAGTAGCAGTAACGTTCATATAGTATATACAGTATGCTCCACGAAAGATGAAACTCAAACATTTCTTGTTCAAACCGAAGTGTAACTTATGAGCCGAGATGTATATATTTATTACTAATTACTAACTATTAGTTACTGACATTTTTAGTATTTAGAAGTAAGTACCAACTAACTTTATTAACTCTCTATAACATTAGAAAAAATATTTTAAAAAATTCCTGATGCCTGTTAGTTAATAAAACAATTATTTTCTTTCCAGCTTCATTACGCAGCGAACTACGAGTTCGGTTATAGAGTAGATGACCACGACAGCGGGAACTATTATGGTCACCGTGAATCCAAAAAAGGGAAGAGTACTAAAGGACAATACCATGTATTACTACCAGATGGCAGGATGCAACAGGTCAAGTATTCTGCTGGGCCAGATGGCTATCATGCTGATATCAGTTACGAATTACAGTAAAAAGGTGATTTTCAAATCTACTTTTGGTTCTCGTTCGTTAAATCGTTGGACTACAAATATTTCAAAACCAAAATTACAAATTGCTTGTGATTAAAAAAAAGTATCAAATATTCAATCTTCGTGATATTTCGTCTATATCAATCACAAATTTAAACATGCTGTATATCTGACACTATTTTTCGTCACTTAACATTTTGTCATAATATATTTTTTAAGTTTTTAATTTAATTTAATTTAAAATTAATGTAAGTACAAATAAAACACAGTAAATAAAAATATTTATTTAGAAATAATATACAAAAATAATTAGTATTTATCCTTGTTGAGATACTTATGTGGAAGCTTCTAGAAAAGAGGCTGAACTATATCTGTAAATATATAAAAAATATAATACATATATAGAAAAAACAAATAACATTGATTAGGGGCCATTCATTTATTACGTTAGACTATTTTCGCTACTTTTACTCATAATAGGGGATTATAAGAAAAAATAAGGATAGTCCGACCCCCTCCTACCTGTTCGATATTTATTACGTAAGAATCTAAAGGAAAAATAATTATTTATTTGTAAGTACTATCGAGACTCCCTCCCACCCCCTTGTAAGCAAAAATAAGACATGGTCGACTCCCCCTCTAAATCGTCTTAGGTAATTAATGAATGGCCCCTTAGAAAAAAATTCAGATTTTTTACCTTTTGTGTGACCACAGTCGACTCGTAACACAAAATGGCGTGTCATATCCAAATGTAACAGTATAAATATGATTTTCCCCCCAAGTAAAGAGAAATCAGAAAGTTTTAACGTGGTGACATTTTCGTAATTTAGTTATGTAAGTGTAAAGTAGAAGAGTACTTTAAAGAAACCTTTAATTAGTCTTTTTAGAGTAACTCATTATTATTCATTTACAATATTTGTTTGTTTGTACGCGCTAATCTCAGGAAATACTGGTCTGATTTGAAAGATTCTTTCAGTGTTGGATAGCCCATTTATTGAGGAAGGCTATAGGCTATATAACATCACGCTACGACCAATAGGAGCGGAGCTACACGTGGACGGAGTCGCGCGGGTCGACTAGTATAATCATAATCACTTATACACTTTAATAATATATAAGGAACGGAGTATAAATAAAACATAATATAGTATAATATACTATAATAATATAGTAGTACTATAATAATATAATATAGTATAATATACCTTAAACTTTAATACCTTCTATTTTTTTAAATAGACACCGCATTGAGATTATCATGATTAATCTTAACGAGCTGTGAACGCGTTGATGTCTTTTACTGGCCATTCCGTAGAGAAGAAAATATATATACTAATATTATAAAGTTGAAGAGTTCGTTTGTTTAGTAGAACGGGCTAATCTCAAAAATAGTGTAATTATCTCAAGAATAGTCCATTTTTAGGAAATAGGAATAGGAGAACTATATAGGCTATGTAACATCACGCTACGACTCATCGGAGTGAAGAATCTAAAATATTACAAGAAGATAACACGTAGAATGCAAAATTCCACTGGAACGAAGTCGGGTCGGCTGGTTAACTATAAATAGAAATGTTAAAGTTATGACGAAATATCCAAATTCATTTTATTTCTAAAAGATAATACATAAGACTGCATCCCGTGAGGGGACGGGTTAGAATACAATTCCCCTCTGCCGCTGGGAGAGCATCTCGTAAGCGCCGAGTAACCCAGCACCCCCTTGGTGGTAGGGGATCTGTCCCCCACCTGGCTTGCGACCACCAGCATGCGAATCCGACCGCCAAGTGTCTCTGACGCGTTCCAGCCGAGCCGCATGTGGGCCAGATCCACCCCTCCTTCTCCCATCCCTGCTGCGATTCCAATGAACACAGAGTTCTCTCTTGTTTTGTCGATGTCCATGGGCGACAGTGGCCACTTTCCATCAGATGGACCGTCTGCTCGTTTGTCCCTTGTCTATCATAAAAAAAAAGACTAGCCGATCCGCGCGACGTTGTTTGCATCACATAAGAGAGAGAGAGGGTTGAAGAGAGTGGGTCGTAGAATCTATAATACAATACTACAGGAGCTGAAAATGTTTTCGCCGTTTATGAAGCTCATTAATTCTCCGCTCCTATGGGTCGTAGCGTGATGTTATTTTTTCCATAGCCTGCGTCGATACATGCTATCCAACACAAAATGAATTTTTAATTCGTACAAGTAGTTCCTGAGATTAGCGTGTTCAAACAAACAAACTCTTCAGCTTTATAATATTAAGTATAGATATAAAAAATAGTCGTAGTTAGATATAAAACGAGCTGTGCACGCGTTGATGTCTTTTACTAGCACGACAGAAGAAGAGTTATATAATAAACTAGCTGTGCCCGCGACTTCATCCGCGTACTTTCATCTCCTTTCATTAACTTTGAATTTCATATTTCGAATCAACAGCCTAAACAATAAGTTTCATGCTTCTAGCTCTAAAAATGTCGATACTTCTATAAAACATTTCATCCCCCCCTTTCAACCCATTACCTCCCTTTTTTCGCATTAAATAGTAGCCTATATCCTTTCTCAGACTCTAGACTCTCTGTATACCAAATTTCATTTAAATCGGTTCAGTAGTTTTGGCGTGAAAGCGCGACAGACAGACAGTTACTTTCGCATTTATAATATTAGTAAGGATTGATTGTTCAATTATCGATATCGATAATTGACATCAAGTTACTGTAATTAAATCTGATAATAATTATCAACATGTGAATTCTATAGGTTTTTTTTTCATGGTAGTTAATATACAAACTCCAGTGACAAAAGTTTTGCTGATGTATTGTATCCTCGAAGATAGAGTGGGGAGGGGGAGTGAAGAAGAAAATGCTGCGGTTTCAGCGGACCCTGAGCAAGAGCCCAGAGTCCACTAGATCCGCAGCATTAATAGGATGGGAGAGAGAGGGGGTAAGTTTGGCAGTCTTTGACAAGTAGCGGCCGGATTTGTATACTAGTGATCGCAAGCTTGTAGGGGAACAGATCCCCTACCACCAAGGGGTTACTCGCCCCTTACGAGATGCTCTCCCAGCGGCAGAGGGGAATAGTATGAAAATAGAAGAAGTTATAAATAAATCAAAATTCTACTAACATTGGCGAGTCATTGCTAGTCGAAATTAAATACTATATTTGGTTAAAAAGATATAATCATATTATTTATATATGTAAATATATTAAACACACAACACTTAATGTATAATCTAAATATATTATATTAATATAATTAACTATATTATATGTTTACAATCGTAATTTGTCACAAATTTAAATATTAAGATTATTAATGTAATATTTTATTTCTTTATTCGTATTAAGATATTTATAGTACATTTTCTAAGGATAAGGCTGCGTTTCCACCTTACGTAGGTAAATGAAGCGATTCTATTGGGAAACGCAGCCTTACAAGACGTATCGCAATAGTCACTCCGGTCATATACTTATAAGTTGATTTAATCATTTTGTAAACTCTATGTTTTTTAAGTATAATATAATGAAACCTTTGGAAATCATATTTATGGGGTTGTGCAATATTTTTGGCTGTATTTTATTCCAAATTTGGGGTTTGTGCAAGATTATTTTTAACTATAATTCCAAAAGAAACAAGAAAGCAATGTAACATTATGTTAATATTTTGTAAATTGTAATTTAATTAGAATAATACTCATAAATGCAATTTGTACGTAAATAAATAAATAAAATAATATTTTTTAAGTCTTTTATTTTTCAAGCCTAGATATTAACATATAGCGCATTCAACTATTTATCTATTTCTGAAATGATTAAACAGTTATCTGTATGTTTATTGGCTTACAACGCAATACTTATTTACCTGTCAAGATGCCGCTGACTTATCAAAACAGAGCTTATAAGTTGATGAGCCTATATCCTGTGCTAGATGGATTGGCAATAAAGCACGTTGACCTTTTAGTGGTCTAGCAGAGGTCACAAACCTCTTATAACAGTGACCATAATTAGCAGTACGTTTCATTTAAAGAAGTTGGCACAGAATATCAAATATTCTGCGACCAAGCAGTAACCTAATAGTAGGTAGTTTTTAAAAGGTTTTTGTAACTTAATGTATTGAGTACCTACAAGTGCGCAGGCGTTATATCTTGCCACTTGATTAATGTGACTAGTTATGATCTAGAAATATTCATATAAACAACGAAAGTATTTGTTTAATATCATTTATTTATTTATTATTTTTAATTTAAAGTAAATTATCTTGCACAAGTCTCTCGTACTACATAATCATCAATTATTTATATATTATTAATGATAGATATATGTATATATATATAAATATTTATATTTATTACTATAACATATATGTATGTATGTATTCATGTATGTTAGTATTATTATATTTACGTTAATTTTTTTTTTGTCTCTTGGTTTTGCACTAACGTTCCCCGCTTTATGACACTTTCTCTCACTTTCGCAGGTTAAGTGGAAGAGATATATAAAATATTTTTATTTTTTTAAAAGATTACTAGCAGTACGGATCACATACTACTAGTATTCCCTTTACCCCTCCTAGTAAGTTTGCATGCTTGTGTCAGGAGTGGGCCACGCCAGTAGTCCAATGTCCGGGATTTGAACCCTCGACTTGTCGATCGTGAATTCAACGCTCGCACCATTGATCTACTGACGCTTCATTACAAAACAGACGTTCGTTATCAATCGTTAAAATAAAGAATAACTAATAATTAATGGAGATGTTCCTCTAATCATATAAATAATCATAATAGGTATACATGGGTGCGACCACGCTTCTAACTTGACCATTTCTATACCGATGCATTCCTCGGTTTGTCTGAATTATTTTCTTGTTTCGTCCTTTTTATTATTAGACCACTTTTTCACGTAGTCGGGTTGTAGTTTTTAAACTATATTTTTTTATTTAATAGTTTTCCATTTCCTGATCGATGGAGATAACCTTTATATTCTCATATTGAACCGTAATGTTGGTTTTTATTCGCTTAAAAGAGTGAATAACTGCAACGACAGGACCGCGCGGTTTAGTCCGACCGCATTTTGAACATATATGTTGACTTAATCAATATGATATATACATATTTGTAATGTGTGATACCAAACACGTGATAATTATCTCAGTTTATTTTTTTTCTTGGCTATAATCTGAGGTATAAAAAAAATTAAAATTTTTATAGCCTATGTCACCCGCGCCATTATTACGAATCTATTGACACTTCACTCATGAAAATTGGTTAAGTAGTTTAGGCGCTAGAGTGGAACATACAAACATACATACATAGATACATACATACATAGACTGCCAAAATCATTACCTTCCTTTTGGCTTCGCCCTAGTCGGGTAATAAAGAATAACACAGAACACTCTTAGCGCGATAAACACTATTTATACAAAAATCACGGACAATAAATACTTATAGAGATCATGAAAATAAAGCAAATTAATAAATTAAGTGTGTTTTAGTACTACTTATGTAGAATTGTAATAAAAATCAATGATAAACTGATATTTTTGTGCTTAATTTTGGTAAAATTTACACGCATTTTGGTCTTAACAGCTGACGAGGGGTCAACGCACGTTATTGTCAATCCATTTGGCACAGACTATAGTTGACTTTAAAATAAACCAAACAAATATTGTTAACTTGTCATATAAACTAAATTCAAGACAGATTCTTTAAAAAAAAAAATTTTTTTTTTTTCAAATTTGATTTAAGCCATTTTGAAACATTTCGTAATAAAATAAAATTTACAAAAATGATTTTTGGAAATACAATATACGGGCATGCAATCAGTTAGAAAAAAAGGTATTTATCAATATTAATTAGAAAGGAAGTTTTTTACTTCTCATACGACTTATATATTGAAGATGAGTAGCCATATTGTATTATAAATGTGAGAGTTTATTTGTTTGTTACATCAATCACACAATAACGGCTCAACGGATTTGAATAGAATTTGGCACTTAGATACTTTAAAGTCTGAATTAACATATTTCTATTTTTATTTAATCACTGATTTAAACATATTATGTTTTAAAATACCTTATTATAATCATGCCAACCCTGGTCATGTCAATACTGATCTATTAAAAAAGTAGCTAGAAATGACTAAAATGATTATAAAGCTAGACTTAAATTAGGGACTAACACTGTTTACTATATTTAAGGCGGCGCGGGCGGCGGGGGTAGTGTTAGTTGCGCCGCCGGGAGAGGCAGTCGTGATGTAGTCGTATTGAAGAGAGCGGCGTACGCGCGCGGAATACACCCCCTGTAACCCCTTTATTGGTTAATAGTATCCCATATCCTGTGTGTACTATTTCCCAAGGCCTAGTTACTTGACCCTTCCCTGACGAAATCGGACTAGTGGTGAAGTGCGAACTATTTAGAACCATTTTGTGTTATTGTGCGAAACGTGTAACGGACATGCCCAAACAAGATTAGAAAGAAGATAAGAAATCATCAAGAACTTGTGAGTACTGTGTGTCTTTATCACCTAACTGACAATAGATAACGCTTAATTTAAAGGAGCTGAATCCGGGCCCAGCCAGCTTCCACAACTTAGGGCTACTTTTTATCCCAGAAAAAATCAGTTTCTGCGAGATAATAAAAAAAGATTTATTTGAAAACCTAAATATCTTGATCCGCGTGTAGCTCCGCTCCAATTGGTCTTAGCGTGATGATATATAGCCTGTAGCCTTCCTCGGTAACTGGACTAACCAACACTAAAAGAACTTTTCAAACCCGACCTTTCATTTAATGTAGGTTATGTCAGAATTCATTCAGTAATTTTTGTGTAAATCTCATCATCAATCGCTAATCTCAGGAACAACTGGTCCGATTTGAAAAATTCTTTCAGTGTTAGATAGGCCATTTATCAAGGAAGGCTATAGGCTATATATCATCACGCTAAGACCAATAGGAGCTGAGCTACACGCGAACGAAGTCGCGCAGGTCGATTAGTTTATGAATAATCTTTCCGCTGTCTGTTCATTCGGATTCAAGAGGAAGGTTCATATTCTGCTTATACGTTATAATACAAAAAAGACAAAAATATTTTTCTCTGGCTAACCTGACGAGATAGATCAAATTAATGTACTACGTAATTATAGATTGCAAACATCGATAAAATAGTACGATGGTCTGTACATTGCACCCGGGCGTAGCCGGGACAGATCGCTAGTGCTTAATAAAATAATTAACGTACAGTTTTCAAACATACCTAATAAATGTAATGAATATTTTACTTTATATATGTCGGAAACTTAAAAAGGATGTATGACCTTTTTAAGGACCACCTGACGTGCAGGTGGTACGCGCAGGTGGCTTGAGGCGCACATGCAAATGACACGTGCACCACTCCCAACATATACATATTAAAAACAGTGTTTGTTTAAATATTTATTTATAAATTAATCTCGTTTACACTTTTTCGCATGTATATCCTCCTCTTCCAGCGGACGCTTCAGTGACTTACTCAAGTTACTCAAGCTCCGCAGCTCGTTGGTGATACCCCGTATTTTGGCCAGGGAGGAGGATGTTTTGGCAGCAACATTCGACGTGGCGGGTGCTGGGGCTGACTCCATATCGTCTGATATTGTGGGTAGATTGATCACTGGTTTCCGTGGTTTTATGTTTGGCAATACTGTGAAAAAGAAATTAAAATTAAAACGCTGAATGCGTCTGTGTTCTGTTCTTCACCTGTAACTTTGGCGCTTCGAAATAGATTAACGAAAAGATAGATCTTTAGATAGTCTATCTTTAGCTAGACTGAAGCGATAGTTCGATCGGGAAAATCAATATATCATGCTCAGCCAGTCGCGACGTGCCTCGCTCGAGGCAAACACACGCGCCGCCTCGCCCGAGCATGCCTTAGACCGACTCAAGCGTTGTCGGTTTTTGTCCCCAAAACGCCAAAGACGCCGCAGAACGCCGGTTGCGTTTCTCCTCACTTGTTCGTTGATGCGCAATGCCCCGATTATACTAATAGAGGATAAGAGAAGATACATATAGAAATATAAGTCAGGAAATGATAAAATTTCCGTTTTTTTTTCTTTACAAGCCGTAGAATCATTAGAAAGGCAGTGGGGGCGGTAGCTTTCCGAACGTGCGGTCTCATGGCGATATTGAGCGAAACTGGCTCGGCCTTGTGCGTCTGCCTCGATCCAAAAAATGTACACATTGAGGCTGCCTCACGAAGCAACCGTCCCGCGACAAACGTCTAAGGTTCAAGAGGCCGCTTCCCTACACGGTGGTCGGACCAAGTTACTAATTCACATTCACAGGCCTCCAAGTGACCACAGGTCTAAGGAAAGCCGAGGACAGGACGGACTGGAGAAAGTTCATAAAGACCCTGACCCAGATCCTGGACCAGTGTGGACACAACCTTCAGCAATGGAGCAAACGACCGAGAAGAAGAAAAGTGTTCTAAAAAGGATGAAACAAGAGTATAATTCTGATAGAAACCCAGAAATGCATAGGTATAGAAATGGTCAAGTTAGAACCGTGGTCGCACTCATGTATACCTACTATGATTATTTATATGATTAAAGGAACATTACCATTAAACAGACATGGCTTACCATGTCTGTTTAATGGTAATGTTCCTAAGTATTACTTACTTTGATTCTGACTCCTTTTATTGGTACCGATGGGTAGAACAGATAGATCCAACTTGATCTGACTTCCAAAATGACGTAGCGGTTGTGATCCAGATGCTTCACCAGTTGCCGTAGCTAAAATAAAAAAAATAAAAAAATATTTTGAATATATTAAAAATTCTTTCACCATTAGAAAGCTACATTATCCCTGAGTAACATAGGCTATATTTATTACAAGAAAACATTAGAGACCCTCAGAAATTGTTACTAAAACCAACCCAAGGTATAAAAAAATTAACTATAAAATGTCTTTCATCGCATGCGCTGCAGAAAGTATTGATGATACAACAAAAAATTGTTCTACAATATTATAGAACATATCAATATCTACAAAAAACTCCGCGAGACCATATGTCCAACTATTGCAGTTAAGTCACTATAACTACTTTTTTACATTTTAAAAGTTGATAAAAATGCCTATTAAAATCAGACCATGTTACCATACCTTTGTATTAATTCTTATCCAA
Source organism: Limenitis camilla (assembly GCA_905147385.1). NCBI lineage: Eukaryota > Metazoa > Arthropoda > Insecta > Lepidoptera > Nymphalidae > Limenitis > Limenitis camilla. Next base: position 9,976,676 of record LR990249.1, on the reverse strand, counting down.
ATAAATTATTTCGTATTGAAAAGATTTAATATTATACTAATTTAGGATGATAATTTTGACAGCTCACAATAGGGATGTGGTTGTAGATAATAGTTAGTGAATCTATTCGATTATCGATCATTACTCTCATAGAACTTGGAATCGCTACTTGCACGGTTAATACACAATTTAATACACAGCATAATGTATCATATTACAAAAAAACTATCTGTTTTGGGTTCCGTATCTATTATTATGTGTACGCTGTCCTTCCGTATGTTTGTCAAATGGCTGTATTTCACTAACTGTAATACCTAGGTAGAGAGCTGAATTTTTCACAGAGTGCTTTATTCTATTGCCGCTACAACAGCGGATAATAAATATAAATTAAAGCTTATCATTAAAGGGGATCCCTAATTTTTCCCCTTCATTACCCGTGTTCCTCCTACCAGTAGCAACAACAGTATTTTTTTGCTCGTTTACTCTATCCTGTGGTGTGTGTGTTTAGGGTGAAGTCAAATAAGAATTTATTTAATTGTCATTTAATACCTAGTTCTAATCATTGTCATACACATTTTATCTACACTCACTCGTATAATAGATAAAATAAAAGACAAATATTAAAACAAAAATGTATAAAAAACGAAGATTGTTAAAAATATTTACTATGTATATATAGTTAAAGACTACCTCAACAATAAAAGTGCTCGAAAGCTATTTTTGAGAAATAAACCATTAATATTCAAGAATGCAATAAAATATAAAAACTTTTTTTTATTTTCACATGATTTTTATTTATAAATGAGTGCAGTTATTTTTTACATGCAAAAGTTATTTTTTACATACTAATATAACATTATTTTATTTACGTCATCAGGGATTTTCGAAGATTAAGAACAAAAACTTGGTAGCAATTAATGAATGGAAATAAAATATACCTATCACATTCTTGATTGCAAATCCAACGAATAATTCGATAGTCTGTGGTTATCTGCGTTCGTAGTGTTTGGCACTTCACTACGGAAAGTGGGCGTTACCCGTCAATAAAGTACGACATTATCTGTAATACATAGTAGCGAAAAAAAATACGAAACTTCATATTCTTGAAGTGTCAAAATTATCATCCTAAATTAGACAAAGTATAGTAAGATATGTTAATATTGATAAATAATTTCACCAGCTATAGCTTTTCCTCCGGCCGCCTGGTTGGTGTGTGTAAGTTCAATATATCTTATATCATTATCTTCTATATGTTTCTTCATATCCGCTGTAAAATAAAAACTTACTTAATATTTAGCAAATCATTTTCAGTATAATTTAGCAAATATATAAAATTGTAGTGTCTGTTTGTAATATTAAAATAACCGCTTTTTACTAAGTGCACACGGTACATATACCAAAACATTTTTTTTACAATTTTTGTCTGTCTGTTTGTGGGAGCGGAACAACACGCGAACGAAGTGAGATAGTACACAATAAGTTTTGCATTTTATTTCATATTCTTTACTTCCTAATTTATATAATATTATAATATTGTAAAAATCAAGACGTACATTGCCATCTAGTGAGGAGTAGGGGAAAATAGAAACAAATATTTTACAACGCCATCTACTGATACGTATACAAAACAAATAACATTTTACGCCATCTAGCTTTGTTTTTTGGATCTATACAAATTTGCATATTTAAAGTTAATGTTCATATAATTATATTAGAAAAATGAAAGAAATTAAACGTAATGTCTAGTTTTCACATTTATATGTCGTGTTCTGGCGCCTTCTGACGATATTTTGAATCAATACAGCCACAGCTCTAGGAAAGGTAACATGTTTTCATTGTTCTCCCATGAGCTATCCGATTCTGATTCAAATCATGAAGAAGATATTCAATTTATGATGCTGGCAACTTAGTATCATAAATCATATTATATTGTACAATTTCAATTAAGTCGTCTATACTTGAAAGTGATCCAACCAAGTTGAACCAAGAGGGGACAATAGGGAACTGACGCGTCACAACACGACACTGGCGGCTGCACAGTGTCTGACGTGTCATGAATTCATGATGGCGCCGCTCCCCCGACCCTCCGCTCTGACTCAACCGGAATCGTTGCTGATACGACACGACACAAGCCAATCACATATAGATCACAACATAGTTGAATATGTCTTAAATGTGATGTGACGTCACGCTTGAGCATATGATAAGTTTAACCGAAGGCGCGACATTGATAGAGTAACGACGTACACTAGTATTTTAATAAAAATTACTTTTTTTTTTACAGTAAAATCATTATTAAAATCAAAAGATACCTAATATCTATTCCCACTATAATGACAGGTTGGGTCGTAGGCCTGTGTTGCCAAGTTAATATTTAAAATCTCCCTTTAAATAATTTAATAACGCTTACTCAATCAAATTATTCTAATTATATTTAATATCGATATATTGTATAAATATTTTAAAAGCATTGATATCTTTCAACAGTTATATTTGATTTTACGTAAGGGATTCGATCATCATCATCATCATTTCAGCCATAGGACGTCCACTGCTGGACATAGGCCTCCCCCAGAGATTTCCAGTACGACCGATCACCTGGTGCATCTAGCGGCTCCCTGCCGACCTGACCAGGTCGTCTGTCCATCTTGTGGGAGGCCTTCCAACGCTTCGGCGTCCTGTCCGTGGTCGCCACTCGAGAACCTTTCTGCCCCAACGGCCATCGGTTCTACGGGCTATATGCCCAGCCCACTGCCACTTCAACTTACTAATCCGCTGGGCTATGTCGGTGACTCTGGTTCTTCTACGGATCTCCTCATTTATGATTCGATCACGTAGAGAAACCTTATAGTCCTCTCCATAGCGCGTTGAGCGACGTGGAGCCGGCGTAAAAGGCCTTGAGTGAGAGACCACCCGGGGATTCAATATAGTTTAGATATATTAATTTAATAACAAATAAAAACGTACCAATACAGTTTTGCTGCGACTTCTGTTTACTCTGCAGCTCCCGGATATACTTTGACTGTAACGCCAGACGTTTCTTGTTTACGCACATCTGAAATTGTTTACCAAAATTTCAGTTATTTAAATAAAAAAATCCAATATATTACAATTATTGTCTGTCTGTCTGTCTAATCTCTGAAATGGCTGGATCAATTCTGACAGAACTTTCACTGGCAGATAGCTGTAGTAACAAGGAGTAACTTAGGCTATTTAACATATCGCTACGACCCATAGGAGTGGAGCAACACGCGGACCAAGTCGCGCGGTATAAATATATAATATTTTTTTTAAATTAAGATTTTAAAAACATTGCAATTATAGATCAATAACACAAAATGTAAACATGTAACCACCCCCCCGGAATAGCACAACAATTTAGCTTTATATAAATAAATAATTTCTAAATTAATAATATTTCATCGCCGAGACATTGATGTCTACTCGGGAGGTCTAAGTTAGATCCCCCAGGTGTATGTCACCTCTGACTTTTCTGAATTATGTGTTTCATAAGCTATTAAATATCACTTGCTTTAACGATGAAGGAAAACATCGTGAGGAAACCTGGTTCCCTAAAGTTCTCTATTGGTGTGTAAAGTCTGCCAACCCCTATTGGGCCAGCATGGTAGACTATGGCCTAATAGTTTCCTCATTCTAAGGAGACCCAGCTCAGCAGTGGGCTATCAAAGGGTTGTTTAGATTCACAATAATAAATCACATCTCCATCCATCAGGTGTCGTTAGGGTCGGATTATAGAATGTTTATGTACTCTTAAGGAAGCGAGGGCAGATGAATCTAACCTGTTTGTACATCTTCTTGTATTGGCTTGCCACGAACAGCAACAATCTCTCGTTAGCCGCAGACCGACGTCGCATTCGTACCATTTCTTCACGTAACGCAATGGGCCCTAGAGAACCTGAAATTAAACACACTTAATATACAATTATAAACTACTGTACACTTTAATTTACTATTTTATCTTGCAACTAGAAGTCACCTAGTGGTCGAAATTCCGACTATAAATAATTTAAATTACTTTGACAATAAACAAAATAGTATATATCCGCGTGTGTGTTTCAAATACATGGTAGTGTGTAATGTTTTTTTTTTATTGATTTAATGTATTTTTTATGCATAATTTTAACCCCTTATTACATGAATTATGAAGATGATGGAAAAAAATTTTGTTACTGAAAACATCCTACTAATATTATAAACGCGAAAGTTTGTAAGAATGTATGGATGTCTGGATATATGTTTGTTCCTCTTTCACGGAAAATCTACTGAATGGATTTTGATGAAACTTTACAATAATATAGCTTACACATTAGAATAACACATAGGCTATAATTTATAGTGATATAATGTGAATTATCCAAAATATAACGATAAGTGTCCAGTAAGTAGGTAAAAATCTGCCATCCGCGAGCTATTCTGGCGTGCGCCGAAAAAACCGTTGGAGTTACACATATATAATGTACAATGGAAATGTTTATCATAAATAGTCCTACCAAAAAGCCCGCGAGAGCATATATCTATCTTTAATATGTACATTGTGTATACCATTATCGCCAAAATAGTGAATCATATAAATAACTGTAGTAACGAATTAATCCTTATATCAAAACAAATAATTCTATCGCATCTATCGTATTTAAAGTAGATGGAATTTTCTATAATTTATAATGATATAGTGTGTATTATCCAAAATATAGCGGGTGAAACCGCGGGGCGCTGGTAGTCATTATATAATTACAAGAAGTCATAATATATGGAATTGCATGCATTCTAGTGCAACTATATCCATATTTGGCTGCATATGCATTTTTGCCAAAAACATTATGGACCATATATGGCTTCAAATGAATTCAGATTCATCCCTTCCCCCCTTGCCGCATATAACGCCTTATATGACTTTAAAAGTTAATTTTTGTTTTTGAATTGATTAAATTATTGCCTTTTCGCAACCAACGTTGAATCCTTTACATCATTTAATCTATACTAATATTATAAAGAAATAAGATTTGTATTTTTGTATGTAACGAATAAACATAAAAACTACTGGACCGATTTCAAAAATTCTTTCACCATTAGAAAGCTACATTATCCCTGAGTAACATAGGCTATATTTATTACAAGAAAAAATTAGAGATCCCCAGAAAATCTCACTAAAACCAACACAAGGTGCAAAAAAAATAACCATAAAATATCTTTCATCGCATGCGCTGCGAAAAGTATTGATGATAGAACAAAAAAATGTTCTACAATATTATAGAACGTATCAATATCTACAAAAAACTCCGCGAGACCATATGTCCAACTATTATAGTTATGTCACTATAACTACTTTTTTATATTTTAAAAGTTGATAAAAATGCCTATCAAAATCAGACCATGTTTTCCATTCCTTTGTATTAATCCTTATCCAAATAAATTCAAAAGATATTACGAAAATAAAAATATCAATATAAACGAAAAATACACGCCGACGCGACGCGACGGGCCAGTGCAGTTCAATCTCGGTGATACTCGAAGTGCAGCGAGTGGTAGCGAGTAACGCCGAGGTAGAGGGGCACCGACATGCGCGAGAGCCAAAATGTTTTAAACTAAATATTCCACCCGTGCGAAGCCGGGATGGGCCCCTAGTATTAATATAATTCTCTCATAACTGATATTTATCAAACAAATTCAAATGAATAGTATAAGTAGTAGTACATATTGTATTCTACAAATTTTTTAAACTGTCAGTTCTTTCTTTCTTTGGGAATTTATTTATTTATTTATTTATTTCAACAAACTTATGCTATTTTTACAGGATAACCTAATGCAACAGCACAGTAACCTAAACATAATATCTATTATTTATTTTAGGAATTAGTCATATACTAGTCGACTCGTCCGGCTTCGCCCGGGTGCAATTTAACACATGTACTTAGCCGTAACCGCTATGTCCCTGCATTTTGAATCTGTAATATCTTCAAAAATATTCGTTTAAATTTCATGTTGTATAGGGCCATATTGATCTATATTAAATGTACAATGTATTTTAGGTACCTAATTGGATAAGGATCGCTTCGTAAATAAAGCATTATTTTTTGTAAAAAGTAAACAATAATAAATGGTTATTGTGGGTTATCCCTAAGAGGTAGACATATACCATCGAGGACTTTTTTGTAGACCTTTTTAAGGTGTACAATACTGTAGTACATTATTTTGATCTATCTCATAGGGTTCAGCCAGCGATTGCAATGTAAGCGCAAAAAAATGTGTTTATTTACGACATCACATTAGAAACCTCTACAATTATCAGTGTTGCTCTACTATATTATATATGTATTATACATATAAACCTTCCTCTTGAATCACTATCTAATAAAAAAAACTGCATCAAAATCCGTTGCGTAGTTTTAAAGATTTAAGCATACATAGGGATATAGGGACAGAGAAAACGACTTTGTTTTATACTATGTAGTGATAAATTACGCTGGTTTTGAAAAAATATGAAGTTAAACTAAATACATGTGGTAAATTGCACCGGAGGCTGAGCCGGGAGCCCGGGACAGGTCGACTAGTATGATACGGGACGGGACGACTATTACTTTACGTTTGGGGCTTGAAACTCAATTATTATACATTTAATGAGTAATTAATATGGTTGATATTTGAACACACATCGTAAGGTTTCTTACCAGGTCTGAGTATCGGCTTCACACCCTCTTGCAATTTCTTTCTAAACGCCGGAGATATCTTATCATCGAAATGCTCGATCGCCATACTGGATATGTCGCGTAACTCTTGCAACACTTCGTGTGCCCGCGGCGGAGTTGTTGAAGTTTCTACAGTTCTGAGCACGCGTCTTATCTCATCTATCACCTGCCATAATCATCATCAATCATAAATATATTTAATTAAGTACTACAGTCTACTTGTGACAAGGATTAATGGAGCCATAAGTTGTGATCCTGACAATAATAATATTTTATTAACTGCTGTGGTTCTAGTGAACTCTGCGTTCTCGTTCAGGGTCCACTGAAACCGTAGCATTCTTCTTTTTATTCCCCTTCCTCACTCTATCTTCGAGGTGGCAACGCATCGACAAAACACCCACTCTCTTGTTTTGTCGATATCCATGGGCGATGGTGGCCAGTTACCATAAGGTAAGCCGTCTGCTCGTTAGCCCCTTAACTGCTATTAAAAAAATTATTAAATCATAACTGTTATCATTATAAAATGTTAAATAGCATACTGGATATTTCTGCCTGTTAGTAGGTCCATCTTAAATCATATTTAAGATAATATCCACATCATGTGTATGATTTTTATATACAACTAGCTGACCTGGCAAACTTTGTTTTGCCGTATAAATTTGGGATTGACCACCCTTATCACTTATGGGATGAAAATTAGATAGTAGCAGACCTACTGAATATGCACACAAAATTTCAAAACAATTGGTCGAGCTGTTTCGGAGGAGTATGGTAACTAACATTGTGACACGAGAATTTTTTATATAAGATTAATACATATAGATTTTAAAAGATTATAATTTGTTACTTTAACATGCATTTTTTTCTATAAAAATTTGTTACCAATATGTATATATAGTATATATATAATAGGTCTTTGCAGCTCATCAATGGGACTTTTAAGTAGAACTTTTTCATAATATTACAGTACATTCAATACATCATACTAAAATAATGTCCTAAGCAATTGCAGTAATTCAAAAAGTATGTGCAGTATGATGGAACTTCTCAATATATTACAATAGTAGCAGATAAATATTAAGCAATTAATTATCACTTGCTATAACGGTGAAGGGATATGGTGAGGAAACCTGCACTCCTGAGAGTTCTCCATGTTCTTGGCCAGCGTGGTGGACTATGGCCTAACACCCACCTCATTCTGAGGAGGAGACTATGATAGGAGATAATGATGATAATGATATAATTAAACTCACCCTTCCAGGTATAAAACAGCATATATTATTGTCAATAAACTTAGAATATGTCATGTTGAGCATGGATATGCGCGTCTCTATCGAGGTTAGGATATCACAGTGACGTGCTAATGGGTGATGTCTGAAATAAATGTGTTTAAATTATTAGCTGGAAAACAATATCGTCTTATACATTCTAATTTATACTGGATATTGTTGATTTTATGTATTGGCCCTAAAATAAAATGATACCCTTCAATAAGGATAACATGTTTATTTTATTTCTAACTAGCAACCCGTTCTGGCTTCGCACAGTTTCTTTCCGCTGTCTGTACACATCATATATGTACATAATACATGCATATTATAGTAGAGAAACCGTGTGTGAAGGCGTAGGGTAGGCTGCTAGTTTAGTAAATAAATAAATATTGTACCTGCGTTCTGATTCCCTCCTTGGCAAATTTGCTTTAACACCCTTAAGAGCTAAAGCATGTCTCCGCTCTATCATTAGAAATCCTTTGTTCAACAAACGCATGGATATTTCATTAAATGCTCTAGATACCTGAGGAAAAAAAAGTTTTAGTGGCAAACAATATAGCGAGTAACCCAAAACAAGTCTTAGGTGCACTATCTCAAGCTCAAAAGCTTAAGTGGAAATGGGCCGGTCATATTGCAAGACTACAAGATGGAAGGAAGACATCTCTAGTTACAGGTTAAAAGGGTCCCATAGGAGTGCATGGGAGAGGTACATCATTAACACGCTGGCTCGGAAGACCCAGGACAGGCAAAAATGGCAATTTCTGGATTCGCATAAAGAGGTTTTGGTGAAAATTATGTAACAGTAATAAAGAGGCTTTTTTATTTATTTATTTTATCTAAGACACATTTTGGTTATGCTGCATGTGGGCCAGAATTACTCCTACCCTCTCCCATTAAAAACAGCAATTCCATGTGTGATGGCAGTCATTTACCATCAGGTGGACTGTGCTCATTCACACATTATCTACCACAAAAACTTAGCTATACCTGTTTAACCTGTCTCTGGCTGTTAATGTTTATTGCTTAATTTTTTTTTTACAAAATATCTGTGCCTGATGCATTGTACAATATCTTTTTAATACAAATGAATTTTTGTGTTTGAGAATGTTTTTTTTCAATTCACTCCGATACCCAATTTAGAAATTATTACTGACAAATTCACATAAAATACAAGTACTTTATAATAATATTGTATATAGAATTCAGTCATATTATTTTCAAAAATTTTTTTGAATTATAAAAAACCAAGAGATTTTGGTTTTTTTACATTCGCAACAAGGAATGGTATAAGTATATAACTTATTTCGCTGTTATCAAAGAGCGGAAGTACGTTTATTTAAACAGACAAGTTCTAGAAGGGTGATCCTAGATGTTAATTATAGAACAACGAAATGCAGTACAAAGCATCAGCTCATCATCATCATATGTTAAAAAATCATATCTATAAATAAACTTACCAATCTGCATCTAGCTATTTCATCGTAAGATAAGTATGAGAATATATTTTCGAGAACAAGAACAGGTAAGCTCAATAAAGCCATTATACGATATCACGTAACTGCTACTTTGAAATTACTTTTCAGCTGTAAATCGATTTCATTTCTCGTCCAATGTTTACTGATGAACTCATAAAACAACAAAATAGTAAGATTTCGCGACGTTTCCTTACGTTGAACAAAAATCCATATCCATAATGCGTATTCGTCATTAAACGCGTCTTTTTCAAACTATTACATTTACAGATACGAATGAAAGAGAAATAACTAGAAGCATTAACACACAGACGTCATAATAAATTAAAAAATTGTTTGACAGGATCAACTTGACATTTCATTTCTTCTTCTTCTTCTCTTGTCTATGGCTTTTCTACCGCTTTGAATAGCAGTAATTCTGCCAATGTCAATGTGAGAATGTTCTTCAAATTTGAGGCTTTTGACCAGTTACAATTGCTTCTCTCCTCATATGCTTCTGAAGAGGTTGTGCGGTAGGTGATTGTTATACCGCTTTAGTGTGACTGTCAGGTGTCAATAGGATGAAAAAGTCACTGTGTATGTTGGCATTATGCCTATTATAATTTTCTAGGAAGATTAGTAGAGATTGCTTGATTCCCTTGTTATAATACCTACAACAACACATAAAAAATAAACCTTGAATGTTAGTCCATCACCAGCTTATTATAATGTAAGTAACCATACAATAAATATTATAATACAAAAGCAAGCACACATATTTTACATTATCTACAACTTAATATTATACGTTTTAATATATTTACACAGAATTTTAACAACACAGGGGTCTGGGAAAGTAAGAAGGAATTGAAAGTTAGTAGGGCGAGGAATGTTAGTAGGAAGAGTATCGTACAGGGATGTGGGGAACTTATGACAGTTAAAGAAAATGTGATCTGGAGTACCCTCATCCAGACCACACTCACACAGAGAATGGTCTCTCACCCTTATTTTAGCAAGGTGGACAGGGGTACATGAATGTCCTAATCGCAAGCGGCAAATTGTTGAGGTTACTTGTTTACAGGCTTTTCTGAATTTAAAAAACCAAGGCTTATGTGGAATACTTGGTTGGACACCTCTGAAATGTTTAGCCTTGTGGGTGTCTTGAGAGCGCCACCGCTCATTCCAGGTCTTAAAAAGGTTGCGACTAGCTTCTGGTAAAATGTCACCTGCATAGTTCACATATCGTTCTATTGAACCTGACCCAACTGCAGACCTAGCCCACATATCAGCCTGCTCGTTACCAACTATACCACTGTGTCCAGGGATCCAGATCAGAGTAACTTCTAAACCTTTCATATGACAACTAAATAATTTTTCTTTAATTTTTAATATTATTGGATAATTTAGAATTTTGTTCTTTTTAAAGAAATTGCCAGATATTGCGTCCAAACAACTTTTTGAGTCAGAAAATATTAGAACTTTGTTTAAGTTGTGAGAGTCTATATAAGATATTGCCTCGAAAATTGCAACAGCCTCGCCTGTAAATACTGTAGCTAGAGGAGGACACCTAAAACTTAAAAGGACTCTGAACTTAGGAACCCATACAGCTGAACCCACATCACTTTCACTGTTCAGTTTGGATGCATCTGTGTACATACACATCCAACCCTCCCAGCTTTCTAATAAATTTTGAAATTTAGTGTTTGCCTCAGCTTCATTTCTAGCAATTCCATGGTCTAATATAATGTTTAGCCTAAAAATAAGAGCCTCGAAATTTTCTTCATATAAGGGGAATTTTGAATTTTGATAGATAGGATGTTGCAAGTTGATAAGTTTGTGGAAGCTATTAATAATTCTTGGGGCTGTCCTGTTAGTCCAGTAGGAGTCAGTGTTTATCTTATCTGAAAGTGTTTTTAGCAGAGGGAGAAGAGGGTGTGAACCGATTTGAATGATTTTTCCTATATATCTATCTGCTAAATATTGTCTGCGTAGATCCAGGGGAGCATCTAGACATTCTACTTGCAAGGCAACAGAAGGTGATGACTTCATTGCTCCTAAAATGATTCGCAAGCATTTGTTTTGTATTAAGTTAAGTTTCTCAAGACCAACTCTATTGCATGGCTCAAAAATAAATGATGCATATTCTATGTGGCTTCTGACGATAGCATTGTAGATTAATTTCTGACAGTATGGGTGTGATCCCCACCATACACCAGAGAGGGCCCTGAGAATATTGACTCCTTTTTCACATTTTTGAGCAACATAATTTAAATGGGGTGCTCCAGTCATTCGTGAATCAAGTATAGCGCCTAAAAATTTAACACTTGATTCAACTGGTATGGTTTGGTGGTCACAAGACAGTACCAGATTCGGAATTTTATAACGACGGCTGAAAATAACAGCTTTACTTTTAGCAACTGAAAGTGACAAGCCATGCTTATTTAAAAAATCGGTTAAGTAATATAATGAGTTATTAAGTCGCCAAGTTGCTTCATTAATGGTTGTGCATGATACATATAAAGCAAGGTCATCAGCATATTGCAGCGTTTTACAGAAAGAATTTACAGCTAAATCCAAATTGTGTGTGTAAATGCTGTAAAGGAGCGGGCTAAGAACTGAACCCTGTGGGAGTCCCCTCCAGACATTTTTAGGTGAGTGGCATTTACCATTTAACCAGATTTTGATGGTTCTTTCCATAAGTAGGTTTGTTATGAAGTGTATTATCCTCTCGGGAATACTCAGCTGGAGCATCTTCTGCCTGAGTAGCGGAAGAAGGACACTGTCATAAGCTGCCGAAATGTCCAGGAAAACTCCCTCTGAAAACGCTAAACGTATATCTGTTGTTAGAATGCATAGACTGTCCAGAGTACCTCTACCCTTTCTAAATCCGAACTGCGATTTTGATAAAATTTCATGACTTTCCACAAACCATTCTAATCTATTTTTGATCATGTACTCTAATACTTTGCACATAGTAGATGTTAGTGCTATGGGGCGGTATGACATTGAATTACTAGGGTCCTTGCCTGGCTTTCGAATGGGTATAATTAATTGGGTCTTCCACCTTTTAGGGATACACCCGTTTATGAATATACTGTTTAAAATTCGTAAAAAGAAACATTTGCCAAGAGTAGTTAAATTCTTTATAAAAGAGTATGGGATACCATCCTCTCCTGGGGCAGAGTTTTTTAAACCATGTAATGCAATTTCGAGTTCGGAAAGAGAAAACGGTTCATCAAGTTTATGAGATGCATTAGACAAGTTATCGTTTGATAAGTTATCTTTATTAGGCACAAATGGGGGGGCTAACCTGGCAGAGAAATCCTCCAACCAGGGTGATGAGTCATTTGTTGATGGGGTCTCTGAACACTGGGACCCTCGATATTTCTTAATATTGGTCCATATAATAGAAGATGAAGTTCTAGGAGACAAGTTTTCACAAAAACCGATCCAGCCCCGTTGTTTTTTTTTAGAAAATTGTCTCCTATTTCTTGCTGAAACTTTTTTGTAGTTTAAGAAATTTTGTACTGTCATGTTCTCATTGTAAGTGTTTTCAGTTTCATTTCTTAGTATTATGGCATTTGTACACTCACTGTCCCACCATGGAGGGGACAATAGTTTTTGAGTTAATTGTTTTGTGGGAAAGTGAGTGTCTGCTGCTTCTATGAGAAAGTTTTCAAATGTTGAATATGTAGCCAAAATGTTATTGTCAGTGTCCAGAGTAGAATTTTGAATTTTGTCATCAACAAAGGAAGAGAAAGCGGTCCAGTCAGCATTTTTGAGTTTATATTTTAGAAGAGGTTTAGGGGGGATACTTGCATATACATGGTTCGCGATGGTAATAGTGATAGGAAAGTGGTCGCTATTATGGGTCCTAGGAAGAGTCATCCAAAGCAAATGAGCAGCTAGTGAGGCTGAGCACACTGATATGTCTACAGCAGATTTCAGGTTTTGTCCTGGGTTTACTCTGCGTGTAGGTGATCCATTGTTAATAACACACAAGTTATTGGAGTCAAAAATATCCAATAGACGTGAAGACAGCTAATCACTATAGTGTGATCCCCAAGAGATATGGTGACAGTTAAAGTCACCCAGGATGATGACTGGTTCTGGTAGACACGAGCAGATGGCCGAGATGTCAGGAACCAAGCTAACACTAGGGTGGGGAATGTAAACACTTAGGAAAGTAATATTCATAGCTCTGACAGCTATAGCATTAAACTCAGGTGAGTGTTGAGGTAGAGTGATTTGTGAGTAAGTGAGTGTTCTTTTGATCAGTAAGGCACAGCCGTCATATCCGTCATCACCGTCATCCCGCAAACAAGCGAAGCCCGAGACTCTAAAATTAGAGCCTGGACGAAGCCGAGTCTCCGAGATGGCTGCAACGACGACGTTGTGCTCACTAATCAAATGGAGGAGTTCGTGTTTTTTATTTCGAATGCTCCTACAGTTCCACTGTAGTAAATGTGTCTGATTCATTTTGATGGAGGAGGTTGGAGATTTCAATAATTTTACTGGCAACGTTGGACGGTATATTTTTATTGGACTGTAAAAATCCGTTAAATAGTTTTATAATTAAATTGATTAGTTCATGAGTTAAATCATGACTTTCGGTTTGTGCTTGTAATGCACAACCATTAGGAATAGATGTGGTTGGAGTAGCAACAAGGGAATTGTGAGCGTTCTTATTGTAGCCTTGTTGGGGGACAGCTTTTACTCTAGGAGCACGTGTAAATGTTTTTTTGTATGAAGTGGTGTGTGTTGTTTGCTGTTGTTGTGGTTGTGTGGCATTGAATGTTTTTGTTTCTGTTGCAGGAGCAAACATGGCTGCAGCAATATCAGCATATGACCTTTTAACAGGTGCAATTTGTGATGACGCTTCCACATATGAAATATTCTGTTCAGACATCAAAAGTGTAATGCTATGCTGTCTAGCAAATTCGGGGCATTTTCTATCGATTGCCTGGTGAGAGCCTGAGCATAAAAGACATGAAATTGATTGTGATGAAATTTCACAGCTTTCACCAGAATGTTCCTTGGAACATTTGTAACATCTGGGTTTTGAGCGACATTGTGTTTTAATGTGTCCAAATCTGCAGCAATTGTGACACTGGATAGTGGGGAGGAGGTATCGTTCTACAGTCAGTCTGTTATAACACACATAAACATATTTGGGGAGGATTTGTCCAGAGAAAGTTACTACAACAGACTGTGTAGGCACCCATGAGGCTACACCCTCATTAAACAGTTTTCGGTTCAGACGTCTTGCTTTAAGGACTATGCCGCATCCTTCAGGAAGTTCCATTGACTGCACTAGGTGAGTCATGGACCATTCTTTTGGTACACTACGTATTAGACCCATACGGGTTACATTATACATGGGGATATTTACTGTAAGTTTGTTAGTTTGTAAGCACTCATGTATTAAGAAAGAGTTAGCCTGGTTTCCTGTCTTGAATTCAATGGAAACTCTGTTCCTGCCAACACTCTTTATGCCATCCTTTGTAATTCCCTCAATTCGGGATTTCATTAATATAGAACCAACTTTAATGGGACGCAGTGTCAATCCTGCCGCTAGGTCAGGCTCAACTCTCGATAGGTGAACTATAAACGGTCCACGGTCCTCTGAACCATAAGACCTATCAAGCACGATAAGTGACGGGTGGGTGTATATGGTTTCAATTGAAGCAGAAGGCAATTCTAAGTCAGTAATTGTTTTCTTAACTACATTAATACAGTCCGCATTTGCCGGACGTTTCGTGCCTTTGATTATATTTTCATTAACGCACATCGGTATAGGTGTAGGAGCACGCTGAGGATGATCCGGCGGATCCGGAGGATCCCCGGGGGACTCACCCCCCATCTTAAATTACCTAAAAACTAAATAAACTAACTAAGGACAACACAAAGCAAACACTCACCAGACACAAAATCTCAACTAAAATACAGATTTACAAATAAAAACGATTTTTATAACAAAGCACTCTCAAAAACACGTGAGTTCCTCAACTATCAACTTGACAGTCCGACATTTCATTTTTCTTTCTCTGTTTTTATTCCATAATAGAAAAGACGAATGTATTAAACTGTACAGCTCGTAGAGAGTAGTATATTCTTTGCTGTACAGCCTTGTCTTAATAGGCCTTTTTTTTGTAATAATATATTATATACGGCTCTGAATGTGCTTACGCACAAAACATTTAGTGTCACGTATAATAAAAAAACACGGAGGAAACTGCGCGGTAAATCTTGCCAACGGCAATCCAATTATTACTATTTTTTCAGATGATTTGATTTGAAGTCATTATAACACACACATCTAGACCACAGTAGACGTACAGACGAAGTCTTTTAGGGGGTATTACACTACACTGAATAAGGGTGGCGTTATCCATTTCTATGGATTTTACTGTCTCATTCTTATTACATCACTCTTTTTTAGGGTTTATGGACCTTTATTCAGTATAGTGTATACCCGCTTTTCTACTATATATAAAAAAGTAAGATACACAAAATTCTCCATCCCTCTCAAACACATTAGTTGTAAATATTAGCAGTTGTTAACTGAGCAAGAGACCCTGATCAAGAGCCCAGAGTCAACTAGATCTGCAGCATTAAAGGGATGGGAGAGGGAGTGGGTAAGGCTGACCAACTTTCAGCCCGACCGGAACGCGTCTATGACACTTGGCGCTCGGATTCGCATCCTCGTGGTCGAAAGCCAGTCCGGGAACAGATCCCCTGCCACCAAAGGGGTGCTGGGTTACTCGGCTCTTACGAGATGCGCTCCCAGCGGCAGAGGGGAATAGTATTCTAACCCGTCCCCACACTGGGACTACGTCAATCAAACAGATTTTGCAGAAATTAATCCAAATACTTCTGATAATCATATCCTTACGTTATATCAAAGTGTAAAAATTTTAAATGAACTTAAAAAATCCTACGATAAAAAATTTATGATGACTGTAAAGAATTTTTTTGTCATGCTTAATCTTACGTGTTAATTTATAATAAATAAAAATGTACACGGCAATTTTGTAGTTTTTACCTGACTACGGCGAAGCCAAAAGGAAGTGTTATGATTTTGTTATCCCAAAACACGGCAACTTAAAATTTCGAAATGGCAAGCCTGGTTATGGGGTAATGCACTGACCTCCATATAAAAGACTGGCAATAACTATCAATATTGGGTGTATACCTAAAGTTTTGGCCTCGCTTAAAATGGCTGCCACGTAAGGATGTCTTAAAAAGAATATCGATATCAATACACTTAAAATTATAGAATTCGAACATGCACCGAATACTATAATTTTAAGCATATATCAGTCACACCGGTAGAAATAATTAAACACAAAATATTTATTTACATAAATATTAATTTCGCAAATCTCAATCTTAAAGTTACACAGATTATTTTTTAATTAGTACAAAATTCTTTATATTTAAGTACTAGCGGCCCATCCCGGCTTCGCGCGGGTGGAATATTATTTTTAAAAATATATTGGCCCTCCCGCATTTCGGTGCCCCCTCTCTTGCCGCTTTACTCGCTGCGCTGCGTCGCTACACTGGCCCGTCGCGTCGTCGTGTATTTTTTGTTTATATTGATATTTTTAATTTCATAATATCTTTTGAATGGAAAGTCCGATTTTAATAATTCAAAAAGTAATTTACAGGTATTGAAATAGTCTTGAATACGAAATAATTTATTTGGATAAGGATTAATACAAAGTTATAGAAAACATGGTCTGATTTTGATTGGCATTTTTATCAACTTTTAAAATGTAAAAAAGTAGTTATAGTGACGTAACTATAATAGTTAGACATATGGTCTCGCGGACTTTTTTGTAGATATTATATACGTTCTATAATATTGTAAAACATTTTTTTGTTCTATCATCAATACTTTTTACAGCGCATGCGATGAAAGATATTTTATGGCAAATTTTTTGGCACCTTGGGTTGGTTTTCGTAAGATTTCCTAAGGATCTCTAATTTTTTCTTGTAATAAATATAGCCTATGTTACTCAGGGATAATGTAGCTTCCTAATGGTGAAAGAATTTTTGAAATCGGTCCAGTAGTTTTTATGTTTATTCGTTACATACAAAAATACAAATCTTACTTCTTTATAATATTAGTATAGATAAGTAAGTTACTTATTCCTAAATATAAAGAATTTTGTTAAAAAATATCTGAGAAATTTATGAGATCTCTTGTAAAACCTTGCTCACAATTAACATGTTGATATCAATTTCTTAATACTTACTATTCGAGTATGCGAGACATAGGCATTATAAGTGTCTCTGTCATTATTATATGCTTTCGGCGACAAACAGTGTAATGTCAATCAAAATTTTATTTTCTTAGAATATTTTTGATCTACTTAAAGGAAATCCTTTTGCTTAGTTTATTTACATCATAAGAAATTTTTAGACCCAGGACAATCTTTTAATACAAAAGATTCTTCATTATTATTAGTTTTATTTGTAGTTTGTCTAATTAATTCTTTCTTATATATTAATCTTCAACTGTGTTCGTTTCCTAACTTTCTCATTAAGGAGTTTTATTTTATTTAATATTTATCCATGCATGCTCGAGTAGTTATTTAAATTGCTTGCATATTTAGCTGCATCTGAAATTATTAAAGGACCATGTTTATAGTTTGATTAAGTTTACAGATTATTTTTGTAGTTAAACTGTTAGAATATATAAATTACACAATTGCTTTTTGTATCATAATAATATGTATTTTTATATTAATATATATGGATTAAGTGATTAAATAATTGTTGGATGTATTTAAAAATGAATACTTGTGTAAACACCTTTTCATTTTTAGGCAATTTATAAATTAGAAATATAATAGTTTAGACAAAAATAAATAACTCAGTCAAAGTCCAGTGTATAAAATATAAACAATATTTGAAATAATGTATGTAGTATTAAATAAGTAATATTAATAATGTTATCGATAAAACACTTATTGACGCATGAACATCCCTACGCACAAAGTTTACATCACAAATTAACTACTTATGGGCGCTTAAAACCACACCAGAACTTCAGAAGACTACGTAAATAAATAAGAAAATAGCTAGATTTATTATATTATCAAAGTTATAAAACATTAACAATTACTAATCTATAAAAAGGCAATCCAAGTCTATTTTTGTCCTTTAAGGAACTACATTTTATAATACTACATATAAACATTATATAACTAAATATCTGAAATTCATTATTTAATAAATATAAGATTTTTACTGTTATAATACTGGAAAAAAAGTTTAACAAATTAAGTTAATCGTTTGACAAATATATGTAAACAAAACCTCTCTATGTAGGTATATATCTCAAACGTGGTGATTATATACTCTTTGCTCAGATCAAATAAAAACTTTTTATTTGATTTGAGACTCTTTGTATATCTCTATGAGGCAGTTTAATTTAAATTTAGAACTACAGTAAACAAAGAAAAATTAATGTCATTGTAATATAATATCAATTATCATCTTCAAATTCATCTTTGGTTGTGGCAGAAAATTGTAAAACGAGTAAGTTTTGTTTTATTAATAAGTGTATTTACGTTAACTATTACTTTAATTCCGTGGCTCTATAATTTTAGTGTTATTTGTGATTAAAAATTAGTACGTATATATAGGCGTGATTAATGGCGGTACAAGTAAAGACGAAGCGGCCAATGGCCATGTGGTCGGCAATATTATGATTTATGATTTACGAGATAATACGTACATCCTCAGATCAAATAAAAACTTTAATTCTGCTTACATATATCGAACAGTCGCCTTTATTTGAGCTATAATCACAATTTGTAATTTTGTATGTTTCTTCACTACGTGGGCATCAGCAGAATTGGGAATATGCATGATTTTTTTTATTTCTTAAATTATTCAAATATTCATTTATATCTCTAAAAAATAGACCAAAATATAAAAAGCCTTGAAAATAGTCAAATATTTCTTAAAAGTGAAAATTAAAACATTGAATAAATTTGTGTTCAAACGACACCATTAAGCGCGCGCTTTTGATGACGTCATTGGTTGTCCCGTGTTCGTGTTTGCTTACTAGTTACTACAGCGTTTAGGTCTATACAAATCATGGAAGAAGTTAAAAACCTTACAAGTATTGTATGGAATCGAAGTGCAAAAACACTATATATTATTTTACCCAATAAAGTGTTTTTTCGTATTCCACTCGATGCAAATTACAAAAGAAATAGTATAAGATGATGTGCAGTTTAGTGCGAACAGGAGAAGATTCGGTCTAAAACTTACCTAACCTAGTTTACAAAAAATAATTAAATAATTCTTTAAAGAGCTTGCTTATTCATATTGCGGTTTAATAAAATTTAATACGGAATATCGTATTTATCTAATATTTACAAAAATTATATAAACATACTAGCTGACCCAGCAAACGTTGTTTTGCCACTGTGGGCCCCCTTTATCACTTAGGGGTATAAAAAATAGATGTTGAAAGATTCTCAGACCTATTGAATATGCACACAAAATTTCATAAAAATCGGTCGAGCCGTTTCGGAGCAGTATGGTAACTAACATTGTGACACGAGAATTTTATATATAAGATAATACTTGTAAGATCTTCAATAACTAATATTACATGTAAGTTATAATGATATAGACGTAAATTAGGAGTTTATATGTAAGTTATTTTTTGTTGTAAGTATTATTTAAACCTTTATTAATAAATATGTTATGGACTAAAATATTCCTACCATGTAACATAATAATATATTTTGATTTCTGCGCTTGTATAATCGAGATTTGATGCAAAATTTGTTGACATCATAAATGCATCTATTTTCGTAGATACTTTCTATCATCGTCCTAGATTGACTACAAATATATATTCACAAGAAAATATACACGAATAGTTTTTAATTTTTTTTTTTTAACAAACTGAATATCGCAATATGAATATCAACGCCAATAAATCCAATGACGTCACATTTTGTTTCGACTAATGGTGACGCGTTTCGTAAGTTTGATTTTCCCTTTTTAAATAATATTTTCTGGATTTAAATAATAACTTATTAAAAAAAATACCTCTTAAGTATAATGTAAAGAGAATAAAGAACCTAGAAAAAAATATTTGAGACAAATTTAAATTTTATGCATATTCCCTATTCCTGCTCCCTTAAGCAGTATCAAAGGCCATCATTTGAATAAAAAGAGAGAGAATTAGATTTATACTAGATTTGAGAATTTATACTAGATTTATCACCGCTATAACATTTATTTTTTATTGTTTTAGAAAAATGCCCGTTCATGATAATGCGCCATCACATTTAGTCGAGAGGTAAGGATAAGCAAACATCCAAATTGAACTGCTGAATGATATGAAACACATGTTGTATTCAATTACTCCAATAAATTTAATATATCTATTTTATTATTTATCAGATTTTATATAATACTAGTAAATGGCCACTAGTTTGTGTATCATCCAACAAATTCCGTTTTGAGTGAGAGTTAGTAATAAACACTAACATGAGATTTTTATATCTATGCTAAAGGATTGCTCTGATATGTGTAGTCCAGTCATTACGTCGAAAAAAAACTATTTTTTTATAGTCTTTGATATGATTTTTGAAAATTGTGTAAAATCTCGTTTCATAGTAATTTTCAAGGAGTGAATTTCATAATATATTTTTTTCCGATAAAAATAACAACACTTCAAACACTAACAACTTCTAGATCAGAATGTGTTACGGGATTTTCGAAAGAAAACGTAATTCTACGGTTTAAGTAACCCAAGACCAAATAAAAAAAATATATATACACAACTGCTACTCTCCCTGCGTCTCGTGTCCTGACGCGAATTTAACATTTTTTACCCATCTCTAAAAAAAAGTACACAACTGCACACGAAAAGTTGAAACGACACTTTTTGCTATAGTAAGCTATTGTAAGCCGTGCGGGGTGCGCATGTTTATGTGTTTTTTTTTCCACGAAATTTCAAAAAATCATATCTCTAAAACTATGAATTTCCTAAAACAACTTATATATGATATACACTTAGAATTATTGCTATTATAGAAATATGTTTAGTGACAGCAGTGACAGCAGTTACAGCAGTGACAGCAGTGGCATGAACGTGTGGGTTGGGACGTCCGCTATTCGACTAAGCGTGTGTCTGGAACGGTACTACACAGACCATCGTGCCCGTTGTTACGTACGTGTACCACAAAATCAACCAGTGCTCTGGCTTCACATGAGGTTGGAAAAACTTTTTCTAATACCTAACAATTACTATCTCAGTAAGAATGGACATGTGTTGCTACCTTGGGAACCACTCGCTCTTTTGTCTCAGGACGATGTAATTGAGTAAGTATTTTATGTTATCAGAAGATAATTATACTTTTGCATCTATACTACCTACATAAAAAACATTATTTACAAATATCATTTATTTCTATTACTCGCATAGAGGGATTTGCTGGAATACTTCTAACAATCTGGTACCCTACCAAACCACTGTTTTCTGAACTAGCTAGCTACAGAAGTTGGCTCTCTTCAATAGAAGGCGTTTCAATATATTGGCCAACAAAATAAGGCGGATGTTATGAGTTTGCAAAACAGTGCATCAAACTACTATCTAAAGACTTACCCCTTCTTTAGTAAATCCTACACTGACTGCTCAAGCACACCGTCTCAAATGGCATCTCGTTCAACGAATGAGTCAGTGTCAGAATGTACTGGACTACTTAAACATCAATCTAATAAAATTACAAAAATGAAAATAGCAAACATGTGCAGATGATGTGAGATTTGAACCCGCGAACGCCGTCAGTCAGTACGACCATTACACTTCTGAGCTATACTACCCCCCACATGTCTATTTTAAAACTTGTACTATTTAAATATTTGCCCTAACAAGCTAAAAAGTTTGTTTGTTCGATTGAACACGCTAATCTCAGGAACTGGTCCGATTTGAAAAATTCAGTGTTATATATCATCACGCTGAGACCAATAGGAGCAGAGCTACACGTTACTTAATGTAATTATGATGCATTTTTTTACTTTTCAGTGTCATACCATATTATGAAGAAGAAGAGCAGACCCCTTAGTCTTGACTACTACATCGATTGAACCAGCGCCGCGCAATGAAGATGTAACTGACACTGGTTAGAATTTTATGATTGTAAAAATAGCCACAATGCATATAAATTTATTTTTGCAGACTTGTACAATGAGATCTTATAATTAGTTACTGCCGTCACTGCTGTCACTAAACATATTCTTCACTTCTCAATACTATCGAAAATAAAAAGGAACCTTGGTGGTAGGGGATCTGTTCCCCGACTGGCTTGAGACCACTAGCATGCGAATCCGATCGCCAAGTGTCATAGACGCGTTCCGGTTGAGCCGCATGTGAGCCAGACTTACCCCCTCCCTCTCCCATCCCATTAATGCTAGACCCACTAGTGGACTCTGGGCTCGTGCCTAGGGTCCGCTGAATCAGCATCATTTTTCTTCTTCATTCCCCCTTGCCACTCTGTCTTCGGGGATGCAACGCATCGACAAAACGAGAGAGTGTTTCTTGTTTTTCCGATTGGCGATGGTTGCCACTTACCATCAGGTGGACCATCTGCTTGTTTGCATTTTATCTATTATAAAAAAAAAAACATAAAATACTTACTCAATTACAGCGTCCTGAGACAAAAGAGCAACTGAGATGGAAATTGTTAAGTAATGGAAAAAGTTTTTCCAACCTCATGTGAAGCCAGAGCACTGGTTGATTTTGTGGTACACGTACGTAACACCGGGCACGATGGTCTGTGTAGTACCGTTCCAGACACACGCTCAGTCGAATAGCGGACGTCCCAACCCATACGTTCGTGCCACTGCTGTCACTGACGTCACTGCTGTCACTGCCGTCACTGCTGAAAATAAAAAGGAAGTAAAAAACCTTTAATTTGTTGTTTTAATTGCAGTAGTTATTTTAATTTTTTTTTTGTTTTTTTTTTTTTTTATAAAAATAACAATCCTAAGTGTACTTCTGAATAGCGTTTTTCAGTAAAAAATATTATCTAGTAGGTGTTTGAGCATCACCTACTAGATAATATTTTTTACTTTATTGATCCAGTTACACGATATCGGGATTAAATACAAAATTATTTGTTCAACTTCTGCTATAAACATGGAGATGTTCCTCTAATCATATCAATAATCATAGTAGATATACAATGGGTGCAACCACGGTTCTAACTTGACCATTTTTATACTTATGCATTTCTGTGTTTCGTTCTATTCAGACCACTTTTTTACGTAGTCGGGTTATAGTTTTTTAAACTTTATTTTTTCAGGAAGAGTAAATAGAATATAACAATCTCCATTTAATCATAAACAATCAACAGTTTAGATCTGAAAGTGTAACAAACAAACTGACTGGTTTTAGGCACGGATCACGGAAAGTATTTTTTATTTTATGATTATTCAGTTGCTGAATGTACTTATTGCTTAACCTAGAGCTTTCTGCTATTTTGCTTTTTCTTGTTTATTTTTAAAACTGTAAGTGGATAAATTTTTTGTCTATGGCAATTGAAGAATAAGTAAGATTCATAACAAGAATTATTAGATTAAAATATTCCATAAGGTACATTATAAAAAAAACCTTAAAAGTTAAACCTATTAGTGTAATTTTGTTGCCGAAGCATATAAAATTCTTTTATTTTAGGAAGCTTATATAAATGTTAGTATTTTGAGAAACACAGAAATTGAAACGCAAAATCAATACATTGAGTTCAAATTTTAACAGAGAACATACTAAAATTAAAATGATTAGCGAGCGACTCTGCGAACACTGCGGCTGGACTGAAAGTGAGTGCATGCAGCAGCATGGTAATTCACGTAAATGCAACATACCGCATGTCATGCTGCATGGTCGTCTAGGGACGTATAAAGATATAAAACTTGTGAAACTCAACTCAACTGTCAGAGTTTGAAGGCCGTGTTCCGATATACACGGAGAGCACTGGTCAGTGCTGTGCAGTACATGCAGTTTCGGCGCCAGCTCGCGGAACTGTTCAACAAAGGATCATCGGAAACAACGTCGATAGAAGTGCCGCCCACCACCAATCGCCTCTTCCTTGTAGCAATCTAACCTAACCAAACAAACCGAAAGAACCAGATCAACCAATACAAAAGTATTCAATTCTATTAAAATAATTAATTTCTGAATGACGGGACGAACATCAAATGTTTTGCAGGTAGGGAAAGCGAAATTGTTGTTTTTACAATATTATACCCATTTTTTTCATGTTTCCTCACCTGATAAACCTGGACTCCAACAAATAATTCGAAATCAAAATTAGCCAAATCGGTCCAGCCGTTCTCTAGTTTTAGCGAGACTAACGAACAGCAATAAATTTTTATATATCTAATAATATAATATAATACTATAAAGAGGTAAGATTTGTATTTTTGTATGTCACGACGAATAAACATAAAAACTACTGGACCGATTTCAAAAATTCTTTCACCATTAGAAAGCTACATTATCCCTGAGTAACATAGGCTTTATTTATTACAAGAAAAAATTAGAGATCCCCAGAAATTTTGACTAAAACCAACCCAAGGTGCAAAAAAGTTTGCCATAAAATATGTTTCATCGCATGCGCTGCAGAAAGTATTGATGATAGAACAAAAAATGTTCTAGAATATTATAGAACGTATTAATATCTACAAAAAAACTCCGCGAGACCATATGTGCAACTATTATAGTTACGTCACTATAACTACTTTTTTATATTTTAAAAGTTGATAAAAATGCCAATCAAAATCAGACCATGTTTTCCATAACTTTGTATTAATT
This sequence comes from Limenitis camilla, assembly GCA_905147385.1. Lineage (NCBI taxonomy): Eukaryota > Metazoa > Arthropoda > Insecta > Lepidoptera > Nymphalidae > Limenitis > Limenitis camilla. Next base: position 9,951,415 of record LR990249.1, on the reverse strand, counting down.
CTTATCCAAATAAATTATTTCGTATTTGAGACTGTTTCAATACCTGTTGATTACTTTTGCATTATTGAAATCGGACATTCCACTCAAAAGATATTACGAAATAAAAAGATCAATATAAATTATAAACCAGCCGGGAAGGGTTGTTTACAATGCTGTACGGTGTAATACCTTTTCTATAATGGAATAAAAACAATGAAAAAAAAATGATTAGCATCTCATGTTTATTAGTACTCTGTGTTTGTATTTTGTAACTTTCAACATTCATTTAACGTTCCATGGATTCACCGTACGCGTGACGGGCCCATCGTGTGGGAGAGAGAGGAACTCCGAGTACGACCCGAGACTTGTGACAAGTAGGTTTAAGGGGCCCCTTTCCGATGCACATCAATACTCACATTCTCCACTCGGTGTTCAAAGCTTTAGTTTAGAATATTCTTGACAGGTCTAAGTCTTTCAACAAGTTATAGAGAAGTTTTGCTGGTACACCTCTCGCTCCTACTTCTACAACGTATAAATATATTGGATTACAAATTGTGAAAATATCGATTTTTTTCGACATCATACTCAGATATATTTTAAAATATCGATATATCGGAAATCCGATATTTAAAAAATATCAACAGGCCTATCCAACACTAAAAGGATTTAATCTACTACTTACGCCATCTATAGAAGAATAGATGGCGTCTGTCTGTTAAACAATCAGACTTAAATCACTGAACCGATTTTGATGAAATATGATACAGAGATAAAGTAGAGCTTGAGGAAGGGCATAGACTATATTTTATAGTGAAAAAAATACTTAAGAATACAAAGTAAATAAGTGCGCTGGTACGCCATCTATCGACGTGAAGGTGAAGTGCATGTCGAGCTGTGTAACCATAATGTCTTTGGGAATTAGTTATATATAAATATAGTGATATAATCAAAAAAAAATGATTACCACTCTATTAAAATATTCTTAATTTTTTTCTGTAATTTAATCTGACTAAAACCAAATAATCACAGACATACTATTAAAACAGTATAAAAAATAATGTATGTTTAATAAATCATCAAGATAATAATAAAGATGTAACACCAAAATACTTAAATTTTAAAAACATTAACATTTAACTGAATGTTGGGAGATCACAATGTTTCTTCTTAACATGGAAACGTAACGATGTGTTGTACTTTGTAGCGAACGGACAGACCTCACACTTAAACCTCTTCTCCGCGGAGTGCTTGTATTTGTGCTGGACTAAGTTGGCTGGTAAAATAGTGGCATAATCACATTGATCACAGGCATATCTCTTTTTCCCAGTCTCGTGGGCTTCTTCATGATATTTCAAAATGTACTTATTCATACTCTGGAAAGGACATTTGGAGCACTGAAGTTTAACACCCTGGTCTATGTGTTTTCGTCGATGCTTCTCCATCGCACCTTCGTAATATGTTTTATATCTACAACCAGGAAAATCACAGTTGAGGGTAACCGCGTTTTTATGTCGCAACATATGTTGGGTCATACTCGCACGATTAGGTGTTTCGAACTCACAATATTTACACCGTATAGAAGTCTCTGTGTGGAAATTCTTAAAGTGCTTCTGTAATTCATTCCCCGGGATCATTTCACCACAAACTTGGCATTGTGTTTCAGACACCGTTTGATGGTTTTGTTCGAAATGTAGCTTTAGTTGCTCCCAATTGGCGTAATTTTCTGGACACTTTGAGCATTGGAAGGTATCTGAAATTTCGACTTCTTCCTTTTTAACTTCTAACAAAGTCATCGGTCCTAATTCACCGTCTGGTAATTTTCTATGTGAAATGTTTATATGACGGCACAATTCGAATTCATCAGAAAACTTTTCTTCACACTGATCACATTTCTGTTCATTTGATTTTATATTATTAGTAGGATGTTTCAGTAGAATGTGTCGTCTGTAACTTTCCTTAGCCTTAAATATCTTCTTACAAAACGAGCATGTATAAGAAACTTTTAAGTGTACTTTTAAATAATGAGGTTTCAATTGACGTTTATCATGGAAGGTTTCGTTGCACAAATTGCAAACTATCGTTTTCGGAGACTGAATTTGGTGCGTACATCGTAAATGTTTGCATAAACCGCCCCTAGACGCGAATATTAAACCACAAATGTGACATTCCTGAATCGTTCTCTTATGAGTATGATTGAGGTACATGTCCCTACTTTCAAATTGCTTATCACAAACGTCACAATACGACCCCTTATCGTGTTTTCGTCGTATGTGCCGTTTCAAACTCTCAATCTTATCGTAAGACAAGTTGCAAATTCTGCATTTTAATCTGAAATCGTCCCTTAGGGCATTGTGCTTTCTTCTCATATGCAATTTTAAATAATTAAGTGACGAGAAAACTAATGGGCATTCTTTACACGCGATTTCACCGGTCGCTTCAATTTTAGGATTTTCCATTAATATTTTAGTATCTTCATCGTCGAGCCGCTCATCTTCGTCTCTTACACGGTGTTTCCTCTGAACATGTCTGGCATATGTTTCTCGTTTCGTAAAAACTTTAGGGCAGAAAGGACAATTGAACCACTGGTTCAAAATTGGTTTTTTCTCATTAGAATGCTTCCTCTGTATATGTACGATAAGACTTCTGTATTTGTCGTACGTTAAGCCGCAGTCTTGACACGCGTGTTTGAACGATTCTTCAAAAGAACCGTGTTTCCGCCGCATATGCATACGTAATCGAGTCATTCCCTTAAAAACTAATGCACATACATCACAAGTTCTTTCTTCGCCATCATCACATACCGAATCTGGTCCGTGTTTCCTTTTTATGTGAGCAACTAGACTGTTCTTCTGTTCGTAGGCCATAGAACAATAATGGCAAATATATTTGAACGATTTTCTGAACACTTTGTGTTTTCTTTTTTGATGCATTCTTAAAGTTTTAGTAGATTGAAAGACTAGATGGCAGACTTTGCACACGTAATTTGGTGCGGGAGCAATAGAACCAAAACCAAGTACATTTTTATCATTTATAATGCTTTCAAATGTAAGTAGAACTGCTTCACGATTTTGATCTTCGATTTTAACTGCTGGTTCTTGACTATCTTCACTTTGAGGACCTTCTAACATTAAGCCGCTGTCGTTTGCAAACTGAAAATAAAAATACAACTATTAGTCTTAGTACAATATAATACAGGGATAACATAGAGGGCCCTTATTTAAACATATTTGTAATTTGTTCAAATATTTGTGCAAATTAACATAGAAATAGATGTGAATATATTTGTCATATGTAACAATGTAGTGATATTATATTATAATTTTATTGCATAAAGAAATTACTTAAACTTACAGAATTATTTTATAAATATTAATATGGCGGCCCATACTATCTCCGTTAAAAAACACTGTAAAATATGAAGTTATGACCCAAAGTAGTGGAGAATCAATGAAAAATATTGCAAAAAGTGAGAAAATTCCTTTTGGGAACTTTAGTTCGGGTAAATAAATGGAATAGAATTGTATTATACTAGCGACCCGCTCCGGTTACTTTCTCCACTATAATATGCATGTATTATACATATAAATCTTCCTCTTGAATCACTCTAACTATTAAAAAAATCCGCGTCAAAATACATTGCTTTAAAGATCTAAGTGTACATAGGGACAGACAGACTGGAAGCGACTTTGTTTTATACTATGGAGTGCCTACGCCACAATCTCTAACTTCATACACACAAATTCAATGTAGGAAATAATTTGGGTATTTATTCCAAAATAAATATTCAACTTACATCATTAAAATCCAGTTCAACTTCTATATTTTCGACTTTTATAGTGACTTCAGGGTCAAAGGCCTGCTTAGTTTCGGAATCCACACTTGGCTCAAAAACTGTTGTAATTGGCAATGATAATTTTTCTTCTATATCTTTAAATGGATCTACAGGTTTTTTCTTTTTCTTCTTCTTCTTAGTTTTAATTTCATATGTCATCGGCTCATCAGGTAAGAATGAAGTGGGGTCCTTCCTACTAGCATCATCTTTCTCTTTTTTAATATCATTTATGTTTACCTTCTCTTCTTTTATTGACATTTTAAAAACTAATTATGCTAATCTGAAAATAAAAAAACATATTTAATAATTTAAATATTAAACTATTTGAAGTAAAAAATTCTTTGCTATTTCACTCAACTATAACAACAAACAAGGACGCGCCGTCTATATGTACGGTCGTTAGCCGCACGACGGCGCCAGGGCAGAAAAGGCATTAGGAAGCTTTCTTTAGGCGCCAGACCGAAAAATAAAATATGAATTGATAAAAAAAATTGCTTCAAAATGTGCAAATAATTGTAGACAGGGCCGCAATACAAAAACTACTGGATTTGGCCAATCACATTATTGTAGGCGAGCCCAGACAGAATTTCCCTTTTTTCTCTTCATATACAGGGTGGAACCAGACTACTTCCGAAAACTGAAAGTGGGTGTTCGGACAAGGCTTCTGAACATTCACCTGTAGAAATTAAGCGAAAAAAAAAATCAATGACGTCATCATTTTTTTTTTACTTTTTCGACCAGGTACGAGTAGTATAACATAACAGTATAGTATTTTTGTGTATATTTAATTAAATTAAGCTCAAAATTAAAAAAAAAATGAAAACAGCAATGTATTGCGATCGCCTAAATCGACCGCGAGCGGGAGGTGACTCACCTGCGTGCGGCCAGCGCTCCCTATCAGCTGTTCAGCTGTCCTTCACTCACGGATCATGTAATAACTTAATGACGAAATTTAAAACTTTATGTAGAGTAAACTTAACTACCAAACAAATAATAATAAAATGAACTCACCTAAAGATTCTACAAACCATAGTCATACCCATAGACCCTATTTATTGATGGAAACCGCGGTTTAAATTTAAATACCTAAGTTGGTACTTGGTTGGTACCTACCTACTGGAGTAACATCATAGTACACTACCCAAAGTAGTCGATTAACCACTTATGTAAAAGTACTAACTACAAATTACGGTTTACAAACTTTTCACACATCACACATGTCAACTAAATACCCAGCACCTACTGCAAGAACATTCCTCAAACACAAACTAAACTAAATTAAAACATTAAGAAATGTATGAATCGCGAATCGAATCGTATCGAATCAGAAACGTATTAGTACCTTTAACAAGGTCATAGATGCCGACAAAGCCTCCCGAAAAAAATGAATTTTGATTCGTATAATCATTTCATTCATGTCCAATGTCCGGGATTTGAATCCACGACTATCGACCGTGAATCCAACGCCCGAACCACTGAGCTACTGACGCTTCTGAAACTTAAATGCGAATAATTAATTATTATTCTTTATTTAATTTGATATTTACATTTATTTAATTAAATTACTCAAATGTCTATGCCGCCGTATCGAAAAAATAATGGAATTTTTTGGCAAGGTCGTGCAACGGGTTGAATGTTTTGGTACTGGATTTTTCAAAGGATGCCGCCACTACATGTACTTGTGTGCGGTTTTCTTTCTTTAGGGTAAATACATTTTAGTCTTTAGTCGTTACTCGTTATTGCAACGTGCTACGGTGCTAGATTGTACGTTCTACTCGCAATTTAATTACTAATGCGTAAATCGCGAAAAATTATCCTTAGTTAATTTTTTTAGTGTTTTTTGTGACTTGATTATTCAATAGTTTGTGGATTAGTTAAGTACAACAGTTTTAAGTGTTTTTTGTGAACTGATTATTTAATAGTTTGTCAATTAGTTTAGTACAATAGTTTTAAGTTTTTTATCATAATGTTCAGTGTTCGTGAATACGGACAAATGTTGATGAGTTATGGAATGGAATTAAGCACGAGGGAATGCCTCATAGAGCGAAGAGCCGAGTTGTGTGTATGGAGATGGGAGGATACTTAAGGCAATCCACTTTTATCGTAAATTATTTAATAATAAAGTGATAATATGTTAAAGTTATGTTGAGTATACATTGCTGGCTGAAGATAGTGACTATTATTTTCAAAAGAAGATTTTGTTTAACAAATTGCTGCCCTCGGCTATACCAAGGATTTTTTCGGTCATAAAGGGGGTTCTTCTATCCCCCCTTTCATTTTTCGGAAGTAGTCTGCTTCCACCCTGTATAGGCGCTCTTAAGTATTTAGCACGCCAGCGCAGAACATGATTGGCGCATAAACATAAATTTATACAGTTTAATTTTTTAAAAGAATTTCTACCATGTTCAATTAGATATGATTTGCTGGTATAAGCTGTCTCCGACGCTAAAACGACGGAGTGTTATAAGTTTAACGTGTGTATCTGTGTGTCTGTCTGTGGCATTGTAAAGGGCAAGATAATGGAGCAATTCTGATAAAGTTTAATTTGTTTGAAAAGTAATTTAACAATTTGTAAAGATCTGATCAGCCGTTTGAAGACTATCAGCTCATTCCTAACTCGAGAGCTTTGTCATCGTTACTAGCAGTACGGATCACATACTACTAGTATTCCCGTTACCCCTCCTAGTAAGCTAATAAATAGCTTGTGTCAGGAGTGGGCCACGCCAGTAGTCCAATGTCCGGGATTTGAACCCACGACTTGTTGATCGTGAATCCAACGCCCGAACCACTGAGCTACTGACGCTTCAAATATTTACAACGTTTATATCTTCTGAACTGAAAACCGTACGACCTTAGCTTCTATACCGGATTTTATGATATTTTGAGTAGAGTTTAAATTTTAATACAGAACTAAAGATCAAATATTTTTGTTTCTATTTAAAAAAATGTGCCAAAGATTTGCAGAAAAATCAAGCAATTTAAATGCAATGCTGTAGGTGTTATGTAGTGTGACGTCACTTCACATCATCATGACATCACCACAAGTGTAAAGTTTTACAAAAACAATACTTATAATTTAGTTATTTGTATTGTTCCACAAATTAATAATAGTAAAAGGCAAAATATTGAAATCTTATAGAGTATGCTGATGCTGAAACGGACGGATGAATCGATTTTAATTTTGTTTGAAAAGTGAATTAGCCGGGAGAGGTCTTAGCTATGTTTGATGAAAATCTGTCCAAGATGGCTCCGCCACAAAATGACTGATTACATATTTTTTTCACACCTCCCTCAATATGACTATCAAATGAAAGGGCTTGATTAGTAGAATACTATACAATATGAAAAATTTCAAATCGCTTGCTCCTCATTCTCCCCTGAAAAGGCCCTAATAGTAGTGACTTGTACGCATTCAAGGTTAGAAGGTCCAAGGAAGTCCATACTAAATTTAATATTTTCTGAGGATTTTTTTAAAACTATGAAATTACTGAAAAAAACGGATTTCAGATATACACTGAGGATGGTAAATTTTTTCAAAAAAAATATCTTGTGCGTCCCGAGACGCTCGACAGAAGAGATAACTTCAACTAATCTAAGTTGAACTATTTAATATTGAAATTGTACACTGTAGAGAGAGAGAGGGGAAGCGTGTCTCCGAAATACGGCTAGCACTGTGGGTTAAAGTGAGAGAGGAGCAGCCTGCCGCCTGCTGCCGTATGAGTGAGAGAAAGGGAAGCCAGATATAGTGGGGCCGTAACGCGTTACGTTACGAAGCAGTTTACCTTCCCATAAAGTAAAGTAATCTTTATTTGGGATATACACTGCATAGTTCAGACATCAAAATTAAACTTAAGAAAGTAATAATAATAATACTAACATAACTAATATTAAACTTAACTAATCATTTTTTTTAAATATCTTAATTAAATCTTAAATACAACAAACTTTCAGTGTGCTTAATTCGTATAAACAAAACAAAAAAAAACATAATAATAATTGAGCAGTGTTATGTCCCAATAAGAAGTTATCACATCAAAAATTCGTATTCACTCCTCAAAAATAATATGAAATCGAGGTTGAATTGAGACTGAAGATGTCAATGAAATAAGTGAAAGGCAGAGTTCTACCATTGAAATGGATATTATTGAAGAAAATATTAATATAGAAAAAAGAAATAACCAGAATAAGGGAATAAAAGCAAATAAAAATAGAAAGAAAAAAAAAGGACAGAATAATCAAAATACTGATTCTGATTGGAGTTGGTATATGCAGTCTGAAACATTGTCAAACGATATAAGTACAGAGGAAAACAACTATAAAGATATTAACGAAGAGAATGAAATTACCAATACCCCTTGTATTTAAGGAATTACTTGAAAAAATGAAAAATATAGTACTTTTGAGTAAAATTTCGGTACAAGAAAAAGTAAAACGTGTGGCTAAGGTATGTATAGAGTGCTTAATATTAGGAGTTATGTATTTTTTGAGGATTATTCATGGTTAGATAGTGTAGTAGAATATATAAACAACAACGGGTGAGTCTAAAAAGAAGATCGAAGTAAATATCCTTCAATGGAATTGTCGTAGTTTGAGCCAAAGTTAGTTGCATTTGAAAATTTATTATTGCAAGGGAAAATACATATTGCTGTCTTATTGGAGACATGGTTACATGAAAATGAGGCTATAAAGTTTAGAGATTGGAAAGTTTTAAACGAGTCATTAGGCAGTGACCAATTGATTATAAAAATTTCGACTTGTATTTCAGTTAATCCGAAAGTCTTGTTACGTCGAAACTTCAAACGGGCCGATTGAGGTTCGTATACTGATTGTCTTTCCTCTCTTTTTAGTGCCTATACATTATCTAACGATTTTCAAAAAGATTACGATATGTTTGTAGAATATCTCAATATTGCTGCAGAACTATATAATCCTTACATTAAAACTAACCAAAATCCAAATAGCAAGTTTACACCTGAAAGATATTGGGCTCAAGATTTATCTTGGTCAGTAGCTGAGCGTAGACTAGCATTAGGCAAATTTCGTCGAAATCCAAACCCTGAACATTTTGATAGGCTCAAAGAAAAAATAGCACAGTCACAGCGGTTAATGCGTCGAGCAAAAGGAGAGGACTAGAAAGGTTTTTGCACTTCTCTGGATCAGGTAAGCACTTCATATGAAATGTGGAATAAAATAAGATGGTTTAAGGGAACTAAATTCCAAAGACATGTTATAGATAAAGTGAAGGCGTTTTTATTCCTTAACAATTAATTTGACACCGGATTACGTTAGTCCTTCTTGCCCTACTTTTTCCTCTCAGAATATTCAGTTAGAAGTTGAGTTTGCCTTGCAAGAGTATACGTTTGAAAGACACCGCGTCGCCCGGGTGTGATAATATCTCATACTCAATGATTAAACATGTTTCTCTAAACGGTAAAAGGATTTTGTTACATTTTTATAATAACTTTTTACATTTGGACTAGTAACGAGACATTGGCGGGAGATAGTTATAATACCTATACCAAAACCAGGAAGCTGAATATGAATTCTATAGCTTCTCTGCGACCGGATTTCTATGATGTCTTGTTTATATAAAATTTTTCACAATATTATTAAGAATAGGTTAGAGTGGTTTTTTGAACATAATAATCTCTTTTCTAATTATACTGATTTAGAAAGGGTAAATCTACCATGGATAGTTTAGCTACTTTAGGTTGTAGGATATTAACAACTTTCTCTGATGGATTCCCTACCATTGGCTGTTTCTTAGACATTGAAAATGCCTATAATAACGTACAATTTAATGTTATGTGTTTGGATAGGTTTTTAGTTGATTCTAAAATATGTACATATCTTTGGACTTATTTAAGTGAAAGGTATTTAAAAATTACTGGGGATGCTTACAGTATTGGTCGTTACACTTGTAAAAGTTTAGCCCAGGGAGATTCCTCGTCTCCCTTACTATTTAACATCGTTACTATACATATTTGTAGAAATATTAACAATGTATACGTATCACAATATGCGGATGATTTTGCGATATATATTACTAATGAAGTATTAGAGGGGTCAAGGTGTATTCAAAGAGTCAGTCTATTTCTAACAATTCAGTAGTATCTAGTATTGAGCAACTCCATGTAAAGTGTCAAAATTGTTATTGGGCAAGAAAGAAAAGACCACTACTGGCTATAGTATATGAAAACTTACATTCATGTTGTGTATATTCAAGTAATAAACTACAAATGTTTGATTTTGATATATGGATTATTTATGTAGATTTAAATTCGAGAATTATGCATAAAATTTCTGCAATAGATAAAGCCAAAAGGAAATATAATAGTAGTTTACAAGTGATTTGTAATTCACACATTAATGATAAGTTTTGAAATTATTATAAATTTTTTACTGATGCGTCATGCAGTGATGGTGATGTTGGAGCAGCGTTTTTTGATCCTTAACTGTGTACTCACATGAAATTAAAATTAGACGCTAAAATTATATATCGGCCGAACTAATCGCGTTAGCCGAATCGGTTTCTTATAGCAAATCAATTGGAGGTAATAATTTTGTTGTTCTGACTGACCCAAAAACCGCACTCCAACATCTAGTTAAATTCTCGCGTGGGAGTTGTGGATTACCAATAGCATATGTAATTTTAAGGCTTTTATTGGATTTTTATAAATCTAAAGTTCATGTTAAGCTGCAGTGGATTCCGGCTCATATTGGAATCACTGGAAACGAAACTGTAGACAGACTAGCTAAAGCAGCAGTTACCGACGGTTGCGTTTTAAATTACATACTCGGCTTTCAAGAAATACATTATTTAATTAAAGAACGTTGTTACAAGAGTTGGTCTGAATATTTTGATGAAAGATCACATAATAAAGGTGTTTGGTATAGAACAGTCCAAAGTTGTCTATTGCAGAAACCGTGGTTCGAGAATTCCCTGAGAAAAAAAGGCCTATCTCCCAACTGCACAGAATGTGGAAGGATAGAAGACATTTTTCATATATTGATGGAGTGTGTACGGAACGAGCCAGAACGAATACAATTGAGAACCACACTCCCTTATATTTTTGATTTTGCCACATGTAACAGTATATTGGCCTCACCGAGTTCCCCTAAGGACAAGATGCTTTATAGTATAGTAGCTCTTAAGCGGCGAATTTAATTGTTTTTAATGCTTGCTACTATGGCGGTGGCATGTTCTTTTAGAAAAAAACCCCTAAATAAAATAGATTAAAAAAAAATATGCTGGGTCAGCTAGTTACAACTAGCACTTTCAATAATTCAAAAAGTAATCAACAGGTATTGAAAGAGTCTTGAAATCGAAATAATTTATTTGGATAAGAATTCATACAAAGGTATGGATAACATGGTCTGATTTTAATAGGCATTTCTATCAACTTTTAAAATGTAAAAAAGTAGTTATAGTGACATAACTACAATAGTTGGACATATGGTCTCATAAAGTTTTTTTGTAGATATTGATACATTCTATAATATTGTAAAACATTTTTTGTTCTATCATCAATACTTTTCGCAGCGCATACGATGAAAGACATTTTTTTACACCTTGGGTGGGTTTTAATTAGAATTTTTGGGGATCTCTAATTTTTTCTAGTAGTAAATATAGTCTTAGTTCTAGTTGTATATATGATACTCAGGGATAATGTAGCTTTCTATCGGCAAAAGAATTTTTGAAATCTGTCCATATAAAAATATAAATCTTTCCTCTTTACGGATTTATGAACTCTCTGTTCTTATTATAACAATTAATACAGTTTGCCAAGTTTTCATTAAGTTTACAAGTAACAATATATATTTTATACATCAATTTAAATAGTACTTGGCCGATGTCTGTACATTATGCATATTTATTTATGCATATTATGAAATAGGAGATATTTCATATAATAATATAAGGTATGTATGTGCATCATGCATAAACTTGTTAATACAAAAATTTTCATAAATGTGTTATTTAAATTTAGGTTATTCAAACTGTTGTCATTAAATAAAACTTTTAACTGCAATAAATCAAGTTGTAAAAAAATAAAGTTTTTAACATATTTTTACAAACATCACTAAGATAAGCTTTAAAAATCTTGAATAATATGAATCTGCTTAGATATGTAATAATAAATATTCAACAGTTGGTAAAAGATAATGATGAGTGATAGTGTAACAGAAACTAATAACAGTAATATAATATGATAAGATAAAAGAGTATAAATGATTTATATAGAAGGCATGGATTTAAGAGTGGTTATCCTATTGGTTAGACTTAACTGCAATAACAAAGAAGTATAAAATAAACAAAATTGTATATGACGACCATTTAAAGGTTTCGATTAAAATAAGATGTTCAAGGCAAATTTTCTTATAAGAGTATTGCAAAATACACGTCATTAGATCATAAAACTTACCTTATTCTATAATAAAATTCTATCACCAAAATTCACAACATAAGATACTATGGCCATTAACATTAATAATAAAATTTTATACTAAATTCATATTTAATTAACTATTCCACCCCTACGCCTTTGTGACAAAAATCAATATATATATATTTTAAAATCATTATGAAAAATGGGCAATATGGATGTGATTCTGATTATTGACGTTTTTCAAGAATGTGTATGACATATCATTAAGTGTTGCTGCTTATTATTTTTATTAAAAAATTATTATAATTATTATAAATATTTAAAAGAAAAAATAAAAATAATTAATAAAATTTATATATACTAAAACCAAAATATTTAGTCATTTTATAAATTTATAATTGATTTATATTATTTTATTTTTAAAGAATTACTTATTTAAAAAGCTAATGTCATAACATGTCAAAGTCATTATTTATCAATCATTGCTTTCTTATCGTGAACGGAGAAGTGAGAACTTTAAAAAAATTCTAACCTGTATCCAAATATTTATTTAAATCATAATATAATGACAAGTATTCTATAAATAATACAAAATGTTGCGGACAATTAAGTTTCTTCGTATGAAACATACTTTCAGAGCATTGCCCGTTTGTGTAACGACCATTCAGAATAGATTTTTCAATGTAACTACAGGTAAATATTATTAAACATTCTTCATTCACATGTTATATTAATTAAGAAAACAATAAGTTGATAGGTATCTTGTATCTCAGGTTTGAGACATGGTGAATACGAATGGCAGGATCCAAAATCGGAAGCTGAAGTGTAAGTTAAGCTATTTTATTTAAACACAAATTCCTTATATCCTAACCAATATTATAAATGCCTGTCGCGATTTCACGGCAAAATTACTAAACGGATTTAAATTAAATATGTACTAATAGTTTAGAGACTGAGAAAGAACACAGGTAACTTATTAATGCGAAAAAAGGGAGGGATGAAAAGTTGTGTGACACTTATTTTTAGGCTGTTGATTCGATATAAATATATATCACATTCAATGTTTATAATATATTTAGCCTAAATAATTTAAAATGCTACAACTTTGCTAAAACTTGCAAGCATAAGTACTTTTGTAATATAATGCACATTCCGACTTTGCTTCTCTGAGGTTATGCTTATAAAAAAAGTTTAGATTTTTAAGTTACACTTACAAAAATACAACTGTAAAAATATAGAGGGAGAAACAAAAATTATAAAAAGAATTGTTTTGATTTTATAATATTTCATAACATTAAAATTTTGTTTACAGAGTAAATATAGTGTATATTGACAAAGATGGCAAAAAGACAAATGTGAGAGGCAAAATTGGTGATAATGTTTTGTATTTAGCACATAGATATGGCATTGAAATGGAAGGTATAACAAATCTTTATCATTTTAGTTTATAAATTAATATAATAAAATTAATAATAATAGATATTAACAAATGAATAATTTAAAGTATAAAAAAAAAGGTTTTAATATTTTTAGGTGCTTGTGAAGCATCATTAGCTTGCACAACTTGTCATGTATATGTACATGAGAAGTACTTAGACAAGCTAACCGAGCCAGAGGAAAAAGAAGATGATCTGTTAGATATGGCACCATTTTTAAAACAAAATTCTAGATTAGGTAAGTGATAGATAAAACTGTATACTATGACTGAAAGTCTAGATCATTTTAACAGTCTTCTTTCCTGATTTGTGTACTATTAGTTTCTCATAATCCATTTGATTTCCAAACACATTCATTGAAGTCATAATGTAAGTAATCCTGCTTTTTTCTGACTTTATCCTAACTAATATTATAAATGCGAAAGTAACTCTGTCTGTCCATCTGATGCGCTTTCATGCCTAAACTACTGAACCGATTGAGATGAAATTTGGTATACAGACAGCCTAGAGCCTAAGAAAGGACATAGGTTACTTTTTTAATGCGAAAAAAGTGTTGTAAGGGGAGAATGAAAAGTTGTATGGAAATATCGTCATTTTTAGAGCTAGAAGCTTGTAACTTATTTTTTAGACTGTTGATTCGATGTAAATAAATATGGCATTCAAATAAAATTTGTAAAATAAGTTTGTAAAAAATTTGTAAAATAAATAATTTAAAATGCAAGTGTATTTTTACAGTTATGTAATATTTTTATCAATTCCACTGTAATTATTAAAAGAAATATCCTATTTTTAGGTTGTCAAATAACATTAACAAAAGAAATGGAAGGAATGGAACTGACTTTACCAAAAGCAACACGCAATTTCTATGTAGACGGACACAAACCAACACCACATTGAAACCATTTATATAGAAGCAGATTAGTATTTTTAATGGCTGCTATTTTTATAATAAGCAATGACAGTGGAACCTTGATTATCCAAACTCTCAATTATCCGAACGCTGACTTAATTTATCTGAACATTAGAATGAATTTGTTGCTGCCATTTTATAAAAGAATAATGCAAAAAAGTTGTTGTTATAATATATAAAAAGTGCGGTCAGTCATGTACACCTTTTACATATAAACAAAGTTAAATATAAAAGGCAAATATTATTTTTAAACAGTATTTGAACAAATAGTAAAAAAGTAATTTATATAATTATTTATATGATAATATATGCTTTATTAGTATTTTAATCTGTCCGTCTCTGTCTTTGATTTTTTTTCAATGGCTCGAAATTGCAATGTATATAGTAGAAATGTAGATAAGACTTAATAAGTGTAAATAAAAAACCAAATATATTTTATTTTTTATTTTATCCTTACAATCCATATTAAATTATTAGTAAAAAAGATTATTTTTTTCTCAGTAATGTAACTATTGAATACGAGTACAATTTCTTTCGTGACTGCTATGATGCTTTTTCAATGAATGTCTGTAAACTGTTTTGTAATTACATTTATCACAAAAAAGCATGTTTTTTTCAGGATAATGTTTTAATTTATGGCCTCTTAATGCAGATTTTGATCCACAACAGTAATCACAATTTTTGAAGTCACATTTGAAAGGTTTATTTTTTGTATGAATATATTCATGTGTCTTTAAATTTGAGGTCGAATTTGTTTTATACTCACAGTATTGACATGATAACTTTTTTTTTAAATGAGTGTTAGAATGTTGTTTAAAATGAGATCGTTTCATTGTTCGATGACCACAAATATGACATACAAAAATTATTGAATTAACATTTTTCTTGTGTTTTACAAACATGTGTATTGACAATTCTTTGCTACTATTAAAAGTTGCATCACAATCAGTACATGATGATTTAATTATATCTATAATATGACTGCTATTAACATGAATTTTTAAATCACTTATGTTATAAAAGTCTTTTTTACATATTCTGCATATATGTTTATTTCGTTTACAATTTAACACAGACTTTTTTAGCTTGAAATACTCATTTGAATGTTTCCTTTTGATATGAATTCGTAATGTTTCCTCTGTAGAGTACTTGAGTTCACAGAATTTACATAATAGCCGCCTATTGCTGTCTACCAATCGATGCCATCTAGTTTCTGTGTCGTTCTGAAAACAGTGTTTGTAATAGGTATAGATATTCTACCATAAGGTAAGTGATCACTACATGACAAGAGCGAGAGAATATCTCTTGCATTTTTTATACAATGTTGCCTTAAAAATTGAATAAAGGAAGTGAATAGAACAAAGCTGTAGTTTCAGTAGGCGTAAACCCCACCAAAACTGATTCACCAATGGGACAAGAGAGAAAACAACCTCCAACAGTGAGTACGGGCTTTTTTCATAGCAGTAATATTGTAATCTAATCTATTTTTTTAAAGCAATGGGTACATAAAATCTTACCACATCATGTGTTGGTTCATGTACAAGATTAACTAGATTTGAGTTGTTTTTTTCATCCATAATATCTCCGTAATTATGCTTCTGTAATCAATATTATGAACCTTAAGATAATCTAACGAATAAAATAAATACAAATAGTGAATAAATACAATCAATATTTTATATCACTTTACCAATTTGTTTTGGATATTACTTATTGAAAGTTGGTCTGTTTCATTCAATTCATAATATTCAATCTGGATTTCTGGTTCTGATTCATTATCTGTATCCATTTTGCTGTGCCTTTTTACCACTTTTGATAGCAGTAATTCTGCCATCATATCAATGTGACAATGTTCTCAAAATTTGATGCTTTTGCCCAGTTAAAATGCCATTTTAGCTTCTCTTCTCATATGCTTCCTGAAGAGGTTGTACGGTAGGTGATTCTTATACCACTTTAGTGTCTCTCAGGTGTCAATAGGATAAAAAAACATTGTGTATGAGACTAGTTGGCAATATGCTTATTATAATTTTCTAAAAAGCTTAGTAGAGATTGCTTGGTTCCCTGGTTATACCTAAAATAACACATAAAAAGCACCTTAAAGGTTAGTCCATCACCAGATTATATGTAAGTTACAGTACAATAAATATTATAATATAAAAGCAAGCACACATATTTTACATTGTTATCTACAACTTAATACTACACTACACTTTAATATAATTACATAGAAATTTTAACAACACAAGGATCTGGGAAAGTAAGAAGGAATTGAAAGTTAGCAGTGCGAGGTTAGTAGGGAGAGTATCGTACAGGGATGTGGGGAACTTACGACAGTTAAAGAAAATATGATCTGGAGTGCCTTCATCCAGATCACACTCTATAGTATAGAAGGAAATAATAAACGTAAATAAACAAATAGGTAAACAAACTTTTTCACGTCAAATGTCATCATCAAATTCCAACCTCAAGAACTTCATAGTGTTACCTACAGAGTATAAAATTGATTGTAGTGAACTGAAATATTTTTTTTGTATGCTGAATAGTTACCAACCACACTAGTTTTTTGGATACTGTACGATTTTTAACTTATGGTTATAATATATCTTCTAATGTCCTAATAAACTACATAACTATATCAACAAAAAAATATTTAAATCGATTTATAAATTAAGAATTAATTTCCAACGTCACTTTCTTTGAATATTTAAATATACAGATGTTTTTTAAAAGTCAAATAAAAAAGAACATATTTTATAAAGAATAAATAAAACAACTTGCTTCTAGCAAATACGTGCTTAATTTTTAAAAGAAAAAGTCCTTAACCTATTTAAATTAAAGTAAATGTTTTTACAATAAATTTAAAACTTTTTTTATATCTGTGTATTTTTCGTAAAATATGTGTAGGTAAATTAAAATGATATAAAAACTCGTTTTTGTCTCTGTTGGTCTACAGTGATTGCAGATTGTCTATGGTAAAACAGTTCGCGCCGCGTTGTCATTCTAACTCATTCGAGGGTTGTTTAATCCATTCGTTCTTTCAGTCTGCTTGCAACCTCCGAAGGAGGTGGTATACTCGTTTTCGATTTCTGATAAACGCGTTTCGGTGTGATTTGTGTTTATATTGTGGTGTACAATGGCTTACAACGGTGGTAGTGGAAAAAGACTGTGCTCCGGGACCGACCTGGACGTTGAGAGGGTAAGTTTTTAATGTCAAACATTAACATTAGTAAAGACGAAAATGGCCGTGTTTTGTCCGAAACCGCTTTCATGTTTTGCCATATACGTATAGATTACGTTTGTATATTTACAGATAAAGCAGGATAATGTACGATTGGTAATTTAAAGCGAGTTAGCGGTTTAGGACGTCCACGTTATATTGTTGATTTGTGTAGTTTGAGGTTACAACATTGACATATGACAATGGATAGGTATTAATAATTTTATAAATTAGATTCTATATAAAATAGTATTTATCGTTAGCATTTCGTTAGAAAGTACGAAAATAGCTGGCTGCCCGACTGTCAATTATTGTGATTGACATGCCTCGGTCATTAGGCCTGGCGTGGCGGGCGGGAAAAATCGTCTAAATTTGTGTACCCGTAACAATACCCTACTTTAAGTCTTACATTTCATCATAAATCATTTGAATTTTTCAATATATTAAAGAAAAAAAAATTGAAAAGAATCTCAATTATTATTGAAACAAATCTGATAATTGCATTTCGACGAAAGTGATGTCACGCTTTCGGGTCATGTTTGTGTTGTATTGATAACGCCACTCGCATTCTTGATTGAGAGAAGTTGTATAGTGTTCAGCTATTATCGCGTGTTTGTATTTATGTTCCTAACATCGGTGTTTTCATGTTAGCATAAATCTTACTAATATTATCAACTAGCCGACTCGCGCGACTTCGTTCGCGTGTTGCTCCGCTCCTATGGGTCGTAGCGAGATGTTAAATAGCCTAATTTACTCCTTGTTACATCAGCTATCTGCCAGTAAAAGTCCTGTCAAAATAGGTCCAGACATTTCAGAGATTAGCCGGAACAAACACACAGGCAAAAATTGTAAAAATAAAAATGTTTATGTTGGTATATTTACCGTGTGCACTTAGTAAAAAGCGGTTATTTTAATATTACAAACAGACACTACAATTTTAATTATTTGTATGTATGTGAAATCGAAAATCGTTTAGATGTTTGTTACTCAATCGCGCAAAAACATCTGAATGGATGTTATTAAAAACTAGTCGACCCGCGCGAATTCGTCCGATTATAGCTCCGCTCCTATTGGTCGTATCATGATGATATATAGCCTATAGCCTTCCTAGATAAATGGGCTATCTAACACTGAAAGAATTTTTCAAACCGGACCAGAAGTTCCTGAGATTAGCGCGTTCAAGCAAACAAACTCTTCAGCTTTATATATTAGTATAAGATTGGATCAATATATTGTAAATTTACGAATGGTGATTGGTCAGTATTTGAAATTAAAATTATATATTTCATTATACTAAATGTAATTTTTTAATTATAATGTCAAATTTCGAGTGCGAGTCGACTCGCGCGCGAAGGGTTCCGTACCAATATTTGACAAAAAAAATTACCCTTTTAAATATTTAATTTATTCTGTTTTTAGTATTTGTTGTTATACATCATTTGTGAACATTTCAACTGTCTAGCTATCACGGCTCATGAGATACAGCCTGGTCTTCGGAGTCTTAGTAAAAAATAATTGTCTAAAAAATAATTACTCATACATTTTGGTGAATCATAAGAATTTAGACATTTATTGGTTAATGTAAAGATGAAAAGCATTTTCTTAATAACCCGTTTGACATTAGCACAATATATTTATACTTAAAGCATAATACGCTCAATTGCAGATCAAAGGGCTGCACTCTAATATTAATTACTTTGGAATCAAGAATGGCGTGTATTGAGATGATGCTTTCGTCCATATAATATTGTAATTACAGTTGCTTTATATTTAGATCGGAACCCTTTGTTATTGTTCCTGCTTCGCGTACCTTTTGCTGTGTTTTCTGTTGTGACGACATACTTCGTGAGAATGCCCGAGGACTGCTAAACCATCCTACTCAACGTCATCGAATTAGTTTCAGCCCTCCATGTAAGACTCATCCCTCTATATTACACCTAAGGGCGTGTACGTCCAGGATCCTTTTTAACAGATCCGACGCTACTGGACTTTCGTTCTTCAGTATTCCTACTTGACTTTGACTTTGACTTTTGATGACCTTCTTAAACGGACCTGTAAAACGATCGTTCTTTGTGTACGCGTGATATCAAAAAACTGGTTCTCATGGTCCCCCTAAATCGTTTTTTGATCCCTCTGAAATTCTTAGTCGATCCTTGAAGGTCGAAATAGACCAGTGTGTGATCAGTGTCTTGAGATAAAAATTTATAATTTTTAATCTCACATAATTCATAATTTTCCGTATTTTTTTGATAATATAAATTTAAGGATATAAAATATCCAACTTATTTATTATATATTTATAGTTTCATCTCAATAGTATTGAAATATAACAATAAATAGTAGAGATGATTCGTCGTAATGAGTCACGCGTACAGCGCGGGCGCACGTTCCGCCAGGGGGCGTGGTCACATGTGAGCCAAGTCCGGCCCTTTTGTATTGTCGTTAGAAAAACATGTTGACAACGAATAACTAAATATACTAAATATATTTACATGAATCCTCAGTCATATTCCATCTATCCTTCATTTGTAGCCTCAGCCTCATATATACATTTATAATAAAAATAAAAAATAAAGTTATTTATTGAAGAATAATTTTACTTTTACTCATATTGCCATGATGTAAAATAAATATGGAGGTCAGGATAATCTCCGAACAAACCCGAATAGGACAAACACTAGCGCATAACTAAAGTGACACATTTTATTTTTCATTCAAAACGGGACACGGACAACGGAACGGAAGTCTTTCAGACATCCATGGGTGGATTTGATAGGTAACGTTATGAGGTATCTCTAGTATTTTTTGAAACAAAAAACTAAAGCTATAGGTATCTGTGTTATTGCCGACGACGCGGTAATTTTTGCGCGGTTTCGGAAAATGGGATAATTTGACGTCCCAAAGCTTACTTTCGGGACAATGGGACAACCGAATAACGGGACTCTAATTCTAATTATTGGACTCTATATAAAGCAGAAGAGTTTGTTTGGTTGAACGCTCTTATCTCGGGAACTAATGTTTCGAATTGATAAATTCCGTCAATATTGGACAGTTCACTTATTGAGGAAGACTATAGACTATAATTTCACGCTACGACCCATAGGAGTAGTAGCATCAATGAAAATGTTGCAAAAACGGGGGAAATTATTCTTTTTGAAAGCTTAGCTCCTTTTAAAAAATCCTAAAACTCATTAATCCTATCTCTCTTCTGATGCAGACAAAGTAGCGCAGATAAGCTAGTCATTAAAATTTGAATCAGTCAGAATAGAAACTTGTATGTGGCAACCCTTATCAAATAAATTGATATTACTCTTTGATGTACACATACAAGAATTTGACACCTACACTATTTGTACTACATTCATTATTTATAGTAATAGCGTCTGTGCGTACGTCATATCTATTGATGAATAAATAACATAAATCGTAATGTTTTGATGTTTGCTCAATTACGGGATAGTAAATTCAATTACGTTTCTTCAATAGCGATGTTTTCTCGCTATTAAAACTTTTGTTAATATAGGATGGCTCAAGGTAAAGAATATTTTTAATGAAAGAAAAACATTTAAGCTATTTTTTTGTTAGGTATAATAGACTGAATCTCATAATGAAAACCAAATATTTTTTAGTTTTTTTTTGGTAAGTGGCCACCGTCGCCCATGGACATGGGCAATATTAGGGAGTTTCTGTTGCATTGCCGAAGCGTTGCCACCTCGAAGTGTTAGGAGGGGGAATGAAGGGAATATGCCAACGTTTCAGCGGACCCAGAGGATGAACCCCTAGTCCACTGGAACCGCAGCATTAATGGGATGAGAGAGGGAGGGTGTAAGGTATGCATGCTAGTGGTTGCAAGCCAGTCGGGGAACAGATCCCCTACCACCAAGGGGGTGCTGGTTTACTTGTCCCTTAAGAGATGCTCTCCCAGCGGTAGAGGGGAATAATATTCTAACCCGTCCCCTCACGGGTAGTAATGATATTGTTTATATATCTTAATATTCATTCGTGTATAATAGTGGCTGTTTTATTCTCTTCTGCTTCGCTGAGGTGTATTCAAATTGTTCAATCACTCACACACCCGTTGAATTTATATTCTACTAGTGGACCCGCGCGACTTCGTTCGCGTGTTGCTCCGCTCCTATGGATCGTAGCGAGATGTTAAATAGCCTAACTCCTTGTTACATCAGATATCTGCCAATGAAAGTCCCGTCCAAATCGGTCCAGCCATTTCAGAGATTAGCCGGAACAAACAGATAGACCGACACACAAACAAAAATTGTAAAAAATGTTGTTCTGGTATATGTAACGTGTATACCTCCATATTGTCAAGAAAAACTTATTATGCATTTAATTAAGGTAAACGGAAAATATGTTAAAAAAACTACGTTTAAAAAAACCGTCTTAAAACATAACAATTATTGTACATAATTCTCTTAATAAAGGGAGGTTAATAAATAACAGAATTATTTCTTACCTTCAAGTGTATTTTTTAGTTTGAATTCGGTGTTTTTAAACGTAGGTTTTTTTAATTTTTACTTTTTAGTGTCTGTAATAGGTTGTTCTGTAAACTATAGTAGGATTTTTCTAGATTACATCAGGTAGACTATAACATTTCATTGCTTTTTTTAAGTAGCTATGGGTAAGCCTACGAAAAGTGTCGCGCGCCTTAAACAATATAGATCCCAAGAAAGGGGAACGGAAAAAATATTCATAAAATGAAAACTACTGGGCCAAGCTATGTTTAAATTGGGGACCAAAATAAAATATGGGATCAAATGGCAACTATTCCGCATCAAACAAAAGAAGTATCACGTAAATCTTCCTCCTTTTTAAAGTCGGTTAAAAATACAGTTCCTCTGTAAGAAATAGGTTATTCAATTTAAAAATATAAATACCAATTGAGATAACCGTTCTAAGCGGAAGTATTGAACTCAGAGCTATAACAATAACAACTAAAGATAAAAAGCGAAGTGAATTAAATAATACTATAAATATTAGAATTGAAATCTGTCTTAATGTCTGTCTAATTTCAATCATTCTCAAATTTATATTATATCCTGACTGTACTACCTTTGGGGATCGATATAGATAACTTTGAGATCCGCTAATTCAGTCGATATGCGAGAAAACATTTAATGCTAAAATCCACTCAACATCAATACTGAAACTCGCATAAAGTAAATTATCGAAGCAAATGTATTCTAAATTCAAACAAAACCATAGAGTAGTGAATAATAAAGCAATATCCGGTACATTGCGAGCGTATCTTCTACTGACCATAAATTCCCTAACGCCATACAAATTGGCAAAACATGACGAAATGCCAAGAAATGTACGGCCATTTAACTAATAGATTTAGGTTACGAATGTAGAGAATTATTTCCTTCATGTTGGTACTATTTACGTATTTTGCCTACCTATCAGTGCTACCAATATCTATATTGTTAATTGCTTGTTGCAATTGATATTAGTGTTAATACTGAATTCTTTTTATATAAATCTGATAGAATAATATAAATTAATTTATTTCAAAGAATACAAACGTGTTTGTTTGTATGTAGTGGGGATAAAAACACTACAAAGGGGGGTGATATTGAATGAATTATTATGCAAACGCAACGTTGTCCACGTTGCTGTTCGTTCGTTGACACTGTGCCTTGTACTTGTGACCAAGGTGTAGGCTTAAAGTGCACTTTTAATAGAGTTCCAACACTCGCCTCCACTACTCTGGCTCTCAAGGCGTGGCACATACATATATGTCGGAAAATAGTAAACGATTATCGAATAATAGAATCCTCATCGCCATCTATTGCGTTGGAGTAGGGTAGTAGTCACTTCCACCATTTTGACAGTCTTAACTCTATATGTTCTCGAGAGTCTGACTGTAATCTTAGTCTTGCGCGGTCTCTCAAGGAGTGAAGAAGTCTCTGGATATTGTTTGTGACAGTGTTGTGTTAGTGCTGGAAGTGCTGTCCGATTAAGGTAACATGAGTACCTCACAACGCAATTGCCACAACGTTGGGTTTGGTCAGCCTTGTGTAAGGTTAGGTTAGCCTAACCTTAGGCTTACACAGTGATTCCCTTATTTTGCTCCGACATATATATGGTCCAAATTGAGAGATTGGATAGTAATAAATGCCATATATTGTTATCTAGGTTAGGTAATCGATGGATGGCACCTTGTTTTAAGTACGAAAAATATATAAATAGCTATGCTAAAAATGAAGTAGAGGACAAAGTTACATAAACAGACTTAAGTCGAATCGAGTTGTTGTTATTAGATTATGCAAAGCAGATATTCCGCCTTGAGATGCGGCCAAGGACCAAAACTTTGTAGAGTAATATAATGAAAAAAGTCTGTATTTAAAGCGATTCTTTATTAGACGAGATGTACATAAATCTAGTCATGTCTTTTTTACATATACTAGTGTTCGCCTTGTGGTAGATATTCAACTATAATTAATTCAAATTACTTTAACAATATGCGTGTGTGTCAAATACATGGTAGTGTTTATGTATAATTTAAAAATAAATTGTTTGCATTTCTGCACTCCTCTATATTATGAACTATAAGTGGGGGATATTTCAAACTGCTCCGTCCACGCAATTTTCCTAAAAAGGTTGTTTTTCCCAGTTAGTCTTTGTACTATTTAATGATTGTGAAACGCAAATGATGTCTTTATTTGATGGTTAAGTTGCAAGCGAAGCAGTGATGGCCCAGTGGTTGAGACTTCAAGTATTACTCTGGAGGTCCGAGGTTCGATCCTGGGCACACACCTCTGACTTTTCTGAGTTATGTGTGTTTTAAGCAATTAAATATCACTTGCTTTAACGGTGAAGGAAAACATCGTGAGGAAACCTGCACTCCTGAGAGTTCACTAAAAGTTCTCAAAGGTGTGTGAAGTCTGTCAAGGCGCACGGGGCCAGCGTGGCGGACTATGGCCTAATACCCTCCTCATTCTGAGGAGGAGACCCGGCTCAGCAGTGGGCCATTGAAGGGTTGTAATGATGAAGTTGCAAGTGGCCAGATACCAGAGTTTACTTTGAAAATCACAGATCCTAAGCGAGTCAATTTAACTGTAATTTAAGTAGTACTACTAAAAGGATTTATTTTATTAGTAGTGTTAAAAACCAGACCATTTTAATTATAAAGTATGAAGTTCAATGTCCTCACTAGTAAACTGGTTTTCTTACAGGAATGATGCTGTTTAACATTCATTCCTAACAATATTTTGATATAAATTACTTACTGTTTGTCACAAAAGGTATCTTCGTAAAGTTTAAAAGATCCAATCGCTTCAAATATTTAAAAAGTAAAGTCATAAAGTTATCAAGAGTGGATTTATAAACATCAGTAATTTGTATTCAAGTACACGAAAGAACGACAACAGATGACGCGGGTACAGCATAAACTTAACACAAACACCGTAGTTAAATTGTTTTTTTTTTCATATATTTATTTTCTTGGATCGCTTTAAAATTAAGTCTACATTTGAAGTTAAACCTGAAACTTCTACTGTGAAAACTACTTCCGTTTTCGTTTATTAGTTTTGAGAGTTGGGTTCACAAACATGATACCTTATCGTCTTTAGGAGTGCAAATCCGTGTAAGGCCACTTTGTATTTACCAAAGATTTACTTTTTTTAAAAAAAAAAACGGGAGTATTGAAAAAACAATTAAAAAAAATTCTCGACGTCGAGTGTTGGCGAATCATATACGTATTTTTGATAATACGCCAAAACAAGTATGTGCGTCTTGATCAGATCAGTTCGGAGATCTATGAGATTACGAAATTTAATGATGCCTAAAACTATATTTAGTACTCTTTACTAACAAAACATAAATCATTTGTCATCTTGGACTACCACTTCCTATCGCTTTAGTTCCGTCATCAAATCAGCTTAAGTGTAGCATAATGTTGCACTGTCAC
Organism: Limenitis camilla; assembly: GCA_905147385.1. Classification (NCBI taxonomy): domain Eukaryota; kingdom Metazoa; phylum Arthropoda; class Insecta; order Lepidoptera; family Nymphalidae; genus Limenitis; species Limenitis camilla. The sequence goes on along the minus strand of LR990249.1, from coordinate 9,925,724 downwards.
TGTAATTATAAGTATATCTAGTTTTGGTGGACAATTTATAAATGCGAACATTACCAGATAAATATTTGGATACTAAGTGATTAGATATACCCGTGAGGGGACGGATTAGAATACTATTCCCCTCTGCCGCTAGTAAGAGCCGACCAACCCAGCACCCCCTTGGTGGTAGAGGATATGTTCCCCGACTGGCTTGCGACCACCAGCATGCGAATTCGATCGCCAAGTGTCCCCCTTCCCGCCCCCATCCCATTAACTCTGCGGATCTATTAGACTCAGGGCTCTTGCTCAGCATTTTTTTCTTCATAAAAAAAATGTCGGACCTTGACATATCTGATTACTAGCACTGCACAAACTGCTGCTCGATCGAGCTTACCCTATTTATCCTCTCTTACCCACCTTATCAAAAGGTTAGTACACTACACAAAGTTTATCTCAAATCGTTTCAGATTTTCACAAGACGTATTTTATCATAAATTTAAATAATTACATTTAGATGAGTTTCGTGTAAAGAATCTGTAATTCTATTAAAACAGTTCTACTATTGTCTTCTTTTATTAAATTTCTTATCAAACCCTTTTTGCTCGGCCGCATCTCGGCCCGGAGTCTCCTTTGCATAATCTAATAACAACAAGTCGATTCAACTTAACTCTATTTATGTAACTTTTGTATTATACGCCGTTTTACTTTCTTGACACCTATTAAATACTAGCGATCCTTCCGTCCACGTTAATAAATGTCTAAAAATAGATTCATTTGATATAAGAAAAGAATTTCTAAAATATTTAGAATGTCTTGACATTTTTCGAAACTATATAACAAACATTTATTATTTTAAACAATGTCTATTTTATTCCATGTCAAACTATTTAATTTTGGCTTAGGTTAACCTAAATTAGGTTTAAACAGATAAACTAAGCAGTGGAGGCGGCGAGTGATGGAATTCTGTTAAAAGACCTTTAAAACCTACACCATGATCACAAGTCCTAGGCGCTGCTTTCTTTTCCTGTCATAATTGTAAGAGATCAATATGTTTAGTTATTTATCGGTTCAGTAGCAGTATCTACGTCGCGTTTACCCAATAGTCCATTCATTCTTTTTCTCTTTCTCATTTCATCGAGTCCTACTAATTAAATGTCGGAGAATAGTAAACATTTATCCAATAATCGTTATCGCCATCTATGGCGCTGGAATATGGAAGTAGTCACTTCCGACATTTTGACAGTATAAACTCTTTATATGCTATCGACAGTTTGACTGTAGTCTTAGTATTGCGCGGTCTCTCAAGGAGTGCAGTAGTTAATAGATAGTGTTGAGTGCAGTGTTAGTGCTGAAAGTGCTGTTCGATTAAGGTCACATTACGTACCTTACAATGTAGTTGCTACGTCATGTGTTAGGTTAGGTTATGTGAGTTTAACCTTAGGTTTGAACAGAGAGCCTGAGCAGTGGAGGAAGAAGGAAGAAGGGAATATCTATTTTTAATTAAGTTTTTACTATATTCAACCGTTTGTGCCGTTAAACGGTATTTAAAATATCATAGTTTAGATTGATATTACTATGATTTTGTTTGTACTCAAATTGTTCACTAGAATAGAGCTTCAAAGCTATTTACCTTTTAGTATTGATTGTGGTTTCATTTCGGCTGATTTAATTCATTATAGCTTTTGTTTGAAGCCATTGCCTGTTTTGACTGCATAATAAAGGCATAGTACTTTTTGAAAAAGACAAGACAATTTGATGTTTTTGGCTTACTACTTGTTTAGATAATGTTTTAGTCTAAGGTAATAATAAATCTAATTTTGATAGCAGACATTTTAAAAGCGTTGTGGTTTTAAATTTGTTTAGTAATTTTAACATCTATCGAAAGAGGAGTAAAATGTCGAATTTCTAGTATTTTTGAAGTAAGTAATAACAACATATAATAAATAATAGTTTAAAATACTAAAAACACGCTTTTTATTATAACGCATAAAAACGCGTGGGGTGCATGGTGTCAATAGTTATAAATATTTTATTGACAGATATGAGTAGAGTGATTATCATTTTGATAATATCTTAAAAAGCACCCCACGCTTTTTTTAAAATAAAATACATTTTTTTTATTTACACTATTATTAATTTATATTTATTGAAATTTTTAACACTATTCTTATTTTAAATTTATTAAAACTTATTTTCTATTTTTTAGTTTGGTTTTCTATAATAAAAAGCGTGTTTTTAGTTTTTTAAACTATTATTTATTTTTTACTTTTTAGTTTGATTTATTTATAAAAGCGTGATTTTTTTTAGTTTTTTTTTTAAACTAAAAAAAATCACGCTTGAGAAATGGCTACCAGAACCAAGGAAGGCCGCAGGCGCGCAAATTACCCACGGAGAGTTACATACTGACATACTGACAGACTGACATACTGACATACAAGTGAAGCTAATAAAAAGCGTGTAAAATAGCCAGTTTTATAACACTCAAAAAGTTATCGCAAATGTTGAACAAATTAGTAACTTTAAATTAGGTAGCCTTTGCTGTCGCTCAACCGCCTTGGCCTCCGCGTCGTGCATCGCCTTTGGGGAATACTTTGTAGTTACTTTTTATTCGGCTTTCTAAATTCTAAGGATTGTAGTTAACAAAGAAAAGCTTTATAAACGAGGTTGTAGTTTATATAATTATGGTAATAGTTTTTATCGTTACTCGTACCCGCGCATATAAAGTTATTAACGGTGTTGCTAACTGTTTACACTGAAATGACACGACTCAATCAGGTTATCAACACATGTGTTTTTGGCGCAGATTAAATCAAGTCATGTTTACATGTCAATGCAAATGCGTTGCACTTTTTAAAAGACCAATGTACGTTTAATCTAATAATTTATTGGCAGATTTGTTTGGGGTGAAGACACTAAACATTTTATGTTACTGTATTTTAAATACTATAAAAATTACGAAATGACTTTGGGTAAAGATATGCTTTTAAATGATTTTGTAGGTAATAAAATGTATGAATATACTTTTAAATACATATTATTTATTTAAAATTGGCTGGTCAGACGCATTGGGCCAGCGAGGTGGACTATGGCCTAATACCCTCCTCATTCTGAGGAGGAGACCCGGCTCAGCAGTGGGCCATTGAAGGGTCGTGATGTATTTTTGAATAAACAGAAATTTCTGTCTAATTTTCGTTTCTTTGTTTAAAGATAATAGAAACGAATTAAACTAATGGCTTGATTACGTTGATGAAATACATAGAAATAGTAGGTATAATTAAGTGAGGAGATGGTGTCTATGATCCGACCTTTTGACGTTCTCAACCTTTTCCGAACTGTGAAGATGGTGTCTATGATCCTACCTTTTGACGTTCTCAACCTTTTCTGTGAAGCATTAATTAGTTCCCCTGATAATCTTAGCTAATCCGAATATATATATATATATATATCTTAAATAAATATAATTTACAGAACAAACACACTTTCATCTATAATTAAAACCGTTTAAAGTGAACTCAAACCGCTATATTTTATTTAACTTTGAACTGTGGAATGAATTTCAATGCCTTTGCATCTGCTGACTGTAATTAAACTTCTACGTTATAATTTGTCGAGTAACGCCAGCGGATAGAAAAAGGTTCAGCTTAATTCGTTTGGTTTAAGTTTATACATTCAAATAAATATTAGCTTGCTATATTTCTTATAGATATTCATTAAAATATTCAGATTGATACACAATTTATTACTTAGAACCTGTAGTCTATAAAAACCTATTTTGACAATAAAAAATGTTTAATTAACATAATTATTCAACCAAAAACGTTGACTGGGGTGTACCTAATATAGTCACCGTCCTCAAGCAAAAGCTCCACAGTACACGTCCGTTCTCGTCAGTGACTCACGTTGTAATGACGTGCGACTCACCATGTCAACAAGAGATAAGTTACCCTCAGTTAAAACACCCAAATACTATAATTCCAAAGAAATATTTTTGACTACGTTCTTGCAGTCGGTATTTTTCATGTTTCAGTTTTAAATTAATTCTGAAACTTTATGTAGTTAACAGGTGTCCCTTATCCCGGACTTGATTAAAAGAATCGTAAATTATTCACTACGTGATACTTAGTAATGAATTAACGTCTCAGTTTATGAGTTATAGTTTTTTTATTGGTTGTAAATTATAGTTTTTAATGTCGTTCTTTGACCTGTTATGAATTAACTCTACAGGGCTTCTTTACAGTTTTAATTGATGTGTCTATTAATGTACGAATAATTACTATATTTGTGTATCTGTTCTTTATGAGCTTTTATTTAACTTCCAATGGTTTTATGTATCTTCAATAATCAACTGAGATTATTTTTTGCATACAAGTTTTGATTGATGACAACGTATGGTTAGGCGATTTTAACCCAATATGGTGGTGGCGTAGATGGAATAGTTATGTTTTGTATGATATTTGTGTTCACTGAAAGGGTTGTTAGAGAAGAGTACAAAAAATAATGACTTCACACTAAAACTTGTTATCTTATAAATTTGAGTTTAAATAAATATTTTGGCCTAATGTTTATAAAGTTGGCAAAAACAATGGTCAGTAATTCGCACAGCTTTATATTCTGTATTTATAGTGTGTAACGCGTCTATTTATAATATGTAATAGATACCATGCATTAGCCTTGATAAAAAGAGTTATTCCTGTTTTAATCCCAACTCAACGTTAGATATGCAAAAGGACCATAGGCTACGTTCTATCGCGAAAAAAGCTCGAAGAGGTGAAATTATGTTTAAAATGTATATCGAGCTATGTGATCGTTTGTCTTTGGAAACTAGTATTAATTAAATTTTTATATTTATTTTGAAAATTAAAATGTAAAATTAAATCTCACTATAACAACAACCTCAATATAATAACAAATGGAAAGGGAGCAAGTAAATATAAATATCAAGTAATTTGTTAAATTGAGGTTAGGTTGGTCGAAAAATTATAAAGAAATAAAAAAAATTAAATTAAAACCTATCGCGACATACTACAGAATTAAGGGTCATCATATATTGGTAGTAACATTAAGTGTTCGTAATGTAGAGATATTTATCATCTAATTCATTATCATCTTGAACTCGTCAAAGCAGTGTTAATATATTTGACGTGTCAACTGTATCAATCAAATTAACCTACAATATTGATCTATCACAGTAAATGGGTGCGGTATTTTATTACGAGTCACAAAACGTTGCCTAATGGCGTCCGAAACTCTACTTTAATGGTTAATGTAACACGCGAGTAGGACTAGTGGTGTATCCTGGTTTTGTGTATAAGATATGTGATAGAAACTCATCCTCGTTTGCATATTTTGAAAGTACTTCGTTTAATTTATATACATTAGTAATAACTTCAAACCAGAACAGTCCGAAACAGAAGAATTTCTAAATTCTTAGCTATTTAGATTTGATGTTTTTTTATATTGATAAAATTTTTAGTCTTTAGTAAGTAAAATATACATAAATATACAACAGCAGTGATAGCCCAGTGGTTAAGACTTTGATGTCTTACTCGGGAGTTCGATCCTGGGTACACACCTCTTGGCTTTTCAGTTATGTGAAGGAAAACATCGTGAGGAAACCTGCACTCCTGACAGTTTCCTAAAGTTCTCAAAGGTGTGTGAAGTCTGCCAACCCGCACTGGGCTAGCGTGGTGGACTATGGCCTATCCCCCTCCTCACTCTGAGGAGGAGACCCGACTCAGCAGTGAGTCATCAGTGGGCTGTGATGATGAAGTAAAATATAAAGAATGCTCGATTACAGGTACTATTTTTATACCGATTTAAATTATGATAAAAATAAATAGTACTTTGTACAACAGACAAACAGATATTATTGTATAAAAATTAATTAGATTTATAGATATTATAATAATAGTGACGTTTTAGTAAATCAGTAAAACTTTGTCTTTCAAGTTATTTTCATCTAATTTCCAAGAAATTTCAATATTAGATATTATCAAAGTGAATTCTTCGCAGGCGCGTCGAATCGCTTGTGACGGATTGTTGGTTTGTCTTTAGGAGTATAAATATTTATGAACCATTATATTTTAAGCTGAAATATGAAAAATTATATAGTTCTCAAATACTTTACAAGTTCTTTATAATGCATCAGTTTTAGTTTATTTTATTAGCACTAACTTGTAATAATTCTTTGAGCAAAGTATGAAAGGGGAAGAAGGTTAGGAAGTATATTATTTATTTCTTTAGCATTTTTAAGTATTTTACGATTTTCTTTTTTCTTTTTTTTTTTCCGCGGAGGAATGCATTTACACATACCCTTTTAGACCCTGGTGGGGCCGGCTGGGTTATGTGGGACTCACCGACGAGCAGGCCGCCGCAATACCCACTAAACCTCCGCGGTTACCTTCCCCGTCATACTTTTATGTATAAATACATAAATGAATGAAATAAATCTAAAAACATTTTTCCTATGCAATTTTTTAGTATGTTGTGGTTACAGTGCTTTTGCTTAATAGCAAAATTAAAGCATAATCTAAGGTTTATCTTCGTGACGACCCCTTCGTGATATTTGTATGACGACTCGGACGTCAATATTATATATTGACATTGTGAGAAGAAAATCCAGTAAAGTTTAATAACTTGGAACTAGGAAGTTCAATTTTTTTTAACAATAATCTTCATATTTAACCAGTCACAAAATATTAACAAATCTTCATGAATCACTGCTATTAATGAAAACCGCACGACAAATGGGTTCAGCAGTTTTGCAGGCCTTCACTACATATTACTACTACTTTACTATTACTACTTTTGATGTGGTTTTTTTTTAAATAGAGTGATTCAAGAGGAAGGTTGCATATTATAGTAGAGAAACCGTGCGAAGCCGGAGCGGGTCGCTAGTTATTTTATAATATGTAGTTGTTATACTAGCTTAACATTTTAACCTACAAAATAATTTTATTCTTGGCTGTATGACAATAGCGCACTTGTCAAAATTAAAACAGTGTGAGCGAAATAAAATTTCTGGCGCTGTTCTTGAAACCGGAGAAAACGGATTTCCTTTCAAAGTTTAAAAAGAAATATTGTGTCATCGAGGTCCAGTGCCCAGTGCCCTCCTTGTTAAATTGTAAAAGGGTAACCAAAGGTTATAAACGGGACCCTATTACTAAGACTCCGCTGTCCGTGCGTCCGTCTGTCTGTCACCAGGCTGTATCTGTTGGTGCTTTCAAATGCAGAGTGAATAGGTACCTTCTAGGAAAGCGTGCTCCATCTTAGACCGTGTCGTGCTTTCAGGCAAGTCATGGTCAAACGCTGACCTATATACCGTAAAAAAAAAAAAAAAAATCTCATGAGCCGTGATAGCTAGACAGTTGAAATCATCACAAATGATGTATTTCTGCTAAGGAGGACTACCGTACAACAATCTTTTTTTGCTTAATATCTGTACGGAACCCCTCGTGCGCGAGTCCGACTCGCACTTGGTCGGTTTTTTTATAATGTTAACAATATAATCTTTTTTAAAATAATAAGTAGTAATACTTAGATCAGAGATTTAAGCAGTGTTTAGGCGGTGTGACCCACGTGCAGGCTTCAATAACAGAAATTTGATTTTAAGGACTTACACTACAATACATGCTACTCTGGAATTACTTGTTTCAATTATTACAAAGCTGCAAGAAAATGGATACGGTTTCACAATTGTATTTCTGTAGGTCAGGAAAATTAGAAAATAATAGATTAGGTTTAAAATTAACATATCCATAAAGAGGTGCCGCGTTACATAACGAGAGGAGGTGCGAGTGCGAACTATCTTCCGCCCTCCAAAACTAATTGCCTTAATGAATATTGCTTCACTTGGTGCTAACTAATTAGGTACTATATTATGATATTAATGCACGAGTTTTGATGAATTTATATTACTAACTATTTAATACATATAAGCACAGTAACACCTACAAGATCATTCCCAATAACACTTATTTTCATTACTCCAACTTAATTAAGAAACAATGGCTAAATAAAGGTTAAACTTCATTACATGGTTTATTTGTTTTCATAATGAAATCTCTTGAGAAACTGTTTCAACATTCTTTTCTTATATAATATTTTTTTTTATTGTTAGATAAGGGACAAACGAGCAGACGGTCCACCTGATGGAAAGTGGTCATCGTCGCCCATAGACATCGACAAAATTAGAGGGTATCTCTTGTTTTGTCGATGCGTTGCCGCTTCGAAGATAGAGTGAGGAGGGGGAGCGAAGAGAAGAATGCTGCGGTTTCAATGGACTCCGAGCAAGAACCCGGTGTTCATTAGAACCGCAGCAATAATGGGATGGGAGAGGGAGGGGCAGAACTGGCTCACATGCAGCTCGTTCGGAACGCGTCAGAGACACTTGGCGGTCGGATTCGCATGCTGGTCGCAAGCCAGTCGGGGAGCAGATCCCCTAGCACCAAGAAAATATCATCAGTATATATTTTTTTACGCCTAAATCTTAAATTACAATATAATTTTTTAACACAGTACAACATTTAGAAATAGTGTAGTTTTCTATCCCTATGATAATAACTATTAAATTAAAAAATTAAATTACCTGTGACTGAAACTAATTTAATGTAGTCACCAAGTGTCGATGTATGACGAGAAAGGTATTGAGAAATACATGGAACTGAAATTAGCGGCGAGAGCTAGCGGCCGAACGCATAGGGTTGTCACAATCCAGTATAACTACATTTGATCACAAAAATCTAAGTTTTTCTAGTTATTATATACTATTTCATATTTTTATTACAGGTCAAACAATATTTTTTATATTCTGTATGTTAAAAACATTAAAATATAATATTATCATATATTATTATGTAAGTACATGCGTATCCCATGTGTTAGAGACTACTTTATTTAGCCTTCTAATAAACAAAGAAAGCAAACTGCTGCTATATTCAGCTTTTGGTATCTGATTTATATACTATATATCTAACATATAAAAAAAGAATTGGAGAGAATCAAGACTTAGTTTATTTTTTTTATAAATTTTAATTTCGCGCAATCTTATACTCGACAGTGGGTACTTTAGCCTTCTAATAAATGAAGAAAGCAAACTGCTGCTATATTCAGCTTTTGGTATCTGATTGATATACTATATATCTAACATATAATAAAACAATTGGAGAGAATCAAGGCTTAGTTTATTTTTTTTATAAATTTTAATGCAACGCAATCTTATACTCGACGGTGGGTACTTTAGCCTTCTAATAAACATAGAAAGCAAACTGCTGCTATATTCAGCTTTTGCTATTTGATTGATATACTATATATCTAACATATAATAAAACGATTGGGGAGAATCAAGGCTTAGTTTATTTTTTTTATAAATTTTAATGCCGCGCAATCATATACTCGACAGTGGGTACTTTAGCCTTCTAATAAACATAGAAAGCAAACTGCTGCTATATTCAGCTTTTGGTATTTGATTGATATACTATATATCTAACAAATAATAAAACAATTGGGGAGAATCAAGACTTAGTTTATTTTTTTTATAAATTTTAATGCCGCGCAATCTTATTCTCGACAGTGGGTACTTTAGCCTTCTAATAAACAAAGAAAGCAAACTGCTGCTATATTCAGCTTTTGGTATCTGATTGATATACTATATATCTAACATATAAAAAAACAATTGGAGAGAATCAAGACTTAGTTTATTTTTTTTATAAATTTTATTCCGCGCAATCTTATACTCGACGGTGGGTACTTTAGACTTCTAATAAACATAGAAAGCAAACTGCTGCTATATTCAGCTTTTGGTATTAGATTGATATACTATATATCTAACATATAAAAAAATAATTGGAGAGAATCAAGACTTAGTTTATTTTTTTCATAAATTTTAATGCCGCGCAATCTTATACTCGACAGTGGGTACTTTAGCCTTCTAATAAACATAGAATGCAAACTGCTGCTATATTCAGCTTCTGGTATCTGATTGATATACTATATATCTAACATATAATAAAACAATTGGAGAGAATCAAGGCTTAGTTTATTTTTTTTATGAATTTTAATTTCGCGCAATCTTATAATTAACAGTGGGTACTTTAGCCTTCTAATAAACATTGAAAGCAAACTGCTGCTATATTCAGCTTCTGGTATTTGATTGATATACTATATATCTAACAAATAATAAAACAATTGGAAAGAAACAAGGCTTAGTTTATTTTTTTTATAAATTTTAATGCCGCGCAATCATATACTCGACAGTGGGTACTTTAGCCTTCTAATAAACATAGAAAGCAAACTGCTGCTATATTCAGCTTTTGGTATTTGATTGATATACTATATATCTAACAAATAATAAAACAATTGGGGAGAATCAAGACTTAGTTTATTTTTTTTATAAATTTTAATGCCGCGCAATCTTATTCTCGACAGTGGGTACTTTAGCCTTCTAATAAACGAAGAAAGCAAACTGCTGCTATATTCAGCTTTTGGTATCTGATTGATATACTATATATCTAACATATAAAAAAACAATTGGAGAGAATCAAGACTTAGTTTATTTTTTTTATAAATTTTATTCCGCGCAATCTTATACTCGACGGTGGGTACTTTAGACTTCTAATAAACATAGAAAGCAAACTGCTGCTATATTCAGCTTTTGGTATTAGATTGATATACTATATATCTAACATATAAAAAAATAATTGGAGAGAATCAAGACTTAGTTTATTTTTTTCATAAATTTTAATGCCGCGCAATCTTATACTCGACAGTGGGTACTTTAGCCTTCTAATAAACATAGAATGCAAACTGCTGCTATATTCAGCTTTTGGTATCTGATTGATATACTATATATCTAACATATAATAAAACAATTGGAGAGAATCAAGGCTTAGTTTATTTTTTTTATGAATTTTAATTTCGCGCAATCTTATAATTAACAGTGGGTACTTTAGCCTTCTAATAAACATTGAAAGCAAACTGCTGCTATATTCAGCTTCTGGTATTTGATTGATATACTATATATCTAACAAATAATAAAACAATTGGGGAGAATCAAGGCTTAGTTTATTTTTTTTATAAATTTTAATGCCGCGCAATCTTATACTCGACAGTGGGTACTTTAGCCTTCTAATAAACATAGTATGCAAACTGCTGCTATATTCAGCTTCTGGTATCTGATTGATATACTATATATCTAACATATAATAAAACAATTGGAGAGAATCAAGGCTTAGTTTATTTTTTTTATGAATTTTAATTTCGCGCAATCTTATAATTAACAGTGGGTACTTTAGCCTTCTAATAAACATTGAAAGCAAACTGCTGCTATATTCAGCTTCTGGTATTTGATTGATATACTATATATCCAACATATAATAAAACAATTGGAGAGAATCAAGGCTTAGTTTATTTTTTTTATAAATTTTAATGCAACGCAATCTTATACTCGACGGTGGGTACTTTAGCCTTCTAATAAACATAGAAAGCAAACTGCTGCTATATTCAGCTTCTGGTATCTGATTGATATACTATATATCTAACATATAATAAAACAATTGGAGAGAATCACGGCTTAGTTTATTTTTTTTATGAATTTTAATTTCGCGCAATCTTATAATTGACAGTGGGTATTTTAGCCTTCTAATAAACATTGAAAGCAAACTGCTGCTATATTCAGCTTCTGGTATTTGATTGATATACTATATATCTAACATATAAAAAACACAATTGGAGAGAATCAAGGCTTAGTTTATTTTTTTTATGAATTTTAATTTCGCGCAATCTTATAATTGACAGTGGAAATTTTAGCCTTCTAATAAACATAGAAAGCAAACTGCTGCTATATTCAGCTTCTGGTATCTGATTGATATACTATATATCTAACATATAAAAAAACAATTGGAGAGAATCAACGCTTAGTTTATTTTTTTTATGAATTTTAATTTCGCGCAATCTTATAATTGACAGTGGGTACTTTAGCCTTCTAATAAACATTGAAAGCAAACTGCTGCTATATTCAGCTTCTGGTATCTGATTGATATACTATATATCTAACAAATAATAAAACAATTGGGGAGAATCAAGGCTTAGTTTATTTTTTTTATAAATTTTAATGCAACGCAATCTTTTACTCGACGATGGGTACTTTAGCCTTCTAATAAACATAGAAAGCAAACTGCTGCTATATTCAGCTTTTGGTATCTGATTGATATACTATATATCTAACAAATAATAAAACAATTGGGGAGAATCAAGACTTAGTTTATTTTTTTTTAACTATTTCTTCAGCGGTGTCTTATGGTCGCACGCGGCTACTTTAACCTTCTAATAAACATAGAAAGCAAACTGCTGCTATATTCAGCTTTTGGTATTTGATTGATATACTATATATCTAACATATATTAAAACAATTGGAGAGAATCAAGGCTTTGTTTATTTTTTTTATAAATTTTAATGCCGCGCAATCTTATACTCGACAGTGGGTACTTTAGCCTTCTAATAAACATTGAAAGCAAACTGCTGCTATATTCAGCTTTTGCTATTTGATTGATATACTATATATCTAACAAATAATAACACAATTGGGGAGAATCAAGGCTTAGTTTATTTTTTTTATAAATTTTAATGCCGCGCAATCTTATACTCGACAGTGGGTACTTTAGCCTTCTAATAAACATTGAAAGCAAACTGCTGCTATATTCAGCTTTTGCTATTTGATTGATATACTATATATCTAACAAATAATAAAACAATTGGGGAGAATCAAGGCTTAGTTTATTTTTTTTATAAATTTTAATGCCGCGCAATCTTATACTCGACAGTGGGTACTTTAGCCTTCTAATAAACAAAGAAAGCAAACTGCTGCTATATTCAGCTTTTGGTATTTGATTGATATACTATATATCTAACATATAATAAAACAATTGGAGAGAATCAAGGCTTAGTTTATTTTTTTTATAAATTTTAATGCCTCGCAATCATATACTCAACAGTGGGTAATTTAGCCTTCTAATAAACATAGAAAGCAAACTGCTGCTATATTCAACTTTTGGTATTTGATTGATATACTATATATCTAACATATAATAAAATAATTGGAGAGAATCAAGGCTTAGTTTATTTTTTTTATAAATTTTAATGCCGCGCAATCTTATTCTCGACGGTGGGTACTTTAGCCTTCTAATAAACAAAGAAAGCAAACTGCTGCTATATTCAGCTTCTGGTATCTGATTGATATACGATATATCTAACATATAATAAAACAATTGGAGAGAATCAAGGCTTAGTTTATTTTTTTTATAAATTTTAATTTCGCGCAATCTTATAATTAACAGTGGGTACTTTAGCCTTCTAATAAACATTGAAAGCAAACTCCTGCTATATTCAGCTTCTGGTATTTGATTGATATACTATATATCTAACAAATAATAAAACAATTGGGGAGAATCAAGGCTTAGTTTATTTTTTTTATAAATTTTAATGCCGCGCAATCTTATACTCGACAGTGGGTACTTTAGCCTTCTAATAAACATAGAAAGCAAACTGCTGCTATATTCACCTTTTGGTATTTGATTGATATACTATATATCCAACATATAATAAAACAATTGGAGAGAATCAAGGCTTAGTTTATTTTTTTTATAAATTTTAATGCAACGCAATCTTATACTCGACGGTGGGTACTTTAGCCTTCTAATAAACATAGAAAGCAAACTGCTGCTATATTCAGCTTTTGGTATCTGATTGATATACTATATATCTAACATATAATAAAACAATTGGAGAGAATCAAGGCTTAGTTTATTTTTTTTATAAATTTTAATTTCGCGCAATCTTATAATTAACAGTGGGTACTTTAGCCTTCTAATAAACATTGAAAGCAAACTCCTGCTATATTCAGCTTCTGGTATTTGATTGATATACTATATATCTAACAAATAATAAAACAATTGGGGAGAATCAAGGCTTAGTTTATTTTTTTTATAAATTTTAATGCCGCGCAATCTTATACTCGACAGTGGGTACTTTAGCCTTCTAATAAACATAGAAAGCAAACTGCTGCTATATTCACCTTTTGGTATTTGATTGATATACTATATATCCAACATATAATAAAACAATTGGAGAGAATCAAGGCTTAGTTTATTTTTTTTATAAATTTTAATGCAACGCAATCTTATACTCGACGATGGGTACTTTAGCCTTCTAATAAACATAGAAAGCAAACTGCTGCTATATTCAGCTTTTGGTATCTGATTGATATACTATATATCTAACAAAAAATAAAACAATTGGGGAGAATCAAGACTTAGTTTATTTTTTTTTAACTATTTCTTCAGCGGTGTCTTATGGTCGAACGCGGCTACTTTAACCTTCTAATAAACATAGAAAGCAAACTGCTGCTATATTCAGCTTTTGGTATTTGATTGATATACTATATATCTAACATATAATAAAACAATTGGAGAGAATCAAGGCTTAGTTTATTTTTTTTATAAATTTTAATGCCGCGCAATCTTATACTCGACGGTGGGTACTTTAGCCTTCTAATAAACATAGAAAGCAAACTGCTGCTATATTCAGCTTTTGGTATCTGATTGATATACTATATATCTAACAAATAAAAAAACAATTGGGGAGAATCAAGACTTAGTTTTTTTTTTTTTAACTATTTTTTCAGCGGTGTCGTATGGTCGAACGCGGCTACTTTAACCTTCTAATAAACATAGAAAGCAAACTGCTGCTATATTCAGCTTTTGGTATTTAATTGATATACTATATATCTAACAAATAATAAAACAATTGGGGAGAATCAAGGCTTAGTTTATTTTTTTTATAAATTTTAATGCCGCGCAATCTTATACTCGACGGTGGGTACTTTAGCCTTCTAATAAACATAGAAAGCAAACTGCTGCTATATTCAGCTTTTGGTATCTGATTGATATACTATATATCTAACATATAATAAAACAATTGGAGAGAATCAAGGCTTAGTTTATTTTTTTTATAAATTTTAATGCCGCGCAATCTTATACTCGACGGTGGGTACTTTAGCCTTCTAATAAACATTGAAAGCAAACTGCTGCTATATTCAGCTTCTGGCATTTGATTGATATACTATATATCTAACAAATAATAAAACAATTGGGGAGAATCAAGGCTTAGTTTATTTTTTTTATAAATTTTAATGCAACGCAATCTTATACTCGACGATGGGTACTTTAGCCTTCTAATAAACATAGAAAGCAAACTGCTGCTATATTCAGCTTTTGGTATCTGATTGATATACTATATATCTAACAAAAAATAAAACAATTGGGGAGAATCAAGACTTAGTTTATTTTTTTTTAACTATTTCTTCAGCGGTGTCTTATGGTCGAACGCGGCTACTTTAACCTTCTAATAAACATAGAAAGCAAACTGCTGCTATATTCAGCTTTTGGTATTTGATTGATATACTATATATCTAACATATAATAAAACAATTAGAGAGAATCAAGGCTTAGTTTATTTTTTTTATAAATTTTAATGCCGCGCAATCTTATACTCGACGGTGGGTACTTTAGCCTTCTAATAAACATAGAAAGCAAACTGCTGCTATATTCAGCTTTTGGTATTTGATTGATATACTATATATCTAACAAATAAAAAAACAATTGGGGAGAATCAAGACTTAGTTTATTTTTTTTTAACTATTTCTTCAGCGGTGTCTTATGGTCGAACGCGGCTACTTTAACCTTCTAATAAACATAGAAAGCAAACTGCTGCTATATTCAGCTTTTGGTATTTAATTGATATACTATATATCTAACAAATAATAAAACAATTGGGGAGAATCAAGGCTTAGTTTATTTTTTTTATAAATTTTAATTTCGCGCAATCTTATACTCGACAGTGGGTACTTTAGCCTTCTAATAAATGAAGAAAGCAAACTGCTGCTATATTCAGCTTTTGGTATCTGATTGATATACTATATATCTAACATATAATAAAACAATTGGAGAGAATCAAGGCTTAGTTTATTTTTTTTATAAATTTTAATGCAACGCAATCTTATACTCGACGGTGGGTACTTTAGCCTTCTAATAAACATAGAAAGCAAACTGCTGCTATATTCAGCTTTTGCTATTTGATTGATATACTATATATCTAACATATAATAAAACGATTGGGGAGAATCAAGGCTTAGTTTATTTTTTTTATAAATTTTAATGCCGCGCAATCATATACTCGACAGTGGGTACTTTAGCCTTCTAATAAACATAGAAAGCAAACTGCTGCTATATTCAGCTTTTGGTATTTGATTGATATACTATATATCTAACAAATAATAAAACAATTGGGGAGAATCAAGACTTAGTTTATTTTTTTTATAAATTTTAATGCCGCGCAATCTTATTCTCGACAGTGGGTACTTTAGCCTTCTAATAAACAAAGAAAGCAAACTGCTGCTATATTCAGCTTTTGGTATCTGATTGATATACTATATATCTAACATATAAAAAAACAATTGGAGAGAATCAAGACTTAGTTTATTTTTTTTATAAATTTTATTCCGCGCAATCTTATACTCGACGGTGGGTACTTTAGACTTCTAATAAACATAGAAAGCAAACTGCTGCTATATTCAGCTTTTGGTATTAGATTGATATACTATATATCTAACATATAAAAAAATAATTGGAGAGAATCAAGACTTAGTTTATTTTTTTCATAAATTTTAATGCCGCGCAATCTTATACTCGACAGTGGGTACTTTAGCCTTCTAATAAACATAGAATGCAAACTGCTGCTATATTCAGCTTCTGGTATCTGATTGATATACTATATATCTAACATATAATAAAACAATTGGAGAGAATCAAGGCTTAGTTTATTTTTTTTATGAATTTTAATTTCGCGCAATCTTATAATTAACAGTGGGTACTTTAGCCTTCTAATAAACATTGAAAGCAAACTGCTGCTATATTCAGCTTCTGGTATTTGATTGATATACTATATATCTAACAAATAATAAAACAATTGGAAAGAAACAAGGCTTAGTTTATTTTTTTTATAAATTTTAATGCCGCGCAATCATATACTCGACAGTGGGTACTTTAGCCTTCTAATAAACATAGAAAGCAAACTGCTGCTATATTCAGCTTTTGGTATTTGATTGATATACTATATATCTAACAAATAATAAAACAATTGGGGAGAATCAAGACTTAGTTTATTTTTTTTATAAATTTTAATGCCGCGCAATCTTATTCTCGACAGTGGGTACTTTAGCCTTCTAATAAACGAAGAAAGCAAACTGCTGCTATATTCAGCTTTTGGTATTTGATTGATATACTATATATCTAACATATATTAAAACAATTGGAGAGAATCAAGGCTTAGTTTATTTTTTTTATAAATTTTAATGCCGCGCAATCTTATACTCGACAGTGGGTACTTTAGCCTTCTAATAAACATTGAAAGCAAACTGCTGCTATATTCAGCTTTTGCTATTTGATTGATATACTATATATCTAACAAATAATAAAACAATTGGGGAGAATCAAGGCTTAGTTTATTTTTTTTATAAATTTTAATGCCGCGCAATCTTATACTCGACAGTGGGTACTTTAGCCTTCTAATAAACATTGAAAGCAAACTGCTGCTATATTCAGCTTTTGCTATTTGATTGATATACTATATATCTAACAAATAATAAAACAATTGGGGAGAATCAAGGCTTAGTTTATTTTTTTTATAAATTTTAATGCCGCGCAATCTTATACTCGACAGTGGGTACTTTAGCCTTCTAATAAACAAAGAAAGCAAACTGCTGCTATATTCAGCTTTTGGTATTTGATTGATATACTATATATCTAACATATAATAAAACAATTGGAGAGAATCAAGGCTTAGTTTATTTTTTTTATAAATTTTAATGCCTCGCAATCATATACTCAACAGTGGGTACTTTAGCCTTCTAATAAACATAGAAAGCAAACTGCTGCTATATTCAACTTTTGGTATTTGATTGATATACTATATATCTAACATATAATAAAATAATTGAAGAGAATCAAGGCTTAGTTTATTTTTTTTATAAATTTTAATGCCGCGCAATCTTATTCTCGACAGTGGGTACTTTAGCCTTCTAATAAACAAAGAAAGCAAACTGCTGCTATATTCAGCTTCTGGTATCTGATTGATATACGATATATCTAACATATAATAAAACAATTGGAGAGAATCAAGGCTTAGTTTATTTTTTTTATAAATTTTAATTTCGCGCAATCTTATAATTAACAGTGGGTACTTTAGCCTTCTAATAAACATTGAAAGCAAACTCCTGCTATATTCAGCTTCTGTTATTTGATTGATATACTATATATCTAACAAATAATAAAACAATTGGGGAGAATCAAGGCTTAGTTTATTTTTTTTATAAATTTTAATGCCGCGCAATCTTATACTCGACAGTGGGTACTTTAGCCTTCTAATAAACATAGAAAGCAAACTGCTGCTATATTCACCTTTTGGTATTTGATTGATATACTATATATCCAACATATAATAAAACAATTGGAGAGAATCAAGGCTTAGTTTATTTTTTTTATAAATTTTAATGCAACGCAATCTTATACTCGACGGTGGGTACTTTAGCCTTCTAATAAACATAGAAAGCAAACTGCTGCTATATTCAGCTTCTGGTATCTGATTGATATACTATATATCTAACATATAAAAAAACAATTGGAGAGAATCACGGCTTAGTTTATTTTTTTTATGAATTTTAATTTCGCGCAATCTTATAATTGACAGTGGGTATTTTAGCCTTCTAATAAACATAGAAAGCAAACTGCTGCTATATTCAGCTTCTGGCATTTGATTGATATACTATATATCTAACAAATAATAAAACAATTGGGGAGAATCAAGGCTTAGTTTATTTTTTTTATAAATTTTAATGCAACGCAATCTTATACTCGACGATGGGTACTTTAGCCTTCTAATAAACATAGAAAGCAAACTGCTGCTATATTCAGCTTTTGGTATCTGATTGATATACTATATATCTAACAAAAAATAAAACAATTGGGGAGAATCAAGACTTAGTTTATTTTTTTTTAACTATTTCTTCAGCGGTGTCTTATGGTCGAACGCGGCTACTTTAACCTTCTAATAAACATAGAAAGCAAACTGCTGCTATATTCAGCTTTTGGTATTTGATTGATATACTATATATCTAACATATAATAAAACAATTGGAGAGAATCAAGGCTTAGTTTATTTTTTTTATAAATTTTAATGCCGCGCAATCTTATACTCGACGGTGGGTACTTTAGCCTTCTAATAAACATAGAAAGCAAACTGCTGCTATATTCAGCTTTTGGTATTTGATTGATATACTATATATCTAACAAATAAAAAAACAATTGGGGAGAATCAAGACTTAGTTTATTTTTTTTTAACTATTTCTTCAGCGGTGTCTTATGGTCGAACGCGGCTACTTTAACCTTCTAATAAACATAGAAAGCAAACTGCTGCTATATTCAGCTTTTGGTATTTGATTGATATACTATATATCTAACATATAATAAAACAATTGGAGAGAATCAAGGCTTAGTTTATTTTTTTTATAAATTTTAATGCCGCGCAATCTTATACTCGACGGTGGGTACTTTAGCCTTCTAATAAACATTGAAAGCAAACTGCTGCTATATTCAGCTTCTGGCATTTGATTGATATACTATATATCTAACAAATAATAAAACAATTGGGGAGAATCAAGGCTTAGTTTATTTTTTTTATAAATTTTAATGCAACGCAATCTTATACTCGACGATGGGTACTTTAGCCTTCTAATAAACATAGAAAGCAAACTGCTGCTATATTCAGCTTTTGGTATCTGATTGATATACTATATATCTAACATATAAAAAAACAATTGGAGAGAATCAAGACTTAGTTTATTTTTTTTATAAATTTTAATGCCGCGCAATCTTATTCTCGACAGTGGGTACTTTAGCCTTCTAATAAACAAAGAAAGCAAACTGCTGCTATATATTCAGCTTTTGGTATTTGATTGATATACTATATATCTAACATATAAAAAAACAATTGGAGAGAATCAAGACTTAGTTTATTTTTTTTATAAATTTTAATGCCGCGCAATCTTATACTCGACAGTGGGTACTTTAGCCTTCTAATAAACATAGAAAGCAAACTGCTGCTATATTCAGCTTTTGGTATTTGATTGATATACTATATATCCAACATATAATAAAACAATTGGAGAGAATCAAGGCTTAGTTTATTTTTTTTATAAATTTTAATGCAACGCAATCTTATACTCGACGGTGGGTACTTTAGACTTCTAATAAACATAGAAAGCAAACTGCTGCTATATTCAGCTTCTGGTATCTGATTGATATACTATATATCTAACATATAAAAAAAAACAATTGGAGAGAATCAAGGCTTAGTTTATTTTTTTTATGAATTTTAATTTCGCGCAATCTTATAATTGACAGTGGGTACTTTAGCCTTCTAATAAACATTGAAAGCAAACTGATGCTATATTCAGCTTCTGGTATTTGATTGATATACTATATATCTAACATATAATAAAACAATTAGAGAGAAACAAGGCTTAGTTTATTTTTTTTATAAATTTTAATGCAACGCAATCTTATACTCGACGGTGGGTACTTTAGCCTTCTAATAAACATAGAAAGCAAACTGCTGCTATATTCAGCTTCTGGTATCTGATTGATATACTATATATCTAACATATAATAAAACAATTAGAGAGAAACAAGGCTTAGTTTATTTTTTTTATAAATTTTAATGCAACGCAATCTTATACTCGACGGTGGGTTTTTTAGCCTTCTAATAAACATAGAAAGCAAACTGCTGCTATATTCAGCTTCTGGTATTTGATTGATATACTATATATCTAACAAATAATAAAACAATTGGGGAGAATCAAGACTTAGTTTATTTTTTTTAACTATTTCTTCAGCGGTGTCTTATGGTCGAACGCGGCTAATTTAACCTTCTAATAAACATAGAAAGCAAACTGCTGCTATATTCAGCTTTTGGTATTTGATTGATATACTATATATCTAACAAATAATAAAACAATTGGGGAGAATCAAGACTTAGTTTATTTTTTTTATAAATTTTAATGCCGCGCAATCTTATACTCGACAGTGGGTACTTTAGCCTTCTAATAAACATAGAAAGCAAACTGCTGCTGTATTCAGCTTCTGGTATTTGATTGATATACTATATATCTAACAAATAATAAAACAATTGGGGAGAATCAAGGCTTAGTTTATTTTTTTTATAAATTTTAATGCCGCGCAATCTTATACTCGACAGTGGGTACTTTAGCCTTCTAATAAACATAGAAAGCAAACTGCTGCTATATTTAGCTTCTGGTATCTGATTGATATACTATATATCTAACAAATAATAAAACAATTGGGGAGAATCAAGGCTTAGTTTATTTTTTTTATAAATTTTAATGCAACGCAATCTTATACTCGACGGTGGGTACTTTAGCCTTCTAATAAACATAGAAAGCAAACTGCTGCTATATTCAGCTTCTGGTATTTGATTGATATACTATATATCTAACATATAATAAAACAATTAGAGAGAAACAAGGCTTAGTTTATTTTTTTTATTAATTTTAATGCAACGCAATCTTATACTCGACGGTGGGTACTTTAGCCTTCTAATAAACATAGAAAGCAAACTGCTGCTATATTCAGCTTTTGTTATTTGATTGATATACTATATATCTAACAAATAATAAAACAATTGGGGAGAATCAAGGCTTAGTTTATTTTTTTTATAAATTTTAATTTCGCGCAATCTTATACTCGACAGTGGGTACTTTAGCCTTCTAATAAACATTGAAAGCAAACTGCTGCTTTATTCAGCTTTTGGTATTTGACTGATATACTATATATCTAACATATAATAAAACAATTGGAGAGAATCAAGTCTTAGTTTATTTTTTTTATAAATTTTAATGCAACGCAATCTTACACTCGACGGTGGGTACTTTAGCCTTCTAATAAACATAGAAAGCAAACTGCTGCTATATTCAGCTTTTGTTATTTGATTGATATACTATATATCTAACAAATAATAAAACAATTGGGGAGAATCAAGACTTAGTATATTTTTTTTAAACTATTTCTTCAGCGATGTCTTATGGTCGAACGCGGTTACTTTAGCCTTCTAATAAACATAGAAAGCATACTGCTGCTATGTTCAGCTTCTGGGATTTTGATTAATATACTATATATCTGACATATAATAAAATAATTGTAGAGGATGAAGACATAGTTTTTTTTTTTTTTGGAATTTCTTCTGCCGCGTTCTCTCATACTCAACCGCATCCACATCTTACTAAAATACTAAATTAAATAAAATGTTTGATACTTATAAATTTTATTTTAACTTATAATAAATTTGCTATAAATATATTGACGAGAAATAAAATATTAAATAGAAAATATTAATTGAAACGCGTTCATTTTATGACTCGATAAAATAAATTAATAATTTTATTTCCTTAATTAAATGTAATGATTACCTTTCATTAATTTAATGTAGGATAATGTAAAATATTACATAAAGTAAGCATTGGGCGCGAGCGGAAAACGACGCGGTGTGGCAACCCTGATTTTACAATATGACCGCTGCTAGGTCGCCGCCAGTTTCAGCTCCATGAGAAATACCGTTTCATCTCTACCCAGTTTAACCAATGTCATTGTGTTAGCATGGTGGTAAGATTGTCACGCATCTCTCAAGTTAGAAATGTGCTGATAGTTTTGAAACGGCTGAACAGATTTTCACAAATTTAGCTAAGAACCATCTCATTTAAATTACGTTTCAAACCAATAAAACTTCATTAGAATCGGTTCATTATCTTGGGCTCTACGATGCCACAGACAGACATAAAACTTATAACACCCCGGAGGTAGCGTTGGGCGTTAAAAAAAATATATTGCATTGTCAGATATCTACTGGTATCTCAATTATTTTTTTTAATCCTCGAAATACGATGTCCAATGACAGTGGAATTATAATGAGCCCTTGGAGGTATCCCTTTACAACAAAAAATTGTGAAGGTGTTGGGTGGAAGTTGTAGAAAAATAATAACATAGATCAACAATTTCAAGCACTTTCCATTAACAAACTAGTCCGTGGAAACCAATTTATTTTATATCACAATATTGATCACTTCAAATACAATTCAATGGAGTGAGCGTGCTAATTCTTAATGTAGGTTATTTATATAGGTCAATGGTCAATAAAAGAAAATTATATTTGCAGGAAAATATAAAAAAAAACTTATTCCTGTCTGCCATCATTCACCAGTGTCAGGGGTTGTCAACGTGTGATTTATTGCCGTTGAAATAACTTCGCACGTTTTGTTTGTATTGGATGGTGCGTTTGATAGAGCGCGAGCTTTGTTTCTATTTGTTCATAGAAATGTAGTTATTTGGGGGTATCTGAGTAATATAATCAAATATGTAGTATATTAGGGATGCCGTCGTCGTTCTCTTCATTTAGGTACTAAGAAATAGTTTTCGAAAGGAGTCGTTCATTTATCATGTGAGGCTGAATATTTTTACACCTTCTCAGAAGTTTCCATGTGAGGGTTTCGTAAAAAATTATAATAGATTTTTTTTTAATGAGCCCAGATAATCTAGATATATTATACTGAAGTATATTATAGTGTAAGCCCTATGTTTAGGGCGTCCTAATAATCCAAACCAAATTAATTCACGTTTAAGTGTATCTTTCTAATAACAGCATTACAAAAGTAGGACAAATGTATTTTTAACTTTTTGTGCTATTTAATTTACACTTAAAAATGATTAAGCAAACTGAGATGCAATAATAACAAAATCTCGAATACTTTTATCCGTGAGGGGACGGGTTAGAATACTATTCCCCTCTAATCTGCCGCTGGGAGAGCATCTTGTAAGAGCCGAGTAACCCAGCTACAACTTGGTGGTAGGGGATCTGTTCTCCGACTGGCTTGCGACCACCATCATGCGAATCCGACCGCCAAGTGTCATAGACGCGTTCCGGTCGAGCCGCATGTGGGCCAGACTTACCCCCTCCCTCTCCCATCCCATAAATGCTGCGGATCCCAACTCTATTTTCGAGGACGCAACGCATCGATAAAACATGAGGTTATCTCTTGTTTTCCGATGTCCATGGGCGATGGTAGCCGCTTACCATTAGGTGGACCGTCTGCTCGTTTGCACCTTATCTACCGTAAAAAAAAAAAAAAACAGTTTCTTCGCTTGTTTAGGGCAATGAGTTTAAAATGGTATCAGTTGTAGATCTGTACGTAAATCAATGCAAAACAAGAGTCAATAGTAGTCTACAATAGTTATCCTAGTAACCAAATCTAGATCCCGTATGAACAGTTAGCAGTGGAAGTTTGTAAATCCTATGAAACTGTTTGTATGCGCAAGCTAAATCAACGAGGTTTGATTGTTTAGTCTAGTGGCCGATTTTGTATGTATAGGGTTATACCTTTAACCCATAACTTATACGGTATACTTTTAGGGAAAATCAACATTGAAATGACTTGTGGATATAACTCCTTCCTTAGATCATCTGCGCGATTTGAAATCAACAACACTTCCTGCAACTCGTACTGGATTCTTGGAGGTTGCTATAGACCACTTTGGGAAGCTAACTTCTGGTTTTGCCCAACTTATCTTAACGTGGATGGAAGATTGAAGAGAGAGAGAAGAATGACTTACATGTGGCATAATTGACAGGGACAAGTCTCCCTATATATGCCCTCTAAACGTGCTAGAATATTCTTCTTTAGCTTAAAACTTTTAAGCATGGCTAAATTTTATTCAGAGAAAGCAACCAAAAAATTCAATATGACACACAGTCATACTCACTGGTGCCGTTAGTACCGCAACCTATTAATATTGGCAATGCTCAATTCACCTCAACGTTTGCACAATATCTGCAATATTATATAATAAAGCCCTCGCTTCGGTTAGATGTCAAAGCGCTTGTCGGCTTCCGCGTAATTGCTCGATTCTGAAGTATGCTTCAAATATATGCACTTTCAACATATTTGAAAAAAGCTGTGACTGTTTTCTCATGCATTTGGAAAATTCTTTTTCGAAGCCTAATAAAAAAATTCAAAGGTCTCTCTAGGACTAGTAATGGTTTTTTACCTTTGGCCATGGTGTTGCATTGTGTCACAGTTAATACACATATGTTGTTATGACTCATTTCTCTTTCCGGAGAGATTTCTCAATGAATGGAAAAGATTAATATAATAATAACCTGCATCTTAGACAGGAAACTAAGTGCTTCTCCTAGGGGAAAAATCACGAGATATTTTATTAAGCATTGGAAAAGATTGCCAACCAGTCTATGCTCCTGAATGAGTGAAATACAGCAGTTAAAATTACTTATCAGACTGCCTCAAATCTATCAGGAAGTTATATTTTGTTATCAAGCTAGTGAAGCCAATCAATTTCTGATTAAAAATAACATCTTCATCGATTTCGTACTACTACGACTTAATTGATTTCGTATATGTTGTGGTACAGTTGAACTTATATACCAAGTTATACATTTCATTAAAAAAAAGCATCACATACCTCTGACTTTTCTGAGTTATGTGTGTTTTAAAAAAAGGTAATATTTCTTGCTTTAACGGTGAAGGAAAACATCGTGAGGAAACCTGCACTTCTTGGAGTTCTCCATGTTCTCAAAGGTGTGTGAAGTCTGCCAACACGCACTTGGCCAGCTTGGTGGACTATGTCTTAATCCAATTGCTCCTCATTCTGAGGAGGAGACCCGGCTTAGCAGTGGGCCATTAACGGGTGATGATGATAAACTTATTATCGAATTCTCTTAAAACAAAAATTCATTTCTAAATATATTACAAGGAATCTATTACTTTGCTAAATATGATGGCATTGCTCAGTTTCCTTACAGTCTGTGAGATCACATTAATTCATTCAGCATTTCGTCGTATTTCATTAAATTCGCGGATTTCCATCGCAAATAATTACTCAAGGGCTCGTATTTGTCCCTTGACAGTTGTTGGATGTTACTATGATTTATGTTTAGAGCGTACTTATGAGCAATATTGTAAAATTAGTGAGTTGGTGACGATGAATAACGTCATCTATTACGAGCTACAACATGTGATTAAAATAGTAAAATAGATTGTGTTGGTAAACCATATCCAAATTAGATAATTGTAATATGTTAATAATTAATATTTTTTTCCATAATTGGTTTAAATATGATTGTTGGGATGAATCGATACAAGTGAATATGAGTACCATACTTTTAAAAGTACTTTTTAAAGTGATATTATCGAGATCAATGGTACTGATTTAGTATTTAATATTTATTAACTGAGCTTCACGTTTATAGCTTTATAGTATAGGGATTTAAAGCTATGATACAGTGTCATAAATGTTTGGTAATGTACATTTTTTTTACACCATGAGAAAGTAGAGATTTTAATTTCATCTGCCAGCGTTGCTGAATCATTATTGCTAGAAAATGTTAAAAAATGTGATGTACTGTTCGAATTTAGTACTGTCAACAGTAAAGATATAATTAAAACATTTAAAACCCTAGATATGAAGAAAACAGCTGATATTTGGGGTATTTCTGTTAAAATAATTAACTCCATAATTGATGCCATTGCACCGTATCTAGCTACTATTTTCAATACTTGTATTAAACGTGGCGTGTTTCCTGACCTGATGAAGCATAGTAAAGTAACGCCTATATTTAAATCTGGATGTATAACTGATCCAAATAATTTTCGACCCATCTCAGTATTGCCAACGCTTAGTAAAATTTTTGAAAAACTAATTTTAAACCAAATGTTGATTCATTTTAATTCACAGAGACTTCTCCATGTGAAACAATTTGGTTTTACTAAGGGTTGTTCAACAACGGATGCCGGTGTCGAATTAATTAAGAATATCTTCGAGGCCTGGGAGGAATCACAGAATGCACTTGGAATATTCTGTGACTTATCTAAGGCCTTCGATTGTGTACAACATGCGACTCTGGTCAGAAAGCTGCGCCACTATGGCATCAAAGGAACTGCGCTCGACCTTATGAACTCCTATCTAAACAATAGGGTTCAAAGGGTTGACGTGAATGGCAAGAGATCTCCTGGGGCTCGTCTGGATATGGGGGTCCCCCAGGGTTCTATTCTTGGACCATTTCTCTTCCTCATTTATATAAACGACCTGCCAAACCTTGTAGAAAAAAAGAACAAGATAGTATTGTTTGCTGATGACACTTCACTAATATTTAAAGTGAAACGCTATCAAACTGAATATGACGATGTAAACAATGCTCTCTCTGATATTGTACATTGGTTCAGTGCTAATAATCTAATGTTAAATAGTAAGAAAACTAAATATATAAAATTTACGACACCCAATGTTAAGAAAATAGAGAGTGGTGTATTTATAAATGGAGAGGAGTTGGAACCGGTGGAATCTACCGTATTTTTGGGCATCACTGTCGACTCTAAATTGCAATGGGGCCCCCATATTGAGAGGTTGGCCAATAGACTCAGCTCTGCAGCATACGCGGTTAAAAAAATACGCCAATTAACTGATATAGACACGGCTCGTTTAGTTTACTTTAGCTACTTCCATAGTATAATGTCTTACGGCATTCTACTTTGGGGTAACGCAGCCGACATAAACACGATTTTCATACTGCAGAAGAGGGCTATTCGCGCAATCTATGGTCTCGGCCCTAAAATATCTTTAAGAGATAAATTCAAAGAAATTAATATATTGACTGTTGCTTCACAATATATTTTTGAAAATGTTATGTATGTGCGTAAAAATATTAATGATTTTATTAGAAATAGTGACTTGCATGACATCAATACTAGGAACAAACACAAACTTGTTACTCCTACTACTCGATTGAGTAGAATTAGTAATTCTTTTGTTGGGCGATGTGTATGCTTTTACAACAGGATCCCAGAAAACGTTCAAAATTGTTCTATAGGAAAATTTAAAAAGTTAGTTAAAAAACGTTTGTGTGACAAAGGCTATTATAACATTAAAGATTTTTTGGAAGATGTCACGCCTTGGGAATGATGCGTTCGCTCCAGGCTTTCTCAATGTATAAATATACTTGTTATAAAAATTGGCGTTTAAAAAATCAAAGATAAAAAATATCCAAAAGAAACAGTCCCGCTGAGTTTCTTGCGCCCATTCTTCTCAGGTCTGGGTTAGGTCGTTTCCGAAAGGGTGGTAGATTCCGACGTTCAATAAGAGAATGTAAATTCCAACATTGAATAAAAAATTTTGACTTTGACTTTAATAAACAAAAACGCCACCGACTTTGTTTAAAAAAAAAAAAAAACAGGTATTTTGACGTGAGATTTTTGGACATAAAATTGGGGTGCTTTTTCGAAATTAAGCCAAAATAAGGTTAAAAGCAAATATTAAAAAAAATATTTTTGTAGAAGATAAAAATAAAAAATCATATTTTTGTTTTGCCAGAAATCGAGATAAACAGTTTTTACCAATACCCCACCACCCCTTCCTTCTTTTTCCCGACCTCAGATCGCTAGTAAATAATTTTTCCTTTTATTTTTCTTCCTTTTCCAATGGGTTTCATAGTACTATAATTTTATTTTACTTCGGCACTAGTCTAGTAGTCGAGTTGAGAATTTAAAAAAATTTTGTCGAAGATTTGATTGATTGAATTTAAATTCTATTATTTGAAGTGGTGAGATTTAAAAAAAAGTAATTTGAATATTTTTATGATTGTATAGATTAAGTTTCTTCATATAAAAGAAATATGTATGGTAAACCCGGGATGGAAATTTTCACAATATCGTAGGAAGAGGCAATTAGGCTAATTGCCATCCCAATTAGTTAGCGAAGATGGGAGATATCGGACTAAATTGGTAATACGTTATCTAGGTTAAATTTAATAAAAAGGAATACTTGATATACTCCTTAGATGTTGCATTTGCTTCTTTTTATTTTCCAAATTTCACTACACTTCATTCTTTTTAACTGAAAAGCGGTTTATAAATTTTATAATTCTATTTTTTTTTTCAGGTAAGCAAAAGTAGCAATTGTGAACAAGAGTCTAATTCAAAGCAGTAAGTGGATGTAATTGCGGAATGTTATATTTTATATAGCATATATTTTTTATCGCGGGCGCAGAAAGAGCCCTTTTTTCCGAGCTACTTATAAGTTGTAGGTACAGTATACTACTATTGTTATAACTATATTTTGTAGATAGACCCCCTTCGTATGTTGCTGCTTTCTCATTGAAATCATTATAGAATTGTGAAACTTGGCTTGAGTACAAAAATTAAATACACTAGATATAGACCTGGACAGTAAGTCCTTTATCTCCGACAGACCCTCAATTAGACTTATTACAAAGTAGGTACATTTACCACCAGCTACCATCAGTTCGGTTTCTTTAGCTGAGTTTCAACGTCATAGTGGTCGAGTCGAGTAGGTTAGTAGGCGCTTCCGTCATTTTGACAGTCTCGGCTCTCGGTCTCTCAAGGAGTGAAGTAGTATCTGTATAGTGTTAGTGAAAGTGTTGTGTTGGAGCTGAGAGTGCTGTCCGATTATGGTCACGAGAGTGAGGTACAATGTAACTGCCACGTGGTAACTAATTTCAACAACATTTGGTTAGGTTAGCCTTGTGTAAGGTTATATAGGCCGACATATATTATATATGGGTCATTCAATGCCAAATCGACAAATTTTTTACTTGACCCCCATCGATTTGGCTAAAAACTTTCTATCTTTTTCTACCCTCCGAAAGACATTTTTCAGAATTTTTAAAATTTTTTTTTAAAACTACATTTGAAAACAAAAGCTAGCATTTTAAAAAAAAAAAGCGGTATTTTTCAAAAATTCGTAACTTTTTAGGGAAATCGAAGGGGGTCAAGTAAAAAATTTGTCGATTTGCCATGGAATGACCCATATACAGACAACATTGATAATCATTGATATAGTCCTTAAAGTACAGAATATACGTGAAACCAGAGAACAACTCAAAACGCATTAATAACATCACATTTTATATTCACTAAATAAATTCCGACCGAATTAATCATCCTGATCAAAATAAAGTGAATTAATGGCGGTTCGGCGTCAAAATAATGACAAATTTTACATTGTTAGACCGACTTGGGGGGACTTGTAAATTAATTGCCCGAATCATACTTTATTATCGTTACGGTATTTAATTTTACAATTTTTTACTTTGTTTTGCTATCGAATGGTGTATTCAGCCAATGTGAGTTCAAGGTTAATTTTTTTCAGCCGATATCGAAATTAAAATGGATGTTAGGGAATTTATTAAAATAATAAAAAAAAATATATAGTGAGTAAGATATTAATTTTCCTGCCATATACAGAAGTGAGAACTTATGTTAGTAAATAATAAACTAATTTTAAACAACTTGAATTATTAATATTGTGTTCGTAATAAAGCTCCATGTTGTATTGGAAGCTGGTACAAAGCGATATTTTAAAGAGTTTGTTATCCCTCATTCAGTATAGGGATACAATAATGTTTGTATTGATTTTTTAAATTTTTTTTTTTTTTTTCACTGTTCGGTATTCGGCCGAATATTGGGGACTATTCGGCCGAATACCGAGTAGTTAATCTCGATAAAAAAGAATGCATAATATTTATTACGCACCAATATTTTTATTTTAACTTATTAATTTAAATAATACTTAAAATCTACCAGTAGTAAGTTATGATGAATGAAATCAATTTATTTAGAAAAAAAAAAAATTTGTAGAAGATAAAAAAACCAAAAGCTTGATTATTTGATTTTTTCACATAAATTTTGAGGTTATGTAAAAAAAGTGTAGTTACAAAAGTTGTAGATCTTTTTATTACCTACAACTTTGCCATTTAAATTTTTTCCATAGGACTTGCAGTTTTGCCGGGAATCGAGATATACCGTTTATTATCCTTAAGGGGGGTTCTCCCTTTTCCACTTCCCTACCTCAGATCGTCCATAAATAATTTTTTTTTCCAGGGTCGGTAATCCCTGGTCTATTAATAAACACACGCGAAAATTTCTAAGTGTGTTGCCGAATATTCGGTATTCGGCCAAATCACTATACGTGGCAAGTCTAGTCTGAACCGGCGGAGGTTAGGGTCCCAGAAAGAGAAATAAGCATTCTTAATATTATGAACGAGAAAAACCTGTAGATTGTTCTGTACATAAGAGTGAGCGAGAGCGCTTGATTATTGAGGGGCATAAACGTCTGAGTTACAGCATTATATTCATCCCTTTCTAATAGGTTTTTTATGTTCAAAAAATATACTATGACACCAGAAATGTATGAAGATGCATCTATCCATGCGATTTTGTGCCCGTGATCATCTACTTCTAGTGGTCTTAGCTTGATGATATATAGCCTATAGTCTTCCTCGATAAATGGTCTATCTAACAGTGAAAGAATTTTTCAAATCGGACCAGTAGTTCCTGAGATTAGCGCGTTCAAGCAAACAAACAAACTCTTCAGCTTTATATATTAGAATAGATGTAATTGAGTGTCTATGTTCTAAGGATCATTCATCATGATTCAATGATCAGTGAGTTAACTTCACAACTCGTAGCTTGGAATATTTTATCAAATAAAATACAGCCACAATTTACGCTTAAATGTATAAGTGTATACTGAACGCGAAGCCCTAAAGCTCATTGAATGTTTAGTAATTAAAGTACAAGTTGTAAGTGAAGAGCTTTGAAGCTTCCACTCGCGACGTTAAGGGCTATTCAATATTGATATTGAGTTATATTGGGATCTCTTTATTGAACTGAATAAGTGCGTTAAATATTATATTTTATGTATTTTAAACTTTCATTAATTCAGCTTCATTTGTTGTTGGCAACTTATATTAGTATCCTGTTTTTTTATGTTGGTAGGATTGGTTTGAGTGGTATTTTTACTTCCTTGAATATTGGACAACTGTTAAATATTAATAGAAGAAGTAGGGATTGCACAATAAATACGCCGTCAGGATGGAATAATTATTATAGAAACTAACGTGGTAATTAGTCATTTTTAAAACTATGCCAAACGGTAACACTCACCTGTTATTGTGGTAACTTGGTACTACAGTTTCGATCGCATTGGGCGATCTTCTTTAGCCAGTGAACACGCTCGCGGTGGCCGCTCGGCGATCACTGTAGTCTTGGTACTACTGTTAGTAGTTACCACAATAATACGTGAGTGTTACCGTTTGGCATAGTTTAAAAAAAAGAATAATTATTATTACATCGCGAGTATGCTACCAGTAACGCTGGAGCTCTGAGTCTAAAGTATAACCCCCAGGAGGATATTCTAGTCAAGCAGTCATACTGTCAGTCTGCGTAGACTATTAACATATTTCATTAACACTCATACTTATGTAATCAAATATTATGAATCGATTGTAGTTTGTATGAAAATACTGTAATTTTTAAGCTGATCAGACGACGACGATGACTATGAGGCGAGTAATGGAATTATGGTGGTTATTGTCAACTCTTCGAATTCAATATAATACTACGTTTGAATTTTTTGCCTCTCGTAGTGTTTTCAAGTCTTTTGAACCTCCACGTTTGTGAAGTTCCTGGCTGCTATTTGTTATGGTACTGTTCATATATGCTGTATAAAAACTGAACTAAACTTACGTGAATGGGGAGAGTTTATGTCACTACTTATCTGTCACAAATTGAACCCCTGACCAATGAGGTCAAATAATTAAGTTACTGATGATAGTGGTCACATAACATCACAATAATGATGATCTTTTCCATTTTTGTACCACTAAACGAAGCATAGACACAGAATACAGATAGAGATAAATTATTTAGGGGGTTAAATAATATTTAATAACGATGATTATTAAATCTTTAAGGCTTTGATAGCCCGCCAGGTAAATTCTGACGTTCATTAACCGATCCGATACAAAGGAATAAAGGGAAATCCAATAGCATTGTAATTGTGGTTTGCTTACAAAGTCGTCTATTGTACTCAAATTAAGGTATTGTAAATCTGTAAACTGGTTCAAATTATACTTTAATGAAATAAGAGCTTTTTAAGTCGTACGGTTTACATTCGTTTTTTAACTATAAAAAATTTGGAAGGAGCTTCCTTAAACAGAACTTATTTCACAATGTTTTACTGTATGTTGCTGTCATTTAAGCAAAATAATATGTAGCTAAAACACCTTAAAATATATACAAATTTCAGTAGGTACTGAAAGGTTTTTTTCTTAATATCATCATCAGAAGCACGACACCTATTATTTGACCCAATTAAGCGAACCCTATGATCCTAAACTCGGAAGTATTTACTTGTTGCTGTTGAATTGTCCTCCTAGTTCTATACACAATATTAGAGTAACTATTAAATTAATGATTTAAATGACCCCCGACTGAAATTAATTTAATACAGTCACCAAGGATCGATACCCACACGGCATAGATTTAGAAGAATCGATATTAATTTGTAACAGTAGATTTTTTGTATTGATGAAAGATGAAAAATTTATTACTCGATTTTATTCGATACCTGATCTAAATGTGTTACCATGGTTACGAGATTGTTATGATTGTCAATATATTGATATTGTGAGGAAGCTCTCAAGTTAGCAATGAGCTGATAGTCTTCAAACGGCTGAACAGGTCTTCACAATACAAAGCTTAGAAACATCTCGATTAAATTACCTTTCAAACTAATAAATTTCATCAGAATCTGTCCATTATATTGGGCGTTACGATGCCATAGACAGACGTTGTGGCGTCGGAGTTTAAAAATTAGATGGTTATATAACTAAAAAAATACCAAGAGTGAATTTAAAATAATAAATGGTAAAAAAATTCAATTAGTATGTTTTAATTAACAAGTCCCATAGGGACAATAATATGCGGTCATACAAAGGGCGTGACATATATATTGCTTACAATAATAAATATTATTAATGTGACTTACTAAAAAAAAATGAAAATTTATTAATTTTTAATTTAGTAGGAACAGCTGCAAGAAAATAACACTTCTTTCTGTGTTGTTCATAATAGACAACAATATCATGGACTATCGACACCTGGTGTTTTCTCCTTCTCCTTGCGTCGTGCTCCTCATTACTGAGGGTCGTGATTCCCCTTGCAGGAATTGACTTTTCCTCTTTTTATCGTCCTCCATCTGTCTCGGTCTTTGGCGTTGTGAAGTGCCTCGTGCAGATTCGAGTTTAGGGCTGTCTGAATTCGGTCAGACCATCTAATTGGGCTGCGGCCTCTTGGTCTTTTGCCATCAACTTACCAGTAACCATGAGTTGTTCCAGAGAGTGTCCCTACTTCCTTCCTTCGTGCGATGTGGCCAAAAAATTCAAGCATTCTTCGCAGACAGATGGTGGAAAGCCTGTCTTTAATGTTAAGTTCACGAAAGATGGACTTGTTCTATAAATTCTAGTATCTACATACAATTCTACAGAACATTATAGCTTCAGTTCACCTATGTACTAACTATACCTACAGATAGGAACGATGCTTTTTTCAGGATAAAAAGCACTCTGTTAAGTAACTTTTAAAGTATCCGTGTACTAAATTTCATTTAAATATGTCCGTTCTAACCTTATACAAAGGTGCAAAAAGCGGATGGTCCACCTGATGGTAAGTGGCCACCATCGCCCGTGGACATCTGCAAAACAAGAAGAACAAGGGAGGTGGTAAGTCTGGCCCGCATGCGGCTCGACCGGAACGCGTCTATAACACTTGGCGGTCGGATTTGCATGCTAGTGGTCGCAAGCCAGTCGGGGAACAGATCCCCTACCACCAAGGAAACACACATTAGATCGAAAAAAGTATTTAGTCTATTTGATATCGTTGTAAACTTTTGTACTTAAATGGTTTTTTTTTCAAATTTTTGGGCTGTTTTTTGGTGTAACATTACAAATATGAATAATAATTTGACAGTGTGTATCGCACCTAACACAGATGAAAACGTCGCGACGTGAGACGGACAGGCATCAAGCGTTACCATTAATAAGACAAATGAGCGCAAATGTGCGACTAAAATAAGTATTCTGTTGGTTCACATTATAGCGGTACGAGAAGTGACGTCAAAACAAATAAATGTACGCCAGAATTGATAGTTATATACAGAGTGGATTTTTGAGATGGGTCAGTAAGGGCAGGTACCTTAACCGTTATAGTTACAGGAAAACGTTCCTAGGAGACCATCCATAAGTTTTTAAAATATTCTGAACGGCATTCACAGATTTTTGAGAAAATGTACGGTTAGCGAGAAAAGGGCTAAAATCCAAAAAACATTTTTTTATGCCATTGTTTGGCAATAAAAATATTAGGAGTTGATTTATCGTTTTTCAGTACAAAATGTTTTTGGCGATTTCTGACAATACTGAGCCCCATACGAAGTGGGATCGATAGGCATAAACATTTTATAGATGGATGGTAAGTTACTGCCCTTTCTGACCCGTCTCAAAAATCCACCTATATAAGTAAGAATTATAAGTAATTTAAAAGTTTTATCACAACCTTCAACAATCTACAAGTGAGACCTTTTTGCGCCTAAACGAGCAGTGTTGTCACCTATTTAGAAAAAGGAACCTTTATAAGACTATCTTGTAAAAGATTTTTTGTCTGTAGCTCGCGACCCGGGCTATATATATCTATACTAATATTATATAGAGGTAAAGTTTTGTGAGGTTGTAATCTCTGGATCCACTGAACCGATTTTGAAAATACCTTTACTAAAAGAAAGCCACATTATTTGTGAGTGTCATAGACTATATATTAACCCGAAAAATACTAAAACTGTTTCGTGGTAGTCGGATTTTCTAAGTAAGTCGGAGAAAAAAAACGGTCGAACTAAACCGTTTGTTACGAATTCTGCCTTGACGATGTGAGAGATATTTTTTTTTTATAATAATAGATAAGGTGCAAACGAGCAGATGATCCACGTGATGGTAAGTGGCCACCATCGCCCATGGACATCGGAAAAACAAGAAACACTCTCTCGTTTTGTCGATGCGTTGCATCCCCGAAGATAGAGTGGGAAAGGGAAATGAAGAAGAAAAATGGTGCGAATTCAGCGGACAATAAGCAAGAGCCCAGAGTCCACTAGATCCACAGTATTAATGGGATGGGAGAGGGAGGGGGTAAGTCTGGCCCACATGCGGATCAACCGGAACGCGTCTATGACACTTGGCGATCAGATTCGCATGCTGGTGGTCGCAAGCCAGTCGGGGAACAGATCCCCTACCACCAAGGGGGTGCTGGGTTACTCGCCTCTTATAAGATGCTGATAATGAGTGAGTGAGTGAATAGTTTGAATACACCTCAGCGAGTTCCTTTTTCATTCATGTGTATTAGGTCTTATAGAAGTAAAGGTGAAGAAAATCCAACTAATTAAAAAAAAATGTAGCTAACAATAATCATAATTCGTAGCAAGTATGAAAAATAGTATTTTTTTAAAATGGCACCGTTAAATTTGATTGTACAAGTTATACAAATTTACGAGTACTTGGTCCAATATTTCAGAAGAAAAATCTTAACTTATTATATCTGTATCAAAAATAAAACTGATTCGAGAAAATGCTTTGTATTGTAATGTGTAGGTGTTTAAAGAATTCTTTGTACATATGTTATATATGGCAAAAGCCAGCCAAGCTTAAAATATCTTTAGAAACCCATATCTAGAATATATCAGGTCCAATTGGTATTATTATATATTTTCAACATGCGCCATTTTTATGAAAAGGTGAATAAAGGAAATTCCTGTTATCAATAAAGAATAATTTTAGCTTTATTCGCTTCTTTTTGTTGTTCTCAGCAGTCTGTCGAGTTCGTTCAGACAGTAAACATTGTATAAAGTAGTGCACGTAGTATAGTTTAGTGTTGAGATGCGAGGTCTTCTTTATTAACAAGGATCACTTAGTTTATCAATATTTTTTATGGAACTCTTTTATATTTAATTTATGTTTTACTAGTCGATCCGTCCCCTCTCTGCCCGGTTGCAAATTAACACATATATTTAGCCATATTAATAGATAAGTATTAATGCTGTAATTACTTAAAATCCCGTAGTAAATAAGCATTTTTCGTAAAAAGTAAAGGATAAAAACTGGTTATTGTGGGTTATCCCAAAGAGATAGACATATGTAATTGCGGACTTTTTTGTAGACTTTTTTAAGGTGTACAATACTGTAGTACAATATTTTGATCCATCTCGTAGGGTTCAGCCAGCGTTTGCAATGTAAGCGCAAATAAAAGTGTTTATTTACGACATCACATTAGAAACCTCTAAAATTATCAGTGTTCCTCTACTATATTATGCATGTATTATACATATAAACCTTTCCCTTGAATCACTCTATCTATTTAAAAAAAACCGCATCAAAATCCGTTGCGTAGTTTTAAAGATCTAAGCATACATAGGGACAGAAGGACAGCAGGAATCGATTTTTCATACTATGTAGTGATGTTAGGTAGTGAGTTCGAGTAGTATGCGATAAACCTACACCTTAGTCACAAACATCAGGCAGTACTCAACTTAATATCTAACTCAGACAGTAAAATGTATATCAATCAGTGTATATAACTTCCGTTTTGACGTGACTGACAATGACAAAAAACGATAGGTATAGCTTCCCGATTATCGTCATCTATGATACAATGGATACACGCTCTCAAGTGACGTGCACGTGTTAGAATGCACCACTACCACTAATTTAGAAAATGGGTCACCAATGTCACTTTGCTCCACCGATTTATTGGTTTTAAATGGATTGGAATACAATGTTGGATGGAGTAATGTGTAGTGCCTCGTGTAGCTGCTGTTTACGACTATACGTCTAAATATGTTAATGGATAACGTCGAACCTTCCTCATGTACAGTGTTACCATATCGAATCACTACATAGTATAAAACAAAGTCTCTTCCCTCTGTCTGTCTGTCCCTATGTATGCTTAAATCTTGAAAGTAAGCAACGGATTTTTCAAGAGGAAGGTTTATAAGTGGAGAAACACTAAAAATTTTTTAAGTTTCTAATGTGATGTTGTAAATGAACACATTTTTTGCGCTTACATTGCAAACGCTGGCTGAACCTTACGAGATAGATCAAAATAATGTACTATAGTATTGTACACCCCATAAATACTCTAATTAAAAAGATATGGCCATTTAAGTGCCACAAGGTGGTCATTTTGTAAATTGAAGAGTTTTTCAGAAACTAAAAATCCGATTTAAAAATTCTTTCACTGAGAGAAAACTACGCTATTCGTGAGTGACAAAAGTGATTTAGTGTTGCCATATACATTTTTTAATTAACAGAATATGGCCATTTTGCTGTTTCTCATCCGATTTTAAAAATTCTTTCACTGAGAGAAAACTATACTATTCGTGAATGACAGAAGTGATTTAGTGTTGCCATATACATTTTTTAATTAACAGAATATGGCCATTTTGCTGTTTCTCATTCGATTTTAAAAATTCTTTCACTGAGAGAAAACTACACTATTCGTGAGTGACAAAGGTGGTTTAGTGTTGCCATATACATTTTTTAATTATTAGAACATGGCCATTTTGTTGCTACTGATCCGATTTTAAAAATTCTTTCACTGATAGAAGTCTATAGTATTTCCGTCTCTCTTTCTCTTATAATACTATCATTGTCTCTCATCCTCTTTCTTTTTTCTCACTTTAATTTTTATTTTTATCTGTTCAGAATGATTAGCCTCTTTTCACTTTCTTTCTTTCGATAATTTCTCTCTTTCTCTCTCCTTTACCCATTCAATTTTATTTTTGACCTGTCCTCCTTCTCTTAGCATCTGTCGCTTTTCTATTATTTTTGTTTCTATTATTTTTCTTTTTATAACTTTTTCTTTCTTTCTCCCTTTTCTCAAATAATGAAAAACTACACAATTACAGAGTGACAATTTTAGGACATCAATTATAATATTGCTTTAAATACCCGGGGCGAAGCGAGGGCACTCCTCTAGTAAGTAATAAAACTAAGTAATAAAGGAGAAGTAATAGTTACATTACACTTCTGTTGCCATTACATTAAACAATGTTAATATCGGGACAAAGATAATATGTTGTAAGGCCATCAAGACTCTGTCCACTCATCTCACTTATTTTTATTATTTCTTTTTTTTATGGTAGATAAGCAAACGAGCAGATGTCCACCTGATGGTAAGTGGCCATAATTGCCCATGGACATTGCGTAGACTGGGGATGGGGAGTGAAGAGAAAAATGCTGCGGTTTCAGCGGACCCAGAGACTACTAGGGCAACAGCATTAATTTTTTTTTTTTTTTTTTTTAAAGATTACTAGCAGTATGGATCACATACTACTAGTATTCCCGTTACCCCTCCTAGTAAGCTAATAAATAGCTTGTGTCAGGAGTGGGCCACGCCAGTAGTCCAATGTCCGGGATTTGAACCCACGACTTGTTGATCGTGAATCCAACGCCCAAACCACTGAGCTACTGACGCTTAATGGGATGGGAGAGAGAGAGGGTAAGTCTGGCCCACGTGCGGCTAGACCGGAACGCATCTATGACACTTTGACGATCGGTTTCGCATGCTGGTGGTCGCAAGCCAGTCGGGGAACACATTCCCTACCAGCAATGGGGTGCTGGTTTACTCGGCTCTTACGAGATGCTCTCCCAGCGGCAGAGGGGAATAGTATTCTAAACCTTCCCCTCACTTGTACAACGGGTAACCGATTTAAAAATTCTATTAAGCTATACAAATGATCAACCGTCAAAGTACAATGCAAACGTTGCGTGCGCGATATTTCATACCTACCATAACATTTCACAATTTCCGGTGTTTCTAGGAAGTTTAAGTAAGCGATCCATTTTATTTATTGTTTGTCTTCATTTTTCATATCTGACTGCATGACTACTTTCCTTCTATAAGGAAATAAAAGTATATTTACTAAGATTTTCATTGAATGTGTAAGGATCACCTTTCTCTCAATGAAAATCTCCTAATTTATGAGTATTTTGTGTGTTTTGTCACGTTAACCAACAAAACCCATACGGATATCTATATTATGTTTACTATAAATATTATAAAAGGAATGGAAGTCCTAGTAAGATCCAATTCTCGATGTTCCCGCGCTTATCTCGAAAATCATTTGATCTGATTCTTAGATTTGCATTTTTCCTGTAAGATGTTTATGATTGTTATTTAATAAATATTACACTGTTAGAATCGTTTCTGATAGACTTTGATTAGACAGTTGTTTCTATAAATATATGTTATATTAATGTAATAATATTTATACTATTCGATCCGCGCGATTTTGTTCACGTGTAGCTCTGCTCCTATTGGTCGTAGCATGATACATAACCTATAGCCTTCCTCGATAAATGGCCTATCTAAAATTAAAAGAATTTTTCAAATCGGACCAGTGGTCTTCAGCTTTATATATTAGTATAAGATTTTAATAGTGAACATCTTCCTTGTGGTACATATTTTGTTGGGAATTTACTTGAATCCTCTTTAGTTACTTCTTATGAATTGCACCTAAGTTATAAACCCGAAGTAGTACTCGACGTTCTGTCTTAAATGCATGTTATTATTAAAATATTGGCATAGGTAGCTCATATAGAATATGACCAGTGACCACAATCACCCAAATATTCCGTATAGCATGGCCCATTTACCAAAGATACCATTCACAATAGCGAAGCGAGGTCGGGTCGCTAGTAAAAAGTATATTTTCGTTCTAGATTTTGTCTGATCTTTATATTATTTAGACGATTTGTTGTGCTTTTACGTCACGATTGATTTAAACATCCCATTCGATTCACTTGTAGACGAGGAATCTTCGATAAAGATACAAATTGACTGAACAACAATTAAATTGCAGCTAAAAACGTTTTTCATTCTTCAACATATAAAACCAACATAAATGTTTATCTCTTTTAGATCTAGATAAATTTATTTAGACAATTTTTCAATGTTGCTCGTTACCTTGTTTTTAATTCTTGGTTTTGTTTAACTAGATCAAGTATTTAACAGTTAATTAGTTGTTGCTCTTTACTTCTATCTTTATCTCTTTATATTCTTACCACGTTAAAGAAGTGTTTGGGATAGTTTATATAAAAGTTAAGTGGGTGGTCGCTAATTAATAACAATATTAAAAGTATAATTTATAATGTGTTTATATTATATGAGAGTAATCGGAGTACTAGTAGGTAGTCTACTCGCTTGGAATTTGGTCACCTTCGTTCAATGACATTTGTAATGTGATCTATAGCTAACGAGAGCATGATGACAGAGCAATGCTTTGTATATAAGTTCTGTGTTATTTAGTGGCTGCAAATTTTGAATTAAATTTCTTTGAAAATTTGATATTTACTACACAATATTATAAACCGCTAAATTGGCTTCACATCATCATCTTCACAACCCATTAATCGCCACCTGCTGAGCCATGAGGGGACGGGTTAGAATACAATTCCTCTCAGCCGCTGGGAGAGCATCTCGTAAAAGCCGAGTAACCCAGCACCCCATTGGTGGTAGGGGATCTGTTCCCCGACTGGTTTGCGACCACCAGCATGCGAAACCGACCGCCAAGTGTCTCTGACGCGTAACGCGGCCGAGCCGCATGTGGGCCAGATTTATCCCTCCCTCTCTCATCCCATTACTGCTGCTATTCCAATGAACACCGGGTTCTTGCCCGGGGTCCATTGACACCGCAGCAGTCTTCTCTTCGCTCCTCCTCCTCACTTTATCTTCGAGGCGGCAACGCATCCACAAAACAAGATACTCTAGTTTCGTCGATGTGTATGGGCGACTATTTTCCATCAGGTGGACCCTTTGCTCGTTTGTCCCTTAACTATCATAAAAAAAGGTCTTCTTCAGAATGAGGAGGGTGTTAGGCCAAAGTCCACTACGCCGATCTAGTGCAGATTGGCAGACTTCACACACTTTTGAGGACTTTCGAAAATTCTCAGGAGTGCAGTGTTCTTCACGATGTTTTCCTTCATCGGTAAAGCAAGTGATATTTAATTGCTTAAAACACACATAACTCAGAAAAGTTAGAGATGTGTTCTCAGGATCAAACTCAGACATCCCGACTAAAACACCCATGTCTGACTATTGGGTTATCGTTTTTTTGCTCAGGTTCACGAATTGTAAGTTGGCAAGAGCTTTCGTTCAACAACGTTTGTTACCAACAACATCAGTTTTCGGATTACTTTCAGCTAATTGTATAGAACTCTAAATTCCTATTTTATAACATAACGTACGTCGATATATAGTTCAAAATTGGCAAACAGTTGAATCGGATCACGTGCGATCGTTTAAGATATCGAAGGAATCATGACGTCACAGTTAGATCATCGTAAATCTTCCACAGCAGTGGTTGAATGGAACTAATGAATTTACGAGCGGTGCCAATAAATCAAGTGGGGTAGCATTCTGCATTCCTGTACCAAATAAAAGAATGTTTTGGTTCGTGCTTTTCAACTTGGCGCTTGTGGTTTTAGTTGCGGCTATGCGGGTGCTTTATATTTTTATGCTTTACCCCCTCCATTATAGCTTAAATCTTTTTAAATTTAGCCAAGATAGAATAAGAATAGTGTAGTTCAATAGCTTCTATACCCATCTTTCTTTAGGCATCGGACTTGCCTCCTTTGATAGGCGTATTAACGTAACCACCATTCCGTCAAAGTAGGAGCATTATATCAATCGATAACTTCAATTCTTAGCTTAGTTAGTTACCGAGCCAAGTCTCCGTTGCTTGACACATAATGTAATTGTTGTCATTGTAGGGTCTTGTAGGCCTAGATCACAAGCACCATATAGAATAGATTGTTATATTTTGCGTATTACTGTGCTATTTAAATTAACTTCTGTGTGCTACATTATACAAATGTCACCAAAGAAAATTCACATTACTTTTAAGTTATTCGTCCCGCCTTTTCTACGCTCGTGGTGATGTAAAAAATTGGTGCTGTCATCACAAAATTACCTTGAAGTGATTATTTAAGCGTTTTAGTTATTATAAATTGTATTTGATCTATTGCTATGGTTAAAGCTTTACTATAATTTTTTTTATAGTAGATAAGGTGCAAAGGAGCAGATGGTCCACCTGATGGTAAGTGGCCACCATACCTACTTTGTCGATGCGTTGCATCCTCGAAGATAGAGTGGGGAGGGGGAGTGAAGAAAAAAAATGCTGCGGTTTCAGCGGACCTTGAGCATGAGTCCAGAGTCCACTGGATCCGCAGCTTTAATGTAATGGGAGATGGAGGGGGAAGTCTGGCTCACATGCCGCTCGACCGGAACGCGTCTATAACACCAAGGTGGTAATGGGTTACTCGGCTCTTACGAGATGCTCTCCCAGCGACAGAGGGGAATAGTATTCTAACCCGTCTCCTCACGGGTAAAAATAGCTAAAATCAATAGAATGCTACGAAAGTTTGTATGTTTAAGCTTGAAGAACTGAACTTTCGAAACCGTTTTTCATTTACCCAGTCTTACTTGTTATAGTTGATTTGAAGACATCATAAATGTATGTGGAACTGACCTCGTTTAACATCAACGAGCCACATTTGAACTTTGAAAGAGATTTTAAATTGTGACATGAATTCTTTATACTTTATGCAATCAACTTTGATTAGAATTTGCATTTCTGCGCGTATTCATCTATACTAAACTTTTTATTGAAGTCGGAAAATGTGAGAAATGTAAAATAATAAAGTTATCGTTTTGTCACTATTTAATTTATTACTATAAAGTAATGTAAAGACGTTGATATCTACTCGGAAGGTCCAAGTTAGATCCTGTTTTACGAAATTAAATATCATTTACTTCAACGGTGAAGGAAAATATCGTGAGGAAACCTGCACTCCTGAGAGTTCTCCAAGGATGTTATCAAAGGTGTGTAAAGTCTTCCAACTCGCACTTGGCCAGCGTGGTATTATTTGAAGAAGATGAGGAATCGAAGAAATCAAAAGGTTGTTAAGCAAACGGTACTCGTGGTCCCTTTATCTTTATTAAAACCTAAATTTTGTTGTCCTCCGAAAGTCAATCCATTCACAGAATGTCACAGAAAGAATTCCAAGTCTATTACTGTTAATCTTGTAAATGGATAAGGGCCAAAGTTTGCATACCTACGCCCCCGTTTTCCTCTCTGGCTTACT
This sequence comes from Limenitis camilla, assembly GCA_905147385.1. Classification (NCBI taxonomy): domain Eukaryota; kingdom Metazoa; phylum Arthropoda; class Insecta; order Lepidoptera; family Nymphalidae; genus Limenitis; species Limenitis camilla. The sequence goes on along the minus strand of LR990249.1, from coordinate 9,881,516 downwards.
GAAATGGTACTACTAAATTTATAAAATAGTTGTCAAGGATGTAATTATATACTTCCAGGATGCTGACCATTCCACAACTTGCAAATCATCCATTTTTCATAAGAACGATACTATTTTATCCCTTTACACTTCACTACGTGGAATATATTCATGCTAAAAAATGGATACGACTTCAGATCAAAGGGTCCGCATTGTATTTACGACCTTACAAATTGCTAACCGTTTCTTGACCCTTCTAACATGGACTTAACATTTTGCAACTCAGTGTACTTTAACCAATTCATCTTTTGATATTATATACTTAAAAATATGAACGCAAGTCATGATTTTTTACGGTTCGATCGAACTAAACTAATGATTCCACTACCGACACGAATAAATCAAGGGGCATCTGAGTGTTACAGAAATAGCCGACCTTTGCCAGGTATTCCGAGCGTGATGCTCGATTAGCAGAGATTAATAATGGCCAGGGCATAGACCCCGTATAAACGGCATGTCTGTTTCGTTATTTTTATACGATGAAGTAGGGAGAAGGAGAAACGTAACCATGTACTAGAGTTTAGCAACACTTTTGATAGCCTTTGATTAGTTTATTTTAACCCTACTTCCACTGGATCGACAGCTTATAAAATTGTTTTTATAAACTACTATTTGTTGCGATCTCCCTTATGAAGGATTAAACAAGGCGATAATTTTATTCCCTGTAAACGTACTACTAGTCAGGCACTACAAAGCTTTAGTTACATCTTCCTGAGTAAGATTGCTTAGTAGGTGAAGATAAAGAGAACAGACTTCTTAACAGATAACTTGATTTCAATGAAAGGAGATTTTTATTTTTATAATTAATTGTTTCGATTATTCGATTATCGATAATGATTTAGTCTTCTTGTCAATTTTTATAGATCAGATATCAAAAGACTGACATTATGAAATAAAACTTACAATACAATACAATTGGAGGTGATGATTGTTGAAACATTAACATTTATTATCCCGAAGTCTAGTTGTTTAAACTTGGTTCATAGTTCAATCCAATCGGGTGTTCAGTTTTTATTTGGGGATAAAGCTGTTGATATCTATATATGTATTTTTTTTATGATAGGTAAGTGACAAACGAGCATACGGTCCACCTGATGGAAAGTGGCCACCGTCGCCCATGGACATTGACAAAACTAGAGGGTATGTTTTGTTTTGTTAGAAGGAGGAGGGGGAGCGAAGAGAAGACTGCTGCGGTTTCGATGGACCCCGAGCAAGAACACGGTGTTCATTGGAATCGCAAAAGTAATGAGATGGGAGAGGGAGGGGTAGATCTAGCCCACATGCGGCTCGGCCGGAACGCGTCAGAGACACTTGGCGGTCGGATTCGCATGCTGGTGGTCGCAAGCCAGTCGGGGAACAGATCCCCTACCACCAAGGGGGTGCTGGGTTACTCGGCTCTTACGAGATGCTCTCTGCGGGTGAGGGGACGGGTTAGAATACTATTAGAGGAATGATGAGTTATCATATATCTGAGAACTCACCTTATTCTTCTTTTATATATGAATAAAATGAATTGCTATTCGTTAGTTTCGCTAAAACTCGAGAACGGCTATCAAGAAAGTGCAAGAAAAGTTTAAACGGTTAGAAATACTAAAACGATTTTGATAAAACTTTTATTTGTAATCTAATACACACTCGCGAAGGGAGGATGGGTCCGCTAGTAATAGTATATTTTCTAATTTCACCGTAAATTTGAAATATCCGTATAAGCAAAGGCCAAAATATGGGTCACGTTTATGCCCCAAGGCTTAACTGAGTATCCAATATGCTATTCTCGCAAAGTTAAACCGGTCCAGACTCTAGACGTCTAAAAAGGTCTGATCTGGTTTCGTTAGGAGCACAGTGTTTGTATATTCCAAGAAGTTTGTTTATAAACTATTTAAAAATTAAGAAAGATTTAGAACTGTGTAAGTTTATTTTGTTTTCTATAATTTATTAATATTTTGGTTTACGTTTAATAAGGAGTTTAAACAATAGTTAATTTAATGTTGCACTTCGTTTCACTACCGACACTGTGGGTGGTTATTTATTGTACGGTGTACATTATAAGCTCATGGTCTCATATGTGAGGTCACAACTTTTTCAGTCAGATGAAACTGAAAGTTTCAAGCACGAGAATAAACGTTATACAATAATTGCTAATGTATATTTGTGTAAAGAACTCAACTTCGGTAATCTTTGGTTTGTTTTGTTGTAAGTTTATATATTTTGGTTCTATAACTAGCATGGTAAAACACATGTCTTTATTATTTTTTTTTAATTGTAATAGAATAAATTTTAAAGATAATTTTTGATTTGTCACTTCAAATAAATAAAATGATATACTTGACATTTTTATTTTTATTTATTAGATTCTTTTCACCAGTTTAAGTTATACCGAATTGATAATAGAACCCTGGATGCAGTCTTCGGTTAAATAAAATTTAATAATATTCCTAGGGACAATTCTTTTTTTTTATGATAGACAAGGGACAAACGAGCAGACGGTCCACCTAATGGAAAGTGGCCACCGTCGCCCATGGACATCGACAAAACTAGAAAAGGGTATCTCTTGTTTTGTCGATGCGTTGCCGCCTCGAAGATAGAGTGAGGAGGGGGAGCGAAGAGATGACTGCTGCGGTTCCAATGGACCCTGAGCAAGAACTCTGTGTTCATGGGAATCGCAGCAGAAATGGGATGGGAGAGGGAGGGGGTAGATCTGGCCCACATGCGGCTCGGCCGGAACGCGTCAGAGACACTTGGCGGTCGGATTCGCATGCTGGTGGTCGCATGCCAGTCGGGGAACAGATGCCCTACCACCAAGGGGGTGCTGGGTTACTCGGCTCTTACGAGATGCTCTCCCAGCGGCAGAGGGGAATTGTATTCCAACCCGTCCCGTCACGGGTATCAGTGTGAGATTTCCCCTGCAATATCCACGCTCGTATATTTGAATCTGTACCAAAATTGTATAAGAGTTTGTATTTTGGAATGTCTAGAATCCATTAAAGCAGAACAGTAATCAAACACGATGAATGATCTGGCAATACTTCAATGAAGCAAAGACTATCTATTGGGGAGCTTGTGAGTCATTTCGAATAAAAAGGCGTATTTCTTTATTATTCATAGGAAGTTATATATGAAAATGCTGTAGCCTTGGAGAGTGGTAGAGCTTTTGAGCGCGAGTCGCGACTGGAATCCATTCAAATTTATGTAAACAACACTTGTTCGTGCTTTATGAGAACTGTATTACTGAAACTGTTTAATGGAGTAGTAAGGATTAGGCGAGTTACTACTCCGCTTGATATGTTAACTAAAAATATATAATTTAATATATACTCCTGTCAAGCACTACCTTGTGAAAATTGCTAACAAAAATTATCATTTCATAGTTGCAAGTGATTGTCTATTTATAAGTAATTTTGTATGACGTGACATAACACGACGCCGGAGATTTCTTTCTGCTAAGACTCAATGTCAACATTGCACAACTGTGTGGGACGATAACGTTTTAAAGAGGATAAATCAGTTTTCGCTCTGAAACTTGTCTTTGCTCACTCAAATCCTGTGAAAAATTGTATTAAAATTTACTGCTGGGTATCGTTGTGAGTGCCAGACGTGAATGTATGTCGTAAAGTTGAGTCATTTTGTGTGAATTGTGATGTAGTCGTTTGTATAATACATAGCTTGTTTTGTATGGAAAATTTTGTAGTAAAAACATGAATTATAAACTGTTGAATTATATAATGTGTTACATCTTTTTTGAAGTGAAAACTTTTTTAGCGGCGTTGTGCACTTTTGGGATGGGTAAAAAATGTTTAACTCGCGTCAGGTCACGTGACCTGATCGAAAGTTCGTAAGAGGGCGCTTGCACGCTTAATTGGTAGCACGTTTCATACAAAATTGAATTGATTTTTTTTTACGATAGCACAATAGATTAATATTGTATTTAACCACATAAATTATAGTACTTTTATAATGATGGCAAACCCGAACTGTCACCTGGTTTTTTAATGCCAAAATTCATCTACAAATCTATATATATAAAAGGAGAAGCTGACTGACTGACTGACTGATTGACATATCAACGCAGGGCCTAATCTATGAGGGTTAGAAACTTGAAATTTTGCACAGGGGTTCTTTTTATAACGTAAGGGAACACTTAGTAAGGATTTTTGAAAATTCACCCCTTAAGAGGGCAAAACGAGGGTGCAAAATTAGTATGAAACTTTACCGTTTTTGAAGTTAATCGAATGAAATTCAGTATGAAGGTTCATCATTGAAAGTCATGAAACAAGGGTAAAATATTTTTACAAAAATCATCCCTTAAGGGGGTAAAACGGGAGTGCAAAATTAGTATGACTACATCATGAAATTATTAAATATGTCTAGAGACGATATCCTGTAGACTAATTATCCTAATATCGCAAACGAAGTTGCGGGTAAAAGCTAGTGTTTAATAAATCAAGCTAAATGATAGTAAAGTTTTCAACGTTAGTGCTAAACGTAGTATTCATTGACGACATATTTCTTACTATCACTGTTTATGCAGTGTGTATGGATAACACAGTTTATTGTTACAAGTAAGTACATATTGTTGTTAGAAATATATAAACATTAGATATTCACTTCCTGCGTAACATTTAACGGACAAAGGCGTTGGAGTATAAACAGCACATCACAAAGCTAGAGTTTCTCTCGTCAATGCTTGTTTGTGGTTGATACAGTTTTAGCGCGATCTGTTATTGTTTATAGTTTCATTTATTAGTATTACTGGTTGTAACTTGTTCGCTTGTCTATATTTTTGTACACAGTTATACCAAAATTTTGATTCTGATACGTGAATTAGACATTACATTTCTATGAAGCGCTCTCGAGCAATGTTCCTCTTCCTTATTCCACCTCTAATCTTCACCTAAAGTAATAACTCTCGCGTTTGTTTCATCTCAATCCCATATATTTTGATCGGAATGATCCATTCGTATAAGCTCTTAGCAAAATATTCCCAATCTGTATACAATTTTGGGAGCGCACGTTAATCGGGCCCTCGACATAGCTACGAATAATCCCGCGTATGAATCAACGTGGCATGCACTGTATCAGAGGCTTGGACGTGCGCCAGTTATAGGCGCTTTACATACTTAGCGGGTTATAATTGGCAGTTAAAGTGTTTAACTAGTTGTCTCCATCGACTACCGTAATCTTGTTAAGAAAGGCATGAATGTTTTACTTTTTAACTGTTTTGATAAGCCGAACAGTGACTTGGACTTAAGAGTTAGGTGCAGGGATTTTTTTTATTATAGTTAAGAGACAAACGAGCAGAGGGTCCACCTGATGGAAAATGGCCACCGTCACCCATACACATCGACGAAACTAGAGGGTATCTAGTTTTGTCGATGCGTTGCCGCCTCGAAGATAGAGTGAGGAGAGGGAGCGAAAAGAAGAGTGCTGCGGTTTAAATGGACCCCGGGCAAGAACCCGATGTTCATTGGAAATTGGAATCGTGTAATGAATTCATGGGATGGGAGAAGGAGAGATAGATAGCTGAGACATAGAGCCGAGCCCACATGCGGGTCGGCCGGAACGCGTCAGAGACACTTGGCGGTCGGTTTCGGTGCTGGGTTACTCGGCTTTTACGAGACGCTCTCCCAGCGGCAGAGAGGAATTATATTCTAACCCGTCCCCTCACGGGTATCCTCGATCATACCACCTGGCTAAATTACGTGACGATGTTAATGACTCAATAAACGGGTTATTAACACTTCATTATGATAGTAAATATTTACTCTATGAAATTATTCGTCAAACTTTTGATGATTGTCCTCCCATTTTTTAACAATTTTGGTATATTGAATAGTATTTAAAGTTATCGACAGTCTTGCGCACAAAATTCCTGTCGTCTTAATGTATGTATGCACTTCTAATTCATGACCCGCCTTCGAGTTCCACCAAATGTGTTGAATGATGTCTAAAGAGCTTGTTATATATAGATCATTTTATGTAATGTCAAGTATACCGACGTGTAGACAATATATAACCTTAAGTGGCTTATAGATTAGTGTTACTCTCTCTGGCGTTGTCACGCACTGAACATTTAAGTTAGTGTTATAGTGTCTTGGTAAAGGTCACCCTTCTTGAGGTCCACGTAAGTTTACTTTATAATCTATTGTAGTTGGCGAGGTCGAGTGGTGGAGGTGAGAGTTAATATATTATGAAAGAGCTCTTTAATCCTGTTGGTTTTAAGCCTCAGGTACTGCTCGCCTCAGTCTAAATTGCATGTGTGTACGTATTGCTGTACAGTAATGGGTATGACATAGTATCATTATATTTAGATACACGTTTTGCCGGTTCCTAGATTGTATAAAACATTTACCCGTGAGGGGACGGGTTAGAATACTATTCCCCTCTGCTGCTGGAAGAGCATCTCGTAAGAGCCGAATAACCCACACTCTCTTGGTGGTAGGGGATCTGTTTCCCGACTGGCTTGCGACCACCAGCAAGCGAATCCGATCGCCAAGTGTCATAGACGCGTTCCGGTTGAGCCGCATGTGGGCCAGACTTACCCCCTCCCTCTCCCATCCCATTAATGCTGTGGGTTTAGTGGACTCTGGGCCCTTGCCTAGGGTCCGCTGAATCCGCATCATTTTTTCTTCTTCATTCCCCCTCCCACCCTATCTTCGGGGATGCAACGCATCGACAAAACGAGAGAGTGTTTCTTGTTTTTCCGATGTCCATGGGCGATGGTGGCTACTTACCATCAGGTGAACCATCTGCTCGTTTGCACCTTATCTATTATTATAAAAAGAAAGAAAAAATACAAGCTTTCCAGTCGCTAGGTTTGTGATAGGCCTTAAACAAAATGCACACAGGTGAGCCGCGTAGACAGATGACATCGGACACACCCACGGGACCGCGTATTTACCAATAAATTTAACGTATGCGATAATGACCGGCAGAAATGTTCTATTTTTTCACTTTCAACATCAATTATAATGAAACGCGTCGGATGGTGTCAGAATAGTATGTTTGTTGAGAAATTGGTACATTTGTTTTGTTTGCGGTTTTAGGAACATGGCTGTGGTATGTTTTAAATTCTGTTCAAATTCTTTTGTTAGTGATTAATTGCTTTAAACTGATGGAGTTTAATCTAAAACGGTAAATTGTTAGTTGTTTATTCATTCATCTTCATAATTACCTTACAGCTGAAAAATGCTAAATTCTAGAATTTATTCTCTATATTTTCTTAGAAACATCTCTTGTAGTTTTTAGAGATTTATTTCAAAAATATCCCACTTGCTTAACAATAAATATCTTCTGTCGAGATAAATAGTGATATAATAAATTAGTGTATTACCCGTGAGGGGACGGGTTAGAATACAATTCCCCTCTGCCGCTGGGAGAGCATCTCTTATGAGGCGAGTTACCTAGCACCCCCATTGGTAGGGGTAAGTCTAGCCTATATGAGGCTCGACCTACCCCCTCCTCCTCCCGTCCCATTAATGCTGCAGTTCTAGTGAGCTATTTTAGTTCTCGTTCAGGTTCCACTGAAACCGTAGCATTCTACTCTTCATTCCTCTTCCTCATTGTATCTTTAAGGTGACAACGCATTGACAAAGGAAGAGGGTATCTTCTGTATTGCTAATGACCATGAGCAATGGTGGCCACTTACCATAAGATGGGTCGTCTGCTCGTTTGACCTTTAACTGCAATAAAAAAGGTAGTTTAAAGTAGGTAAATGAAGTAGTTTAGTTTAATATGTTGGTGCTAGGTTTTTCTAATTGAGATTCATGTGAGTTTAGGAATTGCTAAAATTGTATAAACATGCTCTTGGGTCAAAAACCCCAAGTACTCGACTTATTCAGTAATAGGTAGTTGTCTTAATTTATGCACTTTTAAAGATATTTTTTTTTTAAAGATCCTCTTATAAATTTAATTGCAATTTATCACCATTAAAGACCTAAATACGCACATTGCCCACAAAAAACCCTCAATTTACACAAATTTAGATGACTTTAAACATAAATCGATCTCGGTTCAAGCAAAAACAAATAATCACCCTGAAAATACGACGTAAACACTTTCTCGTACAGATCTCTGTGCCAAAACGACTCTGTATTATGCTGACTGTATTGAATCTGATTTTCTGTTAATTTATTAAACCACCTATACTTGTAATGTCAAACTTTCAAATTAATTCAGCTCAGTTATATATCTACTTTGGATTGTTTGTGGTTGTTTCTTGCCATTAGAAAAATATCTTCAATTCCTCTTCAATTTGGTAGATAAGGGGGGAAAGTATTGTAAAAGTTTTGGAGTAACTCTTAGAATTCCCTTTAAATGAACATCCACTTTATGTTAATAATAGAAATATCATAATCATTCATTAAAACATTTGTATAGCTATTTAATATTATAAAATGTTTTGTTACTGAATATTCAAAACATTTCTTTAAGACTCACATGATCCTTAATAAATGTTCTCATAATTACTTTTAACTATGATTGTTGATATTTACTGTATGAAAAATCCTTCGATATAAATATATCTATTTATATCGAAGGATTTAATTTTAGTCTTCTCTACTTTTTCGAAAAAAAATCAACAGTTAATCGTTTATAAAATAACGAAATTCAAAAATAAAAAGAAAACCATCGATCACGCACAAGATTATTTGGGACTGGTTCAACACAAACAGCTATAACTTTTGAATTTATAAATTATTTTTTTTTTCAAATTTTCGTGACTTCAAGTCAAATCATTGCAATGATGCCATATTATTAATTTTATAAAATAAAATGATTTAATGGCAAAAAAAATACTGAAACTTCTCATTTTTTCATCCTTAACCCCTTAAGATATTTATGTTATGTATTATAATAACAATTTCAACCCCTATGATTTAGAAATCCGTGAACAGGTGATGTTGAAGTTATTACAAGTACACGCTGTAACGTTTATCATAAATTAACTTTGAAAAGTTAAAAGCATATTATCTCATCCCAAACTACTCGTGTTCCCGCCACTGCTCAGCTTACGAGTATACTCGTCCGTAATAATTTCATTGCGAACGATTTACGCTAAATATAATGAGTCATTTGCGTGAAATATGGTACTTGTTAAGTCATAACGTTGTATATCTTTGCTCTTTGATATGTTCACAGATGCCAGTTATGTGTATCTTAATCTTTACATAGTTTAACTATGTCGATTCCCGCTGTCTGTCCCGTTGTCTCGGTATGAATTTTAATGCGGTTTTCAGCAAAATAATAGCTGACCTTACAGACGTCCTGTCAACGATGAATATTGAAAAGTTTATATAGCCGTTAAGTTTTCTTAAATTTACTAATTTTCCGCACAATTATATACATAAGAATTTTCTCCAGACAATAACAAACACAACAAAAAAAAGAATTAGCGAAATCGGTCCAGCCGTTTAGGCGTGATGCCGTGCCAAAGGGAAATAGGGATTCATTTTTATATATAAGTTGATTTAATTTATTTAAAGGCAGGTTTATATGAATAATACATGATTATGTCACTATAATAGAGTGTGTGAAATCTCGGCGAGTAACTAGTAATTCAGCTTTAAGTAAAAGTTATCTCAATAACTGTTTACAGATTTTAAAAATCCTTTCCCTGATTGAACGCTGCAAGTTACATTAATAAAAAAACATAACCTTTTTAATAGAGCACAATAAACACCTACATAGAAATACTTTATGTATTTACGCATGCAATTCAGGACACCCGGCGTGGCACCGTCCTACCTGCTAAAAACCATCGAAGGCATCATCGTCATGAAGAAGCGACTCTTTTAGGGTAATTACCGCTTCACAGAATGAAACCATTCCTTTCCACTTCCTTTCTCAATGAAGCATGGAATCAATCACATTCGAGAGCGAGAGATCAGCTCCTATTATCTCTTTAAGGGCGTGCCTGCATTCCACAAGGGTGTGATGTGCAGTGTCCACAATCGCGTCACACTCACGACACCCCGGAAAAACCTCCCACACACAATCTGATGTAGATACTTACCAAGTGATAATAAGACCTGACATTTTATATAGAATCAAACAACAGCAATCTAATATCAGACTTTTCGTTGCAATGCATTTCTAATTCTCCAAAAGCGCTCATCCGAAAGCAAACTTAAAATATTAAAACATAATGTGAGAGACTGCCTTGGACTGGTGTAATGTCCGCTCGTCTCATATATTATTTAGTTACTATGTTAATTAATTTGACCTGTCCTGAGTTTATTACTTTGAATCACGCAAAATACCAGCCCGATAAAAGTATATAATACAGAGAAAATAGCCTAAATATTAGATATAGAAGTTTATTTTAGCAGTAGCATCGCCAAAATGTAAATGCACCCATTCTTCAAACTATAAAGATGCAATGCAATGCAATACTTTGGCAACATATTGTAGAGAGTACTTTTATACTGAAATCTTATTGTACACTTTTATAGGCTAATGTTTATGTATAAGAAAATGTATTAGTAATATATGTTTTAAGTACTTTTACACAATCGGTCAGTTTGTCTAAAGCTACCACCAGTTCGGAAAGTGGTTTTCTGATGAGAAGAACTGGAAAGAAACTCTACAGTCGCTCTTTTCAAAACGCCATTGTTTACTTCAGTCTATCTGTGCTATGTTACAAAGGTATAATCATTAAGCTGAGTATCAACGTCATTTTGATGCCAAGCTTTGTTATCAAGTAATCCTGTACTAAAAGACTGGTCTTAGAGTAGTGACACTGACTTTAACTGCTGTGACTTTGATTACACATCAGTTATCATCATTATAATACGTTTAAATTGTGGAAACATCTTACAACTTATGCTTTAAAGAACTACAGTTTCTTTCCAGTAAAACCACAACTTAAACGTAGTGATAGCCTAAGTGGTTAAGACGGTGATGTCTAATCGGGAAGTCCAAGTTCGATCCTCCAAACATGCACACTCCTCTGAATTTTCTGAGTTATGTGTGTTTTAAGCAATTAAATATCACTTGCTTTAACGGTGAAGGAAAACATCGTGAGGAAACCTGCACTCCTGAGAGTTCTCCATGTTCTCAAAGGTGTTTAAAGTCTTTCTACCCGCACTGGGCCAGCGTGGTGGACTATGGCCCTCCTCATTCCGAGGAGGAAACCCAGCTCAGCAGAGTTAACTTATTTGAATATTTCTGTTGCCGACAGTCAAATCTTGTGATCTAAAGTCCTCCAAATATATTTGTAGGTTTTTTTGTTGTCGAAAGAATAACGGAGTATGATTGACGACGTATCTTAAGAGGATTTTAATGTAAAGAAGGAACAATACATTTATTTTGAAGATTCTTAATATTTTATTTTCACTTTTCTACATACATATATATTCAGAAATACGTTTGGATATTTAGGTACATAAGCTTTCTATTATGTACATTTTAATGTAAAGAGCGGTTGTGAATGCACTATGTAGTACAATCATTAAAACTTTAAATAGTCAAGTATTCTTAGTTCCTAATTAAGAAAGTTTTCTCGTGATTGGAGTATAATAGACAGAGGACTTTGTATTTTAATTTTTCAATTTGAGAAAGAGTATTATACGTGTTTGAAATCTTGACACAGCGCCATCTCTTGGACGCTTAAAGCAACTATGTAACAACATATATTGTAGTGATTTTAATATATTAACAGAGAACTTATTATTCTTTTTTTACAAAATCAAAGATATAAAACTCCAAATATCATAAATAAAACTTGTCAATTAACAGTTTGAGTATTGACTTATTGACAGATGCAAGTGTCACTTTGACAGTTGACGTTTTTATTTTTTAAAATACTAAATATGGCAATAGAAAACGTCAGAAGTCCATTATTTTTACTTTAGAATATTTTATTTTTGCCATCTGATAAAAATATATTATTCATATTACCAGGATCCCTAGAGTATAATCTAAGCAATGGAAATAATTAATCGCTCTCAAAATTTTCCGTACAAATCAATGTATGAAACTTGCCATGATTCTTTATGATTATAAAGTCGATTCTAGATATCAATAAATCTATTCGCGAATATTTTACTACATTCGCGACAGATGTTGCTGTTAGAAAATATACTAAGTTATAATATTTGAAAAAAAAAAAAAAAAAAACGATTGTCAATTATACACATTATGTAAAATTTTATTAACATTGGTTAAGAAGTTAGAGCTTTTTTTTGCTGAAGATTGAGCTACTTTATTAGCTTCATATAGGGCTGTATAAATTTTTGATGTAGAAGAATCCGTCTTTTCATAAAAAATTTATTTATATATTATAGTTTTATTTATAAGTATTGTGTTTCAAGTTATGTGATCCCTTAATCAACATTTTGTCTAACTCATCGCATAACTTCGCGCGAAACATGCTGTAAACGTTTCGAATATGTCATAAAAAAGCACTAAAACTACGAAACTTCTGAAACCATAAATTATTTTCACTATAATAAAATAGTTTTTAAAGTAATTTCGTTGCTATGGCAACTGGTTAAGGTTTAATTTACGATAAATAAATCTGTTTGAGCTATGAAATTATTCGTACAGATTCATATTATATGTATGTCGGAGCATATTAAAAGATTATCGATTAATCGAATCGTTATCGTTGTCTATGGCGTTGGAGTGGGGTAGTAGTCACTTCCGTTGTTTTGACAGTCTCGACCCTTTATATGCGATCGACAGTCTAACTGAAGTCTTAGTCGTGCGCGGTCTCTCAAGAAGTGCACATCATCTAAGTAGTGCTAGTGATAGTGTCAAGTGCAGTGTAGTGTGGAAGTGCTGTCCAACTAAGGTCAGGTCAGGCCACGTGGTTAAGTAAACACAATGTTAGGTTAGCATTGTGTTAGATTCGGTTAATGTGCGTTTAACCTTGGGTTTAAACAGAGAGCCTGAGCAGTGGAGGCGAGTGTTATGATCATTTAAAGGACGTCCATAAGCCTACACCTTGGTCACAAGTCCAAGGCACAGCTTAGGTTTCTCTCGTAATTGTTAGAGTTCATATTTGATCATTTATCGGTTCAGTAGAAGTATCTGCGTCGCGTTTACCCAACAGTCCACTCAATACCATCACCCCCTTTTAGTGTTCCTCAATACTCCCCATCTTCCTCCTTCCATCTCCTTTCACATCGTTTTAAAATCTCCGACATGTATAACTCGGAGAAAAAAAGAAGCAGGAGAAGAGGTATATTTAAAATACTAAAAGGGGGTGTGATTGAATGGACTATTAGTTAAAGGCAAAGTAGACCAAATTGTGACCAAGGTGTAGGCTTAAGGACGTCCTTTATTCAATGGAAACACTCGCCTCCACTGCGCTTCTCTGTTTAAACCTAAGGTTTGGCTAACCTAAGCCTAACTTACGTGCCCACATACATAATTATATATAGAGCTTTATCATTTCTTGATAAAGCAGAGGACGGTAAATAGGGTAGCGTATAATAATCCCACTTCTGAAGGGCCAAGATCATAATCACATGATAAGATATTCATAGCGTGGGCATGACATTGACCACTTATCTTTCTGTGTCATCGTTACATAATTCTAAGATTAAAAAGATGTTTCTTTTTCATCAAGGAAAATCCGAAAACCAGAGTTTTTTTTAATGAGAAAGTTAAGGTTCCTCAGTCCAAAAGAACTCGCTAAACAAGGTAGATTTGGTATTGTAAAAAAAAAAAACTAAAATATAGACTGCAGGAATATTTTAATAGTTGTACAGTAGCTGTATAAAGTTTTGCCTATATTGTATGTAAATAATTGACAGTTAACGTCTGTCTCAATTTATACTTGTTACTTGAAAATCTATTTTATTACCATTAGTTAAAGTTCAAAATTAAATGTAAACATTATTGTAGAGCATAGCGTTCAAAATAAAATGAAATTTCCTTATTAATGTAATTTAAACTTTATCTTTACCATAATAAGGTTGATTTTAAAATAATTGATTTTAAAGTATTCTCGTAGTGTGACAATATAATTAAGGGACAGATTTTATTCCTACTAAATGTCGTGTAATGACATTTATTATTTTGATATAGAATTAAATGACATTTGTTAATGTACATTTACTGTCATAGCTGTTGTCTAGGTGACGATAAACAGTATCTAAAGCTTAGTTAATTCAAAGTTACGGTTACAGTAGAAATAAGCGCGTTTTGTTGCTGCACGCACTGTAATAACAATATTCGTTTAATTTACGATGTAGTTAAAATATATTTTACAAGTTTTATTTAAAAGTAGTTTTTGTTAATTAATACACTGGTTACATTATCTACTATAATATGTAGGTATGTCGAAGAATAGTAAAAGGTTATCGATTAAATCGAATCATCATCCCTGTCTATGGCGTTGGAGTAGGGTAGTAGTTACTTCCGTTGTTTTGACAGTCTCGACCCTCGACCCTTTATATGCCATCGACAGTCTGACTGAAGTCTTAGTCGTGCGCAGTCTCTCAAGAAGTGAAATAGTGTCTAAATAGTGATAGTGTCGTGTTAGTGCTAGGAGTGCCGTCTGATCAAGGTCACGTGAGTACCTCACAATGTAATTGCCTCGTCTTGTGTTAGGTTAGGTTTATGTGCGTTTAACCTTGGGTTTAAACAGAGAGCCTAGCAGTGGAGGCGAGTGCCGTGATCACTTAAAGGAGCTCCTTAAGCCTACACCTTGGTCACAAGTCCAAGGCACTGCTTAGGTTTCTCTCGTAATTGTTAGAGATCATATTTGATCATTTATCGGTTCAATAGCATTATCTACGTTGCGTTTGCCCAATATTCCATTCAATACCATCACCCCCTTTTAGTGTTCCCCAATACTCCCCATCTTCCTCCTTCCATTTCCTTTCACATTTTTAAAATCCCCGACATGTATTATTCATATAAACCTTCCTATTGAATCACTCTATCTATTAAAAAAACCGCATCAAAATCCGCATCCGCATACATAGGAATAGATAGACGGATAGCGACTTTGTTTTATACTATGTAGTGAAAATGAAGTTTTGCATACACGTTTAGATTGGATTAAAATGCATCATTATTTAAATTTCGTTCTATTCGAAATTCAATATGGTGGGCGGCCCAAGGTAGCGGACCGGTTATTTTCTTCATATGGGTATCAGATGAAAGGGTTAGTCAAAAAATACGAAAAATGAAATGACTTCACTCTGAGAAGCGTCAGTAGCTCAGTGGTTCGGGCGTTGGATTCACGATCGATAAGTCGTGGGTTCAAATCCCGGACATTGGACTACTGGCGTGGCCCACTCCTGACACAAGCATTTCAACTTACTAGGAGGGGTAGAGGGAATAATATTAGTATGAGATCCATACTGCTAGTAATATTTTAAAAAAAATCCAAGATGACGGATTAGTTAACCGCTTGCTGGTATCAGATTAAACTGACACTTGACATATATATGTGTTTTGTTATTATAACTAATAAAAGCTTATACTTAACTTTTTAAAGATCATCATATTTTTATTCGTCCAGTGTTAGTAAGTTGTTTGCATAATTTCAGTATTCAACTCATAAATTGATTCACAAAAGTGCATTACAAACTTCAATACACCCAATTGCATTCAAAATCAAGATCTTATTTGAACTCTGAACTAATTAAATCTACCTCGCGAACAAATTCCAATGGTTTTGTTTTAAACTTGCCCAGCGCGAGCTTCTTGAATGGTTGCCTTAAATTATACGTTATAGCGATTTAACCTTAGGATACATTTATTAAACTTAGTTATTATGTGTATATCATTAATCAATTTTTTTTGGTATATTAACTTCATAGAGGACATAACGTAAGGCTTTGCATTCAGCATCGCTGCTTGATCCCCACACCTAGCCACACTAAAATATGTTAAAAATTGTGACAACATATTGACAGTGACAGTGACAAATATTCCTCCAAAATGCAACAGTTAGTCAACCTTCGAAATCACAATGCTATTCAGTCAATGCAAAATTATAACTGACGCTTGATTATTTCTCATCTGACAAATACTAGGACTAATATTTTTTTAAAAATGTCGAAAACGGAAATTTTTTTGCAAATGATGAAATGCATGGTCTATCGTAATGACTAATAGTTATCTCACTTTCTTTAATTTTCTACCCGCACGACTTCGTCCGCGTGGTGCTCAGCTCCTATTGGTCTTAGCGTGATGATATATGATATATGTGACACAATCACTGACTGTTGTAGAGTATACATCTGAGGATGCTCTAGTCGGAGCAAAACTAGCTACTAGCTTTTACAGTTGTCACCTCGGGCGTAAGTCACATAATACAAATTTTCGTGTTCTCCGCGAATTATAGCAAAGTAATTGTTGTGATTTCTTGGTAAACAAACAAACTCTTCAGCTTTATATATTACCCCTCCTAGTAAGAGCTGAAGTGCTTGTGTCAGGAGTGGGCCACGCTAGTAGTCCAATGTCCGGGATTTGAACCCACGACTTATTGATCGTGAATCCAACGCCCGAAGCACTGAGTTACTGACGCTTTTAAGAAAAAAAAAAAAAAAATTGGTTGCCTGTAAAGTCGGTATACGGGCGAAAGTTTTACGTGACAACGACTTTGAGTGGTAAAATAATTTTAATGTGAATATTCATTCGTATAGTAGGAAGAAGGATGAAATAATAGTAACAATTTAAAACATTTATTTATACAAAGAATTATATTTAAAACATTAATTTATACAAAGAATCTCGCACTGAATTTCATATTAACAAAATTTTATTTTTACCTTTGGCTAACTGTGGTCGAGTGGAAGGGACGCGTGCCTTTCACTTTTTATGTCTGTGTCTCTCGCTCTTAGGCGGGCTAACCATGCCCGAGTGGAAGGGACGCGTGCCTCTCACTCGCTCTCATTGTGAGCGCATAACGTGAGCGGAGCGTAACGCAGTTTCTTGAAGTGTCACCCGGCAAACCAATTTATAAGACGTTGTCACGTCAAAAAAACTTCAGCTTTATATCTTATATATAAAATTCTCGTGTCACAATGTTAGTTACCATACTCCTCCGAAACGGCACGACCGATTTTTATGAAATTTTGTGTACATGTCGGGTAGGTCTGAGAATCGGTCAACATCTATTTTTTATACCTTTAAGTGATAAGGGTGGCCCACCCCAATTTTTTAAAATGTATATGGCAAAACAACATTTGCTGGGTCAGCTAATATTAGTATAGATTAAAGTATTTATTTTCTCTTACATATAAATACGAATCACTAAGCGCAAAACTCGAGAACGGCTGAACCAATTTCACTAATTCTTTTTTTGTTCTGTTTGTCATTATCAGGAGGTTTTAATGGAAGAAAAAATTTTAAGAAAACTTAACGACCATATTAACTTTTGTAATGTAAGCTTTTGACAGCTAATTCAATATTCATAGTTAAGACAGGACAACGTTTGTAGGGGTGCGATGTTGGTTAACCTCCTCGTGGTGCACCCTGGGCATGGGTAGCAGCAACTTCTTTGCCAGTACCATTCCATTTTCTTTCTTTCAGTTCATTCACTTTCATCACAGGTGTTGTATTGCTGCTGGTCATGGCGAATAGACCAACATGGGGGGAGTTTCGCCTCTCCAAGCATCCTCTCAATCGGAGAGTTTGTGGTGGAGGAGGCAAGGGTGGATCAGCTACGGCCCCCACCAATCTGGTTCTTCTCAGAGTTTTCTGCTCTGAGAAAAGTCAGGGCCCGACAGCACACCTTTGTTGGGCTGCGAGGAGTCAACCTCATTAAAAATCTGCCAGAAATCCCGGTTATAGCGCGCGACATCAGGGGCTCTACGGAGTGGGTGGATGGCTCAATGCCACCCTTAGCGGCTAGGAGGGGTGAAGAATTTAAAGGGATTCTGCTCCCTAAAGCAGAAGCAAAAATGGAAGCTCATGTAAATGAAAATTTTCTCCGAATGGGTCCCGGCGAACCCGGGGAATCCCTGTCTCCGCCTGCTAGGGGAGACAGCCACATCGAATGCGGAGGTGGCGACATTTACGGTGAATTCTTTAAAGGAAAAGACGTGGCGGCGACCGCTATGCCCGCGGGAGGCCCCACACCACACTTAGGCTTTGATAAAGGACAAGATGCTTCTGGAATGGATGGCGCATGTGCTCCCCCAGCGATTGGGGGAAGCAATGCAAACGACCTCAGCATGATTACTGGACTTGCAGTTGCAAGCGGAATGGAAGGTGCGTGTGCACCCGCAACGACTGCGGGGGGCAACGCGAATGACTCTGGCGTTACTAGAATGACTACCCGATCGGCTTCTAGATTGGCAAATGGTGCAGGTGCCTTCCCAAAGATTGCAGGCGGCGCTGCGAATGACTTACGCGTTAACTCGGACTTAGGACTTGCTCGCGGTATGGATGGTGCAGGCGCATCCGCAAAGATTGCGGGGGGCACTGCAAATGACCTGGAAGTGTTAAGGAACTACCGTGTATCCCTCGAGAAATTGCCGGACGCAGATCTGTCGGACTGCAGTATTAAGACTGTGGCCTCGGGAGCAAGCGACCGGCTTTGGCGTAAAAGGCCGGCGGCCGAAATGGTCATCAGCTCGTCAGATACAGAAACTGACCGGACGACCACGGCTAAGGACACAGTGCCCGTCTCGGGCAAGAAAACGAAAACAGGGCGTAGCTTTGCCAAGGCGAAGGCCGCCCCCAGGGATAAAGACGCAGCGGCCAGAATTAACGAATTCAAGACGGCCCTGCAAAAACGTGACTATAGAAAAGGGGCTTCGCCTCAAAACTCGGACACAGATCTCGCAGTGAATTCGACGCCGGCTTTCGGCCTTCCGGCAGACCCATTTTCTCTCGGATCGGAAGAGCTGCGGAACAGCGCCGCCCAGATCTCCACGACGATCTGTGAGGTCGCACGGCGCTCCAAAAATCTTAAGGGCGGCTTCATGAGAAAACTCTACGACTGTTCGGCCGCTCTTATCAAGGTAGTAGAGGCGCTTACCGCCAAAACAGAGACGGAAGAGAACCGCCGGCTTCGCGAGGATAATGGGCGGCTCCGCCAAGAGGTCGATCATCTCAAGGAAGAGCTGAAAGCCCACCGGCGGGAATTCTCAGAACTACGGACGTCGTTGGCCGCAACACCTAAGGCAACGCCGCCAATACAAACCGGATCGGAAAACTCGGCAATCGACGCACTGAGGTCATCGATAGTCATGATGCTCGACGCGCGATTGTCGGGTATTGAGGAGCGCCTACCTCCACCTAAGGTGCTCCGCCCGCCGCTGGCTGCAGACAAACGAGTCTCGCCCCCTAACACGGATGAGGCTGTGACTAAATTGATGCCTCCCCCCGCAGCTACTGGACCATCGAGGTCTAAAAGGAAGGTAAGCATGGCAGCTGCGCCAGCAAATGCACCTCCTGAGCCTACCCATGGACCATCAGGACAGAAGAAGTTGGCGCTACCGCCCGCCACTCCATCGCCGAGCGCCAGTCCTCCCTCGCCCGTCGCACAAATTGACCGAACACCACCGCCACCACCACTGACTGGGGAGGGCAGCTGGACGATGGTGGTCAAAAAAGGCAAGGGAAAGGGGAAGAAGACCCCTGCCACCAAAGTGGCGTCCGCTCCAGCAGCGAAACCGGCAAGACCGGCAAAATCGAAGCTCTCGGCTCCTAGCACGTTTGCAGTTGTAATCACTCTGCAGGCGGAGGCGGCCGACAAAGGGGTGACCTACGCCCATATAATGGAACGGGTTGAACAGGAAGTCTCCCTTGAGGAGATCGGCATTGCGGCGGGCATGCGAATCAGGCAGGCTAGGACCGGCGCTCGGGTGCTTGAGTTGCCGAAAGGACAAACACCCGAGCAAGCCGAGCTGCTCGCCGAAAAGGTGCGCACAGTGTTGGATGGGATTGCCAGAGTAGTCAGGCCCACGAAGATGGCGGACCTGCGGGTGACGGATTTAGACGATTCCGTCACCAAGGCCAAGTTAGCAACCGCCGTGGCTAAGGCGGGTGGCTGTAAAGTGGAGTCCGTCCGAGTCGGGGACATAACGTCGGGTCCGTGGGGTATGCTGGCGGCACGAGTGACGTGCCCGGTGTTAGCGGCTAAAAAGCTGGCTGACGCCGGAAGGGTCCTAGTCGGGTGGAGCTCGGCTAGGGTCAGGATCTTGGAGGAACGGCCGTTACGGTGCTATAAATGCATGGGCCTGGGGCATACAAAGTCCCTCTGCTCCTCCAGGATAGAACGTGGCGGCCTGTGCTACAGGTGCGGTGGCGAAGGCCATAGATCTACAACGTGTACGGCTGTATTTCGATGTGCGATCTGTGCGGATCTCGGGAAGCATTCCGGGCACAAAATGGGAGGGCGAGGCTGCAAGCCCTTCCCTCCCAAGAGGAAATCGGCCAGCAGATCCCAGGTCAAAGCGGGGATTGGGCGCACATCTGGGCGCGAGGGGGTTGTAATGTCGTCTTAATGGACAGGATACGGCATATCAACTTCCTCCAGGGGAACCTGAATCACTCCGCCAGTGCGCAGGATCTGCTGTTGCAATCAATGGCGGAGTTGTCCGTGGATGTGGCGGTAGCTGCCGAGCCATATTACGTTCCCCCCAACCCACGCTGGGCCGGGGATCTGGACGGATCCGTGGCTATCTTGGTCGGGAGCAAAGCTGGCCCTCCCCTCGATCCTATGGAGAGGGGTTCGGGGTACGTTGTGGCGGGATGGGGAGAGTATGTGATAGTAGGGACTTACTTCTCCCCCAATCGCGTCCTGGCGGAGTTTGAGGCGTACCTCGAATCCGTCAGGGCTGCGATATGCAGGCAGGCACCGAGACCAACAATTCTCCTCGGTGACCTGAATGCCAAGTCCCGAGCGTGGGGCAATCCCGCCACGGACGCCAGAGGAAGGGCCGTGCAAGTGTGGGCCTTGCTTTCCAATCTGTCCCTCCTCAACAAGGGGACTGCTCACACCTGCGTGCGATATAACGGTGGATCAGTGGTGGACGTATCCTTCGCCACCCCCGCTGTCGCGCGCAGGGTGCAAAATTGGAGAGTGGAGGAGGGGGTGGAGACCTTGTCAGACCACCTTTACATACGGTTTGAGGTCTCCAACCGCTCAGGATCGACGGTATCCCAGAGGGGCCCAAGTAGGCTCCCGCGATGGGCGCTCGGCCGGATGGACAAAGAGCTGGCCGAGGAAGCTGCCATTGTGCAGCGCTGGGGTTCCGCCGGAAGGTGGGAGGGCGCCAGTGTCGAGGAGCTGGCGGGTCGCATGCACACGGCGTTGCAGGAGGTGTGCAATGCGGCCATGCCCCGTGTTGGTCGGAAGCCGCCGCGTCGCCAGGTCTACTGGTGGTCGCCCGAAATTGCGGATCTTCGGGCGGCGAGTATCAGGGCGCGGCGGGCCTACACTCGGTGTCGGAGGCGAAACGGCCTCGACTCGGCGTTGGAGGAGGAGCTGCGGGGCGTGTTTAAAGAAGCGCGGAAGACCCTGCAGCTCTCTATCAGTCGGGCGAAGGCGGTGGCCCGCGAGGAATTGCTTGCGGGCCTAGATCGTGACCCGTGGGGGCGTCCGTATCTCAGTGTACGCGAAAAGATTCGCGCTCACGGCGCCCCTGTCACAGAGACGATGCAGCCTGAGCCGCTCCGCCGGCTCGTAGGGGAGCTCTTCCCGCCGCCCGTCGCAGGGTTTGTTCCCCCCTGGATGGCACCTCCTTCAGGAGAAGGGGAGGTCACGGCCGTTCCTCCCATCACAGAGGAGGAAATAGAAGTTGCCGTCGACCGTCTCCGGGGGAGAAGAACGGCACCGGGGCCCGATGGTGTGCCGGGACGAGTATTGCTGATCGCCCTAAAACACCTCGGGCAAATGCTTCGGGAACTGTTCAATGAGTGTCTGAGGACTGGGCAGTTTCCGAAACAATGGAAGGAGGGCAAATTGTGCCTGCTGCCGAAGAGGGGTCGTCCACCGGGGTCTCCTTCGGCATATAGGCCAATTGTGCTGTTGAGCGAGACAGGCAAGCTGCTGGAAAAGATTCTTGCTGCCCGTCTCACTCGGCACCTGGAGACGAAGGGTCCCGACCTCGCTCCCTGTCAGTTCGGGTTCAGGGCTGGCCGTTCCACTTTGGGCGCCCTGTCCGAGTTGAAGCGAGTGGCCACAGAGGCGGTGGAGAAGAGAGACGTTGTTCTAGCTGTCTCCCTTGATGTGGCTAATGCTTTCAACAGCCTCCCACACACCACCCTGAGGGAAGCACTCCGCTATCATGGAGTGCCGTTCTACCTCAGGAGGCTGTTGGAAGCGTATTTGGAGGATCGGGACGTGATTTGGGAGGGGGCTGACGGGAGGTTGGCTCGGCATCGGGTGGGCTGCGGGGTTCCGCAGGGCTCCGTTTTGGGTCCGACTTTGTGGAACGTTGGTTTCGACTGGCTGCTGCGGACGCCTCTCCTCGCTGGCATGAGGGTGCTCTGTTACGCTGACGACACCCTGGTGACGGCGAGGGGAAAGGATTTCCGCGAAGCGGCCCGCCTAGCTGAAGTCGGTGCCACGCTCGTGGTGGACCGGATTGGAATGTTGGGTCTGAGGGTCTCCATCAGCAAAACAGAGGCCCTTTTGTTTCACGGTCCACGAAAAGGCCCCCCGCGGGGAGCGTCCATCTCTGTCCAGGGCTCGATTGTGGAAGTAAGGACCCAGATGAAGTACCTGGGCCTTACCCTGGATGGCAGATGGAGTTTTAGGCCACATTTTGAGTCGCTTGCTCCCAGGCTCATGAAAGCCGCCGCGGCGTTGGGAACGCTGTTACCCAACGTCGGGGGACCGGGTTCGTCGTGCCGGCGCCTCTATGCCGGTATTGTGCGAAGCATGGCGCTTTACGGCGCTCCCATATGGGTTGACGCTCTCACCGAGCGCAATATGGCCCAGCTGCGGAGAGCGCAGAGGGTCATATCGGTGAGAGCTATACGGGGGTACCGTACAGTGTCTTGGACGGCGGCGACACTTCTCGCGGGCGATCCGCCTTGGGCTCTCCAGGCGGAGGTGCACGCGGAGGTGTACCGATTCCGTGCGAGCCTGTGGGCGACCGGTGTGCGGCCCAGAGAGGAGGAGGTTGGACGAATCAGGACTCTAGCCCAACGAGCCCTGATTCAAAGGTGGAAGGAGGACTTGAGGTCCCCAAGTGCAGGCCTGGCGACGGTTGAGGCGATTCGCCCTCACATCGTGCGCTGGGTCGAAAGGCAGCACGGCGTCCTATCCTATCGGCTGACGCAGATGCTTACAGGGCATGGTTGCTTTGGTAAGTATTTGTGTCAAATTGCGAGACGGGAGGTGACGCCGGCCTGTCACGAGTGTGATGCGGCAGAAGACACGTCGCATCACACTCTGGTAGAATGCCCAGGATGGGGACCTCAACGCCACAGCCTGGCGACGGTCCTAGGTGGAGACCTCTCTCTCTCGAGCGTGATTCATGCCATGCTTGAGAGTGAGAGATGCTGGTCGGCCATGGTCAACTTCTGCGAGGCTGTAATCTCGCAGAAGGAGGCCGCGGAACGGGAACGCGAGGGTGACGCCTCTGCAGTCCCGCGCCGCCGAGCTCGATCGGGGAGGGGTAGGCGCCGTTATGCCCACCTTCTCCCACCACCCTGAATGGAGCCGTCAGGCAAGGGGGTAACCACTCTCGGCGTACCCTGAGAGCCCCCTGGCGTGCAGGCCCGCTATAAGAGCGGGCCGATCCGCTGAGGCGTCACAGTTGTTTGCGTAAGCGTTCCTGTGGCGTCTCCCTACAGCGGAGGTAAGGTACCGTTGGTTTTAGTGGGTATGCTTTGAAACGTCGCCCGCCTTCTGCGGGTGACATCAAGGAGAGCCCCACATAACCTCCCGCTTGTCAGCGGGGGGTATGCATAAGGCCGCATTTCCAACGTTAAAAAAAAAAAAAAAAAAGGACAACGTTTGTAGCGATTTAAAGTTTCAGTTATGAAACTCGGCTCTCCTTTAACTTAAAACGAAAGTTTCGAATCTCATTGTTTGTAAGAGTTTTGCGGGCTTATTGATATTCTCGACTATCCCAGCTATGAATATACATGAAATAATAATTCTTGCGCTATCTTCATTTTTAGCTTTTAATTTTTCTTTCGTATTCTAGATCGTTTAATATTGCATATTTTAACAACATACTAAATATGTATATTAAAGCGAGAGGACCTTGACATATTTATTTAATTTCTAATTTGAAATTAATAATAATTGTAATATAAACGCAAGCAGTTGCAACCCAACAACGTCCATCGTCCACGACAGTTATTGGTGGACAAAAGCGACATGTCTTCGCCAAAAAAGCAATATTATTACAGGCAGCAGGTTTAAAGACGTCTTTTATAACCGTAAACTTTCACCTTCACCGCTCAACCTCGCTACTAAATATTAAAATAATAAAGTACATTACTCACGTATAGTCACCAAAATAACACTACACTGTTAGTCTCACTACTTTACTATATAATAAAAATTATATATTGTCAAAATTAACTACCATCGAATACTAATTTATAAATGGTGTTGCTAACACTAAGTAAATAGGAAAAATTTGGAATACATAAATAAATAAATAAGTATGAAATACAAGCGCTAGAATGGCAATAATTTAGTACTTTATACCTCCGCATTGTAGTAACTATCAGTAAATGTTGTAACACAATATATTTAGCACTCTCTCGTGAACAAATAAAGCTTTATTTATAGATGAGAGGGTAGTTATTGTCCATTTTAGGTCTTTGTTTAAAGTTTTACTGAGATAGATAATATTTATTGAATCTATCAAAATATTCTTAAGGGATTCTTTACCTCAAAAAGAAATCATGTATCATTAAAAAAATTCAAGACAATTTGGTTTATAAACCTAACCTAACGTTGTGTTTAAATTACCACGTGGCAACTACATTGTAAGGTAGTCACGTGATCTTAATTAGACAGCACTCCCAGCACTAACACAACACTCTTACTAACACTATCCAGAGACTATTTCACTTCTTGAGAGACCGCGCAAGACTAAGTCTACAGCCAGACTGTCGAGGGCATAAAAAGAGTAGAGACTGTCAAAACGACGGAAGTGACTACTACCCTACTCCAGCGCCATAGAAGGCGATGACGATTCGATTCGATAATTGTTTAATATTTTCCGACATATATCAGCAATGTAATCTAAATACTGTAGTATTCAGTAAAATAAAGTTGTAAAAAGCCGAGGGCAAGACCGGCACGCATCTAAGACTTGCCGGTCGGATTCAGATGCTGGTGGTAGCAAGCCAATCGGAGAACTAATCCCCCTTATCGCCAAGAGGGAGAAAAATATAACGTATTATGACATCAATAGAAAATTTCCTTATTTATATTTCACCCCACATTTTCCCATAAAAATGTGCAAACAGATTCCGCATAAAACGTTTCTTCCATAAGTATGTCATCCATATTAAACCGAATCATAAATTCAAAATCATAGCGTGAGTCGTTCAAAGAAACTATTTGGTGTTTATGTCCGCCTGGCACTTGCGTTTTGATGCTTACTAGAATTTTTGCTGGCACGAATATGATGGTGTTTTGATTTATAGCTTTTTAATAGTTGTTTTATTCTTTACTTCAGCTTTTTTTGAGTAAATTAAATGTTATCTCTTGTAGTGTGCTTTAGAAAGGAAGAAGAAGTGCTTTCAGTTTTGCCTAGTAAAGCAAAAAAGTTTAAAAAAAATGTTTTATCATAGCAACGTCTGTTAACTATATTTATATTGCCTCTCATCTAGATAGATAGCTATCTATAAGTCATTAATTTTTTTTTTAAATATCGAAAAATTCTTTTTTTTAGGCTTTATGTTATTGTTTGTAAATTTCTGTTTTTCAACAGACTTCAAAAATAAACAAAATCTTTATCCTTTCTTTTGGCTTCGCCGTAGTCGGGTAAAAAAGGAGGTTATCAATTCGGTTGTATTTTTTTTTTCCAGGTAAGTCACAGCTTTTATTATGTGGAAAAAAAGCTTAATGGAAAGGATTTACTGCGTCACACAAGTAAGAGTCCATAAAATCTTTGTCCTACTATATTACATCCATAGGGATTACTTTATCTGGTAATTTTATTTGTCAACCGACTTCAAAAAATAACGGAGGTTATCAATTCGATTGTATTTTTTTTATCCCAATATCTGCTGCGTCATTTCAATGTTTTGAGGAGTTCGTCAATAAATCGAGTGGTGTTACAGTTTACATTATTTAAGGGTTCTTGAGATTAATTGACCTGTATACCAATTGCTATAATTTCCTCTTATATATAGACGTCATGATTTGTCATGCATCATTATAGCAACTCATTCGTACAATTTCAAAGCCCCAAAGAAAGACTCCAACAGTTCTGGAGACTTCTTCTTTTATCGAAACCATTAACGCATCACCATTATCTAGAAGTTTGACAGGAACTTCTGAGACTGGAACTTGAGAATCTTAGATTATTTAAACCCCTAAAATTAGATAAAAACTTACTTATCTAAGAGAGGATGAAGTTTTTACTCGTCTTCGAAATTTCGAATATGATTTGGTTATGAAATAACATGATAAGGGACCTCTGATTCAAATTGATGCTATTACTAGGTTATTTTATACAAATAAAGTGTACATTTTATATCATTTTTAACCAACATCAATCTCGAATGCGCCATAACTTAGCTATCTTAAACGTTTTAACTGGATCTTATTAAATTTTACTAAGCGCTCGCTCGCTACCATCTTTATAGCTTCGGTTATCTTAATGTTACGTATTTAGATGAGTATCGATTATACTGAGATTTTTATTACTTCAAACTTGTTGTTACACACGGATTTGCCATATAAATTTGGAGTGGACCCTCTTATCACTTAGAGGGGTGAAAAATAGATAGTAGCCGATTGTCAGACCTACTGAATGTGTATATAAAATTTCCTAAAAATCGGTCGAACCGTTTCGGAGGAGTATGCTAACTAACATTGTGACATGAGAATTTTATATATAAGATTTGTGATTTATTGCATTCTAGGTATAGGTGTCTCGTGAAAGATTAAGCTAAATATTCCTTAGGGAACTTCTGAATAAAATGGAATTATGACATTTTTTTTAAAGGAAAAATGATTAAATTTATCAGAAGGAAGCTATGATACATCGTTTTAGTATTTAATCAAAATAAAATCTACAATACTAGTTTTTGCCATTTAAAACGTATTCTTATTTGATAGTTTTTTTTATATATATAAAAAGATTACTAGCAGTATGGATCACATACTACTAGTATTCCCTTTACCCCTCCAACTAAGCTAAATGCTTGTCCAGGAGTGGGCCACGCCAGTAGTCCAATGTCCGAGATTTGAACCCACTGACTTGTTGATCGTGGATCCAACGCCCGAACCACTGAGCTACTGACCCTTCAAAATATACTCAGTGTATAGCCGCACGGCTCGAGATAAAAATGTAAGCTTGTAACACTGCCTTTTTAGCTCAGTTATAAAAAGCTGGATTGTAAAAACTCAATGGAGAATAAAGGACAGACAAACCATTAAACTAACTATTAGATGGAAGAAAATATCGTCTACAAAAACTCGCTAACTTATTTTATTAATCCCGAGTTGTAATACTTGTCAGCTAACTTTTTATCTACAAAAAGGAAATTGTTTTAAAAGTATAGCGACACTGTAAACAGGACAACATGGTGATATTAAATTCCGATGTGAAATATCGTGTTTTAAAATTGCTTGAACGAATACAAGCTTTTTCCTATATCTTCGTACGTCATTCTTGTTATATTAACAATCGAAGGGTGCAAACTTACTTCCGTCCGTATGTCACCAGGCTGATCTCATGAACCGTGATAGCTAGACAGTTGAAATTTTCACAAATGATGAGATGTTTGTGTTGCCCTTATAACTACAAATACTAAACACAGAATAAAATAAATATTTAATGGGAGGCTCCCATACAACAAACGTGATTTTTTTTGGCAAGTATTTGTACGGAACTCTCCGTGCGTGAGTCCCTCTCGCACTTGGCCGTTTTTTTTAGTCTACTTTAAATTGTGTAATTAATAGTAACTGCCAACTGCCCGCAGCACATGAATGCGTAAAATTATATATTAGTCGACCCGCGTGACTTAGTTCGCGTGTTGCTCCTCTCCTATGGGTCGTAGCGAGATGTTAAATAGCCTCAGTTACTCCTTGTTACATAAGCTATCTGCCAGTGAAAGTCTCGTCAACATCGGTACAGCCATTTCAGAGATTAGCATGAACAAACAGACAGACAGACAAAAATTGTAAAAAAAAAAAAATGTTTATGTTGGTATATGTATCCATATGCACTTAGTAAAAAGTGGTTATTATAATATTACAAACAGACACTACAAATATATTTATTTGTATGGATAATACCAGCGAAGTTTAGACAGGAAGCTGTGTTTGGGGTTTGTGACTCAGAATCTTGCGTGCTTGCTACTGCTATTAACTTGATCCTCAAGGGATATCTATAAATACAATGTTCACCCTATGAAATAGTTTCGGGACTCATTCTGAACAGATTTTATAGACATGTGGAGCAATTTGTGTTATTTATTTAATTGCTTGATTATATAAGTAATTAAGTAAGATTTACTTATGCAGATCTTTAGTAATATGATATTCCATTACTTAGTTTTTACAAAGAAATCGTTTTGATCTAAATAGAGGTTAGTGTTATAAATCCAGTACACAATTATTTGCCAATATTTCTGTTGAAGTAATAGAGTAACTTCTGTTGACTCCCAGAGGTATAATTTATTTGCCGAATACTTATTGTATTTGTTTTCAAAACTGTTACTTTGTATTCCTTATATGGTTTATATTTCTTTATTTTACGATAAGATATTGTTATAAGACACCTTAGAAAGCCATTGACTATTAGCTACTTATCCTACTAATATTATAAAAGCGAAAATTTGTAAGAATGAAAGAATGGGGCGCAGCTCTTAGTTTTATATTAAGATAACCTCCAAAACACCCGCGCGACTTCGTCCGCGTGTAGCTCCGCTCCTATTGGTCTTAGCGTGAAGATATATATCCTATAGCCTTCCTTGATAAATGGGCTATCTAACACTGAAAGAATTTTTCAAATCGGACCAGTAGTTCCTGAGATTAGCGCGTTCAAGCAAACAATCAAATTCTTCAGCTTTATATATTTGTAAAGATAAGATTCATAGATAAAAATCTACTGTCGAACATGGATGACATTAAAAGTTCTTTTATTTTTAATTTTACGTATATATATGTCGGAGGTGGGAGATAGGTTTAGGTTAGGTTAGCCTTGTGTTAGGTTAGGTTAAAATTAGTCTAATCTTAGGATTAAACAGTGAAACTAAGCAGTGGAGTAGAGTGTCTCGATCGAATAAAGGAATTCCTTAAGCTTACAATTTGGTCACAAGTCCAAGGCACTGCATGGGTTCCTGTCATAATAGTTCCTGTCAGAATAGTACTTGATCGTAATGTTTAGTTATATCCTGACCGTATTGCGCCCGTAGCTTATATTATAGGCCATTTCCTTTTTAGTTTCCGACATATATATATTTTCTTTTCAAATTAGCAGTGATGGCCCAGTGGTTGAGACTTCAAGTCTTCCTCGGGAGGTCCCGAGTTCGATCCTGGACACACACCTGTGACTCTAAGTTATGTGTGTTTTAAGCAATTAAATATCACTTGCTTTATAACGCTGAAGGAAAACATCGTGAGGAAACCTGCACTCCTGAGAGTTCCCTAAAGTTCTCAAAGGTGTGTGAAGTCTTGCCAACCTGCACTGGGCCAGCGTGGTGGACTATGGCCTAATACCCTCCTCGTTCTGAGGAGGAGACCCGGCTCAGCAGTGGGCCATTGAAGGGTCGTGATGATATATTTTATTGTATAGTTTTGATATATTTTTAAGTGTACAATTATGAATATATATATTAACTAGCGGCCCATCCCGGCTTCGCGCGGGTGAAATATTATTGTTAAAAATATATTGGCCTAATATAATAGTTGGACATATGGTCTCGCGGACTTTTTTGTAGATATTGATACGTTCTATAATATTGTAGAACATTTTTTTGTTCTATATCAAAACTTTTTGCAGCGCATGCGATGAAAGATATTTTATGGCAAATTTTTTGGCACCTTGGGTTGGTTTCCGTGAGATTTCCTAAGGATCTCTAATTTTTTCTTGTAATAAATATAGCCTATGTTACTCAGGGATAATGTAGCTTTCTAATGGTGAAAAAATTTTTGAAATCGGTCCAGTAGTTTTATGTTTATTCGTTACATACAAAAATACAAATCTTACTTCTTTATAATATTAGTATAGATATATATATTATTAGTTTGTAGTTATTTTATATGTAGTTTGTGGTTGCACCAGCCTATTCCTGTCATTCAATACAATGTTTCCTAACCTAAAGGTTGTAAGGCCGCCTTTGAAAAGAAAAGGCAAAACGTGGTTTTTTTTATTACTTCTAGTCTTTGATTACTTTATGTATGGTGTGTAATTAGGTGTTAAATAAATAAATATTCCTGGCTTGTCAATTATTATCATAGAGTGAATGTTAGTATTATACATGTCTATCGTTTAAAAAAATAATGAATTATATATGATTCTTACGGACTACATTTTGAATATTTTCTAGAATATTCTATTCTAAGATAAAAATGAGTAACAGGGTTGATTCAATTGTACGGCAGAAAATACTCGCAGCACCTGTCTCACGTGCATAGCGTAAAATACCAAGTAGGTGTTCCGTGAATACTAATATAATAACTAGATTTATATAGAAATACCCTACTTGCTCTCGTTTTACTGGTTTAATGTCTATGAAAAAACCTCTCCTCAGCTTTGTAAGATGTTTGGTATCAACACTTAATTAAGCTTAAGATAAGCTTAGGAATAAGTTTCTATCTCGATATCATAGACTACTAGCCGACCCGAGCGACTTAGTTCGCCTGTTGCTCCGCTCATATGGGTCGTAGCGAGATGTTAAATAGTCTAAGTTACTCCTTGTTATATCAGCTATCTGCTAGTAAAAGTCCCGTCAAAATCGGTCCATCCATCCATATGCACTTGGTAAAAAGCTATTTAAATATTACAAACAACACTAAAATTTTATTTATTTGTATATATTAGTCGACCTGCCCCGGCTTCGCACGGCCGTTATTTACAACGTACCTAATATTTAAAAAATATATAAACATATTGTTAACTAACGTGACTGATATTTTGTTATTATTCACATTTGTAATATTATATAATAATATGATAAAGATGATTTGGAAATATTAGTCGCTCAGTACTGATTGTTCCTTAATTCCTCACGCTTTAAACCTTACTAAAACTGTCGCGCGGAGTGTATTAACATGAATAATCAGCATTTTATTATTCCTTATTTGCATTAACTTTTAAACTTCTTTAAAAGGTAAACATATTAAAAGAAAAATTCAAGAAGGTGATTTACCCGTGTGTGATAATATTTTGATCTTGTACTTAGAGATCAAACTCGGATGTCGACGTAGAGTTAGCCCTTAATAGACTGAAATCTACATCGCTCACTACTGAATCATTAAGATAAAGCATTTATGAAACTAACGGTCAAATTTTCCCAAATTATGTCTTTAAAAATATGTCATATAAATACTACAAAAGTTTTTAAATTTTCCATTCAACTCGATAGATTCAATAAAACGGCAGTAAATAACACCTGAGCAACGTGGGCAGCTTCCTAATACAAGTGGAGACTATCAATTCAAAGATAAGGGTTATCTTTATGTTTCTTTTGAGTGTGGCTTTGGTTTGTAGACTAAAATATTTATAAGGAAGAATGGCCTGTAACTCGAACAAAACACTGATATCCGAAGTTATAGAGAAATAGTTTAGTGTATGCTGTTCGTGTAGATTATTATTGTCTTAATTTGGTATATTATGATTACTCAATGGTGGTGGCTTCGGGAGCTTTCAAGTGAAAAAGGTGTAGGTAACTTAACGTCATTGTGTAATACCTTATCCTTTGAAACCTACCGTGCCCATCTAATGTCTCCCAAACGTAGCTAATTGTTACCAATAGCAATATCCTTACATAGGGTTTTCTTTAACGTAAGTTTGGCCTTTCATGGCTCTAGTCATCTTAAAGTTTTCCCTTTGTTAAAATACAACTACGTCTAACAAAATATAAATTATTTTGTTTTATCATCTAGAAACCCCGTAGCGTAAGATCACTTGATAAAACTATAATACTGTCAAAGAATTTTTCATTATATGAAGAAGGGAATATTATGTGCATATATTATATTATGAGACCTTCGGGGCGACTGCTGTCAATATTAGCATAGGACAGTATCTGGAGCGTGACTCTAAGGTACTGGAAAGTCAATCGATAATGGGATGTATCGAATCAAATTATTAACAGTTGCGTCAGCAGTTTTATTTATACTCCACATATATACTTACAAGATAATAATACCAAGAATGCTAATATTACATAAATTTCACGATTACCTAAATTGTGCCTGAGTTCACACTAGTTCTAAGCTTTAGTTATTTATATAACTTCTAATATACCCCACTATCGGATGCATAGTGGCAGTCGATCCTCAGATCGTCCTCCCCCGCTCGTACCTAACAGTCCATTGAGATATCTGTCAACTGTAAAAACTTGTATGTAAATATTCTAAATATAACTTCTAACATACGCTACTGTCGGTTCCATAGTGGCAGTCGATCCACCCCCGCTCGCACTCAACAGTCCATTGAGGTATCTGTCAACTGTAAACACTTGTATGTATTTGTTGTAACTGTTAATATATCGATCCACCCCCGCTCGCACTCAACAGTCCATTGAGGTATCTG
The DNA here is from genome assembly GCA_905147385.1 of Limenitis camilla. Lineage (NCBI taxonomy): Eukaryota > Metazoa > Arthropoda > Insecta > Lepidoptera > Nymphalidae > Limenitis > Limenitis camilla. The sequence continues at coordinate 9,848,649 of LR990249.1, read as the reverse complement.
TCAACTGTAAACACTTGTATGTATTTGTTGTAACTGTTAATATATCGATCCTCCCCCGCTCGTACCTAACAGTCCATTGAGATATCTGTCAACTGTAAAAACTTGTATGTAAATATTCTAAATATAACTTCTAACATACGCTGCTGTCGGATCCATAGTGGCAGTCGATCCACCCCCGCTCGCACTCAACAGTCCATTGAGGTATCTGTCAACTGTAAACACTTGTATGTAAATATTCTAAATATAACTTCTAACATACGCTGCTGTCGGATCCATAGTGGCAGTCGATCCACCCCCGCTCGCACTCAACAGTCCATTGAGGTATCTGTCAACTGTAAACACTTGTATGTACTTGTTGTAACTGTTAATATATCGATCCTCCCCCGCTCGTACCTAACAGTCCATTGAGATATCTGTCAACTGTAAAAACTTGTATGTAAATATTCTAAATATAACTTCTAACATACGCTGCTGTCGGATCCATAGTGGCAGTCGATCCACCCCCGCTCGCACTCAACAGTCCATTGAGGTATCTGTCAACTGTAAACACTTGTATGTAAATATTCTAAATATAACTTCTAACATACGCTGCTGTCGGATCCATAGTGGCAGTCGATCCACCCCCGCTCGCACTCAACAGTCCATTGAGGTATCTGTCAACTGTAAACACTTGTATGTAAATATTCTAAATATAACTTCTAACATACGCTGCTGTCGGATCCATAGTGGCAGTCGATCCACCCCCGCTCGCACTCAACAGTCCATTGAGGTATCTGTCAACTGTAAACACTTGTATGTAAATATTCTAAATATAACTTCTAACATACGCTGCTGTCGGATCCATAGTGGCAGTCGATCCACCCCCGCTCGCACTCAACAGTCCATTGAGGTATCTGTCAACTGTAAACACTTGTATGTATTTGTTGTAACTGTTAATATACCCGACTGTCGGATCCATAGTGGCAGTCGATCCTCACCCGCTCGCACTTAACAGTCGATTGAGACATCTGTCAACTGTAAAAACTTATATGTAAATGTTTGAATAAAACACAATCCTATTTATATAATCAAGAAAAAATGTGTTTAGATGCTTTACGAGTATAGCTGAATATCTCATCAAAAACGAGTATCATTTCATCATATTAGAGAATTTTCCTCAACTGCCTCGTCGACGCGTTTCAAGACGAAATTAACTTATTTCTCGCCATTTTATTGTATTAGGGACCCTTCATGCTTTTTATGTTACCTTCTCTACTATATTATACACTCTATCTATTAAAAAAACCCGCATCAAAGTCCGTTGCGTAGTTTTAAAGATCTAAGCATACATAGGGACAGACAGACGGGAAGCGACTTTGTTTTATTCTATGTGTAGTATGTGTTTATGATGACCATGCTAATGGCTTCCTATTAGATTCACTTTCAGCCTGTTTGCATGTTAAGAATAATTAAAAAAAAAAAGGTGTGTGTGCGATTCACACACGATAGAAGTGAAACTTCAGTAAATCGACAAAAGAATGAGATGAATATATATAATAATAATATAAAATAGTATGTATATTTCTGTCTCATTCTTTCCTACACATTTTTGTATTTGTGTCTCTTACCTGTCGTTTTTTCCGTTGCATCCGGTTTGAAATCACAACGATTCTAAAGAAGTTTCACTTCAAAAACCAGGTTATAATTTTAATATTTTTTAGCTCTTATTCGAGAGTTCAAAACTTCAGTTATACTCAACCGCTACCAGAAACTTGTATTATAATTTAAATTTCTCTCAGCAGGAAACCACACAATCACTTGGGATTAGAAAAATTACGGAATTCCATAATGTTCTTGAGTGGTAAAACCTTACACGATTTAATATAAGTTTATATTAAAACGTCTTTCAGCCGAACACGAAACCTCCTTCGGGAATTTAACGGGATACGAATTGAAAAATATTTCCTTTACAAATATTGATCATATCTACGAAACGCAGTAGAGTTAAATTTATCGAATATCCCGGGGGGGGACTGGGGATATGTGTCATTTAATCCTGTTAATATTTACACTCCCTAATTTATTTTTATTCTCCATCAATTTAGGTTAATCTAAGAAGTTTCCTTATAGTTAAAATTACTGCAAGTGTTAGCAATACTAATAGTGTAATGTTGTTTATTGTCATGGTGCTAGTGAATAAAGTACTATTTTATAATACGTGCGGCGTCTCGCGGTTTCACCCGCTATATTTTGGATAATTCACACTATAACATTATAAATTATAGCCTATGTGTTATTCTGAAGTGTGAGCTATATTATTGTAAAGTTTCATCAAAATCCATTCAGTAGTTTTTGCGTGAAAGAGTAACAAACATACATCATACATTCTTACAAACTTTCTCGTTTATAATATTAGAAGGATTTGATAGCAAGGTCGGGCGGTAAAGGTTTAGAGTTTACGGTTATAAAAGTCTTCAAACCTGCACCCTGTTCTCAAGCCCCAGGCACTGTTTGTTTAGCTCCCATACTATTAATACAAGTTACTAAAATATTATTATAGATTATCGTTTGTGTACTAACAATAACTTTAGAGGAAATTAGAAATAATAGTAGTTCCTATTTTACTCACGCAGGATAGTTAATATTCTCCCATTACACCAAAGGCAGTGTGTCAATTAATTTCATAGAGTAATAAAAGAGGGAGATTAAAAGGGCAATGTAAACCTGCATTGTGTCACAGACATATTTCAATTGATACGGAAGCAATACGAGCTAGCCAGTAGGTTTTCCAGTAAACCAAAAATACCTCCGCTCTCAATTTGGTCTGTAATATTAAAATAGCGTGGAATTCACTCGCAGTTTACTTTGCCACTCAACCCGTACACGTATACGGGATACCTTTTGTGATATTTGTTCTACCGCGAGTATAAATTTTAAATGCTTTTGTCTCGAAAAGTGCCTTTACATAAAATGGTAGCTTCACGCGGTCTTGGAATAGTTTTATTCTAAGACTTGTACGTGCATTTCAGTTATTTACCTATTTTGTCTACATATATATTGTCGGGTAAAATAAATTAAAAAAAGAACCGGCCAAGGGCGAGTCGAACTCACCCACGAAGGGTTCCATACCAATATTTGGGCAAATCCCATGTTTTTATTGGACTACGGCAAAGTTTATGAGTTTGTATTTCCACCCTAGCGCATAAACTGCTGAACCAATTTCCATGAACGAGGTGTCTATAGATTCGTAATAATGGCGCGGGTGATATAAGCTATAATTTTTTTTTTTACGACGAATTCACACCTTAGATTCTAACCTCGAAAAAAATTAATTATTACATGTTTGGTATCAAAAGAAAGGTCTTGGTAGTGTACATGGTGGTGTTCCTCTAATCATGTATATATATAATCGTAGTAGGTATACATGGGTGCGACCACGGTTCTACCTTTACCATTTTTATACCTATGCATTTCTGGGTTTCTGTCTGAATTATTTGCTTGCATTTTTCCACGCCATTGCTAAGGTCTAATAAACTTAAAGCCTTATGTATCCGTTTAATAAAGGAAATATCCTGACCATAACATATTTGTGTGTTTACATTGAAATCTACAAAATTTCATTTGTATACAACAACTAGTTTCGTCAGCGTGTAGCTCCGATCCTATTGGTCGTAGCGTGATGATATATAGCCTATAGCCTTCCTCGATAACTGGCCTATCTAACACTGAAAGAATTTATCAAATCGGACTAGTAGTTCCTGAGATTAGCGCGTTTAAGCAAACAAACAAATGTAGATGCGATTAATTTCTAGCTTATTACAAGGAAAGCTACTAATATAAGTGTGTGAAAAGAAATGAAAGAAAAACTAGATAGAAAAATTCCAGTCAATATTGATTATTCCCAAGACTTGGCGGACGTTTCTTTTATAAATGTAATGTTTTAATCAACGAATAATCTGTATTAGAATATCGTTCGCTACATTTATCTCACTACAGGAAATTTGCCAGAGCTATAACACATTTATAACGTTTCTATTTTATTTATCGTTTTACATTTTGTTGATGTGTTTAAATTGCAAACATTATTAATTTTAATGGGTTTTGACGTATTTTATACTGTTACTTATTGAATTAACTGTATTATGCAAATATGACATTTTTATTTATTTTAACACGTCTATATGAGCGCGCTTGGCGTGACGTCACGATTCATAATAACAATCAATAGTCAAAAGTATTATGCTCTCTAATATTTAAATATTTCGTGGTTTAACCCGCTATATTTCACACTATATCATTATAAATTATAGCCTATATGTTATTCTGATGTGTAAGCTATATTATTGTAATTGTGTTGTTTCATCAAAACCCATTCAGTAGTTTTTGCGTGAAAGAGTAAAAAACATACATCCAGACATTCTTACAAACTTTCGCGTTTATAATATTAAGTAGTATTTCGTATTTTACGCCTTTTATTGGTGTAGCCAAAATCTAGACAAATGTCGACATTTTATTGTATATTGTGACGTCATATGTCATTATTCTTATGCCTTTGTGTTACAACTTTGAATTTTCATCTCAATTGTTGGTTATATTGAAAAAAATATTACGTAAACTAAAGTAATAATGTTCAAGAATAACATTTATTGTTCGTTATTACAATATTAATATTCTTAAATAAACAGAATAGAGAGTAAATATATATGATAATATGATAAAATAGATGATTATGAGAAGAGGTATAGATAAAACTATTTATTCATAACATGTCTGTTTAGTTTAAAATTAATATTACTGTGTTGTCATGTACATGTTACTAGACATCTTCTTTTCTCCATTCTATGTGTAGGATTATGGCCTTTATTATGTTATCGAAGAAATAAAATAAGAACACGAGCTATACTCACTCATAAGAATTGTACTTTACTTGTAACTACACACTAAGGATGTTGCGAATATTCGCATCGACATCCGCACGTGCGGAGCATCCGCATCGATTTTGACATCCTCATCTGCATCCGCATCCGTATAAATCGATCGAATCGGATGAGGATGTGTAGCAGGTCGCGACAATAAAGGGGAGGGCCTGGCGAGTGGCGCGTGTCGACCGCACGTGCTGGTTGACCAATAGGAAATTCTTATCAGCTCCACCAGCCAGTGTTCCAAGTGAACAGTTATTTAGTAGCGCAGGATTAATATACGAACGCTTGCGAAACAGACTGGAGTCCGATAAGGCGGCCATTTTACTTTTCATTAAATATAATGCTCCAATATTTAAATTTAATTACTAAACTACTTTATTATTAAATAAAAAAGGGTAAATAATACTGTGTTTTTTTACCCTACCAATCCAACACTTAAGTTTTTATATACAGATCCGCATCCGCATACGCATCCGCGAATGTGAGCCTCTTAAATCCGCATTCGCGGATGTGGAAAAAAGTAGATCCGCAACATCCCTACTACAGATCTTTTCTCACTTTACTTGGTTATAATCCTACTAATATTATAAACGTGAAAGTTTGTAAGAGTGTATGGATGTATGTTTGTTACTCTTTCACGCAAAAACTACTGAATGGATTTTGATGAAACATTACAATAATATAGCTTACACATCAGAATAACACATAGGCTGTAATTTATATTGATATAGCGTGAATTATCCACAATAAAGCGGGTATTACGCGGGGTGCAGCTAGTTATCTATAATGTCAGAGTAGAAATAGACAAAACCGCACCCTTCGACAAGTAAAGCCCTTTATATTTTCTTTTGCTGCAGCACAATGAAATGCAACAACACTATACCGCCATCTTGTTTTTCCCGCCATTACTTGTAGATAATAAAACAACTAATGCTACCAGACGAAAGATATATGATACCCATTACTGTACAGCAATACGCATACACATGCAATTTAGACTGAGGCGAGCGGAGGCTGGGGCTTGAGACTCAGGAGCAGGTTTAAAGAGCTCTTTCATAATATATTAACTCTCACCTCCACCACTCGACCTCGCTAACGACAATAGATAATAAAGTAAACTTACGTGGACCTCGAGAAGGGTAACCTTAATCATGACACTATAACACTAACTTCCATGTTCATTGCACGAAAACACCAGAGACTGAGACTAATCTATCGCACTGAAGGTTATATATTGGCTACACGTCGGTATACTTGAAATAATATTAAATCATTTAGCCGCTACTACTACTTTATAAACAGTGATGCTAACACATATTTTAATTAATTGATTGTGGCCATTTTGTTGATACTAATCCGATTTTAAAAAATCATTCACTGAGAGAAAACTACACAATTCGTGTGTGACAAAAGTGATTTAGTGTTGCCATATACATATTTTAATTAATTGATTATGGCCATTTTGTTGTTACTAATCCGATTTTAAAAAATCATTCACTGAGAGAAAACTACACTATTCGTGAGTGACAAAAGTGATTTAGTGTTGCCATATACATATTTTAATTAATTGATTATGGCCATTTTGTTGTTACTAATCCGATTTTTAAAAATCTTTCACTGAGAGAAAACTACACTATTCGTGAGTGACAAAAGTGATTTAGTGTTGCCATATACATATTTGAATTAATAGATTATGGCTATTTTGATGTTACTAATCCGATTTAAAAAAATCTCTTGTATAAATACTTTTTTGATGTTTGCAATAAAAACGTTTTTGTGTATAGCAAAGTTTGAACAACACTAAATAGCACAATTTAGCCAAATGTGTGGAATGTTTTTCAACATTCCACTAAATTAGGTTGCTCGTGCCGCAATTGTTTGTAAATTCATAATACAAACATATTTCCTAGCTAACATTTGAATTATTGAAGCTTAAATAATCATTAATTACTATTTTTAGTTATTGAATAACCCCTCCCACTAAATTTATGTAAACGATCTCTTCGTTATTCTTCATAGTTTTGTTTGCCTTTTTTTTACAATCAACACTGAAACAACTTTCGGACATTGTCAAATCGGACCAGTAGTCCTGGGATTAGCGCGATCAAGCAAACAAACAAACAGCTTTATATATGTCGGAGAATAGTAACAGATCAGTCATCGGTATCTATGGCGTTGGAGTAGGGTAATAGGCACTTCCGTTCTATTGACAGTCTCGACCCTCGACCCTTTATATATCATCGAAAGTCTGACTGAAGTCTTAGTCGTGCGCAGTCTCTCAAGAAGTTAATTAGTCTCTGAATAGTGTTAGTGTAGTGCAGTGTTAGTGCTAGGAGCGCTGTCCGATTAAGGTCACGTGAGTACCTTACAATGTAATTACCACGTCTCATGTTAGGTTAGGTTTACGTGCGTTTCACCTTGGGTTTAAACAGAGAGCTTGAGCAGTGGAGGTGAGTGTCTCGATCGAATAAAGGACGTCCTTAAGCCTACACCTTGGTCACAAGTCCAAGGCACTGCTTAAGTTTCTCTCGTAATTATAAGAGATTGTATTTGATCATTTATCGGTTCAGTAGCAGTATCTACGTTGCGTTTACCCAATGGTCCATTAAATATCATCACCCCTATTAGTGTTCTCCAATATTCCCCTCACCCCCTTTCCTTCTCATCATTTATAATCCCCGACATATATTAGTCAGAATAGATTAGAAATTAGATGTTTGGATAGCAATTCGAGTAAGTAGTAGATGTACGTATTGCTGTATGTACTATAGTCTCTCTATATGTCTCTACATATAGTGAGACTATAGTATATCTTACAGTCATTAACATTGCTTAAATCTTAAAGCTAAATATATAGTAGAAAATAACAGCACCTTAATATTTTGAACATACGAGTACGAACCATAAAATGTTGGTCTACCTTGCACTTTGCATTTTCATACAAACTTAAGATGTAATAAAACCATGTGTACTACAATATTAAATTCCTACCCTCATCGTGACTTGTGAATGACGGTATGACAAGAGCTGTCTTCGTAGATACTATAGTATATATTACAATATCATATTGTTTGTCTTTTGTATAGAGAAAAGAGGTATTAGAGAAATATTAAATGTTTTCTGAACAATAGATTCCTGTTGTTCTTTGTATTTATTGGTTTAAATACTATTTATAGTATTTATAATAGGGTACTTGGGTTATTCTCTCATTTAGATATACTTTAGAAAGGATTTGTGCATTATATAGTCTTAACGTAAGTTGTTCAAGGTAACTCTTATATATACTTAATTTCCATACAATTTCCTTAACTTTTATAATATAATCTAAATATGATTCTCGTAAATATAATTCTTCCTATTATTCAAATATTAAAATAGCAATACAAGCAAACTGTGTAAACAAAATCAATCGTTTGATCTTTGGCTATACAAAATATCCAAATCATTTTGCTAGCAGTGGGTGGCACCACTATGTGCGAAATTGAATTGTGAAAAAATAATCGATTTTTAAATTAATCGTATCTAAATACGAAAAATTAAGTAAAAAAGATAAGTTATGCGTTATAGCTATAGGATTAAATCTATTTAGCTAGCTATTCAATTTTATTTTCGTTCTATTACCTCAGATCAAATAATAAGTTGAGATTGAGTCCTACGAACAGCGTAATGAAGCCGGTTTTGTATACATGTAGTGCGGGGGCCGGTGTTGCTATCATATTTCAAATTACCCTAATGTTACAAAAATGAAATCAAATAAGGTACTTATCATTTGATAAATTACAATAAATAATTGAACCGACTTCAATATTGTAACTAAAAAGAGAGAAAATCTTAATCTTTTTAAAAATTTGAAATACTTTAATATGCCGTCAATTCTTTTGAAGTCGGTGCAAATATACACACATAGGTACATACAATTTTAAAACTTGGCACACATATTTAGAAACTGGTATAGACTTACATTTTACAAAAACAATACAATTCTAACAATATTACATACATATATATTGATGGGCGGGGTGTAGGTAAAACGTAGTGGACGTAGTGGAAAGGAAATGGAAAATATTTCTAATATAAAATCACTCAATAAATAAAACGTGTAAAATGTAAGTGTTCAATTCTGTAAAGAAGTACTTGCACGTGTTACTTTACCCAATTATAGGGGAAAATTATAATGCTTTATAATGACAACACTTGTTGTTTACCTAGCAATAACCTCAATTACATTTTAATTTATTAAAAATATTTGTTTTCACATTTACGTACGTAAGAAACGTTATTCCATCGTGTTTTTTATTTTTATTTATTTACTCTTTATTGCACACCATACGATACAGGAAAAAAAAAAAATAATAATCTTACAACTAAAATAGTGGCTAAACAATAGGCGGTCTTATGGCTAAATAGCCATTTCTGCCAGACAACCTTTAGATTAGGAAAATGTTACTAGAGAAGGGTATAGGGTGGTGCAACCATAAACTACATACAAATATCTAAATTCTAATACATAAACATAACTGCATATATATATATATTATAGATTTAGGTACCAGAAGTGCTAATCAAATATAAAAACAATTATCAGGTATAATAAGTACATGGAACGGACTCACAGTATCGAAAAACAACCACAGCACCGGTCGACGACTAAGAAGCAAATGAGCCTGTATGCGACTGAGTGCCTGTTTATTATAGGTAGTGGTGGGGATCGAAACCGTCAAGCACTAATTCTGACTTATAATCGATTCTGTCCTGACTAATAATCGATGCTATCAATTCAGTAATGCTCATATTGACGTTGTCGTAGGGTAGTCTAACTCGGCCATTCCTGACCCTACGTCGTCCCCGACGTAGTTGAGTTATTGTGCAGTTGCTTGATCGCTTGCTGCTACATGGGCATCTCGATCAGGGCCCAACTCGTCAACATTGTTCCGCAGCTGTATTGATGAAGATTCTGCAGTCAGTAGGATCACACCCACCATCTTCATCGTCCTGTTAACGCACCAACTTCTTGACTTCTTGTAATTGAATATCCTGTGAACAGAACAGTCAGAAGGCATCCCTTCTGTCTGTAAGGACCAAGCGTCCACCACATTGACCATACGTCATTTAGAGCCAAGCGCCCTGGACCAAGCGTCTATCACAATGACCATACGTCATTTAGAGCCAAGCGTCCATCACATTGACCATACGTCATTTAGAGCCAAGCGCTCTTCACAAAATCTTTCAAGGCCACCCACCCTTCAAGATCATTTCTAAGGCCAAGCGCCTCTTGAGACCAATCGTCTATAGAAACTGTGTTTATTGGACCATGCGTCCAATATCCACATACACAAAATGTATCCAATGGAACCAAGTATCCAATCGAACTTAGCAAACAAACAGTCACCTCATACAAACAATCTTACACAACAACAATCATTCTTCACACATTCAAGGCCCTCATACAAATAATCTTACACAAAAGAGATAACAGCACTTTGCTTTCATAGATATGCACACATCCTACATAGATATGTGCCCATCCTCTTACATAGATATGCACTCATCCTCTTACATAGATATGCACTCATCCTCTTACATAGATATGCACTCATCCTCTTACATAGGCATGTACACATCCTCTTACATAGATATGCACACATCCTCTTACATAGATATGCACACATCCTCTTACTTAGATATGCACACATCTTCTTACATAGATATGCACACATCCTCTTACATAGGTATGTACACATCCTCTTACATAGATATGCACACATCCTCTTATATAGATATGCACACATCCTCTTACAAAAGTCTCTCTCAAACTCATACTTAAACTTGAACTTCACACGTTGGAAACTAGAATCGGGACAGGGCCCGCTATTACACCGCATAATACGTATTCAAGGAATATGTCTGCCGGGACAGAGCCCGTTACGCGTTCACACAACACGTCTGCCGGGACAGCGCCCATCACCTACGCGTTCAAACAACACGTCTGCCGGGACAGTGCCCGTTACGCGTTCAAAGAACACGTCTGCTGGGACAGCGCCCGTTAGGACCACAGCAACTACCTGCTGCTGCCCGAACCACCGAGGGATTCCACGCGCCTGCCCGGATGGATCACTGTATCACGCCTCCCGGCTACCCGGAACACCACGTGACTTCGTGCGCTCGGCCGGACCACCGCCCTGCAGCCGTTCGGACCACCATGTGATTCCGCTTCAGCCGGATCACTGCATCATGCCTCCTGGCTGCCCGGATCACCGCGTGACTCCACGCGCCTGCCTGGGTCACAGCACGAATCCTCACGCCCGCCCGGAACACTGAGCACTCTACGCGCCCGTCAGGACCACTGCATGACGGCCTGCGACTTGCCGGACCACTGCGCCACTCTAGCACCCGCCACGCGCTGAGGGCACACCTCCGCCGAAACCAGCCAGCAGCAACCAGGTCACATCGGCAGCACGTCCCAACCAACCAGGCAAACACTTGCCTTACACTGACACACATGTTGATCGTGCTACTATAACGCAAACACACATTAAAAGGTTCAGTTAGAACTTACTTTCGAACGGCCTAGCTCAGAGGTCACTCAATGTTGTTTCAATCATCACGCCCTTACGATATTGAATTTCAAAATTGAAATCCTGCAGATAAATTCACCAACGGGCAACTCTTAGTAGAAGGTTCATTTTACGTACACTATCTATCAAGGCATTGCAATAGTGTTATATTAAAAGTTATACCAATCAAATAATGATGAAAATATTGCAGTGCCTTGACAACCCCAACTTGACCGCCAACGTTTCTAACTGACGTGACTTTACTAAAGTAAGCTACCACCCGCCTACCACTCTTACAACTTGATGAAAAGTGAGTTAAGGCTAGGCCAATGTAAACCTAGTCTAACACAAGGCTAAGGTACCTCAACGTTAACCTTCACTTCTAACATTAGACAATTCAGGAAATACAAAGCGAACTACTAATAAAAGGAAGGAACTATTGGGCAAAGTAACGACCTAAAGCCCAATAGTCATGTTACCAAACCGACGGACAGAGAAATAGTAGTCCGTTCTAACGCTTCGTGTCAGGCGTCCACACGCCACACTAGAGCGCCATGTGCTCTGCAGCTCCCTGAGTTTTCTTGCTATACGAACCCGCCAGTAGTTCCAACTCGTGATGATAGGACAGTACACGCAGGGGTCCCCGCATGTCAGAATCGAACTTCTCTGTGCCATGCGAGTGGCTCACGAACCGTCGAGCACTGAACGCCCCTCGACACTCCACGAACTGCACTAGCGCCAGCTTCCGCACAGACTCTCCCCGTCCGTCTGCGTAATCAGCTCGCACGACGGCGCCGACCGCGACAGCACTCCCGTCGACTTCAACTCGTGCAGCTGCTCCGGCGTGCAGCGCGAGTTGTAGATTTGTTGTTCGTCGCACACGCGATTGATTTGTTCCAAGCTGAAGTCCGTTAATACCGACGTCAGGATCTGTGGCAGGCACAGGCGCCGCGCACCGCTCACGCTGAAGCAGGAGATCGGTTCACCCTCCAATACCTTTTCATCGCGCTCACTGAGCACCAAGTCCGCGGCTAGCAGGATGGCGGTGATGGTGCGGAGTCCCCGCGCGCTCTGTGTCTCCGTCGCCCCTCCCGGGTCATGCAGACTGCGCGGTGCGCTCGCCTGGTACGTCCTCAGCTGACTTATCCCTTTTGTCATATGCATCTGTATCAACAGAAAAAGAAAAAACGAAAGGATCTACTTTGAAAGCTCGTTTAGTAATCATAGCTATCGGAAATAGCCACGGTGAACTAAGAACCCTATGTATAATAAGTGTAAAACATCCGACTACATGAACCAACCACTAGGGCGGAACTCGTCAGAGACCTACGAGGACTTACGTGAGGTATGGCTTTGCGTGTGCGAATCGGTTCACACAAAAGTATGTCATAGACCAACCTTCATAGCACTGTTTACACAATACCTGCCGCACTTGCTTAACGTTTTTGGGTTTGGCTGAGTCAATGAGGGCCTGAACTTTCTCATGGCTCGGCCTAACCTGACCTCCACTAATTGTACGGCTCAAGTATTCTATTCTGGTGGCCAGAAACGACACGATACCACTACTTCAAATTAGGTTTAAAGATCATTTATTCTCATTAAACACAAAATATAGATCACTCACATGAGAACAACACAGCTTAGTTTATAAATTAAAATGTAATATCCATTGTTCTACGTTCTAATATGATTTTTTTTACACTTGAGGGTACTTTATTATAAAGTTGCTGGAGAAACCAGTCATCGTCAACGCATCAAGCACTTTACGTAGTAGATCTAAACCCTGGTCATTACAAGTATTACGAGTTACGACACATGTCGCCATCATGATTACTGCGACTCCTAACGATCATACATTTTATTAAGAAGAAATGACAGATTAAGATAAAAAGTGGGTACTTACGAATTATCAGGCCAAAACAATAAAAATAATCTAAATCTTTTATTTGATGTTTCGCATTGGTTACCACCGTCTTTATTTGTAAATCTGTAATACCTCGCGAAAGTATTGCAACTTTCAGCTCGTCAGACAAGTCCTTTACAATTTTAGACGCAAAAGAAACCTGCGGGTATATTCGGTACAAACGGGGAATTTATTTAAGTTGTTACACATACCCGCAAATAAAATTGTAACCAAACTACACTACATGGACACATTACGATTTTCCAAAGAGGTACGCTAGCGGCGATAAGAACTTTCACTTTGTCTACGTGATAAAGGAGTAGGATCTCTCCTTCCGGAATGACTATGATCACGCGTTCTACTTTTTTTACGTTCGTGATCTATCATGAGGCGGCCGCGAAAGGTAGGCAATATCGCAAGGATTCACCTCGACGGCTACCCTCAGCGAGACGTTGTCTCTACTAATCTCTCACGCGAAACACGTCGCATATTGGCGAAAATTGACGGTTGTTTACGTTTTAAAGGCTAATTGTGGGCGAAATCCTATCCCACTTCTGAATTTAGGTACCAGAAGTGCTAATCAAATATAAAAACAATTATCAGGTATAATAAGTACATGGAACGGACTCACAGTATCGAAAAACAACCACAGCACCGGTCGACGACTAAGAAGCAAATGAGCCTGTATGCGACTGAGTGCCTGTTTATTATAGGTAGTGGTGGGGATCGAAACCGTCAAGCACTAATTCTGACTTATAATCGATTCTGTCCTGACTAATAATCGATGCTATCAATTCAGTAATGCTCATATTGACGTTGTCGTAGGGTAGTCTCCTAACTATAGATATCTTAAATACTTATAATACACTATTAAATATCAATACAAATAAACAAATTAAATATACTTAAAGATCAGATACATACATAAATAACTTAACTGTCATCATCGATTTTCCGATAGAAGATAAAAATCTTTAAGGGATTTCTTGAAAATGTGTAAAGACTTTGATAACCTTATGCTATGTGGTAAATTGTTCCAAAGTGTTATGGCCTGTACAGTAAACGACTTTGTAAACATTTTGGAGTTATGAGCAGGCGTTTTAAGTATAAGGCTACGTGTTGGTCGTAACTTAGTAGGGGAACCAGCAAATTCAAATTTCTCCTTTAAGTAAGAAGGAGCGTTAGGGTTAAATAACACACAGTACAGAAGTGAAAGAATATGCATATCCCGGCGACGGCGTATAGGAAGCCACTTGAGCTTAGATCGAAACTGCGAAACATGGTCATATTTTCGGAGCCCGAAAATGAACCGAATTGAAATATTTTGAAGTAGCTCAAGCTTATTAAGTTGATCCTCAGTCAGATTAATAAAACTTGCATCCGCGTAATCGAGAATAGATAATAGGAGGGAATTTGCGAGCATAGTTTTGGTAGGAATTGGTAAAAGATTTTTTAAGCGACGCAGATGACTTAGCGATGCAAATGTTTTCCTTTTTATCTTTTGATGTTTGGTTTTTACACCCTTTCACAACACATTTCGGCATTTTACTCGAAAAATACGTATTTATTTCTATAGTTTCGCTCGTCGCGGTGCCAGAGCTTCACTGACGAGGCATGGCGTAGTTTCGTTGTATCTGTGTGCGTGAAATCGTGTACGTGTACGGTTCGGCGCACTTTTGTCATGCTTCATTCACTATGATGTTCGCATAGACTCCATCTTAACTTTTTATTTGATCTGAGTCTGTTACATAGTAGTCTAGTACCATGTTCTGTGTTAACACATCTGTGTTAATGTTCAAAATTAACATTTAAATAAAAACTTTTGTATTTCAGTTTTAAAATTAATAGGTAGTTTCATTTTTTGTATTAATTGTTTTGTTTTATATACATTTTAATAAAATATTAAATAATATTTAAAATTAGTGGCAATAATTTTATTCAGTTACCTCATTTAAGTTGAAAAAAAAAACTTGATTTTTTCAATTTAAAAACCGACATATTGTTGTTTTAGTTATTACTAACTTGATCATTTTATTATTACGCAAGAAAAAATGCAACCCTTCGAATTGTTAGAAAAAAAATCGATTATTATTTAGTTAATCGATTTTTAACAAATCGATTTATTTTAAAGACTGAAAAATCGATGATTTGTTAATCGATTTTTCCCCCCTCCAAGTCAATCACTTCTTCGCGCTACATAAGCCTCGTTGAATAATTCAATTTTAGATATGTAGAATAGTTTTTTAATGTCTCTACGCAGATCAACAGTATGACGGCTTGACTATAATATCCTCCTGAAGGTTATACTTTAAACTCGGAGCTTCAGCCTTACTGCTAGAATATTAGCGATGTAATAATAATGATTTAGTCATGACGGCTTATTTATTTTGCCATTAATCTACTTCCTTCTTCGAATAATCTTTATTTGTTTTCAAACACTGAATAACAGGTAGGTTGTAAATTAGTGTTGTTAACTTCATAATTAACAATAGACACTGACTGAGACGTATCAGCTCTCGCAATCCAGTCAGAGACACTTTTCTATTATAAAGAGGAAAGATTTGTATTTTTGTATGTAACGGATAAACTTAAAAACAATGACCGATTTCAAAAATTCTTTTGCCGTTAGAAAGCTAAATTATCCCTGAGTAACATAGGATATATTTATTACTAGAAAAAATTAGAGATCCTTAGAAATTGTTACTAAAACCAACCCAAGGTGTAAAAAATTAGCCATAAAATGTCTATCATCGCATGCGCTGCGGAAAGTATTGATGATAGAGCAAAAAAATGTTCTACAATATTATAGAACGTATCAATATCTACAAAACACTCCGCGAGACCATATGTCCAACTATTGTGGTTAAGTCACTAACTACTTTTTTACATTTTAAACGTTGATAGAAATGCCTATCAAAATCAGACCATCTTATCCACACCTTTGTATTAATTCTTATCCAAATAAATTATTTCGATTTCAGGACTGTTTCAAGACCTGTTGATTACATTTTTAATTATTAAAATCGGATATTCCATTCAAAAGATATTACGAAATTAAAAATATCAATATAAACAAAAAATACACGCCGATGTTCTGGTGTGGATCCACGCTTTGCAGCGAGCAGAGCGGCGAGACAGGGGGCACTGAAATACGGAAGAGCCAAAACGTTTTAGAAAAATGTATTATTTTAAGTTTATTTACACAAAACCAACCTAGGTTTAAAAAAAATCATTAAGATCTTCCGAAAATTCAAATCTTGGTAGTCGGACTATTTTGCGATTTGATTGGTTAGTAAAAGGTGTTGGTTTTATTTGCGGAAATATATATATCATATCTATTATTGGACGTTTATAAATAGTATCAATATCATATTTTATTAGAGAATTTCGTACGTCACTCAGGACAAGCTGAACGGCAATAAAAACAAGAATGCCATACGCTTTCATGTTATTAAATTCCTCGAGTCGTCTCTAAGAGATTAGCCTTTGTTCCTTCCTACTGATATGCCTATGGATAGGCAAGAAATTAGTTTTATTACAATAATGCACAAAAAGCAGTGACAACCCGGTGGTTGAGACTTGTCTTAAAGAATATCTTACTCCCGAGTTCGATCCTGAGCACACACCGACGACTTTTCTGAGGTGAAGGAAAAAATCGTGAAGAAACCTGCACTCCTTAGAGTTCTCCATGTTCTCAAAGGTGCGTAAAGTCTGCCAACCCGCAATGGGCCAGCGTGGTGGCCTATTACCCTTCTCATTCTGAGGAGGAGACCCGGCTCAGTAGTGGGCCATTGACGAGTCGTGATGAAAACAGAAACCTCTTTTTTTTCTGCCAAACTACTAAGCAGTTTTACAAAAATTGTCAAAATATGGCGTCGTAGCGCATAAGATAATGGACCGATTTTGATGCGGTTTTTTTTTGTTCGAAAGGTGTTGTAATCGAGATAATTCTTTGCTATAGTTTGTAAAGATCTTGTCAACCGTTCAAACTCTGTCAGGTCATTTCTAACTTGAGGGTTCCGTCATCGTTTTACTCTTCTAATTCGTACGATATTATCTTTTCTTGAATACCGAATTTCATGAGTTTTTAGTTATTTTCTTTATTAGTTTGGAATGATTCGACTATATGCACAAATTCTCGATTTCACCATATAAGATCTCATCTGAGCTAATAACTAACACACAATAGTTTACTCTTCGCTAATCTGTAGATATCTCAATAATTCAATTTTGCCAGCACAAAATGAAAAGTTTAATAATATTTTTTCGTTAAATACTCTCTTGAAAAATTTAGTCATGATTTAAAATGTACCACTTTTTTATGAAAATGTTGCTAGTTCTGAATAAATAAAGTACAATTTAAAACTTAAACGCAAATATATTTTATTCTAATTTTACTATTTTTGCCTTTGAAATGAACAGAAATGTGCATCTATCTACATATATGAGCTGTGTTAATTAACAGAGATGTAATTTAATAAAAAACCTTATTCAAAGAGCTTTTCATGAGCTTCTTTCGGTTTTCTTTTTTTTTCATTGAAACGAGTTGAATTAAAAATTAGGTTACACGTAGCTTAGACTTTGAAAGTATTTATTTATCTGAGTTAAGATTTTTTAGGAATTTTCAACATTTGTAGTTGGTGTTTGAAATTTAAATTTCCACTCTACTCTTACTACTCTGTATTAGTATAGATTTTCTTAAGTTCAATATCATATTTATTATGAAATAAGATAAGGGGGTATTCTAATCTAGATGCCTACATTTTAGACATTTTTCAAACTAACATGTAAAAATATTTTTACGATACATTTTTTGTATATGGTGTTTATTGACATTTCAAGAATATAAAAAATTTTTTAAAAATAAATCAGAAATTCGACAAATTACAGATCGGTGAAGTGGGGGCTACAAAAAAACGGTGCACCCTGGTTGACATGATTCCACCCCTTGTAGTGATCTGAAACAAAAAAATTTTAAATGTTCTCAATCTATAAAGCAAAAAAAAATCATAAAATGTCGTCGACATAAAATATCAATCTTTTTTACCCTTTTATGACATTTTCGAATGTTTTGAAAATACTCCGAATTGATTTTTTTTTAAATCTAAGGCAGGCGCGATTGATAAATATATAAAGAAGATTTCCACCAAATTTCAAAGGAATCGGTTGGTTAGAACTTCAGGTATCATGCCAACCATTTCAAAAAAAAAGTGGTATCGAGAAAAACGCGTTTGAAGTTTGAGAAACAATTCCAGTAGAATAACTCGGCTAGTAATATTTAATACTCACTTTCAATTAATCGGCGATCCCAAATCCATGCAAAATCCACTGTATCTCCGAAAATAATTCGAATTTTGAAAAATACAAGAATACCCTCTTAAAGGTCTACAGATAATGAATTTGAAAGGCTCCTCTAATTGCCCTACATCTGATTGGACCGCACGACGCAGCAGTTTTATTTAAACAGAGAGGCTCAGTTCTCGCCTCGTTCATTGGAGCCGAATAGTTTACAATTTAAAGTGCTTTTGTACTTTAACAATGGCGTGAATTGCAAATTACTGGCTCAAGACCGATAAACCAGTGATACGTGGTTTGCTCTTTGTACAGTTCGTGTAATTCGAAAAAAGTTTACACTTCGTAGGATTAAAGGTGGTTCTTTCCAATTCAAGTGATATTGGCTTGAAACGACCTCAAAAATGTTCTTAGTTCCATTGGTATGGTACATTTGTGACTTTTTAAGTACATAAAAGGAACCCTTTATTCAACGAAACCGAAAGCTATAATCTGTTGACCAATTGGACGGAAACAATAAATTGGTCTCACATAAATCTGTAGTTTCATATAAAAAAAATGTTTAGTGTAGCTTAAATGACCAGGACATAAGACGATATGTGGGAGAACACCAATCGTGATGCGTGAGTAGGACTCAAAACTTAGCTTATTTTATCTGAATCGGTATAGGTACTAAGTTTCCTGGCAGATTTAGCCCTTTGCGATTGTGACAAAAGTAGAGATAGATAGAGACAAAAATAACTTCACTAAAAAGATTAGAAACACAAGGTAACTCGTTAAATCCGTCACGTAAGACAAAAAGGTCTGATAATGCTCTTGATATAATTACAGATCCTCCAGGCTTAATGGAACGGTATTAAGTGAGGTCAGGAGGTTAGTGTAAATACTGTTACAGTTACAAGTGACGAAGTGACTTCTTATATTTTGATGGAAGATATATATATATATTTTTAATAAGGAAAACGTTTAGGAATTTAGTCAATAACATCCGAAACCTAAAGTGCGAAATATTATGTCGACTAAGTAAATTTGATTTTATTTACTGGCGACACATGCCGACTACAGGTTATTTACTTTCACGTTTAATTTTAAAAACTTAAAATAAAGTTAAATAAATACAGATTGTTCCACGAGCTATCCTTTCCTAATAATAAAACATATATTACAGTTTTCCATTTATTCGTTATGCTTGATATTTAAATTGTTTTCCAATATGTTTATTTTCTTTATTCATCCTTTAAGTGCTTCTCCCTTTCAAGGGTTCTCAGAGACCCATTACGTCAATGGTAAAATCGCTGTCTCAATACCAATATTTTGTAAAGGGCTTAATTTGTTTCGACGACAATAAGTCTATGGATTAATGTTTAAGATATTCATTTCATAAATAAGTTTTATTACACTCTTCGATCTGCCTTCGTTTCGTTATACCATAACTTTTTTTACCAACTGTTACGAATTGTGCTTTAATTCTAGTCATATATAGATTTTTTTGAAGTTTAACTGAATATACAAATATTTATGTTCGTTATTTCTCCTAGTGTCGCTATTTATTTGTATTTTAATTAAAGGGTAGGACACAGATAAGTCTACACACAATTTTCTACAGACGGCTTTTACGGCTTGTTACCACGATCACAAGTATTTAGTAAGCAATACATTTATACCCGTGAAGGGACGGGTTAGAATACTATTCCCCTCTGCCGCTAGGAGAGCATCTCGTAAGAGCCGAGTAGTCCAGCATCCACGACTGGCTTGTGACCATCAGCATCCGAATCCGACCGCCAAGTCTTATGGACGCGTTCCGGTCGAACTGCATGTGGGGCCAGACTTACCCCCTCCCTCTCCCATCCTATTAATGCTGTGGATCTAGTGAAGTGTGGGCTTTTGCTCAGGGTCCGCTGAGACAGCAGCATTTTTTTCTTCACTCCCCTCCCCACTCTATTTTCCAAGATACAACGTATTATAAAACGTACATATAAAAGAAAAAAAAAATTTAGTTTTTCTGTTCTACCTGAATATTTGGATGGTTTTCAAGTACGATCAAGTTATTTTCGAAGGTTCGCTAATATGCATTAAGTAAATATTTAGGCTAAAAATAGCAAGCAAATGCTACTGAAAAGTTTTAAAAGGATTCACCTTCTCTCTTCTCCTTTCTATGTATAGTGATTTTTTCGAATGTGTGTTTTTAATGTAACCACTAAATAAATATCACCGTGAGAATACCACCTAAGAGAGCAGATTCTATCTCGTTTTGTAACGAATATAATTTGAAGCGGTTGTGGATTTAAATACTAAATTTTCGCAAGAATTCATTTGTTTTAAAATACTATTCTGCGACTGTTTTGTTATAATTATACGAGCATAATTTTTAAAATTATTTCTTTTATCTTTTCAGGTAAAAACCAGCTTTTCTAAGAGTTATCATGAGTGGTAATTGTCCACCATCGGAAAGTCGGTAATATAATTTATTTATGTAAAACTACTGGACCTTAATTATTTGAAATATAATGCATTCAACCAACTGCTTGAGCTGAAATTAACCCTACAAACTGTTTGACCCTTGGGTCACGACTTAGAGGAAAATCCCCCTTATGTACCGTCGTTAAACACAATGGCATAGTTTTAATATATTCTATTGTACTCTGAAACTTTTTGTATATAATGAAGATTGTCTATTTATTATTCGATTAAACGTTTTATACGTACAGGACTCCAAGCACTAACACAACACTGCACTTAACACTCACTGACACTATCCAGAGACTAGTTCACTCCTTGAGAGACCGCGCAATACTAAGACTTTAGTCAGACTGTCGATAGCATATAAAGGGTCGAGACTGTCAAAACGACGGAATTGACTACTACCCTACTCCAATGCCATAGATATCGATGACGATTCGATTATTAGATAATCCTTTATTATTCTCCGACATATATAATAGTTGTTTGTTGTGAACCTTTAATTCAGAACATAGGCTTCCTTTGAGTTTAAATATATCGCATATATAAAGTTTGTGTTTGACCCAAAATTGTCCACAAAGAATTCTTGGGGGAGCCATTAAGTGATTAAGCGTTTATTTGTTTTGTTCTCTCCAAAATTTGTAATGGCTTACATCACGCACGTTGACCTTATTTTTACATTAATTATTTAATTCCATAACGTTTCGTTTACATAAACGACCCCTTGTCTAAATAAAACTATTTTTTCTGTTGTCAAAAACTTGATGAAACGTTAATTTACCATTATAAGATAGACAATATATATTTTTGAAAGAAATAGGACATTGGGGACTCATTTGAATGAAATGTTTTGTTTACAAGTAACCCTGTTTTCTATTTGCTCGGGATATTTGACGTTTATTGTATTTAAAGTAGACACGAATTTAACACTTACATCCCGCACTTTTAGAGTTACATTCGCGTGCGTTAAAATATAAGAATATTTATAATGTTATTTCAAGGGGCCATTAACATCAATAACTGTTTATCATATGAGTAAGTATTGAATCGTCAATAATCTAGTATCATAAATATATTCGCGTGATTTACCTTTAATAGTGTTTAGTTTAACTTCAATTATATTTTGGGTTAAGGTCATTGTTATCATATCCCTTCGGGTTTAATAAGATTATACCTGTAGAGTCGTCGCCGCATGTTATGAATCCTTACACCGTAACTAATACCGTAAATGATTATCTCCTGTAACTGTTAGAGTAAGTTTTAATACATACACGTCTATGTCTCGCGGATTCATATGGATTAAATTTCTTGGGCTTACCTGTGTCCGCCATGTTGCCGGTATTTAAGTTTCAGTATGTCTTGCGCCTTCGCCAGTCGAGATAGAAAGTGATCGACTGAACTGACTTATCAACCATCTGACACTGACACTGTATCTAAAGTAATTTTGTAGTCATTATTTTTGAATAGATTGATATATAGAATGAATTTTAGGAGTGATTTAAAACTTAAGTTTGTATTTATGTCTCATATATTCAATAAACACGATATCTTTATCCAAATTTTATTGTAGTAGGCATTTTTAATAAAAATTTACGCTCTATAAATTCAAAGAATACCAGTAAAGCACTCTTTAGTAGTCAAAGAAGGGATCTAAGCTTCATAAACAACCTGACTCTACTATAACATACTATGACTCCAAACTTGAAAGGTTTATTAGTATCCAAGAAGAGTTCCATTCTTCCTCCTAGTTCTATCAACTATAAAAATAAAATTAACTTTTAAGATTAAATTGGTTGTTAGTTTATTATAAGTGAATCTAATATACTTTCGCCGATTACAATATAAAAGTGGATTACTATCTTAAACCCTTATTTACCAAGACCATAATGCTCACTAGCTTACCATCCCAAATCGTTTTAACAAAAGATTGAATTACGCCTCCTGTCCAAAAATAGGGCCATTTAATGTGCAAGATCGTGTTACAGCCAGAAGATTTAGACGTAGCTGAAAATGTATTTTTTACAATATCCGGCTCGAAGGACCAAGTGCTTGTTGGACACTGCATTAGGATCATGTTATCTGAAGACGGAAATCTTAGTGCAATGTTCTTGGATTCCGGCCCAAATAACATTACTTTATACAAAGATATTTTTATCCTACTATTGAAATCAAAAAAGAAGGGTAGGTATATGTAGGAAGTGATTTAAAAAAAAAAACATAAATTTAGATAATAACCGAGTTTACTGTAAACAGTAAACTCGGTTATTATTGTTAGGCCTGATTAAGTGACGTATAAACGTGATTCTTAATCAAAGACAAGTATCACAAGTAACTACACTACTCGCTCTACTTTCAAATTTACTAGTCAGACTACCGCAGATCTATTAGGAGGATATTTTTTGTCGGTATAGTAACAGCCTACGAAAGTATCGTTTGATCATCCTCTGGATAAAGGCTGTATATACGATGGGACTAAATTTAATCTAGAGCCCTCTAGAAACTTAATTAAAGAAACTTTTTTTTTTGCAAGGAGGATAAATAGCATATTACAAGAAGTGGAAGGATGATGAGGGAGGAAAGAATATTGTGGGTTTAGCACTCTCTATTACCAAAATCTAATTTCACCGAAACTATAGCATTGAATGAGATAGCGGCGCGAAAGCCTGGCACTCATGCAGCGTGATTGGATAGCCTCACATATCCTCTATCATCAAAACTAGCGAATTTACGAGACAATATGCTTTTGATTTTGTTTTGAAAACACCAGAGGAACGTTTCTCTTAAATTTTACATTAAAAAGTTACAGAATTTGATAATTGTGTAGTGTTAAGGGATAATAATTTCAATGTTTAAATAAAATCTAGCTTTTTAAATTCATTCAGTGCCTTGTGAATGGATATAATTACATGTTCTTGCTATAGAACACAGTAAAAATAATTTTAAGCATCACTTTCTCTCAACAAGTCTTCGATTACGAGTATTAACAGGATTTATGGTGTATTGAGTAATCTCTATCTCCTAACTGTCCTAACTAATGTAATAATTTCGAAAGTAAACTTAGGAAATGTAGGAAATACTTAAGAATACAAACTAATTCACGAAAGTGCGATTTAATATACTACTTACACCATCTATCGTAGGATATATGACGTCTGTCTGTCTGTTACATATTCAGGCTTAAATCACTGAACCGATTTTTATGAAATAAGATACAGAGATAAACTAGAGCTTCAGGAAGGACAAAGGCTATGTTTTATTCCGAAAAAAATACGAACAAACTTAATAAGTGTGCTCGTACGCCATCTATCGACTTGCGGATGAAGTGCATGTCGAGCTGTGTGGTCGTTGTGTGTTTGGGTGTGTTGGGATTAGTCATATATAAATTAAAATGTAAAATACAGTGATATAGCGATCAAAATGAGCATTAAAATCTAAATTATACATGTATATTGCACCCGGGCACCCGGGGACGGGTCGAGAGTACAACTAAAATAATTATTACTAAGTAAATAAATGTTGAAAAAATTATATCTATGACTAGTTGATCTACGCGACTTCGTCCGCGTGTAGCTCCGCTCCTATTAGTCTTAGCGTGATGATATATAGCCTTCCTCGATAAATGGGCTATCTAACACTGAAAGAATTTTTCAAATCGGACCAGTAGTTCCTGAAATTAGCGCGTTCGAACAAACAAACTCTTCAGCTTTATATATTAGTATAACTTACTAAAAGCCCTTCGATTTTATTTTTATTTATAGTGTATTCTAAAAAAACTATTTCAACCCCTGAAGACATTTTCCTCTATCAAACATAAGCTCCTAGATCCAATCTTTCACCCATCCTTCAATGAAATCTCAAACATGTTTTATTAAAACCCCGTCTTATCCCGACTTTGAGAAGAAATTTAGCCGATAAGCTTCGTGAATTTAGAGGTCACGATGTCATAGCTTTTTTATCCTCTGACAGTATTGTGTATCTGTCTGTGTGTTCAGATTGTGTTACAATACTAATATTATCATGTTATAAGAACACCACTTTCTGATAAAGTCTGTGGAAGATTTCTGGTTATGTTTCAGATAAATAAGCTTCAGAAATTTTATCAGAAATCGGTGAAACTGGGTGTAAATCTTTTTGAATATATTTGTTATAGCGAAGCGTCTTATGTGAAAAACATTTAAATAATCGGATCGTTTATAAACGACTAGTTATAGTTTTTTAATCTTTATTTATTTGCTTAAACGAGTAAATAACTGAAACGGCTGGCCGCGCGGACTATACGACCGCATGTTAAACATATATGTCAACATAAACAATAACATATATGTCGGGGATTTTAAATGATGAGAAGGAAAGGGGGAGAAAGGAATATTGCTCTCTGTTTAAACCCAAGGTTAAACGCACAAACCTAACCTAACACGAGACGTGGATATTAGATTGTAAGGTACTCACGTGACCTTGATCGGACAGAACTACTAGCACTAACACTGCACTGCACAACACAATATTCAGAGACTACTTTATTTCTTGAGAGACCGCGCACGACATAAGACTTCAGTCAGACTGTCGATGGCATATAAAGGGTCGAGGGTCGAGACTGTCAAAACAACGGAAGAGACTACTACCCTTCTCCAACGCCATAGACGGCGATGACGATTCGATTTCCCGATACTATCCTTCTCCAACGCCATAGACGATCTCTCGATAACCTTTTACTATTCTCCGACATATACATATTTGTAATGTGCTCGCCAAGACCTTTTTTTTGATACCAAACACGTGATAATTAGCTCAGTTTATTTTTTTTCCAGGTTAGAATCTAAGGTTTAAATTCCGTCATAAAAAAATCATAAAATTTGTCACCCGCGCCATTATTACAAATATATTGACACCTCATTCATGAAAATTGGTTCAGTAGTTTAGGCGCCAGGGTGGAACATACAAACATACATATCTACATACATGGACTGCCAAAATCATAACCCTTACTTTTGGCTTCGCCGTAATCGGGTAAAAAAATCACAAATCGTTTAAGGTCTGACTGATTATATTTTTTAAATATTGACAATATGACCTGCGGTGGGTCGACCGCCAGTCAGAGCTCCGGTGGTCGGGCGCGTTATCCTAATTAAATATTAAAGCTTATATTTAGCTATTAGATACTATTTGGGATTTTTATTAGATACTTTACTGTTATGAAAAAAAATATTATTAACTGTATTGTTTATCATTCAATTAATAACTGGACCGTGAGTGTTGCGAATACGTAGAACTTTATGATCCAGATCCAAAATATACGGGAAGACCTTTCTAACTTTACGACTTCGTAAGCGGTTACATGTTCTTGTATTCTTTTGTTACAACACAACATTCAGTAATTAAATCTTTTTATAGTGTACCTCAGATGCTATCATAATAATTTCCTAATATATCTAAATAAATGTAATAAGCAATTGCATTAAAATTATTATGTTGAGAAATGATAGTCAATATTCAAATTATTCGCCTTAAACAAATAATTTAATTTATTCAATACTCTTTTATGGCACCGTTCAAGTATTACGTAACTATTAAAGGGTGCGGGCTTTGCTTTGCTCATTTTTGATGAGGTGCGCTATGCGATACGTTAGCGATAAAAAAAAAAGTGAAAACGTGAATATCCCTGCTCAGAATTTAGCTAGAATGCATGCATCAATGTTGGGCTCGGCTAACTTTTGCTGACATGGAGGGTGGGGAGGTTAACAACTTGTACGGCCCTTATTCTAACTCGAAAAACATTCGATTTACATTCTTCAAAGCTATTACAAAATTTTTTTTTTCAAAAAAATTTCTTATGAAACTTTTAATTAATTATCCGTTCTGAAGCAATTCTTAAGAAAGCTTTTATTTTGGGTAAAATGTTTGAATGTAATAGAATCGAAGTGTATAAAATCTAAAACTTAATCTTATACTTACCAATATATAAAGCTGAAGAGTTTTGTTTGAACGCGCTAATCTGAGAATCTATTGGTCCGATTTGAAGATTTCTTTCAGTGTTACATAGCCAATTTATCGTGGAAGGTTATAGGTTATATATCATCACGCTAAGACCAATAGGAGCGGAGCTACACACGGACAAAGCCGCGCGGGTCGACTTTAGAAGCTCTCGTGTAAGTTATCTTTACGTCTCATCTACCATTGTAAGCGTCGCTTGTAAACTTTTTAAACTAAACGTGTACCACATATCGTGTATTATGCGAAGGTACTGAAAGGGTTACATCGTATAATGTTATATAAGGGATCATAATATTACAAATATATTCTCTTTCAAAATGTTAGTCTAAAGTACACTATATTTATACGATAATAACTACCCGTTTAACTTTAAATGCTAATATTGTTTTGCGTGTTATTCTTTAATTAATATAACGTCTAGCGTCCCTGACCGTCGAAGTCAAAGTGGCGGTCCTTCTTATGCTTACATTTGTCAGTCTGTTGCAACGTATAAAGTATTGATTATTAAAACCAGAAAACACAGAAGTAAATACATTTTAATTAACAGTTTACTTTAATAAATTTATTTCATGAAATAAAACTAGAATAAATTGCAAAATATATCAAATATCATGTTATTTAAACGTAGCTCTAATTGGCTTACTGTTTGTATTTGTGGTATGTTTCACGTATCAGCAATATCATTTTCGATGACAAACTATTGGGTGAATTATAATCATGATCAGTTTCTATTTTAAGCGAATATTCAACATTAATTTGCATGTCAATATTGGTAATTATAAAGCGAATATTTTGTACATGACTATATAGTATAAAACAAAGTCGCTTCCCGATGTGTGATACATAGTGATTCAAGACGAAGGTTTATATGTATTAGAGGTTTCTAATGTGATGTCGTAAATAAACACATTTTTTGCGCTTACATTGCAATCGCTGGTTGAACCCTACGAGATAGATCAAAATAATGTACTACAGTATTGTACTTAAAAAGGTCTACAAAAAAGTCCGCGATGGTATATGTCTACCTCTTTGGGATAATCCACAATAACCATTTCTTATTTACGAAGCGATTACACAATACAGCATTAACCCTTATCCAATTAGGCACCTTAAATACATTGTGCATTTAAAATAGATCAATATGGCCCATTACAGCATGAAATTTAAATGAATGTTTTCTATTAAATACAAGTGTTAAATTGCACCCGAAGCCGGGACGGGTCAACTAATTTATCTATAAAATATATTGAATACACCTTTGAAACTATATCATGAATAATCCAATAAACTCAGTAACACTTTACGTGTGGATAATCTCCTAAGCTTTATTTACAAAATCCGCAGAGTTAAATGAACTATAAAATCAATGAATGTGTTTTATGAAATTATGTAAGAAACTAGGGTCCCGTCCCGGCTTCGCACGGGTGGATAATTTTTTTTTAACATTTTGGCTCCCGCATTCTGTCGCTCCTCTATCGCCGCGTTACTCGCTGCGCTGCGAGGCACGCCACACCGCGTCCGCGACCCGTCAGGGATTATTTTTTATTTATCTTGATATTTTTATTTCGTAATATCTTTTGACTGGAATGTCCGATTTTAATAATTCAAAAAGTATTTTACAGGTATTGAAACAGTCTTGAATACGAAATAATTTATTTGGATAAGGATTTATACAAAGTTATAGAAAACATGGTCTGATTTTGATTGGCATTTTTATCAACTTTTAAAATGTAAAAAAGTAGTTATAGTGACATAACTATAATAGTTGGACATATGGTCTCGCGGAGTTTTTTGTAGATATTGATACGTTCTATAATATTGTAGAACATTTCTTTGTTCTATCATCAATACTTTTTGCAGCGCATGCGATGAAAGATATTTTATGGCTAATTTTTTGACGTGACAACGTCTTATAAATTGGTTTGCCGGGTGACACTTCAAGAAACTGCGTTACGCTCCGCTCACGTTATGCGCTCACAATGAGAGCGAGTGAGAGGCACGCGTCCCTTCCACTCGGGCATGGTTAGCCCGCCTAAGAGCGAGAGAGACAGACATGTTTTAAATTGTTACTATTATTTCATCCTTCTTCCTACTATACGAATGAATATTCACATTAAAATTATTTTACCACTCAAAGTCGTTGTCACGTAAAACTTTCGCCCGTATACCGACTTTACAGGCAACCAATTTTTTTTTGCACCTTGGGTTGGTTTTAGTGAGATTTCCTGAGGATCTCTAATTTTTTCTTTTAATAAATATAGCCTATGTTACTCAGGGATAATGTAGCTTTCTAATGGTAAAATAATTTTTGAAATCGGTCCAGTAGTTTTTATGTTTATTCGCTACATACAAAAATACAAAAATATAAATCTTACTTCTTTATAATATTAGTATAGATAATACGGATACGGATGGTGAGGATAAAAAAGTAGTTAATTTAGTGCTGCTAAGTAGATCGACAGTGTATTACTAAATAGTTTTGTAAGTAACCACGGTTATACGGCTTTGTAGATTTGTTTTATAGAACACACGACCTGGACATTCTGGAAATTCCACAGTATTGTCTAACATGGTCAAAAAAAGAGTTAAATTTCGTGGCATTTGTCTTCACCTCCTATGACCAAAGATGGAATTAAAATTAATTGTTATTCTTGAAAAAAGATATTGCTAGGTTTACTAGGATTAATTACCATTAGAAAAGGATTACCTCTTGGTCTTGGAATAGAAGTTAAATTTGAAAGAACCCTTTCTTTCTCTCTAATAATAGTATGTATATATATATATATTGTTATACAATTATATATGTAAAGCTTTATGTAGGTATATATTTTTGTATGTAGTATATTTTAGTTATTATTACGTATAAAGCTGTTATTTATATTATCTTTTGTGCCTGCACC
The DNA here is from genome assembly GCA_905147385.1 of Limenitis camilla. Taxonomy (NCBI): domain Eukaryota; kingdom Metazoa; phylum Arthropoda; class Insecta; order Lepidoptera; family Nymphalidae; genus Limenitis; species Limenitis camilla. The sequence continues at coordinate 9,818,648 of LR990249.1, read as the reverse complement.
GCTTTTTCTAATAATCCTCTCCTATATCCAGGGGTTACTGGAAGAGATGTCTTCTAAGAGATAAGCAATCCTTTGTACAGTTGTTCTCATACCTACCAATTTTGTATATAGTTTAAGGTACAAGAATAATAAATAAATAAGTCTTCTCGAGCATTATCCAGCTTTGAGCCAAAAGACTCGCAGACGGCGCTCTTAGGGAGTATGTTGACGGAAGAGAGGAAGTGGAAAGCCGTGACTGCGTTTGCGAAGCCTTGGCCAGGATAAAGGAGGCTACAGAGCTCGGTAGAGTAGACGATCCTTCTTTGGACCTATATTGCGCAGGAGAATAGATCGCCGAATGGGTAGAAAGCTTGGCACCCCAAGCAGGTAGATCTCGCAAAATGAGATCAAAGTTAAAGAGCTCATAGGGAGGAAAGACATCTTCCAGGCATAGTAGACCTTTTGTTTCGATGTAAACGTATCAATTAATTATATTATTTCACCCTATTAATTAATTATGTCGTTACAATTTACAATTGAACAACATTATGAAACATACAAATATTGTTAAGTAGTTAAGTACACTATTGGGAATTTAATTCTGTATGGCTTTGTAAATCAAGCCTATAATGAAGTAAAATTTGTGTAAATTTTTCAATGTATTCTAGTTTAATTATTTGAAGTACCTGTGCAACCGAGTGTTGCTCGTACTGTAAAAATACACAGACACAATAATACTTGTATAAATAACTGTATATTTCTGTACAATCTGTTTCGATTGAACAATGCATCGGTTATTGCAATTTGTCACTTGAACGAAAAGCGTCATATTTATCGTAGTTCATTAATCGCGAGATAAGAGCAAGAGCAAATATAAGAGCAATAAAGTGCATCTGAATTCTGGTACTGTAAAAAACAAAAATAATATTTCGTCAATATAATAGCAAGTAATTAGGAAAACTCGAAATATTTTAAATCATTCTATATTATTCGTGAGGGAACGGTTATTACGATTACGATTCCTCTCCGCTGTGAGAGTATCTCGTAAGAGACTAGTAACCTAGCACCCCCATCTTTTTTAATTTTTTTTTACAGGTTACTGTACTGAGTATGGATCAAATACTACTAGTATTCCTTTTACCCCTCCTAGTAAGCTAATAAATAGCTTGTGTCAGGAGTGGGCTAAGTCAGTAGTCCAATGTCCAGGATTTGAACCCACGACTTGTTGGTCGTGAATCCAACGCCTGAACCACTGAGCTGAACTGACGCGTGTCGTCATTGGTGGTAAGAGATCCTCCTCGAGCTCCCCGACTGGCTTGTGACCATAAACATGCAAATCCGACCGCCAAGTGTCATTGACGCGTTCCGGTCAAGTCACATCTGGGCCAGATCTACCCCTCCGACTGCCATCCCATTAGTGCCGCGGTTCCAGTGAAACCGTAACATTCTTCTCTTCGCCCTCCCTCCTCACTAAATCTTCGAGGCAGCAACGCATCGCTCAGGAGATCCGCAAAACAAGAGATACTTTCTTGTGGTTACTTTCCATCAGGTGGACCGTCTGCTCGTTTGACCCCTATCTGTCATTAAAAAAAAATCGTTAACTTGAGACTACAACTATGGTTATTGTTGATTGTAAGCTTTATTTTCCACCACATTTTTCCTATCATGTATTTAGATCTTGGTTTTAATTCGTTTATGTATTTGTATCGCTTCTTTAATATTTAAAAAAAAACAGTTTATCTTAAAAGTAAAGTTAATGTGAAATCACAACCACATTTGAAAGTGCAGACTTATTTAATTAAAATACAAGTAAAAGTAAGAAATGCAAAAACCTGTCCCTGGAATCAGGTTTGTGTTTCATGTACAAATGTGTCCTGCAGCTTTCTTTTTTTCTGTGACGTATTTAGCATATTAACGCCTCTTTATTGCTTTTTTCAAAGCAATTGACCAGAATATATTACGGAGGTCGACATAACCAGAAATGTGCCATTAAAACGAATAGCGCCAGTAACAAGGAAGGGCCTATATTCGCATAAGAGAACTCTTTCCGGCTGTTTAACCCGAGGTTATATGAGTTTTGGGCTTATTGTTGTGATATGTCTGTATTGTTCACGCTTCGCTGAATGAAAAGCTCTTCGGGAGGGAAAGTATACTTTGTTTTGTTATTAAATAGCTGTTTATTTTAAGGGCTCCCCGTCATTTTTTTACAAATTAGGTAGTAAAAACAGAATAAAATAAATATTTAAAGGGGGCTCTCATAAAATAAACGTTGTTTTAACACGTTATTTTGCCAAATATTGAGCGTATTTATGCGTGCGCGAGTCCGACTCGCACTTGTCCGGTTTTATGTTTTACATATGTCGCAAAGTTGGCTTTTGGTTCATGTTTGTACTCGTTTGTTTCAATGTGACATTATTTATTGTAAGGACTCTCTCGGACGAAGAAGGTTCGGCAGATACAACTTTATTTGTTTTATGTTAGGCAATTAAGTAAAAGTGATAATTTTCGTAGAGACGACGGCCATTGACGCCATACTGTACGTGAACTTCAATTATTCGCGTAGTTCTTATAAGTGACAAACGATGATACTATTTGTTTGTAGGTATACAATGTGTTAATAATAAACAAATATTTCAAATCTTTCTTAAAATCAAAACCGTCCTAAGATAATCCAGACAGTCAGTTAGTCTGTCTAGAAAAATAGAAAAACTTTTATAAAACTATAAAAGAAAAGAATTGCATTCCATTTGGTTTTTCGACACGTTTTGGCATTCAATGACTTGATGCTGAAAAATGTGCACTATTTCCTCAATAAAATATAATAAACACATTTAAACGTTCTTACGACGTTGTATTATTATTATTACTTTATCACACTCGACTGAGTAAAAAATGCTTGTTACTGCTTGCCCCTGTTACTTCTAACCCCCCGTTCCGCCCTCTACTAGACAAGAGAATGCTTTAAACAGGGATGTTATTAACAAAGTAGTATTGCTAGAAAGTAACTTAACCCTTAACTCGAAAGTAACGTAACCTTGTCTACTCCTAACACAAGCATTTTAACTTATTTGGAGGGGTAAAGGGAATACTAGTAGTATATGATCCATACTGCTAGTAATCTTTTTTTCTTTTTAAAAAAAAAGGTACATCAAAATACAGTGTCAACTGTGTAGCGTCATCCGATATAACAAACTGCCTAACTATGTCTGGAACTATTTACAATCAGCAGCGCTATAATAAAAGTGTCGTGAGAACGTGCAGTAATATGTAAAAAGAATTTTCAAATAGTACTAGGCATTAACGACCTACGACAACTTTTGTGGAGTCGCCAAATGGCGCCGTTTGCGGGTTGACGATGGATTAATAGTTAATCGTTGCATATACAAATGTTTTTATTTACTTTAGGCTTGTATTTATTAAATAACCTTTTTAAATGTGATTTCTTCGCTTTAATACTAATTTTACTGCTTTTGTAAAACAATGAGTTTTACGTATAATCAAGTACATATCGATTATTGAATAATCGAATCGTCATCACCAGCTATGACGCTGGAGTAGAGCGATAGTCACTCCCGTCATTTTGACAGTGTCGACTCTTTATATGCTCTCGACAGTCTGACTGTAGTGTTAGTCTTGCACAGCCTCTCAAGGAGTGCAGTAGTCTCTGGATAGTGTTAGTGCTGGGAGTGCTGAGAGTGTTCTTTCAGTATTCCCCTCTCCTCCTTCCTTCTCATCATAAATCTCCGAGATATATGTATATGAGCTACGCCACAATTAAACTTTAAAAATAATAATTACATGCACTCGTGACTGGAAGCGGAGCAATGCTAGGCGCTTCAGACCCAGAAATCGACCTCGTCATCTAGCATATAACTAACCCAATAACTATATCAAAGGCTTACATAAGTCACTCTTCTCAATAGGCCAAATTACACTTCATTATGAAAGTTCAATACTCACTCCACGAAATTACTCGTCAAACTTTCGCTGAACTGCCGAGAAAGGACTTACAAGCTGTCGATCTGATCTGGCTGTTTTGATAACAAAACAATGGAAACTACTATATAGTTATACATTAAGTAAAAACCACATTATAATTAGTGAGGCGAAGTTACAAACTACACTAATATATAGAATTATATGTTTCAACTAAGTTGTTGCAGGCAGTAAAAGTAATTTTCAAATACTCATTGGGGGTAATAACGACCGATGAGAGCATCTGTGCTAGCGCCAAACGACCACTGCGCTTGACGACGTATATAACTTGTTATACGTATATTTTAACTGCTGGTATAATATATTTACTTTTTTTTTAAATATTAAAGATCGTGCGTATAAAGGTTTTAGCTCTTCTACCGCTCAAAGGTAACTGGCTGAGAAAGTCTCCACGAACCTTTTAACTGCTGTCTTTGATTCCATATTTTGTAGTAAGTAATGGTATTTATTGTTATCGTCTATTTTACGTATCGTTATGAATCTTTTGACACTGACCCCAAAATTTTGACCTCTATTTTTGGTGAACTGTAACTTAGCGTTTAGCGTTCTGTTAAAATTGTTAAAATCAATACATAGAATAATTTTTTTTGGTTGTCTAATTCTTTAACTTATTGAAGTGAAGACTTCTTTAGCGACGTTTTGCACTTGGGATGGGTAAAAAATGTTAACTCGCGTCAGGACACGAGACCTGATCGAAAATTCGTAAGACGACGCTTGCACGCTTAATTGGTAGCACGTTTCATACAAAACTGAATTTAAATTTGTGTACGATAGCGCTATAGATGACGATGAAAATTGTATTTAACCACATAAATGATAGTACTTTGATACTAATAAAGCAATTCCCTATCCATTCCAAAATATTCAAAAATGCACAACGTTCATGTTCAAGTTTTCACTTCTGCCGGCACTCCCCAGTGCAACCCGTTTTTTTTATTGTAGTTATCTCTTGAATTAATTACAACCCATAATAATTACAACCCAAAATAATTGCATAAAGTGTACCTTGTACAACTACAGATTAATGACCTTAATATTTTTGTTCCGGATTAAGTGATTTGTAATTACAGATGTTAGTTCATTGATTCAGATACCCAATAGATGACACCGTGTTGAAATTTCAAACATTCGTAATATTGTTTCTTTGCGTATTACCCTTGCAAAGCCAGGGCGGGTTAGTATAATTATGGGTCTAATTTACATTATTAAAATAACTAATTCATATATTGTAGTAGTAAATTCATTAAGATAATAACGTCCCACACAAATGTGCGCGTTAATGCCAAACGACCGTTGCGGGTGCGGGTTGACGACGTAAATATTGCCTACAATTAGAATTTGTTCCTGACTTTATTTTGAACAATTTACAAGTTGTAGTTAATTATTTTATAACATGGCAGCATAACCATTTTACAGAGTTATTAATATAAATATTGTTTTAAAATATTTTTCGCTATCTAAAGTCTTATCAAAAAGCGCGAAGTTCAAAACGAAGGACAGATTGGATTTTCGAACTATTGTCTGTATAGGTGCTAACACTGTTCAGACATTATTTATTATATAATAGCTAGGTACTGCGTACTCTATAGATCCTCAAGGGAAAACTGTATCCAGGAACCGGAAACACATACAATACTCTAAGGACAGAATTAAATCATCAGACAAAATTATCATCTAATGATAGCAATCTATTGCTTTAATAATCAAGAGCGTCGAAGACGAAGAAATATCTTAAGGGGGGGACAAGTCCATATAAAGATGAGCGAATTTATTCAAATTCTGCCGTTTACCCCCTACATGATAATATAATCTAATTATCACAATTTTATTACTGTGTAGTTTTACAATCATTCATTTGGTATTTTGGATATGATCTGATGATGTAATCAAGAGGTGGATAGAGGAACTCTTCAGTGGCTACTAGTAAACCCCCTTACGTTAGAGATCATAGGATTCGTTTATTACATCAGGAGTCGAGGGTCTCTAAAGATGGAGCTAGTAGGGTGATAGTGAACCTTTTCAATGGCAAATTAATTCAATTATTTTGCTTGATAATAGATTTCACACTTGCGAATTTATGAACACAAATGTCATAATGAAATACTTGCTACCTCGTTAAGACTGCTATCAGTAATTTACCCTCATTTCACAGCAAAATACGGCATATTTCTTTTACTAGAATTTCACGGCGGAATATTTTTTTTTTATTTCATCTGGAATGTTTGTAATTACGCGAGTGTTTATATTATTTCTGTATTTGTTGTTATTTTTATTATGAATAAGTTAATATTGAGTAATTTAGTCTTTTTCCTTTGTTAACCGACTTTAAAAAGGAGGGGGTTCTCAATTCGATTGGTATTTTTTGATAAACTATAGGAGGAAGTAATTTGCAATTAATTAATATTTCAAATACAATCGCAATGCCTAGAGTTAATGAGTGTCTTGTTAGTATCACTGTTTATAAAGTAGTAGTAGTGGGTATATCATTTTATTTTATTTCGAGTATACCGACGTGAAGACATTATATAACCTTTAGTGTGATAGATTAGTCTCAGTCTCTCTGGTGTTTTCGTGCAGTGAACATGGAAGTTAGTGTTATAGTGTCGTGGTTAAGGTTACCCTTCTCGAGGTCCACGTGAGTTTACTTTATTATCTATTGTCGTTAGCGAGGTCGAGTGGTGGAGGTGAGAGTTAATATATTATGAAAGAGCTCTTTAAGCCTGCTCCTGGGTCTCAAGTCCCAGGCACCGCTCGCCTCAGTCTAAATTGCATGTGTATACGTATTGCTGTACAGTAATGGGTATCATATATCTTTCGTCTAGGATAGCAGTCTTTAATAACGTAATATCATGTCGTAGATTTTTGAAATGACAATAATAAAAACCTAATTATTAAGACAAAATCAAATCCTCATCTAAAGCGATTTTTTTTTCAGAGTTATTAGATCAAATCAGTATATTAATGTCTTTTCGAGGATTTGGATTTTGTAAACAGATAATTTACATTAAATCCGCCGTTTACCTTGAGAGAGTATTGGCTTTAGAGGGAAGTTACCCTGGTAACGGAAATATAACAGTAACTATACCGAAATAGGCTTTCGAAAAAACTCCCGAAATGTGTGACTTTTTTATCCTTAAAAAGACTTATTCATGTTTATTTATGGATATGGATTTTAATGCTTTTATTAGTACAATTAATTTCTAAATGCAGTCTGACATGTAATTTCATAAAAAAATATAAAATACGTGAAATCCCTGATCGAGGGTCATTTAAGTAGTAAAGTTAAGGTTGGTGGGTGAGGCTCTTAATTTTGTAAAATATCTATGTAAAAAATCTACACATGGGTTATAAGTATCAGGAATCCACTATAGATTCTATTTATTAAATCATCACTAAACAAGTAAAATCGAGGAAAATAGCGTATACTAAATATGTAGTAATAAACATATTCCAAGCGTCGTGTCGCTGTCGCTGTAAAGCTTCCATTTAGAAATGGCTTGTCCTTATTCTAGGACAAACACGAGTTTTTACTTCATATTTCGCAGCTGTTTTGCATAGTGGCTCTTTTCATACGTACTGATATTTGCTTCGCTTTACCACTTACATTTTTGTACATTAATGTTTTACTATATTTTATACTAGCTTTTACCCGCAACTTCGTTTCCGATAGTTTGAGGTAGTTATATTAGCCTACAGTAGATCGCCTGTAGACATATTTAATAATTTTTTGACGTAGTCATACTAACTTTGTACCCCCGTTTTACCCCGTTATGGGGTGAATTTTCAAAAATCCTTTCTTAATGCTACCCTACGTTATAAAAGTGACCCCTGTGCAAAATTTCAAGTTTCTAACCCTTATAGTATAGGCCCTGCGTTGATATGTCGGTCATTAAGTCAGCTTCTCCTTTTATATATATAGATATTTTCATGATACTTTAAAAAACAATTTCTTGTTGTCACTGAATCAGCCCAATTGTCGACAACGACGCCACTTAGTATTGAGGCTCTTAATTTGTGTCCTATTAATATTAAAATTGGGTATTTTCTCTAGCTATCATTTCGTTATCATTGTAAACAGAATAATTGTTAGTAATTTGTCCTTTTATCAAATAATGTGTTTTGTAAAATTTAGATTTAAATTACTAAAAAACTGCTTCACGTTTCTCTGGCTATCTCGTTATTGGGTTTATCGTAACTAAAAAAAATGTATGTATAACTATTAAACTTCTGACGTTTGAATACTATTTCTGTACTTATAAAACGTATGTAGAAAAATTATCTCATTTTCACAGCCATATACAATTCACTTGAAAAAATAAAACAAACGAAGCAAATTCCTTTTTACACGAAGGTTCTGTATACACATAAATCTAATTGCGTTATGTACAAGTGAGAATTGGGTGCGTTAAAATTTTTCCCTTTTTTATTTATACTTCAGTAACGAGTCGCGTACGTTTAGTCGTTTTCTTTTTTGGGACGAAATGTCCCTAAAAAGTTTAATTTATTTTATTTCAAACACTTTGTTAATTAGTATCATATATATCTCGGATATTTTATGATGAAAGGGAGGAGGAAGAGATCACAACACTCGCCTCATTGCTCAGGCTCTCTGTTTAAACCCAAGGTAACACAATACGTGGCAATTACATTGTAAAGTACTCACGTGACCTTAATTGCACAGCACTAACACTATCCAGGGACTATTTCACTCCTTGAGAGACCGCACACGACTAAGACTACAGTCAATATCGTTAAATATTTTCCGACATATATGTCGGGGATTTTAAATGATGAAAAGGAGATGAAAGAAGGAAGATGGGGAATATTGGAAAACACTAATATGGGGGATGTTATTTATCGGACTATTGGGTAAACGCGACGTAGTTACTTCTACTGAACCGATAAATAATCAAATATGATCTCTAATAATTACGAGAGAAACCTAAGTAGTGCCTTGGAGTTGTGACCAAGGTGTAGGCTTAAGGAATTCTTTTATTCGATAGAGACACTCACCTCCACTGCCAGGCTCTCTGTTTAAACCCAAGGTTAAACGCACACAAACCTAACCTAACACGATACGTGGAGACTAGATTGTAAGGTACTGTGACCTTGATCGGACAGAACTCCTAGCACTAACACTGCACTGCACAACACAACACTATTCAGAAACTACTTCACTTCTTGAGAGGCTGCGCACGACTAAGACTTCAGTCAGACTGTCGATGGCATATAAATGGTCGGCGGTCGAGACTGTCAAAACAACAAATATATCTCGGAGAATAGTAAAAAAATATCGATTAATCGAATCGTCATCGCTGTCTATGGCGTTGGACTAGGGTAGCAGTCACTTCCGTTGTTTTGACAGGCTCGACTCTTTATATGTCCTCGACAGTCTGACTGTATTCTTAGTCTTGCGCGGTCTCTTTAGGAGTGAAGTAGTCTCTAGACAGTGTTAATGAGTGTTAAGTGCAGAGCAATGTTATTACTGGGAGTGCTGTACGATTAAGGTCAATGTACCTTACAATGTAATTGCCACGTGGCAACTAATTGCCACAACGTTATGTTAGGGTAGGTTTATGTTAGATATTATATGTCGGAACTAAACACACGTCCGATAACTACCACTGCACGAACACAAGTGCCAGGGTATTGCTGTTTTCATTGCTCATTTGAAAATACCCGCGTGATAAACAAACCCACAATCACAGTTACCGTTATAATATAATTTTATGTTATAATTCAAAGTTCGTTTGTATAAATTTTCATTAAGAACAGTTCAACCCCAATGTACGTCTTAGAAACTTTGAGCTCAATTGAAACTTGACAAAATTATTTATACAAAATTAAGAGCTATTGTGTACTGAGATGAAGAGTTGACTCGAAGATTCTGTTCATTCATACAAATGTAGTTTTTTTTATTTTTATTTTATGTTATGAGTTGTTTATGAGTTATTCATCTGATTCCGGCAGTGAAGGAATTAATATAATTGATGAATGGTACCTGATACTGATTCCCTAAATTGCCTTAATTAATCCCTAGGGGTCGCCTCGACTTCTATTTGAAAAATCAAAAGAATCAGAGTTCTGTTAGCAACACTGTTTATATAGTACTAGTAGCGGGTAGATCATTTTATATTATTCCAAGTATACCGACGTGTAGACATTATATAACCTTTAGTGCGATAGATTAGTGTGAGTCTCTCTGGTGTTTTCTGTCAGTGAACATGGAAGATAGTGTTATAGTGTCGTGATTAAGGTTACCCTTCTCGAGGTCCATGTAAGTTTACTTTATTATCTATTGTCATTAGCGAGGTCGAGTGGTGGAGGTGAGAGTTAATATATTATGAAAGAGCTCTTTAAGCCTGCTCCTGGGTCTCAAGTCCCAGGCACCGCTCGCCTCAGTCTAAATTGCATGTGTATACGTGTTGCTGTACAGTAATGGGTATCATATCTCTCTTATATTCATAGCAGTTCCGTTTAATTTTTGTTGAATTTCTATTAATTTACTTTTTACCATTATAAGCAACATAACCATTTCTTTTTTTAAAGAAATCCGGCCAAGTGCGAGTCGGACTTGCGTACTAAGGGTTCCGTACCAATATTTGGGAACAAAATCACGTTTGTTGTATGGGAGAGCCCCTATAAAATATTTATTTTACTCTGTTCTTAATATTTGTTATTATAAGAGCAACAGGAATACAATGAACAGTTGTAAAAATTTCAACTGTCTAGCTATCACGGTTCTTGAGATACAGCCTGGTGATAGACAAACGGAGGGATGGACAGCGGAGTCTTAGTAATTGAGTCCCCTTTTTACCCTAAAAACGAGGCAAACGAGTATTCAGGATTTACTTTATATTCAAAGTTTAATTTATGTTGCTAACCTAACCTAACGTTATGGTAAAAATCACGGTCATGCAAAGTCAAAGGATACCGGTTTTTAGTTTCTTCCTTATTTTAACATAATAGGATACGGGAATCCCATTGTGTACGGGGGCACTACGAATACCAAACACCCAAAAGGTTTCGAGAATTTAAATTTAAAATTCTTACAAAAGTTAAATGCACTGTTGCCGTAAGCTCTGGCGTTCTGCTGGCGAATAAAGTCGAAGAATAATGTCATGTTTTGTTGTAATCTTTATGTAATGGAGATACTAAAATGTGCTTTATAATATGATGTATAAGGCTTAAATTCGTTTAGATGGTTGATTTGTCGAGGTTGGGCCAACATACACCAACTGATACAAATAAGAGTTTATCTGTTTGTTATTTTCCACAAATACGTCGTAGATATTGTTATTAAACTAAAATGTAGTATTAAACTAAAATTTTATAATATTTAACTTGTATGTATGCTGTGTCCCAAATTTTGATCTTCTTCTTCTTTTTCTATATGTTTGTTTGAACATTTATAACTCGAGAACGGCTGAACCAATTCTCATGGTTTATGATTTGTTGTATTTTTCTCCGTCCCAGCAGAATAACTATTTTCCCATACAAAATGTTAATGGGTTTCGTATTTCTTTTGTATTATTATTTCAATAAGTTCAGTTAACCTGTAACACGACATTCATTAAAGGTTAGGCTGGACCGATTTTGACGGGACTTTCAGTGGCACATAGGTGATGTAACAGGGAATAACATTGGCTACTTAACATCTCGCTACGACCCATAGGAGCGGAGCAACACGCGAACGAAGTAGCGCGGGTCGGCTAGTTTGATATATAAAGGATTCTTTCCCTCCTTTTGTATTCCCTACGAAAGTGGGAGTACTGAATAATGTACAGAACCTCAATAAAGGATCGCATAATAATCGTTTTAATGTCAAAAATATATAAATTTGTAATTTGTACATACATACTCGTATGTACGTACATACTCTTCCTATTTCACCGCAATGAAACAAAAAAAGGTCTGCACATTTGTCTAATCTAGATTCTAGAAGGATCTGGGGGACTTGAAACTCGTATTTCTGTTATCATATTACTTTGCTTTAGTCCGTAATCAAATAAAATTGGCCAATGTCAATATTGGCGTAGACGTTGGCCCAATACGTTAACATGCGATAATAAGATATCTCTACTAGACAAAGGGAAATGAACCTTATAACAATGTAATAGAGTTGATATTTTATTATAGTAATATTTACTATTGATATAGGGCTCTAGTCGGGCGAGAAATTCAAATAAGGTACGGTTTAAAGAGTTTTAAGGTAAATCTTCTTACTGTGCTATATTTTCTTTGATAATAAAAGTTTAAAGTTTGCTATCGTTCGGATGTACTAACACTTTGAGTGTTTGTGTTAAAGGTTGGGTTGAAAATTTGCTTAAAAATAGGATAGCAATCTGATTATCCTATTTAATGCGATGCGGTTTAGAATACTATTTACTTCTGCCGCTGAGAGTGATAGTGGATGGTAGGGGATCAGTTCCCCGACTGGCTTACGACCATAAGCATGCGAATCAGAGTGTCATTGACGCGTTCCGATCGAGCCACGTGTAGGCCAGAATTACCCATACTGTTAATGCCGCGAATCTAATGAACTCTGGTGTTCTTGTTCAGGGTCCACTGAAACCCTACAATTCTTCTCTTTATTCCCCTTTCTCACTATCTTCGAGGTGGCAACGTTTAGATAAAAAGAGTGTATTTTTCCGTTCGCTCGTTTGCCCCTAAACTACAAAAAAAAAACTCATAAATTTCGTTCCCTATGTATTTTTTTAAAATATTTTTAGTGGCACAAAGATTCTTATGAAGAGAAAAAATCCTGATATTGTTCAAATTCGGTGTAAGTTTCTTATGGGGGTCACTTTATTATGAACTATAAGAATTAGAGTTTTATTGGAGAGAAATAGTGTGAGTGAGTCAGTTGGTAAGTGAATATACGTAGATGAGTAATATTCTTCTGAAAAGATTTTTGATCATTTTTACTTAGTGAAGCAATGACAAGTCAACTAGTATCAATCCATAAGCGTTAACTTTTGCAAATATTAAAACTTGCTTATTAAGTCAGTTAAACCACTCTAAAGTCGAGGATTTTATAACCCTCTTTTGCTAAGGGTGAGAAATGATTTTAAAACCTTTTCTGAATAGCAAAGTCCACAAGAGAATGTTGATTAGTTCATTTGAATGCGTTTAGCTCGCTATCAAATGATAATATTACAATTTGAATACGGCTCGTATACGAGCGTTATGGGAGGTATAAATTGCTTAGGTACTGGGGAAATTGATTATACGAGTACAATAATAGAGTAGACCTAGAAAGACAAACTAATTTGTTTATATGTGACACGAAATTGGTAAAGAATGGGACTCAATTTCTTTAGCAATTTCGGTTTCATTATCAAATTCGCTTTAGCAATAGAGTTTAAATAGGTCTAGTTATCTTTTTTTGGTTTGAAAATTTTATATCCTCTCTGTTTAGCTCATAAATTCAATTTAAATTTTATTTTAATAACTCTATCACGACGTAGTATAAAACAAAGTCGCGTCCTGCTGTCTGTCGGTATGTATGTATGCTTAAATCTTTAAAACTACGCAACGGATTTTGATGCGGTTTGTTTTAAAAAATAGAGTGTTTCAAGACGAAAGTTTATATGTATAATACATGCATAATACAGTAGAGAAACACTGATAATTTTAGAGGTTTCTAATGTGATGTCATAAAAAAAACACATTTTTTTGCGCTTACACTGCAAACGCTGGCTGAACCCTTCGAGATAAAATAATGTACTACAGTATTGTACATCTTAAAAAGGTCTACAAAAAAGTTCGCGACATATACCAGTCTATCTCTTAGGGATAACCCACAATAATCATTTTTTATCCTTTACTTTTTACGAGAAATAATGGCTTATTTACGAAGCGATTTTAAGCAATTACAGCATATATACTAATACAATTAAGTACCTTAAATACATTGTACATTTAATATAGATCAATATGGCCCTTTACAGCATGAAATTTAAATGAATATTTTGGAACATATTACAGATTTAAAATGCAGGGACATAGCGGTTACGGCTAGATACACGTGTTAAATTGCAGCCGGGTAAACCCGGGGGGTCGATTAGTTTCAGATAAAAAGAAGTGTAGTGCCTGGAACTCTACCCAAGTGTTAGTTCCTAATATTTGGCTACAATGTTACTAGTATCTAACTAAACTAACTATTAGTTAACTATAACCGTGCTTAATTAGGGGTATTCCTAAATTAAACTAATAGAAACTACTGGCTTAATAAAAATATTCCTGAGACTATCAGGTATAGGTGTAGTTCTCATATTAAGCAATAACATACAAATAACTGAACAGGTTTAAAAACGTCTTCTACTGCTCAACTTAATCTCGATATCGCATATAATTAAAATAATAAAGCACATTACTCATGTGCTCATCGATAATGGAGGCCTCAAACCACGCCATCTAACAACACTACACTATTAGTCTCACCACTTTAATGTGTACCGCGCCGTCACTTGACCGACTAGCTCAATTCTATCGGAACACAGGTTATATCGTCGACACGTATACTCGAAATAATATAAAAGGAACTACCTGTAAATACTAAGTTATCAACTGTGTTGCCAACTATACTTCGATCTAAATCTATTCCTAACTTTAAGAAATTAACTTCTAAAGGTCACGTACCCTTAATAAGTTACGAACAGTTTTATAAGTCACAAATAAGATATTCAGCTTTCGTTCCCGACTAGATTTGCTCCAAATTAGATTACACTCTGAATAACATTTACCGTTTTCATAGCTATTGGTTTTCCAAGTTATACGCTTTTAACGAATTTTCATACCCAATTAGGTTTATTAACTACATCGAGTTCTTGAAAGTTAACGTGTATAGTAACCTCCATTCCTTTTCGCCATATGTACAAGTGCTTGTGATTTTGATTGCTGTTGATTCCTATAAATTTATTTTAAGTTTGACAAGTGATTTCATTGTCATTTTGTGTGGCGGTGACAAGACCTTCCTTGTTAAGAATTGCGACAATCGTTTTATTATATGGCAGAATCGAGTAGTGGATGGTGCGAGTAACGATTGTCCAAAATTCTATGTCAACCAATTTCTGGGTTACGTTGCAGTTACTTCTCGGATTTCCATTTAAAATGCAACGTTATGATTATATTATACGTATTATTGTTCTTGGGCGCTACGATGGACAGACATACTGTCGGTGTGTCGTTGTCAAGGGAAAAAATACAATCTGTATAATGTTTATTAACATTAAACCTGTTTCATTGTTATAAAGGAAAAAACAATTCTAATTTTTATTTTATCTCAACAATAAGCGGATCGATATTTGAAGGTAATGGAACATTTCTACTTCTGACTGCTGCCTTTTCTCCCATTCCATTAATGGTGCGGTTCCGACGGACCGCTGAAAACCATAGCCATTCATCAACCACGCCACACTCTATTTTCAAGGTAGCAACGCATCGACAATACAAGACACACTCTCTTGTGTTGTCGATGTCCATGGGGGCTACAGGTCGATATTTGAAGGTCTACTTCTAACTTCTGCCTTTTCTCCCATCCCATAAATGGTGCGGTTCGGACGGACCGCTCAAACCATAGACAGTCATCAACCACTCCACACTTTGTTTTCAAGGTAGCAACGCATCGACAATACAAGACACACTCACTTGTGTTGTCGATGTCCATGGGGGCTACAGGTCGATATTTGAAGGTCTACTTCTAACTTCTGCCGTTTCTCCCATCCCATAAATGGTGCGGTTCGGACGGACCGCTCAAACCATAGACAGTCATCAACCACTCCACACTTTGTTTTCAAGGTAGCAACGCATCGACAATACAAGACACACTCTCTTGTGTTGTCGATGTCCATGGGGGCTACAGGTCGATATTTGAAGGTCTACTTCTAACTTCTGCCTTTTCTCCCATCCCATAAAGGGTGCGGTTCGGACGGACCGCTCAAACCATAGCCAGTCATCAACCACTCCACACTTTGTTTTCAAGGTAGCAACGCATCGACAATACAAGACACACTCACTTGTGTTGTCGATGTCCATGGGGGCTACAGGTCGATATTTGAAGGTCTACTTCTAACTTCTGCCGTTTCTCCCATCCCATAAATGGTGCGGTTCGGACGGACCGCTCAAACCATAGACAGTCATCAACCACTCCACACTTTGTTTTCAAGGTAGCAACGCATCGACAATACAAGACACACTCTCTTGTGTTGTCGATGTCCATGGGGGCTACAGGTCGATATTTGAAGGTCTACTTCTAACTTCTGCCTTTTCTCCCATCCCATAAAGGGTGCGGTTCGGACGGACCGCTCAAACCATAGCCAGTCATCAACCACTCCACACTTTGTTTTTAAGGTAGCAACGCATCGACAATACAAGAGACATTCTGAGTTGTTAGCCACTTACCATCAGCTGGACTGTCTGCTCCTTTGCATCGTATCTGTCATAAAAATAGACAAAGCAAAAACATAGTAGCCAGTACAATGTAATATGTGTATAATATTAATCATATCATATCTATATCGCACTATGGCGAATATGTTCTATAAACTCGTAAGCAAACACATCCACGAAGACAAAAGGCCTAAATCGGTTGAGTGGTTTTTGCGTGATTACCGAACAAACAGATCGTTACACGTTGCTGGAGGATTACTGCTGTAATTACACTGGCTTATTCATAGCGTTGTCTACTTACACGTCTGTCTGTTGTGTTGGTTCAATGAGGTGTACCTTATGATAGGTGCTTGTGTTTACTGTGTCCTTGAGGAATTATGTATGTCACTCATAGATTTCAATGCTTGATACATTTAAGCATCCTTCTAGACATAATAATAGAAATAATATAGAATACAAATACTGTAAGTTAAGCAAGATACAAACTTTACAATGAAAGCTAAATGAATAGCGTTAATGTATGTTGTCGTTTAGTATTGTCAAACATATAGTCATTAAACTTTTTTTGGGAATCGTTCAAAGACTATTTTACACGCTTTATATTAGCTTCACTTGTATGTCAGTATGTAACTCTCCGTGGGTAATTTGCGCGCCTGCGGCCTTCCTTGGTTCTGGTAGCCGTTTCTCAAGCGTGATTTTTTTTAGTTTAAAAAAAAACTAAAAAAAATCACGCTTTTATAAATAAATCAAACTAAAAAGTAAAAAATAAATAATAGTTTAAAAAAACTAAAAACACGCTTTTTATTATAGAAAACCAAACTAAAAAATAGAAAATAAATTTTAATAAATTTAAAATAAGAATAGTGTTAAAAATTTCAATAAATATAAATTAATAATAGTGTAAATAAAAAAAATGTATTTTATTTAAAAAAAAGCGTGGGGTGCTTTTTAAGATATTATCAAAATGATAATCACTCTACTCATATCTGTCAATAAAATATTTATAACTATTGACACCATGCACCCCACGCGTGAAAATAGAGTGTGGCGTGGTTGATGAATGGCTATGGTTTTCAGCGGTCCGTCGGAACCGCACCATTAATGGAATGGGAGAAAAGGCAGCAGTCAGAAGTAGAAATGTTCCATTACCTTCAAATATCGATCCGCTTATTGTTGAGATAAAATAAAAATTAGAATTGTTTTTTCCTTTATAACAATGAAACAGGTTTAATGTTAATAAACATTATACAGATTGTATTTTTTCCCTTGACAACGACACACCGACAGTATGTCTGTCCATCGTAGCGCCCAAGAACAATAATACGTATAATATGATGTGACATACATAATTCCTCAAGGACACAGTAAACACAAGCACCTATCATAAGGTACACCTCATTGAACCAACACAACAGACAGACGTGTAAGTAGACAACGCTATGAATAAGCCAGTGTAATTACAGCAGTAATCCTCCAGCAACGTGTAACGATCTGTTTGTTCGGTAATCACGCAAAAACCACTCAACCGATTTAGGCCTTTTGTCTTCGTGGATGTGTTTGCTTACGAGTTTATAGAACATATTCGCCATAGTGCGATATAGATATGATATGATTAATATTATACACATATTACATTGTACTGGCTACTATGTTTTTGCTTTGTCTATTTTTATGACAGATACGATGCAAAGGAGCAGACAGTCCAGCTGATGGTAAGTGGCTAACAACTCAGAATGTCTCTTGTATTGTCGATGCGTTGCTACCTTAAAAACAAAGTGTGGAGTGGTTGATGACTGGCTATGGTTTGAGCGGTCCGTCCGAACCGCACCCTTTATGGGATGGGAGAAAAGGCAGAAGTTAGAAGTAGACCTTCAAATATCGACCTGTAGCCCCCATGGACATCGACAACACAAGAGAGTGTGTCTTGTATTGTCGATGCGTTGCTACCTTGAAAACAAAGTGTGGAGTGGTTGATGACTGTCTATGGTTTGAGCGGTCCGTCCGAACCGCACCATTTATGGGATGGGAGAAACGGCAGAAGTTAGAAGTAGACCTTCAAATATCGACCTGTAGCCCCCATGGACATCGACAACACAAGTGAGTGTGTCTTGTATTGTCGATGCGTTGCTACCTTGAAAACAAAGTGTGGAGTGGTTGATGACTGTCTATGGTTTGAGCGGTCCGTCCGAACCGCACCATTTATGGGATGGGAGAAAAGGCAGAAGTTAGAAGTAGACCTTCAAATATCGACCTGTAGCCCCCATGGACATCGACAACACAAGAGAGTGTGTCTTGTATTGTCGATGCGTTGCTACCTTGAAAACAAAGTGTGGAGTGGTTGATGACTGTCTATGGTTTTCAGCGGTCCGTCGGAACCGCACCATTAATGGAATGGGAGAAAAGGCAGCAGTCAGAAGTAGAAATGTTCCATTACCTTCAAATATCGATCCGCTTATTGTTGAGATAAAATAAAAATTAGAATTGTTTTTTCCTTTATAACAATGAAACAGGTTTAATGTTAATAAACATTATACAGATTGTATTTTTTCCCTTGACAACGACACACCGACAGTATGTCTGTCCATCGTAGCGCCCAAGAACAATAATACGTATAATATAATCATAACGTTGCATTTTAAATGGAAATCCGAGAAGTAACTGCAACGTAACCCAGAAATTGGTTGACATAGAATTTTGGACAATCGTTACTCGCACCATCCACTACTCGATTCTGCCATATAATAAAACGATTGTCGCAATTCTTAACAAGGAAGGTCTTGTCACCGCCACACAAAATGACAATGAAATCACTTGTCAAACTTAAAATAAATTTATAGGAATCAACAGCAATCAAAATCACAAGCACTTGTACATATGGCGAAAAGGAATGGAGGTTACTATACACGTTAACTTTCAAGAACTCGATGTAGTTAATAAACCTAATTGGGTATGAAAATTCGTTAAAAGCGTATAACTTGGAAAACCAATAGCTATGAAAACGGTAAATGTTATTCAGAGTGTAATCTAATTTGGAGCAAATCTAGTCGGGAACGAAAGCTGAATATCTTATTTGTGACTTATAAAACTGTTCGTAACTTATTAAGGGTACGTGACCTTTAGAAGTTAATTTCTTAAAGTTAGGAATAGATTTAGATCGAAGTATAGTTGGCAACACAGTTGATAACTTAGTATTTACAGGTAGTTCCTTTTATATTATTTCGAGTATACGTGTCGACGATATAACCTGTGTTCCGATAGAATTGAGCTAGTCGGTCAAGTGACGGCGCGGTACACATTAAAGTGGTGAGACTAATAGTGTAGTGTTGTTAGATGGCGTGGTTTGAGGCCTCCATTATCGATGAGCACATGAGTAATGTGCTTTATTATTTTAATTATATGCGATATCGAGATTAAGTTGAGCAGTAGAAGACGTTTTTAAACCTGTTCAGTTATTTGTATGTTATTGCTTAATATGAGAACTACACCTATACCTGATAGTCTCAGGAATATTTTTATTAAGCCAGTAGTTTCTATTAGTTTAATTTAGGAATACCCCTAATTAAGCACGGTTATAGTTAACTAATAGTTAGTTTAGTTAGATACTAGTAACATTGTAGCCAAATATTAGGAACTAACACTTGGGTAGAGTTCCAGGCACTACACTTCTTTTTATCTGAAACTAATCGACCCCCCGGGTTTTTTTTTTTAGTTTTAGTTTTTTTAGTTTAAAAAAAAACTAAAAAAAATCACGCTTTTATAAATAAATCAAACTAAAAAGTAAAAAATAAATAATAGTTTAAAAAAACTAAAAACACGCTTTTTATTATAGAAAACCAAACTAAAAAATAGAAAATAAATTTTAATAAATTTAAAATAAGAATAGTGTTAAAAATTTCAATAAATATAAATTAATAATAGTGTAAATAAAAAAAATGTATTTTATTTAAAAAAAAGCGTGGGGTGCTTTTTAAGATATTATCAAAATGATAATCACTCTACTCATATCTGTCAATAAAATATTTATAACTATTGACACCATGCACCCCACGCGTTTTTTAAATAAAATACATTTTTTTTATTTACACTATTATTAATTTATATTTATTGAAATTTTTAACACTATTCTTATTTTAAATTTATTAAAATTTATTTTCTATTTTTTAGTTTGGTTTTCTATAATAAAAAGCGTGTTTTTAGTTTTTTTAAACTATTATTTTATTGTACAAATGTAATTACTTAACTTGCAAAAATCGGTAACTAGAACAATTCAAAAGAAATCTTTAAATAGTATTTCATCTTAATCCTCAAAATGAAAGAAGACTTGATTGTTTAATTACTACTAAAGATTTCGTTTAAAATGTCAAAAATTGCAAATATTTTAGTTGCCAGCCAAAATAGCATTTCAGCCATTAGATTTATAAGATGCCATGAAACAGTTACAAAATTTAAGAAAATAAATCTGTTATTATGTAGGAACAAAATCGTGACTTACTGAACAGTCTCGATTTTGTAATACGCTACAGATTCTGACTTAAATATCCTAAATCTGGGTCTTCTCTAGGCGTGAATATGAATATTCATAACGCGTCTTATTGCGTTTGTTTGCTGATAGTACATTGTTTGCTATTAATTCTAATAGCGTTACTTTCGGCTTGTTTGCCTAAGCATTAAGATGTTAAAGTTCAAGGAAATTGATTTGAAAGGGCAAAATAATATTTATTGGTTTCTAGTAACAGATGTTCTTTCAATTAAAAGTAGTCACGAACACGATGTTTATATTTTGATTTTGCGTTAGATATTGAATATTTACCCGCCCAAAACAAACACAAAGAGAGGTCCAATTCTTCTCCAGATACTTTGCGACCTTTCTCATAGGAATACACTCGTAATGGCACAATATTTTGTCAAAACTGCTCAAGCAAAATAGCAAGGTATCAATTTTATTTATTTTAAAGCTTTATTACATGGTGAGACTCATGTATTGTTTAGGTCACATTGACTATAGTTTCAACCGCATTTGGCAGTCTTCTTGATCACGCACACGTTGACGTCATAAAACTTTTAAGTGACTCATTACCACGTTAATTTCTATAATAAAATCGTGGTGTAATACTTATCAGATCATATTTTTAGAAAGTATTTTATCAACAAAAGTATTTTTAGATTGACTCTATTATTTGTCTATATATTTGGCCCGTTGGCTATATTTGTGTAGATAATAAATATTTATTGAAAGAAAGAAAGAAACAAACTTTATTGGCAAAACACAACATAAAATGAAATTGCAAATACAAACAACTTGAAAAAAAATATATCTACAATCTAATTTGCATTGCCAAAAGAAAACCACTCAGACTCTTAAGAGACCATATGGCCCTCAGCTGATTTTCAGTGGCCCTCTGTGCGACACATACAGAGTCAGTGTAAGCCGACGAATAATTTATAAATTAAATAAATAAATTAAAAAAAGTAGAGGATGGTACGTATATAAACACTATTTGGTTATAACATAAAAGAATAATAGAGTACGTTAATTTACATATGTATTTAAATTATGATTAAGTATTAAAATATAAAAGATATATAAACAAATTTATATTAAAGTGGTAAAAAATATAAGCGAGTATATGTATTATTATAAGTATGATATGAAGGTACATGTATATGTTCATATAATATATATATACATATTTATTTATATCGTTATTCGCATGAGATTCTAGAAGGCAAAAGCGAAACTGGCAGTTTATGTTTGTTTCTGTAAATCAAATAAATATGCCTTAAATTTTAATCTAAAATTATTGGTGGTCTTTAGATCACGTAATGGCGGTGGTAAATCATTCCAGCACTTTGCTGCGAAAAACCGAAAACTGCCCCGGAAGTTAGCCGATTTGTGCGGAATATTGTTAATAAAAACTCCTTTATATCTTTCTCGAAATGGAGTATTAGTGCAGCATTTGCGACTCGCCAACAGTACACATCTCTATCGAACTTTATGTTTAATTTATAATAAGCCAATAATAATAATACCATAAATAACCTGTTTATTAAAACAGCTAATGCATTATCCATTAAGCACTCACAGTGTAATTTATACCGATTCTAATTCTAGTAAATTATACTAGAATAGCGCATTTCGTTTTACGCCCGTACATTCGCGTCCCTGTCGGCTCGGTTTGACAGCTCGAGTGACGGTAATGACGCGTTGCATGTCATAGACTATGTGTATTCTAGAGTTGGGTGAAGATATACCCAAATGTAAATGACTTATGTTCCTGTGTCTCCTAGATGGGGCAGAGGGCGTCCGCAGTGCATCGCCATCCCATCGATCTTGAGCTTCACGCTTTATTTCGCTCCAAGTTTTCCCAACCAGGTTTGTTTTGGGCGGCCACGTTTGCGTCTTCCTTGGGGATTCCAGTCTAGGGCTTGCCTCGGCTATGGTCTGGATCCTTTAGCAAAGTATGACCTATCCAATTCCGTCCATTTGCGACGTTCAATCTGTCGGATGATCGAGACTTCGTTGCAGTGTTTCCAAAGTTGTGGGTTGGAAATTCTGTCAGGCCAGTAGATACCAAGGATTATACGAAGGCATCGGTTTACAAACACCTGGAGTTTCTACGAAATGTTCTTGGTGCCCTTCAAGTCTCACACCCGTACAGCAATACAGACTTGACATTAGACCGGAAATAATAAGACCGAAAGTAAATAAGACCTATAATCTCTTTGTAATTGCTCTTACAATGATTAAGGTATCTTATGATATCAGTCTCGGGGGGAGATTTCGAAGTAAATTATCGGATAGTTATACAACGGAGTCTTTTACTGATACAGTTATCTAATTTTATTCGGTTCATGTTTAACTGAAAGGTGTCATGACAACTATTACATAACTTACAGTTTATCTCATTATTATTCAGTATTTTACTTGCTTACATATGTACAATAAAAGTATTTAAACAAGTATCCTCTAACTCCTGACCGTTGAGGAGTTGTGTCTTCCATCACATCAGCTCAGCAATAACATTATACACAATATCTGATTATTTTATAGATCAAAATATGTGAAAAACATTGTAAGTGCCTTTGAAATTTGAGGGTTACCCTCAATTTCCCCGGATTCCACCATCAGATCCTGAGTTGGTTCTAATGAGACAACCTCGGAAGTGCATTCTTTCGAATAAAACAAGATATTTTTAAATCAGTCCTTCGAGAAATCGGGGAACATACATAAAAAAAAAGATTCCGACGAATAGAAAATCTCCTCCTTTTTTTGAAGACGGTTAATAAATGTGAAAGAGAAGGGGTGTCTGAAACTTTAACATTGGCGGTCGCCGTCGTGGGCGTTGGACGTTCTACCTGCTACTAAAACCAAGGGTTTGTTATTGATTTATTACGTAATTTACAATTTGATTATTGTTGGGACCTTTGATTTATTAAATTGGTGCATATTACTTCTTGCAGGTATTAGTTCTACTATCATGTCTATTATGTCTGACAGAAGTATTCTAGTTAACTAGTCCGATCCTAACTGTATTAGTCTGTACGTCAGACCACCGTCATGCCATATCGCCCGTCAATTACCTCTGTTCGAAGTGCTCTGTGCATTTTGATTTATTCACACAGACAGTTGGACGTTTAATTGCGTACTGGAAATTTTGATTTATCCCTTCAAGGTGTGACGTATTTATGAGCTTTGGATGCTTCTAGTTTTTACAGAGGCTTCGGTTTACAAATTTTGTGCTATTATTTCTCTTTTGTATTGTTTTTATGTTCGAAGTAAGTAATGTAGGTTTTGTAAATTCAAAACAAGGGGCGTCTATTAATCACTTAAGGTGTTGTTGACAATATTTAGATACAAGTTAAATTTTAGGCGGGACGGCATCGCCAGGAGGGGAAGAAAATCCGGAATATTTTAAGAATTATATTTTCTTAAATCTTTTACATATTTACTTAATATTATAACTTAAAACTAGAGGAGTGAGCTCTGCGCAAGTTGGGGGCAGAGACTGACTCGGTGAGGCGATCCTTCTACAGTCCTCGGTGATCCATTCTCACGGAGTCGGCAAATTCTGGGACGTGTAATATGAGTTGGGTAGTTAGGAGTGCAGCGTTCCAATGTTTACAGAGACTCCTACTCTCCCTCACGCCAGATTAGGTGGGAAACTTAATGGAAGTCCTAAACAAATAGAAACTTAAATTGACACAACCTGATATAAGATGGTATCACCAGTCTTTTAAAATGGGTTTGCTCTTCGTCATTTTAAAGTACCATAGTATAATGTGTGCTGTGATTTGTATCTAATATTAATACGATAAAGTCTAAATTTGGGATAATTCAAATGGACTTATACGACGTCTCCTCTTCAGAATGAGAAGGGTATTTAGCCATAGACCACCACGCTGGCCCAGTACGGGTTAGCGGACTTCACACACCTTTGAGAACTTTAGGGAACTCTCAGGAGTGCAGGTTTCCTCACGATGTTTTCCTTCACCGTTAAAGCAAGTGATATTTAATTGCTTAAAACACACATAACTCAGAAAATTCAGAGGTGTGTGCCTGTGTGGGGGATCGAACTCGGGCCTCCCGAGTTATGGGCTTTCACTGCTTCTTCATGTTAAGACTTAACCATGTTAATTGTTACTTGTTTATAGGCACAGACGAGTAGTAAAGATCATACATTGACGCTTAACCTACGGCAAAGACTAGAACCTTTTCCGTACAATTTTATATATATAATTAAAACATTCATCATATTTACCGTCGATTTTGCTGTAGAAGCATTACTTTTCATGTACGCTATTGTGTAATAATTTTTTGCAGCGGAAATGTTTTATTAAGAGCGTAAAATTATGCATTTTATATACACGCGAACATTTTTATTGCGGCCAATTTATTATGTTATGTAAAAGCCATTTGACTGCATAATAATAGTTGCTTTATCATTTACTAGCGGCCCATCCCGGCTTCGCGCGGGTGGAATATTATTTTTAAAAATATATTGGCTCTCCCGCATTTCGGTGCCCCCTCTCTTGCCGCTTTACTCGCTGCGCTGCGTCGCTATACTGGCCCGTCGCGTCGTCGTGTATTTTTTGTTTATATTGATATTTTTAATTTCGTAATATCTTTTGAATGGAAAGTCCGATTTTAATAATTCAAAAAGCAATTTACAGGTATTGAAATAGTCTTGAATACAAAATAATTTATTTTTATAAGGATTAATACAAAGTTATAGAAAACATGGTCTGATTTTGATAGGCATTTTTATCAACTTTTAAAATGTAAAAAAGTAGTTATAGTGACGTAACTATAATAGTTGGACATATGGTCTCGCGGACTTTTTTGTAGATATTGATACGTTCTATAATATTGTAGAACATTTTTTTGTTCTATCATCAATACTTTTTGCAGCGCATGCGATGAAAGATATTTTATGGCTAATTTTTTGGCACCTTGGGTTGGTTTTCGTGAGATTTCCTAAGGATCTCTAATTTTTTCTTGTAATAAATATAGCCTATGTTACTCAGGGATAATGTAGCTTTCTAATGGTGAAAGAATTTTTGAAATCGGTCCAGTAGTTTTTATGTTTATTCGTTACATACAAAAATACAAAAATACAAATCTTTCCTCTTTATAATATTAGTATAGATATATTGTTTATATTGAGTATCAGGATTTTTTAAAATTTTCTAAAGTGGTTGAAATTGTTAAAAAAATCAAAATCATAACATAACAGAACAAGTTTTGTAATAAATAAGCGTCTTTAGAATTATTCATTTTACAGATATTTGGATCAATTCTTATAACTGATTCTGGTCTTTCAAAATCCCAACCTTATCCTAACTAATATAATAATTTCGAAAGTAACTCTTAAGAAACCGTAGGTCATACTTACGAATAGAAACTAAACAAACTAAAGTAAAATATAATCTACTACCTACGCCATCTATTCGTCAATTGATAGCGTCTGTCTGTGTGTTAAACAATCAGGCTATGATACAGAGATAAAGAAGAGCGTGTGGAAAGACATGTGCTATATTTCATGAAATGTGTGGATGAAGTGCATGTCCAGCTGTGTTGCCGATATGTCTTTGGGAATTATATATAATTATAGTCATATATAAATTAAAATGTAGTGATGTGGCGATTAATATGTGAAATTAAACCTAGATATACATCGTAAATTAAACCCGTGTTAGCTCTAGAACCCAGCACTTACATACATAACTACTTTAATAGCACTTATCACATCAAAAATCAAAGAAATACTGCACTCTGTCACCTTGCATCATCTTTTTATATCTTACCTTAGCCTAAAAAAAATAACGGAAACAGTATCAATGCTGACAATTCATCACTAATATGATCTACCTCATAGACAATTAATTTCCTGTAAGGTAAACAATTTATCATATACCATAGATAATATTCAAGCATTGTACAGACATATAACAACCATTTATATAAAATTAAAACGGATGCTAACACAGATTATTAATAAAGAGGTATTTCTTTACTTTATATGTTAAGCGCAGAACATACCGAGTGCGTGTGCATTTAAATTATAACATATAACAACAATTTAGATAAAATTAAAACGGATGCTAACACCCGGGTGAAGCCGAAACGAGTCGACTTGTCGACTAGTAGACTAATAATTTAGAAAATCTCATTTTGCGAATAGTATTGTAACTAAATTCAATGTAATTGGATGAACATATTTCTGACAGACGACGTCAGTACCAGTGACAAGTTCAGTACATCAAAAAAGATCACAAGCCCTCCTATACACATTTGTTCAATTCTTATTATTTACAGCGACAGACGGATAGGTCTTATTGTCTATGGTTTTACATTTGTTGGGAATTGATGAATAATTAAATTAGAAATGGCTTATCAACTTGAACTATGTACTTTATTATTAAAAATGTATTATTACCCATGATTCAAATTCCATTCCACAAAAGAAGAAACATAGAAAGGAAAATTGTTTTAATTAAAAAAATATATTATAACTTACCTTTAAGACATCGGTGTCATACTTGGGAGGTCCGGGTTCGATCTTGGGCACACATTTCTGACTTAGAATGAGTTATGTGTGTTTTAAGCAATTAAATATCACTTGCTTTAACGGAAAATGGAAACATCGTGAGGAAACCTTTACTCCTGAGAGTACCCTAAAAGTTCTCAAAGGTGTGTGAAGTCTGTCAACCCGCACGGGGCCAGCGTGGTGGACTATGGCCTAACCCCTTCCTCATTCTGAGGAGGAAACCAGACTCAGTGGGCCATTAATGAGTTTTGATGATGAATTTACCTTAATCGAACTGTTGCAGTCATTCATACAGTTAGTGACGACTAGAGTAGTGCAGTGGTATTGTGTGCTAGGTTTTGAGCATCACGTGAGTTAAGTTTTTTAAACCCCAGATGCTATACCGACGAGTTGTTATAATTTTAACGTGTGTATCTGTATGTCTGTCTGTGGTATCGTAGCGCCCAAGATAATTCTGATGAAGTTTTATTTTATTGAAAGGTAATTTAATCGAGTTTGAATACTATTGTCTTTTAAGATAATATCGATTTAAAGTCGAGAGTAATTAAAATTTTTATTTAATAGTTTTACCTATTGTAGTTAGAGGTGAGACAACGGAGGTGAGCGTTGTTATATATAAAGGAGCTCTATGCGTTACTGCTTTTATTGTACAGTATTGCATATAAACATAGAAACTCTTCAGTTTTATTACAATAATATAAATAGATTGATTGATAACTCTTCCAATAAACTCATAATTCTGTTAGTATGAATCACAGGGCATGTGTAGCTGACGGACGACATAAATAACAATTTTGTTCTCTTTTGCAAATGTTTTTTTTTAATTCCCTGTGTCCGTTTAAACATGGCATATTTATGTGTGTTTAGGATTTATAATTTAATTTTGAAATTTGTGGAAGTTTTACCACATTAAATCATCAAAAGAAAAGAAAAGTTCTATGGTTCCTCATAATCAAATCTCATTTTTAATTATTAATTAAGATTAAAGGCTTGCTGTCGCCCTAGTGTTTGTGTATAACAATAAATAATGACATCTATATAAACTTGTTTCACTATAGATAAATATATTGTCACATTTATTGAAGTTGTTTGAATTTAATATATTTTATTTTTATAGTAGATAAGGTACAAACGAGCAGATAGTTCACCTGATGGTAAGTGCCCACCATCAAGAGACACTTGGCAAATCGTCGCAATCCAGTCGGGGAACAGATACCACCAAGGGGGTGCTGGGATACTCGGCTCTTACGAGATGCTCTCCCAGAGGCAGAGGAGAATAGTATTTTAACCCGTCCCCTCACGGGTAACTTTTAGTTAATATTTAGATCACGATTTGTGGTGTGACTTTCGAACCTTTCTTATATTATTTTAACACTAAAAATTGCATAATATATGGTCATGTGATTCTATAGTTCTGGTCGATTTTTAACAATTTTTGTTTTGTTTCCAGAGTAATGGCAACAACTACATGTCTGGCGAGCCGCGTCGCAAACGCGAGTTGCCCGCCCGACCCAACCACATCCTGCTCTACACCATCATCAACCCGGCTTATCCCATCACTGTGGTAAGTCTTATACTGTATAAGTATGCGTACCCACTACCCATATTTTGTAAAATGGTTTTAATTGACTTATCCGGCTTGAAGGACCATGCTTTGTGTATAATTATAACAAGTATTAATGTAATGTTCTTTGTCGATTCATCCGTCCATCCTGTAACGGAATGACAATATTTCTATAAAGACTGTTTAAGACTTATTCCGCTAAAAGAGCGCCTGAATATTTTTACATCGCAACATCTTCAAAATGATATGTTGAGAACGACTCCCGTGTTGTATATGTTTGATCTTGATAATATTTACAAACTGTGTATTTCACAGATTTTTTCAAAATTGAGACATTTGTATTTAGTAACCACAACAAGAGATGGCGGTATAAGATTGTTCATTAATATAACACTTCCACATCTTTTGCTATATAGATTGGAAGCATCCAACAGATGGCGCCCTGTTGAAATTTCAAACGTCTGTATCAGTGATTTTTTAAATTTTCTACACAAATCCTTTAGAAACGCATTTGGTATAATAAGTTTGGAACTTATTCAATTTTCTTTAAAGATTTAAATAACGTAGTAATACTCGTGTGATTCAACTAAAGAAACCATTCTCGTTTATAGCGCCAAACTTTAAAGTATTTTAGTTTCACGTACTACGACGTGATTCCGTAATAAAAGTTGAAACTATTCGCCGTTGTTTAACTTACCGAAACTCTGCCCGTATGTGTAAAATTGTATTGAATTTTATGTTATAATACTTTTTTCAAGTTATAAAGTAAATAATAATAGTAACTTACACACAAACAATGCGATTTAAACTATACTATAATGAATAATGCCAAGATTTCTAAGGCTTTTCCTTTAGACACAGAATTTTAAAAATTACGACTTTTTGACTAAAATATTATAATTATATATCTGCCATATTTGTTTATATTTATCTGGCTAACACCTACTCCATTCCTGTCCTAGCTACTACAAGCTTTATTAAAAGCTTGCAGATTTCCGCCATGTCACATTGGAAGTTATTTTTAAACGCAATTCCGTCGGAAGTTTAATAGTTGAGCAACATTTGAGCCAAAAACATAATTCAATTTAACACTGCAGACTTCGCTGAGGTGTCAAAAAATCTTTTACTATTTAAATAAGTTATTTTCGTTCAGAAAATATGTACTAGTGTATCTCAAAACGACTGTAACGATTTAGTAAGACGCACAAGACAATAATAATATGCACTTACAACAGATACCGAGTAACCAATATTAAACACTTACTCCAAACATTAGTAATAAAGACCCACTGCACAACCATAACGGTCTCCAGGCGAGCTCCGTTTGACAACTCTATCGGAACAGAGTTATATGCAATTTTGAAATGAAGTAAAAAGTACTACCCGCGAATAAAAAGTTGCCATCGGTGTTGTTAACTATTTCTTTTTTAATAATTAGTGGAATATTAGATAGTAGAGCACGTGCTCTACTATCCCTTCTCTTTACGAGAGTTTGGTTTCTGTACAGCTTACAATTCAAAAAATACTAGAATTTGGAATAACCTTTTAACTAACAAGAGCCAAGTGAAAGTCAATAAATAACATAATTATATATTATTTTACGATGCAATTATGTGGAGAATTGCTTTAACCCAAAGCTATTTATTTGAGTTATGATTTACTCTAATTGATCTCAAGCACGACATTTCAACTCAAATGCGTGAATATTTTTTGTTTCTGTTGACGATGAGATGTAAATAAAGTTTTGATATTTATATTAACTGAGTTAACACTGGAAAATTGACCACACAGACGACTTAACATTGAAAAATTGACAAAAAAAAATAAAAGACATTTTCCCATACACAATGATGGGTTTGGTAACTGTCAAACATTTAATGTTCATCCCATCGATACGGTTAACTCTCCAAATTAAAGAATGAATTAAATTAAAGCTTTCGAATCGACAAGACACTAGTATATCTACAATATTTAGAGAATGGCGTATTTTAGTGAAAAAGGATTTAGACATATTAGTTCAGCTAATTTGTAACACGACATTAATTGGCTGTCAAGCGTTACGAAGGACTCCGCTAATTAAAATACAATGTTTCCCACTTCTCTTCCTAATATCGGAGAGTAAAGTCATCTCAAATTTCTTTGAATATATTGAACATCGGTTATAATTATATTTAATCTAAATTATCAATCAATCAAAATTTGTAAAGACTGAACTGCAAAATCCAATACAACATCAATGATATTTTCACTTGGATCTTACTCCATAAAATAAGGTTCGTGTAAATAGGGTTTAAAAAAAGAAATTAAGGGAGAACCTCCTAATTTATCAATGATATTATCAATTGGACCTTACTCCATAAAACAAGGTTCGTGTAAATAGGGTTTAAAAAAGAAATTAAGGGAGAACCTCCTAATTTATCAATTGGACCCTACTCCATAAAACAAGGTTCGTGTAAATAGGGTTTAAAAAAGAAATTAAGGGAGAACCTCCTAATTTATCAATTATATTATCAATTGGACCTTACTCCATAAAACAAGGTTCGTGTAAATAGGGTTTAAAAAAGAAATTAAGGGAGAACCTCCTAATTTATCAATTATATTATCAATTGGACCTTACTCCATAAAACAAGGTTCGTGTAAATAGGGTTTAAAAAAGAAATTAAGGGAGAACCTCCTAATTTATCAATTGGACCCTACTCCATAAAACAAGGTTCGTGTAAATAGGGTTTAAAAAAGAAATTAAGGGAGAACCTCCTAATTTATCAATTATATTATCAATTGGACCTTACTCCATAAAACAAGGTTCGTGTAAATAGGGTTTAAAAAAGAAATTAAGGGAGAACCTCCTAATTTATCAATTGGACCCTACTCCATAAAACAAGGTTCGTGTAAATAGGGTTTAAAAAAGAAATTAAGGGAGAACCTCCTAATTTATCAATTATATTATCAATTGGACCTTACTCCATAAAACAAGGTTCGTGTAAATAGGGTTTAAAAAAAGAAATTAAGGAAGAACCTCCTAATTTATCAATGATATTATCAATTGGACTTTACTCCATAAAACAAGGTTCGTGTAAATAGGGTTTAAAAAAAGAAATTAAGGGAGAACTTCCTAATTTTTGAATTCGATATGTAATTTTTAAGCGTTGTGTTTAAACTTTTGATTTTTGTGAATGTGGAACCTAATTTGATAGCTCATAAATTTATTTTTATTCACTGGCATTATCTTAATAACCCACAAGAGTGCACGTGGACGTATAATTATAATGTAAATTCAAAAGCGAGTCTGAGTTGAGGATGAGAACCTTCCTCTTTTTTGAAGTCTGTTAAAACAGCGAAGTATTTATCTTGTGGTTTTATACTGTTACACCAATATATAAATAATTCACGGCCAAGAAAATTCATACATAATATTTTCTTTGTAGTTATCTTTCTTAAACGCGACACAATCAATTGTACAATTTAAATACATTTATATAAAACCGAAATAAATAAGGAATTTTATTTTCATGAATTGAATTACTTTATAAACACAGAATAGCGAGCGACCTGTTGAATGAAAGCCAAGTTTCAGTCAATCCGCATCATTACACATTGAAATCTTGTACTAGAAATGTTTACTTGAGATTTATACATATTTTCCATTTCTTAGTCCTTTGTTTAAAACAAACTGGCTTGCCTGCCTTGCTTTGCTGAAATATTGATTAAAAAAAATCTTAATAATACAAAGATTTTTTTGAGTATCATACATATCATACGTTGGGAATTTTTGACTTTAGTAGAGTCATCTTCAGTCAGGTCAAAGAAAACAGATTAACAACTTCAGCATCCATTAGAAAAAAATACCGGAAGTAAGATATAATGATTATCACAAGCTAGAACTGAATGTCTATCGGCATGATAGAAAAATTAGCTTTACAGCAATTGATTTTTATGTATAAGAAATCCGTAGAAGGTCAGTCAAATTAAATAAGTGATAATTATCTCATTATGACATCCTACTGTTTTCTACCCTAGAGACCGCATTCGGTCCTAATATTTTGAAGATGGAGGAGACAGAAAAAGTTTCTAAAAACGGTAAAAGACTTTCGTAAGGTGAATATATAAATAAGAAATCAATAGATAAGAAGCTGTAGAACTTCACGACTTAGTTCCTCCATCACCATTTCTTGGGTCAGGTGAGAGTTTTCATCTTATGTTGTTGACGTATCACCAATTTACACGTACCTTCCTCATGCGTACAGCTAAGGACGTCTTTCCCACGTCTGTGTCCCCTCCAACATACAACTGGGGATATCTTTGAAAAGAGAGTGAATAGTGTTAGCATCCATTTTAATTTTATCTAAATTGTTGTTATATGTTATAATTTAAATGCACACGCACTCGGTATGTTCTGCGCTTAACATATAAAGAAGAAATATCTCTTTATTAATAATCTGTGTTGGCATCCGTTTTAATTTTATATAAATGGTTGTTAATGCCTATAATAATATGTCCGTACAATGCTTGAATATTATCTATGGTATATGATAAATTGTTTACCTTACAGGAAATTAATTGTCTATGAGGTAGATCATATTAGTGATGAATTGTCAGCATTGATACTGTTTCCGTTATTTTTTTAGGCTAAGGTAGGATATAAAAAGATGATGCAAGATGACAGAGTGCAGTATTTCTTTGATTTTTGATGTAATAAGTTCTATTATAGTGGTTATGTGTGAAGTGCTGGTGTTTTTCTTATGAAATATCTGTGTTAATAGTTCTAGAGCTAACAATAGGGAACTTACGGGAAAGCTTGGTCCATCTTCGGCCTAATCTTCACTTAACATCAGGTGAGATTTACGCCAATCTAAATCCCGTCACGAATAAAAAAAGAAACTAAAAAATTTGGTCTGAATTGACTTTATATCCTAATTTACCATGAGCACCTTATAACCTTAGGTGGAGGAATATTCCAAATATTTAAACTGACAGTATAAGTATGAATTCTAAATGTAGTCATAGTTAAGAATTATACATTTCCAGGTCTATTTGTCTAATGCAAATCATGTAAATAGTTTGTTTTGAGTATAGTCGAGTCAGTATTTGCATTATAGTCAATTTATAAACAGATACTAAGATACCTGTTGAATGAGAGCCAAGTTTCACTCATTCCGCATCATTACACTACGAGATTGAGATTGTACACTTTGTTTTGTGTTTTGGGTTTTTTTTATCCAGGGAGGAGGTACATTTTTCATAAATATTAGTTAGGTCCCATATCGTTTTTCTCTAATAGATTAGTTTATGTTGGTGTGGGAAACCTCAAGTATAGTTTCATATTAACTTTATTGCGATTAGACGACGCCTCATGGATATCAAAATCAAAAGGGAAATTTATACTAAGTTATTATAATCCAATTGATATAATATTGTTATGTCTTAGTTCGAGTATTGAACAATTTCTATAAGTTACAATTGATAAAAACTCAATGTAATATAGGTGACAGAATAAAAACGACAATGTCTGTTAATCTTTTTAGTGTTCCGTACCCATAGGATAAAAACAGGACCCGTCAGTGTCCGTCTGTCTGTCACCAGGCTGTATTTCATAAACCGTGATAGCTAGACAGTTGAAATTTTTACAAATGATGTATTTCTGTTGCCCTTATAGAAATAAATATTAAAAACAGAACAAAATAAATGTTTAAGGGGGGCTCCCATACAACAAACTTAATTTTTTTTGCCAAATATTTGTACGGAACCCTTCGAGTGCGAGTCCAACTCGCATTGGCCTATTTTTTATTTCTTGCTTGCTCGTATATAAATATGGTTATGTATTGTATTGGAAATCAAACGAACTTAACTGTAACTGAAATTCGATGATGATCATGTGAAAACCTTCGTTCAAAGCGACTCATGGTTTACGTATTGCTGGAGCGACTCCTATATTGATATACTTATGTACAATCTGTTGGTGTTATATGCCAATGACTTGTACCGATAATATAGAACATCTATAAAAGTTATGGCAATCAATGCACAAACAAATTTCTGGAGTGATTCAGATTCTAATATCTGTCTTATATAACACTACTTTTTCAAAAACTCCTGTTATATTATATTCTTTTTATATTTAAATATAAAAAAAAACTTGTCGCTTAAAATTGCAGAATTGTCCACTGACCCTAAAAATTTCTTAGCGCAACATATTTCCTGTTGTAAAAGTTCGACAATGGTTTGATTGTTGTTTCTTCTTTGATTCGACTTTGATGTTTCCACAAGTAATTTTTAAGAGAACTTTTAAGAACGTTTACGTTTTCATTGTTGTACTTTTGTATTTTATCGATTTGTTTGATCTTATATTTGTAAATTTGACTCTAATGCTGACATATTTGATGCATTTTTACAAACTGTTTTAACTCACAACGCTACAATTTTTGTCTGTGTCACCGTAGCGCCCAAGATATTGAACCGATTCTGATGAAGTCTTATTTGTTTAAAGGTTAATGTAATCGAGATGGTTCTTAGCTATGTATTGTGAAGATCTGGTCAGCCGTTTGAAGACTATCAACTCATTGCTTACTTGAGAGCTGCCTCACAATATTAATATATTGACAATTATTACAATCTTGTAACCATGGTAACACATTGCTTACACTAAGTACGGATAAAACGGTATTTCTCGACATGATTCTTTCTATATTAAGTATCGAACAGAATCGATTATCAAGCTTTTTAAAAGTACGTAACAGTAAATATATATATAATCTATCATTTGTTAAATGTGTTATTTGTTACGTCTATATTGAATGCTGTTTTTATATTTTGTTTTCAACAGAACAAATCGATTGACTTATATAATTTAATATCGATTCTGATATATCGATGTCGTGTGAGTATCGATACTTGGTGACAGTTTTAGTCGGGGGTAAATTAAATTTTTAATTGAGTAGTTATTAACTTGCAAGGTTTGCATTTATGTACAAAGCGTGGGTAACTAAATGACGTTATAATAATTCCAATATGGCGGACGGCCCAAGATGGCTCATTATTTTTTAGTATTACAAGAACACGAATAATATAATGAAAACTTTAAATCCAATATTGTAGACGGTCTATGATATGGTGGTCTCTTCAGCGATATCGGCTAATATTTATTATTTTTTAAGAAATTAAAAAAAGAAACTTTATAAGTATTATTAATGTGTCTTTAACTTTATTACATTGGTACACAGTAATATTGCAACGGTAAATAATGCTGATAGTCAAAGCAAGCACCTAGTTCTAATGAGTCTTTAAATTAACGTTACGTCGAGCAGAAAATTATCTACGTTCTGCAAGTTGCTTCGATTACAGTTCACTTAGCAATACTTCGGAGATAGATAACTATCGAGGGAGAATTTATTTACTCATATATTTTGATTTGACAATCGAGAATCATGCAAATTTTCCACCTGAGTTATTTAAATCTTGATCCTTAAGGGACTAAGTTTTTAATTGCTCTATATATAGTTGTCGTTGTATTGCTTTAAATGGAAATTAGTTAACATTAAACAAGTGAAAAAGCAGTGATAGCCCAGTGGTTACATTGGTGTCTTACTCAGGAAGACTGGGTTCGATCTTAGGCACACACCTCCGACTTTTCTGAAAGTTCTCAAAGTTGTGTGAAGTCTACCAACCTGCACTAGGCAAGCGTGGCGATAATCCAGGCCTATTACCCTCCTCATTCTGAGGAGGAGACCCGGCTCAGCAGTGGGCCTTTAATGGGTTGTGATGATAATGATGAAGCAAGTAACAAGGTAAATTTACTAATTGACTACTTTTTTTTTTGGTTTTGTTTAAAATGACCAAACTAAGATCATTTTATAGTGTAAATTGTCTATCTTAGAGCAAGTAAACCCAGCACCTAGGTCGTCGAACCCTAGACTGCTCCGATTCCTATCCTATCTTAAGCTCATGTAATTTAATATTCTAGCGTATGTTGTATACCTGTATACAACATAACATGCATTCAGTACAAAATGTATGGAAAATGTTTTTGGCGATTTCTGACATTTCTGGTACTCAAACCTTAAATGGCCTCATAGAGTCTTTTGATCCCCATACGAAGTAGGATCGATAGGCATAAAAAACTTTTTTTTGGATTCTCAAAAATCTGTGAATATCTTAAAAAGTTATGGATGGTTTCCTACTGACCCGTCTCAAAAATCCACTCTGTATAATACTTAAAACTATAGCAGTTTTTTTAACACTCTCTAATAAAACACAGTTAAAACTTTTGGGTTTTATTGCAAAAACATTTTCTGGTATTTCGTAAATGAGCGTAATAGCCGATACCTAAACATCACATTCTTAAGATTGCTCTATATATACTAGTACTCATAACAAGCAATATGTTACCTCTTCTTTCTATAGACATAACACTCGAATATTTGCCAACTTAAACAGTATTTTTCTAACTCGTAACTTGGAGTGCAATATCAAACTGTAATCAAAACTAGCGACTGGTGTCTTAAAACAATTGAACTACCCTCAAACGCTTTGTTTCAATGACAATAATAACTTTGCAGTTTAATACTTTCACGTTCCTCGCTCACTTATCAACTTTCAAAAGTCGCTAACTTAAAATAGTTACTGTCAGCGGTTGCTGAATCAAACTGTAATCAGGGAAAAGTACTATGCTGTATTTCAAGTTTGGTGTATGCGTTAGTAAGTTATGTTTGTCACGTCCTAAATCTCTTCCTAAATATATCTAATAAACTTTAAAATCATAGCTGAGAATAAATCGAATGATTGAAATTATTATGATTAAAAAAATGCGGCTAGGACAGGTATTCTGTCTCGTTACGTGAAACACAACGTGACGTCACTTTGTGTGTTAATGCTTAAGACCTATAATGATGACTGTTCCAGGTTTTGATTCTCTCCCGAGGGACACAATACGTGCGTGATTAACAGCTGTTTTTTTTATTACATTCACTTAGAAGTCTAATTTTTACGCACTGTAGACTTAAGTAGGTAATTTGCTCTTCATTTTAAGTTGCTACCCGTACGTCCTCTTGACAGACAGACAGACATACGTACAGACAATGAAGTGATCCTACAAGATTTTTTCATTTTGATAATCGGCATCCAAAAAATTAGACAATGAGTGACATATATATGTGTATTTGTGAAGTTTAAGTTTTTTTTAAATTATTTACGAGTATATGGAAGCTATACAACACAGTGACACGTAAAAGAAAATAATAATATGCACTTGATACGAAAACCAAGAAAAACTCACAAAATCACCGCACAAGTTCAGCCTTTAAGGTTACCAGGCTAGCTCGGTTTGGCAACTGTCATAAGTCTATCGGAATAAAGGTTATTAATTGTTACGTTTGTAATTGAAATAAAATTAAAGGAACTATCCGCGAATAACAATGTTGGTAACTTTTTAGGCAACTTTTAACTAATAATCATCCCATTCGCTAATAGTTATTGCATAACCGTCATGTTGACGAACAAAATGTGTATCTACGTCTATACTATCAAAATATGAAAACCAACTAGGCTTGCTGGCAATCAAAAGACACCTCTGACTTTTCTGAGTTATGTGTGTTTTAAGATATTTAATATCAGTTGCTATAACGGTGAAGGAAAACATCGTGAGGAACTTGCACTCCTGAGAGTTCTCCATGTTCTCTTAGTCAGCGTGATGAACTATGGCCTAACTAATCTCTCCTTATTCTGAGGAGGAGACCCGGCTCAGCAGTGGGCTATTAACGGGTAATGATGATGATGAACTAGACTTATCTTATTGTATTGGATGTTCTTGTAAAACAAGAGTAAACTAAAATTATTTCAGCTCAGCGACCTATGAAATTCAGGTCGCGTGACACAGTAAGACGTACAACTTGTTATTTGTTGTTCGTTATAACTTGTAATCACTTGGCAAATTATGTTCAAGTTTTTTTCGGAAGTTGTTATTACCTTCAAGGAGTATTAGGATTGTTGTTTTTGTGATTAGTCCACCCGCTCTCGTCTAATGTTTGTAGTTTTTTTCAAGTTCTGCACAGAACTACGAACGTATGAAAATAAATCTACATTGGTCATTGAATAGTTTTCTACATAAGATAAATTCCTACAGTTGAAATTTTCACAAATGACGTATTTCTGTTGTCCCTATAACAGCAAATACTAAAAACAGAATAAAATAAATATTTATGTATCGGTCCCTTGTAGATGAAAATGACTAGCAGCTTGGATTACTACAAACTTATTCTAATGCCCTCCAACTGAGCTAAATGCATGAATCCAATACCTCAACCACTGAGCTACTACCGCTTCAAATTCTAGGCAACGAAGTCGTGCAGTTGGTGTGTGATGTAAAATGTTCCGCGATCTTGTACCTGGATCACAAGCCCAGACACTGCTCAATATATGGTTCGTGTTAGTCTTTTTACAGATATTAATATATCAGTTATTAAGATATGAAAACGTAAAAATAATACATTAGACGTCGATACGCCTCACACGCTCACACTTGGCTGAGTCGACAATTTGTCATCGGAAAACTTCGCGCCTTGCGCCTTCATAGGGTGACCATCAAGCTAGGATAAATAACGCGATAATTAATTTTACGAGAAAATACAGATAAAATGGCGATTCGTAGAAAAGAAGCCTTGTAAAGGAAAAAACTGAATATCCATTACCCATTTACTAGTTACCCTTTCAAATGTATGTAATGTGTAAAATTTACTGTAAACCATTATTTTCATTGTTCCTGATATTATGATAAATGAAATATTTCTAATATTTGTTTGCTACATGTTTGATTCTCAGATTCAATCCAATTTTTTATCCATTGAGTTTAACTCGCAATCGCACTCTCTCTCTCACCCACTGACTCTTTCATTAATTTCTCACATACAACATCTAAAGCAGGTGGTCTCTGTACCCGTAATTGGCCTCCAGTTCATACAATAATCCCATAGGAAAAATGATATGATATGCTTCCTGAAATTTGTGCAATTGAATAGATGAAAATATCATCCAAAGTTGTCCAGCCGAATCTCGATTTTAGTACTTAGAACAAACAAATGTATTTTTTGTGTGATTTGATTATCTTCAAATTCTTCACACTGGCGCATTAATACGGTAATAGTTATTTCATTTAAAATATAATTAGACCCAGAGATTTTCTTCAAATGTTGGTCACCCTCGTTCTCACCCAGTTTGGTAACTCCGTGTCAACGCATATCATCACACTTCCAGTGATATATCACCAGTGACATTCTCTCGTTCTTAAATATTTACAAGCTTCTTATTTTTATTCTTTTACGCATATGTTGACAAATGATGGGGGGTGAAGCGGAAATAATAGTCATCGTTGTTTATTGTACTCTCACTATAGTATTGGCAACACAGGAGTGTCTTATATCATACTGCAATAAGTATACATTTACTATATGTCACAAGTGACAGCAATAACTTGGAATAATAACTTAAGTCACAATTAGGAACTGAGGCCTTTGAGTATTAATATTTTATGTTAAACTAGCGACCCGCTTCCGGTTTCGTACGGTTTCTTTCTCTACTATAATATGCATCTCTTATACATATATATGAATCACTATATCTATTACTAGGGGCCCGTCCCGGCTTCGCACGGGTGGATAATTTTTTTTAACATTTTGGCTCTCCCGCATTCTGTCGCTCCCTCTATCGCCGCGTTACTCGCTGCGCTGCGCGGCACGCCACACCGTGCCGGCGGCCCGTCTGGGATTATTTTTTATTTATCTTGATATTTTTATTTCGTAATATCTTTTGACTGGAATGTCCGATTTCAATAATTCAAAAAGTAATTAACAGGTATTGAAACAGTCTTCATTACGAAATAATTTATTTGGATAAGAATTAATACAAAATTCTGGAAAACATGGTCTGATTTTGATAGGCATTTTTACCAACTTTTAAAATGTAAAAAAGTAGTTAAAGTTGCGCAGTTTTAAAGATCTAAGCATACATAGGGACAGACAGACAGCGGAAAGAAACTTTGCTTTATAAGGAATCAAAAGGTTACCTTGCTATAATCCGCGGAAATCTGAACTACCAGACTCGTATGGCACAACCCAGAAGAGCACCCTGCCTGCGTATAATAGCAAGGTAACTTTTTGATTCCTTTTATATCATGAATTTCCGCAAAGTAACGCCTGATTCAATTCAACTTTGATTTATACTATGTAGTGATGAGATTTCTTTGATATTAATCAACTCTATAGAATTTGTAAGAATAAATTCAAATTAGATTACTTTTCCAAAAATCATGCAACTAATACTTGCAGTATGTACTAAGCTTTACCACAGAATCCAAAAATGAAATATAGTTTATCGGTGTATTTTCTGGTATCAATCTCGTAACGTTGTCAATTGATATCGATATTGTTCAATTTGGTTTCTATTGTTAGGAGAAGAAAGGAGAGTATTTTTATTGTTATATGATGATATCTGTTACGTTTCTTAATATATTGGATTCAACCTGTACGTATACATGTTCCTCGCAAATTTAGTAGTCTGAAAGTTAGTAGTGAGTTATTACTTTAGCCATCATACTATTCATCATCAGCACAACTCTCCTCCTCAGAATGAGGAGAATGTTAGGCCATGGTTCACCACACTGGCTCAGTGCGGATTGGCAAACTTCACACACCTTTGAGGGTTTTGGAGAACTCGCAGAAGTGCAGGTTTCCTCACGATGTTTTCCTTCACCGTTAAAGCAAGTGCTATTTAATTGCTTGAAAAGACAACTAAGAAACTCAGAAACTTCCTTGGTGGTATGGGATCTGTTCCGCCAAGTGTCTCTGACGCGTTCCGACCGAGCTGCATGTGGGCCAGATCTACCCCTCCCTCTCCCATTCCATTACTGCTGCGATTCTAATGAACACTGAGTTCTTGCTCAGGGTCAATTGAAACCGCAGCAGTCTTCGCTCCCCCTCCTCCCTCTATCTTCGAGGCGGTAACGCATCGACAAAACAAGAGATACCCTCTAGTTTTGTCGATGTCCATGAGCGACGGTGGCCACTTTCCATCAGGTGGACCGTCTGCTCGTTTGTCCCTTTTCTATCATAAAAAAAAGAAAAGTCGTCGGTTTGTGCCTGTGTGAGAGTGCGAACTCGGACCTCTCAAGTAAGACACCCATGTTTGAACCACTAGGCTATTACTTTTTTCAAAAATACTTAGCTAAATAACCCCCACAATCATTCACATTGTTAACATTGTTTATTGTGGTGTAGCTAGGCCTTGTTGGATCACGTTAATAGTTTTATTACTTTAACTCTTAAGTAGCGAAGACAAGCAATGAAAGGTGAGTGGTTAAAGAGTTTTGGAAGTCTGTGACACTAGTCTCAGACACTGCTTGGCTTCTAAAGATAAAGATAAAGATTGGATAAATTATCATTATTATGTTTAGTCTTAACAACGGAATTTGGTGTAGTAGTATCATAAATACGTTAGTAGAAAGAGCCTCACTTTTAGTAGATTCAACATCTCCTCTCCGTCTACAAGGCGAAGGTCGTGATGAATTACTCCTGGTTTATTCACCCGAAACCCCTTTACGGACTGCCGGAATGGTATGAAAATGAATGTTCTTTTTGGTTACTTTTGTCGTAGATCTTGGAGTAAGTAAGAAATATATTTCCATAATAAATTTTATCTTTCTGACTGTGAAAAGCATAACGACACTTTCTTAGTTATATTGTTATGATTAATATTTTAGTTCCCAATATTTTGTGTTTATTAAATAGTGTTAATATTAAATGAGAGATTACAAATATTTTTAGTTCAAAACGTTTCATAAAAATTACCAAATTTCATTTTCATTCCATTCACTTGTTGTTCGACAGTTCTTCGACGCTTTAATTGCCTCATATCCATACAAATAAAAAAAATTGCAGTCCGTTTGTAATATTAAAATATTTTTTTTAACTAAATGCATATGGATGTATACACGGTACATATACCAAAACAACATTTTTTACAATTTTTGTCTGTCTGTTTGTTCCGGATTTTGACGGGACTTTTACTGGCTGATAGCTGATGTAACAAGGAGTATCTTAGGATATTTAACATCTCGCTACGACCCATAGGAGCGGGCAAACCGCTAACAAAGTCGCGCGAGTCGGCTAGTTTAAAAAATAAGATTCGTATAGCCATTACTTGGGTAGTAATTAATTCTGGAGGTTTTCTAAAAAAATATATAATAGTGGTGGTACCATGGCGACAAAACAGTACAACTCGTTTTTTTATTTTCAAGTTTTCATTTATATTGCTACAGCTTTTTTCTACATAACCAACTGACTACACATTTACTTAAATACGAGTATTATTATATTTTTAATATATTCTTATACAAGACTTGCTCTTTCTTTTCTTTGACTTTTAAATAATAAAAAATAATTACGTTTACGAT
The DNA here is from genome assembly GCA_905147385.1 of Limenitis camilla. Lineage (NCBI taxonomy): Eukaryota > Metazoa > Arthropoda > Insecta > Lepidoptera > Nymphalidae > Limenitis > Limenitis camilla. The sequence continues at coordinate 9,775,234 of LR990249.1, read as the reverse complement.
TTTAGTAGGGGTTGCTTTGTCTAAGAAACAAATGTATAATCCTTTATTTAAGTATCTTATTTAAAAATAAATAAGTTTAAAAAAAGTAAAAAATACGCTTTTATAGATAATCCAACTAAAAATACTTTAAGTTTTTTTATACTATTATTTTTTAAATAATAAAAATTTGATAAATTATATTTAACAATATGCAGGGGGAAGTTTTGAGACGATATTAAAAATTTGACAACAAAAACGAGACGGACACTGAGTTAAATGTTGAAATGTTGTATATGTTTATTATAAGATATCGGCTCGGTGTGCGGTGTGGAGACAATATCAATGAATTATTTAATTTTTCGTTCGTCCTGAAAGATATCTTAACAAGAGTGGTGTCGTTGAATAGGTGATACAAAACGCTATTCAACGATATATAACCGAAAGAAATCGGTTATAACTATTATTACTACTATTATTACTATTGTCTACTAAAAACTTGATTTTTGAACCAAATTTTAGTATAAAACAGGGGTGAAAACTACTTTAGATTATAGGGGGATGATGTACGTATAAGATAGGGAAAGTATAAAACATAAATATAAAGTGTCTTGACGCAGCCACTCCGGGTCTCAGGAAAACAAAAAATCGCTAATCCTGATTATCCTAGTAAGGATAACGGATCAAACTGTTTAAAATATTGAATTGTCATCGATCCTTAATGAGTATGCCAAATTTCGAAATAATCCGGCGTTTTGAAGGGGGTCAAAATCATGTTCAAGGATTCCGTTACATACTTACTAAGATACGTATTAAGCTAATAAAAGCGTATTAAAAATGTATTCTATGTAAGTACTCCGTATTTTTTCTTTTATAAAATACATCATAATAACCTTAGCAATTTATCGTAACAGATCAAAGAGAAATGCGTCAACGTAAATTCAAGTTAGGATTAGAAGGAACCTTCTCCTCCGCTGACGTCGCGGTATAAATATTCCTTTGCGTAATTTTTATTGTAGAATCGTGAAAGCGGCTTTGGCGTTTTATTGGATCTGAAATACAGGTGTATGAGAACAAAGTTATATCATAAAAGTAAGAAAAATACGTCATAAATTTAGCATTCTTGTTTGTACGTTTGCAAGAAAGTTGGTTGATTAACAGATATTATAAACTATTGATATTATGTCTTACTAGCTCTACTGCTGCGGCTAAAAGTGACTGTTGTTGCTCTACTATTCACATCTGTCAGTCTACTCCGAAGTCTTTCACGCTTAATTTTACCTAAAAATTAAGTTTTACCAACACCTCAACACTTATACCTAATTATTTATATCCTCTATCCTAGAAATATCTATATCTCTTCCCTTCGTTCTGGACCTGTTAGATCTTTTAAACTGCGCTACAAATTTTGCGGTATTCAAAAGACAGAGTGATTCAAGAATCTTTATATTTTTAATACTAAGTATGTAGATAAATAACCCTTTATTGTACACACGAAAAAAGTGAAGAAATACAAGAAAATTATAACAAAACATATACAAAGAGCTCTGACCATATCAACCTTCACTCATTATAGTAGAGACCGAGAGAAGCCGGTGGCGGTTGCTAGTAGTAAAATATAATCGTACATTTCGACGAAGATAAAAAACATTACTTATTCGGAATTTTATTTATCGAGTTTATGCTAGCGCTTTTATAAAATTACTCAGCTTTATAAATGTTTTTCATTCAATATTTTCGAGATATAACGTTATTTTAATCAATTCTCTCTGGATATGAGTAATTGATGTCTATCATATTTCTTATTGAAGCAAAAATCATATTTTAGGAAAAGACGACCTCTGATTTTCGATTTTATATATGTATAAAATGTTCGATATGTATATGTATAAAAATCCCATATTGGAATGTTTGTCCGCGATCACCATAAAAACTATTAAACCAATCTTGATGAAAATTTTCACTCTATAATTTGGTCCAACGTGATGATCATCATCATCACGACCCTTCGATGGCCCACTGCTGAGCCGGCTCTTCTCCTCAGAATGAGGGAGGGTATTAGGCCATAGTCCACCACGCTGGCCCAGTGCGGGTTGGCAGACTTCACACACCTTTCCGTTCCTTTACCGTTAAAGCGAGTGATATTTAATTGCTTAAAACACACATAACACAGAGTCAAAGGTGTGTGCCCAGGATCGAACTCGGGACCTCCCGAGGAAGACTTGAAGTCTCAACCACTGGGCCATCACGTGAGAGATAGAACTAGTTTTTATCCCGATTTCATTGAGCTAAGTATTTTAATTGATATTATTTTTTTATACGAGAAAGAGTTAAAATTATTTTTAAGTTACATAAGATTCTCATAAATAGCTTGCAAGCTTTTTTTTTTAGATTAGAGTTGTACAAATATTTTTATGTTTAAGTAAGTATCCAATAGATGACGCCACGTTATAATTCTAAATTTTGCGTTGGTAATATTCGTTTCTTTTACCTCTTATTACAATGTTAGTTAATGCGTACGAGAAGCAGCCGGGCCGGGTCACTAGTTTAATCTATGTAAACGTTTTAAATAAAGCAAATAAAACCGTATCGGTTGCTTTTAAAAGTTTTAAAAAACTTACCTAATGACCTATATTTCAATTTTCTTTCATGTTTATTTTGTTTAGCTCCAAGATTGCGTAGGCTTGGCTAGAAATCCTCTAATGGATGTTGAAGTTATAGTGTTTCTTTCTTAATATTTTATTAGTCGATATTTTGATACATTAGTTAATTAACAGATTTTGTATCGCAATACGTGAACCCATTTCACTTGTTAATTGCTACGTATATATATATTTCTTTTATAAAATTTATTTTCAGTTTTCAGCTTAAAAGCATTTTTACTTTTCACTTTAGTAACCTTCTCAGTTTTCTAAGAACTCTCATAATACGAGTATAACGACAGTTCAGACTAAGCAACCGTAGTATACTTCAAGGAGTATATTTTCAATTTTCAATGAAGAAAAGTCGCAGACAAATATTAGTACAGCTGAATTAATTTAACCGCAAGTACATCTCTTCATTTCGTCTAGTGCTCTTACAATGAAGACGGTCCTTCAGCTCTTGTTGCCTTTGTGCTATTGCCAATCTGTTTGTTATGGAGTTGGTAAATGATAAATTATCCTTTGTACAATTCTCGCTCTTATTTGAACGTAAATGTGATGAATCTTATTAAAAATAATAGACCGTTCTTTATAGTCTACGCTGATGTGGTTATAGTCAAAAATTATTTAGCTATTTATATCTTTTTTATTTTAATATTGTGGGTACTGTGGTATACTCACTTCATTCCATCTTATAATGAAATAAGACGTTCCGACGACTCTCGTCTTCCTCCCGTCCTTTTGTCGGTCTCAATCTATCTGTTATTGAGTCTACATCGAATTACGTTGGAAATGGAAATATTGTTTTGAGCTCGTTATTTGATAAAAATGTTATTTGCTCGTTATTGTGGAGACAATGTGTTGAGTGTTACATATTATTCCAAAGTTCTGTTTTCTTTTCAAACCTTTTCAGTTGTCCATAAAACTTCCGAAGGTACGTATTCTAACGTTTCCTACAACTAAGTTTGGAACTAATGGCTATCGATCGAGAATGTGCTCCTTAAGCCTACTTGTAAATTCATGCTCCCTAGAGATAAGCTTTGATCTTTTACATAACAGTTTGAAGCGATACTTTAAGGCGCTCGCTCTTATCCACACCGGACTTCCGACGGGTTATCGCAAAATGGCGCCCGAGATGGGACTAGAAACTGGTTCGAGCTATCAGTAAATATTGACGTACTTCGGATGAATATTGTGTATGTTGTGGGATTTTATATCATGTAGATTACTGTTCTTGGTCTTTAATGATTTGGAAATTTTGTTGTTTTAATTAGGCATTCAAATTGTACAATAATTATCACCCAACTAAAGAATCACAAATTTCTAAATTAAACTGAAAATCTCATAAAGCTTTTAAATTTTTGAACAATCTTTATATTTTTTAAAATGTGAAAATTTATTACAAATGAAAGCTTTTAATCTTATCCACACCGGACTTCCTTAGTGTTATCTGTTCTCATAATGGCGCCCAGTGTGGAACTAGAATACCGTTGAATTATTAGTATTTATGTGACAAGCTAACGATAACACACGATTTATTATTTGATCTCTGATATTTTAGATTACTTTCGTTAGCATTTGTTCGTTAAAATAAAATGTTTTATGAATTATTTATGTTACCAATACTATTTCTATCTGTTTACTGGAGAGTTTCGATTTATTCTAAAAATATCCTGTCCATTGGACAACTTTTAAGCTCTGCTTTGATAGATCAACGGCAGTACAGTAGTATAGTATAGTTAGTATATGTATATAGTAATATCACCGTGTAAGTGTAGTCAATTAAACCTTACTGAATTTAAAGTTATTTACTTACATTTATCTAGTTTAGTTAGTAGTTTGGTGGAGGGTTCAAGCAGTGAATGATGTCATGTCAAGCCTTAAACCTGCACTTAAATCACATGATCTTATGATTCACTGTCACTTCTTACGTGTTATGTTTTATGTAGATGTCTCAGACCTAACACACACAGTTCCCACAAAACAAATCATCTGAATCCCCATGTATCATTAACAAGATAGGCTTAGAGATAATCTGTTTCATTACACTTTAAGCGATGTTATTTACATAATAACGGACTTAACTCAGGATCGCCCAACTTAACTAATATCAAACATTCCTATAGTTAAAGTTTCAGAGATTATCTTGGGTGAAGACCGTTTATGTGTTGGCTTTACTATTGTAATAATTAAGGTTACTTGTAATTACTAGATTTTCATTATAGTTAAAGTACTAAAAACATACTGTTATTTGGAACTGCCTATATATTTATAAGCTATTTAGGATATAGTACAATAAAGATAGATAGGATACAATAATTCCAATCAATATTAACAGGCAGCATAACGATTGGATAGATCAAAACGGTTTAACTGCTCCACATTAAGACGGCGTTATCAATATTGCCGTATCCGTGTTGGTTATGGTCGTATGCGTTTTAGTTGTCTGTTAGAAATTATTAATAAAATTGCATTAATTCTTTATAACTTACTGTCGTTTCCTTTTGATCAAATCAGTCAACCTTCTCCTATTTATTTTTAGCAATTGGGTACTTATAGATAAAATGACATTTGATTGCTGTATTTGCGATTTTTTTCTTCAATTGCAATACCCTAGCAATGCATAAACGGTACTAAGCTCTCGTAATGGACTGTCTAATAGTGTACTCGATATCCGTGAGTGTATCTATTGCTGTTAACACAATCTTGTATATTGATAATAAAAAAAATTTCAAAACATAATTCGCTATGACTAACTTATCAAGGCGAATTAGGCGAGCACAAATTTTACTAGGTTGCGTTGTTTTATTACAGAGTTCCATCCGTACCTTCCAGGTTTATCATCAGACCAGCTCCTTTTCATTGTTATATTGCTTTTATTTACTAAACTTACAAGACAGATAAAAACTTAGAAAGTTATTTTTTTTCCAATAACTTGGTATTAGTGTAAGGGGTAGTCAGAGACATGAAAAAATGAGATTTTTCAATAACTTTTTTGCCAATAGTTTTGATCAAATTTTTTTTTTTTCAATTATTAACGAAATGGCGGCTTCAGCAATTTTTTTCCAAAATTAATTAAAACAGTTCCAAAATTAATAGTTTATAAAATATCGAAATTTAAAATTTAAAAAAACCCTTCGATCAGGCACAAGATTATCTATTTACAAAACTATTTTTTTCTGTCCGATTGATTTTAGATAAATCTCCAAGGACCTTCTGTTGGAACTGGGTCAACACAAACAGCTATAACTTTTGAAATTATAATTATTTTTTTTTCAAATTTTCCTCACTTCAAGTCAAAACATTGTGTAATGATGCCATATTATTAATTTTATAAAATAAAATAATTTAATGCCAAAAAAAAATACTGAAAATTCTCATTTTTTCATGTCTCTTGACTTCCCCTATACCTTAAGTTAGTCAACTTTAGTTTTACGGAAATTGATTCTCATATGTGGGATAATAATTCCTTTATAACTATATATTACTATATATAGTTATAAAGGATATATATAGTTATAAAGGATATATATGTACAGTGCCTTACCCTTAGCCTCATATCAACTCACCGCAGGCACAACAGATTACTGTATAGGTGTTATCGCTCGTGGAGCCTCATTTATTACATTCAGGATAATTGTTATTACATAAAGAAATTGTATCATATTAGAAGAGAGGGAAAAATACAGGAAGCTGTAGTTTGCAGTTGTAATATCCAACTTTGATTTGTTATATTAAGGTGACAAAAGTTAATGAAGAAAGCAGAGAAGGTTGCAAGCAACCACCACCAATACTAATGCTGTATTTTTAAAATATATTTCAAATTGATAGTAAAATGTGTAGGAAATATTATGTAGCAGTAAGTTGACTGTGTTCATCACAGACTTGTATATCGTCCTTTTTATTTTTCTCTGTCCCTCTTTATAATCAAACTAGCTGCGCCCCGCGGTTTCACCCGCTATATTTTGGACAATTCACACTATATCATTATAAATTATAGCATATGTGTTATTCTGATGTGTGAGCTATATTATTGTAAAGTATGATCAAAGTCCATTCAGTAGTTACAACTTTCGCGTTTATAATATTAGTAGGATTATACCACCAGTCATGAGTAGCTTTACATATAGTGCAGATTGTGCAGTGCACACGGGCGCAGCGGTGTTAGGGGCGTCATCAGCATGCGTAGGGATGGCAATTCTTTCCGAAAAACATCGATTTCTTAAAAATATTTCGAGTTTGAAATTACAATGTGAATATTGACCTTCAAGGTGAAGAAGAAAAAAGTCTTCATCCACAACGAAGAATTAAATTGAGGTAAAGCAATATTATTTTTTAAGCCTGCTGAAGTGAAAAGTTAGGGTGATGATTGCACACGGGCGCTACATGAGCTAGAGACGCCCCTGTCACCAGTTTATTGTTATTGTTCAGAAAGCAACTAAAACTACATCACAAATCTTGCAGTCCTAGCAGATTTATTAAACCCAAACCTTCCCTTAAATGTTAGCAATTTAATAAGTAGTAAATTAACTTGTCTTTTATCTAAAATAGAACATTACACCTTGTTGCTTTACTCATTTTATGTCTTACAAACACCTTTATGTGTAATTAATTTTTATAGACCAATAAAAGACACACATATTGTCTGACTTAGGTCATCTTTATTAAAACACAAAATTGTATTCCAAGACTTATATTATAGGACAAAACACGCAAATTCTGCAGCTTTACAGACTTTTATTAAAACTAGAATACTTTAATCCATTTAGAAATTACTTTTATTCCAACTTTTAGCCTCTCAAGAAAACCCCTCTGAACGAATTCAAGAATAATTTAATGTATTCCGAATTCCTTGATTTCTATGCAAAGTTATTATATTTTTAAAAACACTATGACTTGTTTTATCAGCTTATAATAACTATGAAGAAGATTGTTTACAGTAATCAGTTTGCTGGTCGGAACCAAAAAACCTGATTTAAGAATTTTTGCAATCGCGCACTCAATCTTTAAGTAACACGTCTGGTCTCTTCGACGCTTAGCAACCGAGTGATCACTACTTCTCTGCTTAAATTATTTAAGTAAGTTAAGTTTGACCTTGAATGTGCAGAAGTCACTATTAGAGGCGAGTGCATGCGACGTTTTAGTTCCTGCGCGTCCTCGTAAACTTACCCCCACTATTGCTCAGACCTAAATTTAGCTGCCGGCTACTATACCTTATACTTCATAGTTCATACAAATGTCTATAGTTGTACACTACAAGATCGATACCGCTATCATAAACGTCTTTCGTTAGAGCGTTAATAGCGGTAAATGATACCTAATATATATTTACGTTACAACCTGCCGGAAATTGCTTAGCTTTGGCATAATAGATTTTCCTTAACTTCGTCTTCTCATCTCCTTAGATACTTTGCTCTATCTCTGTGCTATTACTGAAATATTTGTATCAAAACTTGTTCAAATAACGTCTCCATCATTTAACGACCAATTTCCAACATTCCACCCACTGCGCTGTTACTATGAATGAAGAGCTTAACCAGAACTAATTGCAACAACTCCAACCCAATCAAACCATTATGTCCCCTATATATATGGAGATAAGTATTGAACTTCATTAAGATTCTCCGCCACTGTAGAGATTTGAATAAGCGTACTACGGTTTTATAGGCAGTAAAACGGTTCTATTCCTACTCACGATTGTAATCGACCGAAATAATATTGGACGGCCAATGTTGGGACCAATTACTATTATATTATTAGGGTAGTCGACACTGATATGTAAATGAACATAACTTTTCTCCTGAAATTTGATTTCATTGAAATAAAGATTAAAATCTTACTAAACCTCATTTTGTAACGTAGTCATTACGTGATTCGTTTACAAACATACAGAAAGACAGAAATTCTAAAAATATTGTTAGCAACGCTGTTTATAAAGAATATTTATATGTCGTAGAATAGTAAAAGGTTATCGATTAAATCGAATCATCATCGCTGTCTATGGCATTGGAGTAGGGTAGTAGCCACTTCCGTTGTGACCCTTTATATGCCATCTACAGTCTGACTGAATTCTTAGTCGTGCGCGGTCTCTCAAGAAGTGAAGTAGTGTCTGAATAGGGATAGTGTTGTGCAGTGTTGTGTTAGTGCTAGAAGTGCTGTCCGATCAAGGTCACGTGAGTACCTTACAATGTAATTACCTCGTCTTGTGTTAGGTTAGGTTTATATGCGTTTAACCTTGGGTTTAAACAGAGAGCCTAGCAGTGGAGGTGAGTGTTATGATCATTTAAAGGATATCCTTAAGCCTACACCTTGGTCACAAGTCCAAGACACTGCTTAGGTTTCTCTCGTAATTGTAAGAGATCATATTTGATCATTTATCGGTTCAGTAGAAGTATCTACGTTGCGTTTACCCAATATTCCATTCAAAACCATCCCCCCTTTTAGTGTTCTCCAATATTCCCCATCTTCCTCCTTCCATTTCCTTTCACATCGTTTTAAAATACCCGACATATATTATGTCAAGTATACCGACGTGTAGACAATATATAACCTTTAGTGCGATAGATTAGTCTCAGTCTCTCTGGTATTTTCGCGCAGTTGTACTTGGAAGGTAGTGTTATAGTGTCGTGGTTAAGGTCACCCTTCTTGAGGTCCACGTAAGTCTACTTTAATATCTATCGTTTTTGGCCAGTTCGAGTGGTGGAGGTGAGAGTTAATATATTATGAAAGAGCTCTTTAAATCTATATTTTTTTTAATAATCTATACTATTATATAAAGAGGAAAGATTTGATTGTTTGTATGTTTGTATGTTTGTTTGTTGCGAATAGGCTCTAAAAGTACTGAACCGATTTTGAAAATTCTTTCACCGATAGGAAGCTACATCCTTTCCGGGTAACATAGGCTATGTGGTGTTGCCATAAATATTCTAATTAAAAAGATATGGCCATTTAAGTGCCATAAGGTGGTCATTTTGTAAATTGAAGAGTTTCTCAGGAACTACAAATCCGATTTAAAAAAATTTTTCACTGATAGAAAACGACACTATTCGTGAGTGACAAAAGAGATTTAGTGTTGCCATATACATTTTTTAATTAATAGAATATGGTCATTTTGTTGTTACTAATCCGATTTTTAAAAGTCTTTCACTGATAGAAAACTACACTATTCGTGAGGGACAAAGGTGATTTAGTGTTGCCATATACACTTTTTAATTAATAGAATATGGTCATTTTGTTGTTACTAATCCGATTTTTAAAATTCTTTCACTGAAAAAAACTACACTATTCGTGAGTGACAAAAGTGATTTAGTGTTGCCATATATATTTTTTAATTAATAGAATATGGCCATTTTGTTGTTACTAATCCGATTTCTTTCACTGAGAGAAAACTACACTATTCGTTAGGGACAAAGGCGATTTAGTGTTGCCATATACACTTTTTAATTAATAGAATATGGTAATTTTGTTGCTACTGATCCGATTTTAAAAATTCATTCACTGAGAGAAGTCTATAGTATTTCCATCTCTCTTCCTCTTATAATACTATCATTGTCTCTCATGCTCTCTCTTTAATTCTTATTTTTATTTGTTCAGTATGATCAGTCTCTTTTCACTTTCTTTCTTTCGATTACCTCTCTCGCTCTCTCTCTCTCTCCTTTACCTATTCAACTTTATTTTTGCTCTGTCCTCCCTCTCTTAGCATCTGTTGCTTTTCTTTTATATTTGTTTCTATTATTTTTCTTTTTATAACTTTCTCTTTCTCTCATTTTTCAAATAATGAAAAACTACACAATTACAGAATAACAAATTAAGGACATCAATTATAATATTATTTTAAATACCCGGAGCGAAGCGAGGGCAGGCCTCTAGTAATAGATAAAGTGCAAACGAGCAGATGGTCCACCTAATGGTAAGTGGCAACCATCGCCCATCGACATCGGCAAAACAAGAAACACTCTCTCGTTTTGTCGATGCGTTGCATTCCCGAAGATAGAGTGGGACGGGGGAATAAAGAAGAAAAATGATACGGATTTAGCGGACCCTAGGCAAGAGCCCAGAGTCCACTAGACCCACTGCATTAATGGGATGGGAGAGGGAGGGGTAAGTCTGGCCCACATGCGGCTCGACCGGAACGCGTCTATAACACTTGGCGATCGGATTCGCATGCTGGTGGTCGCAAGCCAGTCGGGGAACAGATCCCCTACCACCAAGGGGGTGCTGGGTTACTCGGTTCTTACGAGATGCTCTCCCAGCGGCGGAGGGGAATTGTATTCTTACCCGTCCCCTCACGGGTAAAAAGCTCAGATAGAACCTATTTTTTTTAAAAAAGCAAAATCGTGAGAAGTGCCTGGCGCCTATGACTCATGAGCAGGTTTAAGGAAGTCCTTAATATCGAGACACTCATTACAAATACAATATTAATAACTGACGTTACCAACAAAGAAGAAGACAAAGTAGCACTACAACTCTAAACTAAGCATTACTTTAGCCAATGTTTACTGTTTGTAAAATCACTTCTGACTTAGTTATTAACAGTATTGTTAACTCGTAATACGATATTTAAATGCTTGTTTTTTTTTCAGGTAAGTTACTCAGCTTTATACTTCTCATCTCTTTATTAATTATTACGTAAGTAATTATGTTGATTTTTTTCAAATAAAAGTGTATTTTTTTCCGACATTCTATCAATATGACGAAGTTTAATTATAATATTGGAAATTACAATGTTTTAAACCGACGTGCTTATTATAGAAAAATCGTCTTTTCTATTCGCTATTTTATAGATTCGCCCGGGTGCAATTTCTTGAAAATCTCTTGGAAAATATTCATATAAATTTCATGCTGTAAAGGGCCATATTGATCTATATTAAATGCACAATGTATTTAAGGTACCTAACTGGATAAGGGTTAATGGTGTATTGTTTGAAATCGTTATCAGACTGTCTCTACTATATTATGTATGTATTATAATATAAACCTTCGTCTTGAATCACAAAAAATCCATCAAATCCGTTGCGTAGTTTCAAAGATTTAAATATACCTATGTCAGAACTGAGAGCTGAATTGAATGAATGAAGTGATCGAACCTTACGATTCCGTAGTTTTTGAACAGGAAACCAGGCCGTGCCTTGGACTTGTGACCAAGGTGTAGGCTTAAGGAGCTCCTTTAAATGATCATAACACTCACCTCCACTGCCTGGTCTCACTGTTTGTCTGACGTTAGGTTAACATAAGGCTAACCTAACATAAGGTTGTATTAACACATCTAAATACAATGTAGAGACTCATAATAAATAAGACGTAAGAACTCACATGATCCTTAGTCCGATATGTCCAATATCCGTGATGCGACACACTATTTGTTACACTTCAACTCCAGGTGATGTTCACTCAAAGAGACTTGTCGAGAGACTAGAGTGTACTGCGTCAGTCGGGGAATATAAAGGGACTAGACAATGGTAACAATGCCCCTCCACTAGTGGGGAGAAGTAAATCAACAAAACGGAAATAGGGCGCTGGCATCACTATTAATCGATAATCTTTAACTCGTTTGAGACTGTTAAAAATCGTTGAATATTAAAATGACGCGACGGAAGTGATGATTAATTTTCTTTATTATAATCCGAAGTAAATCAACAAAAAGAAAGTATGGCGCTGGCGTCCCGATTAATCGATAATCTTTTACTCATTTAAGACTGTTAAAAATCGTTGAATATTAAAATGACGCGACGGAAGTGATGATTAATTTTCTTTATTATAATCCGAAGTAAATCAACAAAAAGAAAGTATGGCGCTGGCGTCCCGATTAATCGATAATCTTTTACTCATTTGAGACTGTTAAAAATCGTTGAATATTAAAATGACGCGACGGAAGTGATGATTAATTTTCTTTATTATAATCCGAAGTAAATCAATAAAAAGAAAGTATGGCGCTGGCGTCCCGATTAATCGATAATCTTTTACTCATTTGAGACTGTTAAAAATCGTTGAATATTAAAATGACGCGACGGAAGTGATGATTAATTTTCTTTATTATAATCCGAAGTAAATCAACAAAAAGAAAGTATGGCGCTGGCGTCCCGATTAATGGATAATCTTTTACTCATTTGAGACTGTTAAAAATCGTTGAATATAAAAATGACGCGACGGAAGTGATGATTAATTTTCTTTATTATAATCCGAAGTAAATCAACAAAAAGAAAGTATGGCGCTGGCGTCCCGATTAATCGATAATCTTTTACTCATTTGAGACTGTTAAAAATCGTTGAATATAAAAATGACGCGACGGAAGTGATGATTAATTTTCTTTATTATAATCCGAAGTAAATCAATAAAAAGAAAGTATGGCGCTGGCAACCCGATTAATCGATAATCTTTTACTCATTTGAGACTGTTAAAAATCGTTGAATATAAAAATGACGCGACGGAAATGATGATTAATTTTCTTTATTATAATCCGAAGTAAATCAACAAAAAGAAAGTATGGCGCTGGCGTCCCGATTAATGGATAATCTTTTACTCATTTGAGACTGTTAAAAATCGTTGAATATAAAAATGACGCGACGGAAGTGATGATTAATTTTCTTTATTATAATCCGAAGTAAATCAATAAAAAGAAAGTATGGCGCTGGCAACCCGATTAATCGATAATCTTTTACTCATTTGAGACTGTTAAAAATCGTTGAATATAAAAATGACGCGACGGAAATGATGATTAATTTTCTTTATTATAATCCGAAGTAAATCAACAAAAAGAAAGTATGGCGCTGGCGTCCCGATTAATGGATAATCTTTTACTCATTTGAGACTGTTAAAAATCGTTGAATATAAAAATGACGCGACGGAAATGATGATTAATTTTCTTTATTATAATCCGAAGTAAATCAATAAAAAGAAAGTATGGCGCTGGCGTCCCGATTAATCGATAATCTTTTACTCATTTGAGACTGTTAAAAATCGTTGAATATAAAAATGACGCGACGGAAATGATGATTAATTTTCTTTATTATAATCCGAAGTAAATCAACAAAAAGAAAGTATGGCGCTGGCGTCCCGATTAATCGATAATCTTTTACTCATTTGAGACTGTTAAAAATCGTTGAATATTAAAATGACGCGACGGAAGTGATGATTAATTTTCTTTATTATTATCCTACTCTAAATATAGCCCGACACGGCCTTCACTATTACCCTACCCCAGCTATACCCCGACATATACATAGGGACAGACAGACAGCGTAAAGCGACTTTGTTTTATACTATGTAGTGATTATCAAATAAACGAAGTATTAAACTTTTGAATGGGATTAATAAATCGTATTGTTAGAAAATTACTTCTTAAAAAATTATGCACGTTTCTAGTACGGGATTGCGATATTATCCAATCATCCGTACTAATATTATAAATGCGAAAGTAACTCTGTCTGTCTGTTACGCTTTCCCGCTTAAACCTCTCAACCGATTTTGATGAAATTTGGCACAGACAATCTTTAGACCCTGAGAAAGAACATAGGCTACCTTCTATTGCGAAAAAAAGGGACGCGGACGAAGTCGCGCGGGTCGACTAGTTTAATATAAATTTCAGTAATAATAGATAATATTCACTGGCTAGCGCGGCGATCACCTGAACTAAAATGGCAGTCGACCCTCAGCCGCTCACGCCTAAATAACATATTTTTTACAATTAAATTATTTATTACTAATATAGTGTAAGACTGTAAGACATTCTAACGTTTTATTTCTGTCCAAGTAATTAATATTATATAGACGAGAGTGACCATAAAAATTGTCAATTTTCTTTTTTTACGGGATTATTATTAAATATTACGATCGGGGGAAGTGTCCCATAAAAGCTTTCAGAAAAATGAAATTTAGCTCGTTTGATAATAATGATACCAACATAAAAAATGAGGTTTTCTACCTGATCTTATATATTCGTTTATGATTTGATTTAAAATTTTTTTGTTGGTTCAGGGAATAATTTATCTGATGTGAGTCTTTTTATCTAGTTTAGTTTTTAGCCTTTTCCTCTCTCAGTAATTATTTCTTTCCTTAGTAATTGTATATACCTTCGACTTAGCCCGTCACAATTAGCTTTAGATTCTTGTCGAGCAATTGTATCAAATTAAGAGTCCTTTTGATTTTTATATTAAGTTGCCGAGAAGAATTTTTGGGATTTGAGATTAATAAGAAGATCGTTGCACTTCGCGCAAATTCTCACCTGTACTGATAGATATCATCAGTAAGTGTCGCACTACTCTTCTTTATTATTATTAATATTTGCTGAACTATCGAGAGTGAGCATAAATCAATCTCAACCAGTGGCGAAATTTTTGAAACAAACTAAGGTAAAGTTACCACCCCATGAGTACCGTTTTGCTAGCAATTTTTAGGGTTCAGATCCTTAAAAGGAAAAACGATCTTATAAGGATCACTTTGTTGTCCTTCTGTATGCTTAACTTTATTGTTTGATGTCTATAACGACATCTACATGTATGTATATATATATAGCAGATATATATCGAACTCTAATGGCTACGAATAAGCCGAAGATCGGCTTCTGTGGCTGTTACATATTATTAAACTTGTTAAATTGTAAAATATTTTAATCAAATAAAAAAAAAAGAAATGTTTTTCTGTGTATGTTTATGCTCATTTTGATCGCACAGGACCTAGAATCCTGTAATTTGGTCGTAGCCTAATTTTATTGCAGTTAGTATACTGATTGCGACCTATGTTGATGTATGGGAACGACAGTTTTCCGACGACAAATTTAAGTTTGTCTCTTATTTCAAATTGTACGATTCTCTATGCGCAGGCCGATCCGTAGTTGGTTAAAATTCCTATTAAATATGGAAAAGAAATATTTTATACCACGATTTTTGTTATGCATTCAGCGAATGTGTAATTTATTTCACTCGTCAAAAGCTGATTGGTATTTTAGTTGCGTGTCCTACAGAAGCTACAGATTTTAACGTATCTATTTGTTTTTCATTGAGAGGGATTTGGTTTGCGTATATCGTTAACATTTCGACGTAATCTGTTAACGTTTATTATTTTATATTCGCTTTGATAAAAACTTCTAATACAGTCAAATAAATACATTTGTTCCTTCAAGTGAACGCAAAATCAAAAGTTGTTTATGTTTCTGTATAATTTTTTTTGCGGGTAGTAAACTGTGTAACGGCATAATTAATTTAGTATCGCAAGTCATATTGTACGGAACCCTCGGTTTTCGAGTCCTACTTGAATTTGGCTGTTTTTTCAATAACAAATAATTTACTTAAAACTCTCTTTTGTGTGTGATAAAAAATGTAAACTATATTGACTAAAAAGTAAATGTATCCATAAAATCCAATGTTTATTGGCCACTCCACAAAGATTCGTATAAATCCTTCTCTCAATCGTCATTTGCGTCAAAACAAAGTAGAAACAGAAAGCCAAAGGCGACTAAATCTATTTAAATAAAGGCCTAATTTATACATTGGCTTTAAGATTTTTTTCTTTTGCCATTTTGTGGTAAAAAAATTAATTTAATGTTGACTTCTGATTTATGTTATACTGAATAATATACTTCACATTATAATTGTCATGACTTGAATCGTATTAATGCCTAAGGTTGATGTCCAACGTGCATACTTAGGGGGTGTTACAATGTATTAACACTTGCCTCCACTGCTCGACCTAAACAAACTAAGTAATGAAAAAAAATTGCACTGGGGGAGTGCTGGTAGAAGTGTGAACTTGAACGTGAACGTTGTGCATTTTTACCCGACTACGGCGAGGCCAAAAAGAAGGGTTATTTTAGCAGTCTATGTATCTATGGTTGTATGTATGTTTGTATGTTCCACTCTAGCGCCTAAACTACTGAACCAATTTACATGAGTGGGGTGTCAATAGATTCGTAATAATGGCGCAGGTGACATCTATACTAATATTATAAAGAAGTAAGATTTGTATTTTTGTATGTAACGAATAAACATAAAAACTACTGGACCGATTTCAAAAATTCTTTCACCATTAGGAAGCTACATTATCCCTGAGTAACATAGGCTATATTTATTACAAGAAAAAATTAGAGATCCTTAGGAAATCTCACGAAAACCAACACAAGGTGCCAAAAAATTTGCCATAAAATATCTTTCATCGCATGCGCTGCAAAAAGTATTGATGATAGAACAAAAAAATGTTGTACAATATTATAGAACGTATCAATATCTACAAAAAAGTCCGCGAGACCATATGTCCAACTATTATAGTTAAGTCACTATAACTACCTTTTTACATTTTAAAAGTTGATAAAAATGCCTATCAAAATCAGACCATATTTTCTATAACTTTGTATTTATCCTTATCCAAATAAATTATTTCGTATTCAAGACTATTTCAATACCTGTAAATTAATTTTTGAATTATTAAAATCGGACTTTCCATTCAAAAGATATTACGAAATTAAAAATATCAATATAAACAAAAAATACACGTCGACGCGACGGGCCAGTATAGCGACGCAGCGCAGCGAGTAAAGCGGCAAGAGAGGGGGCACCGAAATGCGGGAGGGCCAATATATTTTTAAAAATAATATTCCACCCGCGCGAAGCCGGGATGGGCCGCTAGTAGGTTATAAAACTTTTATGTTTTTTTTATGACGGAATTTTGAATTGAAAGAAACCCCGGATTCAAACTTCGAAAAATTATCACGTGTTTGGTATCAAAAGAAAAGTCTTGACGAGCGTATTACAAATATATATATGTTATCGTTTAAGCAAATAAAAACTAACATTACGTTACAATATTAGATTGTAAAGGTTATCTCGATCAGGAAACGGAAAACTATAAAAAAAAACAGTTTAAAAAACTATAACCCCACTACGTTAAAAAGTGGTCTAAAAGGGTCGAAACAAGAAAAAAAATCAGATGTTTCTATCTGATTTTTTAAACTTTATTTTTTTGAATATTTTGTAATGGTTAGGGAATTGCTTTAAGTAGCATTATTTATGTGGTTAAATAAAAATTTAAATTCTATTTTGTTTATTATTAAACGTGCCATCAATTAAGCGTGCAAGTGCCGTCTTACGAATTTTCGATCAGGTCACGTGTCCTGACGCGAGTTTAACATTTTTTACCCATTCCAAAAGTGCACAACGCCGCTAAAAAAGTTTACACTTCAAAATTTTTGTTGCCTACGAAAGACAGTATTTAAAAGAAAAGAAGGAAATTTACTATCAAATTATTAGTCAAACTGCTCCTCATTTTTCGAATCAGATATTATTAGTAGAGGCGGTAAAAGTATTCTTAAAATAAATCAAAGTCATGCTAACCCGATTCTTGTCTATTCAGAATTAAAATATAATGTTTCTTTGTTGACGTCAATCAACGGCCGACAGAAGTTTTAATATTGTTTTACTACGACTGTACCTAGTGTTAATTTATTACTTTACCCTTCTTTACCCGACTACGGCGAAGGCAAAAGGAAGGGTTACGATTTATGTATGTTCCATCGTAGCGCCTACACTACTGAACCAATTTTAACGAATGAGGTGTCAATAGATTCGTAATAATGGCGCGGGTACGACTGATTGAGTAGCATCCTGTTACTTGATCTTGATGTTGGTACGACTGATTGAGTAGCATCCTGTTACTTGATCTTGATGTTGGTACGACTGATATGAGTAGCATCCTGTTACTTGATTTTGATGTTGGTACGACTGATATGAGTAGCATCCTGTTACTTGATTTTGATGTTGGTACGACTGATATGAGTAGCATCCTGTTACTTGATCTTGATGTTGGTACGACTGATATGAGTAGCATCCTGTTACTTGATGTTGGTACGACTGATATGAGTAGCATCCTGCTACTTGATCTTGATGTTGGTACGACTGATATGAGTAGCATCCTGTTACTTGATCTTGATGTTGATGTTGGTACGACTGATATGAGTAGCATCCTGTTACTTGATCTTGATGTTGGTACGACTGATTGAGTAGCATCCTGTTGCTTGATCTTGATGTTGGTGCGACTGATATGAGTAGCATCCTGTTGCTTGATCTTGATGTTGGTACGACTGATTGAGTAGCATCCTGTTGCTTGATCTTGATGTTGGTGCGACTGATATGAGTAGCATCCTGTTGCTTGATCTTGATGTTGGTACGACTGATATGAGTAGCATCCTGTTGCTTGATCTTGATGTTGGTACGACTGATTGAGTAGCATCCTGTTACTTGATCTTGATGTTGGTACGACTGATATGAGTAGCATCCTGTTACTTGAATGTTGGCCGACTGTGTGTTTAACACAAATCATGGAAGTGGGGATTGCAAAATAAATACGCCGTCACGACAGAATTATGATGGATTACATCGCGAGTATTCTTAGCAGTAACTCTGAAGCTCTCGAGTCTCAAGTATTACCCCAAGAGGATAAGTCAAGCCTAATACTCTCTCTTTCTTTTATTAATTAACATTACTATAGTTGTGTATGTGATTAGAGGAGATGAAACAAACATAGTAAGGTATACACGGGTGCGACCACGGTTCTGCCTTGACCATTTCTGTACCGGGTTATTAATTAAAAACATTATTAGTATTTCATGAATGCCATGTCACAACGAAGGCTTGTATAAAAAAAAACTACATTTCAAAAAACCGACTTTAAACTAAAAATGCACTAAAAAGTAAGAAAGAAGTCCGTTATTTATTATTCTCTCTTTATTCTTACTTTTTAGTGTCTGCAATAAGTTGTTCTGTAAATCAGGCAGACTATATCATTTCGTTGCTTTTTATTGTCATGTATTGAATAGTTATTTTATTTTAAGTTGCTATGGGTAGGCCTACGAAAGGTGCCGAGCGCCTTAAACTATATAGATCCCGAGAAACAGAACGGAAAGAATGTTCATAAAATGAAAACTAAAGGGTCAAACTATTTTAAATTTTTAAGGTACTAAATGGCAACTATTCCACATCAAACTAAAGAAGAATCACGTAAATCGGATAATAAATCTCAGCGTAATTAATATACATACATAAAAAATATATATATGTCGGAGAAATAGTTATAATGGTGGTAATTTAATTTATTTGAATAGCAACACTGTCATGTCACAGATTAATAGAAAGTACAGTGTTATATTCAGTGTCATCGACAGATGGTTGATTGTCGATGGCACGACTTTGACAGTTTGTGTCAGTCAGTTGCAAGTCAGTTCAGTCGATCACTTTTTCCTCGGCTGGCGGAGGCGCAAGACGTGCGTACTGACAGTTAAATATCGGCAACATGGCGGACACGGATAAGCCCAAGAAATCGAATCCATTTGAATCCGCGATATATATATATATACACCAATCGAATTGAGAACCTCCTCCTTTTTGAAGTCGGTTAAAAATAACGTCTTTCTCATTAAGAGTTCTTTACGCATTTAGAAGTTTTACATCTGTCAACATTCCCACCTTGACTCATTGAAGGGCGCGTGTTGTTGTGTAAAGTGTTACACGTGAGTTTATTTTCACAGAAACCCTTAATGTAAAAGGATTGAGAGAATGGGAAGTTTTGTTGTCACATTTGTGGTCTGTGTTGGCCCCGGTATTCTTTAATAGGTTAACCCTTTTTGCCCTTAAAAAAAAAATTTTTTTAAACACTTTTTTTATGTCAAAACTTTGTCCATAACTAGTTTAGTTTACCGGTAAGTAAATAAATTGCTAACTAACTTGGTTTTAACTAGATAATATTAAAATTTAAATCGCAAGGATTTAGATAGTTATAGATCTCTATAACAATAAAATGTTTCCTAAACTAGTCGATCCGCGCGATTTCGACTGCTTGATGCTCCGCTCCTATTGGTCTTAGCGTGATGATATATAACCTATAGCCTTCTTCGATAAATGGGCTATCTAACACTGAAAGAATTTTTTAAATCGGATTAGTAGTTCCTGAGATTACCGCATTCAAACAAACAAACTCTTCAGCTTTGTATATTAGCATAAGTCTATTTAATATTGGATATTCATAGTATTTTTTTAATAATTTATTTCTTTCATCACTCAGTAAAACGTTTTAAATACGATACTTTCTGATAGTCCTGGGCTTAAGAAAATACTATTAAAATCATAGGACACTGCAGCTCACTAAATATAGTTCATCCTAACCGGGTGACACTATTCACTTCGTTTTACTTAACATGTATTCTTAGTACTCAAAAATTGTAATTACTAAAATTTTTTAGTGTTCGTTAGCAACAAGGAAAGTATGCGGTAATTTAAAGTAGTGATTGACAACGTTTGACGGGTGTTGGCACTAAATCTGTTCGGACTAGACGTAACAAATGGGGTAAATGAACTAATTATGCGTCATCGTTATGCTATTGGGGGACTTTTAATTAATGTTTCAAGGCTTTCTAAAAATTCGTCAAAAAATGATAAGAAAGTCTCGAAATTCTTGTAAATATCCTGGTTACTGGTATCCAAGAGAGAAAGTGTGGTTACCTGATCACGTGATTTATAAGCAAGGTTTTATTAATCGAACAATGCTAAAGAGAAAGAGAGAGAGAGAGAAATATATAAGCTGTCCAACCCAATATCTGAGGGAAAATGACTTATTAATTGCAGTGACAGGTCAGGTCTTTTTATGGTTGCAATGCGTTGTGCATTTTTGATTATTCCCAAAGAACAAAATTAAAAGACCGAACTGTATTATTGAGATTTGGCATGCATACGGCGAGACCAGAGTGCGTCACGGGACTTTAGAAAAGTTAGGGAAAGAAAATATAATTCTATGGTTCAAGGAACCCAGAGAACATTAAAAAAACCGAACTGTATTATTGCAATCTGACGCTTACGAATTTTTGATTAGGTCACGTGTCCTGACACGAGGTTAATATTTTTTATCAGGCAGTAGTACCTTAAGTGTATCCACGTATAAACAATATATAACCTCTGTTCCGATAGAACTTAGATTAGTTGTCAAAGTGATCTCGCTCTAACCATTGAAGTTTTGTTTCATGTAAGTGCTTGTATTATTTGATCGCCTAAACTGATTAACGTTAAATATTTGAGATGCTATAAGAAAAAATTAGATAAGGGTTTCCTACATTGTAATGATGACTTTCAACACTTTTCTATCTAAAGCATCCGAGTTGTGATGAACGTTGATTAACTGAGTTTTAATCAACGGTGGGTAATGATTCGAAAGGAAGCGCTGGATGCGGAATAAGTGGGAAAATAAAACTCTTATTTTCTTGCATTCGTGTTTATTCTAAGTTATATGGATTATTTTTTGATCTTTTATTTCTTGGATATATCTCTATTCCAAATAGTAGATTAAATGTTTAAAGACTGAAATTATCGTAATAATGTTTGACAGTTTTTATTTAGCATTGAATTTTGTTTCACGTATCCTAGCAACACTTGTGGATAGCGTGCGTATAAACTATATTATTCTTCTCGCAAAATGAATTGTGAGTAGATCTCTTACACGATACAACCCTCGGCAAAGCAATGGCGCCTATTTTTTTTTATTAAAATAGACTAAAACTATAAAAGAATCCGGTCAAGCGTGAGTCAGTATATATAAAGCTTTCTATTCGCGCTTCATGAAATATTATTTACCTATCATAAAATATGAACTATAAACATTTAACGATAATTGGTGTAATTCGGTTAACGGTTCGAATAGGTTGTAAAATTTGTTAATAGAGGTTTGAGATAAACGGAAGTCGTTGATTCGCGTTATTTGTCCGATGTGTCGTTAAAAAACGTTACACGTTGCGTATTTACGTTTACGATTACGGTTTTATGACTTTTATAATTAATTAATGTTTTATGGGTTTTGTGGTATTCGTATGTTTGTTTAGAATGTTTAATGCGTAAATATAACCTAAAATAGTGCAAGTAAGTGGTGTTAGCAGTGATGGCCTAGTGGTAAAGACATCGATGTCTTATTCGGGAGGTCCGAGTTCGGTCCTGGGCACACACCTCTGACTTTTCTGAGTGATGTGTGTTTTAAGCAATTAAATATCACTTGTTTTAACGGTGAGGGAAAACATCGTGAGGAAACCTGCATTCCTGAGAGTTCTTCATGTTCTCAAAGGTGTGTGAAGTCTACCAACCCGCGACCTGGCTCAGCAATGGGCCATTAATGGGTTTTGATGATGAAGTGGTGTTAGATTGAGTGATGGAGGCGAGAGTAAAAGCAGCTCCTTTATAGTCGCAAGTGTCGACATATTTGTTGACTAACACAATTTTATCTTGTGAAAGAACTGGTTAGAATACTATTCCCCTCTGCCGCTGGGACAGCATCTCGTACGAGCCGAGTAACCCAGAACCCCCATGGTGGTAGGGGATCTGTTCCCCGGTTGGCTTGCGACCATCAGCATGCGAATCCGACCGCCAAGTGTCATAGACGCATTCCGGTCGAACCACATGCCCATCCCATGCTAATGCTGTGGATCTAGTGCTCTTGCTCAGGGTCCGCTGAAATCGCATCATTTTCTTCACTCCCCAATCTTCGAGGATGCAACGCAAAGACAAAACAAGAGGATATCTCTTGTGTCCATGGGCGATGGTGGCCACTTACCATCAGGTAGACCAACTGCTCGTTTGCACCTTATCTACCATAAATTTTTTTTTTGAAATTTGCAACTCAGTTGAGGTACCATCTCTCGACGAAGTAGTATAAGCAACAGTTATAATAACAAAATAAAATTATTGGTCTTTTTATATTTAATTACGTTACCGCAACGACAGGACTTTTATTGCAAGAAAAATCGTAGTTGAGCTCCAAAGAAATGGGTTTAATTAAACCCTAGCGTAAAACATGGAGGCGACAAGAAAACCACCGCGAACTCTCTAAATAATGATGCTTTTTTTGCTTTAACGCCATGAGCGAGAGCGTATAGAGATTTTTTTTCGATTTTTTTAAAAATTCACATTTAACTCCCAAATGATTTAAATGCATTGCCATAATTTGATTAAACCTGTGCCATAAAAGAACGCTGCCATTTTTGCTTGCAAATACTATTCTATGATTGTGAATAAGATTCAGGTCTAGTTGCGTATTCTTAAGCTTCAGATTTATCCTTTTTTACCCTATTTCTCCTAAATACGGAGTTCTGATTCCGCTTCGGTGAACTTGAAGGTTTTGGACCTTACCGCGTGTCCTTGAGATGGATTTCTTATTCATTCTCTGAACAATTTTCCTTGAAAACGTGATTAAAAATTCTTGAATAGCATCCATAGACTGTTGTGACGTTTTGCAAAATGCTAGAGATATAGAGAGAAATATGATACCCATTACTGTACAGCAATACGTATACACATGCAATTTAGACTGAGGCGAGCGGTGCCTAGGGCTTGAGACCCAGGAGCAGGTTTAAAGAGCCCTTTCATAATATATTAACTATAACCTCCACCTCGACCTTGGTAACAACAATAGATAATAAAGTAAACTTACATGGACCTCGAGAAGGGTGACCTTAATCACGACACTATAACACTAATTTCCATGTACCTCGCACGAAAACACCAGCGAGACAGACTAATGTATCGCACTAAAGGTTATATAATGTCTTCACGACGGTATACTTTTTTTTTATTTCTTCAATTATTTTGGGACTTTTGCACAAAGTGTGAATGTCAGTCCCATCGTTTTTATATAGGTACTATTTAAATTTAAAACTATAAAGCATTCGGGCTATCTCCGAAGAAGGAAAAGCCAGAATATTTTGATATTAAATATTTTAATTAGCTCACTTCTCCTCCCTGCGTTACGAGCACACTCAACTAAAAAATGTAGCACATCTTCTATCACACCACAAATGGCACAGTTAGGCGAACTTGTTTTCTTCATCATGAACGCAAATTTATTTAGTGGAACATGTCCAGAACGCAACCTGAGGCCCATAACAACTTGTCGACGTGTCAATTTTCTATCTTCAACCCCTGGGTTATACTTGAAATAATATAAAATGATCTACCCGCTACTACTACTTTATAGACAGTGTTGCTAACACAAAGGTTTTAATTTACCGTAGCTTATAGACGTCTGCAACACCAGAAGCATCGCAAGCGCGTTGCCGACCCTATCCCCAATTCCCCCCAGGAGCTCTGGTCACCTTACTCACCAACAGGAACACAACACTGCTTTAGAGTAGTGTTATTTAGCTGTGATCTTCTGTAAGGTCGAGGTACTACCCCAGTCGGGCTGCTCCATATTTCTAATTTTCTTTAGAGGATAAATTATTAAAATCGCTAGCAGTGTACCACTTGTACCACAATGATACCATTATATAGCTCGAATTGGAAGAAAGCAATTAGAGCCTGAGTAACAAATAAGCGACGTTCTCTAATGGAACCCTTTCCAAATATTCAGGTGCTATTGATTTGTATTGTTTTCTGTTTTAAACTATTTATTTTCATTTACTTTGTATTGTTCTATGAAATGTATTGATTGTAGGAAATCATTCATTTATCTCATACAGAACAATGAACTTCAGCATTTTCTTGAAAACCCTTTAATTAAATAAGATTTCTATATCTATACGTGTATCGATGTTGACTAGAGAGGAAGCTAAGCGCGCCTGGAGCTTGTAACGCAAGAAGTAGATTTGAGGTTTGACTACTTTAGATAATGTTTACTGTGGGAAATCACTAGACAGACTGTCTCAAACTCCTCGGTAGAGAGGTTATATGTTACCAAAAGTGTTGCGAATAATTCACCTAAAAGGTTAGTTACTTGGGAAGCTAATGTTTTTCAGCGTAAGATAAATTAAAGGGTTGGAAGATGCGTAAAACATTTAATATTACATAAACGAAAGCTATGAATCACCATAACGACCCATATTATTTAGCTATGTACATATAATTATGCCGAGGGTGCGTTATTGCCTAGAGGCATGTGATTATCAAGGATGAGTGCAGTAAGAAATTTATAACTAGGTTGGAGTGTTGGGCTACGAAATATGCGATTTTGAATAATAATTATGTTGTAAGTCAACAATTTAAAAGGTAATAACTAGAACATTCTTTGTTTCTCACAACTAGACTCGGAAGAGGAGAAAAATTTGTTTGTCTTCTCAGCAAACCATTGGGAGTATGGGGAAAAGATAATTCTTACCCCATCTTTGGTATTCTGTCATGTTGAATTTGGCATTATTACTTGGGTAAGCCATGCTTTGTTGTTTTCACTCTAAACGTGCATGCAAAACTTTAGCTCATTTGGTTTATTCAGAGGTTTATCTTACAATATAATAATATGTATTAAACTAGCTGACCCGACAGACATTGTCCTGTCTTAACTATGCATATTGAATTGGAATTTGCTGTCAAAAGCTTATATTAGAAAAGTTAATATGGTTTAAATTTTCTGATTTTCCGCGCAACTTTTTTAATTTTTTCTTCCAGAAGAACCTTCTCCTGACGATAACAAACACAACAAAAAAAGAATTAGCATAATCGGTCCAGCCGTTTAGGCTGATGCTGTGACCAAGGGAAATAGGGATTCATTTTTATATATAAGATAATAGCTTGTAAGGGATTTTTAGAAAATTGGAAATAAATTCGTCTTCGATTTTAAAAAATGTTCTCAATTTGTATAAATGTTAGTGACTTCAGTGATGTGTCATTTATGAATGGACTTGGATAATCCTTTTCTTCATGTTTTTCAAAC
Source organism: Limenitis camilla (assembly GCA_905147385.1). Lineage (NCBI taxonomy): Eukaryota > Metazoa > Arthropoda > Insecta > Lepidoptera > Nymphalidae > Limenitis > Limenitis camilla. The sequence goes on along the minus strand of LR990249.1, from coordinate 9,748,958 downwards.
ATCAATTCTGATGATTTTTTTACCCGACTACGGCGAAGCCCAAAGGAAGGGTTGTATGTTCCACCCTAAACTACTGAACTATTTTTAAAGAATGAGGTGTCAATAGATTCGTAATAATAGCGCGGGTGACATAGGCTATATAAATTTTCAATTCTTTTTTATGACAGAATTTAAGCCTCAGAATCTAACCTCGAAAAAAAATCACGTGTTTGGTATCAAGAGAAAGGTCTCGGCGAGCACATTACAAATATATCGTACAGTACGGGCGGCAAGACGTTTCAGTTATTTACTCGTTTATTAATTTTATTTTATGACATTCAATATTTGAAAATCTGCAAAAACCACGGAGAAGATAATTAAAAAAAAGCATCAATTAGTGGCCCCACAAGTATCTTTGTACGTAATATTATTTCGACGGCGCGGCGATGCGTCACGTTCCTGTAATGAGATAGCGGGAGTGATGACGCGGTGAACTATTCTCGCTTCGCTGCGGTATACCTATAGACTAGTACCTATAGTAGGTATAACAACGCCTGGGGCTGGTGCTAACTTCTAGTAATCAATCGTAGTAAAGTTAATGATATTTATTACACACAGTCATCAGTCAGTTTGATGTGTTGTTGTGTAGCAGCGACTAGACTCTCATCACGCATTCCTTTTTATTCGTAAATTGACGAGTATTGAAGTGCATATTACGAATACACTGTGATAGTCAACTTTCACTCATTAAAATAGTATCCTATTGTCTACTTAGTAATTTGTTATTTATTTATGCAGTTTAGTATTAATTTTATATGATATGAGATTTGCATCTTCTAAATCAATGGTGATGCCAAAATAATTCAATATTATGATTGCTATAAAGTTCTAGCAGTATGACTAATGCGGTTTCAATGATTTATGGGTGAAACTAATTAACAAACCAATTAATATCACCGGAAATAATTGTTATCAGAGCTCTTCTCCCCCCTACCCGTCTCTCCTCTCTAGCTCCTCCACTTTTCGCTTTCCGCGTCGAGTTATTTGATAATAATTAATGGCATAATTTGAATGTATGCAATTTCTTACGATATGAATCACTTAAATTTTTTTTTTAAAGATAGTAAAAAGAGCCAAGTCTCGCAATCAAATCAGAGATATTACATTAATGTCAGATATTTTAGTTATATCTATGGAAGCACTTAATCTACGACTTTACAATAATGGAAATCTTTATTGCTAAAATAAGAATAATGGCTTGACATCTTAATTATACAGATTAAAGATATTAATGTTTGTTACTTTGGATCTAAGATATTTGATTATTTTTTGTCTGATGTCTATGTGCTATACTATTCCCTGGTTTTAATTATTTAATTTAATTGCTACCAAAGAGAAACAACGGCGAGTCTTAACTTTTCTCTATTAATATACACATTGAATTATTTTACTCCAATACATACTAGAAACAATTTTTATTAAATAAACGTAAAACCATTTTGAACGTTAAACGATGTGATTTTTCAGCAACTTTAGCAGTCGTTTAGTTGCATTGCTACAAAGTGTAATTTAAAAGAAGCTCCACCATTAAGGCACGTTTTATTCTACACAGATTCCTATTATTTGTTTACATTACCAATACTAAGAGCCAACAACAGTTCCTCACCTCATCCTCTTTTAAATTTTTTTTATTGTTTTACGCCATTAGACAGTAGGCTATTACTAAGATCAACCATGTTTAATTTGATGTAAAAATCAAAAAGTGGGGAAATTTTCAACTAAACTGGGAAGAACTTCCGTAAAAACCAGGAGATCTGGCAACAATGAACACAAAATATTATGATTTTCACTGTTTATAAGACGCTTATCTATGTTTACAGTAAATTGTATTCCGCTATATTAGTTCAGGGTAAAAAAAACAGGGAAAATACTCAAGTCTAGATAAATTACCTCAGTCCCAAGTCTTTTAGAAGCTGTCAAGCGCGAAGACCTTTAATTGCCTCGGAGCATTCCAACACATACCAGTCATTTTTAACTTTTACGCTCAGACATTTTAAAGAGACTCCGAAATAAATGTTCTGTCTTGTTACTGAAACAAATAATATGCTGCTTCGACTATTCACTTTTGAAAATTTCAGTAGATTTTGTTTTTAATTTGAAACGTTACTCATTTTTCTACTTTGTTAACGTAGAAAAAACTTACAGAATAGTCTTATGCTTTAATATTAATGATTAAGTTTGTAGTTCTTGTAGTGATATCGAGGCAAATAAAATGATGCACAAACCCAACAAAAACTAAGACATTATAAATTTTCCTAACACACAATGTAAAAAATAATTCCTTTTTATCTGACTAAATCATCAATTTTTTTAGTTTTTTCTTTAGCAATATTATACAATATCTGAAATGAAAAGTGCTTCGCTTGGCCTGTCTTGGCTGGCGATCTGTCGTGCCCCTAGATATAAAACTTAATTTTTAAAATAAATCTATATACTGTGAAGTGAACAGAAGAATAGTTTTTCAATCTATAACAAATATAATCTGCGTCGATATGCAAACATTAAAAATAGATCTCTCAGCTTCAAAGATAACTATTGTAGGTCGTGTCGTGTCATAATGATCTATATCTGGTTTTTACGTTGAATGCGGACGCGCGTGTCAAACGTTTTGACAGCTGTCAGGTGTGACACCTCAAGAACAATAAAAATGCATAAATAAATTTAATGAACGATTTCTAAGTAGGTTGAGTATTAATGATCCAAAGGCAATAATAACATAGTTTAAAAGCAGCTTTTAAGACGTCTTTAACTGTGTATAAACTATATAAGAGACATGTGATTAGGCCATAGTCCACCACGCTGGCCGTACGGGTTGTCAGACTTCACACACCTTTGAGAATTTTTAGGGAACTTTCAGGAGTGCGGGTTTCCTCACGAAGTTTTTCTTCACCGTTATAGTAAGTGATATTTAATTGCTTAGAACTCAGAAAAGTCTCAGGATCGATCTCGGATCTCCCAGGATTGATCTCGGACCTCCCGAGTAAGACACCGTTTTTTTTACAAAAAAAAAAGGTGCTGGAATGGCGGCCTCGCACCGGAAATCGCAGCGTTGAAAGGCCCCCCCACTAGGTGGAGCGACGACATCAAGCGGATCGCAGGCAGTCGTTGTATCCAAAGGGCATAAGAACGCTCTAGGTGGCAACGCATGGGAGAGGCCTATGTCCAGCAGTGGACGTCCATCGGCTGAGACGACGAGTGAAGTCACTTGTTAAACTGATTAATTCTACCTTGACAGAGATTATATATTATCAAGATACTGGGTATACTCAAAATTACTTCGTTTATATTAATAAATTTTTTCTCTGTCTGAAAAGTTTTACTTCTCTTTTAAGTGTAAAAACCCATGTCGGCTTCGATATCTTCTATCTAATCGTTCCTCGACTCATTCGACCATGAGACTATCATTCACTGTGAAATTGACGAACTTTGATCTATCAGATGCATTAAGCTTCGCTTTTTTACACTTTACACCGAATTCAGAAAATATGGTTTTCAATTCGATTCTGTATATATTTTAAGTCGGGAAAAACTTCTTTGTTTTTTGAATTTTTTTTTATTATTGATAAGGGACAAACGAGCTGACGGTCCACTTGATGGAAAGTGGCCACCGTCGCCCATGGACATAGGCAAAACTAGAGAGTATCTCTTGTTATTCCGATGTGTTGCCGCCTCAAAAATATAATGAGGAGGGGGAGCGAAGAGAAGAATGCTGCAGTTTCAGTGGACTCTGAGCAAGAACTCGGTGTTCAGTGGGGCTGAAGCATTAATAGGATGGGAGAGGGAGGAGTAGATCCCACCACAAACGGCTCGACAGGAAAGCGTCAGGAGACACTTGGCGGTCGGATTCGCATGATGGTGGTCGCAAGCTAGTCAGGGAACAGATCCCCTACCACCAATGGGGGTGCTGAGTTACTCGGCTCTTACGAGATGCTCTCCCAGCGGCAGAGGGGAATTTTATTCTAAACCATGCCCTCACGGGTAAAATATATGCATTTTTGACCATGCTGTGGTTTTGTCTTACTTTAAGCTTCGTTGGGATAAAGTTGAGTGGATGGGTGAGTGTATGTGTGGGATTGCACGAATTTCTGTCATATCTGCTTCTGTAAGTGTAAATTTTAAATAATAATTGTTTTTTTTTTTTTTTAATTTATATACTGACGCGGCGACGTCGATAGCGCGTTGTTAATAACTTTATCGAAATGGCCGAGCCTGTGATGAGATGTCTAAAAGACAGTTTATAGTTGTTTGAGTTTCGTTATTCTTTTTATACTCTCTGTTGTCCTCTTTTCTTTGTGTATTTGTAATATAAAGCTTTTATTTTGATTCTTTAAAAATCCTATCTGAATGAAGCTATTTCAGAGCTCGGAGAACGTTTAACTCACATGACAATATCGACATAATTGTTCAGTTTAATTTCTCTAACGTATCTCAAAGTTAATTATGTATATTTAACTTACGTTATTTTCGATGAAGTTCGTAGCTTTTCAAGTAACATATGCTATTAACTTGGGTCATAAGACCTAGGATATATTCGGACTCTGTGATGTCTTATGCTAAGTTATGAAAATTAGTTTAATTCACTAATTTTTCAGGTCTTTCAAAGGTTTCTGAGAATTTTCAGTTAACAATTTGACGTCGTTTACTTTGTTTTTTACGTGGAAATTCAATAATAACATTATCGCGTCGGCGGGCGGGTTCTAACGAACTAGTTAGTTCCTTTTCGGCTCTCACTGTAATCAACCTCGCCTAACGATATTTGTACTTCGCTGTTGCTTCAAAAACATTTGATTAAGTCAAAATACTTATTAAAAATCACGGTTTTATCATAAAAGTATACATTTCACTATAATATTACCACTAATTTCGCGGTTTTTATTAGGGTTTCGTACCTAAAAGGTAAAACCGGGACCCTATTCGTTAACGGTTTGTCTGTCTGTCGCCAGGATGTATCTCATGAACCGTTGAAATATTCACAAATGATGTATTTCTGTTTCCCCTATAACACCAAATACTAAAAACAGAATAAAATAAATATTTAAGGGGGACTCCCGTAAAATAAACGTGATTTTTTTGCCAAATATTGTTACAGAAACCCTCGTGCGCGAGTCCGACTCGCACTTGGCCGGTTTTTTTTAATATATAGAGTGCCTTATAGTAAAGAAACAGTGCTGCCAACCGCCGAGGAGAATGTATATGTCGAAAAATTACAAAAATTCCGAATGAACTGAGATGAAAAATTTCCAGTAGTCTTATATTTAAAAGAAATTAAATTTGGTTTTCATTCAATTAAAATAATTTATAATGGTTAATTTAATTGAATGTACTTAGATATCCCGTAACTCAGCACTAGACGTTTTTATATTGAGGGTTCCTTATTAATCCATAAGAGACCTATCCGCTCTATCATTCTATTGAAAAGTCTGTCCTTTCATTTAATATTTCTTTGGAATTATTATCCTGAATTTGTATTAAACTAGTGACCTGTTCTAGTTTTTGGTAAAATATTCTTACTTTACTTACGTTGATCTCATTCACTCGCCAACTTCATGAGTGTTTGAATTGGCAACAGTCAAAGTCAAATTTTTTTAATCAATATTGGATTTACATTCTCTTATTGAACGTCGAAATCTACCACGCTTTCGGAAACGACCTAACCCAAAAAAACCCTGAGAAAAATGGACGCAAGAAGCTCAGCGGGACTATTTCTTTTGGATACTTTACTATTTATCTTTGATTTTTTTAATGCCAATTTTTATAACAAATAAATTTTATAAATTGAAAAAAAGCCTGGAGCGAACGCATCATTGGGGTGACATCTTCCAAAAAATCTTTAATGTTACTAACTTTTTCTGGGATCCTGTTGTAAAAGCATACACATCGCCCAACAAAAGAATTACGAATTCTACTCAATCGAGTAGTAGGAATAACAAGTTTATGTTTGTTCCTAGTATTGATGTCATGCAAGTCACTATTTCTAATAAAATCATTAATATTTTTACGTACATACATAACATTTTCGAAAATGTATTGTGAAGAAACAGTCAATCCCTTAAAGATATTTTAGGGCCGAGACCATACATTGTGCGCATATCCCTCTTCTGCAGTACAAAAATCGTGTTTACGTCGGCTGCGTTACCCCAAAGTAGAATGCCGTAAGACATTATACTATGGAAGTAGCTAAAGTAAACTAAACGAGCCGTGTCTATATCAGTTAATTGGCGAATTTTCTTAACCGTGTATGTTGCAGAGCTGAGTCTATTGGCCAATCTCTAAATATGGGGGCCCCATTGTAATTTAGAATCAACAGTGATGCCAAAAAATACGGTAGATTCCACTGGTTCCAACACCTCTCCATTTATAAATACACCAGTTTCTTTTTTTTAATTTAAGGTGTTGTAAATTTAATATATTTAGTTTTCTTAATATTTAACATTAGATTATTAGCACTGAACCAGTGTAAAATCACCACTATCGTGGACCCCTACCGCGACTATATACCCCTGTTCACGTTGCACAGACATCCTTTTGAATTATTTTTTTTTATTTTTCATCTCTACTTTATTATTTTAAACATCATCATCAAGTAACTTTCCCACTTAACTGCCAGTACTTGTGGTGTACTTGAGACAACTTACGGCCCTCTTAAGGGCTTGCTATGATACAATAATTAGACTAGAAATACAAAGCACTTTAGATCTTATTGTAAAGGAATAGGATTTCAATCTGATTATATCTAAAGGATGCTTTAATGTTTGTTAGATTTAAAGTTATCTGAGGACAATAACTGGTAGTAAACATATAGCAACACTGAACGTTTGATTGTACTTTCTGTGTTTATAACAAGCAATAGGTCTCAAGCCCCAAGTTTCCTGTGAGCAACAACGTTTATAAATTAGTTTATCTCTTTTCGAGTAGACAATATATAAATTTTGTTCTGCTTTCTTGTTCGCGGAGTTAATATTAAAGTGTTGTTTAGTGGCATGGTGCAAGGCTTTCGTTGTCGAGGAGCACGTGAGTACCGAAATTTATTATTTTTATTTTTGGTAGCGAGGTGGAGCGGTGAAGGTAAGAGTTTACGGTTATAAAAGACGTTTTTAAAAATACTCCTGGCTCTCAAGGCCCAGGTACTGCTCGGCCTCCATCTAGATTACATGTCAATATCGTTTGAGTGTTAGTGTGCAGTATAGCTCCCATACTCTATATTCCTTTGATAAATTGATGATGTAGATATTTTATACTAATATATAAAACTGAAGTTTGTTTGTTTGCTTGAACGCGCTAATCTCTGGAACTACTGGTTCGATTTGAAAAATTCTTTCAGTGTTAGATAGCCCATTTATCGAGGAAGGCTATAGGCTATATATCAACACGCTAAGACCAATAGGAGCGAAGCATCACGCGGACGAGTTTTTAAAGAAAATTCAAAGGAGCAAAATTTGTCAAACTTTGGAGACCTCTGTGATAAAGCTTGTAAGAGTTATTTAAAATTCTAGAGGTACAAGAAATACAATGCAACGTAAAAAGTAGTGATGTTTTTACTTCCTCAATATATTCCCTTATCAAATCTAGCCGGGTAAAAAACAGGATGAAGCGACTTCGCCCCGGGACACCCTTACGTAAGGAGTTAAGTTTTATTCACTCCCTTTAGAGGGACTCGTAAATTTCACATGCAGAGATAAATTGTGTGTACCCTGTACACGTACAGTGTAGGACAGACAGAAGATTGCTTCATAATTATTTTACTATAGTAATATACAAGCATTGTATGATCTTACGGAGTTCCTCTACAACACACCTTAATGTTTTCGTCTTTACAGGTCGACCTACAAGTTCCACTAAAATTTATATTATGAAATTTCTCGCCAAACTGCCTCTTTTGCCAAAAGACTAAAACCAGTGTGAATATAATATAAACTACTATGCTAATCTATAATGTATATGTCGGATACAATTAAATGGGATGGATGACCTATAAATATAAGCTACGGGCGCAACACGGTCAGGATATAACTAAACATTACTATCACGTACTACTCTGACAAGAACTATTATGACAGGAACCTAAGCAGTGCCTTAATCCCTTTAAGTAATTACAACACTCGCCTTCACTGCCCAGGTTCTCTGTTTTGAAGCGTCAGTAGCTCAGTGGTGCGGGCGTTGGATTCACGATCGATAAGTCGTGGGTTCGAATCCCGGACATTGGACTACTGACGTGGCCCACTCTTGACACAAGCTGTTTATTAGCTTGATAGGAGGGGTAAAGGCAATACCAGTAGTATGTGATCCATACTACTCTAATAATCTTTTAACTCTCTAGTAATCTTTTTTTTTAAAAAAAAAAAAACCTTAGGTTAAACGCGTATAATCCTAACCTAACACAAGGCTAACCTAACCTAAGGATAACTTACACTTCCGACATATATAAAACAAAGTCGGGTTTATTCGAACACGTATAACTAGAGAACGGCTGGACCAATTTTCATGGTTTTTGTTGTTGTATTTGTCTCCGTCCCGAATAGCAGAATAACTATTTAAAGGCAGTAATGGAACGAACATTTAATATAAAGGAAAAAAACTTTGTTACATACAAAATGTTGATGGGTTTCGTAACTGTCAAATATTTAATAATGGCGATAATGGCGTATTTTAGATTTTATAAATGTAGAATAATTTGAGGAATGAGAAAGGATTGACATATATATATATATATATGTCGGAGAATAGTAAAAGATTATTAAATCATCGATATCTATGGCGTTGGAGTAGTCACTTCCGTCGTTTTGACAATCTCGACCCTTTATATACCATCGACAGTCTAACTGAAGTCTTAGTCGTGCGCGGTCTCTCAGGAAGTGAAGAAGTCCCTGGATAGTGTTAGTGTTGTGCAGTGCAGTGTTAGTGCTGGAAGTGCTGTCCGATTAAGGTCACGTTAGTACCGTACAATGCCACGCGTCTTGTGTTAGGTTAGATTTATGTGAGTTTAACCTTGGGTTTAATCCGAGAGCCTGAGCAGTGAAGGCGAGTGTTGTGATCACTTAAAGGACGTCTTTAAGCCTACACGTTCAGCTAATCTATAACATGACATACATTGACTGTTAGACTTTACGAAGGTTCGCCGTTTCAGCTAGTAGCTAATAAAAGCTATATCAAAGAATGTTGCTAACAATTTGTAATTTTGTTCCTATTTAATATAGACAATAAATTCGGGGCAAGTGTTGTGATTGATTGATTCCAAATTGTATATACGGTTTGGTCATAGATAAAGGGGGTCTGACTACAAGTGAACAATATGGCAAGTCTATGGCTCAAATAAGTTTCTGGGTTAAAGGTGAATGTTCTCATAAACACATAAATCATAAAACAAAAATCTTATATTCACATTTTGTGAAGTACTGTAAACGAATTTCTTTATAATTTTTTTATTCAAAAAAGTTTTATAATATAACATAGAACCATTATCAATCAGCCCCCATCAAAACTTTCCCCCAATCTGACATGTGAAGTTAAGTTATTGTAACCCTTTTTATTCTCCCGATATTGATAGTACATCTCGTAAAATGGAAGGTCTATGCAGATTTATTTACTGGTCGTTAAAAGTTTTCTCAGTTATATGTAACTATACCTTCTTACATTTTAACTGTTTGTATTTTCGTGTTATAGAACGAGAGAGAAATGATTCCCAGGACTTGCGATTAAGGTGTAGGATTAAAGGACTTTTATATGTCAGGGTATAGTTGGGGTAGGATAATAGTGAAGGGCGTGTCGGGCTATAATTACAGTAGGATAATGATAAAGAAAATTAATTATCACTTTCGTCGCGATTTTTATAATCAAAGATTTTTGACAGCCTCAAACGAGTAAACGATTATCGATTAATGAAAATAATAAAAATAAAATAATAAAGCTAACTTACGTGGGCCTCAAGAACCTTTTGGTGGGTGACCTTAATTAATCACGAAAATATAATACTAACATCCATGCACACTTCGCGACAACACGAGAGAGACTGACTCTAATCTATCGCGCTAAAGGTTATATATTGCCTAAACGTAGGTACTTGATATAATATAAAAGGAACTACCCGCGAACTTTAATCTATAAACGGTGTTGCTAATATTCGGTGAGTTCTATGTTAGATAGTAATTAATAACTTTATTTTGATTCACACACAGTTATTATAAATTTATTTTAGAAAATGTCGCAGAACTTAGAAAAAAATAGAGTAAAAGTAAACTGTATTTGTTTACCTTCTCCTTAAAGCCATGGGCTTTATTTTTAATTGTAGCATAAACATTTTAAGAGCTTTAATATTCTAACTTCAATCTAATTTGCATTTTCAATCGCCTTTAAAAAGTTTTCAATTCAATTGAATACATTTTTAAGGATAATCGTACATACGTATATGTCGGAGTATAGTTGGGTTAAGATAACAAATAAAAAGAGGACTTATTGTCACTTCTGTCGCGTCATTTTAATATTCGCCGATTTTAGATTATCGAATAATCGGAATGCAAGCGACATCTACGGCACTCTAAAAACGAGTAATCGATTATCGATTAATCGGAACTCCAGCGCCATATTTGCTATTTGTTGATTTACTTCTCTCTACTAGTGAAGGGGTTTGCTACCATTGTCTTAGGTTAGGTTTAGTTTAGGTTAGCCTTATGTTAAACAGTGAGACCGGGCAGTGGAGGCGAGTGTCGTGATCACAATGCATTTTTTGTCTGTCTGTCTTTTCCGGCTAATCTCTGAAATGGCCGATTTTGACGCGACTTTCACTGGTAGATAGCTGATGTAACAAGGAGTAACTTAGGCTATTTAACACCTCACTACGACCCATAGGAGCGGAGCAACACGCGAACGAATCACGCGCGGGTCAGCTAGTTTACAATATTAGCCAGAAGTGAGATATAGACGACTTGTTTTTATCGTAATGGGAGGTTGTTTAATTCTATTAGCAATGGGCCCTTGAACATCCGATAAATGGTAGAGAACACTTCAAAGTTAAATAAGAGAATTAAAGTGATTAGGATGAATATTATACTGCTGTCAGTAAAACATTCATAACATTTACAAGGAATCTGAAAAGTATTGTATCTATACCGGAAGTTGTTCGCGACGGAAGAAGGAATACGCTCGAAGGATCTTGTAAGGGATGTACGCTCCCTTGATTGTTTATATAAATAAACATTTTTACCTATTTACAGGTCTTTCTTACAACATACAGAATAATTCATTTATGATTAACTAGCTACCAGCTCCGGCTTCGCACGGTTGCTTCCTCCACTATAATATGCATGTATTTACACATAAACCTTCCTCTTGAATTAGTCTATCTATTAAAAAAAACCGCATTAAAACCCGTTGCGTAGTTTTAAAGATCTAAGCTTACATAGGGACAGACAGACGTGAAGCGACTCTGTAGTGATTAGCTCAATACAATTAGATTTGTAGTAGTTTCATGGATGAATTAATAAAGTGATTACTGAGCCTTTTTCTGGTTCACACCTCCCAGGCTTGGTTTTATTATTGAAAGGCTCTTGCTTGTGAAAGATATTTTACTTTGATTGGTTGATAATATTTTTTAAAACTCTAAACATATCTCTCTTTCTTCCCTTCTCACTCCCACACATGGATTTTCTTTGTTTTATATATATATATATATTTTTAATGGTAGATAAGGTGCAAACGAGCAGATGGTCCACCTGATGGTAAGTGGCCACCATCGCCCATGGACATGGACAAAACAAGAGGTATTCTCTTGTTTTGTCGATGCGTTGCATCCTCGAAAATAGATTGGGGAGGGGGAGTAAAGAAGAAAAAATGCTGCGGTCTCAGCACACCCTGAGCTAGAGCCCACAGTCTACTAGATCCTCAGTATGACACTTGGCGGTCGGAATCGCACCCTGATCCCCTACCGCCAAGGTGGCAGGGTATTAGGTAGTGCTGGGATATTAGGAAATTATATTTATAATAATTAATGAATTAGAAACATAAAACGTAAACCTAACAAACGTAGGAAGTGCGTGCTGTCCGTTTATGCGTAACGGTTTGTTGCTTGTTGAATACAGTACTGTTTACATAATGTTTTTTATATAATTTTTTTTTGCATTAGTATTGAAGTAAGCGTATGTAAAAGACTGGACGTTTAGACATGATTTCTATGTTAGCAACGATTTGCGGCAGTCTGATTAGTAATTCAAAGAGGAACACTGTCTAACGTGGTGGTGTAATAAATTATAGTGCGACTGTTACGTCTTTTAAATAACAATTTCAAGTTGTAAAGTTTAGGCCCAGCTCAGGTTTTTGTCAAACTTCAGTAGTATTGTAATATAATTTTGGACTTTTCCATTGTAGAACATATAACCTGAAAATTTCTCTATGTATGTCCCCAATAGAGATACAAATGATCCTCAACTGTGAAGTTTTGATCATAGTTACTGTGAATGGTAGCAAAGGTATATAAAATAGCACCTCAAATTCGCTAAAATATAAAGTTCACTTTTTATATATTTTATTTGGAATATTATTAGAAACCATGTCGTCCGTTATCAGACACTTAGTACAGTTTCAGCCTGTCAGAAATCCTTAAAATTAATAATATTTCTTGAGGACCAGACAGTTTTGACGATTCTTACATCTTGTTACATTAAAAATTATTATCTTTCAAAGCAACTGTGATCCAAACTTTATAATTAGGGATCGTTTATCTCTACTAGGGTACTACTACCGGCACTCAAGTATAGATTTGACCTTGAATATACAAAAGTCACTATTAGGGCCTTTTTAGCAGGGAGTGCGGGGCGAGAGGAGATTCGCCAGCGCGTCACACGCGATTGGTTCTTATGCGATGTTTCAGTTCCCGCGCGTTTGCTACACTATTTTTTCTCAGACCTAAAGTTAGTTGCCGGCTTTAAAATTATCTGAAGTTTGTTAAAATGTTGATTCGATCATATCTTATACTAGTCGACCCGTGCGACTTCGTACGCATGTAGCTCCGCTTCTATTGGTCTTAGCGTGATAATATATAGCCTATAGCCTTCCTCGATAAATGGGCTATTTAACACTGAAAGAATTTTTCAAATCGGATGAGTAGTTCCTGAGATCCGCGTTCTCTATATATATTAGTATAGATTAAAAAAAAATCTTTCTCAGGTGAAAATTGCGAACAATTGTGAAATGTTGTAAAAAATTTGATGTATTTTAGTTTGAAGTGTGAGAAGGGGAGACGGCATTGTGGTTGGCACTCGTGGGCCCTTAGCACGCGTTAGCGAGTTCAACACAAAGGGCTTTTGTTTTAACATTCATCTCGTACTGATTGTCGAAAGCAAATGTTAAAACTGAGGATACTATGGAAAAACACCTGTTCAGGTATTTTATTTTAAAATTTCGATGATCATCTTAATGCAATTTAGGAACTGTCGAACAGAGTCTGAAGCTTGTGACCCAGGTGCAGGTTTAATAACGTCCTTTGTCTTGCAACAGCAGTCACCTTTCATTGACATAGTAATATTATCAAAGACTCGTGTGATTCTTGGTTATACTGAGACTGCACTGTGATTTTCAGTATTTAATCTATGAAACTACTCGTCAAACTGCTTTGGATATATCGGTACCGAGCTTCATAAGTTATGGATTAAATCGTGATATTTTATATATATGTCAAATTTGACTTTTCTATAATCCAAGAATTTTGGATTGAGATTTACAATTAATTGCGGCTGTAAACGAAGGATAGAAACAGTGTTACTAGCACTTTGTGTTTAGTTTTTCGCGTAATAAACTAGCCGATTCACGTGACTTCGTTCGTCTACGCTGTATTTAGTAACTTTTAAAAATGCTTTTTAAAAATTTCTGTTCCATTTTTTTTTATTTCCTTTCATACAAACCTTTTGGTGTAGATGTTCATAAGTATGCGCTTACATACATAGATGTGAATTATTTTTATTAACCGACTACAAAAATAAAAAAGGAGGTTATCAATCTCCTCAGAATACCTCAGAATTCCGTCATTCATGATTTGGAAATTTTGGAAATTCATGAATTAGATATTTCTTTTTGTATTTGGTAGGACTTTTTATATACGGTGGAAAATGTATTTACGCATCCCCTCTTAGAATAGAATCCTCCCGAAATTCGGTTTTACTCTTGGGGGGCTAGGGTTATTCATTTCTGATTTATGTAGATCCTTTGTTAACGTAATGTCAGTAATAATCATCAGTATTTATTGTAAGTTGACAAATAGCAGCATTTTTTGGGATACTAGCAGCTTGGTTCGCATATTACTAGGATGCTTAACCCCTCCAACTAAGCTAAATGCTCATGTTAGGAGTGGGCCACGTCAGTATGTATCTAATCCTATACAATAGATACATAGAATACAAGAGAATATAAATAAATAACACAAGAGGAAGACGGCAAGTATTTAATTAGGCATGTGGTCGTTTAGTTAGGACCCTTAATATGTTGTGAATGTAAAACCTTCAAAGTTCATTTAGAGCATTAGAGGTATGAGTTCAATAGGTCATCGAAGAAGACAAATTAAACTAAATAAAGATTATCATTTTAAATTTTGAATTTACTTTATGTAAGGTTTATAAACGTCACATTCAGTCCATTGACTGGGATTTGAATCCACGACCTATCGATGCTACAATGAGACGTTTTATGAGATAATTTTCCACGGTGACGTTACGTAGAGTACAAGCAAGTAGCGTGCTACGTAAATACGTTAGCTACGCTTGGTTAAGCGAAGTGAAAGTGTGAGCCACTTGTTACAATTGTGTGAACAAGTTTTTTCAATAACATTATAGTGCAAAGGCTTGCAAGATTTACGTTTTAGTTTTAAATATGAAAAAAATCTAGTGTAGAAAAATTTTAAGGTGTAGTTAAAATGTCTGTTATTTCACCCGTGAGAGGGATGGGGTAACCACCAGCATGCGAATTCCCTCTCCCCCTCCTATCCCATTAATACTGCGGATCTAGTGGACTCTGGGCTTTTGCTCAGGGTCCGCTGAAAGCGCAGCATTGTTTTCTTCACTCCCCCTCCCGACTCTATCTTCGAGGATGCAACGCATGGGCGATGGTGGTCACTTACCATCAGGTGGACCATCTGCTCGTTTGCACCTTATCTACCATAAAAAGGTATGGTTTAATTTGACGCCATAATACCAAATATTATGTTATGATAATAATATATACTTTCTATGGTTCCAAACTTCTCCCAGACGCGCGCCTTCGAAAGTCAGAGCATTATATGTGTAGTCCATTGAAATGTTACATGAGCTTTGAATTTTTTAGAGGACGCAATTTTATTTTTGGGACATGTGTGTGGGGGTCAATAGAAGCTTAATACCAAGTTTGTGGGGTCGCCACCTTTGTCTCCCGGCCGCCATCTTAGAAAAAGAAAATATTAAAAAAAATTTCTCACCTTTTTGCTTATAACTTCTTTAATTTTAAATTTAGGGCAAAAAGTTATAAAAACATATTTGTAGGCAAAATAATTTACTACAAATTATGTCTTTACGAATTTTTTGTAAGACGCATAGTTTCCGAGATATCGCAAAAAAGATGTTTACACCCCTTATTCTAAGATGGCGGCCGGGAGACAAGGGCGGCGATCCCACAAACTTAAAGTTAATCTACTATTGACCTCCCACACATGTCCCAAAAATTGATTAATGAATTTTAAAAAAAAACTACAGAAAGTAATATTTTAAATTAATCTATACTAATATTATAAACAAGAAAGAGTAGCTGTTAGTTAATAAAATGTTCAAGTTAACATGAGTTGAGAATGTTTTTTGCATGTTTTCGATTAACCCTAAGTACACATGAACAAGAAAGTGTGACACCGGGACGGATCTCTAGTAAATATATATTTATTGTATTCTTGATAACTTAGGCGATATAACAACGCTATATAAATCGTATGTCAGAGAGTTTATTGCGACGGCGCACGTAAAAACTAAGATAGAAGCTAAGATTGGTATAAAATAGACCCCTTTTGCAAATACCCAAAGATAAAATAGCAGTAAAATGGGATACAGAATAAGGACACCTAAATCTCGTAATAAACGCAAATTTTAAGTACACTTCAATTTTGTGTAATCGATATTATTGATAGCAACACTTTTGGAATCATTTGATTATTAGGTAATTTCTTAAAAATATAACATTCCAATAGATTTAGTCCGAAGTCTGACAAGTGATTTCATACTGTGAATATTGTCTAAAGTAGTGTAAGTAGTGTGTAGTTTAGTATAATGATGCTAGAACTCCTGCGCGACTTCGTTCGCGTGTTACTCCGCTCCTATGGATCGTAGCGAGATGCTAAATAGCCTAAGTTAGTCTTTGTTACATCAGCTATCTGCCAGTGAAAGTCTTGTCAAAATCGGTCCAACTGTTTCAGAGATTAGCTGGAACAAACAGACAGACAAAAAACCTTGAAAATCGTGCACCTTGGTAACAAGTTTTTTTTTAATGATAGATAAGGGATACACGAGCATACGGCCCACCTCATGTAAAGTGGCCACCGTCGCCCATGGACATCGACAAAACTACAGGGTTTCTCTTGTTTTGTTGATGCCTTGCCTCTTCGAAGATAGCGTGAGTAGGGGGAGCGAAGAGAAGACTGCTACGGTTTCAATGGACTCCGAGCAAGAACCCGGTGTTCATTGGAACACCGGGATAGGAGAGAGTAGATATGGCCCACGTGCGGCTTGGCCGGAACGCGTCAGAGACACTTGACGGTCGGATTAGCATGTTGGTGGTGGTGCAAGCCAGTCGGAGAACAGATCACCTACCACCTCACGGGTACAGTTTCAAGCACTCGGCTTTCTAAAAAAAAAGAGAAAAACATTTATTAGTCTTTTCCACAGCTACGGAGCAATAAATAGATGTGATGGTTGAGTATCGAGTTGTATAGAAAGTGGACCAAAAATCCCGGAATCATAATATAATTTTTATGACAGCATAATAAAATCACTTTTATCAATAAGCCTGTAAAATATGGACGATAAATTTTAGGGTTGTCAATTTTCAATGTCCCTTTATTCGCATATATTCGTGTCACGTGCGCACGCTAAGTGGGGTTTTGTTAGATTCCATTCTCATATAACATCGATACCGGCTCGTCTTTTTCTTTGCTCTTTAGTACATCTTTTATGTGTGAATGTTATTTGTTAAGTCGCAGTAATGACGTTGATACTTCACTAAATACCAGACTCCAACACTTTACTATCTAAATTTCATAATTGTAAACCTAACAGTATTTGGGGCTTATGGCCTAGGTGCAGGTTTACAAAGCCTTTTAACGTGATGGCATTTTGAGAAGGAATTCCGAGTAAGATAGAAGTCAAAGTTTTCGAGCTATATGGTATTCTTTAAATAAATCAATAGGAATTACTAACCAATCATACGTAAGTTTAAGTCAATCTAGAATATAGAAAACCGGTCAAGTGCGAGTCGGAATCGCGTACGAAAGATTCCGTATTTTACAGAAAAACACGATTGTTCTATTCTGTTTTTAGTATTTGTTGTTATAGGGGGCAACAGAAATACACCATTTGGGAGAATTTCAACTGTCGATCTATCACAGTTCTGGTGACACACAAACGGACGTACAGCGGAGTCTCAGTAATATGGTCCCGTTTTTACCCTTTGGATATATAACCCAAAAAAATTATAGTATAAAATTTTACACATATAGCACAAGTTCCAAATATTTTTAAATTCACATAATAATGTAACACTTGAAAATTATCTCTTTTCGATATCGTATTCGCCATTCAAGTCACGCCCGTGTGTTTAGACGCCGTGCCAGATTGAAATCTCAGAATGGTGGTTAAATATTACTGTCATATATTAGTTTGTTCATATGATGAAGAAGCCGAGTCTTTTCTATTAAATATACAAGGTAAAGGGGCAAGACGCTTTGGGTGATATAAATATTGCAAGTCAAGGACAGTGTTAGATTATTCCATCTATGGCATAGCTCTTGAAACTGTTTCTGATCAGTTCCTAAAATCAATATTAAAGGTTTATTGAAAGGTTGAATATACAAAACAAGAAAAATACTGTTATTGTTATTTGTGTGAAGGATACTGATAATACAAAGAATAATACGATTCCACAGTCAACAGTTTTGCTATAAACATAAAGTAACTTGTTGCTAGTCAAAGAGAATTTCCTCTTATAATAATAAAAAGGCGAATCTGTAAGGGAATGATAGAAGATGTTATATTATGTTAGGGTACAGAAATTTGTATTATATTATATACATTCACTAATATTTGCCTACTCTATGAAATTACTAGTCAAACTGCCGCGGATCTATCTAGAAATTCTCGAACCAGATGTATTATTAATATAATTTATAATTAGGTTAGAATAAAATCGAATGTTCTTTAATTCTTCTTAGCAAACCCTTTCATTTGATATACATATCATATATATGGCTATTCGGCCATCTTCTGCCGTCCGCCATGTTGGTAATCATTCAGTCAAAATTGCACCTTAATCGGTAGAATATAACATTTACTTGTCGCTATCACTATTAACGGTGTTGCTAACAAATCCGATGAAATAACAAATGTTTTGAGTCTAAATCCTTCTGTGGGTCGTGATGCGCATGTATAAGACGTAAATGAGTTAGTTATAGGAGTAATCTTGAAATTGATGGAGGTACACTCACGCAAACAAACAACCGCGCGTGACTCGCATAAATCCTCCTTTTAATTATAATAATTAATTATTATCAAAGGATTAATATACCAGCGTTAATAGGTTTTAGACACCTTTGTCGCTAGACACTCTGAGATTATATAATATCACCCACCAGCACTCAGATTGCTGATATGAGATTGGGAGTATGAAAAATTCGGCCACATGCGAACCGGACTCGTGCACTGTGGGGTGGAAAAAACAAAGGATTTTCGCACAAAGACGGATAACAGAGTCATCGAATATATATCGAATATATAAAATAATTGAATTTAGAGGTTGTATGAGGTCTTTACATCTTCAGTGTATTATATCATCTGAGGAGGATTTTCTATACCTCTTATTGTCATAGAACGAGAGAGAAATGATACCACATGTAATTTAGACTGAGGTAAGCAGTGCCTGGGGCTTGAGACGCAGGAGCAGGTTTAAAGAGCTCTTTCATAATATATTAACTCTCACCTCCACCACTCGACCTCGCTAACGACAATAGATAATAAAGTAAACTTACGTGGACCTCGAGAAGGGTGACCTTAATCACGACACTATGACACTAACTTCCATGTTCACTGCTCGAAAATACCAGAGTGACTGACTCTAATCTATCATACTAAAGGGTACGTTTGACATAATATAAAATGACCTACCCACTAATACTAATTTATAAACAGTGTTTCTAACATAATGATGTTTTTTCCCTCTGTGTCTGTATTTGTAAGTGTAAGAATAATTTCATTTCGCCAAGTAAAATATAAACCCCTCAAGGTTACGCGCTCAGGTGTTCAGTACAATTGTATGAATCTCAAATACACCCTAAAGTTGCTTAATCGCTTGTAGGACCCTAAGATTTGTTTAATTTACCTTCGTTCGTTCCTTCGTTAATTAAAACATTTTGTCTCGTTTCGTAGACAGACTTAGTCGGGACTTATTATATATGTCGGCGCGAAGGTTAGGCTTAGGTTAACCGTCGGTTTAAATAATGAGACTAAGCAGTGAAGGTGAGCGTTATAACTACTTAAAAGACGTTTTTAATCGTACACCTTGGTCACAAGTCCAAGGCACCGCTTAGGTTTCTCACGTAATTGTTAGAGATCATATTTGATTATTTATCTGTTCAGTAGAAGTATCTATGATGCATTTACCCAATAGTCTACTCAATATCACACCCACCCCCCTTGTAGTGTTCTTCAATATCCCTTCGCTTTTTCATCGTTAAATCTCCTAGTTAAAATAGTTTTATCTGACTTTGCCCTTGGTTGGTTGGTTTTTTTTTTTCAACAATTGTCATATCGGCAATTCTCTTCTACAGTATAGTTTGCCTCTCCTCTTTTTTCTTTTATTGTATGGGTATTAATAACTTTAAAGACTGTAATAAAACATTATTTTCATTGTGTTGAAAATTTAAAAACACAAGCAAAATTATGTAGATCTAAAATGTAATATTAATTTGAAAGCATTCTGACAAATAATGAACGAAGGCAGGCGTAAACAGGGAGCATGAATTTAATTTAAACAACCAAAATTAGCTAGATTTATATTTTACTAATTAATGTGATGATATTCTGAGAGAGACTTATTATGGAATTGAATTATCTTTTGATTTTCGTTGTTGTTTCATAATTTTATGGCGCAGGACGGTCGTTGTGTTTTGTTGCTCATTAGGAGCTACTCGCCTTTGTTATGCTAAGGGAGGAGTTTCAATAATAATAATTACAAAAATACCCACTAAGTGTAATGTGGAATTCGCGCACTGAGGGTTCCGTACAATTTGAATTAAGGGAGAAACTTAAATTTGCCGTCGGAAAACTGTTGTTGTAATATTTTTATGTTTGTAATTTTACGGTTTTTGGATTATTTTATGACAAAAGGAAAAACGTGTATTCTGAACACTTCTAAAACATAACTTTACAAAATATAAAACCAGTATTTGCTCTGAAATGGAACATGAATTTTCGCGACCTTCATCTACATCGTACATTTTTGCATCAAAATCCGAATTACCTTTGTGATGTAGGCGCAGTAATTATAACTGACACATCGCAAGCTCGCCTTTCAAAAGTTGTTTGTACCTTTTTTTAAACTACCTGATTTCAAAAGAAAAATATTGAGTTTGCCAAAATATTTTACATACATATTTTTACTCTGGATGTAACGAATTTAATAACGAACTAAAGAAAATCAAAACAGTAAACTCTATTAGTAGTCTAAAAATTGTACATATACACAAAATCTCTTCGTTTATATATATAGGAATTTTTTATCCAGTTTAACCAGACCTGACCCAAAATTACACTGACTATATGATTGTACAGATTGATAAAATATTCCCTTTTTGAGGGTAAAATAATATGAAGAGAAAGACAATATCACGATTTCCTTTGTACTCACTGTTATATAATCGATTCTTAATCGAGCTGTCGTACACACTTGTGTCATTTCTCTGTGATATCATGTGACAAGGGTAGTCGGAAATATTTTTCTTTTTACAGGTTGCGCTGCATGGATTTACGTGTGTTACTCATCGCACACTCGTTTGCAAAAAGTCATTGGCATACACAGCAAAGTGTTTTAACGCATTTTGGTCGCTCCACGTATTGGCCAGATTTCCCTCTCAATCTCCTAACCATAGTGGGTTAAAAAGTGGTTTTAGTAGGTTCTTGTTTTGCTTTAAGTTCCGTTAAAATAACACGGAGAACGATGATCGCTGAAAAATAATGTAACTGCTGCTAAAGTTTTACATTTTCTTTTACATATCTTTGTACATATCTTTACTGTAAAATATCGATATTAAATGAAATTAAAATAATTTGACCGAGAAGGCGTTATTAAATTGTTTAAAGGGAGGTTTTAAATATTTACGTGGCAACACAGGCCTACGACCACACCTGTCATTATAGTGGGAATAGGTGACGGGGGTATTTTGTATTATAAAAAGGACTTTAACGCGATGAAGCTGGATTTCTCGGATCTCGTGTAATTTTAAGAATATTTAAATAATTAGTGTAATTAATGTAATTGCTGTTTGCTGAAGCAGTGTTAATTATTAGACTAAAGAGTTCGAATGGTGAAGGTGAATGTTTACTGGTAGCTTATAGTACTAACTTCACTTCAAAAAACTTACGAGTATCTTCAAAATCTTACAATATTTTATCTCCTATTGGGATATCATGGTGTTGTTTCTACTTCTTCGTAGCCTTGGTTCTACATAAGAAAACCAATTTTTCTGTATGTATTATGTACAGATTCTTAAGTTTACTAAAATGATTAATATTAAGTACACAATACCTTCAAGGCTGTGCTTCAAACAAGAAACTCTGTATCGAGTGAATTTTTGATACAGAATTAATTATTTACCAAGCAA
Organism: Limenitis camilla; assembly: GCA_905147385.1. Taxonomy (NCBI): domain Eukaryota; kingdom Metazoa; phylum Arthropoda; class Insecta; order Lepidoptera; family Nymphalidae; genus Limenitis; species Limenitis camilla. Next base: position 9,726,835 of record LR990249.1, on the reverse strand, counting down.
TTTCCTGCTTACGCAAAGAGTAGGGGATGTGCTGCTTACTTATGTAATAATAATTAGTACTTGATGTAATATTTATGAAAAAAAAGTTTAATACTGATTACTATCAACAGAAAGGTGTAAAAGTCGTAAGGACTTTCCGACTTTTAGAAAAATAGGGGAATTGATAGAGGGGACCCCCATCTACCCCAATACATCAATGAATAAATTGCACCACTCAGTTGTCTTACTACTTTAATGTTGACTGTATAAAAACCCTTGTCAGATTGCGTTGATTCTATCAGGATAGTGATTATATAATATTATCAATACAGTAGATGTACCTTAAATAATTATGTAAAGGACACGCCAATATAATGCTATCAATAGTGTTGCTAACTCAAATATCTCTATATCAATA